>OX376318.1:11338750-12677500 GCA_947369225.1 Hofmannophila pseudospretella | reverse complement strand
ACAGGCTGAGGCAGTCCCCTTTTTCCGGTGCTGCACACCACCTTCATCAAACTTAGTTACTTTTGCTTATTTATTTTTGTAATATTATTTTTGTCTTCTGTACTTAGTTGTGTGTCGGAAATATATAATCTTTATTTCTTTCTTTCTTGTACATAATAAATAACATCTCTGTGTAACTCATGATTATGCATGAATAAATGAATTATGAATAACACTCATGAATATTTTACATTATTTTGAAGCATTTTCGATCAGCGTTTTCACGTTAGAGGATTACGACTTCTATATCACACCGAAATGTATGGTGCCTTTACGACACAGTGTGAAAGCGTCTAGACTTCGACAACCGACGATACCGTTATAGCCGTCTTTATCGTCTAATGTGAAAACACCCAATGTCATTCCTTAAGTTCCTTAAGTTGTTAAGACTCGGGAACCGAAGTACCTCTATGAGAAACTAACATCGGCGTCTCGTGACCCGCTACGATATAGGACCACGGTAGGGAAAAAAATAAGGCCACCTACCTATACACAGAACAGCAGCATTCAGGGGTAGTTTCAGATATGCGGCTACTAAGTGCTGGAATAACATCCCCCCTCCAATACGTAGCTGCACCGGAAAATATGCATTTAAAAACAGACTTCGCTCACACTTGCTGTCGGTGCAATTACTGTTGTCCTAGTCTGGATCTGTTCCCTTTATTCCCTTTATCTCCTTCTTAGCATACCGTACTGTACCCCTTTAGTATAATTATATATGTGTCATGGTAAATGTAGGTATATATATTTTTCACTTATTAATACTACGTATCTACAATTAAATTTATTTGTGTCGTATCTTTGTCTTCTTGGACAGGTTTTGGCCAGCCATCGGCCATGGTCCAACAGAATACCAGCGCTGTAGGCATTTTTGTCTGCAGCAATAAGCTGAGTTGAGGCCCTTTTCACAACAACAGCAGACCATCAGTCATTACCTTTGACTACATAATTATTAATAATATTTTATCATAATTATAACTGTTTCGGTCATTGCTGCGTGTGAAATAAACGTATTACTTACTTACTTACTTATTCCGGGGATGTCGCGTACTGTACTAAAGAGTCAATGATTTTACCCAAAAAGTTTTAACTTACCTTTTTACCAGAGTTGAGTGTGTGTTGTCGTGTGGTGCCCAATGTTGATTATGGTTTTTTTTCCTCAAACATGCAGGTTCCCTCACGATGTTTACTTTCACTGTTAGAGCAGTAACGCCTTCATCAACAATCAAGGAAATATAACCTCCTACTTACGCAAGCACATTTTACACCTCCCATTAAAGTAATCCCTACATTTGCAGTCGTTTTACGTGCGGGACAGCTGGTGCTCCGCCTTAGATAACTTCACTGTCGACCGCGTGTGTCCGACGTAAATTGCCTAAATTAGACATAAAATGTGTGTGAAAACTTCAGCTAAGATTTAGAGCTAGACTCGAATAAATGTGCTAAGGATTTTGTCGTTTTTATGATTGGATCGGTTTTAAGCTTAGCTATAGGTACTTACTATAAACGTATAGGTATAGATAGATACGGATGTTACGGAGCTTCGACTCCGACTCCGAAACGTCGAAACTTCCGGTTTATTTTACACCTCCGACTCCGACTTCAGCTCCAATAATTTTTAATCGGAGGTTATACCGAAGATTTGTGAGCAAACATATTAAAATATCAATATTTTATTAAATAGAGGAACATAAAGGAACTACATAAAGGAATATGTTTTATTGCCACAAACGTCATCATAAAAAATATTGGCCAGTTTGGCTATAAAAATTAAAAAACGGTTTAAAATTTGAACTTCTTCTGAACATCTCTCTTCTACCTCCGCCTCCGACTCCAACTCCGGTTCCGAATCCGGTTCCGACTCCGGTTCCTACTCCGATGAATCAAATTTAAAACTTTCGGTTTCGACTCCGGTTCCGGTCAAACCACCTCCGTAACATTTTTAGTATAGATATAAATACTTAGTAATTTTCCATGGGATTAGCAGATACTTTTCACCTGGGTCTATCGTCGCCCATAAACAATAAAACTCTTAATTCGAAGTTTTTATATTCTCATAACTCTGTGCGTCCTGTAAATAACGGTCTAAATCGACTTACATTGAAAATTAGTTTCTAGTTGAAATTAATTCAGTTCTCTTTTCTCTATTGAACGATGTAGGAGAATCTAACTTATCTTTAAAAACAACGAAGACAAATCAAAAACAAAGAATATTTTTTTTTACTTTTTTCCCTTCTCTGAAAAGTTCAACTTTTTGAGTTATACCCTTATTCACAGGACCCACAGATCTATATTGTTGGTTCGTTCTGTAATTGTAATACTTATAAATAATTTTAAGTTATAAAAAAAAATTTGGCCAGAGTGAATAGGCATTTACTGGACCCGCATGCTCCATCGTCGACCTCATCGTCGCTTACCATCAGGCGGGATCGAGGTCAAATGCGAGTTAAGTAGTTAAAAAAAAAATTAAAAAAAATTTTTGTTGGTTCAAGGTGATAATTAACTCCCGACCAAAAGGAAGGGGTGTTATAAGTAACGCGTATATCTGTTTTCCTGTGGCATCATAACAACCTAATCGGATTTGTATATAACAAAATTGTGTCCAGAGTGTTCTGATAAAAATTGGATCACAGGTTTCCAAGATCTTGGAGCATTTATGATGTCATATTATTATTTATTATCCGTAATACAGTATGTATAAAAAACCCAACGGAATCAAGTTTGTGCGAAAGTGGTAGTTTCAATTTAAAAGCAGCAGTAGCTATAGCCATCCAGTTTGATCTGGATCGCGCAACTCCTGGCGATGGCGATACCGTGAAATGCTTTACGATCATTGCCACCCGGAGCATTTACGGTGACTTTAAAATTCTCACCGTTCAGTGTTACTCTTATGTGAACGGCTCCTACCAAAGTCCACAAGAAAGATAATTCTTTTAATTTTTAAAACTGTGCTTGACAGGGCATTTTTAAATAAGACCTTATGTGTATGCAAAGAGGAACTGATTGAGCCTTTAGCACACTGCCACGTTTTTGAAACGAAATCGAACCAAACTTATCCAAATCTACTTTATGGTTTCAAAATCGCTGCAGTGTACTTAAGGCGTAGGTAAGAAAGTACAAATGATTTGGTTTTCTCTGAGTTTCTGATTTTTTTGCCTTGCATACGGTAACGGGTCATCCATGGTGCTGTTTCGTTCGAACCCTTGCTGTTTCGTGAAATTCACAATATGCCTTCAGAGACTTTTTTGACTGATAAAATAAAATTAAAAAAATATGTATTAATTTATTTTATTTCATTTATTAAAGAACACAAACAGTTTACAAATAGATACAACAACATATAAACAAAAATTTTAACACAGAAACAAAAAGTGTTCACAAATATTATAAACGTAAATATACATATTTCAGTTCGTATATACAAAACAAGTACACACTAGTTATATATAAACATAGAAAATTAAATATGCAAAGGAATGTAAACGTAGAAAATGTAGGGGAATATAAAACAAAGGTATTAAAACCAAAAAACAAAATTATATTGGAAATAGGTTACTGCTAATTATCATAGTACTATTTTTTATCTGTCCCAAAGAACAGTTATTATTTTATTTTTTTAAGAAGGAGAGCAGACTAGCAAACGGGCCACCTGATGTTAAGTGGTCACCGTCGCCTATAGACATCTCACCTCACTGTATTAATATTAGAGGGTTTTTGATGCGCTGCTAACCTTGAGTACTAAGATGGATTGCCTCATGTGCCAGACATTACGCTGGCTCTCTTACCCTTCAAACCGAAACACAGAAATGCAAGCATCTCTGCTTCACGGCAGAAATAGATAAGAGGGTGATACCACCCCAGGCGATCCTTCACATTAAGATCTACCACTACTACTAAAACTATTAGAAAATATCTTACAGAATAGTAAAGTACACCCCGTGGTAGTATATTTCAACAAGAATAAATTCCCTTACAAAGTAAATCTAATACAAACGTCGAAAGACAGTGAATTGAATCAAGATGACATGACAACGAAAACCTATAGTACCGAGCGGGTACTGGAATAATCCCGCGAGGTAAGAGCGGTAATTCAACTCTTTCCCACCCCTCCCCACATGGGATGTGGGGGTATTGGGAAGGGGGAAAGGGGTACAGCGGTGCCTGTGATGATTAAACGGAGAGACGTGGCTCTCAGTTAAGTCCAGCAGCGAAACCGACTCTAAACATAACTCAGGGTTTATCGGTAAACTACGAAGCGAAACAGACTTGCCGGCAAATAGATCCATTATGCTTCCGATTCGCTAGGTACTGCTCGTATTTAGCATCAACAAAACTTTACAGTGTGTAATGAATTTAAATCTTCCTATTTGCAGATTCCAGTATTGGAATATAATTGAATAGAAAATCTTTATTTGATCAAATCAAATCAAAATGTTTTTATTGTAAGTACTATATACTAGCTCATATAATTGCGCAAGGAATCCCAATGTAAGGGTCACTGTTGTACGACCATCTCTTCTCACTAATGTGTTACTGCTGTTACTTATTAGAATCAAAATCAAAATAAAAAAAATTAAAATCATTTTTTTTTATTGTAAGTACCTATATTTTTACAACGTGATTATTTTACTCTACCGCCGCTCTTCGTAAGGTGCTGTAGCTGAAAGGAAAGAAGCGGCGCAAGAAACTTTCAGGAGCACAACTTTTGAAATAAATATATCTTACAATAATTATGAATACAATCATATACACAATGTGCAGAGCTGGAGCTGAATTTAGGACCAAGCCTCTTTATCATTTAAGTAGTCAAAACTTTACAAGAGAAATACATAATAGATAAGCAAAATTGTATAGAAATCAGATGAGCAAATGGACCATGGTAAGTTGTCACCATCGCCTATAGACATCTCATCTTACATAAGTTATTAGAGGGTTTTCCATGCTCAGTTATTCTTGAGTACTCCGATGGAGTGCCTCAAGTGCTGTTGATTACGCTGGCTCTCTTATCTTGCCACAGCAATGAAGGCCAGAGTGAATAGGCATTTACTGGACCCGCATGCTCCATCATCGACCTCATCGTCGCTTACCATCTGGCGAGATCGAGGTTAAATGCAGGTTTAGTAGTCAATAATATATATTTTTTTAAATGAAAAAATGCATATACAATAAAAAAATAGGTAAAAGGGTGGTGATGGTAAACCACCCTAGGCCTGCACTGTTATACCACCTTGACTAAGTAAATTTAGTTTACCCAACCAACCACTAGATGGCGCTGTACCTTTTTAAAACGCGTTATAGTTTACGCCGCAAGCGAATATAATATTATAGGAAACGAAATATAAGGAAACGAGTTCCAAGCGAAATAAAATCAATGTGTGAGTATAAGTGCGTACCATTTGTAAGTCCCTATTGTGAAATTGTACATGGTGCCGAAACCGGGAAAGAACTTGGACTTGGTGAGTTAAGTGAAAGTGAACTCTATAAGTGCGTATCATTTGTAAGTCCCTAATGTGAAATTGTACAAACTTACGACCAAAGATTTTAAAATTCTCACTAATCCCATTTCTGTGCATACGACCCTGGGAAGTAGAATTTAATACGCTAAGCTCACTGAGTAAATTTTCGCACAAAAACTCGTGTGGAGTTCATCCATCCATCCATTTACATGAGATAGCAGTCCAGCCCGTTTCCACACAACCCCATTCATATCACACACGTTCATACATCATCTGTCCACTTAACTTTCCACCTCCTTCACATCAAGCCCATTACTCATTAATGCAGCCTCTGTGACACTATCGCGAGATCCTGACTCCCGCCCCGGAGTGACAGGGCCGGATTTGTGGGTACAATTGTTGGCGCCTCTTTCAGTTAACCGCCACTGGATAAGAGTGTCTTACGAGGCAACTAATACGAGTAGATTGCTGGTGAAAGGTTGTCAAATATCTTTGCTTCGGCGTTGTTGTGTTTATAGAAGAGTCAGTACTTATATACTAAGCCCGTGTGCTCCATCTTCGGCCTCATCGTCACTTACCACCAGGTGAGATTGCGGTCAAACGCGGGTTTAGGTGTAAGTTTAAAAAAGGATTTTTTGTAAAGATTATGTTCTGAGTAATTTGTAGAGTTCTTTCTTGTCATATGGTAAGTAGTCAACCTACTCGTATTTTCAGAGTTGTTGATATTTCCTAATGAATCTTCCGAACGATGTACAGTTGTGCTCTCCAAGACAGAGAGTGAAAAATGGGCTACTAGCGGTCTAGCCATTTTTGTATTAGTCTTGTGTTATTGTAAATATTTTGTTTGTAAATAAGTTATTATTAAGTTTTTTTTTAATCTCATGTGTTGAAACCAGCGGTATTTTAGGCACACGTTGACTTTCTGACCAGTTTTATAATCTCGACTACTTTACTCTACTCTCTACTACTCTACTCGTCAACAGAAAACTAAAACACGCTGACAATATTTTGTCCGGACTTCGCATAATACAACTTCAGACTCTGAAGTTGTATTATTTGAATTTAATAAAATATTGTGTGGTCTGAAGTTCAGACCACACAACGTCGGATAGCTGTCCCCATGCCTACCACCTATAGCCTGAAGGAAGATCTTTTCTTTTCCACCAAGATGTCATTCTGCAGGTAGTAGATCCTGATATGCAGAATCGTCTGGGTTGATACCTCATCTATTTCTGCCGTAAAGCAGAAATGCTTGCATTTCTGTTTCGTTTTGAAGGGTAAGGTAAATTGAATAAGGTGATAAGGCGAATTTAGATAAAAAATAGCATTCTAGTAAAAAGCAGGCGCACGTTCTTTTCTTCATAGGTCCGCCAAATACAGTTCAAGCTTAGCAGGAAGTATAGTTTTGATATTCAGTTTCTAAATGATTTTGTGCTCGTATTACCTTACCCTCTAATATACCTAGATATAAATAGTGGTAGATCCTAATGTGAAGGATCGCCTGGGGTGGTACCACCCTCTTATCTATTTCTGCCGTAAAGCAGAAATGCAAGCATTTCTGTTTCGTTTTGAAGGGTAAGAGAGCCAGAGTAATTTCCGGCACATGAGGCAATCCACCTTAGTCCTTAAGGTTCGCAGTACATCAAAAATCTTCTAATAATAATACAGTGAGGTGACATGTCTATGGGTGACGGTGACCACTTACCACCAGGTGGCCCGTTTGCTCGTCTGTTCTCCTTATTTAATAAAAAAAAACTCACCATTCGCACAACAATCGATCGTTGTACAACCAATATAAAATATGTATAATCTAAGTTTGTTAGTAAATTCTATTCTCCATCTTGTCGTCTACGTTTACTTCAACAAAAATCCCAAAAATAACGTCTCCTAAACGACGATAATAACTTTTAGTTAATAGACATTAGTTATTTTATTAGGTAACTTCGCAATCCGATTAGACATTGCATGTCAAAGGTTTCAGGGTCGTACCGCCCTCACCGTGTCGCCAGATCCGGCACTGGCCTCAAATGGGGACGCAATTTGAAAAGAGTGGCCCAAATTTGTTCAGATTTTACCGAGAGATATCCCCGTACCTTTTTCAACGTCCGATTTCAATAATAAAGCGTTCTTTCTTTTCAATTGGAGCGTACCAATGCTATCTGACTGTTGGTAGAGAGAAACAAATGCTTGGAGTTATTTATTTATTTTATTGATAAAGTGTACACAATACATAATGTGAACAATGTGTAGGACTGTGGGTACACTTGCTACAGTCTACCCTCTAGGTGCCGGCTAGCAGGGTTCTAGGACAGCATGCAGATGAAGTAATAGAAGAACTTGGTAATAGTAGATATTATATTTTTAAGGAACAAAACACAGAAAATAGTAAACGTAGAAAATAGGTAGTAGTAGGAGACAGAAATAAACGGAGAAACGTCCGTTCAAGACAACGTATAGAGAGAAAGTGCAAAATACAAAGAATACATGAAATTAATGGAATTTCGAAATGGAATGGGAATATGATTTGAATCTTGAAAATATAGATGAAGAAATGAAGACGCCAACACGAAATGTGGTGAGATAACTATTCTTATTCTTCTTATAAACGCTAACGATGAGGTTGAAATTGATGGCAAGTTGGTTGATATGGACGATGAAGTCGACATCGTTACACACTAAACATAATATAACATGGTAAATAACACCCTTATTATAGGTTACAACGACATGCACCATAAAATCTAATTAATAAGTAATTGAAAAACTTTCACAAACAAAAAAATTGAATAAGATAATAGAATTAGATAAAAAATAGCATTCTAGTAAAAGACGGCGAGGCAGGCGCGCGTACTTTTCTTCATGGGTCCGCCAAATACAATTCAAGCAGGGAATATGGTTTCGGTCTTCAGTTTCTAAATCATGTTGTGCTAGTATTACCTTACCCTCTAAAATACCTAGATATAAGTAGTGGTAGATCCTAATGTAAAGGATCGCCTGGGGTGGTACCACCCTCTTATCTATTTCTGCCGTGAAGCAGAGGTGCTTGCATTTCTGTGTTTCGGTTTGAAGGGTAAGAGAGCCAGCGTAATTTCCGGCACATGAGGCACTCCATCTTAGTCCTCAAGGTTAGCAGCGCATCAAAAACCCTCTAATATTAATACAGTGAGGTGATATGTCTATGGGCGACGGTGATCACTTACCATAAGGTGGCCTGTTAGCTCGTCTGCTCTCCTTACTTAATAAAAAAAAGTAACAAATTAATCTTAAAATAATAAAAAAAACACCTATAAAACCAAAAGGGGTGTTCAGTAAGTTAACAACATTGATATCCATAAATGAGCAATTTTTGTTCTACCACTCTTCTATTTTCGCAAACCTTGCACACCTACCACCTCTTTCTCGAAATCATTTCCTCTGCCCGAAGGTTGCCTGGAAGAATAGCTCTTAGAGATAAGGCCGCCTACATTGTACTTCACTATTTCCTTTTCTATCTTTTGTTTGTTGTTTTCTATTTGTGCAATATAGTGTATTTTACTTTACATTTACTGTTCATACAAACCGATCAGTACAAAACAAACAAACACACAAACAAACAAACATCCTCTTTGGTCAAACCTTCTCCGTTCCATCGTGGGTAAAAAAGCGTAGAATCGATTTTTTTTTGGTGAAAATACAAATTTTTTTTTCAATTATAAACGAATGGGTATTCGATTTTGTATAACACCAGTATTATCAATTCACGTACGCTACGAAATAACGTACGCAGTACGCAGCCATAAAAAGCTCAGACATTAAACGTATCCCTGGATCCATAGAAAAGCTCCCAAACAAAATAAATTGAAAGCCTACACGTTTCTTACGCAGCTTTTAATAAAACTTCTGAAAATAAGATGAAAATGCTCCTTGCCCTTCAATAAACACTAACCTCATTCGGGTACCAGTTTAATCTCCTTTTCAATATTGAAAGATTTTTTTCTACCTTTTACCTTTTCCGAGTTCCAAATAAAATTCACCTGTAATCTTTACATACTAAATATCGCGACGTTAGAGATACTCCCTCCCCCTTTGGCATCAGTCTTAAAAGAACCCCGAGGGGGGAACGCTCGATTCCACAGACCTCCGAGTTCTGGCCGGAACCTAATCAAGTTTCAACTCCAAAATGACTTTTGTTGCTAACACAATAAGGATAGAATTATATCGTTACTAGATCTCTCTTTAAATCAGGATTCCCGTGTCACGTTTTACAAAGTAGCAACAAAGTTCAAAGCAACAATAAGAGAAATTCATTTTCACCTATCGAATGAAAAGTCTGTAAAGTGCGCGTGGTGAAAAATGTAAGGGTTCCGTCGTTGGTACAGTCACAAAAAAGTGGCAATGCGATGTATTTTCTGATCATCAGAAAGTATATATAGGGGCGAAAAAAATAATGGTTGAGCCGTGTTCCTCATGGCTGAGGGTCGTGATCATTCTAAGGAATTAATCACATAGAACGACTCTCGTGGCATATTTAATGGGGTGGTTTGCCATTGCCTTCCCCTTTTCACACACTAGTTATCTCAGTGTGCAGGTTACCTCACGTTGTTTTCCTTCACCGTCAGAGCAGTCGGTAAATGTACGTAAGTCTTTCGAAAAAACTGAAAAACTCATTGGTACATGGCATTGCATGGTTTCGAACTCGGACCTCCCGCATGGGAGTCCGACGTCCTAGGCACGACGCTCTAAATAGATAATGACATACCTACAAAAAAATCGGTTGTAAACCGCCACTTTCACGTCATGCGTTACAGCATGCACAAAATTGAGAGCTTTACAAAAAATGAGTTGGAGTTTAATTTGAGAAAGTCCAAAAGTGTGTCCATTATTTCTTACCCCACCGTATATATTTCGGGTTTCCCAATAAAAAACACACAACATTTTTCGAAATTGAAATACCTAAAGTACCTTTTAATTGCAATAAGTTAGATACAAATCAAAGCAGTAAGTAAATAAGTTTAAATAAATAATTAAATTTAAGACGAGTTATAAAAAAATATTATAAGGTTTATCTACTCGTAAGATTAGCTTTATTTTCCTGAGCAAAGCCAGAGTGTTTCCATTACAACGTATTTCCTCCTCCTCCTCGAGTCGTAATCCTCAATGCTGAGGGTCGTGACCACCTTTAGGTATCACCTTCTGGCGGATGATCTTCCTCCATTTATTTCTGTCCCCGGCGGTGTGGATGGCATCGTGAACTGTAGAGTCAAGGGTGGTGCGGATTTGGCCGGACCAGCGCATCGGACTACGTCCTCGAGGCCTCTTCCTTTCCATTTTTCCGGTCACAATGAGTTTTTCGAGCTTGTCACTGTCTTTCCTGGCAATGTGACCGAAGTACTCGAGAATTCTACGAAGGCACTCGGAGGACAGTCGAGAGGTGATTTTGAGTTCACGTAGAATTGATACGTTGGTACGACGTGCTATCGTCGAAAACGTATTTACGTAACTCTAAATAAAAGGCGTTCTCAAAATGAATATTCCTTTTAATTTCAATATGCCCATGAAAAATTATTTCGAGAAAAATGTAATTTATTTCATGCCTTTTACTATCCATCTGTTATCCACGAAATGATGAAATTTTAACTTTACCAATACTTGGGTGAGTTTCGGTGAATTGTAATTTATTTAGTTAAACACTAAAGGGTGGCTAAATTTCTAGGACCTATAAGTATACCGGAAACTGAATTTTCTAATTTTGATTTGAGTAAGTATCCAACTAATTTCCGTATCAGTATTTAATCGCCCACGGACTGTAACATTGTGAATGATTGATAGCTTGCTTTCAGTACCTGAAAACATAGATGTTAAAGTGATCCTTAATATTCATAAATCTGAAAGGTTTTCTGTCGAACTCTAGAAGTATCTCTTTGTTTTTCAGCCTCGGGTTGTCGTTGTGCTAATTCCGAATCGAAATTTTCTAGACAATGCAATCTATTTTCAGAAATTCGAGGAATCTTTTTAATTAACAAACAACGTTGTTTTTTGGAAGCTTAACACCTAGTGGAAATATAAGCTATGATCAGGGGATTTCTAAAAATTTAGATGACAGGAATATCTGAGACTTTGTAGGAATATTTTTTTTATCACTTTCAACGCAATTTAATAATACTGAATAATAATTATAAAGTAAATAGATTATCAAACAGGTTAAAGACATTTCAGAAAAAGTTTAGAGTTTACTCTTTCAAAATAAAATTTTCAAAAAAAAATCAGTAAGGACTTTGATATCGTTATTCCCTTGGGCTTGTCATTTGGATTACCAAAATCCAATCCATCCCTCATTTATTTAGCACTGTAGGTACATATTTTTAATTATTATTATTTTAATGTAATGTAAGAAATGAATTACCTCACTATACTTACAGCAGTCATAGTGATCAAAGATAAATCACCACCAATAGCGGTTTTGATTCCAAACTTCTTCTTCATGTACATTATAATGATGCAGTAGTTGTTCCTGTCTCTCAGACTTAGAGATATCCAGTCGTAATTTATTAGAGCATCATTTAATTTGATTGCCTACAAACAGAAAATACATTGAGATAGACAATCAGTCAGAAAACTCCCTATTATGGCATTTCATCACCGTCAAAGCGAACGATGACGCCCTGCTTCTCTCATCTTTAATTATAAAAAATTGGGGAAAATGGACCCACCACTCGCCCTCGGATTCGCCCTCCCCAATTATAACCAAATCCCATAAAGGATGATAAATCAGACCTCCTAAAGATGTGATAAGGATTGAGAGAGTGTGAATGGAAGTGGAAATGAATGGGACCTAAAAGAATAAAAATATATATATATTTTTAATTACTACTGAACCCGCATTTGACCTCGATCTCGCCTGATGGTAAGCGACGATGAGGTCGACGATGGAGCATGCGGGTCCAGTTAATGCCTATTCACTCTGGCCTTGAAGATCCCAAGGTTGTAGGTTTCGGGAAATACAGACGCCGGTAGGCTGTTCCATTCCTTAGCTGTTGGCATAATGAACGAAGAAGCAAATCGCTTCGTACGAGCAGATGGGATATCAACAACATAAGGATGGAACCCCTCCCCGCGCCTGGTAGACCGAAGGCGGAATTGAGATGCTGGAATTAGGTCGATATATTTTATACCATCAACTATCTATCATCTTTGGTGGGTTTTCAAATATGAGTGTAGGCTGCTCCGGGACAGGCATCGATGGCTCCATAAGTCGCACAAAAAGTCAATTACAGGAAATCCGTCATTTGGTGGGTGCACTTGTGATTTTTTATGAGAGTCAAAATTTCGGAGGGGTTCATGAGGTTCCCCAGTAAAATAGAATGAAAATGAACAACAATCCAAACCTTAGTGTTAATTTGTTCCCCAAACCAGTTGTAAGCGAAAATTTCAGCGAACATTGGCAGAACGTGCGGAGCGAACCGCCAGTTCACTTCCTTGAAGGAAAAAAAAGGAATTTATCCTAAATCAAGTGAAACAGCTCAGTGGGGAACTAGAGCATACGACTTGGTTTTCTTTTCTTTTTTGGCTAGGATAGTAACCTACTATTTTATTACAGAGTTACTGGCAAAAACAGATTTGTCCACGTTTATTTTTATGTAAGAGATTGTAGTATATATCCCTGAGGTTATGTGAAGTTCTTACCAGTATCCTAGGGAACTCATTCCTAAAAATATGTAAGTTTTTATTCGTAAAAAGGGACTTAAAAATTTACAGGAGCGTTACCAGAGTATAAAAGGGGCAGTTCCCTTAAAGCATAAAAACAATATTAGTAACACTTATTGTAATATTTTTTAAAATACTGCCATCCGTGGTGCAAATTAGTACTTAAGGACAAAATTAAATTTTAAAAAATTGCAAAATTAAAAAGTGTAACACTCACCTTACTAAGCAGAAGCAGAATAATGCAGATGCACATGGCTGCATTGCAGAGGGGCACAAAAGCGAGCCACTTGTACATTCGGTTTAACATGTTCAAGAATCTGGAAAAAATATCCCATAAAATACTTAAGAGAGTAGTAGAGTAGTGAGTTCTATGTGGTTATTTCCATAGAATGATCATGACCTTTATCAATGAGGAATAAGACTAAGAAGAAGATGCGGGAGGTCCGGGTTCTAAACCGTACAGTGCCATGTACCAATGAGTTTATCGTATTTTTCGAAGACTTACGTACATTTACCGACTGCTCTAACGGTGAAGGAAAACATCGTGAGGAAACCTGCACACTGAGATGATCAGTGTGTAAAATGGGGTAGGCACACAAAATCCTCAAGGATCGAAGTGCCGCTGGGTTATTCATAAGATAAGATAAGAAGAAGATGATACTAGACCCTATTCTGAAAAATGGAAACTTAAATTTGACAGTACTATAGTTAGACACGGGATTCTTACCACGGTTTGGGGTTGATTGACAATAACCATGAAAGCTTAAAAAGTTTAATTTGACAGGTCTAATAGCTCAAATAGAAAAAATAGGGGCGGGCATTCGTTCCTTCATGGCTCGTGCTATCCTTTTCTTATATTAAAGACATGAAAATAACAGCATACATTTTAGACCTGTCTGACTGAAGCAATTTCAAAACTATCAATATTTCAGAACCCGAGAATAACTTACTCAATTTGCTTCACATGACTTTCGTAGAATTTCTTCAGACTCTCATTCAAACGTTTCCCATAAGACGTTTTCGATTCATCTTCCCATTTCTCAACTTCCAAGTTCTTCGCCAAACTGTCACTTGCCGCACACAGGAAGTAAATTAAAAGAACAAACCACATGTCCAAAATTATGGTCGTCGATACCTCGAAAAGGAAAATTGTGTGGAGGAACCAGGCTACTTCGTAATACGGTGAAGTCATAGGCATCAAAGTGGATGTAGACCTTGAAAGCAGAATCCTGCGTCCTTTAACATAATTCCATAAGGTTGTCAGCTCATAATTCGAAACGGGAATCACGACCATTGCAAAAAGGCTATACACAATCTTTTTCGCCTTATTGAGAACAATTTTGGACTCGGAATTCTCTTTAATAGTATCGATGAGAGTCGTTTTAGCCTCGAAATATAAATTCCTGAAAATGTGCCGATTATTGACGAATAGCAGAAATTTGATTGGAAATATTACGATCATTATCAAAGTGTAGCACGCTTCGGCGACTAATTCCGCTTCGGTGGTGGTCCTCAAAGTTTCCAAAGTGCCGAAAAAGACGTAAATGAATATTAAGAGACTTATTGAGTGGTGGAGATAGAATCTTTTCCATGTCCAATTAGGGTCTAAAACTTGATGACCGAAGGTTCTCTGGAGGATCAAAGCGGCTGTTGTGACGTCATCTAATTCGGTTCTTTGCCCAACAGTTTGGGAGAAATTTTTGATGATATTTTTCAAATGGTTCATTTTAGTCGCGATATCGGCATGAAATGAAGAACTGAAGTGGTTTTGTGTGAAAGATTTATTGGTACAGTCAGGACAATTGAACTTAACAGAACCTATGCCAAAATCCATATAAAATGCACTTTAATTAGATTTTGCAGCGTACAATACAAATATCTAAATCGCTTGCAGTGAAAAAATTCATCGTGAGTCATCGGAGTCTATTGGAATACAGTAGGCCCCGGAAAGGCTAATCGCGGGTTCGAATTCCACGGCGGGATTTTTTTTCACACTTTTCTATATTTGAAAAATATTGAAGTCAATATACTTACTTACCTAATATTATGTAATTTTACTTATTATATGTATAAATCTCCGGTTGACTGTACCACAGACATTCCAGACACAATAATTATCCAATCATACATTTAATCTTTCGCCACCTTGTTTCTGTTACTCGCTTCGTTAAATTTTAAATTGTTACCTTTCCATGCAATTATGTTTCGCACTTGCTCCATAAAGTACATGTTACACTATGCAAGTACAGGGTGTCACACGGCAGAGTTAGGTTTTTAAGTCATTTTTTTTAAAATCACATGTTTTTGGGAAAATATGTTTTAGAAAATTAATCATCAGTAATGCGGGTTTTATTTTTTTAAAGATTACGTCGTCCAAGTGTCTTCCATTTCGTCGCACGCACTCGTGAAATCTGTTCATCGCATTTTGCATCACACGTCGGGGCATAGCAGGCTCAATTTCGCTTTATTTACTTTACGGCGAATATTTTCTTTTAGCTCATCTATATTCCTCGGAGTATTGACGTAAACTTTACTCTTAAGATCCCCCACAGGAAAAAGTCCATGGGGGTCAAAGCTGATGATCGCAGAGGCCATGGGATATCACCATAGCGGGATTTAAATTTTCGAGGAAACAGCACACGAAGTTGGTCCATAGTGGCTCTTGCAGTGTGGGACGTGGCTCCATCCTGCTAAAACTACGTTGAACTGTACGCAGGATGTTCTCGAAGCCTGGGCATAACTGTATATCATTTGCCGATATGCGTCACTAGTAACACTTATCGCTGAACCTCTCGCAATTAAAAAAAATACGGCCCGTCCGCAACTTCGTTTATTGCTTCTTCCGTTATTGAAGTTCTGCTCGGGCCGGGACGTGGCTGAGTTATGGCGGAACCTGTAGCTCGAAACTTCTGTACCCATTTACGAATCAAGTTTTCGCTTGGTCCGTCTCGTAAACGTCTAATGTTGTAGTGGAAACAAAACTGCTGCCGAGCCGTAACGTACGGTTCTCCTCCCTTTAGAAACGCACGGTACGCGCCCGATCACTGCGACATCGATACTGACGAATCCGCACGTAAGATGAAACTACTGCGCCCCTCCCCCCGCGCTCAATTCAAACGACTTTTTAAATATTCAAGTTTGGAATCCTAACTTACCGTGAGACCTCTTGTACCTATTAATAAAAACTCATAACCATGAATTTCAAATAATATGTTTGTGGTAAAGCGAGTTTTAGAAGAAACCCCTCAAAGGTCGAGTTGCACACTCGTCATCATCGATCATGGGTTTTCGACATTTTTATCTGCATTCGACTGCATGTTTTTTTATGTATGTCATCTGATATCTCTGGAATTTGTGAACCGATTTCGATGATTAGTTTTTCAGTTAAAAGTGTAGACCTCCAGGGTATTGCATAAAGTTTGGGTCAAGATCTGATGATGCACTTCGGAAATGGTCAACGGAAGTCTTTAACAGATGATCGAACGTCACCTGTAATTAAGCAATTCTGAACCTTCCCGAAAGCCCACAAACCGGGCGAAGCCCCTCTATTCTCAACCAAACCCAAAGCCCTAGATTAACCTAAATCATAAACTATTCAAGCTGCTGGATACGTGTAAACGGGGCATAATTCAACGTATTTCAGCAACACTAGCTTTCATATCACATGAAACTAAATCCGACTTTGAACCGTGGACTACAGAATCTAGTTTCGAACCAAAGTTGCACTGTTATTATAACTTTTCGATTTGTAATGTTTCTTACGAATTATCTAATTGCAGTGGGAAATTTCAAAATTGCACAATAACAGTTTTCAATGGCTTTTAAATATGCATATCGTTTGATTTACAACTTAAAAAGCTTTAAGTTGCTCTTTAATAAAGTAAGTTGGTATCTAAGTAATTGCCTTTTTAACCGATGACAAGGAGGAGAGGTTCTCAATTCGAGGCGCACGAGTATGTATGTATAAACCTGGTCGGGAATGTAAAAACTTAGTCAAGAAGTCCCCATTGGTAGTTTTATAATCTGTGTTATGGAGTTCTCTTTCGGATCACACCTCTGTTATTATTACACCCTGTATATTTATGTACTTGTGGTAAAAATTGCCTTAAAAACACCCTTTACAATGTTCGATTTTAGTATAAATTTGAGCTACATTTTGAGGGTTACATCTTTCTGGCCGAAATGGTATTTTTTGACCAGCGTCATCAAAACCGTGATTTTTGCCGTTACATCACTTTACCACAGCCCGTCCGCTAACGACTCAGGGCAAAGAGAACTGAACTTACTGGACTGCTCTAGAATTTCTTCCGTCGCCGAAAATCGTGTCGAACTTATTTTTTTTATGGTGTTCTTCATTAAATAGATTTATTTATATTTTATTAAGGAACATAAATTATGTAGGTATATTTAATATAATTTTATTCATGTTTATTATACTCGTAATTAATTTTGAAAACTCGTAATTTGCTTTTAATTATGTGCTTACTTATTTTTTAAATAAGGAATATAAATACATTAAATATGCATAAAAAATACGTGAGTACTTAATTACGAGTATATAGGCCGCGGACGAGACAGGGCGTCAACACCAGAAATAGCGTGAATAGAAAATGTAAGGAAGGTCACCGAAATACTTGAACGTTTAACCCAGGTGACGATTAATAAAAAAATAAAAAAAGAGTATTTATTCATTCACACATTAGTAAAAAGGTACAATATTGTTATTTTATTCTAATTCTTAATGTAGAATGAATGAATACACTTTATTGCACAATATTAGTGTGATACAGTGCGTACGAAACGATTAATACAATCTAAGCGGTCTTATCACCCAGACAAACATCTAGAGTCTACGGCAATTCTACACCTAAACCCGACTTTAATCATCTACGAATAAAAAATGCATCACCGAAAAAATGCGATTTTCAGGGTTGCGCGTGTTCGCGCGGGCGGCGGGCGGCTAACGACCGCCACGCGGCGCCGCGACAAGTGATAAACCGCGCCATTCGGCGGCGCGCGATTTGATCCCGCGGTAATGACCGCGCAGTCGTTAGGTGTGGTGTGGTAGCAGCTTTGTTTACGAGCTTCTGAAAATGTATTAGATTTCTGCTACTTATTTAGAAAGAAAGAAAGAATTTATATCTAAAAGCGCACAAACAACAAACAATTAGGTACAGAAGGTAAAACTAATATTAAACAAATATAAGATAAAAAATATATACACAAAAGTAATTGAGTTTGATGAAGGTGGTGTGCAGCACCGGAAAGAGGGGACTGCATGATTTCATATCAAAACGTTGGCATAGATTGTTATACCCTGACCAGGAATACTTACTACCTTACTCACCTTCTTACTCACCTTGTGATATGTCTTACATATTTTTTGTCATATGTACCTATATGGTCTATTAATAAAGGAATTTCTATTTTCTATTTCTTGAATATAAAAAGCCCCGCCATATTGCGGAATTGTAAGTACTATATTTTCATAACGAACTTCTTAACACAGATTATAAAACTACCAATGGCGCTCTATTGGTTGCGTTTTTATATTCCTGGTAAGGGTATAATTTGAGCCATTGACACTCTATGGGATGGAGTCATAGTGTCATCAAGAAACTTCCAATTTCGAAGAAACTTCCAATTTTCCAGCCTGTCGGTTACCGGTGACAAGGCAGACGATTCTAGCTACATAAAAAATATATTTAATAAGACTAGGTACGCTAGTTTGTCTATAAGTACATACAATGCAAAAAAATGTACATTTCAATTCAATTCAATTTATTTCGAGTAACAATATACATTGTGTGAGAATTAAAGCTTAAGACTAATTAAAAATTTTATAATTATAAATGTCAAACTAGTGTTTAATAAAGTTAAATAATAAATCATGTCAAAGTAAAAATTCCATCGAATAGCAACACTTTTCAACAAGTAGATCTCCTAGTTTACGCTTAAAAATATTTACACTATTTATAGTTTTTAATTCAACTGGCAACCTATTGAACAGTCGGACTGCCTGACACCGCGGACAGTGCGTAGCGACCTTAAGTGACGGAGTGATTACGCTTCCCAAGTCTTTCCTCCTAGTATTTACTCGTAGTGCCATTTGCTCGTCCGTTTCAAACAAGTGCCTACGCTTAATAATATCTGTAAGTAGAACCAAAATGTACAGGCTAGGGACTGTTAAAATTTAAATTAAATAAACGACATGGGATATCAACCACATATGTTCAAATATCCTTTACATCTGTGCGCATATGAAATATCCTTTATGACGTCAAAAAATTGTTGCCGGGTGTTCGTTCAATAGCCGAGATGTAAGTATGTGCTCGTATGACTCTATCTAGATAAATCTATGTTTAGAGCTAAATAAAAATGGTGACATGATTTCAAGTGAATCGAAAGTCGAAGCAGTGGTGAATGTATTTAAAAAAAATATATTTAAATGTTAGTTAATTCAGCGTTCTATTTCATATTGAGTACGTTTTTAGATCAAGTACTGTTATAATTGTTTTGCTGTACAATAACCTGTAATAAAATAAAAAAAATAAGTAACTAACTAACTAAATAAACTAACTAAATAAATAATAACTAACTAAATAAATAAATAAATAATAACTAAAAATATCAACTAAAAAATATATATAAAAAATAATAACCTATGATCGGAGTAGGTAGGGCTGTTTTTGGTACTTGCCACATACGGTCATAATATGGATAAGTATGCCCAATAATCCCGGGATTTCCGGGATTGAATAAATATATTATTTAGATTTTTAACGTTATATTTGTTTTGATACACATTTAAGATTGGTGGCGAAATATTTTTTTAACATTCATGGCGCTAGTGTACCTATGGTAGTGTTTTAACTTCGTAAGTTCACAATTTTTAAAAAATCGTAATCCACCGAGTAAGGGCGAGGTTTATAAAAGTAATTTACAACATTTGCTCGATAACTTAAAACGGGATCCCGAAATCATATCCATATTAATATAACTTTTGAGGACATTGACCCAAAAGAGCCCTACCTACTCCGATCAGTGATAATAACTAAAAAAATAACTAATAACTAAATAAATAATAACTAACTAAATAAATAAATAACAAGATTCCTAAGATTATAGGTTTTTTTTTATGTACTACTAAACCCGCATTTGCATTTTGCTTCACGGCAGTTTATTCTTCACTTTTCGTCTTTAGTACTTCCTAGTTAATTACATAACTACTAGAAGAAAGGCTATATACTATTAGAACAAATACTAAGTCGAAATAAGTACTTACATTTGCTGTCTTTCAAACCTTTCGTACTGAAAAAAACAAAAGTCGTAGCAATTTTCTACGAACCTGCTACGGCGTAGCTGTCGTGTAAAAAATATTAATTTGCACCTTTATTACCGTCCATACTAATAGTATAAGCGGCCTCATCAAACCAACTGTTTTTAATAAACGAAGTGCTAAGCAGACTAGACTGGGAACCATATAACGAATTTTTAACTTTAATAAAGGACTGATTGTTTTTTTTCAAGCATCAAGCATCAGCCTATTAATGTCCCCACTGTTGGGGCATAGGCCTCCTCTTGCACAAGGGGCTTATGGGGCCATGATCAACCGAGCGGGTTTAGTGCTGATTGGTGGATTTCACATGCCTTTGATTATTTTTTTCTTCCTCAGACATGCAGGTTTCCTCACGATGTTTTCCTTCACCGTTAGAGCAGTCAGTACATAAGTCTTCGAAAAAATTCGAAAAACTCATTGTACCAATGGCACTGCATGGTTTTGAGTGGGAGTTTGCATGGGAGTCCGGCGTCCTAGCCACTAAGCCACCGACGCTCCCTTTTTTTTTTTTTAAATAAGTTTTTTTTTTTTTTTATTTACTTCTAAACCCGCATTTGACCTCGATCTCGCCTGATGGTAAGCGACGATGAGGTCGACGATGGAGCATGCGGGTCCAGTAAATGCCTATTCACTCTGGCCTTGAAGATCCCAAGGTTGTAGGTTTCGGGAAATACAGACGCCGGCAGGCTGTTCCATTCCTTAGCCGTTCGCATAATGAATGAAGAAGCAAATCGCTTCGTACGAGCAGATGGGATATCAACAACATAAGGATGGAACCCCTCCCCGCGCCTGGTAGTCCGAAGGCGGAATGGAGATGCTGGAATTAGGTCGTGCAATTCCGATGCACACTCTCCGAAATGTATCCTATAAAATACCGATAGACAGGCAACCTTGCGCCGATGTTCCAGACTTTGCAGTCTAGCTTCCACCAGCGATTCGTCACCTATAAGGCGCTTAGCGCGTTTCTCCACTGAGTCAAGGGCAGCCAATTGGTATTACACAAATATATACAATTTATTTGTTTTAGATAACGGACATTTCGTTTCTATAGACTGATAGTAGTTATAGAGTAATAATTGAAAGGCGTAAAAAAATAAAAATAGAAACCAACTCTACTAAAGAAGGTGACTAACAAAATAACACATAAGAGCCGACTTAGTTTTTTTTTTTACCGATGACAAAAAAGAAGATGTTTTTCAATTCGACGCGTATGTATGTGGATTTGTCTCGAAATTTCTTGAAAACTAAAGGGCTTATTTTTTTGTAAAGTTATGGATTATACTGGTTCGCCTCCCAGACTATAGGGAAAGCGAAAAATGCCCGGTACACCGAGTCGGCGAGGAAAATTAACTCGGTCTTTATGCGAAATGCCTAGGCTTCGGGAATTTGTCGGGAAAACCCGGGAACCGTAATGAGGGGACAAGATGTGCGAACAAAGGGGAATGGGCATTTTACTATGGGAGCCGTCCCAAGTGGGGTATCATTAAGTGTTATATCAAATAAAATTTATTTATTCTATGCTGCCAAAATTGTATTTGGAAGCCTGGATGATGTCAGCCTGTAGTAAAGATTTTCTATAAATAACATATATTTACCGGCACATGAAGCACTCCATCAAGTCCTCAAAGTGATCAATATATATTCTAGCCAAGTATTCATTAAGTTACCATGATAGTCACATAGTTCTTTCAAAATTAATGAAAATGTTTAGACAAAAAATTGAAAAATCGAGAAAAGTGTGAATACTTTTGAGAAGTAAAACATGACAACACCGAGAGGCGTTGGTAATATTTCATACTAGCATAGTGGCAACACTGATTCTAGAGTCTATGGTTGAGTAGTGGGGTGTGAAAGGTGCCGGCATAAAATGTTGGGCACTGACAGTTCGCATTCATTCGATCGCTATTCTTGGAAGTGAACAGTCGGCTTGTCTAATCTAGTTCCTAAGTTTTAAAATGTGAAAGTGTGAAGTATTATAAAATAATGAGTGAACAGCAAATAATGAGTTGTGTCATTTGAAATAAACTCTTTAAATCACGGATTGTCTGTGTTTCTCTCATATCGACGCCTCTGGAGATCACAAGTGTGAAAAATAATAATAATAATAGAAACTTAATTTGTTATTTCATAATATAAAAAGGGTGTGTGCTTATGACCACACGATAGAAGTAAAAACTTACAAAAATAAAACACGCAAAAACGACTTAGATAATAATAAAAACGTAATTATTGAAACGATGCACTTCTTGTCTGAGAGTAAACGTGGCTGATGACAGCTGATGACGACTAGAGCCGAGTATACCAGATTCAGCGTCACCGACCCGAGCGCGCATGATGTCGAATGGAGCCGAGTGTACCCGATTCAGCGTCACCGACCCGAGCGCGCTTGATGTTGAATGGAGCCGAGTATACCCGATTCAGCGTCACCGACCCGAGCGCGCTTGATGTCGAATGGAGCCGAGTGTACCCGATTCGGCGTCACCGACTCGAGCGTGACGGTTCAGTTTGGTTCACTGTTCAGAAAGAGCGTAAGGTGCTTTTCACTTCAAAAATACCGCATCCAGTTTTTTATTTTAATAGAAACTACCTTCTTACCTGCGAGTTGATACCAGAACAGGTATCTTAGTCAAGTCCAAGCTTATGACGGGAGGAAATTCATTACTTTCTCATTAGAAGCGTGTACCGGTGGTGTTATGAAATTTTCTATCTACCTCCCGCCTTGAAATATATTACGTATCTACTCCTGTCATAAGTACTCGCTGGAATTCGTTCAGGGTGTCACAAAAAAGTTTTACAATTTAAAATTCACAATTATTTACAATTTACACAAACATAAGACTATAAAAATGATTACCAGCCGTTTATTAATATCGCTAACTATATTTTTTACTGGAAGACTACTTCGCATTGACATGCAGGTATATCCAGTGCCTCAGGATAGGGGAGGCAGGGGACTCGGCAAACGTCAACAGGATGCTGCTGGGACTACTATGTACACGGTGCATCAGGGAAGCAACCATTTTTCGTATGATTGCGTGAAAGCCAACCACGCGGGCTTCTGCAAACATCCCCGATGCACTACACTATTTAGGCAGCCCCATAAGCATTCTGAAGGCGTTATTATATTGTATCCGCAGGGCATTGAAAGCCTTTTTGGTATAATTAATCCATAGACTGCATGTGTAAAAACTCTGACAATATGCCTTAAAAAGGGTCTTTTTGACTTCTGTCGTACAAAGTGCAAATCTGCGGGCAAATATATTACTTCTTACTGTCAATGCCCTGCGTTCCCCTCAATAACAACTCATTCTTAATACCCACTCGATCAAATATAATTCCTATGGTTTACTAAAGTAAAAAGGTAAGGTAAGGTTTACTAAGGTATAAAGTGTTGTGCACCTTGTAGAATAATAATAAAGTAGACTTATCTCGCCATAGTAGATCTTTATTAAAATGTTAAATAGGCTAATGAAAACATTTTTAGCATTTTCTGGATAATGCATCTACTTTGTCGCGATCTTGAGATGAAAAACTGTTTATCCAAACCGAATATCCTTGATTGCTCCATATGAATATAAGAAACTATAGATATATATTACCCAAAATTATAAATGGTTTGCCAAATGATGTGAGAGACATTTACCTAAAAGATGTGAGAGACATTTACCTAAATGATGTGAGACACATTTACCTAAATTATGTGAGAGACATTTACCTAAATGATGTGAGTAACATTTACCTAAATCGAATTAACTTTAAGAAAACATTAAAAGCACTTTATATAGAAAATGATAGTAGCTTCATATTATAGGTTTACCTTAGATATACCTTAGATATTGTGATATGTAATAGTTTAACTACTATATCAGAATACAAACCTTTCAAAGTTTTGCCTAATGGGATAAAATTTATGTTCCTACCATGTTCCTTTTGAATTAAACAATAAATGAAAAAAATAAAAATATTAATGGATGATGAACATCATATTAATTCTTATTCTGATGATGAATATAATCAGAACAAGAATAAAATATCCCAGTACTTTATATAAATAGGTCTTCGATACTTGTCAAATAACTCGGCACCTCATTTACAACCGCTCTCTTTCCGCACTAGTACCACATGAGAGTCGGTGCCCTAGTGGCTAGGACACAAGCCTCCCATGCGGGAGGCCTGGGTTCGAAACCATGCAATGCCATGTACCAATGAGTTTTTCCGATTATATCCGTAAACCTGCATGTCTGAGGAAATTAAAAGTTTCCGAAGGCATGTGAAATCCACAAATCAGCACTGGGTCCGCTCGGTGGATCATGGCCCGTACCCCTTGTACAAGGGGAGGCCTGTGCCCCAACAGTGGGGACATTAATAGGCTGATGATGATTACAATATGTTATTATGTAGCTACCAACAATATAGTACACAGTAATACATTGCTGCATAATAAAATTCAGAGAGAAAACGGCGCACTGGGGAGTAAAGTTCGCCGCTCTCTATTCATTAGTATTTATTTCTGTCAACTGGGCACCACGGTACTACTACGGAACTAAATTCTGTGAAAAGTTTATTGTTAAGCTCTATTATTTATTTAATTTAATTTATTTATTAGGTAAACACAACAGATTACAACCATAGAAATTACAGAAAAATCAATATAGAGTTATGAGCTAGGTAGTAACCCTTAACGTGTAAACACAGCATGGTTAGGAAGTAGAAAATTGATTGTTGTACAATATTGAGTTATGAAAAAATACTATTGAATGTAATGACTAAAAATCTTATCCCTATTTGAAAAATAAAAATAATAAAGTAAAGACTATAAAGTAGGTGCGTGGATAGCTCACTTGAGGACATCCTCAACCCGTCTTTTAAAAACTAATGTCCTAGGATCAAATAAGTCTATCGATGGCTTATTATTGCTGTTCGAAGAGATTTCGTTAAACAATTTACACATTCGCACAATAGGGTTATAGAATGATGTGTTGTTCTTAAAAACATTTAATACAAATGTTTTAGGATTGCGAAGTTTAAAGTTTGTGTTGAAGTTTAGACAGGGCACCAAGGAAGGTGAATCTATGGTGGAATGAAGAATTTTATGTAGGATTTATATTGGATACGCACACGTTACATAATAATAGGTGTAACCCATTCTTCATATGCACGCCATGTACAATCCGTACTACGCATACCTAGTTCATAAGTTTTGTTTACATTAGCGACAGTTTTTTTAAGGCAAAGGCAACTGAGCCCATACAGCCATGTCTGATGTAAACAACTCTTTCAAGTCTTCATTAAAATGCTGGTGTGACACATTTCAATGCTATCTGGGAGAATCTTCCACGCTTCTGCACCATCCGAACCAAAGAGGAAGGCGTCCCGGACACAGTATGGCACTTCAAAATCCAGCCAAGTACGGATGCAGCGTTTTATTTGACTTTACTTCACTGTCCCACACATTAATCACGTGTTGTCGAAGTTCTTCGAGCAAGAAACACCATTATTACTAGAAAATCACTACTGTAAAACAATTTGCAAGACAAAACGAAACAAAGCTGACGTGGATGCCACAAAAGCGCGGGAGTAACTCCTTAGCGACAGTTATTGTAGGTAGTTTTAAATTTCGTTTTTTGGTTCGTTCTGTCAAATATTAATGTACAGTGAGGGTAATTTTTATCGTTGATTGCCACTCGCTGACACAGTCTGGAAAATACAGCCCTTGAGACGGCATCGTTTTGCGCGCACGTCACAGAATCTCTTCATCGCGTGTGATCTATCACCTTCATGGACTCCTCGCAGTGCTGATACAGTGCTGGTGCTTCAGTGACTCTAAAAACTGCCAGAATTTTGGACATTGTCGGCGCCGACGGATGATCTCAGGTTGAGACACTGGTGAGTAGGTTTTTCATTGGTATTTATTGCCTGCCCTGGACATTCTCTCGTTCCCCTTCGTTTATTTAGCTCTCGAAAGATCCCTGGAATCTCTGGGGATGGCACACGCTATTTTCCTCGATGTATATAGCATCCACATCCTCCCTGCGCCTTTAAAATATCGTCGGTCCACTTATTTTACAATTTTACTATCTAGAAAACAAACAAAACATTATGATGAAAACACATGCGTGAAGAAACGTGCATCACATTCACAAACCGAGTCGAGATTCCCGTCTAGTGCAATTTTTACCTCGCTTTTACAGCGCGCAAATCCCACTCGGTCGGTTGCCTTTGTTCTGTAATGGGACGTGTGACATAATAAATCCCATCAAAAACTTTCTGTAAAACGAGGCCAAGTCTCGTATTGGCCGCTTGGACATAAAACGTAGTAAGATCTCATGTATAGCCAAGCGGTATTCGTACGAATTATGAATTTGGCACTTTAATTTTAATCATAGAAAACTAAATACAATTGATGTATCAATTTCATTAAGTTATTCATATCTCAATTAAAATACTATGGGACTAGGCCGTAACGCAGGAGTGTAAAACCTCACCGTAATATACTGCTCAATCTGGCCATAACCAAATAAAATAAATAGGCATATCTAACCTGCATCAACAACTCACACGCACACTCACTTACACACAACCTACACACATTTTAATAAAACCACACTCTCATACACCCCAACATGTCCTCCCATACTATCATAATGTTATAGATATTAAGCACTAAAGAACTTTACCGACAGCAGCACACACAAAAATGCAATTTAATAAACCGATATGGTGGACCGGAAGCAAATGATCCCTACAGCACAGGGCAACCTATTGTAGGTACCAAATGCAAATATTTCACCCAGCCTAAAAACACTAGACAGTAACTTTTAAAATGGAATAAACTCTGTTCGGATTTAGATTAAGATATTTTACATAAATTTCATTAGTATTTTTATTTGTAAGTTAATTTAAGGCTTTTGTCATATTTTGAAATAAACTTATATCTACAAAACTCAAGGGCTTAGTGTACGTAGTGCATTAATTGTTAAAATCTCATAGCACAAAGGAAAAATATCTCAAAATCATGAATTTATAATTCTAAGTAAGTAAGTAACTAAGTAATACGTTTATTTCACACACAGCAATGACCGAAACAGTTATAATTATAATAAAATAATATAAGTGGGTTTATTACGCGCGTTTCGAATCCCCCATCTGCCGTATGAAGACCGCTCTGAATCCTGACCACCAACACTGATTGCGACGTATTTTGTGATCCATGGCTGAGTATCAGAAAAGCCTGTCTGTGCCACTGTGAGAGTGTGAGATGAATGTTTGTTATGTAATTATAAGTTGTAAATATGATATTGATAATTAGTTAATTAATTAATGTAAGTGGTGTAACTATGTAACTGTTTTGTTAATTATAATAAGAAATAAATAAATTACGTGACAAACATATTATTGCGGTTTTTTCATACAATGTCTACGTAACTGCCTATATTTAAGTTTGTCAACCTCTTATGAGTACGGAACCCTTCAGGGCGCGATTCGTACTCGCACTTGGCCTTTTATTTTTATCGAATTTCACGCTATAATGGTCTCGTGGTGGTACTCTGAGAGAAATAAAAATAGAAAAACCTTTATTAATACACCATATATAAAAATATCTGTAAAAATATGTAAAAATATCACAAAATGAGTCGGGCGAGGTCCTACTGCCATATCTTAGGCTATATCTAGAGTCTGTTTATTACCGTTTTCCGTGTATATAGTTTCTGCTCGACTTAGCGAGGGCACTACCGTGCCCTGTTCGTTAGTTTTTTCTAGTTTTTCCTTTATTTGTGTGCACTGACCTATGTTTATGCCAAATTTCAGCTTTTTAGGACTAACGGACTACTACTAAATATATTTTTGATGATCAGTGAGTGAGTGAGTTAGTCTGTCGTCAGTGTCAAAATAGCATAACTTTGAATTTGATTTATTAAGAAACTAGGAAAGATAGAGACATGAAACTTAGAGGTTTACTTTAGCTTGTAAACCTCTACTGAGGTCAAAAGTTTCAACCTTCTAGTAATCTCCGATACAAAGTTATAGGCAGATTAAAAAAGGCCGAAATGCTTCCAGAAAAAGGGTAGTGTCCCTTTTTTCTGCTCGACTTGCCGGGGGCTTATACAGATGTATAAAAATCTTTTGTTAATTAAAGAGTTAGCTTGGGGTGCTACCCTTTTACCTGTTTCTGCAATGTCTGATGAAATAGTAATGCATGATGAATTACCGGCGCATGAGACACTCCATCTAAGGTTATCAGGGCTATGACAGCCTCTAGTAACATTATAAGAGGTGAGATATAGATGACGGTGACCACTTACCATCAGGAGGCTCGTTTGCTCGTCTGACTTCTCCTTATACAATTCCGTATAAACTCGCTTGTTATGTAAGTACTTCTAACTTTTTATGTTATCGATTACTTCTTCTCAGTCGTATTCCTCATTGCTGAGGGTCGTGATCATTCTAAGGAATTAATCACATAGAACGACTCTCGTGGCAGATTTAATGTTGTGGTTTGCCATTGCCTTCACCATTTCACACACTGGTTATCTGAGTGTGCAGGTTTCCTCACGATGTTTTCCTTCACCGTCAGAGCAGTCGGTAAATGTACGTAAGTCCTTCGAAAAAACCGAAAAACTCATTGGTACATGACATTGCATGGTTCGGACCTCTCGCATGGAAGTCCAACATCCTAGCCACGACGCCACTGACGCTCTAAATCCATCGATTACTAAACCACCACAATTTTTGTATTTCTTTACAACCTTTATTGTTTCCATTTCCTATATAAAAATTGTCGCCTCAAATTTCCCCTTGTTGGCATCTCCAGAGACGTTTCAAGTTACCAGTCCCAAGTTTGTTGGGGAAAAGACAAAAATATTCCCCTGGAGCCCTGGAGCTGTCCACAGGTAATGCATCGGGTGATCTATCATTTATTTCAACGTCAGAAATCCATTACACGGCGTCGTCTCGGCGACTCAGACGCCAGTACCTGGGCCGGACTTAGGTACCTAAGGATTTGCGCCCTGGGCGCCAATTCTGAGAAGCTCGCAATTATTTCTCTGTTACATAATTTCATCAGACTGTTATATTAATGTTCCCACTATTGGGCGTACATAATATTATAAAGCCTACCATGATGGGACAAAATTCATGAGACATCGTGCTCATGGGACCCATTAATAGATTGAAAACTTGTCATTTAATGCATACAGTTATTTAATAAAACTGACAGAAAACGCCACCTGCAGTCTGTGGTGACACCGTTGAGTCAATGTGAACCTATTGTGTTAATGTGACTCGTTGGCTAGAAAGAGCACGAGTCTTCTGGGGGTAGCCTACCCGAAATCAGAAGACTATAGTCTCCTTATAACGTCCTTGATGCAAAGCATCTTTAAGGAACAGGAAGGAGTTTAAGGAAAAGGGTGAGCACAAAAGATCTCCGAGGGTCGAAGTGCCGCTGGAGGGTCGAAGTATCCCCGGCTACAAGATAAGAAGATAATAAATACTCTTCCAGGCAGGCACATTGGACAGGTGGACCCGGCGCCTATTCAGTGTACACTGTTCACAGATTTCACTTCTTTCACATAGTATAGAAATACTACGCTATAACAGACAATACAGAGATACGCCTGTGGCTACGCTCGCTGGTTAATCGTCTACGCGGATTTGTCGTAGCTAGATCGCATGCCACGTTTATTTTGACTCATATAGCTTGCGGAACTATAAAAACAGCAAAGTATGATTTTTTTACCCAGTTAAATAATAACTAATAATAAGTTTTATAAACAATAAATATAATTAAAACAATCCAGCAGGAACCTATCAAAGGACGTTGTTTTTTTTTTCTTAAGAAACGTATGGTTTGAAAACCATCCTTACATTTTTTAATTTAGCATTTCTTTTCTTGTCTTGATTTGATTTCAGAACCCTTTACACAGAAAACAGGACGCAAGTATAATACGCTTCAATTTTGTAAATCCTTTGCGCCCCGCCTGGTTATGTTGCCCTGCCATCTCTGATCTAGGCGCACATCAGTAATGGAGTTGGCGACTGTGGAATTGTCGAGAGTGGCAGCGATAATAAATTGAGCGGGAATTCGTGCATGAATACTAGATGAAAGCTCAGCCTAGATGGAGCTAAACTGAAGGAGTCACGTACCCAGCCTGTTGCCAACCTTCTGAGGATATGCTCCAAATTATGCACAGTTGAAGGATTGACGTGAATCCTTCCAACCGTGTAGCTTTATATTAATTCAGGGTGATTCAACACCAAAATATAAAGATATCAGGAGATCGATTCCACTAAATACAACGTAACTAAATAGAATCTAAACTGCATCGTTCGTGTTTCGTATGTTACTATCCACTAACGATCCAATTTCGAACAGTAACGTATTTGTGCATTCTACTAAAACGTTTAGTTTATACTGAATCGCAGTTGAACGGTAACAAAACGCTTCAACTGTCAAATATAACGATCGAACATAAATTCCTCCCAAGGTACTTTAGGCCGATCGATAGTAAATCGAAAGGTGGCAATGGTGGAGTTATGCGTCAGCAGAATGCGATTTGGTGTCCAAATAGAATTAGAACGAAAACTAAATTGAAATTGGATAGAAATAGAACTACAAACGTTGTAATTTAGACGAATTGGGCCCCAGAAAGTCCGCTCCTGGTGTCCGTTTTATTTACATACACGCGACGGTAGCACTAGGAGAATTCCCAATTTAAAATATCTCTGGAAATGTATTTCATTTATTTTAAGTAAACCATAATACATTTATTGCGGATAATGCCTACCACGTCGAGCGCGCCACAGCGCGTGCATTCACGACTCGTCGTCGACACGTTCGTCTGATTCGATTTGAATCGCTTGTACTCAGAGTCCTTGTGGGCCAACATCGCTTGTTTGAGCAGACCTTACAAAAAAATACAAAAATAATTATTAAGCCAAACAATATTCAAATTATAATCATTTAACAACAGTGTAGAATGTGCACAATTTTTTTTACTATACTAAACGTTGGACTCCGCACTAGGCAACAGCCTGTATCGCGGAGGCCGGTTCAATTTTCCTTATCTAATAATTACATCAATTTATAATAGGATATATTTATTTATGAGATATTTAATTATTATTATTATTTTATATTTATTTTATTATTTATTTATATTATATATTTATTAAAATAAACAGAAATAAAGATTAGAAAGTAATTAATTATGGAGTGTTGTACGACGATGAGCGTGAGTGTGCTAGGGTGTCTTAAGGTGAGTGTGTGTGTGATGTATATTTTCGATCTTCGGCTCTGCGGATCCAGTCACATCAGTGACATGGGCATATCGTTGTTCCATCTATATCAGGGTCTCCATTTTAGAACCCGTCTATCTCTACGGTTAGGTAAAGTAAGTAAAATACACTTTATTGCACAAATAGAAAACAACAAACAAAAGATAGAAAAGGAAATAGGTAGTGAAGTACAATTTAGGCGGCCTTATCGCTAATCTCTTCCAGGCAACTTTTAGGCAGAGGAAATGATTTCGAAAAAGAGGTGAGGTGAGTAGGTGTGCAATCATTATGAAAAACGTTATATAAAAGAATACCTACATATAGTACCTGTTGCATCTGAGCGTCGGTGGCACAGTGGCTAGGACGCCGGACTCCCATGCAACCCTCACCCTCGCGCAAAACGACCAAAATCGCGATTTAGATCCAGCTGCTGCTCTCGCTAACTCTACGCAAATGTCGGTGGTCTAGTGGCTAGGACGCCGGACTCCCATGCGGGAAGTCCGGGTTCGAAACCGTGCAGTGCCATGTACCTATGAGTTTTTCGTATTTTTCAAAGACTTACGTACATTTACCGACTGCTCTAACAGCGAAGGAAAACATCGTGAGGAAACCTGTACACTGAGATGACCAGTGTGTAAAATGGGACAGGCACAAAAGATCCTCAAGCGTCGAAGTGCCGCTGGTTATTCCCGGCCCCCTATCATAAGATAAGGTAAGACCTGTTGCATCTAGATAGCGCCCCTAATACTTCGCTCTGTCGCCCCTCAGCTACATACAACTCTGTTCAGGACCACATTTCCAAACTAACTCAATGAAATTCAATTACAATCTTCAAACACTAGACTAGGCTCACAGAAATCAACGATCCTAATTAAAATGAAGCAGCCTGGTAAACGTTTTACCACAGTTTTGTAAACTTAGAATATTAAAATGGGGATGAGGCTTGTACTCGTATTATCGTTCAAACAAACCAACATTAAACTTTGGAAGCGCGATGGTTGTACTTACTCGTAATATCCGACCTAAGGTAATTATAAGTTGTAAATATGTACAGTTTTTGCTGGTTATTTTTGTAAGCATACTAATAATTAGTTAGTATTGAGAATGCGAGATGAATGTGTCTTCTCTTGTAAAAATATTTTTTGCCGTTTGCAATATTGTAATATATATTTGTATATAATTAGATAATTAATTAATGTAAGTGGTGTATGCAACCGTTTTGATTAATTATAATAATAAATAAATAAATTAACAGAATTTTAGATAGAGTTTAAAAGTATTAAGGTTTTTGGATGATTGTACATTTGTGACAGACACGCAGTTCATTATCAAAATTCCTAAAGTTCTTCATAGGTACTCGGAAATGAAGGATAAACTTTTCTTTAACGGTTCAAGTGGATATTTCAGGAGTAAATCCAGAATAACCAATTTACGACGATTTTAGACGAGTTCTGAAGTGGAGACCGCGTTTGGGCAAACGTAGTGTGGGATCCAAGCTGGCAACGACTGGATGAGAAGAGCCGAAGATCGGGCTCAATGGCGCGCCCTGGGAGAGGCATATGTCCAGCAGTGGACTAGAGTGGACTGCTGATGATGAACCAATTTCCTAAGGCAAAGTTAAATGACGCACCAACCCCAATAAGATTTAACCAACACAATTACAGCATATATATTACCATTAAATAGTGTCCGACCGAAGCTCGATTTCTGGCCGAAGCCGATTATTCGACTATCGGCACAACCTTAGGCCGAAGCCGAAGCAGAAGCAAAAGGTTTAAAAGTTCTAAGAATTTTGTTCAAGATTGGATACAAGCTAATTTAAATGATTTGATTTTAAAACTTTAAAATTGAAGGTTTTATATCGACTGTATAATATAATATAGAAAGGTAATTTTAATCTTCTCTAGAAGTTGATCTAGTGGTACTCAAAATTACCTTGCAATTTGTGAAAAATAATAACATTTCGAAATAATGTTAATTTTAACTATTTATATATTATATTTTAGCTTTTTTTTCGTATTTCTTGTGTTTTTAGCTGCCTCCGACTTCTTTACTTCTTAATCATAATTATCACAATGGAATTGAGATAAAACAAACACAAATCAGTTCAAAACACTAAAGAAAGTAGGTAGGTGTTTAAATGCCGGTACGAATATGTGTGTGACTCTCCCCTTCCGCCCGCCACGTCTCAGTCCGTCGCGCTCTCCGCTCTCCGTAGTTCGAATTCGTCGTTTGTTAGGAATCTTCGGCTTCGGCCAAAACTTCGGCCCATTTTGGCCGAAGCCGAAGGTTTGGCCGATGGTGGATTTTTTGGCCGAAGGTGGCCAAAGCCGAAGCCGAAGCTTCGGTCGGACACTACCATTAACGAAAAATGCCCGTTGGTCATGTTACCCTCAACAGAGGAGTAGACACGTATCAACTCCAGAAATTATAAATAGTCTAAGTATGCGACCCAAGTTGGCCCTTTGATCATTCCACGGGTAATCCCCGAATCATGCTGAAACTTCTGTTGACATAATTGTTTAACTTGAAACTTAAGTTCCATCCAAGTTCTCAACTAAGCTGAGCTGATGTTGTCTGAGCTTTGTTCGACGAATTATAATGGGGTTTTACACGTCGGTTAAGTAAGACCCTCTTATTAACACCTAGATACTTATTTAATCTTGGATTACATACGAATAGACCTCGCACTTTACTAAAACGCTTTTAAGCCCTTGCCTTAGCTTTTAAGTCATATTTTGTCACCATTATTCATACGTACAGTGTGATTCCCCAGGGGAAAGGGTGTTATAAGTTTGACGCGTTTGTCTGTGGCATCAACACTCAGCAATCGATGATCCGATTTTGACACAGATTTTTTATTTATCAGAAAATTTTGTAGAGTTCTTAGCCATGTCTGATAGAAATTGGGTCAGGAGTTAGCAAAATCTTGAAGTATTTTTGATCTCAGTTAGGTTCTTTGGAACGTTAACAGTTAGCTGGTTTGAGTTTAAACTCAAATGTTTAGGATCATGGTGTCCTTCCTGATGATGACCCAAAAAAGAAAGGGGCTATCCCACAATGGTTTCTTAAATTTTTAATTTAGTGTTATTTCGAAGATTTACGTGCACTTATGAAATGCCCTAAAGGTTTTAAAAATAAACCCGAAATCAGCTGAGCCAGGTGCCTATTGCCAATTGTATTATCGAGTGAACTAAATATGTAAAAAATAATAATTAAAAAAACATTAAAATATGTTAGGGATCTCTAACCTTTGGTTTATGACAGTTTAGACTACTTTTATGGTGGGTAAGGTTTGGAGTACAATAAATAATAAGTATAAATAAATTACAATAATTATATAGTAGATAAATAAAATACATACTCAACAATTATAATGATATATACAATTTGTTATACTTCTTCTTCTTTCTTTCAAATCTTGAGGAAACCTGCACACTTAGACAGTGGCTTCGATTCCGGGGTGGCTGCCAAATCTAATGCTGAACCTATTATGAAACTGTCACACTCGCTCACAAACTAGATTGTGTATACGAGTGTTCGGGCTGTTTCGTTTAGCAATCACCGCTGAATTTAGCGGTCACCAATGTCAGTGTGTGAAATGATAGCCGTTCTATGTGATTAAATCCGTGTGCTCCATCTTCGACCTCAGTGTCACTTACCACCAGGGTGAGATTGTGGTCAAACGCGGATTTCGTCGTAAATACTTACTTTTTCTTAAGTAGGTACTTACTTAAATCTAGAGAGCGTCGGTGTCACAGTGGCTAGGACACTGGACTCTGCGGGGAGGTCCGGGTTCGAAACCGTGCAGTGCCATTTACCAATAAGTTTTTCGTATTGTTCGAAGACTTACGTACATTTAAAGACTGTTCTAACGGTGAAGGAAAACATCGTGAGAAAACCTGCACACTGAGATGACCAGTGAGGAAAATGGGGTAGGCACAAAAGATCCTTAAGGGTCGAAGTGCCGCTGGAATTATTCCTGACCCTGACTGACTATCATAAGATACCCATCTCATACCCATCTTGGTATGAGCGTACATGTACAAATAGATGACGTAAGTTGACATTCAACCTCAGATATGATCCCCATTGGCATAATTTATTTGTACATCTTTAAACTGATAACCGACGACTCCCTTACTTAATGGTGCGGTCACACCTGATCGTTGACCGATCGTCTGGGCGGTTACAGCAATCGGCCACTGCCTATATGTGAATTACCTGCGTCGGCCGAATTCGGCGAACGACAAAAGTGTTACTAGGTTGTCATCGAGACAATGACTACGAATAAAAACAGGCGTTCGGTGACCATAGGTCGTCCACCGCAGGGCGGTCACCGAAACGGTCAACGACTATGTAACTGCACCTTCTGATTTAACGTAATGTTTCTTCAATAAGATATGACACTGCTCCGTACATTCTTTAGGTGCCCTGTAACTACTGTCTTTCACAATCTGGATGTGCTCGATAATCTTGTGCGTCTACTGTGAACTACCATCCACACACATAATACCATGTAAATACACCCGTACCATGCCATACATCACATCACCATCTAACACCCTCGGTACCTCACATACACACTAATATCCTTTCATACATCGTCCATGCTTTCTTCGTCCGTGCAGTTACTGAGGGGCCAGCTGAAAATCAGCGCTGTGGCTTGCCTCAGCGTTATGCTGAGCTGGTGTACCCTTTTTGGCACTGTACCACACCAGATGTTCTGTGCTGCATGTATTAAACTTTGTATACTTCTGTATTGTGTTATATATTCTGGTGTGTACAGCGCTAAATAAACGTTTTCAATTTCAATTTTATATGCCCGACCGTGAAGTATTGCTATAAGAAATGAAGAAATACAAAGGTATCTACATTATTAGCCCCTGTGACACAGGGCCTATTTATAACCAAGCTAGGGGTAGGTTAGGGGGGTGTAAGCGTATTGCGGCTGTAAATCGGCCTTGGATACAAGGGGCAAATCCTTTTTACGAGATTTACTGACGGGATTTCGGCCAGCGTACGGTTTCTTACTACAGTCACAAAATAGACAAAACCAGAAGGCAAACTCTGTACTAATGTTTAGGCGCAAATGGCACTCACATGCTTGCACGTCGTTACACGGCCTGAAAATTCTTTGTTGGCCACAGTGCCGGTGAAGCATGTAATGTATGTCTTTAGCCACGTACTGATAAAGCAAGCAGCCTCGCGAAGACATAATGACATTTAATTCAATTTATCTCGTTAGTATTTATTACTTATTTAAAATATTATAATCTCTTATTTAATATTGCGGTGCCCTATTCAGGGTTTCATGTATGACCAAATAATATACATTTTTAAGACCAATTGTAACACATGAAAAGCAATAAATGGTATGAGTATGAGTATGAGTATGAAGTATTAGTTATGTATTAGTTAACACTGCCTTATTTTAGTCATTATCTATGTGAGCCCAAATCTCCTGCATGGAATGTGTGAAAATACATAATTGCCATATACATTGTATATTTAAATATAAACCTGATTTCCTTCCCTAGCGATTCGCCGAGATAAATGATAGGAAAGTATGATTATGAGAAATGTAAATAGAATTTAGTTATAATGCCGCCGTCGACGGTCTTGTGGTGTACGAACAAATCTTAATGGTTTTTGTTGCGCTTAATAAGGTTAAGTTATTGTATTTGTTTTGTGCATTCAATAATAATAAGTAGAATTTAGACTTTTTCTTTTTCGTCGACATTTATCGTAAAAAGTCGAAATATCAGTACGTGGCTAATTAAATTATTACAATATGCCGCCAGCGACGCTTTGCACCGGCAAGGAATGTCCCGCAAGTGTAATTTAAACACTAGTACTGACTGTCCCTTCTGGTACATGATCTATTTTGTGCAACAGTCCTGCTTTCTAACGCCCAAGTCATAAAATATCGGCTAATTAATATTGGTATAGAATAGAGGGCGTTATGGAGATAATGTGGAATTATAAGGACGGACAGATCCCTAAAAATCTCCAATAGAAATCAACTTGGGATCTTCAAGGTCAGAGCATGAGTAAATATGTACTTACCTACTAGGCCTGTGTGCTCCTTCGACCTCATCATCAGTTACTTACCATCATAGATTTCACAAAGCAACGATCCTTTTAATTACGACTCTAAAATGGCAACACTGGACGCTGTTTTGTATTGGGATTTCTATCAATGTTGCCATTTATACCCACCACGGAACGGTAAAAGTATATGCCATTGACCTGAGAGGATGTTTATTTGTGTGTGCATGTGTCTTTTCCAATCTAGCTCCGAAACGGCTGAACCAGTTTCGATGCGGTTTCTTGCTATAGCTTTGGAATTTAACAGAGCAGGTTCTTAGCTCGATTTTATTGTGCTAATCCATCAGGGGGCGCCGCTGTAGATATGGCAATGCTTAATATTTCTTCCTATCGGACTGAAAATGAGCATTCGGGAGTTTTCATAGCTTCTGATTTTGAATTTTAAAGGGTCGTTGCGTTTATTACGAGCGCGGTATAAAAGTTGCGTTTATAATACGCCACAAGTTCTAATCCAACACTTTTCACTTGTCTCTTGAACCACAAACAGGTCATGGAGACGCAGATCTGGAATGGAACAAAGGTTACGTTATCTTATTGTGTCCCGAGGTTCAAAGATGTACAAGATTTGTGCAATATGTAGGTATGTATATTTACCTGTACCTATATTGAAATAAGTAGTAAATTTATTTTGAAATAGAAAAAGTAATGGAAAATCCTTTATTAATATACCATTTCTGGCTCAAAATACTATATACTATTCTATTATATATGCTTTTTTGGAGGTTATGTTGTTGCGTTTATGCTGTCATGGCGTGTTTGTCCTATTTTAGTGTTTAAAAACAGTTTACAGTGGTTATTTTTTTCGTAAAACTAGTATATTTTACCTAAAAATCGTCCGTGTTAAGTGAACGTTTTATAAGACAGTGAAATGGGAGTGAAATACTACATATGGTGTGCATCCGGCAACCTAACCTCCAATTGCATTTGGAGTGCAAGAGTGCACACGACTCTCCCTTAATCTCGACGTTGGTAAACTGTTTTTTTTTTCAAAACAGACGCCAAAACGTTGGAGTTATTTTCAAGATTCTAACACAGTCATTGGCCAAATTGCAGTGTTAATCACTAGCATCACCATTCAGTAAAGGAAAAAAAAACAACTTTATTTTGATATAGATAGCCCCCGGTCTCCGGGGGCAATTGGCGATATTTCGGTAATATAGGCAACGTAAGGATTTGTGAGTGCGCAAGAGTTTAGTACTTGTGACGTGCCGCAACTCTTGCATCATTCAGCCGATGGGTCACTGTGACGTGGACGCATTTATTGAGTCGTAATTTTTCGCTCGAAAGATAATTTTTTTGACCTGGAATATTACTTTGTCATGGTAAAACTGAAGCATATTTTTACCCGAACTGCGCGACAACAAGGACAGGGTTATGTTTTTCGCGCGTATCTATGTTTGTTTGTGTTCATGAGAGCAATGGCTGTTCTGTGACCCCTATAAACGAACACATTTCTGTTCTAAAGCAACTGTATTTAAACTGGCTGTTTCTTCCGAAGTTAATGATGACAAAAAAAACAATTTACTGCGTTATCTGTAAATAGACTAGGTATATAATAGCTGCAGTTGTTTCAAATATCGCAACAGGATCATGAGCGAGGCGCGCTTACCCAAAATAAGATAAAGATTAAAAAATCTTGCAGTATACGGCACCTTGTGTCATGGATCCCAAGCCTCCGATACGGTAGAGGTTGATTAAAGCCAGCTTTGACTCCGTCTCCTCATTATTTTTCTCATTAGCACTGAGCTGTCTGCTGCGATTAAAGATGATGAGCTACCCTTAGGACGCAGGTAAATGTGCTGGCGTCCTGGTTTAAACAGAAAACTATCTTTATTTTATCAATAATTAGAATACAGATAGGTACAGTGGAAGAAGCTACATCAAGCTATACTCTGTAGAACCCTAAGCTGTCACACAAACACATTGTATGTGGAGAGTAGACGAGCAAACGGACCACCTGTTGGTAACGGACCAGCCTATTGGTAACTGACCAGCCTGTTGGTAACGGACCAGTCTGTTGGTAATTGACCAGCCTGTTGGTAACTGACCAGCCTGTTGGTAACGGACCAGCCTGTTGGTAACGGACCAGTCTGTTGGTAACTGACCAGCCTGTTGGTAACGGATCACGACAGGATAACGGACCACCCTGTGGTCACCGTCGCCCATATACCCACATCTCACCTAATTGCTTCACTATAATGTTTTTAAAAGGTTTTCGATACGCTGCTAACCTTGAGGACTTAGATGGAGGTGCCACATATGCCAGTAATTATGCTGACTCTCTTACCCTTCAAACCGCAACACAGCAATGCAAGTATTGTTGTTTTGCGGCAGAAAAAGGTAAAAGGGCGGTACCACCCCAAGCTCTACATAGAGTCATACCACAATCAACTCTTTAAGACAATAACCTTATACAGCTTCGGCCGCCATCGAAACCATAGTTTCGTAACCAGTTACTAACGAAATATAATTATGTTTTGTTATACAGTACCTACATAACTACTGAGGGGCCAGCTGAAAATCAGCGCTGTGGCTTGCCGCAGCATTATGCTGAGCTGGTGTACCCTTTTTGCCACTGTACCGCACCAGATGTTCTGTGCTGCATGTATTAATCTTGTATACTTCTGTATTGTTTTCTATATTCTGGTGTTTACAGTGATAAATAAACGTTTATAATTTCAATTTCAATAACAATAGCGTTATCAATACTTTCAAACTTCATATATTGGTAAATTAGATTTCAAAAAGATATTCCTGAAAACCGGTACATGTGACAATGTTACAGCGCCCCTTCAAAATTAATGTTTGGAGATAAGCAAATAGTGTCATGTGTGGGATGTCAACAAGCAGACCATCTCGGCCCTGTTTAGGTATCCATATTAATATTCAAATTCAAATTAATTTTATTTGCTATACAATATAATGTCAATAATGTCTTAATAATATATAATTTAATATTACAATAAATAAAAATTACAAATAATGTCAACTTAACTAATAAATAATTATATATAAACCTCCCCCCTTGCCGCTACCGGTGCAAAGGTGCCCATAACGCTTGCGGCGTTACCGCGCTGGATCGCTATGGTCAACCTTTGCACCAGGAACGACCCGGAGCGAGGGTCACAACCACTCTCCCTAAGGCGACGGTCAATCTCACCCACAAACGATTTTGCTGCACCCCAGCAGCCTGTAGTCTCCACAACAAAAGGCATAAACATGTGATTGTGCTGGAGTACGGAGTTATTTTCCTTTTTTCTAGCAGCGGCCAATTCAGCGGCCGCTGCGGCCGTCCGCGTCGTTCGCGGCAGGTGGCTGGCAGCGAAGGTGCTTACACACATTTGTATTTATATTTATTTTTATTTATTCAAACACAAGTTAATAGAAGTACGTAATACTAAACTAAGTAAAATAATAAGCATTAAAATTACATAGTGATGTGTTTGAAGTAGAAGCGTTGCAAGCTGTTAGAGAGTGGGAAGACGGACCTCACCAGGCCAGCCCGTGTAGAGGACCACCGAATAGTGTCGCAGCAACCTTAGCGGATATTGAACTTGCTTGACATCGCAATGCGATACATACAAACTGAGACAATATCAAATACTGTAAATGGAAAAATAATTTAAAAAAAATTAGGGTACTTACACACAACTTACTGTGGATAATAATGAAATACAAAAACATTATAAATATAATAATAGATATTACTTATTACTACTGACTATATATACTAATAACAATAATATTTATAAATACATAATATGATAATACATAAATATTGATAAAACAATTCTGCCCTGTATATATCTTTTGATATTATTAGTTTATATAATAATTTAGTCATTTGTCATTTTTAAAGTTATACGTCAAATATTCTTGTACCGAGTAGAGACATTTATCTGTGCGCCACGAATACAATACATATTTAAAGTAGGGGTTATGCTTTTATATTTACGAACTATAATAAGCTCCCTCGCTAATAAGTACCCAAGAAAGACTAAGGAATGATAAATGACCAATCCACTTCTTCTGAATTTAAAACTTCATCTTTTGAAAGGGTTGCTAACTTTTTGATATCCTTCTGTCTTGAAAATGGAGGCGGAAACGGTCTAATTTCTCTGATTGTTAGGGAAATTACTTGCTTACTGCTTCTGACTTTGAATTGGTACAGGCCTAGAGCTATACCTATTGTGACAAGTTCCTATCGCAATGAGTATTTGGAATGTTTCCTTGATATTCGTATGAAAGGGTCATATAAGTTAAAGCGACAAAGAACTAACTAAAGGGTATATATATATTATTATTTTTTTCATTTTTTGCGTGAATTTAGGTTTACATTATAATAATAATAAAGACTGCATATTACAAATACTCATCGCAAATAATCCTCGAATCATCTGATTATAAAATGTACTGGGATAGAACAATAATAACAGATAAAACAATACATTACAATAGACCAGACATCACACTCCATGACACACACAACCTCACCACCACCCACGCTGAAAAAATAGCAAAGTATACGGACCTCTCTATAGAACTGAAGACCCAGTGGCGGGTAAACACTGTTAGAACTGTACCCATCATAATTTCATCTACAGGAGTCATACCCAAATCCTTACACACCAGCCTGAAAACACTTCAAATACACCCTCTTACTTTCATTCTTCTTCAGAAAGCTGCCATTCTAAACACTTGCAGGATTGATCGAAAATTCCTGTCCATGGACACATAAACGTCTCACATTCACTCATCATCAACACTCTTATTCATTTACGGTTCTCGTCCCGGTGGACAGCCAACCAATGTTTGGGACTGCGTAGGTCCTCGCACACAGCCTTCAGTATGCTGTTGTCCGATTGTCGCAACCGCTTCCAAAAAGAAGCGATGCGAGTCCTGACAACCGCAACCGCACATTGCAATTCTTAGCACAATTTCGTACTTAAATCGCTAAAATCTACCTTCACATGCATACACAATTTGATTCAGATTCAGATTTATTTATTTGTCCAGAATATAGATACAAATAAGTATACCAAATTAATCAATGATAGTAAATAATGTCCATACAGTAACCATTCCTAATAAATTCATTAAAAATAAATGTCATATCATAACATAATCATAATCACTATAGTACTAAATATAATCGTAATTCATAATAAAGATGTCACACTTAATCTAATAATTTTAATTAGTCTTTATATTCCAAAAACTCTTTTGTGTTGTAAAAGCTTCTTTGAGCTAACCAACATTTTAACTCCTTATTAAATTTCTAAAATGGAAGATTTTTAAATGTAGAATGTAGCTTGATGTCTTGTCCACTATACAGTATGTGTGTAAATATTATATTAGCAACCGTTAAAGGAATAATAAATATTAATAAGATAACATAAACTTGTTTTTATTTAATAATAATAATTTTAAATAATTTTAAACTCGTATATTTGCATATTTTTTTAAAATTATTTTTGTTATTTATTTATTTGAGGGTAGTATCTATTTCATACGCCTTTTGCACCCGTATTTTATATATTTTATGATTTTTCCATCACCTGAAGGTTTCCTGGAAGATATCGCTTAAAGCGATACGGCCGCCTTCTGCCCATTATATTGTACCTCTCTTTATGTTGTATGTTTTGTTTTTGACCCGGGTGTGCACAAAAGTATATTTGTATTGTGTTGTATAAATAAACTGTGTATGGGACAGATTTAGAATATCTATTCTAAATATCACATATCAATTCTAAATCCCTGCTGTCACTGGATAAGCGTGTCGTACGAAGTAAGTAATCCGAGTAACTTGCCAGTGGAAGGACCCCTTCAAGGTCCACCAGACTCGTCAAATGTCTCACTTTTAAAAAGCACTTTATATACATTTGTATATAAAGTGCTTTGTGCGGGTTCATTTCATTTGGTTCAAATCAATCATCTCAATTACGCATGGTAAAATGCCTCTAATGATTTTCTAATGAAATTATTATTACCCGACTACGAGGGAAGGTATTTCAACTTTGGTTCTGTCTCAATCAATACTGGTGCATTAGTTAGCAAACACTCTGTATTTGTGGAAGGTTTGAGACTTTTAATTTGATAAAAAAATATAATAGGCACCTAAATGATTCCACAGTCGAAAAGTTTATGCAGTGAAAGAGGGTATTAAAAGGACTGAGTTCCTGAGATTTTGAGTTGAGTACACAGGATGTTGATGTTAATCTGTTCCCACCGTGTTTATTACAGCTGCCAAATGATGTCCCAATTTCCATAAAAGTAGGTTACTTATACATTACAATACGTTACAGTTTTGATGGCATAAAATCTTGAAGATGCGGCATTCCAAAGGCAAAATTCTGTAGTTTCCAAGTATCAAATATTAAATGCATTTCTTAAAAATTAAGAAATAGATATACTCTTAAATTGATGGTCAAATATGAAAACAGAAATAAAATTCGTTGAAAGAAATGACAATAGATAATTATGACGTCACTGTTCCCTAGCGCCATACAAGCAAGTCCTGGCTATATATAAAGAACTGTTTTGCTAAAAAGGGGCAGAGCATCTCTCAAGTACTAACTTAAATCATTAATATCTCTGATGTTAGTTGAGATATCGAAAAACGTCTTTCTTCAGGATGTCCATGTAAGTAGAAAGATAGAGATTTTGATAGAATTTTTTTTCTATGTTTTGTAGAGCGGAGTCGAAAATAATTAATAAAATAGAGTAAAAACCTGTGAAACAGTCTAATCATGGAGTCGAAAATGTTACTTATCAAATAAGATTGTCCAGAATCAAGTAAGAAATGGTGATTCAGATTCACAATGAATAGTGTCTTGACTTTAATAGGATTTAGGTATTTTTGCTGGTTTGGCATCTTCCCCAATTTTCACCATATTTTCATTTGGATAAGACCAAAGAAGCATCTTCATTGTGGCATCTTCAGAAACATGTCATCGAAGCCTAGCCGTCGCAGGATTCAAATAAACAAAATCCCCAAGCATGTAGAGGATCAGCGAGGAAATGGGGCGGCGGCACACGACAGGAATAAGCTTATTAGCAGAGTTATCAACGGGGATGAATTAAAAACGGAACGGGAACAACGGAAAGGATTATTCAGAACACGTTGTCGGATGCGGTGTTGAATTTTTTACGAGTATTGCTCGCACGTTGGCATGTCGCGTTTGGTTGACGGTTGAATATACTTTTTTTTTCCGCTTGAACACACACACACATACTTGTGAGTTAGTACACCATTTTATAATTTATTTTTATTTTGCTGAAATCATTGTAAAGGGTTATTCAATATTAGATCTTAGACAGTATATAATTTAGGTAAATTGAAATTGAAAACGTTTATTTAGCACTGTAAACACCAGAATATAGCAAGTACACAATACAGAAGTATACAAAGATATAATACATGCAGCACAAAGCATCCGGTGTGGTACAGTGCCAAAAAGGGTACACCAGCTCAGCATAACGCTGAGGCAAGCCACAGCGCTGATTTTCAGCTGGCCCCTCAGTGACTGCAGGGACGAAGAAAGCAACAGTGTGTGCGTGTAGTGTTGTATGAATGTGTTTGTTTTTATGAATGAGGATCTTAGTGTATATGTGAGGTACTGAGTATGTGGGAGGGTGCTAACTTCAATTCCGTTTTCTCAGCAGGTATTAGATGGATCGTCTACCACTACCAAAAAAGTAGTAGCAAAAATTGTATATGCTGGTCATTTGTACCATTTTACATCAAAAAATAACCCTGTTACTTGTATAAAATTTTTCCATACTAAAAAAAATAAGTTCAATTATTATGCGCCTTAGTGGCATAAAACCATCCATGTCATTATAAATGAAACTCGTTTCATTTATAATGACATGGATGGTTTTATGGTTTGATGTTTTTATTTTAATAATTCATTCATTAGTTAATCTCAATTTATTAAAAAAATACAGTTTCATAATTATTCATTAGTTGAATTATTTAAGGAAACAAATTTCTCAAAAAAATTATAAGTAAAAAAAATGTTTTATCTTTATTGTTATATTATAGCCTATGGATGACACTAGAAATATTTGCCGTTACTAAAAAATCACCTTATAAATGCAATTTTCTGCCAGTTGTAAATCAATTTATTTTTGCGTAGGTACTGGAATTTAAATAATAATTAATAATAATTCATTAATAATATTATTTGTTTGTAATGAAAGAATTATGATACTATCTAGATTATACGAGTAAATGCACAATTTTGGTACATAACTGTGGCGACGCACGACGCGCCACTACGAATAAGTACCTACTCATATCGGTGTAGAACGCACTATCGAAATTTTCCTGGGACTTCGTATATATACGAGTTCCAAACATCTATAGTTGGACCAGGACATCTGATCACCAGGCACAACACCCCGCCTGGTGGAAGATCTTCCCTTTTCCCTTTCGCACAGCTGACGTTGCGTCATCCACGTCCTCATATAGCGCGTTCCTACAATAACCAACATTATTTGTTACCGTTTGTTATTAAAATACTGCTACTACTAAATTTAAACGCAAATCTTTATTATTTGTTTTTCCGCTCAGGCTTGAACTGGTTTTACCTTCACCATGCTACACGTGCCATCCATAAAGTTTTCCCAAATGCATGCTAACCAAATGCGAGTTACCTTTTTGTATATTTTGTACTTGCTAAGCAGACTCACGTGAATTTTGCTCACTTCCAATATTCGTGGCAGTATGATGGGAATGTCGATGTGTTTTGAATTGCTTCAAGCGATTTGTATTTGCATATTTTTTTTGTATTTGTTTCATTTTTTGTATTTAATTGTAGGTACCACAATTCATGCGTTGCATATGCATTCCTTAAAATTAAAATGTACAATATTAGTTATCGATTCGACTATTATGAGAATATTCTCATACTTTTTCCTTGTCTGAACAAAATTAAAATATACAATATTACTTACTTACTTACTTACTTACTCCGCTGGCGCAGCGACCCGAAGTGGATCTTGGCCTCCGATACCAAAGAGCGCCATCGCTCTCTCTCCTGCGCAGTCTCGAGCCAGTCAGGCGCCCGGAGCTCCCGCAGATCCTTCTCCACTTCATCGCGCCAGCGGTATCTGGGACGTCCGACCGGACGTCGTCGTCGTCAGCAGTTAAACGAGCGTATACAATATTAATATTTTAATTTTTTTCGACTCGGAAAAAGTAAAGGAATCTCAAAAATGGTTAGTCGGAGGTTTCGGGGCTTAAGAGTTATGAAGATGGCGCCTGATGATGATGATGTAGGTATCTCTAAGAGTTAGTCATTCTATAATTACTAATATCAATTTGTATTCCGGTAGTGTATCATAAGGGAGTGATCTCTGGCACACATGTGATGCCTGAACATCAGCGCCACAGTGCTAAAAGCGCTGCGGCAACAGGCTGAGGCAGTCCCCTTTTTCCGGTGCTGCACACCACCTTCATCAAACTTAATTACTTTTGTTTATTTATTTTTATAATATATTTGTTTAATATTATTTTTATCTTCTGTACCTAATTGTTTGTATGCGTGCGCTTTTGGAAATAAACTCTTTATTTCTTTCTGCATCAATTAAAATGTTAGGTCCTGTGGTATAAAGATTCTGTAGAAGTATGTAAAAAGGATTTCAGCTGGACATGTTTTTCCACTTAAACAAATCCAGGTCCAATCCTAACCAAATATTCAAATAAAACCCCATGAATCCGTCCAATCCTAATCAGTCAGACTACGGTAAGTGAGTTACATACTAAAAGAATTGGACGAAGTCGTTGGGAAACACTGAAATATTCAGCATTATGTGACGTAGGCTGAACAAAGGTTGGCTTCAGACGCCTGACGCCGAGGCGTCGTCCGTGACGCGAGTTTATGGTGTTCTTCAACTGAGATGCCACGGTTGCTACTCCGTGAAGGGTGCTCGAGTCTAAAAGGGCCGCGTGCGTCCGCGTCACGCCATATCCATTGCTCGTTATGAAGTTAAAAAGTCAACGAAAGAACATGATAACCAGCAATGTTCTTCGATATCGTCTCGTTCGTTTGCGGAGTCCACAACGCAGCGCACGCCCTAAGAAACGGATATTATCATGCCAACTCTAAAAAAGTAAAAGTAAGTAAAATACAATTTATTTCACAGAAGGTAGGTAGGGATCGATATAATGTTGACGGTTCTTGTCGTTAGAAACAATTTCTTTTTTTTAAAGGACAGTCACCCTTTACCGAATTGCACATGTTATAAATTATGTTTTAACAAGACCTAAGCAATAAAAAAATATTTCATTCAATATTTCGATGTGCAAATACGTAAATATTATTAATTTAATCACTTAATAATTTAAAATTCATGGAATACTTTTAACTGTTAAGTTTGGTTGATGACGCGTGATGCATTCTGTGCTTGAAACATCATGCTGCCTGGTGAAGTAAGCATGAAAAAACGAGAAACGAAACGAAAACGAACAAGTTATGCTACACCTTTTGTACATAATTTTTTTGTTTGTTTATTAAGTTGTTTTGTATTTTGTATGTGTGCATAATAAAGAGTTAAGAAGATAGAAGAAGATATATAAGAAGCCCTTAGTCCGGCTTCATGCAACCACTGGCACCCGAATGTGAAATGTCTCTTCCACATCTGTAAGCTGCGTCCGCATTACGCGCGGCTGCCGCGCGAGCAATTTTCAACCGCGGCAAACCTGTATTTTGGCTCGCGAGCAATTTTTAACATACATTAAGGCTGGGACTATACGACGAGGGTTCCAGCGCCGGTTCGGTTCGCTGCAGTTGGCTGCAGCGAACCGAACTTCATCTTCTTCAACAGCGAACTTCTATCTTCTTCTAACCGAACTCGTGATTGGTCACGAGGCGTGGCTTCAAGTGGGGGGGAGAGCGGAACGTTTATTTTGTGATGAATGTATAACCTCCAATCAGGGTCGAGAGTGGTCCGGGAGAAATTGAAAGACACTGATCAAAATGAGCAAGAAACAAACTTTATTACACCACAAACACAGTTGAGGCACCTTATCGTCTAAAATCGGTTCTCACGTGTGGGTACTTCAGAGCGTTCACAAAACATGCTTAAACTCTAAACTCAAAGATATAAAACATAGTAGGTAATAAAAGTCACACACTATCGCTTGTCGAGGTGGTCAACGCGGTCACTGGATCTCGAAGGAAGAACCGTGTCAGTTACGCGCGTTGCGTCAAGGAATAAAACCTCAGCAAGTATCAATACACAGTGGCAGGGTTGAAATACGAGTAGTGGGGCTTCGCGTGTTCTGAGGCAATATCACGTTACAATGACATTTGGTGCCTCACTCGTCATACCTTCTCTCAGGCATCTCATACCTCGTAGGAATGCAAAGTTAAACTCCCAGAAGAAGGGCGTTTCCGAAAACTGCGAACAAAGCGTTCTCACTGAATTTCAGATTTCCAATCGGGAAATTAAATATCAAGTTCCTCAAGAAATTACAAGCACTTACCCCGTGACAAACGTAATACTCTTAATAAAATGTCCGTATGCTGCAGTTTCATACGTTAAACATTTAGAAATGTTTACGTTAGAAATGTTCACGATAATTTCCTCAAATTTTTATGTTTATTGATGCAAACGTGATTCACTTGATAAAATATCCGTACACTGCAATTTCACATGTTAATTATTTAGAAATATCAAGGTTCACGCTAGTTATATCAAAACTTTCCTTGATTGATGCCAACGCGATCCGTTCCAATCCATGTCTACCCTCTACCTTTCATATTGATATTGTAAACAACCGATCGCACGCCTTTTTTTCAAACCCACCGTCAGAGTAAAAGTTAATGTAAACAGTGTACAACGTGCAATTCAAAACAGCTAACGCCATCTATCAAGGAAGTGAGATCATTACATTATCCCCCCGTCTCGAATAGAATCCGACAAGGATTCAATTACTCTCTTTAAGTCACAGGAATGCCATTTACCTAGGTCTTTTCCTCTTGTGCTCTTTAACATGTACACGTCAGATGAAAGCTTTTCCGTGATTACTGCTTTCTCGTATTTCGGTGATAATTTTGCCATATAACCCTTATCAGCTTTGGATTGTGGCTTTGTTCTCTTCCAAACTAAATCTCCAACATTAAAAGCACAGACACGTCTCCGTAAATTATATGTCTTACTGTTAACTTCATAAGCTTTTTTTAGTCTACGGTTAATGTCCTTGTATATTTCCCCCCGTAGTTGAATTTTTTCTTCATAATCTGATCTGTTGAAGGTCAATGGGTCCTCTTTATTCAAGTCTGAACTATTTCTACTGTTTATTGAAGTTTCGCGTCCAAAGAAGAGGTACGAAGGAGTTTTTCCTGTAACTTCATGAATTGAAGTCCTGATGGCGTGGCCAATGTGGGGAATATGTTTATCCCACTCTTTATGGTTGTCATGAACATATGATGCGATAGCGGTACCAATTACTCGATTGACTCGTTCCGTGGGGTTCGCTTGAGGATGGTAATAGGGTGTGTACCAAATTTCTGAATCATAATTGGCCACTAATTCCTTAAATTGGGCAGCGATAAATTGCTTGCCATTGTCACAAATTATGACTTTAGGAATTCCGAATATAAGAAAGACTTGCTCCTCTATTATTTTCACTATGTTGGAAGCTTTCCCGTTCTTTAATGGATACATCAGAACAAACTTACTAAACCAGCAGGATATGACTAGAAGCATCGTATTACCGGACTTCGAACGTGGAAACGGACCCATCAAGTCCAAAGACACAATTTGGAACGGCTCGGATACATCTTTATGTTTTCCCATTAGCCCAGTTGGAGGAAGATTAGGAGTTTTATGTCTGGCACACGTTTCACATTTCCGTACGTACTCTTTGACATCCTGTATTAATGTAGGCCAGAAGTAATGTTGTCTCACTCTATTAACAGTCTTCTTTACACCAAGGTGACTCGCCGTTGGGTCATCATGACATTGTTTAAAAACTTGGCTTCTCAGTTTTTCTGGAATTACAATTTTCCATGAACTATTTTCATCTGGAAATTGTTTGAGTTGTAAATATTTCCATAATATGCCTTGATTAATTGTCCAGTCCGATGAATTTTCCCCTTTCATTACGAGTTCCTCCTTTGATCTGTACCAGTCATCCTTATCCTCCGGTTTGATGTCCATAATATTGATTTCCTCATCCTGAACTGCCCTCGAGAGAGCATCTGGCACCGTATTTTCCTTACCTTTCCGAAATATTATTTCATAATCAAACTGTTGTAGGCGCATGGCCCAGCGAGCCAACCGTCCATGTGGATCTTTCGTTTTATGTAGCCACTGCAAGGCACTATGATCAGTGATTACTTTAAAGTGACTGCCTTCTATATAAGGCCGAAACTGCTCAACAGCGTGAATTACACTTAAGAGTTCCCTTTCTGATGTTGAAAATTTCGTTTCTCTTTCAGACAATTTACGGCTTGTATAAGCCACTGGTTTTTCGACATCATTGATTTTTTGGATCAAAACAGCACCTGTACCTCTGTTTGAAGCATCACACTGAATAGTGAACTCTAAATCAAAGTTAGGACAACTTAAGACAGGAGTTGTTGTAAGAGCTGTTTTAAGATCGTTAAATGCTTTTTCTGCGTCATCACTCCATGTAATCTGCCGTCCCTTTTTTCCTCCTTTCGTTAGATCGTGTAATGGTGCCGCTACAATCGCGAAATTTTTAACAAAACGTCTATACCAACTAGCCAGACCCAAAAAACGCTTTAGTTCCGTAAAAGTGGTGGGTTTGGGATAATTTAATATTGCGCCCACTTTTTCGGGGTCAGTTCTCAGTCCTTCTTTGTCTACAATATAACCTAAATATTTCAGAGAAGGACGAGCAAATTGGCACTTTTCTAAGTTAACTGTCAGACCTGATTTCGCCAATTGGTCTTTTACCCATGTTAAGGATGCTATGTGATCTTCAAACGTTGTATTACAGACGACGATATCGTCTAAGTACGTGAATATTTTGCCTTCGTATTCTGGTGGGAATAATTTATCCATTAAACGTTGTTGAGTCTGACTTGCATTATTTAATCCGAATGGCATTACTTTAAACTGGAATAAGCCCTTACCAGCTAGACCGAAGGCAGTCTTCTCTTTGCTCGTGTCATGTAGCGGAATTTGCCAAAAAGCTGATTTAAGATCTAGCGTTGACAGATATTGAGCGTTTTTTAAATTGTCCAGAATGGTTGTGACCCTTGGAAGTGGATAAGAATCTTTTTTAGTCAATTTATTTAGTTGGCGGCTATCTAGACAAAGCCTATTCTTGCCCGATGCTTTTTTAACCAAAAGTACGGGTGAACGCCATGAACTGTAAGATGGCTCGATAACGTCTTTTGCCAACATGTCATCAATTTCTTCTTCTAATTCTTTCATGATATGTGGGGAAAAGGGATACTGACGTTGTTTCACAGGCATGTTATCGCCAGTATCAATATAATGTTCTATAACATTAGTTCTTCCTAGACCATTGCCTACCGACGTTTTCATGTCTTCTATTAACAAGTTTAATTTCTCTGCTTGTATAGATGATAAGTCTCTACGAGATGTTACCGATGTGCCTGGTGTATCCATAGCCATCATTTCTGTATTTGTAGAAACTCCCACTGGGATATCCTTTGAAGACCCCAAAGTATTTCCGATAGATAGATTAAATGCCTCAAAGAAATTCATACCAAATAATAGATCATGCTTTAAATTGTCCATGACATAAAATTTAATAACATTATATTGGTTTGAATATTCAATTGGTAAGTATAGAATTGTCGTTACACAGTGTGATGTACCGTCTGCAGTGGATAAATTTGTTCCAGATACGATTTGAGTAGTGAAACCTAAGTTAATAAGCTTCAGACTCAGGTCTTTGGAAATAACAGAAGATGTAGCCCCTGTGTCTAACAAACCAATAAATGCCTTTCCCAAAATTTTTATACGACCATAATACCTGTTATCGTTTTGTTTTGTTGCCATAGTACATATTTCACCTGTTTCAAAAAAAATTGAAACCACTTGCAACCAATCCCGCCATTCCTCCTGTCTACATTTTGGAGAGATTGTTTCGGAAGTCACTTGGCGGGGGCAGTGGCTTCCTGGTTTTCGTTTCCCGAATTTTTACAAGTGCAATTATTAGTGGTTTGACCAAACTTCCCACACTTGTAACAAAACAACCTTTGACGAGGTAGCTTACAATTTCTGAACGTATGACCAATGGCGCGGCAGTTCCAACATTTCATATTAGGTGCATTACTACTATTTCCGTTGTAGGACGAGCTGGAACCACTTTTATATATCGCATTTACCTCAGACATACGATTTTCTTGGTATGCTAAGTCAGGTTCTAAAGCATTAACTGAATTTTTGGGTTCTTTAAAACTGTCACAATTTGATTTTGTGCGTTCGAGAATTCTTAAAACAGTGGTTAATTCAGAGACAGAATTAAATGTATCCCTACACACTGCCAATTGAAAATAAGGTTGAATGTTCTTTAATAAAATAGCGAGTTTTTGTTGTTCCGAGAGCATGTCAGGGAGCCTGTTAAACATATTTTGCATAACTGAAGCATATACGACTATATTTTCTTGACAACCTTGAGTTCTTTTCTTTATTTCTTCCAGTAATTCGTCTTGATAGTATGGCTTTTGAAATGTGGCTATGAGAAGTTGCACCAAGTCTTCCCAATCATTAACATACTGACGATTAGCTCTAAACCATATGAGTGCGTCTCCCTCGAATAAGTCTATGGCATATCTCCATAAGTCTTCATTGTCTGCATTACGGGCCTCCTTCAATTCAGATATACGTTCTAAAAAGGCATTAATGCTGACATCCGGCTTACCAGTAAACTTAATACCCCAGTCCTTAATAGGAACCAATTTTCGTTTATACGATTCTTTGTCCATAGTCGAATGACGTGCGAAATTATTGCGGCTATTACTTATACTGTTATTTTGATCTGCACAATTATTTGAACTGCTAAGCAACCCAACTTCTTCATTCATCCTCCCCGAGGTTGGTCCGTGCACCCCCGCGTTGTTCTGCTGATCCTCTATTTCTAATTTCGCAAAGATTTCCAGGGCTTCTTTTCCCAAAGATTGCTGCAACATTTCCATAACACTCTCGCTTAACTTTTCATCTTTCTCTTCTTCATCTCTAAATTGAAGTGCTTTAACAGACTCGGCAAAGGACTGAGCATTCTCACATAGTTTGGCATGGCGATCAAGTTCTGAGCTAGGAGTTACGATGAGTTTCAGACGATTTTGCAAGTGACATACTCGTGACATTAGGCGTTTATAGCTATTACGATCCGGTTTAGTTGCTATTTCCTCATATAATGCAGTGAGTACTTGTAATTTCTTTTCACATGTAGAAATGTGAGTTAGAGGTTCTTCAATACAGAAAAGTGGCACTATATTTTTAATTGAAGAATCTTCCATGCGTTTACTATTCAATATTTCCCTAAGAATTTTCCGCATAGGAGGCACGGTAGGAATATTTTGAACTCCTCGACAAGCCAGCTCAAATTCGAGTTCATCTTTAAGTAAATCATTAACATCCATTTTAAAAGCAACAGACATTGCGATAAGAAAACTAATCAAATTAACAACATATAACTTATTATAATTAAACGTAAGTCAGCTGTCTTTCAATTTCTCAAATTATAGGTATTATTTCTCTTGAAATATACCGTATATGTAACCCGTAGGCGCCAATGTGATGAATGTATAACCTCCAATCAGGGTCGAGAGTGGTCCGGGAGAAATTGAAAGACACTGATCAAAATGAGCAAGAAACAAACTTTATTACACCACAAACACAGTTGAGGCACCTTATCGTCTAAAATCGGTTCTCACGTGTGGGTACTTCAGAGCGTTCACAAAACATGCTTAAACTCTAAACTCAAAGATATAAAACATAGTAGGTAATAAAAGTCACACACTATCGCTTGTCGAGGTGGTCAACGCGGTCACTGGATCTCGAAGGAAGAACCGTGTCAGTTACGCGCGTTGCGTCAAGGAATAAAACCTCGGCAAGTATCAATACACAGTGGCAGGGTTGAAATACGAGTAGTGGGGCTTCGCGTGTTCTGAGGCAATATCACGTTACAATGACATTTGGTGCCTCACTCGTCATACCTTCTCTCAGGCATCTCATACCTCGTAGGAATGCAAAGTTAAACTCCCAGAAGAAGGGCGTTTCCGAAAACTGCGAACAAAGCGTTCTCACTGAATTTCAGATTTCCAATCGGGAAATTAAATATCAAGTTCCTCAAGAAATTACAAGCACTTACCCCGTGACAAACGTAATACTCTTAATAAAATGTCCGTATGCTGCAGTTTCATACGTTAAACATTTAGAAATGTTTACGTTAGAAATGTTCACGATAATTTCCTCAAATTTTTATGTTTATTGATGCAAACGTGATTCACTTGATAAAATATCCGTACACTGCAATTTCACATGTTAATTATTTAGAAATATCAAGGTTCACGCTAGTTATATCAAAACTTTCCTTGATTGATGCCAACGCGATCCGTTCCAATCCATGTCTACCCTCTACCTTTCATATTGATATTGTAAACAACCGATCGCACGCCTTTTTTTCAAACCCACCGTCAGAGTAAAAGTTAATGTAAACAGTGTACAACGTGCAATTCAAAACAGCTAACGCCATCTATCAAGGAAGTGAGATCATTACAATTTGTTTGTTTGTTTATTTAAATATTTCATAACAACGTTTATGTTTGACTGCACCGAACTCAACCGGTGCTGGAACCGGTGCATGTAGTCCAGTATTAATACAAAGCGACAGCTGCACGCGGCAGGCGACAACCATGGATGTTTCACGTCACACGTGCAGCTGCCGCTTTCATCATTATTCATCATATTTTTCGCAAAAAATGTTTTATTGTAATAATCACTACATTTATTATTCCATTGTTTAGAGCCATATAATCTAATTTAAGTAAGACACTTTTCATTATCCAACTTATCGCCGCGGGAGCCAACTGCGAAATGCGTCCAAACTTCACCCGAGTAAAGCTCCTTTACCGTTTTAAAACCGACAGAAAATGGTTCGCCGCGAGCACGTTCGAGCGCGGCAATGTTCGAGTTGGCTCGCGCGGTAGCCCCGTCTCCATACCCGCGGCTGCCGCGTGAGCCAATGTTCGATGGTTTGCCGCGCATAATACGGACGGTGCTTAACATGGTTGTCTCTGGGATTAAGGTCGCGTTGGGTGGATACGTACCTATATACGTGGAAGCGGATTAGACTTACTGTATTTGAAGAAGGAAAATTTTCTGAATATCCTTATTTTGCGAATAGACTAGTGCCTTTTCTTTGAGAAGTTCTTTTCATGTCTATAATCCTGCTTTAAACGAAGCGACAGTACATTTTGTGATTCCGGCATTTAGAAAAGCAGGAAAAGCTTTCTTATAAAATCTGGCTAAGAACGTGTCGGACTGTAATTTTGAGTGGAAATTTCCGAAATGACTATTTTATATATTTCTGTTATCCCCATTGAAATGCTGTGGGGATGTGATATCCCCTAAAATTTAAAGAAATGCTGGTGCGGAGCGCATTTTATATGATTGAGTAGTTCTTCAACGTCAGTAAGATCTGGTACCCGCCAACCCACACTGCATGATTTAAAAAATAATACTTAGGTTTAATTAAAATTAAAATTAATTTTATTATGGATAATTATAAATTCAATGTAAATAATAATGGTTTGTAATGATAAATGTATGTTACCGTATAATTGAATATTATAAATGAAGATCTGAAACTGAAACTGATAGCAGGAAAAAATATATTTGGCGATTCCCTAAATCACCACCAGTGGGGATATTTCGGAGGATTTCTCTGTGGGGGTTTCTGGAATACTCCCTTTTACCCCTAGGTACGGTATAGTTGTCCTAGTTCCTTCGGGTTCCGCCTGCGGCGAGGGTGCGTCAACTATTTAATATGTTTTCGGAAGAATTCCTTTGCTACATTCGGGATTCTTACCAAACCGAGCCCGTATTATTTAGGCTTAATACTTCCTTACGATGCTGCTTTTGTTTTCAGTTTAGTGGTTAACTTATAAACCACATTGTTGAACCATTACAATGTTAGTGAATGGAATCAGGCGTTACTTTTCGGAAAACTATTATGAAACCTTTCTATAGAAAGCGATGACATGAGACTTAAGGAAGCCTTAACATTAAGGACGTTTCTGAAAACAAAATGTTAATTGGAGTGGTTAATAAAGAACATTAGTAATGGGCAAAACATCTGGGAGCTGCTTTCGTTTCTTCTATAATGTTCGGCTCGTTCACCATCTCTTCAATCTCATTGTCAAAATCCTATTGTTTGTCATCCTCCACCTTCCGTCTTCCTTCTTGACTGGTCCCAGAATCTTCCTCAAAATCCTCCGAGAGAGCGATGGTGCTCTTTGGTATCGGAGGCCAAGATCCACTTCGGGTCGCTGTGCCAGCGGAGTAAGTAAGTTAGTAAAACATCTGGGAGGTGGAGCAAGGTGTAAAGGTATAAATCAATTCCAGGAAAATCACCGATGCTTGTTTGCAAATCCTCCTTGATTGTACTATAGTATCCTACATTCAAGGCGATCATTACTTAAATGAAGGTTTTGAATAAGAGATCTTCTGCCAGATCAGTTTAGTTTTAGTGTGTTTAAAAAAATTTTTTTTTTATTTACTAACCCGCATTTGAACTCGATCTCGCCTGATGGTAAGCGACGATGAGGTCGACAATGGAGCATGCGGTTCCAGTAAAAGCCTATTCACTCTGGCCTTGAAGATCCCAAGGTTGTAGGTTTCGGGAAATACAGACGCCGGCAGGCTGTTCCATTCCTTAGCCGTTCGCATAATGAACGAAGAAGCAAATCGCTTCGTACGAGCAGATGGGATATCAACAATATAAGGATGGAACCCCTCCCCGCACCTGGTAGTCCGAAGGCGGAAAGGAGCTGCTGGAATTAGGTCGTGCAATTACAATGCGCACTCTATTGTATCCTATAAAATACCGATAGACAGGCAAACTTGCGCCGATGTTCCAGACTTTATAATGATAATGTTAATGCTTGACCAACGTCTGTTCTGTTACATGTTCATTTCCACTAGTCACAGAAGAGATCTGTCCTCCTAGATACAGGAACTTCCTAGTTTGGAGCGTTTATTGTTACTGTTTGCTCACTAATTTTATTTAGTTTAATGTAACCTATGCTTAAGTTCCTACTGGTGTACGGACTATGAATACTTTGTCATCTTACCGCACAAATAAACTTATTCATATTCATATTCATTTATTTCAGTAATGATCATACATTGTCAAAAAATAAATAATAAAATGTTAGCATGTCATGATCAATAATAGTAAAATTTCTACTTATACTTAATCTTAAAAAATCTCAGGGTGATACGACTGACGGTATAAAAGGTACGAGTAAATACTTAGGTAGAGATATTAGGTATTTAGGCGTTATGTTGTGTTAACACAGCAAAAAAACGGTATTTTCAGCAATTTTCCAGTATTTCCCAAATGGCATCCGACAACCGACAGAATAAAATTAATTATTCAGTGTCGGACACGACACACTTTACCAACGAATTGCGTGCAAAATGTATCGTTTTCGAACTCGCTATACAGGCTTTACAAAGTAACAAGCAATGGCGTCGATTCTGTAACTAAAGTATAACTACATCCGTTAAAAATCTTTGATTAAATCTCCTAATGGCCGGTTTACATTTAGTCAAGTATAGTGGCGAGTAGAACGGGGGACCTGGCCCCAGTGACTGCCAGGCACTCACCATTCTACTCGCCACTCGCCATTCTACTGTACTTGACCAAATCTAAACCGGCCATTCAGATTCTCAAATTTCCACGTTTTGGGTAGGTTAACCTGTGGTCGACTGTTCCTGCCACTTTGATGTTTATTGACCCTCAATCTTAAATTAATTTAGGGTGATAAGGGCGGGGTTCAACACCAAAATATAAAGATACCAGGAGATCGATTCCACTAAATACAACGTAACTAAATAGAATCTTAACTGCATCGTTATGGCGTGTTTCGTCGGCTACTATCCACTAACGATCCAATTTCACTTAAGTTCCGATCGAGTCAACGATCGTTCGAACAGTAACGTATTTGTACATGCTACTAAAACGTTTAGTTTACACTGAATCGCAGTTGAACGGTAACAAAACACTTCAACTGTCAAATATAACGATCGAACATAAATTCTTCCCAAGGTACTTTAGCCCGATCGATAGTAAATCGAAAGGTGGCAGTAGTGGAGTTATGCGTCAGCAGAATGCGATTTTGTGCCCAAATAGAATTGGAACGAAAACTACATTGAAATTGGATAGAAATAGAAACGTTGTAATTTAGGCGAATTGGGCCCCTGTAATAAAAAATAGCAATGATCAGATTAAGACTCCCTTCCGTTAAGGCAAGTATCAAAATTCAGATTCGCTACCCTTCCTCACCCCCTCTTTATATAATATGTTGCCCCATTGGAATCTGAGTTTAGTTTAGTTCGGGTTTTATACATATAGTGGTGTCCCCCTGAATCCGTTCACCCATCATCCTGCGCATGATCAATCAATTTCTTAAAGCAATATGCAAATACGGCAATACTTACTCGTAGCTCCTGGAATCCTAATTTGTTTGCCAACATTAACTACTTACTAATAGCATTTCGAACTGAATGCCTCGAGTCGAGTTCATTTGTTCAGCTCTTCAGGCCGTGAATGAGATCGTTCAGTTCGTTCAGTCGGTCTCCGCTCTGAATGGGAGTGATAAAATTCATGCATTGATAATTGTTCGTTCAGACAACACGACAAAACGAAATAAGTAACAATGGGGGTATTGTGAGGAGCGAACCAAAATTAATCTTATTTAATTATCAAAAAGAGGAGGTCAATTCAAAAACGCGTATCTACTCGTATGTGGATTTGTGGAACGTTGCTTGATAACTAATTAATTAACAGGGTTTTCTCGCTTCCGCAAAACAGATCTAATGTCATAAAAATATAACATAAACTTATTGCGACAGTGTTCCCCAGAGTATACAGCTTGATGTGTCATCTACTGTACGGAGAATTAGCTTTTTTTTCTTTAGGCTGATTGATAAGTAATAAGTACCTAATTAAAACAAAATACAAGTTTAAAAATAAAAAATAGAAACTGACTCTACTGAAGTCAGCGACCAACAAACTAACACAAAAGAGCCGACTTCAGTAGAATCGGTTACTTTTTTTTCATACTTCTTATGTTTCCTTGAGCTTGAAGTAGGTAATATATGAATTATTGTATATGAATTTGTCCAGAAAATCTATTGTAGTTAAAAAACAACTAAAGTACCTAACGAAAATGTTTTTTTTTTAAAAAGCACTATCAGTGAATCGATTCTTTCATCTTCAGGCTACAAAGCTTTTAAGGCTCAAAACATCATCATCATCAGCCCATTAAAGTCCCCACTGTTATAGCTTTTTTTTGCTACTAAGCCCGCGTTTGACCTCAATCTCACATGGTGGTAAGTGACGATGATACCGAAGATAGATAACATAGGTTTAGTAAAAACTGGAACTTCTACAAACACTGCCGAAGCACCTCAACGCCTAAGCAAAAATTTCGACAGACTTTTCATTGCTCGGTTTCGAACCCCGATCTCCCGCATGGGAGTCCGGTATCCTAGCCACAATGCCATATAATAAAACGTCACGAATCCTAATTTCGTTTTCCCAAATCAGAGCTGTCGCCACTGAAAACGTTTTACAATTCAATCAGCCCTCCCACCCAGCCGTTAATTGGGCCCGTTTTAATGAATACCAATTGACCGTGTAAAGGACGCTGTCATTACTCATTATACAGTTTGATAAGATTAATTGTTTCGAAACATTATTGGAATTGCATTTACTACCATTAATTCAATTGAATTTTGCTATTCTTGAAAGTCGCTCAGCGTGCTATGGAAAGAGCTATGCTCGGAGTATCTCTGCTGGATCGAATCCGAAATGAGGAGATCCGGCATAGAACAAAAGTTATCGACATAGCTCATAAGATTAGCAAGCTGAAGTGGCAGTGGGCCGGTCACATCTGTCGCAGAACCGACAAACGCTGGGGGAGACGAGTTCTGGAGTGGAGACCGCGTTTGGGCAAACGTAGTGTGGGATGCCCCCCTGCTAGATGGAGCGACGATCTGCGCAAGGTGGCTGGCAGCGACTGAATGAAAAGAGCCGAAGATCGGGCTCAATGGCGCGCCCTGGGAGAGGCCTATGTCCAGCAGTGGACTAGAATAGGCTGCTGATGATGATGATTGCTATTCTTGAAGCGTCGTCGTTGGTGAAGTGGTAGTGTGTCCCCCGTTTAGGAAGATCGGGTTTGATTACAGAGACACAAAAATATATTTGTCTTGCGCGCTCCCCCGGCATATTTCTTTCGAGAGGACGAGGAAAAGGACCACGAAGGAAGGATATTTCGTGCACGGAAAAAAATCTCGTAATACTTACTTACTTACTTACTCCGCTGGCGCAGCGACCCGAAGTGGATCTTGGCCTCCGATACCAAAGAGCGTCATCGCTCTCTCTCCTGCGCAGTCTCGAGCCAGTCAGGCGCCCGGAGCTCCCGCAGATAGTAACGAGAAATTAGGACAATTGTTCATAATGTCAGTGAAAAGGAAAAAAAACTAAAGCGCCATAATGGCGGTTTTGGGAAACGCGATTTAAAATATTTAGATAAAAAAATTATTTCCCAAAACCTCAATTTTGGCACTTTAGTATTTTCTCCTTTCTACTGACCATATATCCATTACAATATGTTATAGCATCCATTACAAAAAATCTCATAATGGTATCGAGAAATATTGTAATCGATACCTACATTGTGTACAAGATTTAGCGTCGGTGGCCTAGTAGTTAGGACGCCGGACTCCCGTGCGGGAGGTCCGGGTTCGAAACCAGGCAATGCCATGTAGGTACCAATGAGTTTTTCCGATTTTTTCGAAGATTTACGTACATTTACCGACTGCTCTAACGGTGAAGGAAAACATCGTGAAGAAGAAGTGTGAAATCCACCCAACAGTGGAGACATTAATAGGTGTTGATGTACAAGATTTCTCGTTACCATTACGAGATTATTTTTCCGTGTGCAATATGCTATTAAGGGTATGTTTTTTCCCAGTCACGATTCATTTGTAAACCCCCATTATTCCCAATCCTTTATGCACTTAATCGCTTCTCTCTAATAAGGATTATGTCAGGGTGTGGTATCTTCGAATCACTCAGAATGAAGACGTAGATTAGTACAGCAATTCGCACCTCACCCGGGGCCCTATCGCCACAGAACTAATGAGAAAAATAATGGGGGCCCTTTATCTGGGCCTCTGTTGGGCCCTCATTGGGGGCCTTAAGTGTCTGACGTTATCTTCGTGCCCACTCGCTCCTGAGTAGACGTGTTAATGAGTATTTTCTTTTATTTGCGGGATAAGTAATATTTCCCCGAAAGCGTGGGAAAATGTTTTTTACCTTCTTTTGTGCTATTAGAGTGATGGGCTGTTCTTCGACTTGGACCATACTTAAGTTGTTAGATACATAGTGAACCATAAATTATAAACTAAGGTGAAAGTACCGAAGAATATAAAAAATAACTTAAATATCTGATAAAAATGTTATGGAATTTTGATACATTTTTGATGATGGCGATGGAGGCACTTTAAAAGTTTTTTGTTTTGCTTATTTTGAGGCAGTCTGTAAGAGGTCAATACATATATTTTGTTGTATCAAAGACATTACGTAAGTACTACTAGAGTATTATAGGGAGGGACATGTAGAGACTACTCAAATCGATGCCAATTTTTGATCGAAAAACTATCATCGGATTTCAGAAGCGATTCGAATTGTCTGATTCAATTGGAACGTTTTTTTTGACAAAAAAAGCATGAACTGGCATCTTTTGATTTAAATCGATGTGATACACTCTGTTCTGCAGTGGAACTGTTAGATTTCTTGATATTCGTATGAAAGTGTGAAATGTGTTAAAGCGACCAAAAAAGTACACCTTGGTCAGATCCAAAGAAAACATTTGTCAGAAATCTGATAATAGTACTAAATATTGGAATATTTGGAATATTACGGGGGGGGGGGGGGGGGGGGGCATGACGTAGACTTGACCTGACCCCCCGCACCCCTCCCCGGCTACGCCACTGCTTTTTGTTCCATAATCTAGGCTCTACAACAAATGGCAAGGACTTATTTTTTCTTCGGAAACACAAAGCGAATCCTGTTCCAACGTTGTGTAAACTTGGCAATACGATAAGTGCATAGAATAACCACCAGGGGGCTATTCTGAAATGATTCTAATAACAGTAACCGGTGGCCAACGGTCCGTCGTAAAAAGGAATCGCCACCCTGTGGTTTGCACTACGAATTAAATTTCTGTTACAGTGTAAAGATATTCCTTAAATTTTGTTTTGTCCACTAGTGGTTTAGCTGTTGGTGTGTAGGAGGTTGGGTTAGTCTGTGGCGGGAAAGTGCAAAAACGGCATTACGGTGACCACAATAATACGGTAAATGCGAACTGTTTTGAAAACTATTATTTCGTTTATGCGCCAGAAAGCGGATGGCGTTTTATATCAATAGGTCGATTAATGTTATGATTGGATTGTAATTTGAGATATTAGCATTTACCGGTCCGTTAAAGTGGTCATTCTGCATATTAATAGGTAATTAGGGATCCGTATCCCGAAGAGGAAAATGCAACCCTAATGCTGGCACTCCGTCGTCCGTTCATCCGTTCATCTGTCCTAGCTCGAAAACAGAATACGATACCTGCAGATTATCTCATGAACTTTGAACTTGAAAGCTGGAACATAGTAGATCAGAACGTAATAAATCAGTAGATCATGAAATCATGACTTAAGTTTTGTGAATCTTATTTATCTTATTGTTATTGTAAATACTTTTTTTCTTACGAATGTAACGCCTTGGACTGCAAGTAATGTATATTTGTAATGTATGGTAATGTATATTTGGCAAAAGGGGGGGAAGTCAGCAAATGCTGACATACTCGGGTACCAAATATGCAGCGCTGTTTTTCATTTCCCTCCCTTATCCCAAGATGTTAGTGGGAGCGATAGTGATAGTGGGTAAAAAATAATAATAATTATAATTAAAAACTAAACATCAAATAGATTTAATACTTATGTGAAGAATTTAGGTAAGAATTTGCCAAAAAGAAATAAATAAATTGCACTAATGACCTGTGATACATATTGTGTGCGTGTGTGTGTGTGTGTGTGTTCGTGTGTTTGTGTGTGTGTTCGTGTGTGTGTTTGTGTGTGTGTGTGTTGTGGATGTCAGGGTGGGTGTGTCAGTTTGTGTGCGTGAGATAGTGTAATTGTAACAAATAAAATAAGGTATGTAATTCGTTAATAAACTGAATTTGAATTTATAGTGATTACCTTGTCTCTGCAATATTGATCATATCCTCTATTGAAACAACAAATACTGAAAGGAATACCAAAGGAAGGAAGAAATACCATACTTGATAACCAAAGGTTGCCTGGAAGAAATAGCTTAAAGCTATAATGCCGCCAATGATATTTGTATTTTGTATATTTCCTTCTGTCCTGTATTTTTTGTCCTGTGTGCAATAAAGAATATTTGTATTGTATTGTATTGTATTGAAAGTTGTAACATCTTTAAGAGAGTTTGAAGTTGTGATCAAAATTTAATAAGCCAAAGTTTTTTGATCAGTATTCACGGATTCAACAGACGCGAGTTTCAACTCGCAGCACTTTGACTGGTTTTTTTCCATCGATCTATCCATGGTTGAGTTGTCTTTTAATTCCCTTTTAACTAATTCGATCATAACGGTTAATGAGTTAACGGTTCGTTCATTACAGCCTTAAGAATCATTTAGCTATACCCGTTGTACCTATAGGTATATTTTTTCCTATTCTACCTAAACCAATATAGAGCACAATTTCTCAAAACCGTAGCGTCGGAACACCTGTTTTTGCGGTTATTCTGTTCAAAGTTTCCTTTAACCCAACAAACTTAACCTTACATCTTCTGTTACACTTAAATTTCCCATAATAAGGTTCAATTTCGATTGTTTCAAGTATGAGTATAGTTTGCAAATGACACAATACACAAGTTCTTGCGGAAACTTTAGGAACTAATCTCCTAATGGCAGAAGGAAGTTCTCTTTGAATGAGACAATAATTATCGTATGCGTGCAAATTTAATGGTCTACGGCGGAACAGACGTTCCTTTACTGTGCAGTGGTGTGCACATTGCCTTACAGCTCAGTACGTGAGTGAATTTCAACACTATGATTTTTTGTCTAATTTTGGTGGATAATTTTATTTGTACATTTTTAGGCAAACTTATGTATTGATGTGTTAAATAAATGCATTCTATTTCCTAGAATGCAAGAGAAACTCAATGAACATCAATAGTTTCTGAGATATTTTAGACACCAAAATTGGTAAGCACCAAAATTAGAAACCCTGACACCAAAATTGTTCAGCTCCAACAAAATGAGAAATTAACAAAACAAACTTAGTCAAATAGAGGAAATGTTGTTTTAATGGCCAATAAATCATCTTAATTACTGTCTTGACAACAGTAATCTGCAAAGATACAATTTTCTTAATTTCTACACAATCTTGATAAATTTATTCAAAATTTAAAAAAAATACTGGTATCATATTTGCTAAAACTTCTACACAGTCTTGATAATTATAATCATTTAACAACACAAATCTCTTAAATATCTATACAATCTTAATAAAATTATAAAAATTATGAGTGTACAAGTTTCTGAAATGTTCACACAGCCTTGATACTTGATTATTATTTTATGCAATATTTGGTACTTCTGAACACAATTATCTCAAATTTCTTTGCTTAGATAACTACTATTAGTTATCTAAGCAAAGAAATTTGAGATAATTGTGTTCAGAAGTACCAAATATTGCATTCAAAAAATTCGCAAAATGGCTATGGCTGGTATAGAAAAGCCTTAGCCATTTTGCGAATAATTGCCACTAACAGTCAGTCTTAATGTTTATAAGTCGTTTCAGTAAAGTTGACTATCACAAATTATAGGAACACGCCTTGTTTTTAAGAGCAGTCTTAATATTAGCATCGCTCTGTCTGTCTTAGTCTAGTCTTAAAATTTACATCAATCAACTTAATTATAGTTTTGATAATAATTAACTATTTGGTAAACGTTCTTGTAAAAGGCGTAGTCAAGATCTGATAACTCTTGCATTTTAACACCCATTAAACATAATATAAAATAAACAAATTAGAAAATATCATAATATTCATCATCACCATCATTATTCTTTTTAATATCCGGTACTATTTTTTTTTCAATATCTTCATCCTCTCTTGTTTCTTCAAATTTCGATAGCAGTTCACTTGGAAGACTAACACTTTCAATAAATGAAGCACTTGGAATCAGATTTTCATAGTCAATATTGTCCAAGTCATATGAAGTTTCGGCTGATTTGATTGCTTCAAGTTGAGGCATGTTTTTAGTTTTCATATAAAAAGGTTCAGATGCATTGAATCGAGTAACCTTAGTTTGCTGGTTGCCGAAACTATTATTCTTTGTTGCCGATAACTGTCCTTCACTTATAAGGGGCACGACGTTGCGCATTTTTTCGACGTTTTCGTGAACCGTTGTTTCAGTTGACAATTCATAAAAACCTAAATGTTTTCCGTGAGGGCATCTAATTGGAACATGCAGACAACTATCCTCAACGCAAGACAAAGAACGCATTGCCAACCCATTGGTAGAAGTTTTCGACCAAACGATTTGATGGACTTTCATTGGTCCAGGGAAGGCTTTAAGATTATCCGGCAAAATCCAGTCTTTCTCAATGACTTCATGTTCTTGAACAGGTTTAATTTTAACCCCTGTGACAGCAGTTCTCAATCTTTGAACAAAACTGTCCATGTCTGTTATATCGTTTTCGAAAGCAACTAGCCGATCTGCTGATCTTTTGAGAACCCCATCAACGCCATCAGGCGCGCCTTTTCCATGGCCACATTCGCCGTAGTGCCAAATAACACAAGATAATTTAGGTAGATAAATTTTGAACTGTGATATTGTGAAGAAGATTTTTTTGTATTGTGCTGACGGAGAATCGGTAATACGATGAAGAGTGCAAACTTCAGGAGCGACTTCTTGAATTTCACGGAAAATTGGTATTAAATGTGCCCACGCCGAAGACGCATCATGACGCAAAGATGTTACATAGTAATTGTTATGATAAATCCATAAAATATAAAGGTATCCTATAAACTAAAATATATAGAAATATAAAAGAACTAAACTACGATTGCACTTTTCGTTGTGCTTCCTGCTGCAATGTATAAACTAAAATTGAATTGAAGATCCCTAATCTTGGTGTTCTTAGGCACTTTTGGTGGTTACTAGAAATCCACCAAAACCACCAAAATTGCATCACCAAAATTAGAATCACGTCAAAAATTGTAATTTTCAGAAAAACGGTTACTGTTTAAATAATCACATTTGTATAATTTTAAAAGCATACCAAAACTTTAAGTTGTATAATATAAACCACAATAAAATCTTTGTCATAACAGTTTTAAACACGTACACCAAAATTGCATTTTATTTGTCCGAATGGCAAGAAATGATGTACTTCCTTTTTTGGCGGGAGACTATGGACCGATAGCACACATCCGTCACTGCTGCGCGTGAGTACCCAAACTAACGCAGTGGGGGATGGGGAGCGTTGTCCAATTGTATTCGTTCGAGACGTAGGCAGTAGATGTTTTATAATTCCCACCAAAATTTAAAATTTCTCGCGGACAGACCTTTTCAATGTGCTCCTAGATTTATTATGGCACCAAATATGAAAATAAAATTACTATAGATAAGAACAATGAACGCACAACACAAGTGACACGGAATATTTCAAATATATTACTCAAGTTTCTTTTTATCATTGGAAATATCCTGTAAAACGGATCCCGGACGCACCACCAAACTTAGAAATGCGATGTAAAACTATTTTTTTTATATACTTCTAATGTGCTTTCCATAAAATGTGTTGTGGCCTTGTTTAAGGACCGACGTCTATTTCATTAAACAAAAGAATTTGCAACGCTATCTGTGTGTTACACTATCATTTTCAGCCACGCCGCGTAAAAACTACGCCTGGGAAAATCACCCACGTACGTCTACTAAGCAAACAGGTGTTTTAAGGTGCAACAATCGATCTAATAATGATCCTTATGTCGATAATCTTACCTAAAACAATTAGCTAAAAATTTTTGGAATTCGCAAAACACAGAATTTTTCTCTACATTTTACCCAGTACCTTCTTACGTAGTACTTACTTCAACAAATCAAGTCGAAATTGTTTTTATTGTAAGTAAGTACGTTATAGTACATTTTTACAACGTAATTTTTTTTTCTCTACCACCGCTTCGTAAGGTGCTATAGCTGAAAGGAAAGAAGCGGCGCATGAAACTTTCAGCAGCACATGTTTTGAAATAAATATAAATTACAATAATTATGGATACAATCATATATGTACACAATGTGCAGAACTGGAGCTGAATTTAGGACCAAGCCTCTTTATCATTTAAGTAGTTATTTATTTTATAATAACCCTTTTTACATAAGGTCCGTCTTATGTGGGTCTTAAATGTTTTCTCTGTCATTTTTATTACAGTATCAGGTATATTATTATAAAATCGTACACAGTGACCCATAAATAATGTGTTTACTTTACTAAGTCTAAAGCGTGGGACTGCAAATTTGTGTTTGTTTCTGATATTGAAAGACTAAGACACGATACTGCGGCGCAAGAGTCGCCGGGTCTAGTACACCTTTAGACCATTGTGGAAGACCACTTCTAGGTCAAACATTTTAGCTTAGACTGGTTTAATAAGCAACATTAGTAATGTTGAATACATTACCAATTAAAATAGAGACATCCCGGGACCAGAAGGCTGGCCTCTACTTTGCTCAGCGTATAAGCCTCGCTATACAGCGGGGCAACGCCGCGCGCCGTCGTCAGCCTCCTCGGGACACTCCCTGCAGGGAGCGACCCAGGTCGGTTCTTTTACTTGTAAAATAGTGAGGTATTTTGTAATTTTAGGTTAAGTATTTTTTTTTAAATAGAAATAGAAAATCCTTTTTAATAGACCATATAGGTACATATGACAAAAAATATGTAATAAATATCACAAAATGAGTAAGAATTGACCAAATTTTCTATTCTAACATTCATTTTTTCTTTTCCATTTTCTCTTATTTTTTATTTATATTTTTTTATTCGTTTTTTTTTTAATTCTATTTTAGTGTTATAAAAAACAAATAAGTATTTTTGTATTGTATTTAATATATTTATCTTTTGATAACAAAATTACCCTTAGATACGTCATGGTACAATTATTATCCGTTATAACATTTAAATTATTACTTATTTATTTATTTATTTATTAGGTAAACACAACAGATTACAACCATAGAAATTACAGAAAAATCAATATAAAGTTATGAGCTAGGTCGTAATCCTTAACGTGTAAACACAGCATGGTTAGGAAGTGGAAAATTGATTGTTGTACAATATTGAGTTATGAAAAAATACTATTGAATGTAATGACTAAAAAACTTATGCCTATTTGAAAAATAAAAAATAATAAAGTAAAGACTATAAAGTAGGTGCGTGGATAGCTCACTTGAGGACATCCTCAACCCGTCTTTTAAAAACTAATGTCCCAGGATCAAATAAGTCTATCGATGGCTTATTATTACTTACATGCTACTAGCTGCTGTAAAAGGGCATTGTCAAAAGAAAAAGAAAAAATACGGCTGCTGCATAAGGCATTGTCAAATACGAATGTACATTATGTTATAGTAAGTTTGTACACCATTTCGAATTTAAATTTACTTAACGCTACTAGCGGCGGTATTTACGTTCGTGGATAAATTCCGATTTTGGAGCGACAGTTACTCTCCCACACTCGACAGGTGAACTGCGGAGTGGATGCTGAAAGTCCAGACTCGATCGAGGTTCGGTTAAGTTAGACTCCTGTTTCCGCATTAAGAAACCACTCCAATCGAGGTATTTCTGACCTTTCCTCCGTTAACGTCTACTTGCAGTCACGAAAAGTAAAATCTCGAACATTTAGCACAGTTGCTATCAAGCACGAATGATCGATCGTGTCGTGATGGATGACCGAAACAAAGTTACTTGATCAACGGACTTAGCAATGCATTAAATAGTATATTTTGATACTAGTGCGGAAAATTGGCAATTAGAAACGGAGTTACGAGCCCGAGTTTACAATTGCCTTTCCGCACGTGTATCATCACACCTAGCGAATAAACACTTGTATTAAAATTACTTTGATATTAATAAAAATAATAATTTTTATACTCAACTGTAGTAGAAAGTTTAAAAAGTTGCATTTTTTATCTTAGGTATATAAAGAAACATCTTTGTTTAGTACCTTCTGTATAAATAAATATACATTTGAGCCGCATTGGTGATTTCTGCTGGCGTTAAGTAAAGTAAAGTAAAATACACTTTAATGCACAAATAGAAAACAACAAACAAAAGATAGAAAAGGAACTAGTCAAGTACAATTTAGGCGGCCTTATCGCAGAGCGATCTCAAATTAATTATTATAACTTAAATTATCTTAATGAAGTCACTTGAATTACGAGTATATAAGTGGTTGGTAAATTGTATAATTCTTCCTATCACAAACGGCGTCGTCAGTTTAAAACGCTCGCTGTTTTGTAAAATGCCGAAGGCAAATTAGTAATTAGTAAACTGACGACGCCGGTTGCGGAAGGACGAATTATACAATTTGCCGACGACATAAAATATATAAAACTGACCTTCGAATGTAAAAATTTGACTTTCTAGTGATGTAACATTTACATTACCTCAAAATATCAATAAGTGATTTACATGACTATAATAAAACGGTTATAATTCAGACTGAACACTTTATTTTCTACTGTGTGCTACAACGATCTCCAACAGACTGCCCCTATCGAGAGCATTTTACCGACCAAGCCAGCAAAAACCCCCCACCGTTCTATCGGGCTTCGCCCTCCAGCGTATCACACTTCGTTTCCTTTCGTTCGTCAAATCCGTTGAAGAACTTTTATAATTAAAACTTATCAAACAATTTGTTGCATCAATCAAAATTATCAATAATTATCGACATAATATTAATTTAATATATTATTTGTAAAATGCACGTACTTATTAATGATCTTGTCACCGTAGCTTTAATTATGATTTTAACAACCATTTCCGTCGAACCGGAGAATGGAAAATTAACTGAAAATCGTTAAAATCCTTCTTAATAAATCAATATCTACAAAAATATCATTATTAATTAATTTTAAAATACTCTGAACCTAACATGACTTTTTATATTTTTTTTATATTTTTTATTGACTACTAAACCCGCATTTGACCTTGATCCCACCTGATGGTAAGCGACGATGAGGTCGACGATGGAGCATACGGGAACAGTAAATATCAATTCACTCTGGCCTTGAAGATGCCAGGTTGTAGGGTTTTGATTTTGAGATGTCAAAGAATATTGGATAGCGGATATTGTTTTACGAGTAAGTACTAACACATTTAAAATTTCATTGATACATTACCTACTTAAAGAACGGGCGCTGTAAAGTATCTACATAAGTCTCTGATTGCACCCACATTTTAATTTACAGTGAGCTTTTTCAATATTTCTCAGAAGATAAAAAGAAGAGTGGAAAAATGCTTCGATATTCCAGTTGATTTCTCTTGGAAAGTATCCTCACGTAGCGGGTGTGTTTAAACATTTTATAAAATAAAATACAGCACATTGAAAATGAGACGCGGGACTTAGGGGCTTTTATAATACGTCACTGAACTTCGCGACTTGAGAACGTAACACGCTATGTTTCAATAAATATTGTTTTGTATATTTGCGTTGTGTGTCAGCGTCGGTGGCCTAGTGGCTAGGACGCCGGACTCCCATGCCGGATTCGAAACCATGCCATGTACATGCCATGACATGCTATGTGAGTTTTTCGGATATTTTCGAAGACTTATGTACATTTACCGACTGCTCTAACGGTGAAGAAAAACATCGTAAGGAAACCTGCATGTCTGAGAAAATAAAATAAAAAATTCCAAAGGCTTGTGAAATCCACCAATCAGCACTGGGCTCGCTCGGTTGGATCATGGCTCCTTGTTCAAGGGGAGGCCTGTGCCCCAACAGTGGGGACATTAATAGGCTGATGATGACGTTAGCGTTGATTTATTTTCTGTAGATTTTCTTCCGTATGGGACTGGTTAGAATATCCCTACCTCCATTGGTCAGGTGTGTCGTATGAGGCGACTAACCGGAGTAACTTTCTGGTGGTAGGTCACCTTCAGGGTCCGCCTGGCCAGCGACCACCGTTCTATGTAAAGTCTGCCGTCAAATATCTTCGCTTTGGCGTTAATGTGTTTCGGCGGTGTTTATAGAAGAGCCAGTGCTTACTAAGCCTGTTCGGCCTCATCGTTACTTACCACCAGGATGTGATTGAGATCAAACTCAAGTGCTGGTCGCTGTCATCGATATTAGTTTATTGTTTATTGGTACTGAAGTAGGAGGAGCGGTCATTTCAAAATAACGTGCGGCCGAGGCCAGAAGTCTCGAATCGGTGTCCGCGAATAGGTCCAAGGTGCTGTTCCAGGACAGCACCTTAGTATTAGCATTAAGACGTGAGTTCCAGTTTTGGCCACCGGAACAGATAAGTTTGTGCGACTGTGGATAGCACGCACGATATATTTTGTATTCTTACGAGTAGGTACATTCGTCTTTTGGTTACTCGCAGCTTAGAAAAACTACAGCCTTTAGGAAAAAAACAGTCAAAATTGAGGTTAATTTTAATAACCTTAAAATCACGTCCACCGTACATACAAATTGTTAATTACTATAAGTTTATCATGTATTTCCCTAAGCTAAGTGGATTGTATCCTTTAGAGAAATAAATGTCGATATTACACGACAGGTTACGTAGTACAATGTACTTAGGTACCTGTAGTCAAACCGTGAACATCGAACATGCAATACCAAATGCAGCGAATCTCCATAGACTAGACTACATAAGTACCCGGGTACTACATGGGTACCCGGGTACTACATGAGTACCCGGGTACTTACAGGTGTTCTTACTTGTTTTCATCTTCAGAAACGTTTTCCAATAAACATGTGAAGTGCTCTAAATGTTCTGTATCTTGTGTTGAAATAGCTTGTTCTTTCTGTCTGTCCATATATTAAGCTTTTTAAGTTACTTTTAATTTTTAATCTATTTTTTTTTATATTATAGGATCATGCCAGCCTCACTATTTATTGGAACACATGCTCTCTATGTTCTAGTAGTGAACATCATGTCATGACATGAACAACAAACTTATGGTTACTTACCTTTTATTTAGGACTGTAGTTTTGGGAGGGAGGGTCGTGTACTTCAAACAGCGATAATTTTGATTTCGAGAGAGAAAGAACACTTTACCAGCTTTCTCAGTGTCTCAACTGTCTCAGTTTCTTTTTCAGCTTTCACATAGGTGATACAGGGAGGCCGAGTTTCGTGGAGATTGAGGTTTCAGTGGAAAGAAGTGTCATTACTTTTCGGGGAGGGTTTGCATTCTTAAGACCATGAATGCAGATTTCATCATCATCATCAGCCTATTAATGTCCCCACTGTTGGGGCATAGGTCTCCCCTCGCACTAGCCATGATCCACCGAGCGTGCCCAGTGCTGATTGGTGTATTTCACACGCCTTCGGAAACTTTTAATTTCCTCAGACAAGCAGGTTTTCTCATGATTTTTTTCCTTCACCGTTAGAGCAGTCGATAAATGTACGTGATTAATTGTTGTGGTCTAATTTCAACTCAAAAACATCCCCCAACATCTAAAGAGCAAAGTATTCGAGCAGTGTGTCTCGCCAGTTTTTACGTACGGAATGGAAACTACCATATTGACAAAGAAGTCCGCTGAGAAGCTTAGAGTGCCACAAAGAGCTATGGAAAAGGCGATTCTCGGTGTAACACTACTAGAGCACAAACGGAACGAGTGGATCAGACAAAGGACGAAGCTTAGAGACGTGGTAGACCTCATCGAAAGCCGGAAATGGAGATGGGCGGGACACATTGCACGGATGGATAGGGACCGGTGGACCAGAAGAACGCTGGAGTGAAGACTATGGCAAAACACGCGGGGACTAGGTCGCCCACCTATGAGATGCGTGGACGACATTCGGGGAATAGCGGGCCACAACTGGATGCGCACCGCCTGCGACCCTCGGAAGTGGAAGAAGTTGGAGGAGGCCTATGTCCGAAGGCTGAAGAAGGAAGACAAGTGTCTGAGATAGATAGAATTTCAACTCGGGGTATTTCAGTCATACTTCGACTGTTCATTGGTCGATAAAACTGTCACCACAAGAAACTTTGCTTCTCAACTCCAAAAACTACAAGCACGAGCATCGCAGTTGAGAATAAATAGTTCTGAAAACGTGCGGAAAACACGTTGGTAAATAGATTTACAGCGTTCATGCATTAGCTGTCACGCTCCAACTTTTTTGGAGTTCCGCAAAGGAGTACTAAAGTTCTTGCGCGTTTGTTCCGTAGAGTTGGAGATTTGTACCTAGAAATAAGTTGTGAGCGCAAAAAACTTGCAGAATTTTGTGAAATGTAAGAAGGAAGATTTTGAGAAAAAAAATTGGGGTAAATGAGGATGGAAGATGGCAAATGGGGGTGGCGAAAAAATTAAGTAAAAAAATGCATTAATTAATAATAAAAAAAACTACTTTAATTTATTTACAACTTAAAATTATTTATAAGTATTATAATTACAGAAGTAAAGAAAATATACAGAAATAAAAATTAAATGTAAAATTTGAAACATAGTTAAATTACAAATAATGTCAACTTAATCAATAAATAATTATAAATATACCTCCCCCCTTGCCGCCCCCGATGCAAAGGTGCCCATAATGTTAAATTAATATTAATTAATTATTAATTATCACGTCGGGGTCTCCAATTGTAGGAACGCGCTATGTGGAGGACATGGAATGACGTAACGTCAGTTGTATGAAAGGGAAAAGGGAAGATCTTCCCCCAGGCGGGGTGTTGTGCCTGGTGACCAGATGTCCTGGTCAAACTATGGATGTTTCGATTTCGTATATATGCAAAGTCCCAGGAAAATTTCGATAGCGCGTTGTACACCGATGTAAGTAGGTACTAATCGTCTAGTGTGAGAGTCCAACATCATCAGCGAAACTAAAGTTGCTAGATTTCGATGACTTGGGGACGTTATAAGAATGTGAGATGATCGGGCGAGAGAGAGAGGAGAGCAACTGGGTCTAGAAGATTGTCGCCGGTTGTATGAAAGAAAGAAACAAAGAAAGAAAACACATTTACTTAACATTGCATTATATATGATTAAACTTAATAAGACTTATTTAGACGTACTCGTATCGAAGACTTTATTTATACAAATCGGTGGTTGGAATAGAGTATACCCCGGAAACTTTTCTGGCTTCAATATCATATTGAATTGAATTGAATTGAAATCGTTTATTTAGCGCTGTAAACACCAGAATACAGAATACAGAAGTATACAACGTTTAATACATGCAGCACAGAACATCTGGTGTGGTACAGTGCCAAAAAGGGTACACCAGCTCAGCATAATGCTGAGGCAAGCCACAGCGCTGATTTTCAGCTGGCCCCTCAGTTACTGCACGGACGAAGAAAGCAACAGTGTGTGCGTGTTGTGATGTATGAATGTGTTTGTTTGTATGAATGAGGATATTATTGTGTATATCACTTGGGATTCATTTTCAATAAATTTGAGCTCTTTGATCAGCATCCGAGTTTTAGATAGTTGTAATATCGTAAGATTGAGGGAAAAATATGACTAGGTATATACTGATCGAAATGGAACTGCATTTTCATATTTTCCTCCTCATCTTTTTTCTTATGAAAGTATCAGAATCATGTCATGGCTGAATAAAAATTATACAGTTCCCAATTATCTCCGTTATTATAATTTAAAACTACATGACTCTTCCTTGCCCTTTTCACTTGGAATGTCCCAAGTATAGTCCAAACTAGGGATGTTACGGAAGTGGTTTTCCTGGAACCGGAGTCGAAACCGAAGGTTTTAAATTTGATTTATCGGACTCGGAACCGGAATCGGAACCGGATTCGGAACCGAAGTCGGAGGCGGAGGTAGAAGAGAGATGTTCAGAAGAAGTTCAAATTTTAAACCGTTTTTTAATTTTTGTAGCTGAATTGGCCAATATTTTTTATGATGACGTTTCCTACACTATTTAATAAAATATTTATATTTGAATATGTTTGCTCACAAATCTTCGGTATAACCTCCGATTCAAAATTATCGAAGTCGAAGTCGGAGTCGGAGGTGTAAAATCAATCGGAAGTTCCGACCTTTCGGAGTCGGAGTCGAAGCTCCGTAACATCCCTAGTCCAAACAGCCATCAAGGGCCAGGAATCACCACTTTGGGAACCACCGATATACCTAAATTAAACTAATCTGAAATGTGGAGCGAACTAAATCATAGTTTCGCTCGCCGCCTGAACTTTATCATACAAAACATAAAACAAACCCCTTGGGACTTGAACTTCCAGAAAGCTTTCTACACAAAGAGAAAGCTAGACAGAGAAAAGCTGCTTTCGCTCACTTATGATAGTGAGACGGGAAACTTTGTCACTAAAAGCTAAGTATGTGCTTAAGCTTTTATTTATTTTAGTGTAAAGTACACCTGGAATGTTCGGTTACTATTATTGTACAGTATTCAACACATCAGGCCTTTTACGAGTATCTACTAGTACTTTGTCGTTTTAACATATTTATACAAATGTCAAGGAATCATAACAAAAAGTTATTGCGACAGGGTTCCATCGAGTATAGCTTGATTGATGTGTCTTCCACTGTACACTTCGTATAAGGGGCCGTTAATTAATTACGTAAGGGTCCCGAGGGGGTTAAAAAATCTCTACATGACCTTACCTCGGGGAGGAGAGGGGCTAAAAGCCATTCTTACGTAATATTTTACTACGAGTCTAAATTCGACAGGGAGCGCGCGATTTATATGTTTTGTAGTGTATTTTACTTTACTTTGTTTCCTTACTTTAAGATTGTTTCAAATCTTACCTATATGTATAAAACGCATTTTCCAAAGACAAAATAACTATTTAAAAAATATATCTTTAATTTATGTCAAACAATAACGTGTTTTAGTGTAACTGAACCTTTTCTAACGACATTTAATTATTTTTATTTAACGCTTTTTAGGGAAATTAGGTAAAATTTTATGTAAAAAGGGGGTTCCTCAAAAGTGGCCAAAATCGTCCTTACGTAATTAATGAACGGTCCTTAAAGGTACCTATTTGACAAGTTTCATAAACATTAAAAAATAGATATAAATTAATGGTCAACTGTGGAAACAAAATTGAAATTCGTTAAAAATTAAATAGCTACGTTACCTACCTACAGGCATGTAAGAAAAAATAAGTCGGCAAAATAGTTCGTTCCTTCATGGCTACAAGCAATCAAAATGAAATGAAATGAATTTTGATTGCATCAGAAATCAAAAGGTATAGAATGAAATGGCAATAGCAATTTATGACGTCACACCACTTTAGTCAAATTTTTTTTTCGTACTGATAATTGCTGTTGGTCCTAATGACCTTTACAGCTTCACCGGGGTTTTTGGGGCGAGCGCTAAGTGCGCTCCAGCCTGGACGAGGTCTTAAAAACTACTATAAGAAGCGACTGCCTAAGGGCACCCAGGTGGGTACGGACCTCGGCTTAGGACGTCGCTGGGGAGGGAGGGGTCGGGGAGAAGCGGCCTGGAATACGCCGATAGCGCGTGTAAGCGCCAGAAGCGGGTCGGCGCCCGCGCCGGCGCGGGCGGTATGTAGGTGCTGTGTGTGTGAACTACTATCGGGTGGGGGAGTGATTTCCGCAATGGAGATCGTGATGGCGTCGTCGGGGTCGTCTAGGACGTGTCTAGGCCGACGTCGTCGACGGGATGTCGGTAAACCGTTAGTGGAATAAGCGGTGGCGCTTACTACTAGAGGGTTTGGGTGGTGGGGACTTTAGTCACCATACAAGCTACATTATTAGGGACTGTTTTGCTAAAAAGGGACATTCGATAGAGCGTTACCAGTACTGGTGGTACTGGTGACGCTAACTTTAACCATGAGAAAAAAAATTGTATGAAAAAAACGGAGACTGTTTTATATTTAAAAATATATATTTTGTTCGTTAATGAATGGCTAGTGATTTACACTGCAATTTGGCCAATAACTGTATTATAATCTTGAGAATAACTTGAACGTTTTGGCGTCTGTTTTGAAAAAAACAGTTTACCAACGTCGAGATTATGGGAGAGTCGTGTGCAATAGGAATGCCTAGTGTCTTGCATTCCAAGTGCAATTGGAGGTTAGGTTGCCGGATACACACCATCATCTGTAGTATTTCACTCCCATTTCACTGTCTTATATAACGTTCACTTATAACGAACGATTTTTAGGTAAAATACACTAGTACAAAAATATTGCATTTCGCCATAGGGAAAAGCAGTTGTAACATCTAGTTTCATGATATAGTCAAATGCAGCTATAGCCATCAAAATTCTCACGAAACATCTGTTTTTGCCGTGATGAAAGTTTCTCTCCTTAAGTTCATGAAACCGTCTACCTTAATACTGCACCTACGAGTACCTACAAAAACTTTTAGGGCAATGTTTCCATTTTACAGGTATTTGTTAGTTGGTACAACTTATATTCTGTACTGTACTGTGATTATGAGGAATGATTTACAGTTGGAAATGTCAAAGCCGCGCGTGAGAGCAAAGAGATTTATTAGAGTTTGACTATTCGATTAAATTGTAATTGTACAGCGCCTCTGGTGAGATCTTTGGTTACTACATAGCTAGATACACTTGATCTATAGAATTCAAGATGTTAGTATGAGAAGATTAAACTAGAGGGCGCTTATACATACAATAATTTGTAATTTGTGACTATTATTGCTTGGTATTCAGTAGGGGGCTGTATTTATCTTATGGATAACTACCTAGTTCTCTATGGGATTAATGCTGACCGTTATTGAATACCTTCTTTTTGGGAAAGCACTGTCGCCCAAGATACAGGTTCGCCTAGTTTGGGAGTCAGGGTATTGCTCGATTTACAAGTTTTGTGATGTATTCAATAAATATTATTTTAATTATTTTTTTTAATACTAGAATTATACTGGGATTTCCCTAGATGACGATGCATTAACAACAAACTTGACTAAAATAAGTTAACTAAAACTAAAGGTAAATAAATATTAACTCTATTCTAATTAACGTTAAACAGACGAGCAAACTCGTCACATGATGGCAAGTGTCACCATCAACCTCTTGACATCTCATCTTACTATAATGTTATTCGAGTGTTTTTGATACTCTACTATCTTATCTTATCTTATGATTGGGGGCCGGGAATAACCCAGCTGCACTTCGACCCTTGAGGATCTTTTGTGCCTACCCCATTTTACATACTGGTCATCTCAGTGTGCAGGTTTCCTCACGATGTTTTCCTTCACCGTTAGAGCAGTCGGTAAATGCACGTAAGTCTTCGAAAAATACGAAAAACTCATTGGTACATGGCACTGCACCCGGAACCCGGAACGGATGCTCTACTAATGTCGAGGACTTAGGTGAAGTGTCTCATGTGCCGGTAATAACTGGCTTTTTTATCCTACAAACCGGAACACGACAATGGAATAATTGCTGCTGTGCGGCAGAAATAGGTAAAAAGTCATATCACCTTCAAAATGCAGGTATTTCCCTACATTATTCCAAATAGCATAACAGCTTAAGCTGTACCTATATTTTGTCCTCCACTAACCGCTCAGTTTATTCTCAAATACGAACTTTATTAACTTCGCTTACGTGCCTAGGAACTCCAATCCATGTTCAAGTCTAACTTGTAACTTGTAGCATGTTACTCAGTGCTTAAACCGCTATTAAGTAAGCGCAGCGTAGTTTAACTTAACTTACGTACGTGGATGCACAGATGACTTCTTAATGTTGCTTAAGTTTGCGGTGAAGTAAAGAAACACGCTGTATTTACATTATTATTATTAAGAGATGTAATTACACTTGTGCGCTTTTAACTTGCGGTAAAGTAGTATTTTTTATTAGACGGACTAAACTGACGTTTCGTGTGTTGCCAGTTTTTGATGAAATTAAAATAGTGTTGTGACCAAAGATCGAGTTCAAACACTGACGAATAGTTCACCAATCAAAGTATATTTTATTTTCTTCTGTAATGTCGTGATATTTTTGTTAATTTAAAAATTTAATCGCTGAGCCTCACTTTGTATGGGAGAGAAATCAATCTTCTTTCAATATATAATTTAACGTTATCTTTTTGGCTTACTGTCTGGGAACTGATTCATAAGTGAACTGAACGCATTACTATTCATTAAACACGGCAACATTATTTTACAAAGTGCAGCCGTCCTAGCACCTGTCAGTTTAGTCCGTCTAATAAAAAAATCTACGCAGGTTATGTTGAACGTTTATGCTGTCATGGTGTGTTCGTCCTATTTTATTATTTAAATTTATTGTTTAAAAACGGTTCACAGTGGTCATTTTTTTGTAAAACTAGTATATTTTACCTAAAAATCGTCCGTGATAAGTGAACGTTATATAAGACAGTGGGGCCATTCAAGTATTACGTAAGCAGGATTCTAGCTATTTTTATACCCCACCGTCCCCCTTGTCAGCGAAAGTAAGCAAAGCTCTCCCCGCCTTAAACGCTTACGTGAGCATTGGTATAATTTATACAGAATTTGTCAAGTCTATAATTATAATTCATAAACAAGTATCATTGTTATTAACTGCTGATCGATTTTTGTGCTGACGTAATCACCATTCAAACCCCCCCGCCCCCGTTGTCATCAAAAATAAGCAAAGTTAAAAACCCCTACGGGGGGGTAGGCGGTTTTTATTTGATGTTTACGTAATACTTGAACGGCCCCAGTGAAATGGGAGTGAAAAACTACAGATGGTGTGAATTCGGCAACTTAACATCCAATTGCACTTGGAATGCACTAGGCATTCATATGATGAGTAAATGTGAGACGTTTATGTGTCCATCGTCAGGAATTTTCGAACAATTCTGCAAGTGTTTAGAATGACAGCTTTCTGAAGAAGAATGAAAGTAAGAGGGTGTATTTGAAGTAGTTTCAGGCTGGTGTGTAAGGATTTGGGTATGAGTCCTTATTATATCAATACATTGTATATGTATGACTTAAATTTTCTTAGTAAGTGATCGTGTAAAAGTATAAGTAATTTAAATTAATTACTGTCTTATATTATATTAATACAATTTTAAATAGCAGTATAATTGACATGAGTTATTGTATAAAGCAAATACAGTAATGACCTACGGAGCCGAAATGTGGACACTGACGGTGCGACTGGTTCACAAATTGAAAGTCGCTCAGCGTGCTATGGAAAGAGCTATGCTCGGAGTATCTTTGCTGGATCGAATCCGAAATGAGGAGATCCGGCATAGAACAAAAGTCATCGACATAGCTCATAAGATTAGCAAGCTGAAGTGGCAGTGGGCCGGTCACATCTGTCGCAGAACCGACAACCGCTGGGGTAGACGTAGTGTGGGACGCCCCCCTGCTAGATGGAACGACGATCTGCGCAAGGTGGCTGGCAGCGACTGGATGAGAAGAGCCGAAGATCGGGCTCAATGGCGCGCCCTGGGAGAGGCCTATGTCCAGCAGTGGACTAGAGTAGGCTGCTGATGATTGTATAAAGCACTCTATTATATGATTATCTCTTACCCTGTCGGTAATATTTGTGGACCTAGGGTAGTGATTATGAAACGTATCGACATGCGAAAATCTAAATGACATTTTAATCCATCGCGTTCACTCACATAGACACGGGCGTGGTGTGAGCGTGACAACACATTCCGTAGCCATACGACTTTGCATGTCGAACGTATATATACACATAGATATTTCCCAAGTATATACGTATCTCTGGGTTTACTTCGTATAATTTATTGGTAGTTATTTAAAAACAAACTAAACTAAACCCAACTGTCACATTATGAGACACTGTGTGCAGCTGGCAATCGGATAGATCTCTGTGCTGGTTGGCTCCTGTACAGTGCCTAATCTACTCATACCTACCTCAAAATACTATTATATCTACTAACATAGTTTTTAAGTTAAAATTGTTACTAACATTTTTGGACTTTTTCGTCTGTTAAATAAATGAATTTAATTTAATTTTAATTTATTATTTTTATATAAACCGCCCGCGACTCTGATAACTCATTTTAGTCGCCCCGTACGACTAGCAGGAGTTACCGTAGTTCATATTTATACTCGTACCTAGTTGCTTGTTCTACCTTGTTCCTTCACGGCTGGTTAGATCTGCTCCCCCAAACCGAAATCGTTATTTCCCGTAGCGAATTTCCTAGTCGTATTTTTACCCATTAGCGATTTTTCCAATAGTACGTACTTACCCATATTTCCTGAGTACAAATAAGATTTATTACTTAGGTAGAAGAAGAGTCCATTGTTACAGCTGCTAACAATCAAACTTTCCAAAAACTTATCTATAGAAATCGTTAGTAAGCGATACTTTGATAAATACTCGTAAGTTAAAAAAGACAGGTTCTAAATTAACGCGTATGTATCGGTAACTGGCGATTTTGATATAATGTAACGCGTAAAGGTGCGGTTACACCTGATCGTCGACCGACCGTCTGGGTGGTCACAGCATGCAGCCATCGCCTATATGCGAATTGCCAGTCATCAACTGCATTCGGCGAACGTCAAAGTGTCACTAGGTTGTCATCAAGCGATTGACGTTGGACGACTTCGGTCAACGACCAAGTGTAAACAACGGAGTTGGCCACCGTAGGTCGGTCGCCGTAGCGGTCAATGTAACTGCGCCTTTAGGGTTGGTACCTCAGTGCGCGTGCGCCTCCGTCAGTAGTCGGCAGCCTCGGTCGAGCACACGACTGATGCTGCAATGTCCATCACTCTTCACCGAATTCTATAGTCGCTCTTTCACAGTCCAAGCAGTCAGTCAGGCTGTGGAACTCCCTCTCGTCATCTATCAGGCAGGCCAAATCACTGTCAATATTTAAAAATCTCCTTCGTCAACAGTTTTGAGTTGCAGTGTGGATACACTGCCTAACCATTTGTTTTCTAATGCAGTTTCATTTTAGCATATGATGTGTGTTATTTATTTATTTATTATATTTTTGATTATATATTAAGTATTATATTTCTGTATATATAATAGTATTTACGTAATATTATTACTACTGCATTGCAGCTTGCAAAGGTTTGCATTTTTTATTTTTTATTATTATTTCTTTATTTGAGGGTAGTATCTATTTTATACGCCTTTTGCATCCGTATATTATGTATCTTATGATTTTTCCATCCCCTGAAGGTTGCCTGGAAGATATCGCTTAAAGCGATAAGGCCGCCTTCTGCACATTGTATTGTACCTCTCTTTATGATGTATGTTTTGTTTATGTCCCGGGTGTGCAATAAAGTATATTTGTATTTGTACCTTCTGTTTGAAAGTGAAAACATCTCAATCTGTTCCTTTTCTAAATTACAGGGTACTTACCTCGGCCAGCCTCTAGCAACAATCAATCTGCAACAATCTGGACGCACTTAACGCGCGGCACGTTACTGCAACTGTAGGTAACTGCACTGCAGCGGCAGTTCTGAACGCACTTGCGCTGCGCGGCACTGCGCGGCAACTGCAAACACGTCTGTGCCGTAACTATCAGTTTTCAACCTTGTGAATATGGCACTAAGATTTAATCTCTTTTTTACTTTTAATAGATAGATAGAAACACTTTATTGTACACAAAATCAGGAAAATTAAAAACTACAGGAATAATAACACGATATGTACAAAGGCGGCCTTATCGCTTAAAGCGATCTCTTTTAATGACAGTTATCTAACTAGATTGAACTGGGTAGAATTCTACGGTTGTCAGCTCGTCAAAATTCAAAACGCGGTGGTTGTTTCCATAGCACCTCGCGGCCCAATCCTCGCCCCCGAGAATTGCCCACGCACGCACAGCCGCGACATGCCGCGCAGTGCCGCGCAGCGCAGCGTAAGTCCGTTTAGCTCCATACAAACTCATATAAAGAATAATCTGCAAGAATTTCAAGAATTCTCTTATATATCGTTTGCCATATTCATTGCACACCTACTACCTCTTTCTCAAAATCATTTCCTCTGCCCGAAGGTTGCCTGGAAGAGATCTCTCTTAGCGATAAGACCGCCTAAATTGTACTTCACTATTTCCTTTTCTATCTTTTGTTTGTTGTTTTCTATTTGTGCCATGAAGTGTATTTTACTTAATTTTATTTAAATAATTTATTAGCGTTTTGTTTCAAAGATTGGCATAAAGAATTATCTTGTCACATGAAGCGTCTTGCAAGAGATCAATACTCGTCAAAGGGTGTATCAAAACAGATCGGGATTGAATAGACACGCCGAACAATGGAGTACAAGAACAATAAATTTGGGCATGAAAGCTATCTGTTACGAGGAAACCTACATTGTCCACCCCGCATTGTAGCCACAGATCCAGATTACTTGCACATCCTGTATATCATATAGGTAGGTGTAACAGAATACCAATGTTTATTGATCTGCATTTAGCACAGTATTTCGACGGCTTTCTCTGCACTTTTTGAGCAAAAGCTTAAAGCCAAATACTGTACCACTAGTGGGGCAAATTAGTAGGATCACGAGTCGTAACCTATAATTTGCTTAAAGCTTTTTGAAATTCTGAATTCCCTCCCCCCAAAATTTGTAAATTATTAACTGATCCTCTTTCATGAAACATTACGTAGGTAAAGTGGTGTAAGTGTGCACATTTTTAATTTAAGTCTTTAAATAACGAGAATCTAAATACTTGAATCTTCTCCATTTAGAAACAGTACTATATTTAAGCTACTAAATTAGATCATAAGTAGTAAAAAATGTTTGAACTCACCTGGTAACCACAGTTTTCACTCAATCACAATTAAATTTGGGGAGTGCGTACCGGCACCATAAGCGATCATAACATATCTGAAGTTAGCAACAAATCTCATTCCAGTTTTGAGTAATGACGTATGCGCACTCTTATCTCCCGCGCAATCTTACAGCACTTTACCCTATGTTACTAATATCAGAAATAAACTATATGAATAAAACTTCACCGATGGACTTGAACCTGTTGTCCTTTGTATCGCTTGTTTCTGATATTTCTAACATCTTTGGAATTCGAAGTAAAATTTCAAATATAATCCTTATACTTTGGTTTGACCTAAAATGGTTTCCATCAGGTAAACGCATACCTGGGCATCCGAAATCCATATGGCGTCGGTCAGTTGAAAACGAGGCAGCAACAATCCAAATGTCCTGGCAAGATCTTGAAGAGGCCGCACAAGTTCGCAAAAAGTTGACAGCAATAGTTCGAGCCCTATACCCCAGCAGGGGATGAAGGGGGTGACAGGAATGAAAGAAGAAGACCTTTGTTTGCCATTATATGGTTTTGAACCCGAAGAATCACCAGTCAGTCAAGCTTAGCTTAGCGCAATCCACTGAACCCCAAAAACAAACCTCATCTAAAACTTGGTACGACCCAAAACTTCTCGGATACAACTTAATACGTATCTAATAAACTGTTTTATCCGTAAATTAAGATGAATGCGGCCACTTCATTATTCTGGCAACAGGCCCGGAGTCAGTAAAGGTCAATGTTTTAGGACCTAGTGACCGTAATATCATCCAAAGGACCTTGATAAAACTTTAATTGTCAAATTAGTTCACGACACAGTTGTACTGTATAGACAGTAACCAAGTCGCCTTTAAAATAATTCCTTCGCTACTATTGTGAGACTTTGTCCACTTGGATCCCGTGGTTGATGAATCAGCAGGCTAGTCGTTTACTGCCCACCAAACATCTAATTACGAGATCGTCTTCATCTTTAATACTTTTAACTCCCATCGAACTCCCTTTTTATTTATTTTCTATTTACACTTTATTGTACTAGACTTAATAAAACAATTAAAATGAGAACTTGTAAAAAGGGTGAATTTATCTCTAATAAAATCTTCCAGCAAACCCGCCAAAGTGAAACATGCGTTATAATTTAAATTCCCTTGACACTCAACAATTAATTTTCATTTACAGAACCAATAATATACAGGTCAAGATCGTATTTCACCCAAATCGAGACGCCATAATAATACCCATAAATTAATTGTGGTAAATGAATCAATATTACAATTTTATTCTTCATTATCGTTATACATAGGTACACAATATCAGAAACAATAATATATTTTTTTTAAATTAACATTAAAAATTGTTAGTCAAATAACCCGACCCTTGTCGTCCCCGGTGCAAAGGTGCGAACACTCGCGGCATCGCTGTATCGCTATGGTCAACCTTTGCACCAGAAACGGGTAAACGAATTAGCATAGAAAGAATTGAAACGACCTCTTAATTCAATCACCTTTCCTCAGGTTGATACTGGATTTTTTCGGCGTTATTTTATTTTATATATTTACTTAAATTTATAGCTTTTTTCAGAACTTATAAAATGACTAAAATATAACTTGAACATTTGCCAATTATAAATTGACATTATGTTACAGATCGTAGGTACCTATTGTGACTATGAGAGAAATGCGTCGCATAATGTTTACGTTTGTGTGTGCGGTGTGACGAGTAGCGTGTTGTGTGACTGGTGTGAGGGATTATGCCCCCAGTTGTCCAAGACAGACTAACTGAATCCATCCCTGTAACAGAGTTTAATTTCGAGGTTGGATGTTTGGACCATTCATTCACATTAGTGGGGTCAGAGACAAATTAGCAGATTTATAGCTTTTTATCCTAAGCTCAAACGTTATTCTGACTTTATTTGCTCTAAGTGTACCTACCAAATAAAAAGCTCTTCCCATTTAAAGTGGAGTCTACACAGTCGAGCAAAAGTTAACTATCGAAAGCCTGTGTTAAAAGCGAATCTGAAATAACGTTTATTAAACGATTAGACAGATGGTAAAAGTAGTTAATAAATAAAAGAAATTAATAAAAATACATTTATTCACCGACAAAGTAAAAGTAAGTACAAATAAAGTAAGTGATGGTATCTTATCTTATGACAGGGGGCCGGGAATAACCCAGCGGCACTTAAACCCTTGAGGATCTTTCGTGCCTACTCCATTTTACACACTTGTCATCTCAGTGTGCAGGTTTCCTCACGATGTTTTCCTTCACCGTTAGAGCAGTCGGTAAATGTACGTAAGTCTTCGAAAAATACGAAAAACTCATTGGTACATGGCACTGCGTGGTTTCCACCCGCATGGGAGTTCGGTACCCTAGCCACTGTGCCACTGACGCTCAAAAGTGAAGGTATAGAAACAATTATTTGTAAGAAATCATAAAAAAATCGGTTAGGATCATGATCACGTCATGATCGTTTACTAAGGACCAGCCGTGTAATTGGATGGGATAAATTTTAAATTCCATGCACTATCTAATATTCATGCTACCTCTGATGAAATAGGTACAGCATATAAAAGGAAATTTAAGACTGGTCTTTATAATTATTTTCTTAACTAGTTAATTATATAAATTTCTTAACTAGTTAAGAAAATAATTATAAACAAATACCTGAAGATGTGTAAACGAAACCGGTCGTAATTAATAAAATACAGTAAAAACCCGTGAAACAGTATATTATTTAAGTCTAATCATGTACTACAAGTTTCAACAACCGCAAGTATCGACCATTATAACTATTTAATTAAAAAATATCATCAAGAAACTTAGATAAGTACCCCCTAATAATTTAATTTAATATCTTTTAAACCACACGGAATAGAGTAGACTGAGTATTTGTTTTACAATAGTTAGTCACGAAACTTTAAAACAAAATTCCGTGACTATAAATATTTAAAACGATGGTAATTGCTCCCCAAATCATAATGAAATGAACGTATTAATCATGCACCTTTCATTAAAATGCCTACCGTCACGCTACTATCTGAGGTCTGATTTTAAAATAGCCAATTTTGATTTATACCGTTGCGTACCTCCGCCGTCCTTTGTTCATTCCGTTATCTTTCCAATAAAAGTGAATTATTGGCCACCACTGTTCGAACCACAGAGTATATTTCAAAAAGATTGTCTAATTTTAAACTGTTCCAACTGTTAATTTCATCTTCAGTAAATTATTTTTGAAGATTTCTTTCTAGACAATTTAAATGGTTAGTGAGGTAGAGTGCGCGTCAATATTTATGGCTGAACATAGGCACGAGTAGCGCTTCAGTACATGTTTAGGTGTTAGCGAGGTGTAGAAGAGCGAGGGAGCGGGACATCTCCAGGTGATGCCTGAAAATCAGCGCCGCAGTGCTAAATCCGCTGCGCCAACAGGCTGAGGCAGTCCCCTTTTCCGGTGCTGCACACACCTTCATCAAACTTAATTACTTTTGTTTATTTATTTTTATAATATATTTGTTTAATATTATTTTTATCTTCTGTACCTAATTGTTTGTATGTGTGAGCTATTTAAAAAAACTTCTTTCTTTCTTTCTTTCTCTATACCGCGCGGTGACCCGTACTCATCCATCGCTCTTCTACGTCCCGCTAGCACCTAAAAACAAATACTGAAATACTCGTGACTATATTCAGATCCGCCAGATGAAGATTGACGCGCTCTGTACTTTCGATTGTGAAGTGACAAAGTTGATTCATTGAACCTACTAAACCTAACCTATTAAATTAATTAGTATCTATTGTAAATTCTATTACCTTGATAGTTTTCCAGTTGACTAGCTTTAACGCTGTCTCTAACTATTTCTTACTTATTAGTCTTATCACTTTAAATCTAGAACCCTGCTGCACTACCATTGCTCCGAGGGTCGAAAGCCCCTTCCATTGTCCCATCTGTATGTCTGATTAATGCTCCAGCATGACCCACAGCCTCACTAAATGGCGGTAACATTATAACTTCGTGACCTCTATTTTTCAGATGTTTAACTATTTTTTCTTCAAATCTACCTTCCAACTTCAGTGAATCATCATGGTCGCCATATGTTTGACCGTACAGCCATCTTGGAGCTGACACTGACTTCTGTAAAGGCATACCCTGCACTACATATCTGTGGAAAATAGCCGCTTGTGTTTGAGGCTGTCCATCTCCTCCTCTAGTCCCATAAATCATGGTCCTTCCATCATCCAATCGAGCGGCAGCTGGATTCAATGTATGGAACGGCTTCTTTCCAGGTTTTATTGACAACATGTGGTCTTTAGTCAAACTAAACGCTATACCTCTGTTGTGCCATAAAATACCTGTTTTCGGAAGAACAACTCCACTACCGAAATGTAAGTAAATACTTTGTATATATGAAACTGAAAACCCTTTACTATCCATAACTCCCATCCATATTGTGTCACCAGGGCCTTTTCCTTTTCCAGTAGATAATGCATGATTTAAATCAATGTTTTGTGCCATTTTAGATATTTTGTCATTAGAAATTAATGTCTGAGGATTAATTTTCATATACGAGGGATCAGTTATGTACTGATCTCGCAAGTTGAACGCTTGCTTAGTAGCTTCAACAGTCGCATGAATGAATTGTCCTTCATCCTTTCCATCGATGGATAGCTTATCCAAAATCCCTAGAATAGCCATAGAAACTAACCCTTGAGTCGGTGGTGGCACATTAAAGATTTCACCATATTTGTGAATCAGTTTTAAGGGATTCTTTCTAACTGGATAGTAATTTTCAAGATCAGACGCCGTAATTGGCATGCCGAGTGAAGCCATATCTTCAGCTATCAACTTCGCTATGTCTCCTTTATAGAAACTATTCAGACCGTCCTTTGCCAACTGCTTTAAAGTCCTCGCCAACTCTATTTGACAAAATTTCTCACCGACTTTTGGTACTCGGTCATTTGGCAAGAAAACTCTTCGGAAATCTCTGGAAACTTCTTCAGCTTCTAAGCACTCCTTCAAGGAAGCTTCGTGAGACGAGGAAACAGGAAATCCATCTTCTGCATAACTAATAGCATCAGCTAAAAGTCGAGCTGCGGATATCCTCTGATACCCACATTCAGTCACATAATCCAAAGCTTCCTGCCATCCTCCAATTGTACCAGCAACGGTATTAGCTGACTTCGGACCTTTGTTTGGGACCTTGTCAAATCCTGCGAAGAATTCAAAGTTTGCCAGACTGCCAGCAGTTCCGCATGCTTCGATGACTACTGGTTCTTCATGAGGAGGCACAATTAGCCAGAAACCGTCTCCTCCGATGCTGTTCATGTGAGGATAGACGACAGCGAGGGTGGCTGCAGCAGCGACAGTAGCTTCCATGGCGGTGCCACCTTCCCTAAGGATAGCTAAGGCACTTTGAGTGGCTAAGTGGTGGGGTGTTACCACCATGCCTCGTGGAGCTACAGTGATGTTATCCATGATGCTTTGAGATAGTAAGGCGTATTCTGAAACAATATGAATAGTCTTTAGCAGTTTTTAGTTAGAATTTTTTTGAAATACCTAACATACTTAATTATCTTCATTTTCATGAGTTTGAAATTCATGGATGATTCCGTGATTCGCTGCTAAGAAGGGGAAAAGCCGTACGCAGCCAATTTCCTCTCATAACTGAAAGCCGTCATTTCTGAAAATCCCAAAGGTTTTCAAGAATATTGAAAATCTTTATAGTTTAATTTTGTACCTATTTTAACCAACTTAATTATTACTATATTAATTATATTATTGGAATATTTTGAAGATAAACATTTGTAAATTATTTTACGAAAAGACTACTCTTACAAACTTGCTATACCGACAAGGTTCATCATGTTAGGACTAAATTATTGTACATAATAAATAATATCTCTGTGTAACTCATGATTATGCATGAATAAATGAATTATGAATTATTATTCGTACTTAAGTTTAGTTTTCGATATTTTTTTCTAAATAGGTTAAGTTAAATCTTTGGTCCATAATTTTAAAGATTGTAGCGCTCAGCTAAAATCTCAGGCACGAGCTTTCATAATATAAATTTTAACGCGATAGCTTCGGAGCCGTTCGTCATAAACAGATAGGTTGTTTTAAACAGGGACACGGCGTAGGGGGGCGCCAATTTTAGAGAAAGAGGCGATGTTGTATTTTTTTATTATAGATGAATGAAAGAGGAAAGAAGAAATCGAAATACCTACTCGTATTTCTAATGAAACAAGAATTTCTCAATTCAATCAACATTGAATTTGAACGTTTGAATTTCAACTGTTCCCATAATGGTACTTCAACAGTGTATTAGGAGAATTTTGGTAGGATATTGTCCTCGCCTCATTAACAAGAGGAGACTAGGGCCACTAAGGTGGTTGTACCACTTCAAAATCCTTGGTGGTTACTAAAATAGCCGCAAGGGACACCCAAGAAACTATGGAAGGACTGCATCGTGCAAGACATAAATCAAATTAAAGTAAAATACACTTTATTGCACAAATAGAAAACAGCAACCAAAAGATAGAAAAGGAAATAGTGAAGTACAATTTAGATGACCTTATCACTAAGAGCGATCTCTTCCAGGCAACCTTCGGCAGAGGAAATGATTTTGAAAAAGAGGTAGTCGGTGCGCAATCAATACGGAGAACGGTATATAAGAGTTTTTTCTTTTCCAAATGAAGGTGGCACCTAACAACTGGCAGACTAGCCAAAAATAGAGAGACGTGGAGAAGTATTGTAGTAAGTTTATACTCTACAAAAAGGTTGTCTGAAAGAGATGGCTTTTGGCGACAAGACCGTCTATATTGTATTTTATAGCTTTGTACGCATTGTTTCACACTAAGTTTTGTGCAAGTGTATTCATTCATTCATTATTATACTTGTAAGGAGACCAAACGTCAAACTGGCGCTTGGCGCTCAAACTAGCGCCTCAGAACGTCAGAAAGCGGCATCTAAATGACACGCCCCATGAAGAAGCCGTCTGCGGCCAACCCTGGCGTCTAAAATTACGCTCAAGGGAATTGAAACCCCATAAAGTAATGTCGATAATATAGATAAAATACTTATAATAAAGATTAGGTTGATGGTAATAGATGTACACAGAGGGGCAATGTTTCTACCACGGAAATTAGTATGCCTCGCTGGTTTATGTTTTCGTATAGAATGCATATAGCTTATGGTTTAAAGGGACGAATGTTGCTTTGAAGGTTGATGGATTTATGACAGTGGAATACCAAATAGATGGAAGCGTGATTCTTTAACACTTTAAAAGGTTAGATAAACATAAATATCTGAATAGGTAGGTAAGAGGGGTTCCGGAACGAGGCGGTCAACTTGTCAAAATGCTAATTTGGCGAAATTTTGGAATCCTGCCCTGAGTCCTAGGGTATCTATCATCATCATCATCCTATTAATGTCCCCACTGTAGCAGCCGCACACAGCCGGACTAAGGGCCAAGAAATCGTCGACTTCTACTTCCTTCACCAGACAAAACAGTTACGATTAGCATGATGTTTCAAGTACAGGATGCGTCACGCGTCATCAACCAAACTTCATCATTATCATCATCAGCCTCTTAATGTCCCCACTGCTGGGGCACAGAGGCCCCTTATACAAGGGGGTACGGGGCTTGATCCACCGAGCGGGCCCTGTGCTGATTGGTGGATTTCACACGCCTTCGAAAACTTTTAATTTCCTCAGACATGTAAGTTTCCACACGATGTTTTCCTTCACCGTTAGAGCAGTCGGTAAATGTACGTAAGTCTTCGAAAAAATCCGAAAAACTCATTGTTACTTGGCATTGCAAGGTTTCGAACCTGGACCTCACCGCATGGGAGTCCGGCGTCCTAGCCTCTAGGCCACCGACGCTAGGGTATCCTTAGAATAAAATAACTACTATTATTAGGGCACTGGCAGTAACAGACTAAAGTAACCATCATACCATTGTTATTCTAGTGAAACCTGTAGGTCGGTAAGTTTGAATTCTAGTAGATAGTAACGTTGGTAGTAAATATTTAGGTAGGTAAATAATAATTGTATGCTGGGAAGTGAATTAGGTATTTTATAGTACCTAGGTACTATGCGTTCTACAAGAGTGGATTCAGTATTCGGGAGAAATTTTTACACCTTGTAAGTTAGACACAATATTCGTCTTATTTTTAGTGCGGGTCATATAGGCTCCTATCAGAATTTAGAAGAAGACATAACTTTCCCGCCAGAATTAGGTCATACAGAGTCGGTTAATGCGATAGTCTGGTCATAAACCATAAATGACCCTTCACGATCGCGGGCATACCCATAAAATATGTTTTAGAACCATACCCGACCGACCAATCGACCCGAAGGACATATTGCTATCCGACAAAGCTGTGATATTGAATAGGGTTGTAAAAGATGTGTATATGCGAATTCCAATATCCGGTAGATCCGAATTTTCCCGCGCAGATTTTTGCGTTCGCTTTGAAAGTTTTACGGAACATTGTAAACCGCCGGCGGCTAAAGAATGGAGAATAAGATAGGGTTGTGTTGTTTGTAAATCTTTTGTATCCGAAATATCTTACGAACAGAGCTGGTTTTACTTTACAATCTCAGTAATTAATTTATATTACGTACCTCTGCCTCTTAATATCTGCCTCTTTCATTATTTTTTTGTCAGTGTTTGTTCATAAGTTACCAAATTACATTAAAAATTTATTTAAAAAAAATATTTTTAATGATTCCATCCAAAAGTGGTTTAGACGCCGGATTCCAACCCAAATAATCGGTTCAGTTGTATATCAATAAGTTTTTCAATTTCGAAGACATCGTGAGGAAATCTGCATATCAGAGGTAGTTTTTAAAGACATTCCGGTGAAGCTTCTTATTTTAGCCACGTATCTACCTAAAAATAAGGCCTGTACCCCAACGATGTGGGAACGTAACGGCTGATTTAAATCCTAAAAGTCGCCGTGGTTAATAATGAATCGATTACGTAGTCATATCGTCACATCCCTCGCAGACCGTATTGAAAATGAAGTTTTTTGTATGCATTGGAGGTTTTACGGGCAGGAAGTGGCGCTGAAACTACAGTGTGATGTGACGGGAGCCTTTTGCGCTTAGGCATGCCTTTCTTCCGACTGACCTCTTGTTTCTTTTACGCCCTCGTATTGTGTATGGATACGGATTTATGTGATCACAAAATGCAGTGCAGCAAGATGTTTTGGGGACGAAACTAACAAATTAGACTTATGTGACACTTGAAGGTGGGTATGACTTTGTGCAGAGTTATCATGTGGAGAGGTTTTATATATTTCTGTCCCTAAGCAGCAATACTTGCATTCCTGGTATTCTGGTTTGAAAGGTAAGAGAGCCAGCTTAATTACCGGCACATGTATATAGGGGTAATTTAATAACTTAGTAGTAATTTTAAGTACTGTATACTGACATGTTTAAGTGTGCTGTAAGTACCAAAAACGAAATAAATGAAATGGGGTTAATTCTAGTACCTACATTTCTACGTTTTCATTTCGCTATGTTCGGTTACAGCCGAATATCTCAGTAGAAACGACTACTTCTCGAGAAACAAACCATTTCTTCTCCCACCGAGAACACCTGCATAAAAGTTATTCTCAAAGTCGACGCCGTTCCCACTAACTTAAATTTCTACCATTGCACTTGCAGTAACACTGCAACTTCCAACGCGGTCAGGCAAGTTATTACTTTTAATATTTTATTGGATATAGTGAAATTGGTTTTGAAACTTGTCTTTTATACCCGTGAGAAATACAACTCTATTGGAACTGAAATGGTTTTACGAATAGCATTGTTGTAGCGATGCTGTTCGCGGGAAAGTGAGAAATGGGAGAAATAAAGCTAGACTTGTAAGTAAGATACAACTTTAGTTTTTATTTTTTATTTAATTGAAACGATTGGGCATAAAATTATCGAAATAATTAAGTAGGTATCTTACGATAATCTCTGCTATTGATTACGAATTACTTAGAGTTACGAATGAGTATGAAATTAACGAAAACATGTCATTTTTCAAAATCTAATTCTGATTCTGGGGCCATGACCACTTGTAAATAACATTAAATAGACGGAAGTAACTTTAAGAATAAGAATAGTTTATTTGTGCGGTAAGATTACAAAGGATTCATAGTCCATACACCAGTAGGAACTTAAGCATAGGTTATATTAAACTAAATAAAATTAGTAAGCAACAAGTTTACGATAAACGCTGACCTCCGAACTAGGAAGTTCCTGTATCTCGGAGGACAGATCTATTCAGTGACCAGTGCAAATGAACATGTAACAGAACATGGGAAAATATAAAACTGACAAAAAAATTAAACTTGGTTTAATTATATAATTAGGAAATTCACAAACTGACATTAACGAACGGTGAGCACAGAGTAAAAATACGTAGAAGCTGGGTCGTCTGGGGTTTCCAGGTGAGGCATTGTGTTTATGTTTATATTCCAAGAGTATGGATAGATTAGATTCTTATTATAGAATAAAATCAATGAACTAGATACGCACCGTAGATGATGGCTCTTAAATAATTTATTATCATACGAGTATTAACATCGATTACGATTTAAAAACACAAATCCACAAAACAAACAGGTATAATAAATATTTCAATGTTTTCTCAGTTCACTATTTCCACTCCACTTCCTATTCCTAGAACCTTCACAAAGAAACTTTGTTCACAAGTCACAGGCTAAACCATGGGAGGCATCTAGTTAGAATAAGGCAGTAGAGGGCCTAGACAGGAGGTGCTAAATCAAAAGGGATGCAAGTCATTCGCTATTCAAATCCAACACCGGCAGTTGAGGAGTGAAGTGGTCGTTAAAATTTCCTTAATTGAAAAAGGCAAGAGTTCGATCATAGTAGTCTGCCTGTGCCCCGAATTATCTAACCCCCCTTTGATACTGTATGTATACGTTCGTCAGCTGGAGGGAGCATGTTTTTTCTCGACACTGCTCTGTTTCCATACAAATTCAGCAGCATGTTTAGCAGTGGATCCTATGTGAAGGATCGCCTGGGGTGGCACCACCCTCTTATCTATTACTACCGTGAAGCAGAAATGCTTGCATTTCTGTGTTTCGGTTTGAAAGGTAAGAGAGCCAGCGTAATTTCCGACACAGAGGCAATCCATCTTAGTCCTCAAGGTTAGCAGCGCATCAAAAACCCTCTAATATTAATACAGTGAGGTGAGATGTCTATGGGCTACGGTGACTACATAACAACAGGGGGTCCGTTTGCTCGTCTGCTCTCCTTATTTAAAAGGCCCATATTACATCTCAGGGCGCCAATACACCTAACTACGGGCCTGACCTTGGGATAAACAAACAGAATTCTATTTATTTACTCTGCCCGCAGCTCTGTGCTCTCTATGAACCGAGTCTTATTACTTTTCCCACTGATGGAAAGCAAAAACATGTTTTCTTACAAGCTTAGACATTAGATATCAAATGACCGCAATTTCAGTTTGGCCTTCTGGGAAGAGGGGGCGGACTTGTGCCTCCACAAACCCTGACGACAATCCTGTTATAAAAATACTGATGGAGACCAAGCACTAAGACGCAAAGGCAATGACAGCTTAGTCTATAAGTCTCCTTTGGCCCCGGAGCTTAGAGATATTATTATGGAAATTGTATCCGGGCGGCAGTGCACTCAAGGCTACTACACATAATGCACATTATAGTATGTGCAGTTGTAAATAAAACATCAAGTTCAAAGGATCAAAATAACGGTTGTTTTAAAAACCGGCCAAGTGCGAGTCGGGTTTCGCTCTGTCTGTAGGAATCCGTACAAAGTATAAGATCTACCTACCTATTGGTAATTTTTGTCAAAACAAACTGTTGCTTGTTTTGCTGACAATCTATTAGAAACTACTACACCTTTTTAGAAACTATTACAGATGTATAAAGTTTAAGAGCCCGTGCACACCGTGTATTTTATACGCGCAGAAGACGCGCGTTTCGAGAATGCGCGTGTACGCTCGTTTACGGCGCCGTAGAACTCAAAAATGCAGATTGTTTGCGTGTGTATCGATACAAACGCAGATCTAAATTTGTAAACGTGTACAAAGGTTTACTGGCTGCGTCTGAATCTCGTTTGAAGCGCGTATAAAAACGCGGTGTGCATATGTACATAGGCTATTATAGTATTAGTGTTTCAATAAAATTAGCTAGGTAGTCAATTTTCAAATTTCTAAATAGGTGGTACATTTGATGAGATAGACCTGGTAACAAAAGTGGTCTAAAATTGACAACTTTGACGAGCGCTTACATCGTTATTTTTCTTTGAAAATATATTCGTTCTCTGTCTGACATAAATGAGTCATTTTCAAAAAGTTGTAGATTTAGATTTAATTGAAAAGAATTTAGATTGAAAAGATCCGGTGCGGTACAGTGCCAAAAAGGGTACACCAGCTCAGCATAATGCTGAGGCAGTGACTGCACGGACAAAGAAAGCAACAGTGTGTGCGTGTTGCGTTGTATGGAATGCGTTTGTTTTTTAGAATGAGGATATTAGTGTGGATGGTGGAAGGGTGATGACATGGTGAGTGTGTATTTACGTGGTCATACGTCAAGAAATGGTCAGTAACTTGTTTCGTCACGAACTGGTGATGTAGGGAGCTGTACACAACAGCGAAAAAACTGTTGCGTTCAACCGTCTTTTGATTACGGAAACAATTCAACAATGGGTTTCTAAACACGTAGTTACTTATTTATTTCGTCCTGTTTAATGTTATCAATAAAACAAGCGAATAAAATGCTACGTTAAAAATATATGTTAAAAGATAACACAAAAAATTAAACCACATGGATAAGGCTAATTCGCGACGATCACTACACGATTTAATTCACTTCATTAGTCAAACTCGTGCATTAAAAAAAACCCAAGCACAACATTGATTGACAACGAACGCTCGAAATTAACGGTGCTACATAGATATGTAGCACCAGCAGTGTATAGATATACACTGCCTTATGAGCTTACCAGTTACTGAACTCAAGAACGTCAAGAGATTGTTGTCATGAACATGTGATACTCGTATGATAACCTAACCAGACTTTTGTTATAACTTCGAACGTATTAGGTAATTACACATTTATACCAATGTTTCGTGAAATCTACATTTTGATATCATCTAAAACAATAAATTACTAAAGATAATACTTACATTCCGCGTAAAAATGTGTTATATTGGTGTCAGTAAATGGTAACCCAAAAAAATTCCACAGGTGCGGGCACCAAATGTCCATAAAATAAACAAGCTGGCACAAATATACCTTCTCAATAGAAGACTTCAGTAGGTATTGCCATAAACGTTTAAAACAAACTCCCATGTCTTTATAGTTTCGCCAAGAATCGCGTTAGTAATAGGCGTCAGTAACTTGTATGAAATTTGAGCACATATGTATCTTCACATTTATTGCAGTATTTTATTAGTTAAATCGAAAAGAGGCACAATGCCTGCCTTTTTTTAACTTATAAGTAGTACTTAATCTGTTTTGGTCAAATAATTATTTCCGTTCAAATTCTATGTCATTTAGACACACAGGTCGATTACCTAAAGCTGACACGTTCACAGTGCCAGCTTTAGGTAACACACCAATGCAATTCATTATACAGCATGTAGCAATTAGTTGGGTGGGCTATGTATAAATCATTATACACAATTTCACGAGATTGTCCTCTTAAAGTTTTGCCAGATTGTTTCAGAAGACATTGTATTCTAACCTCAAAATAAACAATATTTACAAAAATGCGCGTCGGTCGGATGACTGATCTCTAACCGGTTTAATCTTGTAAACATGTACACTGTATTTCTTAATAGTAGTAAAAACAAAACAATAACAATCTCAGTCACGCTCATAAGCGTGTCCGCGTGCGAGTGAAACAGAGAGACTTTTCATGTTGCGCATGCAATGTGACGTCATACCGCGTGCTTATTCACAGACACTACACAAACGCAATATGTGAATGTGTTCTACGTGCCAGCTTTAGATAATCGACCTTACCATAATACCTGCGTGCGCACAGACACGAGCTGCTGGCTATTCCGCTGTCGCGCACGGTTGCGCGCCGTAATTCGCCTCTAATGGACGCGCTAGCGCGGTTCCGGGCCCTTCTGTCATCATCACCGCAGTGTGATCTGTTTGCTGATGGGTGATGGATATTTGCAGAGAAATTTTATTCTATTGTGAGAGAAAGAATGTTTGAGTGACCGAGATTAAATAACTGTGATTACATATTTACTTTATTTCATTGTTAATGTTTTTTTTATTAATTACCTCTCTATTTCACTATATATACTCGTATTTGCCTGCCGCACAGTTTTCGGTGTATATTTTGAAACTAGAATAATAATATTGTTAATGTATACTGAATTAATTTGTATGTCTGTAGTTTAAATTGACATGTTTCTTAATTACATCTGACAAATGTAACGCATTGGAATATTATCTGTTATGTTGCATTTTTGACAAATAAATAAATTAATATCTATCTAAGGACACTTTTAGAACACTGGAAAAAAATCAAATGTACAAACTTTTTGAAAATGACTCAAACATGGCTTTTGACCATAATATACCTATAACCAGTGTGAATTGGCAAATTATGATGCCTAAATGAAAAAAATAAACAATTCATTTTTTCTTAATCAAGTTTTGATAGCCAATAAGTAAAACATGGAGGAGCTCGTAGCCAAGTTGCGAGCACCGTCCGAAAGTGATCGTGCAGGTTAAGCAACATGACCGCCAGTGGGATATTTCATCTGAGCTCCTCCGTGCCTCGAAGAGCACGTTAAGCAGTCGGTCCCGGTTGTTGTCGTACGACAGCAGTCGTTAAGCCATGTCAGAGGCCTACGGGCGGCCGGAACAACTCTGACAAAAGGTTAGCCACTAACCATACGATAAGCAAGTAAGTAAAACATGTATTATCCACATAGATATTTGCAAAGTAAACAAACTCATAGATTATCATGGCATGACCAATCTGTTTTAATTTACAGTATTAAACTTAGTTACGAAGTATTTATTACTTAACTACCGACCGATAACAACCATCGCGACTATATAATGTCATGAATGTAATGCAATAAATAATATTTCTTATTACTTATGTTTGTTCTTTATTTCGTAAAATACTGATCGCCGTGAACTGCTAGAAATTCTTTTCAAAACACTTCGACTAAATCTTTCCAAAGCACAACACAACACTAAGAGTTTTCAGTGGAAAAATGTTACGTCCATCATTTCCACGTACAATTCTAAATTCATACTTCAGAATGCAGTTGTACATTAGTGCGATTTACCTACCATGTAGCACAGTTACTGCTGCATTTTGATCCGATAAAGCTAAATAAATTTCTGGTACGAAACCAAGTTGTTTTCAACTTTATTGGAACAGGTGTGAGTCGAAATTGTGGCAGTAAACAACAGTGAACATTTTCGTGCTATTTTGCCAAAAACGGTGGGATAGTAACGCGGTTGGGATGTACAATTAATTACAAAAAATCGGACTTAGAATGTTTTATGTTCCCAGTTAAATGCGCCTGGTTCATAATGTCTAAGAGTGTCAAAATGTCCTGTGTCCAAAGTTCTCTAAATCGTCAAATATGAAAAAGCGTCTCTAAATGTCTCGTTATGTCGAAACATTCAATGTCTCTAAACATCTAATGTTTCTAAACGTCCAATGTCTCTAAACCCAGTGTCAAAATGTAAATATTATTATAATTATAAAATAAGAATTACCTTCTATGTTCTCTTGAAAAGGAGCTGACGATGGCTGTATAAAAAAACGTTGTGGCACACCTACGTTCGACAGTGTAGAAATACAGACTGTTAATTAAACAGTATTTTACAGCATATATACAGAGTAGCGGTTGGCTTTTCATTACTGATAAATAGCTTAAAATACAAAACATAATCAAATTAATGAGATAAAATTATTCGAGTGGCAGTTTAATTTATTATCTACACAACAGTAAAACAATAGGCCGATTTTATATGTATGATAATTTTGATAAAAAATCGATTTTGATAATATAACTACTTAGCTACCTATATAGCTAATTCAACTATAGTGTATACTATCTGAATAAGTATGCCTCGTGCGTGTACGCATTTATCAAATCATTAAATTCATCAAAGAGACTCCCTGATCAAATAGGCTGGCATTATTGAGTAGGCAGAGAGAATGGACCGCAAAAGTGAAGTATTTTTATTATTACATTATCGGCTGTCAAGATATCTTAAACCCGAAGTATATTTAAAACTTCGCATTATCAGTTACATAATCAGGTATTCAATAAGAGTTGAATGAACGTTATATATTGTGTGCAATGGTGGAAATTAAGATTTGGTGGTGAACGGTCTCTAAATCCACATACCATTATCATATATGTTTTAACTGGCGCTTTTATTCTATCCCGTCCCATTCTCCATTTTCTAACCCGTTTTCCCTAAAATAATAATTCTATACACGCGGTCTGATCCTGAGCATCACTTGCAGGGTCCTGACACTGACACATCATAAGATTATCAGTCTCTTTCTAGGCTACGTTCCAAAATCAATTGAAATTATTCACGTTGACAGCTGTACTTGATCCATTGCTTGTGTCAAATAGAAGTTAGATAAATTTTCAGCTGATAACGCGGTAATGAAACATTGACATTTGTCAAAGTGAATTATTCAAACTGGGTATGGAACGCTCTCCTAAGTCATCTCTACATAACATAAGTAGAAAGAGATGTCACCAGTAGCCAAATCATGATGACACTCGCATTGACTGTATTGTAAAAATTCCTATGTACAGAAAAGATCACGAAATAATGGTAGCCCTGGCATGCATTTGTTTGCTTCGCGACCGCAACATGGCGAATTCGCTAACGAACTTATTATTCGCAATTCGAATGGCAACTCTCAAAGCACAATCGAAAATTCGACAGTCACAGTCGCCAATTTTACCTTAGTTTTACTCGTATTTACCTGTCTACATTCACCTAGAATGACCTAGATATCTATATTTTATTTATTTTTTGTTTTATATACTTAGGTACCTACCTACTAATATTTTTGTCAATAAAAAATACCTATAGGTATAGGGAGTATATATAGACTGCTCGATTTTTTTACATGTGATTCTTCTGATATTGCTGATCGATGAATTCTATATAGTATCTACCTATTTAGAATTAAAAATAAATTTACAATGAGTATAACTAACGACATCTATGTTTTGTTTATCAAATGTGAGGAACTTCGAGCGTAGAGAACAGAACTTTAGTATGTGCACAGGGTTTGTATCGCGAAACGCGAATGGTTTATTTCCACCATTTTCATTTTAGTGAAACAAGTTCGGTTTTCTCGGTGTACGAACAAGTACCAGAAACAGAAATACTAAGTCAGTTCATTTTATTCTGCACTTTCCTAGATGGCAGTGCTGTTTACAATGAATTGAACAATACGCCTAACAAGTTTATCAATTATTGCATAGTTCATAAATATCTCGTCTAGTCTAATATAAATTATCTAAACAACAGAAAAGCTAGGTATTGAAATTGATATCTGTTTGAATTTGTCATATCCGTTACAATATCCGTTTATGCTCGTCACTATTTTCGAATTTTAATCTGTGGCAAACGTCAAAATTCTTGCAAAAATACTGTGCAAAACGATCAAATTAAGAAGTCCGTTTTCTCGTTTATTTTATATGAAACAAAAGCGCTTTTAAACGGCTAAGTTTAATCATAGCCGGGTGGAAGAAAAAATCATCATGAGCGCAGTGCGTGGCTAACAAAAATAGAATTTGTAATATTTTAACGTATCGTGACGTGTTATCATAGCCAACGAACTTTATACAACGCTTGCCGAGCTAAACATTACAGTTTTTTCATTAGAAAAGTTCGGCGGAGTGACGAAAAACACTGTAATGGTTAGTTTGTTTAACTCTTTGATAACCCAGGCCAGCTGTCAAGAGGTGGGTAAGTTTTTGACTTGTTTCGGAAGGTTTTTAAATATTAAGTCCCTTTTATTTTGTTAGAAAAAACTATATTGTTAGAATGCGGCATTGTAAAAATATTTGTTGCTAATGCCCTTGAGACGCCCGCCCTTGACTTAGTATGCAGTAGTTTTCATTTAGCGCCTCTGTGCCTGTTATCTACAAGAACTTTTGCCGCCTAGTAGTAATTAATACCAACTATTACAACCTTAGTTATTGTTAGTTAATCAACACAGCCATCATGAAACAAGTTATGCTACAAGCAAGCAAATAGCAGTAGAAAAACTTCAGACTGTGTCAGGATTTGTGGCACTCCATTCGCTCTGCCTGTCTCTTAAAGTATCCCTATACATTCTAAAATGAAGATTTGTATTTCTAGATACCTAATTAGTAATTACTAATTAGTTTAATTATTTATACAAAATCTATTTTCTATTGCATCTATTTTTCACATTATGCTTTGAAGACTATCCGATCCGTATTCTATCTGTTTACTTAGAAACAAAAATAATCAATAAAATTAATTAACTTAAATCGGACTCACCACCAAACTAAAGTTAAAATTTTGAATTCAGAAACAATATGTTGACATGTCCAACTTTGAAGAAATATTGTATCAATTTGAAGCTCAGTGCAAGATAGTTTAAATTGTTTGAGTATACAAAGTACACAAGATAATTTCTTATCTGTTACGTTACTCTACCAATAGCCATCAATTCAGTCCAATTTGAGTCTTCACAGCAAAATGACATCTCGTCGGGTAACACATACACTTTTCTTAACTTTAAAAAGGAATACTGAAATAAGGAAGTGGAGTAATATTCGACATAAAGTTCTTTTTTCAAAATTGTGCCGTGTTGTTTGTGTGCTGTGATTATCTGAAGTGCGTTGACGAAATATGGTTTCTATGTTGCACATCGTTGGGTTTGGAATCTCTTTTACTGGACTTTGTTTTTTATTTAGTTATCTGGTTAATGACATTGGTTGCTGTTAATTGTTATTATTGATAAAAATCACACATGTATTATAATTTCTTTTGTAATAATGGCTGTCAATGTCTATAACCAAGAAAGTCAAGGTTAGGTAACTTTGAATACCTGGTGTTTTAAGAGTTATCTGCTATTTTGATAATCTGGAATTTGGTAATCTGGTATTTTGCAAATTCATATGTTATTTTGAGAACAAGCCTTTGAGTCAATGATGTATTATGTTACAAAGTGTTTTAAGTAAAATACCTAATAATATTACTCTTATCGTGTTGAGTCTAAACTGAATACACAGTACTCTTTATTAACCATTAACATTATGATATTAGGCTAATAATAATAATAGTCTTATAATGGTGTATTTGTGTTCATTATAATTACAACCGATTAGACTCATTTAAAACTAACACATTTATGCACAGTTAACTTTTTAACTATAGCAAAGCATATCTCTCATGTCCATAATCCCTGAAAAGGTATGTTTAAAAACAAGATGAAGTTTTCCCATTGTACTAAGGTCACATAAGTGTATACTGAAGTTGTATAGTACTGTTTGCAACACATCATTTTCCTTATTAATGAAAGCATAAAACTGCATCATAGATGGTCCAGTAAGAATCTACTATACTTACAACCATTTATATATTTAGTTAATTATTGTTTTGACGTAAGTAATATGTTGTTTGTCCAATTATTCATTACCAATTTATTATTTTGATTACAAATACTGACTTGGTCAATTGATAGTAGCCGGAAACTCTTGGGGTTCTTACGTAGAATGTAAAATAGATAAGTTATCAGTCGTAGACCAATATGTCAGATATACATGTATGTAATAACTAATAACTTTACCGTAACATTTGTATTTATTATGGAAATTGCCACTATTGAATGTTGCATAATACCACATGTTGCTAGGTTATCTGTTTTCAAATTATCTATATACACATACATAGAGTTAGAAACATAATAGAGTTCATGACTAAGCTATGTGCAGTCTTACATCACAATACTTGACTGCAATGGTCAATCAATCAAACAATCAATGAATCATTTGTTTGTGAACATAGGTAAAAATAAGTAGATATTAGTATACAGTTTAAATGAGTAAGTATCACTACTCCATTGCTCCGTTGACATACAAATGTTTTCAATAATTTGTTAATAGATATTCAAATGTTAATAATATTTAAATTACACTGATTATGGACATACACATATATCGGACATAAGGTTAATAAAAAAGCAATCACTGAATATCTTTGTCACCTAAAAATCATTTACAGAATAATATGTCTTGTCAACTAACAGTTTGCATAGCTCTCGCTTGAATGAGTTTAAACAGTTAGACTCCCGTATGGATTTCGGTACCTTATTCTAATATAACTTCGGTGCCATTACCTTTTAGAAGATTGGAATCAAGGCAAGTCGGAACTTCCGATTGATTTTACACCTCCGACTCCAACTTCGGCTCCGATAATTTTGAATCGGAGGTTATACCGAAGATTTATGAGAAAACATTCAAATTTCAATATTTTATTAAATAGTGTAGAACTACATAAAGGAATGTTTTATTGCCGCAAACGTCATCATAAAAACTTTGGCCAGTTCAGCTATATACATTAAAAAAACGATTTAAAATTTAAACTTCTGAACATTTTTCTTCTACCTCCAACTCCGGTTCCGACTCCGATAAATCAAATTTAAAAACCTTCGGTTTCGACTCCGGTTCCGGAAAACCACCTCCGTAACATCCCTAATCTATAGTTATTCATATCCTCTTTACTTTCTTTTTTATCTAGTGGTTTGACTATCGATATTTTTAATTTTTCCGGAAATACCCCGTCTTCGATACATTTATTAATTATATAACTTAATGTGCCGTTAGATCAGTAGTACAATTGACTAGTACCATTGATGGTACAAGTGACACAACTTTGTATCTTTAGTACCATTAAAGAAAAGTCAAGATATCCCCCATGTTGCTAGTGATACAACTTTGTATCTCTAGTACCATTAAAGAAAAGATAGGACATACCTCGTTTTATAGGTATATTATTTTCATAACAAAACTAACACAGTACATTAATACCTCGTTTTATAGGTATATTATTCGAATGGCATGGTGGTAGTATTAAAATAGAGACGTGCTATAAGTGTTATGTATGTAACCAAAATTGAAATGAATTATTTTGACTTTTGACTAACGTCGTATTTAGGTGCAATAATAGGAACAACATCTGATCATATAATCTGTGCGGAGCTCATTCAAAATTATGTTAACTCTATCAAAGATCACGAACACGAATCACGATCACACGAACATACGTATAGCAAGAATATAACCATAATTTATTGCTAACCACAATTTTGCTCAATCAGCTTTGATTACCCTTGTAATGAGACCAAACCATGAACCAATATTAAGATATTACCATGAAGTTGGCATACATTTATTTATTAATTATATATTTATAGACAGGCAGCATGTATGCTGATGCGTCTATGTCATAGTGTTGGAAATTATAATTTCCTAGATTAATTTTATAGATTCCACAGTTCACAGTTTTTACAGTCAGTCATTGTTATTTATTTAATTTAAATATTGTACTAAATCATTGGTATAAGATTAAAATTATGATTATTTATCACTGCTTTTTAAACCAGTTGTCTAGTCTATTTTTAAGGAGTTCACTGAAGGGGCAGACACAACATCATCGGAGAGATGGTTCCATGCTTGGACTACTCTATTGCTTAAAAAGTGACATGCGACGTATTATCAAGGGATTATACTGATAGTGTAATATGTAGTGTATAAAAAGTACTGGTATTAGAAAATATTACAATTGTTTAGCAACACCTTTCGATACCAAAAGGGTGTAACTCTCCTTGACTTGACCAGATTTTATCTGGGTTTATAGTCACTCAAAATAGGATTGTCGAACACTAGTAAAAGGGTCTCCAATCCACGCGTGCACTCGGTTATACATTGCTCATTATGACGTTAAAACGTCAGCGAATGACACAATAACCAGCAACGTACGTAGAATTTCGTCATCCCCGCGCCATGTTCAGTTCATTCATAAACACATATTGTTTGTTTGGTCCTGGACGGCGATTCTCGCAATGGAATGTCCGATTCGACATTAGTTCTTTCTCATTCGCTCACATTACATGTGTGAGCGTGACAAGACGTTCATAGCGCTCGACTTTTGTATGTTGAACGTTGCGAGAATCGCCTTCCTGTTTGTACAATTAATGCCATCGCCTATTATACCAACACGACACGAAACCGGCACGAACTCAACTCAGAGCAAAGCATTGAAATGTGAGCTTTAATATTAAAATTATTATCTGTCTAGAACATTACACTTAAGGCCATTGCAGATTGTAGCGACTACATTGTAGCGACTCGACGCGAACTCGACACGAACTCAACTCTGAGAAAAGCATTGAAATGAGAGCTTTATATCGTATTCCATACAGTAGGCTTTCAAAATTCAAAAGTAGAAGGTGAAGTAGTCGTCGATGAGTTGTCAACGCGTGGGCCACTAGTCAACAACTACTTCATTTGACTTTTGAAACCCTACTGTATGTAATACGATATAAAGCTCTCATTTCAATGCTTTTCTCAGAGTTGAGTTCGTGTCGAGTTCGCGTCGAGTCGCTACAATGTAGTCGCTACAATCTGCAATGGCCTTAAGTGTAATGTTCTAGACAGATAATAATTTTTGAAATGGAGTGGTTTATGACCTCAACGGACGCCTGTGAGTGCGTTGCTAACGGTGCACACCGGCATCCGTTGACGTCCTAAACCGCTCCATTCCAATAGTATTTCACTTTACGTAGTAAATTATATATTCTTTGCTTATACTTAACACAATGAAGGCACATACGTTGATTTTAAAAAGTTTTTACACTGTTGGCATTGTGATAAGTAGGATGTTTACAGCTTGGAATCTCTTGCGCATGACAGAATTGTTAACCACCAATCATGCCAGGTTTTCTGTGCCTGTCCCAACAGTGGGGACATTAATAGGCTGATGAGATGAGATTCTTGCCAGGTTGTCTTAACATAGTGTTGTTCTTCTCCACAGGGGGCTGGATACCTAAAACGTGCGGACACAGAGAAGCTACGTGAGATATTCCTCAAGTTCGCCACAGTCGAGCGAAATGGCGAGAAGCACATCACTAGTGAAGACTTTGTCAGGAAGTACCTCGGCTTGTTTGATGAAGGTTGGTTAATTTCATCATCATCATCAGCAGCCTACTCTAGTCCGTGCTGGACATAGGGCCTCTCCCAAGGCGCGCCATTGAACCCGATCTTCGGCTCTTGTCATCCAGTCACTGCGCAGATCTTCCCTCCATCTAGCAGACTTAGCAGCTTGGTTAATTCACTTACCATAATTTGCAAGAAACCTTAAGTCTCGTATCATCTCTATCTAGAGCTATAGTGTAGAAAGAGATAGCATGTATTTTGATGAAGACTTTAAGGACGTAACTGACTGTTACTTATTAGGAAAATCAACAATGTATCTTGTCGAGACTTTCTTAACATGAATGTTAAATTATTAACAGATTTCGTACATGGTCTGATCACTGTTAAGTGGCACTTACTAGATTATTGTTGAAAGGAATTGTCTGACTGTTCTTACAGTGAAGGAATACATCGTGAGGAAACCTGCACATTGGGATGACCAGAAATGGCGAAGGCAATGCCAAACCATCTCTATAAAAATCTGCTGAAAGTCGATCTACAAAGAGGCATTACGTGTTTGCACAAGTGGTTAAACCGTAAAACCAATAACGCAAAATGCCAATGTACGCATAATACCACAATAAGTTTTAAATTATTTAACTTATTAACTAGTAACATTTAACTTAGTTTATCTGTAAACTGTCCTGGGACACAATTCGCCTAAATTACAACGTTTGTAATTCTATTTCTATCCAATTTCAATTTAGTTTTCGTTCCAATTCTATTTGGACACCAAATCGCATTCTGCTGACGCATAACTCTACCACTGCCACCGTTCAATTTACTATCGATAGGGCAAAAGTGCCTTGGGAGGAACTTATGTTCAATCGTTATATTTGACAGTTGAAGCGTTTTGTTACCGTTCAACTGCGATTTAGTATAAACTAAACGTTTTATTAGAATGCATAAATATGTTACGACTCGATCGAAACTTTACTGAAATTGGATAGTTAGTGGATAGTAGCATACGAAGCACGTCATAACGATGCAGTTTAGATTCTATTTAGGTACGTTGTATTTAGTGGAATCGATCTCCTGTTCCCTTTTTTTTTCAAAACTACGCCTGTGCTATGGGTGGAGGATTCGATCCTGTGACGCTTGCCCTAGGTCCTAGCCTTTGAACCATTGTCGCTATGCTACATTTTATTATGTGAATGGGACGGATTAGCATATCCGTACTGCCACTGGGCATGCGTGTCGTACTAACCTGAGTAACTTGCTGGTGGTAGGACACCTTCAGAGTCCGCCTGGCCAGCGACCACCGTTCTATGTAAAGTCTGTCGTCAAATATCTTTGCTTCGGTGTTAAAGTAGTTAGGGCAGTGTTTATAGAAGAGCCAAGCCCGTGTGCTCTATTTTCGACCTCATGGTCACTTACCACCAGTGATATTGAGGTCTAACGCGGGTTTAGGGTTGGTCCGTATTTTCCCGTAAGTCAGGATAGACTTTTCGTCGCGTAGAAACATCGTTCGTTAAAGCGAGAAAGATTGCTTCCACAGAATCAGTCGATGCTGAAGAGTACGGACGTTTGGAGGCAGTCTTTCTTGCTCTAGCGAACGATGTTTCTGAGCGACGAAAAAGGATAGACTTACGGAAATGAGATTCCGTGCGGATTTAGGATCAAAATAGAGTCTTTTAACAAAGAGTTTCCGTCTATAACTTTCAGATGACTACAACAAGGAGTCAGTCAAGCTCATCGCGGGAATCGTGGACATGGACAAGGATGGCTTCATCTCCTTCTCCGAGTTCCAGGCCTTTGAGGGTCTGCTGTGCGTCCCGGACGCGCTGTACAAGACGGCCTTCCAGCTGTTCGACACTAATGGCAACGGGCTCGTGGCTTTTGGTAATTATTTCTATTATTTATGTTAACCTCGACCTCTATAGACTTTTTCACTAGGAAATTTCACATTTCACATTATAATAATCGGAAGACTTCCAATTTTCATCAGTGAGAAACCGTATTTACTGTAACTTCCTATGTGAAAAAGTCTATAGTGAAACTAGCGACTCCCGAAAAATCCATTTCTCCTGAATTAAGGCATTTATCAAATAACTCTTAATTCAAAATTTAAGAAACGCCCGTCGTACCATTGTGGAGATCCCCTTACTTTTTCCTGGTCTCCATCAGATTCTCAAGGTTCCAGATGTGGGAAGGTCACCATAGTCAAACATTTGAGCTCAAAATCGAACCACCTAACTGTAACCGTTCCAGAGATTCCATTATACTCCAACATCCCAAGATACTCCAAAATCTTAGAACCACTGATCCAATTTTCATCTGACATGGCTAAGAAGAACATTCAGCATATTACTCCTGCGGCACCTGAAGCCGGGAGGACGCTCCGTTCTTCGCCCTATGCGGAATTCGGCCTTCGGCCTCGCCATGGCTAACATAAAATTCCTAGCTCCACATCATTTCAATTTATAATATTTGTTTTCTCTTGAAATCAGGATTCCTTAAGACTTTAGTTCGAGAAGACCCCATCTAACTATTATAGTTTCGGCGGGCTGATAATCTTCGTTAGGTGGTTCGAGTATGAGCTCAAATGTTTATGACCATGGTGAGCTTCCGACATCTGGAACCTTGAGGACCTAATGATGACCAGGAAAAAATAAGGGGATCTCCAATGGTACGTCGGGGGTTTCTTAGATTTTTAATTTAGAGTTATTGGGTATTATAATAAAAAACGGGTAAGTCACATGGGATCTGACCACACGCGGCGCGAGATTCTTTTTAATTATACCAATAATTAATGTATTTGCGTTCTTGACCTTCTTTGTAATAATCATACTTCGCCTACATAATAACCATACTTCGCCTACATAATATTTCGGGTATTAACCTTGTTTTTATTGCATCTGTCAACTACTATCACTAAAAATATACACAGAGACAAAACATACTCAGTCTGATAGATAACTTATCAAAAGATCATGCCCTCTCTGATGCCACATGTAACTTCAGGAACAAAAGATTCATTGTTTTTCAACGAAACTCTATTGCTATTCTAATGTCGTCTTAACCAAATCTAAATAAAATGAAACAGTAAATCGACTATAGATGTGGTAGATCTGTTAACAAGAAATTAAACATCATGATATGTAGGTATGAAATGCATTTCTGTATAAGAATAAAACAACAACATAACAGCAACATTGTCATATTAGAGATATCGGAAGAGACTGCCCCCCACAACACAGGGTATCCTAGTGTGGGAGCCAGGGAAAACTGAGGAAAAGTAAAAGACTCTGTTTCTTTACAAGACGCAACACGCTCAAAACATCCACACCTCCTTCCATTTTTTTCTGACAGGATTAACTGTTAAGTTAAATAAGTCCTGTTACTCCTGTCCAATGTTCAAAACTCACAAAAAAAACCTTACAATTTCCAGACGAATTCGCCGAGGTAATGCGAAAGACAGTATTCCACAAGAAACTACCCTTCAACATGGAAAGTACTCTCGTCCGATTGTACTTCGGCAAAGACAAGAAACGCCTGGTCACCTACCAGGAGTTCAGCCAGTTTCTTCACGATTTCCATGAGGAATACGGAGTAGAGGCCTTCAAGAACAAAGATAAGGATACTTCAGGTTTCATCAGCGCCGGAGACTTTAAGGATATCATGATGACAATTAAGAACCATCTACTGACGAATGATTTGAAGTACAAAGTCTTGAATGTAAGTTTTCTTTACAACTCGTATTTTAGATGGTAGACCCGTCGTCACTGTTTTACCTATTTCTGCTGCAAAGCAGTAATAATTGCATTGCTGTGATCCGGTAATATCATGCACATGAGGTACTTCCTAACTCATCGAAAACGTTCTTGTAATAATTTAGAGAAGTGATCAGAAACATTTCGTTAAACTTACGCTTTCCCTAAAGAGCTAGCTAAAGTTCACAAATAACTGTCAAATTTGAAGATAATTTCGATGAAAAAATAAAAATGAACACGTTTATTTAGCACTGTAAACACCAGAATATAGAACACAATACAGAAGTATACAAAGATTAATACATGCAGCACAGAACATCTGGTGTGGTACAGTGCCAAAAAGGGTACAGCTCAGCATAATGCTGAGGCAAGCCACAGCGCTGATTTTTAGCTGGCCCCTCAGTGACTGCACGGACGAAGAAAGCAACAGTGTGTGCGTGTTGTGTTGTATGAGTGTTTGTTTGTATGAATGAGGATATTAGTGTGTATGTGAGGTACTGAGTGTGTGGGAGGGTGATGGCATGGTATTATGTGTGTGAATGGTAGTTAACAGTAGAGACACTCATTTTATTGATGAAAATATAACAAAATGCCGAAATTTGCTAACTTTTTGTACAAAAATATGAATTTCATATAAATAAATCAGATTTCAGATGCTGTTAGTATGACGGGTATCTGTTATAATGAATATATGGACTTTATCTCTCAGTCTAAAGTCGTGGTTGAATGATGAAAGATTTTGATATCATAAAATCAATGTCACGTTATCATTATATTATCAATACCTATCAATTATCATTGGAAAGTATCCATGACTTGCATTACGTAATTTCGTGATAATCACTCGCTTCTTCCTGATTGACCTTAGATTTCTTTTATTGAGTAATGTTAACAATTGTGTGTAATCTCCATTATAACGATAATTATGTGTAATATTCTTTATCTTTGTTCTATCGGTATCTGTTTAATTAACATCCGTTTATCACATATTATTATTAAACAGCTGTTGTCAATAATATGATACTCAAGATACTTTTATTAAAAACATGTAGGTCTACCACTTAACTGAGACGACGCCTTAGACCCAACGCACACCGACGGAGTGGAGGCGTAGCGCGGGTCCCGCTCTTAGGGTGGCTTTCCACTAAAAATGTGCGAGGAAACGGAGCTGTGAACGAGGAAAAAATCCACCAATAGAATCGCGCCATTATCACGTCATATCACGTGACGATTAAAATGGAGCGATCCTATTGGCGGGTTTTTTCCTCGCTTCCTCGCACAGCTTTGGTTGAAAGGTAAAGGCCCGAACATCCGCGCACCGCCGCGCTCCGAACCGCTTCGCCGCGCCGATTCGCTTGCTATTGTCATTCCATTTGAAACCGTATTTCAGTGTAGTTAGGGTTTATTTTAATTGTTACTGAAGTAAGACGCCGCGCCGTTACTCCAGCGGTGTCCATTGGGCCTTAGATAACTGGGTGTACGGGAGGAGCCCCGCATTGAGGGAGGGGAAGGGCGCGGGGGCTATTTTTTTTATTAAATTAGGAGAACAGACGAGCTAATGGCCACCTGATGGTAAGTGGTCACCGTCCATAAACATCTCACCTCACTGTATTATTATACCTTGAGGTCCAAGATGGTTTGCCTCATGTGCCGGAAAATATGCTGGCTCTCTTTTTACTCTTCAAACCGAAACACAGAAATGCAATCATTTCATTTATTCGTCTTTTGGTACTTACAGAACACTTAAACATGTCAGTATACAGTACTTAAAATTAATTCTGATTTAATTACTTATTGTTTAGAGTGTAGGTATACACACTAATATCTGATTCGTTAGCACAATACACCAGAGGCAGTCAGTACAAAACGAATCCCATAAGTACCTAAATTTATATATACTTTTATTGGTTTTTTATTGGTCAGTGATTGAACTAGATCTTTGGTCACAACACTATTTTTATTTCATCAAAAACTGGCAACACAGGAAACATCCATCAACACAGTTTAGTCCGTCTAATAAAAAAATCTACTTTAGCTATACTTTGTGGAACTCTGTAGCAATAAGTTCTTACTCTGATTTCTTGACATTCGTATGATAAGTTAAAAGTGACAAAGTACCAAAGGGTATACCCTGATGTGCTAACCGCTATACAACACTGCACTACTATGCCAGGAGGTCGAACTATGAACTCATCATCATCAGCAGCCCAATGTCCCCACTGTTGGGGCATAGGCCTCCCTTTCAACAAGGGGGTACGGGCCATGATCCACCGAGCGGACCCAATGCTGATTGGTAGATTTCACATACCTTCGGAAACTTTTCATTTCCTCAGTCATGCAGGTTTCCTCACGATGTTTTCCTTCACCGTTAGAGCAGTCGGTAAATGTACGTAAGTCTTCGAAACTATCCGAAAACTCATTGGTACATGGCATTCAGCATTGCATGGTTTCGAACCCGGACCTCCCACATGGGAGCGGCGTCATAGCCACTAGGCCACCGACGCTCTACTATGAACTCAAACACGATTAATCTTGTTCCAGGCATCAGGTTTCCCACTAGGCGAAAGAAAAATCAGTTTCCCCTACTACATGGCCTTCAACTCACTTCTAAACAACATGGAGCTCATAAAGCGAGTCTACTTGAACGCAACGAACGGCAGTCGAACCTTGGAAGTGACGAAGGAAGAGTTCTTACATTCAGCACAGATGATGAGTCAGATCACGCCGCTGGAAGTGGACATTTTATACACGTTGTGTGACATGATTCATCATTCGAACGGGTGAGTTTGTTTCGAGTTATTTCTGTGGTAACCATATCAAATCAAATCAAATAGTTTATTTGTTGAAAGTGGTTACTTTACAGAGCTCTTAAATTATAATAAAGTGTCACTACTTTCTACCACATTGTGTAGCATACAGATAAAAAAAGTTTAATAATTATTAACATTAATAAACATCATAGCCAGGATTTTGATTCGAAGTAGATATTACCGTTCTCAAAACGATCAAATAACCCCCCTGAAATACGCTCTTGTAATAAAAAAAAACAGTTATTCAACTTTTCTATCCAAATCAAATCAATTTTTTTTTTATTGTAAGTACATTTTGACAACGTCATGTTTTACTCTACCACCGCTTCGTAAGGTGCTGTAGCTGTAAGGATAGAAGCGGCGCAAGAAACTGTCAGCGTCACATCCCACAATTTATTTGCTACAACACTCTGATAGTAAAGCCAATGTTCAATTATCGATCTCTAGCCATTACTCATTTTATTAGTAAAATTTATATTTAATTATATCCCGTGTTTAAGCACGTGTATTAGCGGTTTTTATCTTATGATAGGGGGCCGAGATTAACCCCAGCGGTCATCTCAGTGTGCAGGTTCCCTCACGATGTTTTCCTTCACCGTTAGAGCAGTCGGTAAATGTACGTAAATCTTCGAAAAATACGAAAAACTCATTGGTACATGGCACTGCACGTTCGAACCCGGAAACCCGCATGGGAGTCAGGTGTCCTAGCCACTGTGCCACCGACTCTCTTGCTATAGTTACTTATAGTTTCAATATTCGAATATTTGATCACTGGATATTACGTATAGTGGAAGACATCAAGCTACACCCTGTCAAATCAATTAATGTGACAAAGTACTAAGTAAGTCCACTTAACATTATTTTGAGTCAGCCCTTATCTGATAATATGAAACACTTACTGTTGTTTGCTAAGTTGGCCCTCAAAGGCTGACTATAATAATACTTGATCTTCCCTTCCCTTGTCTTAGCGACCCTAACGAGGCTGACATGGTCACCTTGTCGTGTACCAAAGCCTCTAAACTGAGATTAAAACAAAACATAAAACAAGTCCACTAGTACTGATAGTAAGAAAGTAGCATGCGATATTTCTTATCTCATGCGTGGTTGATAAAACGAACACGATAAAATTCGCATCCGGGGGATGTCATCATAAATATCTAAGTCAGTATTACAACTAAAATACTTATCTATCGTCATAATTATTTCAAAATATGCCTTTACACATACATACACACATAGAAAGGAAGTATTAACTATTCAATAATAATTAAACCTACACATAAGCACTACTACAAATAAATTCAGAAATACTTTACCAGAGGGTTGCAAGAAGAAAAATCTGGATAAAAGTCGAGTGATCAACATAATTTTACCTTTTCATTTATTTCATAACTGAGTTTCTCCCGCGCTTTTGTGGCGTCCACGTCAGCTTTGTTTCGATTTGTCTTGCAAATTGTTTTACAGTAGTGCTATTCTAGTAAGAATGGTGTTTCTTGCTCGAAAAACTTCGACAAGATGTGAATAATGTGTGGGACAGTGAAGTAAAGTCAAATAAGACGCTGCAGCCCGATCCGTACTTGGCTGGATTTTGAAGAGCCACACTGCGTCCGGGACGCCTTCTTATTTGGTTCGGATGGCGCAGACGCGTGGAAGATTCTCCCAGATAGCACTGAAATGTGTCACACCAGCATTTTAATGAAGACTTGAAAGAGTTGTTTACATCAGACATGGCTGTATGGGCTCAGTTCCCTTTGCCTTAAAAAAAACAACAACAATTATTTGATAACTTATTTATTTATTTAACACTATAATGCACAACAATAGTACATGAGGCGAGCTTAATGCCATGCGGCATTTTCTACCAGCTAACAATTGGGTCATACAGATATTGCAAGGCGGGTGCATATAAATTAATTAGAAGAGATTTAATAATTATTATTATTTACCATACTAAAAAATACCTACTCATATGATATATAAAAATATACCTACACGTATGCTACTACATAACAATTTTAAGTACATAAATACGAATACTTACATATACACAGACACTAATACATATAAAATACACATATATTTATATACATATATAAAAGAGTATATGAAAGAGAGAGAAAAAAATCAGATAAATACATGAACACCGAAACTTATAAAACATGCATGTGATAACAAGCATAGCAACAAACACCTTATTGGCTGGAACGTCGCAGATGTTCACGGACAAACTTTTTGAACAGGAACTTGTCCCCCTGACATGCTCAGGTAGACTGTTCCACAAGCGGACTGCTTGTGCAGTGAAAGATAACTAATAGACTTAACAGATCATAACTTGCCTACAGTTCTAGTATCTGTTACAAACGGGCGACCTCTGGAGAAAAATTGCCATAGGTATGCACCAATAACAAAATGCCCATAACGACGCTGGTTAGGTTAGGTTAGTTAGTCACAAAACAACTTGGGAAATAATTCAACATTGATTAGCTTACAGTCATGAAAACCTGCAGCACATAATTACAATTTAAAGACTTAAATGTCGAGGTATGCATGTATATCTATGACAGGCGAATCAAATCAAATCAAACTTCTTTTATTGTAAGTAAGTACACCTTAAGGTACATTTTTACAACGTGTTTTACTCTACCACCGCTTCGTAAGGTGCTGTAGCTAGCTAGCGATTCCCACATGTGGCGTTTTCATATTAGACGTAGCCAAGCCAAGAAAATATAAAACTCAAAATTTGAAAGAAAAACAAAAAGAACAATACTAAAGGGGTGGTGGGAATACTTTGTGTGTGCGGGTGCGTCTGCGCTCGTGTGTGTGTGTGTGTGTGTGTGTGTGTGTGTGTGTGTGTGTGTGTGTGTGTGTGTGCGCGGTTTGTGTGTGTTTGAGAGTGATAGCCATATAGAATCTTAATTTGGCAAATTTAATGGGGTTCGGCATTGCCTTTCCCATTTCTCACACTGGTTAACTCAGTGAACAGGTTTCCTCACGATGTTTTCTTACAACGTTAGAGCAGTCGGTAAATGTAAGCATGGCATCTACATCTATTTGCTATACGTAAAAACTGTATGTAAAAAACTCCAATATATATAGATAAGTCAAGGTTAGCAGCGCATCAAAACCCGTCTAATAACATTATAGTGAGATGCGGTGTCCACAGTGATACGACACCAATATGTATGGTGTCGACGACATATCTAGTGTGAAAGCAAATACTAAATGTATGAGATTCTACAACCGAGGAGATCTTTATTGTCTAATGTGAAAACAAACGCCCTACAGCCTTTTATCAGCTCACTGTCTTTTTACGGCAGAAAGGTCTGCCTTAAGTTATCATGTTATTATAATTGTCCGTAGCATGCATATATATATATATATATATATATATATATATATATATATATATATATATATATATATATATATATATATATATATATATATATATATATATATATATATATATATATATATATATATATATATATATATATATATATATATATATATATATATATATATATATATATATATATATATATATATGATAATACCCGAACAATCCGTCTTAAGTGGTCATCTCTATGTATTTTTTTAAAAGCCATACGAATTTTTAATTGTTCTTTGAAAATATTTATATAATGACACGCTTTCTGCAAAAATATGTTAGAATGTGATTGGTCAGAAACTTATTAAGCCATATCAGAGCGTCGGTGGCACAGTGGCTAGGACACCGGACTCCCTCCCATGCGGGAGGTCCGGGTTCGAAACCGTGCAGTGCCATGTACCAATGAGTTTTTCGTATTTTTCGAAAACTTACGTACATTTACCGACTGTCTAACAGTGAAGGAAAACATCGTTAGGAAACCTGCACACTAAGATTACCAGTGTGTAAATGGGGTAGGCACAAAAGATCCTCAAGCCCCATAGGGGGCCGGGAATAAGATAATATATTAAGCCCTATAAACATCTAATTGACTGTTATGATTTGTGAGGTAAAGCCACAATCTTAGCATAAAAACTATTATTCTTCTTGCCACTATTAACTAAAATGGTTTTTTCCCCCTTTTTCAGTCGAATTGTATACAATGACCTCAACACGATAACTCCTGAACAATACTTCAAGCAAGTCACCCGAAGAGTAGCCGAAATCAAAGCTGTTTCTGTAAGTATACACCTATCTCCCTCCAACACACAATACAACTCATCATGCCATCTCTTTCTAACACAGAACTCAAAAATTCTTGCAGGAGCCGACCACCAATACAATGTATGTTTAGAATATTAGGATACTAGCTAGTATTTCGTAATAGTTACTATTTGGGAACATCACTAACTTACAGCTCTGTGTTTTTCTCTTTCTTTCAATGCCAAAAAGGAGGAGGTAAATATGTTGAAAGAGTTTCGATTAGTAGACCTTTCGGGACGTGGATGGGTAAGTAAGGCCGAAGTTATGATGTTTCTATGTTTTTATTTGGGGTGAGATTTTTGTAACAAGTATAGTATTTTGGAAATATAAAGTAATGTTGATTCAAAAATTAAAGCTTTGTTTCGTTTACTACGTAGGTTGTCTTCCAGTTTTATCAAAATCTCACTTCATACAGTCTTTTTCAAGCCATCTCTAGTGATATTTGTAAGTTATTCTGCTTGAATTTCATTAAATCAAATGTAAGTACATGTATTTTATTTTTAACTTTCTGTATATTTTATTTATTCAATTTCTACAGTGATAAATCTATAATAATACTAAAGCTAAAACTACTCATAAACTAAGGCTAAGAAAAAAAACTAAAGATAAAAAATTTGGGTTAAATCCCCCACATCCGGCAGTGTATCCAAGAGACTGGCTGCGTTACCCCGTTGGATAGCTAAGTTGATCCGCTGGGCCAAATAGGAGCCAGATCTTGGGTCTTTTGAGGCGTGGACTTGGCGTTTTGCGAGGTCCTTGAAGACGCGGTGCGCTCCCGGGCCCCAGGGTCCCAATGTTTCAACCCCAAACGCCTCAAATATGTATCTTTCACCCAGATTAGTATATTTGCGCCATTTGAGGGTTGGTATTGTATTAATATCATAGTCTGAGGTTTTCATGTCAAGTTCCTGAGCTGAGGCCATTTACTAAGTCTTCGTAAGCTTAGTTTTAAAATCTGCGTCATCGATATACCTTTCATAAGTTATTTGGAACTAACTATACGAAAAAAAAGGTGGGAAGACGATTTAAAGTATACGGCAGGTGCTATATGGACTAGACGGGCAAAAGATCGGAAAGAATGGAAGTCATTAGAGGAGGCCTATGTCGGAAGACAAGCTGTTATAGAGGGGGACGGTAGATAATCCTGACACCGATTAATTTAAACAGATTAAATAATTATTTAATAAGAAAACATGTATAAAAAAACAACAATAAAGACTTATATATTATTATTATTATTATACGAAATTTTGAGTACTATACGTAAATTACTTGGTTTAAAATTTCCCTAGGGTCCGCTTTTTCTTAATAAACTCTTAATTCATCACAGTTATACGTACATATCACACTTTTGTAGATTACTCACACTTCATTTGAAAGGAAAATCCACACATTAATGAATAATATTGGGATATCTATCGATGTACATAGTTTAAATGTACATACCAAAATTGCAGAAACCATCAGTAGGATATAATCCTTCAATGTTTTACCACTAGAGGCGCCACTAGCACAATGGTGCGAAGCCAATTAACGTAGACACGTTCCTTTCCACCAAATCTTTTTTTACCCTTCAAGATACGCGCCACGCTGTCTTAACATATTTTTTACGTCTGCTATTTTAAAATGGTCGTATGGTGCTATGATATCATCACAATTTTACTATAGCTTTGTGAAATTAAATTAACCCAAACAACGAGACATTTGTGATATCTTCAAAAATGACGTGTCCTTTTGCTTTTCTGTTTACGGAGTGTGCTAGTGGCTCCATCTACGCAACGCTTTGCGTTTTACGTCCTATTCCCATTCATGAAATTCAATAGATTTTAATATTTCGCTCTTCGCTGCTTTGACTTATCATACTTTTGTTTACAATTGTTCAGTATTGTACAGCCGCCGGCACGGTTAAAGAGCTACCGTTTACTAAATAATTTTAGTTTCTATGGAGGTATGGATAAGAGGGAGGGAGGAGGAGGGTTGTGTTGTGTCATACCAGAGACATATTATACCCTAGACGAGTAATTTCCAACAAAATTCCCGTAAAAGACGGCACCAAACCTCACGCCACTGTGCGAATTGAAAATAATGAAACAATGAAACTCAAATTAATATTTGAACAAAAATAGATCTTACGGCGATGTCACAAAGGCGAATATCTGTCTACGTAACTCTTACATAGGATCGTATGATGCACAGATCGATTTCAAAATTCGAAGTTAAACGCAAGGCGCGATTGACTCGCCGCTGGCACACCGTTTTAAACCCCGCCCAACTGAGTACACATTCGCGTGCGTCTATTACATTTCTAGGGTATAATATTTCACTGTCATACGATGTTCGTTTGTCGGGTGAAGTGAAACTTCTAAACTAACATCATACGGCGCTCTTAATCTGCGCCGGCAACTGAATGCCATCGAAACGGTATCACATTATATATCATCAAGGGCGTGTTTGTTCCAGAGTCCAGAGGAGCGCGGTGTCCTCATTCAGATACTGGAGAGCACGTATAGGTTCACGCTTGGCTCCATCGCTGGTGGTAAGTTAAATTGAAAGACACACCAAGTTAAAGTTAAGTCTTCATTAAAATGCTGTCCCTTTGTACGCTATTGCTCTAGCTACAGATGACACGAGACTTTAAGGAAGCCTTAACATTAAGGACGTTACTTGCAACTGACGGATAATATTGCCTTTACGCAGTCTCTTTGCGCAGTTCAAGAAACAAAAGTTTTTTTTCCACTGACATTCTGGTTTCCTCACGATGTTTTCCTTCACCGCCAGAGCAGTAAAATTCGGTAGATTCGGTGCAGTCGGTTAAATTCAAGCAGCAAGGTTGTTTGTAAGAGGTCGCTCATGGCGATAAGACCGCCTAAATTGTATTAATCGTTTCGTAAGCACTGTATCACACTATTTTTGTGCATTAAAGTGTATTCATTCTTTAAATGTACTTACGTAAGAAATCGAAAAAAAAAAAACTTAACAAAAAAAATTACATGGTTTCCAAACCGGACCTCTCGCTTGGGAGACCGGTATTCTAGCCCCTACACGATCGACGTCTCTCTAGTCCCTATTTATTTAATAAACTAACATCTTTTCCCACCAGCCGTCGGCGCTTCAGCGGTCTACCCCATAGACTTAGTAAAGACCCGAATGCAGAATCAACGCACCGGCTCCTTCATCGGTGAAGTGGCGTACAGAAACTCTTGGGATTGTTTCAAGAAAGTCATCCGCCACGAAGGTGTTTTCGGCTTGTACAGGGGTCTGGTGCCACAGTTGATCGGTGTCGCCCCGGAGAAGGCTATCAAACTGACGGTGAGATTTATATGGCAATGCTTCCTGTTACACCTGGTCGTGGACCTACCGTCTGGGCGGTCACAATGTGTGACCATCACCTACATGTGAATTACCTGACGCCGACCGCATTCATTGAATGTCAAAGTGTCACTTGTCATCGAGCGAATTACGTTGGACGACTTCGACCAAGTGTAAACAACGGAGGTCGGTGACCGTAAGTCGTCCACCGTAGGTTGGTCGCCGAAGCGGTCAACGACTATAAGTAACTGCGCCTTAAGACTTCAAGAAGGTCATCCGCCACGAAAGCGTGTCGCCGAGAGTATTGCGAAGAAGGCTATAAAACTGAATGAGAGTTTTATATAGCATGTAACACTGATTGTGAGATGGGACTGTTTCAAGAAGTTTCCATCCACTTCAATAGGAGATAATCCTGCAATGTTTTACCACTAGAGGCGCCACTAGCACAATGGTACGTCGCCAATTAACGTGTAGATACGTTCCTTTCCACCAAATCTTTTTTTACCCTTTAGACTCGCGCCACGCTGTCTTAACATATTTTTTAGGTCTGCTATTTTGAAATGGCCGTATGATGCTATGATATCATCACAATTTTACAAATAGCTTTGAAAAATTAAGGAGTGTGAGAGGAATGAGGTGTGAATTAAGGAGTGGAAGAGGAGTGTGCTAGTAGTTCCATCTACGCAACGCTTAGCGATTTATGTGGCGCGAGTCTAAAGGTAAAAAAAGATTTGGTGGGTAGGAACGTATCTACATGTTGATTGACTACGTACCATTGTGCTAGTGGCGCCTCTAGTGGTAAAACTGCAGGATTATCTATTACGAGAATATTGGGCACCATGCATGGATATGGAATGTTAAAATGTAGCGATTAGCTTTACTCTGATGGTATGTACGGAACTATTATACCTCTAAAATATTTCTTATGTTTCTACGATCGGTTCACACCTTGGATGAAAGAAATAATAGTCTCCCCCTATACACACTCTTATCTCTATTTACACAAATCTTGTACGCTTCGATGTACAATCGCCTTGTATAATAAACAAAGTGCATCTGATTTCAGGTGAACGATTTAATCCGCGACAAGTTGATGGACAAGAAAGGCAACATTTCTATTTACGCTGAGATCATCGCTGGCGCATGTGTAAGTTATTACATCTTACGCTTTTAGCACACTGCAGCGATTTTGAAACGGTATATAATATAACGGTAAATCTAAAAATAGATTTCTATAGGTTCGGTCCGATTTTTCTTCAATATCACTGCAGTGTGCTAAAGACGTTAATTTTCCGGTCAGGTTCTCCTAGTGACATCTGTCAGTCCCACCCATATGATTCCTGTTTCGCTATAATATGTATAAGAAATTGTATTCTAAAGTAGAATTTTTTATTAGACGGACTAAACTGACGTGCTAATGTCACTTTGTAAAATAATGTTGCCATGTTTAATGTAATAGTGATGCGTTCAGTTCACTTGTGAATCAGTTCCCTTTCACCCAAACAGTGAGCAAAAAAGATAACGTTAAATTATATATTGAAAGAAGATGGATTTTGCTCCCATACAAAGTGAGACTCAGCGATTTAACTTTTTAATTTACAAAAATAATAATCACGACATTACAGAAGAAAATAAAATATGCTTTGATTGGTGAACTATTGATCAGTGATTGAACTCGATCTTTGGTCACAACACTATTTTTAATTCATTAAAAACTAGCAACACAGGAAACGTCAGTTTAGTCCGTCTAATAAAAAATACTACTTTACTTACTTACTCCGCTGGCGCAGCGACCCGAAGTGGATCTTGGCCTCCGATACCAAAGAGCGCCATCGCTCTCTCTTCTGCGCAGTCTCGAGTCAGTCAAGCGCCCGGAGCTCACGCAGATCCATCTCCACTTCATCGCGCCAGCGGTATCTGGGACGTCCGACCGGACGTCGTCCGTCAGGGCGACTAGTACTATACTTTAGTGTACCTATAATGCATGAATAAATATTTTCATAGTCCAGAGGTGTATTTGATCCAGCGACGTTTGCACCGCAGCTAATGCTTGTTTTTTTTTAAATGTTATTGTTTTAGAGTTATTGTCACATACGTATCAAAATGTTAATTATACTTTGTCAAATTGCTTTCAATTCATTTCCAGGCCGGAGGTTCCCAAGTTGTGTTCACGAACCCGCTAGAAATAGTGAAGATCCGTCTGCAAGTGGCCGGCGAGATCGCGGGTAGCGGCAAAGTGCGCGCGCTGTCCGTGGTCAAGGACCTAGGGCTCTTCGGGCTCTACAAGGGCGCCAAGGCGTGCCTGTTAAGAGACGTGCCATTCAGCGCCATCTACTTCCCTGCGTATGCGCACGTCAAGGTTAGTAACACAACGGACGCATAACGGACTGTTTATGTGTCTAAATGCGGAAACAGGAGCTCTACAACCTAATCTAAGAAAGGCGTAGGGGAGTGTTTGGGGGTTCGATTCCAACCCTTCTTGAGTGACTCCAATAACTTATATCAAACCCCATTTCCAATGCTCAGTCCTCCTTGACGCAAATTATATACTACCATCTTGAGATATGTGCCCTTTAGCGCCATCTATACGTACCCACATGAGCCGAAGTTCGGTCGCGTAATTTCGGCATAGTGTGTCTACACGAATGTTCGACCGCACCGACAATGACGCTATCTCAGGAACGTGGATTGAGCTGATTATTCCACGCTTCCTGAGATAGCGCCGCTGCACGCCCGCTCGCCCGAACGTGAACAGAGCGGAGAGAGAAGACTCAGCCGAATGAACCTCAGAAGATGCAATGCACTCTAAAGCCCCTTTGTAGCTACGGGTGGCGAAAGAAACTCCTGTACAGGGCACCACGTCCTGGAACAGGTTTTCCACGGCCCCAGGGGACGTGATAAAATTTCGTGTCTGTTGAGGCACTGTTAAAATGTCTACAATACAAAATCATACTGAACTTATATTCTTGATTTTATTATTTCAGGCGAAATTCGCGGACGAGAATGGGTACAATCACCCCCTGACGTTGCTAGCGGCCGGAGCGATCGCCGGCGTCCCCGCCGCATCGCTCGTCACGCCCGCTGACGTCATCAAGACGCGTCTACAGGTGCGTGACGTCATTGAATTGAATTGAATTTATTTGTCAATAAAACTCAAAATTAAACATTTAAGTAACCCCCGACCAACCTTTGTGGAGATCTCATTACTTTTTCCTAGTCTTCAGGAGATCCTCCAGGTTTCAGGTGTCGGAAACGCACCATGAACCTGACTATTTGAGCTCAAATTCGAACCATCTAGCTATTACCGTTCCAGAGATCCCATCTGACATCAAAGATACTCCAAGATCTTGGTAACCACTGGTCCAATTTTTATCAGACCTAGCTAAGAACACTCGACTAAATTGTCTATTAAATTTAAAAAAAAACGAGTCTAAATCTGCTCATCTGTTGTTAAGTATGATGCCACAGACAAACACACAAACAGACAGACAGACAAACGTGGTAAACTTATAACACGCCCTCCTTCAATCGGTCGGGGGTTAAAAATGCAACATATGAGTAACATAACAGATATCCAAAGCATTACATTTGTGAAATAAAAATAACAAACTTGAGTGGTAGTGAGAGAAATCTATAAACTGTGAATCGAGGTTATGTTATTGCGTCCATGCTGTCATGGCGTGTTCGTCCAATTTTATTGTTTAAAAACGGTTTACAGTGGTTATTTTATTCGTAAAACTAGTGTATTTTACCTAAAAATCGTCCGTGATAAGTGAACGTTATATAAGACAGTGAAATGGGAGTGAAAAACTACAGATGGTGTGGATCCGGCAACATAACCTCCAATTGCACTTGGAATGCAAGACACTAGGCATTCCTAGTGCACACGACTCTCCCTTAATCGCGACGTTGGTAAACTGTTTTCAAAACAGACACCAAAACATTCCGAGTGGTTTTCAAGATTCTAACACGGTCATTGGCCAAATTGCAGTGTGTATATTAGCAGGGGCCAACCATTAAAGAAGAAAAAAACTGTGAATCCTTTCATAGCCATAGACATATGTTTATTGGTAATTTGCTATTACAGGTCAGGTACAGGTATTATAATAAATTAAAAACAATAAAAAAAGCACAATGGTAATGTTACAGGTGGTAGCGCGAACGGGTCAGACGTCGTACACTGGTGTAATAGACGCGACGAGGAAAATATACGCGGAAGAGGGCTTCAGAGCGTTCTGGAAAGGTGCCTTAGGTAAGAGCGTTTGTTATACGAGTACCGGTGGCATAAGGGACCGCATTCCAGTTTTTTTAAAATTAAAAAGGCATTGGCAACACAGGCCATCAGCCTAAACATTAAGCGATTTAAAATAGTTTTTAGTTTTTCAGCATCAAAATTGTATATTTGTTGCAGCGCGCGTGTTCCGGTCGTCGCCACAGTTCGGCGTAACGCTGGTCACGTATGAAATACTACAGCGTCTCGTCTTTGTAGACTTCGGCGGATCGTGAGTACATTATCATTATTATTATTATACATTGTCTATTTCTTTCTTAATAGGATATAAAACGCAAAGCGTTGCGTAAATGGAGCCACTAGCACACTCCGTAAAAAGAAAAGCAAAAAGAAACGTCATTCTTGAAGACATCACAAATTTCTCGTTATTTGGATTAATTTAATATTTCAAAGCTGTTAGTAAAATTATGATGATATCATGGCTTTTTCATAATAGCAGACCTAAAAAAATCTGTTAAGACAGCATGGCGCGAGTCTGAAGGCTAAAAAAAGATTTGGTGGAAAGGAACGTATCTACATGTTGATTTGCTACGTACCATTGTGCTAGTGGCGCCTCTAGTGGTAAAACTGCAGGATTATCTCCTATAAAGGCCGGTTTACATTTTGTCAAATACAGTGGCGAGTTCCTGGCCTGTCATTTCCACTGGCAAGGCAGTTTGAAAGTCAAGTTGACTCGCTACTGTACTTGACCAAATGTTAATAGGCCTTTAGGGCTGGTACTTGACCAGGAAAGTTGCATTTTTTTGCGCTAAATTGCGGATCTTTCTATCTCATGTCATGTTAGCCTACGCATTTGAACACAAACCATTCTCCCACAGACGACCGGCGGGCTCAGAGCTCCACGTAGCGACTCCAATCCAAGAGGCGAAGAAAAAACCCCACCACATCGGAGGGTACGAAGTGGCGATACCAGTCCTCACCGGTTTGGAAACCAAATTTGGCATCTCATTGCCTAGGTTCTCGTTCGCGAAGCCTGCGCAGTAATGTCTAGAATTCTAGATAGTGCTAGGAAATTCAGGTACTTTAAATAGGGCTGTGTAAAGCAAGAACAGGCGAAGGGGGGTGGGGGTTATGAGGGAATGGAAGAGGTTAATTATTTCAATAGTTAATTACCCGAAACGGGTAATTATTACCCAACAAAGGGTACTTGCCTGACAGTTGAAAAAGTGCCGGCATTTCGGGTAATAAATGCCGGTTTCAAAACACTAACTTTACTCGACGATTATTATCCGACAAAGCGAAATTGGTTTCGGAACGTACGCTTAAAAGATTTATACACAAAAGGCATTTGCTTTGAGAAGCATAGTTGCGCAAATAGTTCAGCAACTTAGAAACAATTAGGAATTTAACTCTAGCTTAGCTATCAACCTAGCACTTAGATAAGTGTTTTGATTCCTAACTCTTGCATTAAGTCACTAGATTCTCGTTTGCCAAACCAGCATAGTAGTATAGGCCTAGAAAATTCAGGTTATTTAACACGTTCGCGTGCGGTACTTTTTCTCCTTTTGGTAGTACCAATCTTCACTGCCGTACTGCATAAAATTAATGTAATAATTAATTCCACAATGAATTTAAGTATTCATATTTTGTTGACAAATTTTGGAAATAGTAAATAGGTACGTACGACCGATTCTTTACTGGCGCACAAGCCCTGAGGCTTATGTCAGTATTATGATTTAATACATGTAATTTATTTTATCACTAACTGTGGGTGCCGAAATACTATACATAGAATAGCTATCATGTCCGTACTGTCAATGTAAGTTAGTAACTAAGTAATATGTTTATTTCACACACAGTCCAACCCAGCTGATTTCTTCTGTCGGCTTCTTTCTCGAAGCCGAAGAATTCAGCTGGGTTGGGCAGCATTTCGGAAGTTACGTCACATCTTCTCGTCGCCCATACCTCAATGTCTAAAGACAACAGTCTTTAACCAGTGCGTCCTACCTATGGAGCCGAAACGTGGACACTGACGGTGCGACTGGTTCACAAATTGAAAGTCGCTCAGCGTGCTATGGAAAGAGCTATGCTCGGAGTATCTCTGCTGGATCGAATCCGAAATGAGGAGATCCGGCATAGAACAAAAGTCATCGACATAGCTCATACGATTAGCAAGCTGAAGTGGCAGTGGGCCGGTCACATCTGTCGCAGAACCGACAACCGCTGGGGTAGACGAGTTCTGGAGTGGAGACCGCGTTTGGGCAAACGTAGTGTGAGACGCGCCCCTGCTAGATGGAGCGACGATCTGCGCAAGGTGGCTGGCAGCGACTGGATGAGACGAGCCGAAGATCGGGCTCAATGGCGCGCCCTGGGAGGGGTCTATGTCCAGCAGTGGACTAGAGTGGGCTGCTGATGACGATGACACAGCAATGACCGAAACAGTTATATTTATAATAAAATAATTATGTAGTCAAATGTAAACATATCAAAATCATGTCTGATAGTCTGCTATTGTTGTGAAAAGGGCCTCAACTCACCTTAGTACCTGTATATGTGTGAGTCAAGTCCAAAAAGAAACACCTATAAATCCCGCAGTATTGCCAGTAGAAACAAAATGCACTCTTTGCAGAATGGCAGTGGGAGGGGAAAATTGCCACCTATAACCGTACTGGTTTTAAGAAAGGTGTAAAGATTTGCCGGCGGTGACTGTACTGTAATTTTTAAACTCGATTTAACGGCATTAGCCGTTACCGCTCGCGAACGTGTTAAGTACCATGGAATAAATGGGCAGAAAGAGAAATGGAGAGGAGTTAGCAATTTGTAACGTGTGATACCAAATTAAAAATCTACAAACACGTTTAGGTAAGTAAATTGTATTGAAAATCAAATAAACAGCGGTCCGTAACACATACTTACCTCGCAGCATTTTATGATTATTTGCCCCCAAAAAGGCAACATTTTTAGATGTTATTTTACTAGTTTTAAGCTAAAATCGAAATCAATGGAAGTCGATTTTGTTACTGTATTTAATATTGTTATTACTTTTGTATGATTGAGTACGCTAATTAATTTAATGCCTGTTCCATATGCTTCTTTTGGATATAAAATTATTAATATATTTATTAGGTACTAATTTTGAATAAAAGATTTTTTTACGTGTTAATTTTAAATTGACTTTAATAACCAAAGCTATGTGACAGGCTACGAAGTAATCATGTCGAATGTTAGAATGAGAGAAAAAATGTAATTTGAATTTATATTGAGATTGTACAAAAGTGTTACCTGAATCTTAAGTAAGGACTAACTTTTTACTTTGAAATTGTTCATAGTATTCACTAGGTAGGCGATGATGTATATTTATTCTTCTAATATTATTTTATCAATATTTGAATTTAAAAGGGCACGTCCATAGTTAACACGCTTGGAGTAGATAGCAATAACTAATTTGTAGTTATAAACTGTTGTTTTTTTAACTAAACCCGCATTTGACCTCGATCTCGCCTGATGGTAAGCGACGATGAGGTCGACGATGGAGCATGCGGGTCCAGTAAATGCCTATTCACTCTGGCCTTGAAGATCCCAAGGTTGTAGTTTTCGGGAAATACAGACGCCGGCAGGCTGTTCCATTCCTTAGCCGTTCGCATAATGAACAAAGAAGCAAATCGCTTCGTACGAGCAGATGGGATATCAACAACATGAGGATGGAACCCCTCCCCGTGCCTGGTAGTCCGAAGGCGGAATGGAGATGTTGGAATTAGGTCGTGCAATTCCGATGCGCACTCTCCGAAATGTATCCTATAAAATACCGATAGACAGGCAACCTTGCGCCGATGTTCCAGACTTTGCAGTCTAGCTTCCACCGGCGATTCGTCACCTATAAGGCGCTTAGCGCGTTTATCCACTGAGTCAAGGGCAGCCAGTTGGTACTTAGCTGAGCCGTCCCACAGGTGGCAGCAGTACTCCATGCACGACCGTGTACATACAAACATGTATCATGTAAAAAAAACTCATCTCGAAAACTTAAACCAAGACACCACCAGTTGCTTAAAACGTCCTTAGAATTAATACGCCATTAGATCTTGTGTTCGTATCTTTAAATTATTACTCTACTTCTAATTTTTTTTCGCTGTCCCACTGCTGGGCAAAGGCCTCAAGGCTTTTCCAGACATCCCGGTCTTGTGCTACCTGTGCCCAGGTTTTACAATGTTTTGATTTTAAAATTGAAACTACCCCCTAACGTCAGTAGTACCATTGATTTGTACCATTGATGGTACTAACTACTGTCGAGTGGTTTGTATTGTAAGATCTTATACAGATACAGGGTGTAATAGGAAAACAGTGGTTGAAAATAATGGAATTTAAATTTGTATTTTACTTTTCTTGTCCATGAATCGCGTGAAGCGATCGGTCAATATAAGTTTACGACTAATTTCTTTCACCCGCGTGTTTTTGCTTATATCCTGTACGCTCCTAAAATAAACAGTTAATTAGGTAGTAAAATAGAAAAACCAATAACAGTTAGGTACATACACGTCAGCAATATTATTTGCTCATTAATTTATACATTTGATTATATTTATTAACTATATCGATGTATGAATCACAATGAAAATTATCGATTTTTGCTCTATCAGGTTTCAAATGGAAGCTAGGTACTTATCTAATATAATAATTCTAATAAATGAAGGATTTTCGCAAAATAACGTTCTGTCAACTAAGAATAAACAATCCATGAATCTGATATTTTATTGTCTGATTCAATAAATTATTTTATTTTATTTTAAATTTCAAATACTCACATATTTACAGTTTTATTTCACCTAAACATATGTGAGCTCAATTATGTACATAACACCACTATATCACTATATGTTTCCAAAAAATAGTGTACATAGGTATTATACCAAATCTAGTTTATTTTGTTTCACACTGTGCTAGATTAACAATAATTTGAATATGCTAGCTTGTTGGAATGTTTATTTAGTAAAATACACCCTTACTAGCTTTTTGCCTGCATCACACGAGTGTTTTTATCGAGTTACTTCACTGGGAATTCTCCTTTTTCCTGGAATAAAAAATTAGCCTATAATGTTCACGACAATCTACTCTGCGAATAACAGAAAACGCCATCCAATTCGGTTTAGCGGTTCTCGAATTTTAAGGGAAGGAACATTAAGTATTGTATATAAGATGTATAGTTGTAAATCTAAAAGCAAAGTGTCTAATTATATTTACCTACTATGTTATTGTACCTACCGTATATGTATTGTACAGTCGTGATTTTTTATAAAGGGCTTCGGGTCTTGAGGCTTCTGCGATACGGACAGAGACAAACCGATTTTACCCGAATCCCCTTCTAAGGCTCAATTTACATTGGAGTACCGCGGAGTGGAATGCAAGCGAATTTTCGCAACGTAATTGTACATGGCATAATGAACTTTATGTCAATTGTGTAACATACAAACTAAATACGAGCCAAAAAAGAGGTCGCGCGTCTTCCGGGAAATCCTCGGGCATTTTCGAGAATTCCCCTAGCTACTTTTCTTTTTTTGGCTCGTATTTAGTTTGTATGTTACACAATTGGCATAGAGTTCATTATGCTATGTACAATTACGTTGCGAAAATTCGCTTCCATTCCATTCCGCGGCAATGTAAATTGAGCCTAAGACCTCACGGTCTGTACCCATATTTTACCTACCGTATGTTGTAAACTAGTATTTCCCGTTGTAAAGTATCCCAAAGTAGTATTTTCCCTCCTTTTCAACGAGCTGTTCATGCCTTATCTCTAACAAATCCATATCAAAAGGAATGCTAAGATATAATGTTTCTGTATGTATAGCAATAGAAAAATATACCTACTTAAGGAGCAATCAATGTTATTGCATTATTTATTTTTTACGCATTTTATTGTTAATATTAACTTGTACTTTATTAGTGTAGTTAATCTAATCTGTGGGCTCGATTCAGAGTGAACTAGGTGTGAAAATACCAGGAGAGGGCAAATAAAACTCAGTATTCGGTATTTTTCAGTGATCGATATATATCGCAAAGCGCCATCTATTATTATCAGTGATCAGATTTATAGGAGTGAAACTAACTAAAGTTGGCGAAGGGACATAACATAGAGTTGTTAAAACCACTAAATTTTATTATCGAGTACCGGAAATTTCGGTACTATGTTTTTTAATACCGGTGATTCGTTAGATTTGAAGTCGATTATATTAAACATATTTTTGGCTCCGGGATCCCCGGATTTTGAAACAAAATAAATATAGGTAATATATAAATTATCCGATAAATATACATATTAGGACGATTTACTTCAAAATCGATATCTAAGGCTCTGCGTGAACTGTAAGCACGAATTTGATGTAAAATTTGAAAAAAAGTGGCCGCCATTTTAAACTTTTTTTGTTATTGGACCGATTCGATTTAAAAATCGATATCTAACGCCCTACGTGGACCATAAGCACATTTGATGTCAAATTTGAAAAATTGGCCGCAATTTTGAACTTTTTTAGTTATTGCACCGATTGGCTTTTAAATCGATATCTGTGGCTCTGTGTGGACTGTAAGGTAGTATATGTTTAAAAAAACATAGTACTGTAATTTCCGGTACTCGATAATAATATTTGGTGGTTTTAACAACTCTATGTTATGTCCCTTCGTCAACTTTAGGTATTTTCACTCCTATAAATCCGATCACTGATTATTATAATAGTGTATTCTATTTGGTGGAATTAAGATGACCAGCAGCGGCGACGGTGATCACTGAATTTATAATAATTTATTATAACGCTCGGATATTTGCTCTTTTCCATTAAAAAAATCAAGTTACACCAATGTTAAAAGTTACAAATGATTATTTGTAAGTAACTACGGATGGCCCAATACTACACATTATTGCACAATTTTCAAACTTATCTTACTATCTGTACAATTAATGTTTAAGCGGACACGTCGTCAGACGACATTGTATAAAGTAAATCTAGAGTAAAGCCAAGTGATAGAACACCGATGTGACTACTATATTTATGATATTGTACATTTTGTGTTAAAAAATAAATCATTTAAAATATAGCTTTTTCTTTTACAATTTACTACACCAATAATAATGATGTACCTATTGCTCAATTTACATTGTCGCGGAATGGAATGGAAGCGAATTTTCGCATCGTAATTGTACATAGCATAATGAGCTTTATGTAAATTGCCTTTCGTATCATTGTGTAACATACAAACTAGATACGAGCCAAAAAAGAGGTCGCGCGTCTTCCGGGCAATCCTCGCGCATTCTCGAGAATTCCCCTAGCTACTGTCGGTGCCGTCTGTGGAATCCGCGGGAAGTGGCGCGCAAATATCTCTTTTCCTTTTTCTGATATTCTTCCTTTTCTTATCTTCTTCTGCCTCACAAATAAGCAATATAAAATTAAATCTAAGTCAACCATTCTTGTCAAGTAAAATATCTAGACTAACAACTGAATGTCCCTCAAGGCACAGTCGCGAGAATTCTCGAGCATTCTCGCGCAATGAGGCCAAATTGACGCTTCCGTTCCATTCCAGGCCACGGCAATGTAAATTGAGCCTATGAAGCATTAAACTGTAAGTGCCATAACCGTTTTTACAAATGAGACATTTTTGTGTAAAACTTAGTCATGTTTGGACTTTGATTAAGTATAAAATTAAAAACAAATCCTCAAGAGTTTTTTTTTTAATTTATTAAAGAAACTATTCTAGATTCTAATTTACCACGATACCTAAGAAACATAATGGTAGAAAAGCATTTACACTGTTGTGCTTCTGAGGTACAGAATTATGGAATTATTTTTTCTTTATCTGCTATATGAACCTACACAGACTGAAGGAACAAGCAAAATCTATAAAATCAATCCGCCATTAATAATCCCATTTTCTTCATTGCATGCATGGGTATCTAGAAAGAAAACCACTAATAAATTTTCATGAGGTAATTCTTTTATTTCAAAACTATTGTGTCATACAAAATCTGAGGAGTACAGGACAATAACTGGAATTGACATATGAAATTGATAAAAAAGTTCATGAACAAACCACAGCGTATAAAACACAGTATGACAATAAAGAAACTTCTCAAACATTTAGATAATCGTAAGTTTAAGAATCTTTAACCAGTCCGCCCTACCAGTAATGACCTACGGACCCGAAACGTGGACACTGACGGTGCGACTGGTTCACAAATTGAAAGTCGCTCAGCGTGCTATGGAAAGAGTTGTGCTCGGGGTATCTCTGCTGGATCGAATCCGAAATGAGGAGATCCGGCATAGAACAAAAGTTATCGACATAGCTCATAAGATTAGCAAGCTGAAGTGGCAGTGGGCCGGTCACATCTGTCGCAGAACCGACAACCGCTGGGGTAGACGAGTTCTGGAGTGGAGACCGCGTTTGGGCAAACGTAGTGTGGGACGAGCGTCCCTGCTAGATGGAGCGACGATCTGCGCAAGGTGGCTGGCAGCGACTGGATGAGAAGAGCCGAAGATCGGGCTCAATGGCGCGCCCTGGGAGAGGCCTATGTCCAGCAGTGGACTAGAATAGGCTGCTGATGATGATGAAGAAGTTTACGATTAGAGCTTGCGCATAAAATTGCAATTAATAACAATTAGGGCAGTATCGAGCAGATGTTGAAATCCCGGTCATAACGCGAAGGAGACTAAAAAATAATATATGCAGTAGAGGTGCACCGGATAGTGCTTTGGCCGGATATCCGGATACCGAATAATCAGCCGACGGCCGGCCGGGTATCCGGCCTAATGGAAGGCGCTACATAAAGGACTGAAGTGTTGAATGTTTTTACATCATAATTTAAATCTGATTGATTTTGAATATTTAATAAACATTAATGGAACTTTAGCATTAAGTTTCATTATGCTTATTCAATACTTTTTACTAATAATTATCTGCTAATGTTGATTTTTAAATATTTTTCTTAATATTGTGATTTTTAAAAATGAAGAAAGACTGTCTGGTTCCAGTTTCTTTGTTATTACGAAAGTTATTGTAATTTAATGAGACGGTAAAAAAACAAACATGTCTCATATACATTTATTATCTTGATTTTTTATTCAACTTGTGTGAATGAGGTATTTTAGCACCTACTATCCGGTATCCGGCCGGGTAACAAAAATCGGCGGGATACCGGGTATAAACCGGATATACGCTGCACTTCTAATATACAGGATGTTCATGAAAATATTCGCCGGACTTTTACCAGGAGATCCACTCATGAATGTGAAAAAATTTGTCCAATTCATAAAGGGGTCGCGAACATAAGGTTCTTTTCTATGGGAGCAGTAGAAATCCCCCCCCCCCCCACCCCCCCCCCAAGTTAAGTTGCCTGAACTTACAACTAAAGGCTTTTGATATAACAAAAAATGTTGTACATGATGTTAGTAAATGGTACGCGTTTCCCCACGCATTTCCAGTTTCAGCGATAAAAATAAAAGAAGGAACCTCACTGTATACTGGACAACGCACCAGACTTATACCCTTTAGTACTATATCGCTTTAATTTATTTTATACATTCATACGAATGTCAAGGAATCATAAAAACTTATTACAAGGTTCCACGGAGTAGAGCTTGATGTGTCTGGATTAGGGATGTTACGGAGCTTCGACTCCGACTCCGAAAGGTACTTGCGATCCTGGACTTCCGAGCCGAAGTCGGAGTCGGAGGTGTAAAATCAACACCTCCGACTCCGATAATTTTGAATCGGAGGTTATACCGAAGATTTGTGAGCAAACATTATCAAATATCAAGCAAGCGAGTCGTCACTCGAACCCTGAGGGGGGTGAGTGGAGTGCGGGCCTTGAGGCGAAACCTCGTGCCCGGGCAGAAGCTCGGAGTTATACAGCATCTCCGGTAATTGGAGCCACTATGTGAAGCGGACTTTATGGCTTTATATATAGAAGTTGAGGGAAGGAGAGGGGGGGGGGGGGGGGGGTACGCTACGCTCACCGCTCGCCGTCACGTCGCTCCAGCCTGTCGCCACGAGGCGACTGGGGGCGCACTAACTCGCGCGGGAGTGGGTACCACGCGTTCACATCAGGAGGGCGCGCGTGCAAGGGGGCGATGTTCCGCAGGTGTTCGTGGGGACCGTTGTCTGCGCGATCATACATAGATCGCGCCAACCAAACACACAAAAATATTGGCCAATATTTTAGTTCAGCTATAAAAATTAAAAAAACGGTTTAAAATTTGAACTTCTGAACATCTCCTCCGCCTCCGGTTCCGACTCCGATAAATCAAATTTAAAACCTTCGGTTCCGACGCCGGTTCCGGTAAAACCACCTCCGTAACATCCCTAGTCTGGATCTTCCACTGTACATACGAGTATCTACCACAAAACACTTTACATCCCAGAAAACTTTGACACAACTTTTTTTTAAATTAACTGTTTTGTTACATTTCGGTTATTTATATTAATTGAGCGTCTAAAAATATACAATATAGATTAAAATATACTATTTAAATGTAGCTAATAATAATAAAAAAATATATTATAGGGCTAGGCGATAACGCAAAACAAACATTGGCAGCGAATTAATATAGCTGGTGTGGAGAGTACTGCATACCATTATACAGGTGCAACAAAAGTTGATATTATTGATATCTTACAGGATAATTCAGTGTTGATAACAATTTAAAACGAATAAAGACATTTATAAAAAATACATACATATCTCTCACGTCCATAATCCCCGAGGGGGTAGACAGAGAAACCAACTTCATCATAGGTAGATCCCACTTTTAGCCGTAAGATTTGGTGGACAAACGTGATAGGTGTCGAACCTATCGCCGTCTACTAGGTGTAGAATAGTATCCACCAAGACCCTTAGTCGCCTCGTACAACATAACGGCACCCACGGGAAGAGTTGGGGTGGTGTTATTCTTTATAGCCGACACGGCACGGTACTTATAAAAAATAATTATTTATGTATTTAGATCAGATTGACAGTGCTTTTACTCTATTAAAAAAAGAAGACGACCCCAACGGCGAGCATGCGTGAAACGACATGACTAGGTACAGGAAGCAAGAAAGCGTGCCAAGACGGAGATTCGTGGCGCTCCGTTCTCTCTGTCTACCCCGCAAGGGACATGGCGTGAAGGTATGTATGTATGTAAGACAATAAAAAGACAAAATATGTGGATAATTCTTAGAAAAATTAAAAAAATACATATGAGAATTGATATCTCCGTCTTAATACCGAATGCTCCTGCAAGATCAGTACATTTCATTGGTAAGTGTAATTAGGTCTAGAATAAAACCCTATACTAAAAATAATAATATTTTATTTAAAATAATTCCTAACAAAATATGTAATGCTAGAGGTTGAAATTGTGTCCATTCATTATTATTAACTTATCTTATAAGTTATAAGTAGCGATCGGAGTAGGTAGGGCTGTTTTTGGTACTTGCAAGCTGTGGTCATGATATGGATACGGCTTTCTTATAAACCATATTTGGATAATCCCGGGATTTCCGGAATTGAAAAAATCGATGTAGATAGAGCTACTTTTGGTAATTCCAACCTGCGGTCATCATAGGACATGCCATAAAAAATAAAATATTAAAAAATCCCGGGATTTTCGGAATTTAAAAGAAGCCTAGAAGCCTACTAAAGAAACCCGGATTTAGACATACTTGAAAGAAATGAAATAGACGACGAAATTCTATTGAATTATAAATTCGCTTCACTCTGACGTCTACAGATGTCAATACTAACCTAGAACTAATCTAGCTTTTGAGGTCTTTGACCCCAAACAGCCCTACCTACACCGATCAGTGGTTATAAGTAACAATTTCCATAGAATAAATTACGTAATATTTGTCCTTTAAAAATATAATAATGGAGTTAAAAATGTTATTAAAAACAATGCTAAGGTAATCATAGACTAGGAAATATAGAATGGACACAATCCTTGTAATCGTATTTAACTTAACAACTGGTTCTCTATATGACTCAGATTTTACTCTACGCATATTGTGGAAGCAAATAGCTCATTTAATGTGATGAAAAATGTAAACTTTTTAAAAGATTGTGATTATTACAAAATGATTACGACTGAAGTCGACAACGCTAGTTTCTCTTTTATACCCTGACCAGAAACTAAAAAACCCTCGCCATATTGCGAAATTAAATTTTTTTAAGGCTAAGGGAACTGAGCCCATACAGCCATGTCTGATGTAAACAACTCTTTCGAGTCTTCATTAAAATGTTGGTGTGACAAATTTCAATGCTATCTGGGATAATCTTCCACACTTCTGCACCATCAGAACCAAAGAAGAAGGCGTCACTTCAAAATCCAGCCATGTACGGATCGGGCTGCAGCATATATTTGACTTTACTTCACTGTCCCACACATTATTCACATCTCGTCGAAGTTCTTCGTACAAGAAACACCATTCTTACTAGAAAAGCATACCAAACTCCATAACAGATTATAAAATACCAATGGCGCCCTCTTTACAAGGTTTTTTAGTTTCTGGTCAATAAAGTTGCAAAAAACATTCTTATAGTGAAGGCTTCATTAAGTCTTGTGATCTCTTTCTAGAATTACTTAAAAGGTATAAAAAGGATAGCTTCCATGATAAGATGATTTATGCAATCAACAACTGTGAAACAATAGGAGTGTTACGTTGTAAAATGAAACATCACTCTCAATTTCAAACAATAGTATATACGAACGAGTGAGGGAAACAGTTTTATATAGTTTTAATCGTCGAAATTAATACCACTATCAACAACCACTTAAAAAACGTGCCTCAGAAATCTCAGTCACATAGCCCACCAGTCCCTCTAATAAATTTCAATACCCACCTATACATGCCCTAGTGCTAAACCTCTCCGAAGTTCGTGTGCATAGTTTCTTTTGCGTGTTTCTGAGCCTCGGCTTGCCCAGTGAAGAATTTATCACAGATCATACACTTCAAGGTGAATTTGTTTAAGTCTGTGAACTGTCTCGAGGATTTGGCTTCTTTTGCTAGTTGCTCGGCTTCGTTATAGATATCCATGTCTTCCGCTGGGAATACTGTTTGGATTCCACCCTGGAAATTTCAAAAAACACGTTCTAAATCGCTAGTGATAAGACTCGATCGCGGCGCAGATGCCAGGGTGAACACTTGTGGGGCGGACCCAATGATCAAACTCTCAAAACATAACTTGGGCTGGTCCGTCCACGATTAAGTGCCCCGTATTAAAGACAAATGGAGATGTTTACGTTAACTGACTGTTAGGAAATATAATCTCTTTGTATACTTAAAATTGGACCTTAGTTACTACCATCTAACCATAATCTAAGAGGTGAAGGAGGCAGCGCAAGACAGACGTGAGATGTGGAGAAGGACATCAGCAACCCTTAGCTCCACCTGGGTGCCATAGGAACCTTTCATCATCATCATGTCATCAATCCTAATCTACATTTACTTACATCGGATTGTTCTAAATACAAAGGGTCGTAATGGACCCCATCAAATAACAGGAACACTCTTTGGCCATAGTTCTTATCTTCCCCAAACCGGTTGATGATTGCATTCAGCGTGTCTACAACTGCCATCTCCAGACCATAGAAACGTGACAGGATCGCCACCTGCAAGCAATTGGAAGTAAAGGAAACATTAGAATTTGTGGATCCAATAGAAACTTGTAAGTTGTGTAGGTTGCAGCAGCAATATGCCGAATATATCATGTAAAATTCCGTTTGTGTGGCTTTCTTCCTTGACATAATTTCATATTTAAACATTATTTATTTATAAAGTAATGCGACATTGGTGGAATTATTGTCTAAATAATAAAAGTGTATGGTGGAATAATAAGAGGTCATAAATAAAAATTAAAAAAAACTATTTTATGAGGTGTTACTGACTGTGCCAACTTTGTTGTATGATCTGTATTTTTTATAACTTCATTGTCTGTCTTTCATATTTTTGTTTTTGTCTTTTTTCTTATTCCTTGTCAGTCCTCTTGTAAGCATCTACCACTATTTCCACTAATTCTACCAGTCTTTTAATCAGTTCATTCTCTCCCTCATCTATGTGAGATATTGAAGAATACTGGTATAATACTGTTAAAAACAACGTGATAAAAGTAATTAAATATTTAGTTTCACTGATTGCTTGTAGTTCTAACTACAGCAGTAAGCAAATTAGTGACTATTACATATTTTTTGTATTTTAATTTTATGAATTTCACAGTGCTTTAGTATACTTTACTGCAATACTGTGTAATTAATTGAAATAAAAAATAATAAAACAAAATACAAATATCACTTTACGATATCATACCTCAATAGCACCACCCCAGGAGCTGGGCTGCTGAATCCACACACAGTATTCAGCATTGGGCCTCCCGAGCATAGCTTCGCTATATGTGTCATGGTCACTGGCAACCTCCATCGCTATGATCTGTCGCATGAGAGTGTGCACTGTTGTGTCGACACTGCCGTTTAATACAAATCCTGAAAATGTGTAAACGCTCTAATTAAATTCATTTTAGACTATGTAATGAAAGCAAAGTGAACATACAAAGACTTTACAGTATACACAATGCTGCTCCGTATAATCTTTAAACATTTTGTAATTTTTAGACAACCATAAGACATTTGAGAAACCATAAGACATGTGGGAACTACCAGGGATTACAGATGTGACAGTTATGTTACATTATGCATAAGACATTTACAGTTAACAGATTATACTAGGATTTTCTGTCTGTATGCATGGGTCTAGCAACAACACACAAATGAGACCCAAATCTTATTTTTTTTGTATAAGCTCAAACTCCACCAGGAATTGACCCCGGATTACTATGGCAGGAATAGCAGAGCTCTTAAAATATTTAATTCAAATAATGGGATTCATAAAAGCTGAAGGTGGGTACTTCAGATTTAAACAGCCTACCGGCTTATTCCACAAAACCTACAACCTCAGGATCTTCAAGACCAGAGTGAATAACTTGCATACTCCATCGTCAAACTCATTGTTGCTTAACATTAGGCGAGATTGCGGTCAAATCGGTTTCCGGGCAGTTCGTTTGGTGGTAAATAAAAAAAAACTAAAAATATAAGCACAGAAAGACTAGCTTTGCCTCAATATAGATAAACTGAATTTTAAATGGGTACCTTTCAGAAATCTAGATTATTTTCAGAATTCAATTGCATTTATTTTACAAATCAAATAGATCAAATCATTTGCCAAGTCATGATGGGGCGACAAACGGAAGGGAAGGGGAAGGCGACAACAATAATGCGACGCAATTTCCATACATACAATAAATATTGTGTAAAACATAACTTTTTACCTATGCTAGTGAAGAGACAAGAATTGTCTGATGGGACAACTTTCTTCATCAAAATACCAGGTCTGCACGGCCCTAGGGTTTCGTGAGAAGCTATACCGTTTTCCACAGGCTTTTTCTCTTCGGGTGTATTATTGCTAATGGCAGAGGATGGCTTCTCTTCGACTATCAGCGTCTCACCGGTTTTCAAACCAATATCAGTAAGTTTCTTCTCGTCGTCACTGATGTCTAAAGGCTTCGGAGGATAGCCGCATAGCACATAAATCTTCTCGAAGCCAACGTCTGATATACTACACAAAAACGCTTTGAGTTCGCCCACAGTACTTTCAGAGGTCAAATCCTTCAACACTTGCTGACCGTTTTTACTTTTCACTTTAAACGCTAATGCAGCCATTTTAGCCACAGATTACAAAAAATCTAATTTACGAGAGAATTTTCGTTTTCCAATTAGTTATTTCTATTCTATTCTATTCAAAAGAAATAAATAGTAATCGAATGCAATGCAGACCGAGTTCTTTCATTTCACTTTTTAATTTATGTTATGTCAAAGTGACGTTTGTGATGATGTTAAGATTTTACGGCTCTGGCTGCTGGTTACAAATCCTTTCGTTTCATTTCCGATAATTATAAAATGGAGATGTTCTTATCGATAAATTTCGCGGTTTTTAACCATTTTTAGCCGCCCGCGCCCGCTCGCCACTTTTTGCTGGGGTATATCACGTAAATTTTGGATTTTGTACCCAATTCTAATTTTAATTTTTAGAATCATTCTAAGGGCGTCTTGCACCAACCGTTAACTCTCGGGTTAACTCTAAGCCGGTGACAATTTTGTAAGAAAACCATAGACTGACAATTCGTGAGTAAATTACACGAACACGGGTAAAATTTTCAAACTCTTCCAGTTTCTTATTGTGAAATTAAAGTTTATTTACTTTGTCCATACCAAATATCAAAGTGTGAATATTACTATGTTATACCTACATTCTAATTGTCATTTTCCGGTGGTGGTGTAACTTACAAGTAATTTAAAAGTAAAATTAAATGTACAAGTGCAGTGTTTGAGTGGAAATAAAAATGTAACGAGCGAGGCACGTTCCTCTATGGATGGATTCCTGATATCCCACACACAGGGAAACCTAGTTGGGAGTCAGATAGCCAGACATTAAATAAGAAGGGTGAGTGAGTGCATCTTTTGAGCGCTGAGGTTACATCTTCATATACCTATCTCTCACCTGTACCTACTTGTGTATGTGTAAATAAAATAAATTCAATTGAATTTAATTGTCCTAGTCTTCATCAGATCCTCGAGGTTTCAGATGTCGTAGACGCACCATGAAACATTTGAGCACAAATTCGAACCATCTAGCTATTACCGTTCCAGAGATCCCATCTGACATCAAAGATACTCCAAGATCTTGAAAACCACTGATCCAATTTGTATCAGACCTGGCTAAGAACACTCTCAACAGAATGCTCTATTAAATTTTAAAAACCGCGTCCAAATTGGATCATCCGTTATTAAGTTATGATGCCACAGCCAAACACATACATAGCCAAACAGACAAACGTGTCAAACTTATAATTATAAGATATAAAGTTTGTTGTTGCGTTCATACAGTCATAAACATACTCATATATGACAATAAAATAGAACGAACACCGTTCTATTTTATTATTTAAAAACAGTTTATAGTGGTTATTTTTTCGTAAAACTAGTGTATTTTACCTAAAAATCGTCCGTGTTAAGTGAACGTTATACATATAAGACAGTGAAATACTACAGATGGTGTGGATCCGGCATCTTAACCTCCAATTGCACTTGGAATGCAAGACACTAGTCATTCCTAGTACACACGACTCTCCCATAATCTCGACGTTGGTAAACTGTTTTTTTTCAAAACAGACGCCAAAACGTTCGAGTGTTTTTCAAGATTCTAACACGGTCAATGGCCAAATTGCAGTGTAAATTAAAGAAAAAAAGGGGTAGGTAGGTATGTACAGTCGACCACAGGTCAACCTACCCAAAACGTCAAAATTTGAGAATCTGAAATGTATCGCATTGCGCAGATATTGGTTCATTGGTTGAGATTTAATCGAAGGTTTTTGACAGATGGTATACTATAGCGTGTGGTCGGCTGTACCTATTAAGTAGATTGTGTAAGAGTGAACGGCATGTGTCGTAGCGATAATGCCTGTAATTGGCGTCCCCAGAATCGATGCCATTCTTAAACTAAAAATAAATGCCTGCATAGCTACCTATACCGTAGCTATAAATAAAACAGACAATGGGATTTAGAAATATTTATTAGTCCAGTTTCTTCTTTACGTAATCCCCGACCATTTCCCGACGCTTCAGGGATATTCCAGCTCGTTTGTTGAGTCCGTTAATTGTAGGGATTAGGTACCTACTCTAAATGCAAGGGTCGATAAGATTAGGAAAGAGGAACAATAATTATGTTGTCGAGGAGATAAAGAATATTTATATTAGCAAAATGGTGAGAAAAACAAAGGAAAACGCAAAATGTATGACTTTGGATCGCTAGCTGAGAACAAGAATATGAATTAATTATTGCTTACACTTGGAATTATCTAAAACCTATTCGATGCAGTAGGTAGGTAGTTCCGATTTTATAACTCTTGTAACTTTACCAGACTGGGTACCGTATTTCCGGATTCCAGCGAGGCCGCCAAATCTAAGTTAAATCGAACTCTGTCACGTGACAGTTTCATTTAGGCCTACCTTCATATTTGGCGGTCATGCCAGATTCGCAAATCCAGACAAATGTAGGTAGGTACATGTCTAAAACCTTTATTTATTTAATTATTTTAGGGGGATCTTGATCATTTTGTACTCGAAACATTGCTACCTACTTAGAACTTAACTTATTTAGTCTACTACGGCCTCCTTCATCAAGTTGCACCTGGTTATTAGATAAAGGGTCACACATAAGTACGTTCATTACGTAATCAATTGGAATGAAAAAATCCTCGGACGTACCTACTACGCGTACCATACTACGGCGCGTTTACCATATCTGATTGAGATTATTCTGTAAAAAATGCCCTATAATTTCCCTTTATTCCAAAGACGTTTTGAAAAATACTATAGGTACAATTTTTCGGTCATGTATGTCATGACAAACAATTTATTAGCGTTCAGGGCCTCAGTATTTGAATTCCTGATTCAATTCCGGGCCTGTCTGAAACTCTGGAAAATATCAGACGCTCGCTGGATGGTCCCAGTTCGGGCGCCAGTTTGCCAGACCGCTCTGCTTCGCCGAGCAGAGCGCACGTGTCGTTACGTTATCTCGACAGCGCGTGCGATCTCGCGATCTAAGTTGATACATAGTCTTGGTAAGTGTTGAAATGTTTCGTTTCTGTTTTTAAAATTTTTGATGTTTTTTTGTGTGTGTTCAACAGTCAGTTTTGTATTTTCATCGAACTCGTATTCAAATTAATTACGCGGTAATTGTCCTATTACTACTAATTTTAATTACAATTTTATCAAGTTTAAAATCCATCTTCATTGCTCAAGGAAACGTAAATTTTATAACAAAGATGTGATATGAGTATCGGTGTCAGTAAACATACAGATATAAAGTCACATTTGTAAACTGCACATTGAGAAATGGTGCGTGAAATGAAAGTAAATGGCATCGCACTCCATTAAATTTTTCCAAGTGAGTCTGTCCATAGTTTTCTCACAGATTACGATACCTACATAACCTTACCATTTTGTGACACTTTCATCTATTTTCATAGATATTGACTGTGCAAATTATTTATTCTGATTTTTGGAAGGAGTACCTAATCACGCACTTATTTATATTATTATTAATTTTTTTATTATTAATATTTTCATTAATAATATAAGCTGCATTATTCGACCCTGAAACCACGTCTGTTGTCTCAACACGTAACGTAAAAATAATGTTGGAAAGGAAATATAAAATATAGAAAAAGACATGACTGGGGACAAAAGCATGTATATACTCATAACTCCAGTTTATTCGTTGTACCAACTGCTCATTAATTCAAGACAACAGCCCGCTCCGCTGTCAGTTGAAACCTTAATTATTTATTCCAATAAACCAAAAATCTTGACAAAGATTCTTCTACAAAAGAACCCCAAAAACACCTTTTAAATATCAATTTGACACGTCCCGGCTCAATTAATTCAAAGGCTACATAAATTCTAATCTCTCGGATCACCAAGGGCCGTTTGTCGCCTTCACTTTGTGAAAAAAACGCGATTCCACCGCTGATTCAATTTGAAGACGGACGGGGTTGTTCAAAAGGAAATTAATACTGTCCGGTAATCCTGAAGACCTCGGGACATTGGGTCAAATAAGGCTTTGCGGTTGCGGGTAATGGGTTTTTATTTTGTTTTTAGAAACTCCGCAGTTCAGTATTTTTCCGGCGATTGCCAGTTATTTTAATCGGATTTCGCATTGGATACGAATAAGTAGTTAAATGGAGTCTCTTTATCCCGGTTAATGTAGACCGGTGAAATGTAGACAAAGGATTAATTTTTAATTTACTTAAAACCTGATTATTACTTATTTACATTATTATGATTTCATTTATTTCTTTTCCATTTTAGAGTACCTACACAAGTCTATATTTATTTTGCAAGACTATATCTTTGGGATTAGGTAAGGTTGTCAGTTACTTGAGTAACGACTTTTAAAGCCTCTGGATGGCTCTGAGTCATTTAGATATCTGTAAAGTTTTTCAGATCTATCTACAGACAGATCTAGATCTTAATTGGACACCTGCCTCGTTAAGTTTTTTGTGCAGAAATAAAAAGGCAAAACGAGTAAGAAAATGGTTAAGGCTAGAATCACGAACGCATTTCAGCATATAATAATCTCTGGTTTTATCTTTTTCCAGCCTACTCTCAAAAGCATTAATTGAATATCTAACCACTTAAGGACATAGTACCTACCTAGATAAGACCTAAATTCACTTTTTTATAAACAAACACTGACTCCTAAAGGTATATTAATTGTAAAAAGGGCCACTTTCAGCTCCTCATTTAGGCAGTAAATTGGTCCCATTAAAAATGTGCTGATATCAAATTGAAAGTCTTGTTCGCCCCCCGGGTCTGAGATCTAATCTCCTCGAGGACCGTTTTTTGTTTGGAGGACTATTTTCGTGCTATTATCTCGCTTATTGACTTATCATTTTTGGAGGAAAAGGTCGATTTCGTGATTCAAAACGATTTTTAGATAAGCCTGTGAAAGAATTTTGGAAAATTGGAAGCCAAGGGCATCGATAGAGTAGTGGTTGGAACATGGAGCAACCATGTGCGAGATCCGGGTTAGAAACTATGCAATGTTATCTACCAAGGAGTTTTTCGTTGTTTTCTAAGACTTACAAAGGTACCTTCATTTATCGACTGCTCTAACGGAAACATCGTGAACAGAGATAATCAGTGAGTGAAACGGGGAAGGCAATGGCAAAACACTCCATTAAATCTACCAAGAGAGGCATTCTATGCGGTAATATCATAGAATGATCACGACCCTCACCATTGAGGAATACGACTTAGAAGTAAGGAAACCAAGGAAAATCTTGTAAATACAAGCCGAATCCGAATTCCGAAATCGGCAAATGCTAATCTGAAATTCAGGGCCCGAGTCGGCCGGTGCTGGTGGGCGGAAGTTGCACCCAAATTAATGGCACGTCAAAGACAGATTTCCCGATGCAAAGGTCCATCGTTATCGCTTTAGTTAGTCCACATAAATGAAGTGGTCTGAATCACAAACTCAGTGGCTGTATTCTGTATCTTGGTCATTAGTGATAAAAAGGGTTACTCGCTCCAATATCACGCTTTTTTCATTTTCGAAAGTGCGTGATATGGAGCTAGTCACCCTTTTTAGCACTAGCGACAAAATACAGATAGAGATAATTAAAATAGATAGATAAAATTAAAAATACAATCAAGATAAATGGGAACGTATCACATGTCTCAATTTATTCTAAGGATGGTAATGATTTCGGGGGGTGGAAGGGGCAGATTCTATTCAATGGGGCTCCGTAGGGGGAAAGGTTGCTGTCATGAGCCTAGGTTTTGAGAAACGATCCCCAGAAAATGAGGGGTGTTGCTTCTCCTACATCCTGCTCTAACTCCAAAGTAATTATTCATTATATAGCGGCAAGCCACACCAGAAAAATCGGGCAGCGACACGACGCAGGAGGGCTACTCTATGTTGTAATTAAAGCAGAGTACGTGGAACAGAGGAGATTAATAAATTATATTAGTTTTTAGTGACTGCTTCAATATAAAACAAAACCATGACAGTGATACATCAATGTGACAACATATTAAAAGAAGATATTAAAATAGCCAGTAGTTATTATAGCCAGAGCTTAATATGCAACACTCTACGCAGATAAAGTTCATTTTTGATTACCATCCAGAAGCGTGACTACGCCGCTTCTAAATAATTTGCGTACCTATATAGGTAAATCAATACTTAACTTTATAGGATTTTGCAAACTGTTCAAAATTGGGACGTTGGATCTCACAACGTCTTTTGTGTGTGGCTTGTGTCTTAGAAAAATTGGCCAGTTCTTATGACTTGTCCCACGTCCCAACCTAGTGGGCGACAAGTGAAATATTATTGGAATTCCTCTATCCGGATTATCCGAACCCATTGTCGCATCGACACGACAAATTCCGACCTTTATTCTGCCTTGCAATAACGGACGAGATGTCGCCTTGTTCTGGTCCACAGCAAAATTGAAAAATGGAAACCGTTTATTTAGCGCTGTAAACACAGGAATACAGAATACAGAAGTATACAAAGTTTAATACACAGCACTGTCCTTTATTGACCTACCTATCCTTGTAAGGGTTTTGTGTTATCTTGTGCACTAAAAAAATTCGCCTCCAAGTACCTAACTTTATTGGATATGTTATTTGATAGACAAAAAAATTATGGTACATAACAATGACAATGTTTGTAGTTACCATAAATTAATATAATCTTTTTTAAACAATTCTTCGTAGCTTCTCTGTGGCTGTGCAGGGCGGGGGCAGTCTAATCTAATCTGGGGGTTCCTAAAACCCTAGCGCTAGGTCTCCATAGGGTCAGTGTTACCAGATCCTCACCCAAAATCATGATTGAAAGTAGCTTAAATCGCGATTTTTTTAAACCAAGTACTCGTACATTCGGTTAATTTTTAAACAGTAAGTAATTCGACTTTCGACAATTTCATAAGATTAGGTGCCTATAGGCAATTTATAAATAGGTACAATACGACACAACTCAGAAGTTACATCGATGTACCTAATCGAACAACCAATGGTAATCGCTCATTATCACGCCATTCGGCTCGTCACTCTCGCCATTCGCTCAGTGAATTCCCGCCTCATTCGATTGACCAATGACAACAATCAGTTCGGAACTAGTTCGGAACTGATCGATTTTACGAATTTTCCCGATGCGACTTCTATGTTGTGTCGACGAATAGTAGTTTATGCAACGGCCACGTTATGATAGCGATTTACCTACCCTCGCACACTCGAAAACTTTAAATATTTTTAGATTTACTTTGAAATAAAATACTTACCTATTTGTCAAATATTCTGACCTTTTCTCCCCTTAAAATCTGGGTCAAAATAACACAATAAATGTTTTACTGTGAACAAGGATGCGTCAGAATTACGTAGGGCCAACGTTACGACGTACCTACGGATACGAGTACATTACTGTGGACCCTAAACCCTGCCCTTCGGCTATTGTGCCCTCAATCCCTTGGGAATTAACAAAAGAAGGGATTAGAACAGTCGCAGCGAGATTATGACTCAAGTTAGAAGACTTATAACCTTATCTAAGTTATTTCCAGGCACAGTTTAAATAATGACCCACTTAGATCGAGATATGTATCTATATTTTAATACCATGTCATAGAGACGACCGTAATAATAAAGCTTGTCGTACAGTACTGTACTACCGAGATGAAATTGAGTCTACTTTTGATTTTTACTGCAAGGCTGACGTTGAGAATTATCGAATTTTTAAAGAAACTAATTTGTTTAGCATCATCATCATCATCAGCCTATTAATATTCCTCACTGTTGAGACACACGCCTCCCCTTGCTCAAGGGGGTACGGGCCATGATCCACCGAGCGAGCCCAGTGCTGATTAGTGGATTTCACACGCCTTCGGAAACTTTTAATTTACTCAGACATGCAGGTTTCCTCACGATGTTTTCCTTCACCGTTAGAGCAGTCGGTAAATGTACGTAAGTCTTCGAAAAAATCCGAAAAACTACATGTACATGTACATGGCACTGCATGGTTTCGAACTCGCGTGGGACTCCGGCGTCATAGCCTAGACTAGACCACCGACACTATTGTTTAGCATCGCAAATCCAAAACTTTGATTACATATTTAAAAATATGGGTTCACTGGAAGAAATTTATTTTAGAGATAAGCTAGTAAAATGGGTTTAGGTACTAGCTTTACATTATAATCGTTTTATTATTAAGTATATAAAGTAAAATGTAAATAAATAAGTGAAATCTTTCTCGCAAATGCACAAGAAGAATCATTCAATACCTACACTGTAACGTTTTTTTTTTCGTCCCTACCCTCAGAAATGTAAACAGTGTTGGAAATTCGTCATAGTTTAGATTATTGTAAATAAATAGTTAAATGTTCAAAATCACGTTGAAAACACGATAAATAGTGAAAGTGCATGTGGAAATCTGTGTACAATTGTTGTTTACGCTATAAACCAAAAATAAACAGTGATAAAAGTGTTTCGTTTTTAAAACTGTTAACGACTTTTTCGGTGCTTCTAAAACCTGACTTCTTGCTTGTATACGCAATAATGCAGTGCTATCAGTGTGATACTGTCCAAAATGATGACAATAGCGTCATTGTGTGCGATGGTTGTAAACGGATCGTGTGTCTTAGTTGTAGCAACTTGACTAGCAGTGAGGCCCGTGTGATGGCCTTGAAGGGCAAACGAACCCTTCTCTTTCTGTGCTCTCCATGTCGTGAGGCCCTGTTTCAGGTGCCTAAACTTATTAAAGCCTACGACGGCGTGCGCGAAGAACTGGATGAAATCAAGAAGCAACTAGCAGCGCCCGCGACCCCGTCCGCTTCTGCTGCTACACCCGCTGCTGTACAGCCCCCAGTGGACACCAGCATCGTGATAGAAGAGATGGCGGAGCGCGAGCGTAGAACGCTCAATGTCATCCTGGTTGGTGTTCCAGAAACTAACTCCGATGACAGTGATGTTCGGAGGACTAATGATGAGTTTGCTGTCAAGAGGCTCTTACAAGAAGTGACATGCGAACCAGACACACCGAACCAAGTGGTCAAAGTGTTACGATTAGGCAAGAGAGATACTACCAAACCCAGGCCTATAAAAGTGGTACTTAAATAACGACAGGATGCTGTGAAGGTTCTCAAAAACAGGAGTAAAGCCAAAGAGGTAAGGGTTTATGATGACAAGACCCCAATGCAGCGAGATGAGCTCAAGGACTTAAGGCAGCGCCTTGAACTACGAGTCGAAAAAGGTGAGAGTGACCTTACCATCAAGTATATAAGGGGTGTACCGAAAATTGTCAAGCAAAAAAACTGATAAACTGCAATGACCCTTACTCCGACCTTACATTCATGTACACAAATTTATCTTCATTATCACCAAAATTTGATCTATTTCTGCTGTATGTGAACACGCATAGTCCTTCCATTATAATTATTACTGAAACATGGCTAAATAAAAATGATAGGAACAGCACATTTGCAATACCCAACTATAATCTTTTCAGACTAGACCGGAGACATCGACCTAAATCCGAGGGTGGTAAATCACGAGGTGGGGGTGTCGCTATGTATGTTAGAGACTTTGTTAACGGTATTCCCATCATTGCTAGAACTAACCGACGGTACATGAGTGACTGCACAGAGGCATTATACTTAGACATCCAGTATGACACACACCACTTCTTAGTGGTTGGGGTTTATCGTCCTGATGACAAGGAAGAAGTAACATGGAAACCTCGTGATACCAAACTTTTGGCCAATTTAGCAGACGCCGCGGAGAATAACACGATAATAATAGCCGGTGACTTTAATTACACTGATATAGTATGGCCCCTTACTATCGACCAGAATTCCTCTGGACCTCGGGAACTTTTTAAGAACATGTTCCTAAATAGTAACCTTTATCAATTGGTCAGTCAACCAACACGATTCCGTGACGGCCACACTCCTTCCCTTCTCGACCTCATTATGACCAATGATGAATTCTTAATTAACAATGTGTGCTACAAATCTCCAATTGGAAAAAGTGACCATTGTGTATTGCAATTCTCCATTCAATGCCTCATTCAAAGAGTCAGAATGCAACCCAAATTCAAGCGATATTACCACTACATTGACTTTGATGAATATAATGCCGATCTAGAGAACGACCTTGGGAATATGAAATCTAATACTGATATGGAATGCTTATGGGGAGAACTTAAAACTGTATTAGATGTGAACACGGACAAACATGCTCCTCTGAAAAGGATAAAAAAGAGAAGGAATAATAAACCGTGGATTAATGATGACATATTGAAACTAATTGCTGAGAAGAAATCGCTTTGGGATGTTTACATGACCACAAATAATGAAGATGACTACAAGCTCTATAGAACAGTAAACAACCAATGTGTTGCAGAAAGTAGAAAGAACAGAAGTCGTTACGAGGCCAAAATACTAGACAGTGGTGACAAGCCCTTCTATGCCCACCTGCGTAGATGTTTGTCATCTAAAGTCAGTATCCCACCGGCCATGAGAAATCACAACGGCGATCTGGTTACAAGTCCAACAGACATAGCAGAAACCTTTGCTAAGGAGTTCCAGAAGGCTTATTCCCGTGAACCTGATCTAGTGGCATGTCCGGAGGTGAAGAAAATTGCTCGTGTAGAGGAATCACTATGTGACATTACTTTTTCATACAAAGATGTGGATAAAGTACTCAAGAACCTTGATATAGGGTCATCTCCAGGACCTGATAACATACCTGGCATAGTTCTAAAAAACTGCTCGAATACTCTAGTTCCCATCTTAACAGAGTTAATGAGGATCTCCTTCGATACTGGATGCGTCCCTCATGACTGGAAACATGCAATAGTAACACCTGTATACAAAAATGGTGACAAAACGGACCCAGCCAAGTTCAGACCTATTAGTTTGACAAGTATAATCGGTAAGGTCATGAAAAGGATTATATGCAATCAGCTCAAAAATTTCCTAAATAGAGAAAATATTATAGCGGTCCAACAGCATGGTTTTGTCGAGAGAAGGTCTACAATAACGAATTTACTGGAGTGCGTACACTCTTGGACAGGGGAGCTCGACCAGGGCAATCCTGTGGACGTCATCTACCTAGACTTCGAACGCGCATTTGATAAAGTTCCGCATCAACGTTTGCTCCTGAAGTTGGAACATTTTGGTATACGGGGTCATTTGCTGAACTGGGTGAAGGGCTATTTGTTGGGAAGAACATTCCAGGTTAGGGTTGGTACTGCACTATCCCAGAGGAAAGATGTGCTAAGCGGAGTCCCACAAGGATCAGTGCTCGCCCCAACCCTATTTGGAATTTATATTACAGACCTTATTGCTCTAATAGAGTCACAGTCATCATTCTTTGCAGATGACGGAAAACTATTCGGAAATCCATTAATACAGTCTGGACAATTACAATTGGATTTAGACCGACTACAGGAATGGACAAAGCAGTGGATACTTAAACTGAATGCATCCAAATGTACTATCTTGCACCTGGGTAGTAATAACCAAGATTCTACCTACACTATAGAGGACACACCAATTCCCACAGTCAACTCTCAAAAGGATCTGGGTGTTATAATTACTAAAAACTTAAAGTGGGGAGATCATATCAACGGAATCGTAAAAAAGGCAAACTCGTTTATATATGTTATAAGAAGATCGTTCCAGTTTATAACAGTTGAAGTATTCTTAAAAATTTACAAAACATATATAAGACCTCTACTTGAGTACGGGTTTCAAATATGGAACCCATACTTTGCGAAGGACATAGACCTTCTGGAGAGTGTACAAAGAAGAGCAACAAAGATTCCTTACAGCCTGAGACGAAAGTCCTACGAGGAAAGACTACACATTCTGGGATTACCAACTCTCAAAGAGCGAAGAATGAGAGGAGACTTGATTGAGACTTTTAAAATCCTCACCTACAAGTACGACCTCCCGGACCTTCATGAACTGTTTGCAATAAAGGACACACGACCGTTACGAGGACACCATTTGAGAATTAATCGCACGAACACAAGCACTAATGTCGCTTATCATTTTCTAAGCAACAGAGTTGTCCAAATTTGGAACGCGCTCTCTGATCATGTTGTGTCTGCAACCTCGGTGAACTCTTTCAAGAATCGTCTTGACAAATTTTTTAAAACGAACACAATGGCTATTTGAATTATATTATGTGGACTTGACAGTGAAAGTGAACTAAAAGAAAAACTATTTCCAACACTGTGATGTAGACATACCAGCATTAGCTGCTCGTCTATAATCTTCAATAATAATAATAATAATAATAACTTGCACGCGTCAATATGATTGATCAGTTCACTCAACACATTACTTCGTCTGGGGCCCAATTCGCCAAAATTACAACGTTTGTAGTTCTATTTCTATACAATTTCAATTTAGTTTTCATTCCAATTCTATTTGGACACCAAATCGCATTCTGCTGACGCATAACTCCACCACTGCCACCTTTCGATTTACTATCAATCGGGTAAAAATACCTTGGGAGGAACTTATATTTAACAGTTGAAGCGTTTTGTTACCGTTCAACTGCGATTCAGTATAAACTAAAAGTTTTATTAGAATACACAAATACGTTACTGTTTAATATATCGTTGACTCGATCGGAACTTAACTGAAATTGGATCGTTAATCCATATGAATAATATGATTCATATGTACCTATGTGCTGTTTTGTGTTTGTTGTAGGTGGAGTTTCCGGACAATCTTGACAAAATGTGCAAAATTCTAAATTTCGATAAACCAATTTCATAACCGGTCACTTTCACGATGTGTCTCCCTTACAACGTGAATTGGCGGAATTATTGTGCCTTAAAACACAATACCAAAGGCCATTAATTAAAAAAAAACAATAAAAAAATATGATTTGACATTTGGTTTTATAAATAGAGATTATTGTGCTTTATTTAATTTGGGTACATATTAGGTATACCCACATATTCATTAGGTTTGCTACACCTATTGGGTAAAATCGTGTTGAAACGTATGTATATATTTATAAGACCCACAATGTACCTACACGCGATTTATGGCAAAATAAATGAAATTAGTGGATAGTAGCATACGAAACACGTCATAACGATGCAGTTTAGATTCTATTTAGTTACGTTGTATTTAGTGGAATCGATCTCCTGGTGGAAGATCTTCCCTTTTCCTCCTTTATATCAATAGTCACTTTCACAGTTTTCTCACTCGAAAAACTCCAAAGCAATACACAAGTAAGGTGTGACATGCCAGGAGGTCAAGGAAAGGTACTCGTACACCCAGGTTCTTAAGGTAAGGGGCCGCTTGGTCCGTTTGAACAGTCCTTAATTAGTTAGGCCCAACTTGATACGTGACTTTTATCAACATAAAATATCCAGGAAAATTACCTCGACCCCATTACACCCAGGTGTGGATTCAGAAAAAAATAGGGGGCCATTAGTTTTTTTTAGTTTCTTCCCAGGGTTATATCCGCCCTGGGAGGAGTGTATTAATTATAAAGTACAATTTATCATTCGCTAACGGTATACGTCCGACAATTATATAATGTTTAATGATTATAAAGGGTCTTTCAACAAGGACAACACTCATTTTGATAATAAAGTTTTATCATTTGCACATGCTGCTGAACCGTGTAACTTGCCATGGTGATTTGGCATCAGTGACTGAATAAGAAACAACAGATTTGACAGATGTCGCCAAAACAAAATGGCCGCCACAAATTATTAACATCGACCCGCTCTATTTGAAAGTCTCTTTACAATAATTAGTAACTAAGGGATGGAACATGATTACAGTTAAAACTAATTACTGAACAAATAAAATAACAAGACAAGAAAGATATAAATTAAAGTTCAAAATTGTAAGATTAGTACTTAAATTGGAAAATTATATACATAACTCTCACGTCAATTTACATAATGGAATAATAGTAATAAAAATGGTCAAGGGCGACTCGAGCCTTATGCCCTCTAAGTTTTGTGGAGGTCATAGCCCCCCTAGTCAGCCCCCCCTCCCCTTCCTATTCGCTACTGATTACACCTATCTAAGTTACAATTTGCCGTGTAACCATTTAGAGATAGGGTTGTCACAATTTGCGAAAATAAGGTCCGTCCTGAAACCAAAACTGATGCAAAATAAAAATAAAGCTTTCTACGAGATACAATTAGTTAAGTACATAATTATGTAATTTAAGATCGAACTTTATTCAAAAAAGACAGGCGCGGTGGCAGGGGGGCTCACAGGGGTCATGACCTCCCAATATACTCGATTCTAATAGAAAAGAACCTTGCGAGAAATAGAAGAAAAAGTTCTTTTATATATATTTTTTATATTTATTTATTTGTCAGTTTCAGTTTTTTTGTTTTTTTTTTTGTTTTGCGGCCCAGTATATGATCCCCTCCCCCACCCCGCATCCCCCGCCCAACCAATCAACAGTTTTATCACACATGATTTCCCCCCAAATATTAAGGTAGGATATTATAGTTTCAAGATAGCATAGTTTTCGAAACACAACGGTGAAATATAGATCAACCCTCACATGATGCAAAAAGCGAGTAAAATGAAAAGGCTAATGTTTCGCTTTTGTCTACGCGAATATTAGTTACAACCCTAATTAATAATATTAATATAACGGCCTTTGGCTAACATGGGGTAACATTACCGCGATAGTTGTTTTAAGTTATTTTAAACTTCGGCTTACAAATCCTAGGAAAATATAATAGCGCCAGGGCCGTCATGGCCGTTCGGATTTTGAGGGTCCCATTGCGAAAGTTAGAAACAAGATTAAATAGTTAAGTAAGAAGAGATTCTCGTGTGAAAAGCGAATCACAAAATTTCAATGCGACAAAATATACTTGCTATGCCCAGTACGCACATTGTATAAAAGTTACGCTGCAAGTTTTTTGTCCCCACTATTGGGGCACAGGCCTCCCTTTGCACAAGAGGGCACGGGTCATGATCCACCGACAGCGCGCCCAGTGTTGATTGGTGAATTTCACACGTCTTCGGAATTATTAATTTTCGTCAGACACGCAGGTTTCCTCACGATGTTTTCCTTCACCGTTAAAGCAGTCGGTAAGGATTACTCGCAGATTGACCCGTGTCTTCGAAAAAAAAAGAAAAAGCGGCATAGCGGTACACGGCATTGCATAGTTTCGTTCGAACCTATTACTCCCGCATTGGATGGATTCCGGTGTCCTAGCCTTTACGCCACCGACGTTTTTTAGACTAGCGAGGCCCCCAGCCACGAAGCCTGTGCCCTAGTCCAATGGGTCCAAGCGTAAAGACGGCACTGAAAATTCCGGATTTCATCGTGAGTGAATTTCAGTTTTCCACCGGTTGTTCATGAATTTTAATGGGACATTAATGCTTCGTTAATAGGTAAACGGAGTTGGGGATTTTAGTAGCGAATAAAATGTTATATATCGTTTATTTCATGTTTTATAATGTCTTTAATTTCACATGAAAATTAGCTATGAATTTCGGAATGAAAAATTTACCTTTTCAGAATTTAATCGAATGCATGGTAGAAAGTAGAAAGCATTGACATTTTCTGTCGGAAAGATTTTTAAGACTTAATTTGATTTTTAATTTAAAAAAAATTACCTACCTAATATGATCATGAAGACCTTTCCTATACTCGAAAAATTATTCCGTAACTCTATTAAAACAAACATAGGTGCTTACTTTGCCCTTGGAAGCCTATGGAGGCCTTTTTCATCAACATTCAAATAGGTTTCTGTATACTTTTTCTTTCATCCACCTAACTTAAACTTACTCTAGTTATAGTACCTACTGAATATTTCGTAAGTTACTGTCTTACCCTATCTAAGTAGATGGAAAACATTTATTTATTTGGAAAGTTAAGTTTGTCGTAAATAGTGTTCTTCGAAATGTAGAGCTATACGAGTATAACCTTTTTATGTTACCGTACCTATTAGGTACAGTAGCCGGCGCCGATTAAAGCTCTATACATGTACACGTTTCTATTCTATTCTACAGGTTTTTTTTCTCTTTAATGTATGACCTCTGCTAGTGATTTACACTACAATTTGGCCAATGACCGTGTTAGAATCTTGAAAATAACTCGAACGTTTTGGCGTCTGTTTTGAAAACAACAGTTTACCAACGTCGAGATTAAGGGAGAGTCGTGTGCACTAGGAATGCCTAGTGTCTTGCATTCCAAGTGCAATTGGAGGTTAGGTTTCCGGATCCACAGCATCTGTAGTATTTCACTCCCATTTCGCTGTCTTATATAACGTTCACTTATCACGGACGATTTTTAGGAAAAATAAACTAGTTTTACGATAAAATAACCACTGTAAACCGTTTTTAAACAATAAAATAGGACGAACACGCCATGACAGCATGAACGCAACAACATAACCCCCTATTCTACATGTTGTGGTTGAAGGTAGTTGCTTACTGGATTAGATACTCAATTTTTTCTACAGACTTCAAGGATTTCGAGGGAGGTCCAAAGTAGAGTTGCCAATAGTGATTTGGCCGAATACCGAATATTCGGCAACGCTGTCGGCCGAAGCGCCGAACAAAATACATGCTTGCCGAGGGCGTAAACTCGTAATAGACAGGCCGCAACCTGTCTCATTACGGTGCATACGAGAGCGACGGGCGGGTATTAGTTTCAATTGCGAGTAAATCACGTCACGGCACGCTTTGTCAGATCATAATAATACATACAACATTAATATTGTGCAGAGAATAGTTCTTATTCAATTGTTTGTTCGTTAAAAGGTTTACAAAATGACACCAATTAATAAAAAATCGCCTATATGGGAATATTATGAGATATTATCCATTACAACATACCATTGATCAATTTTACTTACTAAAGTATTGTAATTTGGTAATAGAATACATATAATCTTGAGTAATATGTGGTTTTTTTTTCATGATTTGGTATTCGGTATTCGGCCGATTAGTACGCACTATTCGGCCGAATACCGAATACCAAAAAAAAGTGGCCGAATAGGCCGAATACCGAATAGCAGCCGAATATTCGTGGCATCTCTAGTCCAAAGTCCCTGGCAACGACCCTTTACTTACTACGTCTACGGCACATCAATCTTCTACTTTCTCATATCGCGAGCCTGTTACAAATCGCAGGCCGGTTTTCCGTAAAGCATTGATTGAAAGAAATCGTCAATCAACCAACAATAATTCATCGTGTTCTATGGATCGGAACGGAACTTCACAATTCAAACTTGGTCAGATTCGATTAATCCAGGGGAACTTCGGAACCGAGCCACTCTTGGGTCTACTGATATACGAGTAATCCCGGTTTCATTAAAAAATTCCGCTTTGATGCAACTTCGCAACGCGCAACGCACGCCTGTGCTGGCCTGTCGGATATTTTCCAGTTTTAACTCATTATCCAGGGAAGGGCTCTGGCTCGAGGGAGATCATGATTACTAATTCCGGGTGTGTAGGTTTGGTATTCATGGAGAATGTTCAGATTAATAAATAATAATTGCTTTTTTTAGGGTCCCGTTGTCAACTTTCTAGTCCCTACCCTTAAAGTTGCGTTATATCTATCTATCTGTCTGTACCTACATATATCTCACAGAAGGGCATCGCCCCTGTAACTTTTGAAATACATTCTGAATGATATTTAAGTACCTGTCAATTACTGTCTTTCAAAGAAATTATAACAAACGCCATTACCAAAGTTACGTTGTGAAATAGAAGTCGATTTCATAGGAACAAATTGTTATGAAATTGACTGTAGAATACTTTTTGCAATATATACGGCTAAGGAACTCTATCATGTGCGTGCCCAATACGCTCTTAGCCGGTTTTTTACATACACTAGGGAAGTATATACTTAAATTATATATTTCTCTGGTAAATGTCGTATATAGGACCTTCAAAAGATGGAATTATGGAGAGCCCCAAATCTTAGTCTGGAAATTTGAAACTTAGATACGTTTCTTTTAATTTTAGCCACATTCACTGACTTATAATAACAATTAGGTAGGCACTTACGAGTAGTTAGAGTGAGTAATAATATCATTATTTCCAAATTCAAAATCGGAAGCTATGAAAACCACCGAATGCCAATTTTCAGCCCGATAGAAACAAATATTAAGCATTATCATATCTTCGGCCGCGCCCCCTGATGGATTGATATAAAAATTATTGCCAAATTCGAAATCAGAAGCTATGAAAATCCCCGAATGTTAATTTTCAGTCCGATAGGAACAAATATCATTGCATATCTACAGCGGCGCCCCCTGATGGATTAGCACAATAAAATCCAGCTAAGAACCTGCTCTGTTATATTCCAAAGCTATAGCAAGAAACCGCATCGAAATTGGTTCAGCCGTTTCGGAGCTAGATCGGAACAGACACTTGCACATACAAACAAACAAACATCCTCTTAGGTCGAACGCATATACCTTCTCCGTTCCGTCGTGGTAAAAATAGCTACCAGTATAACTTACCTACCCAAAGTATGTAATAAGATTTCTCAGAAGACACTCCTATATTTTATATTTTATTTCTATCCACGTGAATGAAATCTGATTAGATACAGATACGAATACTTAATCTAATACTTTTTTCTAAAAATAGTACGCGGCTAATAACATTTTTCATTCACGAGTGGGTAATAAAGTTACCAATTTAATCTTGTTCATATTTTCTTCGTCATTTTGTAATAATATGGACTTATGTGTAGCTATATACAGAGCGTCGGTGGCCTAGTGGCTAAGACGCCGGATTCCCATGCGGGAGGTCCGGGTTCAAAACTATACAATGCCATGTACCAAAGAGTTTTTCGGATTTTTTCGAAGACTTACGTTCATTTACCGACTGCTCTAACGGTGAAGGAAAACATTGTGAGGAAACCTGCATGTCTGAGGAAATGAAAAGTTTCCGAAGGTGTGTGAAATCCACCAATCAGCACTGGGCCCGCTCTCGGTGGATCATGCAGGCTCGTACCCCCTTGTGCAAGGGGAGGCCTTGCGCCCCAACAGTGGGGACATTAATAGGCTGATGATGATGATATGTAGCTATCATATATCATATTTTGTAAGCAGATTTCGCAGAAACGTGGCAAAAGCCGAATCTTGATTGAAATCCCTGATTCTAAGATAATGGGGAGTGTTAACGTCATATATCGTTAATTTTAAAAATACTCTATACGCATTTATACTTATCTAATATTCATATAATTATACCTGTTCCTTTCCTACCTATCACCTATGAGACAAGACCGAAAGAATACGCGCATAGTGATGACGTCACAATGTCATCTGCCAATCCAATTCACTCGTGAAATGACTTCTGTCGCAACGGTCACGCAAAACAAACGCTCCTCGGAATTAATTAATTTCCACGCTAATTACTCTAATATTGTAAATGAACTATCGAGTGCTCTAAGTGCGCAACCCTTCAAACTTTGGTGGAAACCAGAAGAACCCAGCCGCCGGAGATCAGATCAAGGAGTTTCTCAAGTAAGTCTTGTCTCATCTCCTTCTAGCTCTCTGTCGTTAATTTTGCCACCACCCTTCTGGCCTACCATTCACCTTCTATTGTCCTCTTCCAACGATTGTCAAACCTAAAAGTAAGTAAATTTTGTTTTACAATGCAAAGAATAACAAATTCGACCGAAAAGGGAGTGTAAAGCACCTAAACGTATAGCAATATTCCGCTAGAAAGTGATGTTTGAATTCGATACGTATTTCGGCTTCCCCTTTTCAGCAGTAGGTAAGTAATTTTTTAAATATCCAATAATGAATTTCTCCAAATTAGCATCACCTATCAGCCCGTGTCGGTCCACTGCTGGACATAGGCCTCTCCCAGGGCGCGCCATATTACTCGGTCCTCCGCCTTTTTCATCCAACCATCGCCAGCAACCTTCTTCAGGTCATCGGTCCACCGGGCGGGGACCGCGTCCTACACTGCGCTTTCTTCTACGCGGTCTCCACTCTAAAACTCGTCTACCCCAACGGTTGTCGGTTCTGCGACAGACATGGCCAGCCCATTGCCACTTCAACTTACTAATCATATGAGCTTTGTCGGTAACACGCGTTTTGTGACGGATGACCTCATTTCTAACTCTATCCATCATAGAGATAGCGAGCATAGCCCTCTCCATAGCTCTTGAGCGACTTTGAACTTTGGGACCAGCCCTGCCGTGAGTGTCCACGTTTGGGCGTCATATACCATAACAGGTAGGACGCACTGATTGTATACCTTCGTCTTAAGACTTTGTGGTAACGACGACAAAAAGACATCACCTATAAATGATATATTGCGGCAATGTTCAGGCGTGGTAGATTTTAAAAGCGTTATAAAAAATCAGGGGGTGCATGGTGCCGTGAGTCTGGCCCTGGACCCGCCATCTGCAGTTAGTTCACAGTGTCAACTACATTGTATCGACAAAACCTCTATATTGTATGTAATAACGATAGTCGAACTGTCTCTGTTGCTGACGTGCCATTAATTTATGTCGATATTTTAAACGATTTGCAGTCGAGTTCTTGTATGTCTTAATTTATAATTAATTATGTAGAAGCATGTGTGGCAGCGAACGTTCTAAGTTTCTAATTCTAATTCGTGTATTTCCGAAATGTCTTCATTTTTGCTATTATATTGTTGTACCTATTGTGTCGATGAATAAATTATTAATAATTTTAATATTTTTTTTTATTCTCTAATTAAGACGACGTCGTCGAAGAGCGTCGGTGGCCTAGTGGCTAGGACGCCGGACTCCCGTGCGAGGTCCGGGTTCGAAACCATGCAATGCCATGTACCAATGAGTTTTTCCGATTTTTTCGAAGACTTACGTACATTTACCGACTGCTCTAACGGTGATGGAAAACATCGTGAGGAAACCTGCATGTCTGAGGAATTTAAAAGTTTTCGAAGGCGAGTGAAATTCACCAATCAGCACTGGGCCCACTAGGTGGATCATGACCCGTACCCGTCTGGTGCAAGGGGAGGCCTGTGCCCCAACAGTGGGGACATTAATAGGCTGATGATGATGATGTTCTCTCTCTAATATTTAAGTTTCTTTGTTTTTATTTTGTTTGTTTGATTTTCCAAAGCCGTAGATTAAAAAACATTTTGTTATCGAATCTTACCCTTTGTTTAACCATTGTATAACGTCAGTTAAGTTATAAACCCACCAGGAAAAGTTCTTGTTTCAATTAAGTAATTAAAAATAGAATTGACCGACTTTTTGATAAAGGTTAAAATTAATTACTGAAGTCCGTTGATTTATCAAATATAATTAAATGCGGGTAAAATCCAAAATTGATCCCACAACTTTTAGCCTGCCGCCACAAGGGTGTAAAGCCAAATTTCAAACTTTTAAGTTACTCCGAACTGGATGTAGTTTCGTTTCTTGGCCCCCTTGCCCAACTTTGCTGTTCATGGTTGCCATGCTTCTGAAATATCCTTTAAAATATCTCGTTTCGAGGAAAAATCGTGAAGTTCGTCAATTTTTGCGAAATAAGTAAGTTTTGCACTTTCGGACTTCAATGTTCTTATAGGTTAAGTATTTATAGAAATATACACTCGCTAGTCACTGCTTATATTTAGCATAGACACTCCCCCCGATTCAGTAACCTTCCGTTTTTAGTAACCATTGGCAAACCCACCACCTATCCCTTTATTTTTCTTGTTAGATAGACTATAAGAAGTAAGTTAATTATTATAATCAAGAAGTAAGTACTTAACCTTACTAAATTTAACCTTTTTCAGCAATAATTTTTTTCTTTTTTACATATTATCTGTGATGGCTCTAATTGTATATAAATACATAAATAGAGTTACAAGGTTTCTGTATCATCGGTGGCGGTTTAAGTTGGCACCTCCCATCAAATGCACCTGATCGTGATCGTTCGAAACAAATTAGCGCCACGACCCGGGGTTGCCAGCATTTCGCTCCCTGATGCCAACCCCCGCAATTCCCAATTTTTCGCCAATATTAATGGGTTGAAATGGAAAGCGTGCACCAGACAATGACTGATTAATTTGACACTGTATAATTTAAGATCACCCTTTGACGCCTGGGTACCTAATACAGGGTTAATTATGTTATTAATAATTGTGTGAAGTCTCAACACAAAAAGTGAAATTACTCGGAAACGTCCTCTAAACTCTTAAGCGAAGACATTATAAAAGATTTTTTTGGTACCGAACTATCGAGTAACATGGACAAAATTTACGTGTCACGAAATTGGGTACCTATGACTGCTTTGGGTATGAAGGAAGGAAACACTAGCTAACTCGAGAATATTTCAAGTGCCTCGTTTGCATTTATGAGTAATAAATAGAATTTTTAGAAATTCAGTCTATTGAATACCTAGTCAAGAAGGAAAGAGTGACAGCTATAAAGACGGGTTATGACTCGTGATCCCTCTAATTTGACCCACTAATGGTATAGTATCTCGATATAATGGGCTCGTGGTTCCACTAATTTGACCCACTAGTGGTACAGTATCTCGATATAATGGGCTCGTGGTTCCACTGTCTGGTGGGATCATCATCAGTCAGCCGAAATGCAGTTTATCCTTGTTCCATTAATTTGGCTATAAACGCATCCGGCCACATTTTTCATTTTTCTTGCTAGGATCCTATGTGGGACGTTATTCGTTAAAAAGGCCGCTGGCAAACTGAACTTTTAAATAGATTTTCGTGTTAGTAGGAGCTTAAGGAACTCTTTCTACGGAATACATAGTCTACAATAAAAATACGGAATCGAACTTATTAATAATTAAAATAATAAATCTTTATCTAAGGCTGCATAGGCCCCATAGATAAATACCTTATAGACTAACATACGTAATTAAAAATACAAATTTAAATTTATATATTTCGATGACACATGCAGATAATTCTTCTTCGTCAGTTCTCTGTACTGTCGGTAAACCAGGGTCCATAAAATTAAATTAAAAAATTAATGGCGATTCTATTTTGGCAGGGTTCGACTATGGCCAGAATAGTCTACTTTAAAAAATCAAAATTGGTTAATAAATGTCTTAAGGACAATATTACAGTATGACAGTATTCGTATGTACTTAAAATTGTTATGTAGTAGCATACGTGTAGGTATATTTTTATATATTATATGAGTAGGTATTTTATAGTATAGTAAATAATAATAATTAGTAAATCTCTTCTATTTAATTTATATGCACCCGTCTTGCAATATCTGTATGACCCAATGGTTAGCTGGTAGAAAATGCCGCATGGCATTAAGCTCGCCTCATGTACTATTTTTGTGCATTAAACTGTTAAATAAATAAATAAATATTGAGAAGATATCTTCCGAATTTTTTTTTGGCGTCTATTTATTTCAACTGGTAACATTATTTACTTACAAACCCTTCAAATATTGCGAACAAAATCGTCAAACATTATTTACGATACCGTCAAAAACACAGGCGTATTTACTGGTTTGGAAAACATCCGGGACCGGGTTCAGAATTTCCATTTTTCGTAGATGGTTTACAAAGCAAATAACATTTTTTTTAATATGAAATGGAACGTGTATTAAAAGTAAATACTAGAGATTTTGGTAGGTAAACAATTTGACGTTTATTATTTTGATTCTGACTGAAATTAATGTTTTTATTTCTTCATTTGTTTTTTCGTATAGTATAATATATAGTAGGTATATATATAGCATATATATAGTAAAGTAGTAATAAATGCAAATTCTTTTGACCGAATTGAATTATCAGGGGACGGAACATTGTAAATCTGGAATAAATACTGCATTATCATCATCAGCAGCAGCCTATTAATGTCCTCACTGTTGGGACACAGACTCCTAACATACTGCATAAATCTCATTTATTTAATAATGTTTAAGTTTTTGAATCTGATCTGGGCAGTAGCTGTAACATGCAGCAAGATGATGCATAGAATGTGCATTTACTGCACTTCAGTTTTTCTATAGATTTTGTGAAATAATTAAAACTCTAATGTTCTCATCTACGAAGTTTTGCATTATTTACCCTAATATTAGTTCTGCTCCTGATGGTAATATGGAAGTTCTTTGTTCATAAATATCAGAAAAAAGCGATGGATACAAAGAAAACACCATCAGAATCAGAAATCATTTATCTTATAAAAGTTTACCAATTTTGAGCGTACAATTGGGACAATAAAATTATTACATACCTACAGAGTATTTTTATATCAAATTCAGTTATTGAAATATTCGTTTAAATCGTAAAATTCACTATTAACTAACCACAATTTTAAATGTTTCTTAACCTTATTCCCTTCTAAATCAGTGGGACTTGAACCCACACCTCCGGCTATACCGTAGCCGGGCTCTACTCCGGGCTACTAACTCAACGGGCGATTTTCTGCACTTACCTCCTCATTCATATATCTAAGGTTACTACTTCTTCTTCTAAACCGTATTCCTCATTGCTGAGGGTCGTGATCATTCTAAGGGATTAACCACTTAGAACGACTCTCGTGGCAGATTTAATGGGGTGATTTGCCATTGCCTTCCCCATTTCACACACTGGTTATCTCAGTTTGCAGATTTCCTCACGATGTTTTCCTTCGCCGTCAGAGCAGTAGGGAAATGTACATAAGTCTTTCGAAAAAACCGAAAAATTCATTACTACACAAAATTGAATGGTTTCGAACTTGGACCTCCCTCATGGGAGTTCGACGACCTAGCCACGACGCCACCGACGCTCTCGGTTACTAGGAATCTTTAATTACTAGGTCTTAGATTACTTAATTATTCTGTGGTAGTAGAATAAACAGCTCCGTGGTACAACGTGCGTGTTCTATCTCTTTTATCATGCATCGCTTTGATCTCTGATGTCTCTACACTATTGGAAGAGTAAGGGTAGGTTTAGATGCGGTCTATCTGAATATCTAGCACCCGCGACGCGAATACTGGGATTTTCTCCTTGGTTAGATCAATGTTAGTTAGAGTAATCTAGCCAATTAGATACCTTTAAGGGACTTGGAATCATCATCATGCTTATACTCTAGTCCACTGCTGGACATTTATGCCTCTCCCAGGGCGTGCCATGAGCCCGAACGACTGAAGGTATAGTCAAAATAAATATTTTGATTATACAGTCTTGTGCCTGAATTTATATTAAAACTATCTTAATATAACATGTTTTTGTGTTTTATTTGTAATTTTATATTAGAGGTGAACCGGATAGGGATTTGGCAGGATATCCGGATACCGAATATACGTCCGAGAGTTTGTTTTTTAAACAGGATTGTGATCGAGGTTCTGTACCCACCCACCTTTAGATTTCTTCACCTATAAGTAGGTACAGAGTATATTTCAATACTTTTAATTTGATGACAGCATTCTGGAACTTTGCGACTCACTACAAGGGCAGGGCTGCATATAGTTAAGTTGATTTTCATTCGAAATTAGATATGATTCGAACTATCTATTTTATACTAAATTATACCAAGTAAGTACCCCAAGGCAAGGTAATCCCAAAACTACAGGGCCGATTAAAAATCTGAGCAGTGATAATTTTACGGATGTACGGAAAGAAATCCAAAATAAAAACCCGTAGTTAATTTTACATAAAATTATGTATGTTATAGTAAAATTACGGAGGGCTGCAGTTTCTTCCAACCTCCCGTAAACCTATAATAAGAGAGGGAGGCTGCAGTCCTCTGAGACCTCCTGATTACATCCCTGATAGCTTATGCTTACTTAATAAGGTCCTGTTTGTCTGATCCCGTTCGAACTTTGCTCTCGGCTGCGGTAATCTGCGAAATGAAATGGGTTTTTTAAGGCATCCGAAGTGGAGGCTGTTTCGCAATTTGGAATTGGGAAATCAATTCTGATGGAGTAGGTAATAAGCGGGGAGGATTATCATATTTGGATTGAGAAATCTTGAGTAGGTATACTTACCGAAGTGTACGGGGTATAACAAAAACCCCATAGAGCCGAAAGTATCCATCCATAACTGAACAACTCTCACTATGTGACTAACTCTGAAAAAAAAAACAGCAGTTTCATTCATTTCGGTCGTTTTGTATGGAATAGCTTTTTTTGCGATTTCAGACCTTTTATATTGCTCTATTCAGGTGAAATATTTTTACGCCCAATATAAAAACGTGCAAGCTATGTTCAAGTTAATGGAACGGAGTCGACATTCTCAAAATGCGACATTCCGCCTGTCTTCCTCTGCAGCCCTCATTTAAACACCTCATAAAGGTGACGCACTGAATAATGCTCGCGTACTTATAGTGAAAAGTCTTTCCTTGACTTTATGGCGACGGACGGGTTTTAAACGCATGTTTCGAGTTTTTAGGGATGTCTCCGAAGGCCTCCAACCTTCTATGTTGTCGCTCCGACGTCCGTACGTCCACCTGTGACGGCCGTCTAGCTGTTTATTAAGTCTTATTTAGGAGGTTATGTTCAACGTTCGTGCTGTCATGGCGTGTTCGGCCTATTCTATTGTTTAAAAACGGTTTACAGTGGTTATTTTTTCGTAAAACTAGTGTACCTATTTTACCTAAAAATCGTCCGTGTTAAGTGAACGTTATATAAGACAATGAAATGGGAGTGAAAAACTACAGATGGTATGAATCCGGCAACTTAACCTCCAATTGCACTTGGAATGCAAGTGCAATTGGAGGTTAAGTTTCTAACACGGTCAGTGGCCAAATTGCCGTGTGTACACTAGCAGAGGCCATAATTAAAGAAAAAAATCTTACTTTTTGTGTCCCTTTTTATTTACCTTTAATGTCGGAAAAAAGACGGATTTCTAAAAATATAATTATACTATTACAGGTTCGTTTTCCCTGACTTGACATCGTAACTGACTAGGTTTTTATGTTCCAAAGATTATAATATTAAGGCAAATGGTAGAGAACTAAATACCTAATAAAATATGACGTCTCTGAATTGTAATGTTTAATCGATTTAACTTTCAGCGGTTGTGTTTAAAGAAATCGAAGTAGCCATCTCTTGTTATTTCTACCTCTTGTTACGGGCATCCAAGTGCTCGCGCAGAAAAGTATCGTCTATAATGAAGGCGCGTTTATTTAAACGCGCGTTAAAATACAAAACGTTCGTCTAAAAAGCCTTAGATACTTAACTTTGTGACAAAGTTGCGTAAGTACTTGCTCAATTTAAAACGGTAAGTAGCCTTTTCATGAGACAATACTCATTATCTATGAGAATTGCACGGCTTAAGATAAGTTCTAAGTCCTTAAAAGATTTGATTATATTGATGGCATCTCTTTCTAAAGCAATAACTTGAAATGGGATAGCCTGTGAATGGAAAATTAACTTTAATGATTTTTCGCGTATATTAATGTGTATTAGTGCAAAAGGATGAAAGGATGGCAAATATTATGTCAGGCCATTGTCAAGCGAGACAGGAAAATAATTTTGAGGATTTAACTGATTAGGAGACTAACATTTTCCCATGGGTTCTAGGGTTTAGTTGGTAGGGTAACCTACCCTCATATTTCCCTGAGAATGTACGTACATTTCATTTCATTTCATTTATTGAAAATGCATTACAATGTCATACAGCACGGAGCCAAAATTGGAATTGTAGTCAATCATACATGAAAAGTTATCATGTCAAATATTAAATTATATAAATCAAATACCTAATATATAATCAAATGAATTAAAATTACAAATAAAAATAAAATAAAGTTACAAATTGAAATTAGGCCTACATCTGACAACCTACTGAATAAACGTCCACATCTTAGTTCTTCTTGACTGAAAATCGGTCCCCACTTTTCTTTACCCCTGCCTGTATAAATCGCTTGTTACCCAAATGAGTAATTTTGCAGTTTGACAAATGCAGGCGTCTGAACTCGCATTTATCTTTCGATGCAATATGGTCCTTCTCCTTCGTAATATTCGTCTTTTAAATTGTCTCTGTAGATAATTGATGATAATGATAATGTAGGAAGATTGATAGTTAGTTGTTTATCAAATTACTGTCGTCAGCTTTCATTAGAATAAAATTTAATAGGTAAGTTACTTAACTTACTTACCTAACCTACCTTACCTTAGATACCTACTTAGGTATCTACCTATGGCACAGACATTATTTTTGATCTAGAGTTTAAACTTACAAATGTTTTTAAATTACCCACATAGGTAACATTATTATTAAAGGTAAGAATGTATTTTTTTCTCATTTACTATAAAATTAATTATAACTTATAATGACATTTAATTTAATTTATCCCGTTAGCATTTATTACTATTATAATTTATTATAATTTCTTATTTTATATTGCGGTGCCCTACTCAGGGTTTCATGTATGAACATTTTTTTAAAGACCAGTTACACATGAAAAGCAATAAATGGTATGAGTATGAGTAAGGCAGGTCACAGAGAATCTTCGGCTTTCTCTCTCTCTCTCTTTATATTCTGTTATTACGAGTCCCCATATGCAGATTGTCGTTTCATAAAGCAGGGAGTTGGCTCCATAATCAAATAGTTTGTGTAACTGTTTACTTTACAAACATGTTTTTTTTCTTTTAGCCAAAGATAATTTATCCTGAATTTGTTTACTGTCTACCCTCATATCATTAAAATATATGTTACATATTTTTATAACGTCAAGTTTTTTTAATTTCTGAGTTTATCTTGTTCGTGGTGTCTAGTTTGTCATCCGTTATTGTTGTTTTAAACGAATTGTTAGACGTTTTATTTGTAACAAAATGACCTCAAAATTGTGACCTCAGTTTTTTTCCACTTCACTATCCAACTTAAGGTTTATTATTCTACTGATACACATTGGTTTCATTTATGGGTAAAAACGTTGTAAAGTAGTTATTAATCTAAACAATTCTCAAAGGATTCAAATAGTTGTATACAACTACCTATAGTTGTTAATACTGAGTCACCAAAAGGAATCACTGAATCTATTTTATTCTGTTTACGGAAATAATGTAAAATATCGTTCTCAGACGGAACCCAGACGTCTGTGGGTTGTGCATCCCCAACAATGAGTCATTTTAACAATACTACGATTTCAAGATCCCCGTCCCACCAAAGCAAATTCTCTGTCGCGAATTTCACTCTAAGAAGCTCCACACACCGAATGCGGTGCGGTGCGGTGAAACCGCATGCAGCCGTGCCGCGTTCGGTGTGCATTGTCTCATATGGGCAGCCGCGGTTAACGCACCGCGCCGCACCGCGTTCGGTGACGTAGCTTCTAAATTGGTTAGCATAGCGTCTATTATGATCCAGATTAAAACTTGCTGCAATTTTGATTTTCCTTTGATATCAAATGGTTCAAATTAGTGTTAATTCAACATTTTCTTAACTTTTGCCTACATTTTTCACCATTTTATGCGAATTTTCCCGGCGTTCCCCAACCCTTTTCGAAATTTTTCCAACATTTTACCTTAAAGTTTTGCATGAAGTTTGATCAAACTTTTACTTGTCATGGAAAACTTTTTGCAAACTGTCTCGTTTGATGTATAAAACTTGTTGCAACTCAGAAACAATTTTACATTGCTATGTAGGACAGACAGCGATAGCGAATTTCGTGACGGTATGGTCGAGCCTTTAAACTAGGATATCAGTATAGAACTGTTGGACCGGTACCAATTGGGGGTGACGGTAACCATTTGGACACTACTTCGTACCATCACCCAAATAAGAAACTGAAACTTCTAATCCAATAGAGAATAATAGAGTCCAAAAGTTTGCAGTTATTTTATATCTAGAAAGAAAATTGTATGAAATTGTAGATGGATATATAGGAATTAAAACAAAAATATTAAAATACTAAATAATTGTTCATTGAAATTTAAATAATTTGGCGGTAGTTTAGTTCATGTAAAGGAATCTGTCTAATAATTGACATTTAAAACGATTAATTTACGATTTAAAATATACCTTACAGAAAATTTGTTTGAAGAGTCGGTTGGGAAATCCCATTTTTCCATTTCTATTTGTTACAAAGGATCTTTGATGAAAGGTGCTCGCTGATAAAATACATTTCCGCCTCAATACCAGCAGGTACAGTCAGAAACATGTTAGTGCACCTTATTCTGCAGCAATAAGATTGACATTGGGTCAAAAGCGTAGGCAATATCTATGACAAGGGTCTGATCATTCGACAGGGTTTCTTTATTCAGTCATATTCAGTATTTTATTGGAACTGATACATGTCCCGTTCAATGGAGATTCTTCGCTATTCTATTAGTACATTTTGTAACAATTGCGCACTTGTTACACAAAGCGCAATGTCAATATTATTGCATTATTATTACTTTTTATGTATATTACTGTTTTTCTCCCATTATTGGGGTGAGTTTACCATACTGTCGTGAGCTTTTGGCCAAACGACAGTATGAGTGAAGACGTATTAGAAGTAGAGATAATTAGAAGAAATAAAGTGAGTTGATCGGTGTGTGAGAGTGTTGATGATGAGTGAATGTGAGACGTTTATGTGTCCATGGACAGGAATTTTCGAACAATCCTGCAAGTGTTTAGAATGACAGCTTTCTGAAGAAGAATGAAAGTAAGAGGGTGTATTTGAAGTGTTTTCAGGCTGGTGTGTAACGATTTGGGTATGACTCCTGTAGATGAAATTATGATGGGTACAGTTCTTACAGTGTTAACCCGCCACTGGGTCTTCAGTTCTATAGAGAGGTCCGTATACTTTGCTATTTTTTCAGCGTGGGTGGTAGTATTACTATTATTATTAATACAAAAGTTGTTGCCATAGACTAAGCAAATACAAGTTGCTCTACATCGAACAGTAGTACCTATCCTTCCTTCAGTTTCATCTTCATTGCTTGCTTTATTTTTATTTATTTTTTCTCTATTTATACAATAATATCTACATAGTACATACTTTCCTGTATTCTAATGTATAATTTAAAAATTAAGTGCCTTCCTTCGTTTACTAATATTTTACTTCTGTTTATTAATATTTCCGTTATTTATTTATATATTCCGGTAGTGTATCATTAGGGAGTGATCCCTGGCACTCAGGTGATGCCTGACAATCAGCGCCGCAGTGCTAAATTCACTGCGGCAACAGGCTGGGGCAGTCCCCTTTTTCCGGTGCTGCACACCTCCTTCATCAAACTTAATTACTTTTGCTTATTTATTTTTATAATATATTTGTTTAATATTATTTTTGTCTTCTGTACATAATTGTTTGTATGCGTGTATTGGAAATAAATAATCGCTCTTTCTTCTTTCTTTCTTTCTTCTACGGAATAAGTTCCACTAACATGTTTCTGACTGTACCCGCTTGTATTGAGATGGAAATGTATTTTATGTTTTTTTTAATATCTAGAGACGAGTGTGTGATACACAAGGTACGACAATTATTACACGTGATACACATGACACTTTATCTAACACCTGTGAGAGAAAATAAAAACAAAAAATCACAAAATTCATGTTTATCAAAATTCTCTATTCTAAGTCGTATTCCTCATAGCTGAGGGTCGTGATCATTCCAAGGAATTAATCACATAGAACGACTCTCGTGGCAGATTTAAAGGGATGGTTTGTCATTGCCTTCCACATTTCACACACTGGTTATCTCAGTGCAGGTTTCCTTACGATGTTTTCCTTCACCGTCAGAGCAGTCGGTAAATATACGTAAGTCTTTTGAATAAACCGAAAAACTCTTTGGTACATGGCATTGCCCGGTTTCGAACTCGGACCTCCCGCATGGGAGTCCGATGTCCTTGCCACGACGCCATCGACGCTACTCAAAATTAACTATACTTAATGCTTGCTTGCTTATCGTATGGTTAGTGGCCAACCTATTTGTCAGAGTTGTTCAGGCCGTCCGTAGGCCTCTGATATGGCTTAACGACTGCTGTCGAACGGCAACAACCGGGACCCTACGAGCTCCTCACTATACTTAATTTAATTTTAATTATATTAATATACTAATTAATAAAAGCTCGTAGCCTAGTTGCCAGCACGGTCCGAAAGTGATCGTGCAGGTTAAGTTAAGTTTGCGCGGTCGGTACCTGGATGGGTGACCGCTTGTGGCATATTTCATCTGAGCTCCTCCGTGCCTCGGAAAGCACGTTAAGCAGTGGGTCCCGGTTGTTGTCGTTCGACAGCTGTCGTTAAGCCATGTCAGAGGCCTACGGACGGCCTGAACAATCTGTTAAATTAAGTATAATTTAACAGATTTTAAGTAAAATGTCATATATCGAGCAGAGGTGTTACATAAAAAAACTTTAAAATCTAAATCCCTACAGACTATTCGCATAGGTACCTACCCTCCCTCGGTGGCGTAAAGTCAGAAAACAATTGGTAAATCGCTCTGTCTCTCAAACTGTGTTCACTGGAGACGTTTGAGTGACAATGAAATATTGATCTCCGGCCGCCAATGATTTAGGACAGCTGTAGATACTCAAGTTACGGGCTGAATGTTGGCACCCAAGTTCTGTTAGCTTGAATGTGGTATGTATGACTCTATGAAGAGTCAACCTAGAGAGGTCCAGTCGGCCTCGAGCTAAAGTAAATTTATCTAGAGCTGAAGGATAAGTAAGTGTAAGTGGAATTGTGTGTGTGTGTGCTGCAGACAGCAAATAAACATTTTTCTATTCTATTCTATTCTAAGTATCTGTCAAAATTATACAATACAAATTTGAAGTCTACGGCGAATGCTTTACTACGTAATAAGTAAGGTTTTGTCCCTTTCCTTAGTGACCCTAACGAGGCTGACATGGTCACCTTGTCGTGTACCAAAGCCTTTAAACTGAGATTTAAAAAAAAAAGTTAGGTTCATTTCAGATTGCAGAAAATTTACCTTTTTCTGCCGTAAAGAGGCAATTGCATTGTTATGTTTCGATCTGAAGGGTAAGAGAAATAGCGTACGAGCAATTAAATTACCGACACAGGCACTCCATCTTTTCCTCAAGGTTAACAGCGCATCGAAATCCCTCTAGGATTATAGTGAAATGAGATATTATTTATTTATTGAAAATCTACATAGTTTCATTCAAACATTTACATTCACAGTGTAACATAAACCAATATAGGTTTGATATGGACTATGGTGACCACTTACCAGAGATGAGCAAAATGTAATCAGATTAATGATTACGATTACAATCTGTAATCTGCAATCATGATTAATGAAATAAATAAGTCAGTACCATCACAGTTGGCCCGTTTGCTCTTATTATACAATTTAAAAAAGTAAGAATAGTACCTACCTATGATTAATGCTAGAACAGGGTTTATATATTCCAATTTCAATTTATATATTCGTTAATTGCGTTCTAAATTAAACATAATAATAATTAACTAATGAATCATAGTACAAAATAATTAATAATCAATTATCAACAATAAGATCAGAAGTAGTGGTAGTTCCTAAAGTGAAGGATCGCCTGGAGTGGTACCACCCTCTTATCTATTTCTGCCGTGAAGCAGAAATGCTTGCATTTCTGTGTTTCGGTTTGAAGGGTAAGAGAGCCAGCGTAATTTCCGGCACATGAGGCAATCCATCTTAGTCCTCAAGGTTTGTAGCGCATCAAAAACCCTCCAACATTAATACAGAGAGGTGAGATGTCTATGGGTGACGGTGACCACTTACCATCAGGTGGCCCGTTTGCTCGTCTGCTGTCCATGTTTAATAAAAAAAAAATTAAAAAAAAATAAGAACTGGAAATGGTTACATTCATCAAAAGTGTTTCTATCTATCTATCATATCAATAAATTATATAATAAAGTCAAATATTAAGAACTAATTTTACGCAGTTTTAATTTATCAATGAAAGTAATCAATGTCAATGTTATAAAGTTATAATTATAATTGTTATGATTCGAATTTAACAATTTAAAATAGGTATATTATATTCATGGTCAGGATATATTCATTTTCTTCCTTAGTCGCACTCAGTTCGTCAACGAAGTCATACGTCAATTGGCCCGGTCGTAATCCTTCCTTCTCCAGTTCCACTCTCTCTCCCACTCTCTCTCCCAAACTCACTACCATTATTCTCATCGCACACACACACACACACACCACTAGCACTCAAACATATCGTAAAACCTGTTTTATTTTCTTTATTTCCGCTCTTTCATTTCGTAACTACTTGCTCAATTAGTCTTTAATTAACTTTGTAACAGTTTGGTTTCATAATTGGCATTTATAGATTTTTTAATTGTTTGATTTATATGTGTAATGTGATATGCTGTGAAACTAACAAATAAATAAATATAAATACATATTGTCACCTTTTGGACAAAGCCAGCCAGTTCAGTTAAAAATTAAAAAGGCTCTAGGTATACAGCCCTTAGAAAATAGGTTGAGCAGGTCTGATTGAAGGCTTCCAAGCCGTCTGCTTCGTGTGGGTAATTGAAAGGAACGTTTTTACATTTGCGAAGTCAGTGAGACGGTCAGAATGAACTGCTTCGGATATTTCGGAATGCCTAAGATAACGGTTTATCATGAAGTAAGGAACGCTAGTTTTTTTTTATCCAAGCTACAGAAATCGAACTAGAAGCTGTGATAAGAGCCATCGACTAGGGATAGAATCTATCTAACTTCATGTCCTCAGTGACCCTAAGAGCTGGACTACGTCCGGTTCCAGGCCTGGTTCGGCTCGCTGCAGCCCAGCGCCTCGTGATTGGATGGAGCGAACTGAACCGGGACCGGAACCGGAGCGTGTAGTCCAGGTCTAACGGGACTGATATGGTCACCTGGTCCCAAAGCTTCTAAAAGATTTTAAAAATCGTCGTGGGTAAAAATAGTTTTTCCAATATTAATTATTCTGTTTTAGTTGAATGATTAATATTAAATGATTTATAAAATATTCTTACCAATAATATTACAATAATTAGAAATACTTATTACAGGAAAATATAGGTATATTTGTTGACTTCATACCTACTCGTACGTTGTAACAACACAAAACAGCGGCGTAACGCACATGAATGTAGTTTCCATGTCGCATAATAGATAAATTAATTACAACAGTTATTAATATAATAGACGAACACGCATTTATAAAATGCAGTGTTGCCGTTTTGCGAGATTTTCCCCAAATTCGGGGAATTCATACGTCGTTCGGATTTTATTTGGGGAATGGTTTGTGCGGGTTTTTTTGCGGATTATTTAGACATCGATTGGTCTGATGTACTTAATACAACTGGAAAATTAGAACAAAGTAAATGATTTAAATATATTGTGATTTAAATTTTAATTAGAAAGTACCTACTTATATCGTAGAAGGCAATTTACAAGTTCATTTTTGGCCATAATGACTGATTTTTTCCCTCATTTCCGGGAATTTTCCTTACTGATAATTAATTATTATCAGCAAGGAAAATTCCCTGAAATAATGTTAATTTTACAAAAGGTTTTTGTTCCAATAGTGTATCAAAAGAATAATTAAATCTAAATTGTTTTATATTTCTGTTCGAAAATTGGGGCTTTTCCCAAAAAAATACCCAAATGGGGGAATTTCAACAAAGTTTCGGGTATTTTCGTGATCGAAATGAAACTTAAGTACGTCTGTCTGTCTGTGATGTACAGCTGGCAATTACTGCTTGTTTACCCAATGAGATAAACTTATAGTGATGGATCACTTGACTTGTGCAGTTTTGACACACGTTTAAATAAAGGCCGTGTACAGTCACAGAGAAAAGTACATTGCGGTAAAACTACGCACGTCGCACTAAAGTATAGTATTCACACTTATAATTGGCTGTCACATTTATAAAAAAAATATATGGTAAGAACATAGCTAACTTAGAAAATAACAGGCCCATTCTGATAACCTTTATTATTCTTAGGCCGTTTTGCGTCAACGGGTAACCAGGACTCGCGAAATATTGACTATGAAAACTTGCTAAATAAATACAATTATTTCAGCTGTTTCCGTGGTTTTTTTTTTAAATTTCCCAAAAAAAAATACCTACACTTTAAGATTAGATAGATTTCTTTAGCTTGGTCGAAACATTACCGCATAAAATTCATGAATGGAAATTGACTGTAACAGTAAAATGGACTGGAAGTTTACTTGAAAAAAATATTTTTTTGACTTGTAAAAACCTCTGAGCCCGCTCCCATTTCTGTCACCACCAGTACCCACTGACTCCAGGGCAGGGAGCGTGACGCGGGACGCGAGTATCAGTTGTCCACGGGACTCCGTTGCGTGACCGTGCGTCCTGTCCCGTGTCCCGTCTGTCCCGTCCCGTCCCGTGGTGGTCCCGTCAGTTTTGTGGCGTGACATGATCTAAAATTCGACTGTCGAATGTAAATCGCGAGTGGTGACTTTAGAGTGAGTGTAAGTGGTAGTGTATTGGCGAGTTTTCGTGTTACTTTAATTGTAAGTAGAGTTTAGTTATGTAAGTTTTTTTGTTGTAATTTGAAGCCTTTTATTTTCCCGTCTGTCCCGTGGTCCTGTCAGTTTTGTAGCGTGTCTTGGTTGGCCTATATCTAATTGGAATTTGGAATGCATAGCTAGTGTTAATTTTTAGAGTGAGTGTTACCATGTGTTACTGGTAATGTTTTGGCGAGTTTATGTTAGGTACTCATGTTTGGACGAATATAAAAATAGACTGGTCAAGGGCGAGTCGAGCTTTGAGTCCTTATAGGTATTTGGGAGAGTCTGCCACTTTAGATTCGTTACTGGCGCACAAGCCCTAAGGCTTATGCCAGTATTATGTTTTAAGAAATGTAATTAGTTTTTAAATTAAATAAAGAAAAATAAGTGGTTGTCCTCTTATGTATGAAGGAACAACTTTCCTGTGACATTCTTTACTCTATGGCCGAAAACGAGACAGTAAATAATACAACCATTCTTCCAAAGTACCAAATTCTACAGAAGTGCATTTTTGAAATTTCGTGCAGCATCAGACCGCGATAGCTCAGTTGGTTCCGGGAAGGGTAGTCGCGGGTTTGAATCTCGTTCGCGGCAAAAAAACACACTTTTCTAAACATTTTTGAGAGGTTCTCTCTGGTACATGTTTCGGCGTACGTCTACACAATTACACAAAACATTTTTGCTTCATAGGTAAGAGTGAGATTTTATTTTACACAAACAGTATTTACATTTACATGTAAATACTTTCTTGTGTATTGTAAAGATCAGAACATGCGTTAGAGATACGACTAAGAAGCTTCTTTATCAGTCTTTTAGAGACTTTGATACACGACAAGGTGACCATGTTAGTCTCATTAGGATCACTAAGGGACGGAATGGGAAGCTCAAGTAGTATTAGGCTAAGACTACATGAGCCGGTTCCAGCGCAGGTTCGCTGCAGCCAATGACGAGGCGCTGACTTCAAGCAGGGCGGCGGGTGGGGAGGACAGAACGCTAGTGATTGGCTGCAGCGAACCGAACCGGCGCTGGAACCGATGCATGTAGTCCAGGCCTTAGGCTCGGACTACACGACGGTTCGGTTCTGATACCAGTACCGGCCGCGTAGTCGACTACATTCAAACTCATGCGTTGCGCTCAAGCCCCGACCCACTCGGTTCAGGAACCGAGCTGACCGGTTCCAAGTGGAACCGTTGTACGTGTAGTCGACAGCGCATTTTTGTTTGGAGTTTGTAGTGGTAGATCCTAATGTGAAGGATCGCCTGGAGTGGTACCACCCTCTTATCTACTTCTGCCGTGAAGCAGAAATGCTTGCATCTCTGTGTTTTGATTTGAAGGGTAAGAGAGCCAGCGTAATTTCCGGCACACGAGGCAATCTGTCTTAGACCTCAAGGTTAGCAGCGCATCAAAACCCTCTAATATTAATAAAGTGAGGTGAGATGTCTATGGGCGACAGTGACCACCTACCATCAGGTGGTCCGTTTGCTCGTCAGCTCTCCTTATTTAATAAAAAAAAACTCCGGTACCATAGAACCGACCGATACTGGAACCGACGTAGGAACCGTCGTCGTGTAGTCCGAGCCTAAGTCCTGGGCTACATGCACCGGTTCCAGCGCCGGTTCGGTTCGCTGCAGCCAATCACTAGCGTTCCGCCCTCACCACCTGCCGCCCCACTTGTTGTCAGCGCCTCGTTGTTGTAAGCGAACCGAACCGGCGCTGGAACCGGCTCATGTAGCCTAATACTACTTAAGCTTCCCATTCCTTCCCTTAGTGATCCTGATGAGATTAACATGGTAACCTTGTCGTGTATCAAAGTCTCTAAGAAACTGAAAAAAAAACCTCCTTAGTCGAGTCTCCAGCGCATGTTCTGATCTACAATTGTGCATTGACACAAAAAGTATTTATCTACATGTAAATGTATAGAAAACAAAATCTCACTCTCACCTCATCATCATCATCATCAGCAGCAGCCTACTCTAGTCCACTGCTGGACGCGCCATTGAGCCCGATCTTTGGCTCTTCTCATCCAGTCGCTGCCAGCCACCTTGCGCAGAGCTTCGCTCCATCTAGCAGGGACGCCCGTCCCACACTACGTTTGCCCAAACGCGGTCTCCACTCCAGAACTCGTCTACCCCAGCGGTTGTCGGTTCTGCGACAGATGTGACCGGCCCACTGCCATTTCAGCTTGCTAATCTTATGAGCTATGTCGATGACTTTTGTTCTATGCCGCTCACGCCGCTCACTCTCACCTATTGAAGCAAAAATGTGTTGTGTAGATATTTTTGTATAATTGTGTAGACGTACGCCGAAACATGTACCGGAGAACACTCTCAATGTGTAGCCTGGGCCTTAGAGTCAGCCCTCGCTTTAAGAGCTAATTTAGCAAGTTATTTTTTCATGGTAACATACTAGTAACAATTAAACCCGTTATTTATAACACAACTTTACATAGCGACTCTATTATTGTTAACAAACTATTATAGTTTATTAAATCGTCAGCTGCTAATAATAGGTTCACTCACCCATAGCAGGAAACAACTAATAATGCTTATTATAATAATTATTAATTATTATTCAGCAGTTCAGTACCCTGTGGAATAACACTGGGTTAGCAGAAACCAGTGTTGCTATTAAATATTCCATTACAATGTTTATAAATTATCTATACCGACTTATTTACAATTTTATTATTTAGCCTAAATATTTCTGATCAGCCTTATATAATAGCGTGATCAGAATTATTTATTTAATTCATTACGACATGGAGAGTTTATTACAATTAAGGGATTATGAAGTATAAAAATACATATTATTTCAATTCATTTATTCATCTTTCTTAAAGCACATGTCAGTATACAGTACTTTAAAATTAATTCAGATTTATTACTTATTGTGTATAGTGTAGATATACACACTAACATCTGGCTCGTAGCACAATGCACCAGAGGCACCACACTCAGTACAAAACTAATCCCGTAATACCTACCTATTAAAAATAATAATACTTAAACACTAATAGCTGCTGTAAAGGGGCATCAAATAATTAAAATTATATTTTTTGTAATATAAATTTTACTTTTTGTAATTAAAATTTATTTTTTTGTAATTAAAATTTTAATTTGTTACTTTACACATGACGATGATGTCTCTGATAGGATATTATATATTTGGGCTATCCTGTTTTAATAGTAATCTGAAAATATTATAAGCACAAATAAATAAGCATTGAAAACAAAATACCTATTCAAAAGTTAAGTTAATATTGAATGTGGATAACTCAACATAGACAGGCACTTAGAAATGCCAACTTTATTTCGTGGGTATACATACATACTTAACGTACTTATATAAATGTAAAGCGACAAAGTAAGATATCTTCAAACCACTCCAGTTGTTTTATTGTAGCCGACAGTACAATTTATTGACAGTGTACCTACAGAATGTTTGACTTTATATTTTACAGGTGTGAAAAAAGCACTTAGGTATCTGATTATGTACATAGGTTAGTAAGTACTAAGAAAGTAAGTAAGTACTTATTTGTGATTTAATCACAGACATTGTTTTATATTCTGAGCTAACTGCTATACATAAAAATTGAAGTAACTTTTGAGGACGTGAAGTTATTTACGTCTTAAGAAAGCCAGTGTTCTTTAGTGAATTCGAGATACTTGATTAGTAGCTTGTTGTTAGTTCCATTCTGAAAAAAAAACCGCATATATTTAATAGTTTAGTGGCATTTTCGGACGTTATAATAGGGTATATTATCCATGAGTTGCAAGAAACTTCCGTAATATTAAAGCTGCCTTAAGTGTCGTGTCATCTCTATCTAGGGCGTATAGAGGGATTGCACGTATTTTAATGAAATCTTAGTCTCTGATATCGTGAGGAAACCTGCACGCTGAGATAAACATCTATGTGTGAAATGGGGAATAGGAATTCGTTCTATATAGATACCTAATTCAGTCACTTTTTTACTCTACCACCACTTTGGAAGGTATTATAGCTGAAAGAAAAGAAGCAGCGCACGAAACAATCAGCAGCACATCTTTTAAAATAAACATACTTAACAATATTTATGAATACAATTATGTATGAATATAATCATATACACGATGTGCAGAGCTGGAGCTGAATTTAGGACCAAGTCTCTTTATCATTTAAATAGTCATTTATTTTATAATAACCCTTTTTACATATGATCTGTCTTATATGGGTCTTAAATTTTTTCTATGTTATATTTATTACAGTGTCAGGTATCTTATTATAAAACGTAATGATAAATGACGTATCTACTGTACTATGTCTAAAGCGTGGGACAGCAAGTTTGTTTTTGTTTATGGTATTGAAATCATGTTTATCAAAAAATTTCGGAAACAGCTGCAAGTTTTTACGTACATGATATTTTCATAAATATCTTTCTACCCTCATATGTGAGGTGAGAATGCACCATTAAGAAGAAGTCTATGAGAGTAATAAATGCAAGCATTAAGGTACTGTGTCCATACATGTAATAAAATCCAAGTAACGTATGAATGTGCCCATGAACGTCACCTGCCGCGATTTATAGCCGCGCGTTCACGCGAAATTGTCCGCGGTTTTCGTAGAGACTGCGCGAATTTGTATTAATTTCGACAAAACCCCAAATTAAACTGTCGGGTTTCATTCCCCGTCATGTCACCTTAATTTGATTTACGGAGTTTTCAAGGGGAAAGTGCGTAGGTAACAGGCAGGGATAGGTACTGTAACAAAATATATGAGAAGATCGCTATTTGGCGAAAAAAAAGGGCAACATCCCACGGAATCCAGTGACAGTGACAGTATCCGGGGACAGTGAATATAGCCGGCTTCTTCAAAGATGCAAAAATCAATTTCAGCCGCAAATCAGTAATTGTTCTTCCTTGATCTAAAACAATTATGGTATATTTGGTTTGCTTTGGTTATGGTAGCTACTTGAAATCGATTTCCCTTGATACATCTACAAATTCTCGACACCTCAACCTAAATACTTATGAAATCTCATACTATCTTCATTGCACATCAATCACAGACCCGAATCCGTTCGTAGAAGCATCTAAACATCAAAGTAGCACAGAGACCCCTAGTAAATTGCCACTACATCAATCTGTGTGTGAACAAAGAAAGAAACACTTTATTATTGGAATGTATCTCCCTTATCACTCGCTGATAACAGTGACCGGCAATAGCTGGTCCCGTTCCAAACGATCTAACCACCATCGTTTTGACAAACGAGAGTGAACTCTAATACTAGAAAAGTTAAGGATTGTGTAGATGAAAAGGCGGAGATGCGGTTTGAAAATGGCCAAAGGGTCAAAGAACAGTGATAAGTATAGCGGGTGCACAGTACTTGTATAAGGTAGAAACGTGATGATGTGTTGATATTGCAGGCATTTTTTTGTGTCAAAAAGTGCAATTGCAGCGCTGAACGTGGTACCCGAGCTATGAGGTACAAATGCCCGCCTAGGGGAGGAAGACATTTTTTTTCTTTCATCCGAAGAAGCAGTGTTGTGACGGTCTTTTTAATCGTTTTCTAATATTCTTGAACTCCGGCAGCTCTGTGGATCTGCGCTGAGCGAAAAAAGCAGCCTGGGGCCGTTTGTAGTTCTATTTCTATCCAATTTCAATTTAGTTTTCGTTCCAATTATATTTGGACACCAAATCGCATTCTGCTGACTCGACCACTGCCACCTTTCCATTTACTATCGATCGGGAAAAAGTACCTTAGGAGGTATCTTTGATCGTTATATTTGACAGTTGAAGCGTTTTGTTACCATTCAGTATGAACTTAGAATGTACAAATACGTTACTGCGCGATCGAACGTTGACTAGATCGGAACAATTGAAATTGGATCGTTAGTGGATAGTAGCATACGTAACACGTCATATAACGATGCAGTTTAGATTCTATTTAGTTACGTTGTATTTAGTGGAATCGATCTCCTATTGCGCGTGGACTAACTGGACTAACTAACTAGTGATCACTAAATAAGTTTATTAACCAGTAGAGTCAAGTGAGACCACGGGAGTTTTTTTTTATCCATGGCATTACTGGTAAAGCCATGCAGTTAGTCCATGGGTACTGCATTCGCTATTTAGGTGTTACCTAATTTCTGATATTTGCAACATCGTCTTTCGAATTCGAAGTGGGTACCTACCTAAATTCCGAGTAGGTATAAAAATAAATTATGTATAGGCTTAATATCTGAGCGAATTCGGAGACTTACGTACATTTACCGACTGCTCTAAAGTGAAGGAAAACATCGTGAGGAAACCTGCACACTGAGATGACCAGTGTGTGAAATGGGGTTGGCACAAAAGAGGGTTGAAGTGCCGCTGGTATTCCCGGCCTCCATCATAATAAGGTAATATCTGAGCGACTTATTCTTACTTTGAATTGTGACGTGACGTAGTGTTGAACGTTGAAAAATTTATTTTTATGCATTTAGCATCAGATCAGTATGGATTGAGATTCCGAAAATATTTTTCCATTCAAACGCACGTCCGCTTTTAAAGGATTATACTGGTAGCTACGAGTATAGACCTATACAAGTTTAATGTAAATAATTGTAATTCAGAATTAAAATGTAAATTGGTTGGTTTATTTAAACTGGGTTTGTAATTACAGTAGCGTTGAAAATAATTAAAAGTCGTATGGCAACCAAATCACTGGGTAATTACAGAGTTTACTCAAAGGTTAACTTATCTAAATGTCAAAGATCGAATTTACCTAATTGATATAAGTATATAACGTTATTTACGCTAAAGCCTCGTTAGTTATTTAGTATTCTGTGCCTCAGTGGTTTAGATCTGGACTGCCAATATGACATAATCTGGTTCGATCTCAGATCGACGAGGTGAAAGTCAATGTTGAAAGAAAGATTGCGTTGCAATTACCGCCAATTTTTTTTTAACTTACATCTAAACCCGTGTTTGACCTCAATCTCACCTGGTGATAAGTGACGATGAGGTGGAAGATAGAGCACACACGCTTACTAAGTACGTAGCATCCTAAGAATTCAATATCTATTATATATACTCCGCACCAATTGCACGAAAAAATAAGTTTTCACTACAACTTCTACGCCATAGCTCTAAGCAGCTTGTTTTTTAGAGAATTTTAAAATTATATGATTCCTAACTTTAATTTACTGTTCCATACATAAAATTAACACAACATGAGTTAAAGAATTTAAGAACAATTTAATAAAGAATTTTTAGAATCCGTGCAGTTTTTGAAAAATCTCACTCATATGGAGACCCTAAGGCCTGGACTACACCCTCCAGCTCCTGCCCCGGTTCGGTTCGTACCAACCAATTAAGAAGCGCTAATTTCAATGGCAATTTCAGGGGAGATGGCGGAACACATTGGTTGCAGCCAACCGAACTGGGACTGGAACCGTACGTGTATAGTCCAGCACTTAGTCCGTGATCATATTTTGCCGCCTCGTTCATGTTGGCACTGTACGAGTATGTATACCTTTTCCTACATGTGTGTGACTGTACCAAAGCATGACAGACACAATGGCTACTTTATACTTATACTTTATTTTGCACACATAAATCACAAATGAAAAAACAACAACAAGAAATGTGACGTACACAGGTAGAGCTTATCTCTAAAATAGAGATTTCTTCCAGCTAAACCTTTAACATATAGATATTTATAATTATAAGTAGACATACATACGTGTACAAATTATATAAAACAAAATTACTTGAATACATTCATATGAACATATATAATACTTATACTCTAATAATACTAATAATAATACATACACTAAACTAACGATAATACTTATTACATACACTATTTATATGTTTGCATACTATTTACAGTTAGGATTTGTGACAAGTGATAGGTAATGCTCTTAAATCGCTTTTTAAAAAAGCGCTGTCACGAACATTGTACGGAAGTGAGTTCCATACTTCAACTGCCTGCTCGGTGAACGAGTCTCCGCAGGCTCGGGAGCTGTGGACACCCGGCTCGAGATAGAAGGCATACTGGGAGCGCAGTGGTCTGCTCCAAGATGAGGAAAGGAACTCAAATCGTTCACGAAGATACGAAGGAGAGGCAGGATTATTCAGTATTTTAAAAAGAAGTGTCAGAATATGAGTATTACGGCGAAGGCGGATGGGCAGCCATTTTAACTTGTTACGAAATTCAGTGACATGATCGAACCTGCGTTAACCGAAAATGAAACGGATACCCAAGTTCTTTATTTGGCAACACCTAAAATATTCCTCTTTATACGAGTGTCACAATAAGATATAGCTCCTCGGGTCAAACGTATTACTTTTACTTATCAGTTTGTTAACATTAGAGAACAAAAAATGTATTTGTCCAAAAGGACTGCTTATCTCCGGCCCTGACCTGCCTTATCGCATAGTTCAACTAGGCACAATGCTCGGTTTTTTCGTCCTACACGATAGTCGGCTTTTCGATTGTTCGAAATAGTTTCGAGTGAGACACAATAGGTTCTTTGTTGAAGTATTGGGGGTAACAGAGGAATGTGTGCTATTTTGACAGCTAGAAATTGGTTTTGGAGGCGGGTTTTTCCTTTGTCGGTTACGAGGTTTTGCATTGGAGAGTGTTTGGTGGTTTCGGGGTATCGGAGAAGGTGATAAAGTGAGAAGATGATAAAGTATGAAACTATGATTTCTGGGGATTTGTACACGTTGCTTCACAACATTCTAATTTACAACCTATCTGTATAAGGTTTGATTGTTGACAAATATATTCATTTATGTACACTGAAAACCCGCCTTACGGCTTTATAGGGATTTTTTTTTACATCCCCCACGCTTTTAGTGGTTCCGAGATATCGGAGAGGGTGATAAAGTGTGATTTCTGGGGGTTTGTAGCATCAAAACATTTTAATTTACAACCTATCTGTATAAGGTTTGATTGTTGCCAAATATTAATAATAATAAATTGTAATTTAAATATTATTGTTTGGTGTTCAGTAGGGGGCGGTATTTATCCCATAGACCTAGTTGTCTGTGGGATGAATGCTGACCAGGAAAAGTAAAAACTACAGGAATAATAACACGATATGTACAAAGGCGGCCTTATCGCTTAAAGCGATCTCTTCCAGGCAACTTCTTCTCTTCTTCTTAGATAATTTTTGTTACGTCCCCTATAACACTATCACCAGTAGGTATTCAGTTACACCCCTTACGGTTATTCATAGAATAATAGTGAGATATTATAGTTTAAACTTTGAATTTTCGGGCTGGAAACTATCCTAAGCAGAAGTTGTCCAAAGTTGCCCAACTTCGGGCCAAGGTTGCCAGTTTGCGCTTAGTTGTCACGACCACTAATCGTCACATCAAAGTGAGATTAGTTTGTTCGTCCGGATTTCCCGTAGAAAGTTATCGGATAGAGGAAATTAACGGATTGTCGTGTTATGGTTTTCGTGAATAGAGTCTTCATTATCTTCTATTATTAATTTTGTTGAGATATAAGGCACCTTTTCCTGAATTTTGTATTTTTTGAGCTTAAAAATGAACATACTAAGGAGCAAAATGTCAAATTGTAATAAATTTTGTATAGGAATGATTTTAAGGTCCCGTGCCAAAAGTATAAAAAAGACGGTGTGTGCTTATGACCACACGATAGAAGGGAATGAAGACTTAGATAATAATAAAAATGTAATTCTTGAAATGATGCACGCCTTGTTAGACATTAAACGTTGGCTAATGCATGACAGCTGATGACGGCTAGAGTTGAGTATACGCGATTCAGCGTCACCGACCCGAGCCGCTTGATGTCGAATGGAGCCGAGTATACCCGATTCAGCGTCACCGACCCGAGTGCGCTTGATGTCGAATGGAGCCGAGTATACCCGATTCAGCGTCACCGACCCGAGCGCGCTTGATGTCGAATGGAGCCGAGTATACCTGATTCACCGTCACCGACTCGAGCGTGACGCTTCAGTTTGGTTCACTGTTCAGAAAGAGCGCAAGGCGCGCCTAAAGAAGTTTTCACTTCAAAAGGAATTCTTTTTATCTTTGCGTAAATTTTTTAATCGTAACTCTAGCTGTCCAAAACGACTCTATCTGAGAAGAATTTTTAAAATAACCTAAAACATTCTTAAACATTATAAGCTTGATTATTTGCCAACTTAAACATTCCCTGGATGGAATCTGCTTCGCGTGATACTTGCTGGGAACTATAGAACTCTATTGTTCTAGTATTATTAATCTAAAATTATCCAACGTTTACAAGGGATTACATTTAACAAGTCACGGTCTTCTGTCATTAGTTACATAGTGACTCTGCGTGAGAGAATGGGGCAATTAGGATCTAGGTAAGTTAGAGGTAGAGAGGGGTCTTTACATTAACATCGTGAGAAAACATGCATTCTCAAGAAGTTTTCAAAACATCTACGGGTGACATCCGCCAAAAAAGCCCAGAAAACTATATTAGTCACGGCCGGTTTACACTTGGTCGAGTAGAGTGCCGTGTGCATACTACCAGGCACTCGCCACTAGCCATTCTGCTTGCACTCTACTCGACCAAATGTAAACCAGCCCTTATTTACTTACTTACTCCGCTGGCGCAGCGACCCGATGTGGATCTTGGCCTCCGATACCAAAGAGCGTCATCGCTCTCTCTCCTGCGCAGTCTCGAGCCAGTCAGGCGCCTGGAGCTCACGCAGATCCTTCTCCACTTCATCGCGCCAGCGGTATCTGGGACGTCCGACCGGACGTCGTCCGTTAGGGCGTCCCACATACGCTCGTTTAACTGCCCGATCCTCCCCGATTCTAGTGACGTGTCCGAGCCATCTGAGTCGAGCTGCTTTCGTTTCTCCGATAATGATGTTTCGTTTCTCCGATAAACGAGCCCGGTAGGTCAGAGAAATAATGACTTTCGCAAAGTCGTTGATTTGATTTATTCTGGATTTGGGATTCGACTTAAAATTCGTGCCTAAATCGACAAAAGGAGAATGCAAAACTTGGGTATAGCTGACAACAAGAAAATGAGTTATGTAATTAAAAGCTTATACTTGGAAGTATATAAAACCAAAACATTAGCCTCTTTGATTCAGGAAGTCTTTATATATAATATATAAGGTGTAAAATTAAAAAGGCCTAGTAGAACCAGACCTAGTAGTACCAGAATCGTTATAGCTATATGAAAATGTTCTTAACGGACCTACCCTCATTTTTGGAGCAATATAAAACTGCATTCAAAGAATTTTGATAACTGGTAGAGTCAGCAAGAAAAACACCTATTTACTTTACACCTTTTTTGTTTTTTTCAAAATAAAACTAAAGTTGATTGAGAACAAGAATGTAAGTCATACATATTAAAATATTACATTTTGACGTATCTACAACCAAAATATTGGCATCTTTGATTCTGGGAATGTTGAGATATTATAGGATGTCATATTAAAACGGGGTGGTAGGTTACCAGAAGTCCAAAACCGTTAAAGCTAATGTTTTGGTTTTATATACTTCCAAATGTAAGCTTTTAATCCGTATAAATCACATTATTTTTCTTAATACTCAAGCCCATACTAAATTTTGCGTTCCTTTTCTTATTTTAGGCACTAAACATGAATAAATCATTGATTATTTTCTGGGTAGGCTAGGCTTGCCACCTATCACGTTTGTCCACTAAATCTTACGGCGAAAAGTGGGAACTACCTGTGATTGAAGGTTGTTCCTTTGTCTTTTCCTTTGCGCTGTAGGCATTTTTGTCTGCAGCAATAAGCTGAGTTGAGGCTCTTTTCACAACAACAGCAGACCATCACAATATGATTTCAATATGTTTACCTTTGACTACATAATTATTTTATCATAATTATAACTGTTTCCGTCATTGCTGTGTGTGAAATAAACGTATTACTTACTTACTTTTTTTTACCGTCGGGGATTATGGACGTGACTTTATGTATGTATGTATTTTATGGGTAACCTGCAATTTGACAGAGGCAAACTAAATTTCCAATCTCTTACGAACGAGCAATAAATACTAATTAGCAGTTTCACCTCTTATCTTCCATTTATAGGAAATCTGTTCCTTCCATAGTAATCCATTTGTTGTGAACTATGGATTGAAGAAGTAAACAAAGCAAGGAACAATCTCGAAGGGGGCCGTTCGTTTAATGGCAAATACCGCATCGTGCGGTGAACGCTTCTTGCGGTTCTTTGGAAAGCCAGTCTATTTGTCTATGGTTCAGCCGTATTTACGAGATTAAGTGCTTTCCTTTTAGTTTCAAGTGTGATTTATATCTATTATTTGTTTAAGTTTGAAAGTTTCGCTTGACAAAAATATCTCTGTGTACGGCTATGAATTTATATAAAAGCTAGAAAATATTTTATATTCATTCTATGATTTGTTCGGCAATTTTTTGTAAACCTTTCAGTAATTACAATATTAAACACAAATACGACAATTTAAAAGAAATTACTTGTACAAAAATTAAACTACGTAGGTATTACAGGTGTAAGTAAACCTGATAGTGAATAAAAAAACCTTTGTATTTACAACGATATTTTTTTCTTTTTCAGATAAAATCGCACAAAAGCAGACTATGTTGCAGTGTGTGTGCTAGTGATAACAAAATGTTCCTAAACATGACATTCCGGTGTAGACGTCCGTCCGCTTCGGCGGTCGGAGTGCTATTGACCATTTTGGCGTGTGCCACCGCCGAGGTAACCTCGGTGGAAGAGAGGGAGGAGCCGCATAAGTATACGATAGAAGAATTGTTGTCTACGAATTTTGAATATAAGGAGTCAAATGATCTAGGAATGGATCCGTGCAAGGCTGGTAAGTTTTTTTAAGCTTTTGTATCATTACCATTCTAAAAACAGTATGGAGGAGTATTATCTATCACTTTATTTATGGTATTTAATATTCCTGTATCACCAAAATTAATGTAAATACTTAGTCTACACTACACTTTTATAGGTTTCAAAAAGTAATTTCGAAATATTTTTTCTGAAGTGTGTATTGTTTAATATTACGTAATTTATGTAAATACTTATACTTATACTTACTGTTTATTTTATACCTACGGACTTGAACATTTCTGACAAAATGTTAGCCACAAACCACACGATAACAAGAAGACCCTACCTACTGTTTATGTTAAACCACATAAAGATTGGTCGTTCTATAAATCCCTTTTCATGGACTGTTATTATCTTTCAAAAGTACTTTTTGTCCTATTTTCGTCACAGTATAAAATCAATCTGCAGATTTACGTGGCTATTCAATTTTATGTTATCGCAGGTTCGTGTTTAAAGCATTGTTTTCCCTGAACCCCGTAAATCGAAGTTTTTAGGGATCCGTATACATAAACCTAAACGAAAAGTGATGATAATTAGTGAAACTGAAAAACGCCATCTCTGATTTACCCCTTCCCAAATTTACAGATAGAGATTTTCAGAAGAATAATATTATTGACATGTTAGTTTTTGTTTTACCTATCAGAAATTAGATTATTTTATTGTAAGTAAGTACCCTATAGGTAGTACATTTGTATTTTTTTAAATCTACCAACCACCGTTTCGTAATGTGCTATTGCTGAAATAAAAAAGAAAGAAGCGGCGCAAGAAAGAATCAGTAGCATAATCTATGAAAACTTTATAATAATTTACAATTTTATAAAATACAATTAACTTAAGTTCATAATTCTTTTTTATTTTTAACGACTACTAAACCCGCATTTGACCTCGATCTCGCCTGATGGTAAGCGACGATGAGGTCGACGATGGTGCATGCGGGTCCAGTAAATGCCTATTCACTCTGGCCTTGAAGATCCCAAGGTTGTAGGTTTCGGGAAATACAGACGCCGGCAGGCTGTTCCATTCCTTAGCCGTTCGCATAATGAACGAAGAAGCAAATCGCTTCGTACGAACAGATGGGATATCAACAACATAAGAAAGGAACCCCTCCCCGCGCCTGATAGTCCGAAGGCGGAATGGAGATGCTGGAATTAGGTCGTGCAATTCCGATGCGCACTCTCCGAAATGTATCCTATAAAATACCGATAGACAGGCAACCTTGCGCCGATGTTCCAGTCTTTGCAGTCTAGCTAAACAACGCTATACAACAATGTGCAGAGCTGGAGCAAGATTAGCAAGTGGAATCGCCCCTCTATCTGTCCTGCCTCTAGTTACAGACTTCAGATCTTTATATGTTACTCGTATATATATTCTAATTACCTCAAAATTAAACTTATTTTACTCACAATTTACGCAGATCTACGGATCCCTAAGGCGTGAGGCACGATTCACATTTAACAGGTTTTTAAGATAAACAGACCATAAAAAAGGGACGCCTGCGCCGTGGATGGCGTCTAAACGGATTGTCATCATGGACCACCTTATAATTCTTGCTCATTACCTCCGAATTTTGCACGGTTTCATTATACCGGAGTGACCTAAGTGACGAGATGTCCGCTACTATGGGATAGACTCGAGTAGGAACTCGAGTTTAATGTGTAAGGGAAAACTCACCATTCCCACCACCAGGGTTTTATCACGCATGAATATAAAAGTTGTCAGAAAATAGAACCGGAATAAACCACCAGCTCTGGTAGCTTCAGGTCCTACCTTGTAACGCCACTTCTTTCCTTTTATGGGCGCCTAGTATCTACTTTCAGCTTAGAAGCTGTATTTGGAACGGGTTTTTTTTTCGTTTTTTTCGAATTCTGTGAGGAAAGTACTATATAAGCCTCGGCGTAAATTCATTCGTCATTGTTGGCCTCGGATCTTATAAAGCCTCGCCTATTGTTCGGCCTTTCAAAAATCAAACTGAAAAATAATGGCTATTTTCCCGGCCTCTGCAATAATGAACTTATTCATTCATCATTCATCGGTAAAATGTACTTTCAGCATTTGAAAGGAATGGTGTATTTTTCTATAACACTGAAGATTATTAATAGGTTATAATAGTTACGAGTTGGTAGTTGTGCGGGAAAATAGAACAGTACGTGTTTTGTATTAATTCCGCTATTCTTCTATGAGCGAAACCTCAGCTTTAAAATTTCAATGAGAACGGTGAGGGTGGTTTTTATCGCCGCCGTTGATTTCTGTTTTAGCACTTTTTAATGGTTCCGCGCCGAGGTGGAATTAAATACTTCGCGAAACTCCCGGCTAGTTGGCGATTTTTCAGGTGATGTTAAAACTTGAGCTCTACATTATTGGAAAGCTGGGGATTTTGTCAAAAGTTTTTAATACTAATTGTACTTCCGTAGATACTATAACTAGTGCGGGAAGGACCAAATTCTCGCTACGAGTGTTGTTGATATAAGAGTGCTATACGCGGTCTTCCTGTACGTAATAGATACGATATTTTTTGTTACACCTACGAGAAAAGAATAAAATAAAGACACAATTTTTATATTATGTCCATGAAGAATGAACGTTACATAGTATTCAAACGTCAAAGCCGAAATGATAGAACTGTTTTATTGACGCGTGCTACTACTAATTAGAATTAATTACAATATTTGAATTTGAATTTTAAATCATAACTTATCATCACGTTACCTACCTATGTATAAAATATTTTGACTTGAAATACAGTATGTATTCGGTATAATAAGTAGCGACTTTATTGTTGAGTACTTCCGTTCGTGGGTAATTATCCTCGCATTCAGTATGGGAATGTGACACTTCCCGCACAGTTTAAAGTTGATAAATAGACCCATTTTTAAACAGGTGAAAAGACGATTTTAGATTTTAGAAGTCTGCATAAGACTCGGCAATCAAAGCAGGAATGCTCCTGTGCGGGAATGGTGGCTAACAATATAAATTCTTAAAAATAATAACGCGCATACTTCTTCCTTCGAGGCTGAATACTTCAGTCAAGGACTTTCCTTTTAAAGAAGGCTGCGCCGCCGTGAGTGAATGTGTCATTGACTGAACTTTAAAAAACTGCGGTCGTGAAAATAATAGTAGGTGAATTCATTCTAAAAATATCAGCGAAGTAATTATTACTAGTCCTAACTATTGCTAGAAAATACTTAGGTACCTATATCTAAGTATTTTCTAGGAAATCATCATCATCAGCAGCAGCAGCCTACTCTAGTCCACTGCTGGACATAGGCCTCTCCCAGGGCGCGCCATTGAGCCCGATCTTCGGCTCTTCTCATCCAGTCGCTGCCAGCCACCATTCTAGTAAATACTTTCTTTCTATTCGGTTAATGACTATTTCGAAAACGAATTTCGACAGTAATGGGAGTGTCAATAAGAGTTGGTTGTACGGATTTTTGAGACACCAGAACAGTTGAGGTATCTTTCCAAAAAGAACTGTAACAAAAGTGTCCGGCAAGTGACGGTCTAAGGTTAGAACTTCACGGGTCCTGTTCCAGCCACGGTTCGGTTCGTTGTAATAAATCACATGCACTCCGCCCTCTCCCCCGAAATCAGCTCTTTGTGGTGACTTGGATGCAGCGAACCGAACCGTGGCTGGAATTTGACCCGTGAAGTCCTAGCTTTAACGAAAAGGGGCGACAAAATAACTTTGAAACAAATAATTAATTCTGTAAATTCTGTCCATTGTCAAAATATTATTTAAGGGCCAAATGCAAACTTTCTTAAAATTCTGACTGCCATTGTGCAATGACATCTTATAGAGAAAGGGGCAGAGCATGTTTTAATAGCTTGTAGTGTAGTATAGTACTTACTATTTTTCTTGTTTAATAGAGGTGGAAATCTTAAAACTCTTCATATAACTGAAGGCTACATCCAGGCTAGCTTATAAAGCGAAGTATGTTTCGAACGAAAATTAATCTTACAACTATACCAGTAGGTATATTTTTTTAACATTATCGGTAACTTCCAACAAAAAACCGTCAATTTTTATCGGTACTTACCGGACACGGGCGTAAAATTGGAATCTGGCACTCCATAAACCTTTAAAGGCAATAAAGCGGCCCTCATCAGACCAACCGTAAAAACAGTGTAACCGTATTATACCGGGTTTTACATGGACACTGGGATTGATAGCGAAATAACCACAGTATCCAGTGGGCGTTTTATTTTTGTACCCCTATTTGTATTGCTTCAGGGGTTGCTGTAGATACAAATCTGTTTTAAATGAGTTTTTTATTGATACACATCGAAATGCTATTAGTAAAAATAAATTATCGTATCTGTACTTTTATTGCCAATTATTAAGGGTTTACAGATCCTGTGAGCGAGTTTAACGAAGATGAAATGTATGGGTAATATGGGTATGTCTACTAATTCTGTGAATGTTTATTTCTTAGACATGTTTCCATGGAGTGCTTAACGAGCGTCGGTGGCACAGTGGCTAGGACACTGTACTCCTATGCGGTAAGTCCGGTTTTGAAACCGTGCAGTGCCATGTACCAATGAGTTTTTCGTATTTTTCGACGATTTACGTACATTTACCGACTGCTGTAACAGTGAAGGAAAACATCGTGAGGAAACCTGCACACAGATGACCAGTGTGTAAAATAGGGTAGGCACAAAAGATCCTCAAGGGTCGAAGTGCCGCTGGGTTGTACCCGGCCCCCTATCATAAGATAAGATATAAGATAATGGAGAGCTTATCCTCACAATCGGGAGCATCAATTGAAGAATATTTAGTGCTCTCGTTTTATTACATTTGAGTTGAAACTATATAGCAAGCTATGGCGGAGTTAATTCAATTGCATATACAATCCTATCGATGGTTCACCACGGTGTAGAACCTCCGTCACTTTTCATTTGTCTACAAATGGGTGTTTCCTGAGCAATTTTCAATCCCGTTACGCTCTTTTTCTGTTTCTCATGAATAAAGTAAAAGAATAAGATCAAGGGTAAGGAATAGATCAAGGATCTGTGCAAATATCATTTACTTCATTCGTGAGGAACGAAAAAGAGCGTAACGGGATGGGAAATTTATCAGGAAACACCCAGACGCGCTATAAAACATAGACACGTTAAAAAAGGCATCGTCTGTTTGTCTAACATATTGTCTTTTATTATAGGATTCGTAGCTCGTAGCGTCCCGTGTAGCGTTGTCTCGTAGCACATCGCCGTAGAAGTCACGGAAGGCTCTACGGCCGGCATAGAACTCAGAATATCTATAAGAATATATCGGTAATTGCACAAGGCCTCCTTAAAGTTAAGACTTCACCCAAGACTTATGTAAGCTTTAACGTTAAATACGTTGCATGCAACTCATGGTTAATATTTTGGAAATGGTTCTATTTGGATAGAAAGTAAAACACTTTATTAAAAAATAATACATTTTCTACAAATATTCAGAAATGACAATATCGTTGCAGATACTCTATGTATAGCTATGTATATTTCTATGTATATTTGCAGCGCTGTTTTTATTTCACCCCTTATCCCAAGATGTTAGTGGAAGCGATAGTAAGTGGGTAAAAAAAATTAAATTAAAAATCAAAAAGATTAAATACTGATTATGTGATGATTTTTGTTTTTTCTGTATTCTAGCAAATTAATTGAATAAAGTAAACGAAGTGAATTAAATTATTTATTAACTAAAAATCAAAATTTTAATCAGCCTTTGCGTGGGCTGCCGGCAAACCGTCCTAACTCATATTAATTCAATTCAAAAAGCGTTGGCCGAGTGCCCCCGTCGCGGATAGCACTAAATATTATCTTAATGGTTGCGCTTCACGCCTCCTATCGAAGCCTTTCAACTCGCAAATGGAATATAAAATATGGATCAGAGTTTTTAAAATAACCTACTTACATACCTACATAAGTAGAAGGTAAGTTGGTGTATTCACTCACTCTTCACAGTTTTTTTAGAGTTGGTAAAATAATTAAGTAAGTAGGTACTTACTTGAATGGAATAATGATAATTTGGAAACCTTGAAAATACAAAGCAATTTGTTTGTTTATTGTATGGTTAGTGCCCAGAGTTGTTCAGGCCGCCCGTAGGCCTCTGACATGGCCTAATGAGCAGTAATTAGGCACACAACAACCGGGACTGTTATACATGCTCTCCGAAGCACGGAGGGGCTCAGATGAAATAATATGCTACCAGCGGTCATCCATCTCAGTTCTGACCTCGCACGATCACATTATGACATGATATACGCTAGGATATGAGCTCTTTATGGAAAACAAGTGAAGATTACTCACTATGGTTTTCGCTACTTCTGTAGATTGCTTTAATACACATAGGCAGAGAGAATAGAGCGCCAATTACGAGCCTCTGGTTTACATGTAGCAGTAACAAGCCATCTGGTCTGTTTAAATTAGCATTTAATCCAGCAAACGCGGGTAGCGGAAAAAACCATTTCTTCTCGCGAAACTCATTACTGCGGCAATCTGCTAAACCGCTGCTACTGTCATATAAATGCAGGGAGCATTTACGGGGACCGTTAATAATATTTTTTAAAGTGGAATAAGAATAAAACATACTTATTATTTTTTGTGCGTCAATATATTTTTAGTTTGGGGAAAAAGTTAGGGACGGCGTTTTGTTTGCAGGCAGTATGAAAGCTTCTTCGTAAACTTGAACCACAGACTCTATACGCCATTTTGAATTGTTTGCATAGAGTTTATATCCAGTCCAAGTGTCTAGAGGTCAGTGCGAAGTCGAATTTCAAACCTCGAAAACTTAACCAAAGAGTTAATTTTACGAATTAAAGAGCAATGGTGAGTTTTTCACATATCTATACAATTACGAGACCGTAGTGCGTAGTGGCTGGGACGCCGGACTCCAATGGAAGAGATCCGGGTTTGAAATCATGCAATTTCATGTACCAAGGTTTTTTTTTGTTTACGTACATTTACCGACTGCTCTAACGGTAAAGGAAAACATCGTGAGCAAACCTGCACAGGGCACACTGAGATAACCAGTGTGTGAAATGGGGAAGGCGTTGACGTAAACCACCGCATTAAATCTGCCAAGAGAGTCATTCTCTGTGGTTATTTCCATAGAATTATCACGACCCTCACCAATCTAATCAAATCAAAATGTTTTTTTATTGTAAGTAAGTACCTTATAATACATTTTTATAAAGTCATTCTTTTTTACTCTTACACCGCTTCGTAAGGTGCTATAGCTGAAAGGAAAGAAGCGGCGCAAGAAACTATAGCAGCAGCATATCTTTTGAAATAAATATATCTTACAATAATTATGAATACAATCATAAATGTACACAATGTGCAGAGCTGGAGCTGAATTTAGGACCAAGCCTCTTTATTATTTAAGTAGACATTTATTTTATAATAGCCCTTTTTACAATGCGGAATACGACTAAGAATATTCAACAATTGACAATACCAAAATCCGCTTATATTAATAATTCAAAGCCTCGAGAAGGTTGTACTAAGGTGAAAGAGTGCACGGTTTATAGAAGACATGTCCTATCTATTATCTACCGGGCTTTATTGCTATTACTGTGTGCGAAGGGCCAAACGGTACTGCCTTTCATACCGCTAAATAAGTAGGCTATGTACCGGTGCTGAAAACGGAAACTTTGATGAATACCGGTAATTATACGTTATGGTTCTTGTTAATGCCTTTACAAGTATATTAACTACCTACATACTCATAACTAAAATGTAATATTAACTATGTGATACCCATACGGTTTCTTCCCAGAACATTATAGGTAGGTACTTTAGGATATACTCGTAAGTACCTACTCTAGTTTCGTTTTGCACGGGAAGTCAGAAACGGATTTTTTTTGCAATAATAATTTTTAATTGTTATCGGAGGCCAATTTTAGTTGTGTTTTCCTTATTTCAAAATTTATTAGTGTCTATGAAGTCGATCTCGCCTTTGTGTTAAAATCTGCGTATGACGTAAATGAAAAAAAACAACAACAAGAAATGTCATCTACCAATGTCTAGTAAAAAGTAAATGCACTGCTACAAGGATCTTTTGACACGTGGCAAACATCGGAACTAACGCCGCCATCCAAGTGCCAAACGATCCTTGTAGCAGTGTACTTACTTTTTTTTTATAATACTTAGTTTTACGGATCTGGGTTCCAGCCCTTTTGAGCCAAACATTTTACTTACTTAATATTTTAGTGTTGCTTACTATCAATTTTTAATTTATTTTACAAAAATAGTGTACCGTAACTCATTTGATAGACTCTATACGTGGTGGTAACTGGCAAAAGTCAAAGAATACATACAGATGTATAAAGATTGTAACAAACACTAACTCTGGTGCCTCTGGTACCTCTGGTGCATTGTGCTGACGAGCCAGATATTAGTGTGTATAGCTACACTATAAACAATAAGTAATAAATCTGAATTAATTTTAAGTACTGTATACTGACATGTTTAAGTGTGCTGTAAGTACCAAAAGACGAAATGGGGGGAAAGTGGGGTGTTCAGTATCAATAACTGACCAACTTTCACTATTAGGCCAACTTTGAAATCGTGAAAAAAAATTTGCTCCATACAAAAGCTCACACGACCAAAATGTATGAAACAGCTAAATTAAGTCGCGGTTTCAGAGTTGGCCCCAGACTGGAAGTTTTTCAGTTACGGATACTGAACACCCCTCTTTCGGCTCTACAGGGAGATTTTTTTTTCTTGTACCTTCCTCCAGTTAATTTAAACAAGAATGAAGAAACTTTCTTTATTGTAGGTAAGTACCGCCATTAGTCAGTGCGAGGGGAAAAATAAAAAAATGATAAATGATTATATGAGTTTTTGTTTTTCTTTTACCATTTTGTAAGTATATGTACTTTCCTTTAAAATAAAAGTTTAGTAGAGACGTAAAAGTATACTTATTTCATTAGAAACAAAACAACCTTAGGATCTTCAAGGCCAGAGTGAATAGGCATTTACTGGACCCGCATGCTCCATCGTCGACCTCATCGTCGCTTACCATCAGGCGAGATCGAGGTCAAATGCGGGTTTAGTAGTACATAAAAATAAATAAATAAGTAATAACATTTAAAACTTAAAGGGCGTTTCACATAGGCGTAAAATAAAGGGCTCCTTTAGAGCTAACGTTAAAATAAATCTTAACTACGGACCCTGATACACGTCGAGATTACTGTTTAGCATTTTTTTTCACTGGGATACGAAGTATTATGCGAAGTGACATACGGCTAAAATGGTTGACAAGCTTTTCTATGTTCGCCAAGTATGCTACAGAGCTCTCTACGCCGTAGCAGAGCAGAGCAGTAGCGGAACGTAACTCGTAGCATGTAGAAATCGCAGTCACAGGAAAATATTTTGTTGATTTTAATTGTTTTGTGTTGTTTTGTAACATTCGGCTATTGCTATTTGTCACCTTCGGTACAGTGGACACAGTTACCTTTTGTGATAGTTTCAGTTAAGAATTACACGATATTCATCACCATTATCTGTTACTTATTCAAATTCAGCTCAAATTATATGAAAGGATGTAAGAGACGACCGTAACACTATACATCACTTACCAAGTTACCACGTATATGTATTATAATTTAACCTATTCTCCTTTCTGTCCTTCTTTCTCTAATGCTGTTATTTAAGAAAATTTCTTAATATGATATGTGGAAGAGCATGTAATATTTTATAAGCTGTAAGCTTTCCTTTGCCCAGCAGTGGGACAGCCTATAGGCTATTATAAAAAAAAAAAAAAGATTTCCTACAATAACGAAAATAAAATATAAATAACGAAAGTGACTAATTAAAAAAGTTGAAGGTGTACTCGTATTTGTTTTTTCTGCTTATTTGATTGCTGTTTGCGATCTGTGTCATAATCACCATGATTGCTACAAAAAGAAGGTATTACCTTCTTTGCTGCGAAAGTATAAGTAAGACGACGTTAACGGATGTGACTAAAGTAGTATTTTTTATTAGACGGACTAAACTGACGTTTCCTGTCTTGCCAGTTTTTGATGAAATAAAAATATTTAAAAAAAATAGTGTTGTGACCAAAGATCGAGTTCAATCACTGACCAATAGTTCACCAATCAAAGTATATTTTATTTTATTCTGTAATGTCGTGATTTTTTTTGTACATTATAAAAATCCATCTTCTTTCAATATATAATTTAACGTTACTTTTTGGCTCACTATTTGGGTGAACTAAGGGAACTGATTCAAAAGTGAACTGAACGCATCACTATTACATTAAACATGGCAACATTATTTTACAAAGTAACATTAGCTAGCACCTGTCAGTTTAGTCCGTCTACTAAAAAATTCTACTTTAGTGTTTGCTGCGTATTTAACACTATTCGCCATCCATGGGAACTGTGAGTCCCACCATTATCTGGCGACAGAAAGAAGCTCATATCCTGCGAAAGGGACGCAACGGCGCGTGACACATTCGCGACGGGAATGACACGTGATAACGGAGGTGATATGTTTTAAGAGTTGCCTCGGTAATGACGGCGCGGCTTCCTTCTCTTATTGCCGTGTTCCGTTGGATTTGTGACTGTTCATTTTATGTTTATACAGTTGGAATTAAATCGTTCTTGAAAACTGTATATGTAGAGGATGCACGGCGATGACTTAACACGTTCACAGTCCCCATATAAAACTGTTTGAAAATTTCACAAGTCCAACTAATTCGCCGAAATCGTTATACTTGGAAGGTAGCACAGTCCAGTCCCTCCACGCTAGGGCACCCAAGTGCCTATCCAAGGACTCCATGCCTGCTTTCTTGGGTCATAACATAACAATAGATTTTGTTATGTTATGACCCAACAAAGTAGGCATGGAGTCCTTGGATAGGCCTTTGGGTGCCCTAGCGCGGAGGCACTGGACTGTGAATGTGTTAAACTGAACGTACTACCTTCCAAGTATAACGATTTCGGCTGTAAACATAATTTTAAGGTGTCATAGTTTTATTCATATAAAAAATAAGAGCACATTGAAATGTATGTATGGAAGGAATAATTTATATGAATTTCAACTAGGTACTCGTAAGTACTTAGAGCATCTTTTGTTTTGAAACTAATTGGATTTCAATTAAATTTTATGCAATTTGTATTAGAGAATCATCATTCAGACGAGGCATTGCGCCAATCGAAAAAAAAAACATATCAATTAATTAAGGCATTTAAAAAAAGTGTCTGAAAACTATATGAGAATACAAAACTATTTTTAAAAATTTCTTCTTTATTCGTGGAACCTTAATACCAGACACCTTTTTTTAAATGACTTAATTAATTGACATTATTCCCATATTGTTGTTTCTTTCAATATATGAAGAGGTACTGAAGAGAGTAAAAGAAAAGAGAAACATCTTAAAGGCTATTGAAAATAGAAGGGGAAATATGGTAGGCCACCTTATACGACACGACGAATACATAAGAAACCTTATAGAAGGAAAAGTTGAAGGCAAGCGGGGAAGAGGAAGACCGAGGATAAGCTACTTCGATAAAATCAAATAAAATACAAAAAATACAAAAAGTTTATTATTTTCTTCCACTTAAGGTAACAAAGTTTGAATACATAATATAGGTTTTGACCATCTAGCTAGTGGAAGACTGGTGCTCAAACTAGGATTAACCTGTGTTTTGAGTCACCAGGTCTCCCCTTCCAGATCCATGTACGGTAAGTAAATTTATGTACAGGTAGGTAGTTATAAAAGAAATAAGGAGCCAAAATATAGAAAATAAAAATAAAACCAAATTACAATAGGATTTTGTGTAAAAGCGTGTTTGGTGTGTGTGTCAGTATGTGTTTGTGTGTGTGAGAGTTGCGTGTAGTGTGTGACAGAATTGGGTGAGGATGTGTGTACATGCGAGGTGTATCATATGTGTGTCTGTGTGTGTATTTGTGTATGAGAAGGCAAATAATAATAATATTTGTGTATGTAAAGAGAAGGCTGGCGTTGCGTCGTATAAGGAGGTCAAGGAAAAGGCCATAGACAGGACACAGTGGCGTTTACTACACCGACAAGAGCATAGCTCTTAAATTGAAGAAGAAGAGATTGTTGTTTCAATATGAAAATACAAAACTGTTTTTAAAAATTTCTTCTTCATTCGTGGAACCTTAATACCAGACACTATTTTAAATGCCTTTATTAATTGATATGAATTTTTTTTCGATTATCGGCACTAGTGTGCGTAATGCCTCGTCTTCATAAGCAAGATCATGGATGCATACAACTGTTGAAAACCTTTGATGATATCGATACTTACGGATTTCTTATTTCGAGTTGTTTTTTTATGATTCAGAAATTTTATATGTGTTTGTCACCGGTATTTGATCACTTATTGTATATCTGAAGAGATGTGTCAACAAAAATATCTTCAATAAGAATTTTGTCATCCCCGATCCAAAGCTTGACGTCTTCAATATGCCCATCCGTCCCTACGTCCCTCTCCCCAGCAGCATATCAAAAGGAAATTCGCAATTTTCCGCCACTTCAAAGTGTCATAACGTGGAATTTTCACGTCTGTCCACAGTCACCCACGTGTCAAATTGTCGAAACAGCGCAGAAAACAATTTCCGCGTGTCTTTCTCTGTCACTGTTGTAATCTGGCTTAGGATCTACTATTTCTTCCAGTTCTAGTCTCTTTATTGTACACAAAAAATAAACACACAGAATCCCATAGGGATCTTTTCCAGCCAACCTTTAGTTTTGCTATAGTTGCTGCAGTTTTGCTATACACTGCAAATTCTCCCAAGTAACTTAAGTACACCGCAGAGCAAGTATGGAAAAAAAAATGTTACGTGTCCTGATGCATATAAATAAACACTACTTACAAAAGTAAAAAAAAAAACGAAAAAAATGATAAGTGAAAATTCACCTGAAATCAGTTTTCATACAAAATTGTATGGAGAAAAAAAAGTGTCCTGTTTCAAACGAAAAAGAAATGTTTTAGAAACCAAAACTATATATTTTTTCACCGGCATTTTATATTCCATACTTGCTCTGCGGTGTACTTTAGATATTTTATTAAAACGTTGTGACTTTAACATCAATCGCCAAAAAGTTCCTACCTACTACTTCTGGAGCATTGTATGCCCTGACCAGGAATCCTGATAGGGTGCCACGCCATTGGTAGTTTTATAATCTCCATTTGTAGTTTTATAAACCACTTAATTCCGCAATTTTTATATTTCTGGTTAGGGTATAAATAGTGTTTTCACTTAGGTAGGGTAGACAGATAATAGTAGTGAGCGTGTCTACTCTAATATCTTGTAGATTGTCAGTGTACCCAATACGACACCTTGGGCACCTTCCCGCCGGGTGCGACTCGGGGCGGTTTATTAGATTAAGGCTTTTGACACATGTAATATGTTTATATTATATTGACTATATTTGTAATTGGATATTTGTACTTTGTATCAATAATATAATAACTAAATACAACATAAAACGCAAAGCGTTGCGTAGACGGAACCACGAGCACACTCCATAAACAGAAAAGCAAAACGAAACGTAATTTTTGAAGATATCACAGATTTCTCGTTATTTGGATTAATTTAATTTCTCAAAGCTATTTTAAAATGCTGATGATGGCATACGGTTAATACGGTTTAAGACATTTATTTCACTAAAAAAGGATATAATCAACTTTGCTTAGGGAAATACAGGATAAACTTATTGTAATTAACAGTGTGTACGGTAGACGTAAGGCTTATAAATTAAATTACTAGTGTATAATATGATCTAATTGAAGAGCTGTAATTTTTCTTAGCTGCGGGTAACTAGAAGACGAATAACACACAAAATAGGTATAATTAGGATTCAATTAAGTATCGACTTGCAGATGCCATTTGGTTTGGTGATAGATATTGCAGGTTTGGTGATTGATAGATGGCATCATATGGTCATTTCAAAATAGCAGACCTAAAAATCTGTTAAAACAGCGTGGCGCGAGTCTGAAGGAATTTGGTGCAAAGGGTACGTATCTACATGTTGATATTTGACTTTATGTGCTAATTTAAAGTTTATTAAACTAAAATCTTGCAAAATCATCCAATATTAATAAATATAATCATTATTTATTTAAAATTGTTATTGAAAGCAATAAATTTAGGTTATGTATGTTTAGAAAAAAATCATCTTTAAGTCGTACACGTACGTCTAGTGGCGCCTCTGGTGGTAAAACATTGCAGGATTATTTCCTATTTGAATCCTAATAATTATAATCATAGAGTCATTATATGGCTTTATAGTTTTCAAGCTTTACAATGAACTATACATTGTTAATAATATAAATAAAATGCAAAAACAACAGCGTGTTTTATCAATAATTACGTAAAAGTTAAATGACTTATTTATCTGTGGTCGTCTTTCTTTATCAGCGTCAAGACACGCTCTGGAACGGTGGTGACTAATCAACAACAGATGTTGCTTTCGGTTTAATTTTCTTAATGAACTTGTTTGAATGACAGTTATTTTTAGCTTTAATGCCCTCTTTCGAGTTTGTTTTGTGAGGAATTTGGCAGGGCGATAATGAAATTATAAGTTACTTCTTAGGGCCACTTTGTGAGCTCAAATGTTGATTTTGGAGCGACTTTTCCTAATAATATTTCTTAAACTGTAAACTGTTAGTAATTTAAACTGTATTTTTCTAAATAAATTGAGATATTGTTTTATTTAAATATTAGCCATGAAATAACATCACGTACCTATATAAAAAAAATAGATGAGAAGGTCTGGTTTGTTTACATTTGTTATAATAGTTAGCGACTTGATTGTTCAGTACTTCCGACCGTGGGTAATGGATTTCCATACAATATTGCCGCACTAGTGTGTCAATGCGGCACTTAGTACAGAGTTTTCTGTCAAAAAATACGCCCATTTTTGAGCAGATGTAACAAAAAATGCCGATATTACACACGCACACACACACACCCTCTCACACACACCTTATACTCCCACTCATCCTCAAAGAGAGATCTGTCCTCCGAGATACAGGAACTTCCTAGTTCGGAGGTCAGCGCTTATTGTAGGATAACTGGTTGCTCACTAACTTTATTTAGTTTAATATAACCTATGCTTAAGTTCCTACTGGTGTATGGACTATGAATCTATTGTAATTTTACAGCACAAATAAACTATTCTTATTCTTATTGTAAATGTCAGTGTTATTTGTTCCCCTGTGCTAATTTTGACTAAATCGCAACCAACCTTTCATTGTCGAAAACTAGTAGAGAAAACCTATAGATCGTAAAAAGCGGTCACATTTTTAACCATGTTTTACTTCTTAAGTGAAATATCGGTACAGAAACGAGAAGGTTTGCAGCAAATACGTTTAAGAGGGTCACAACCCCCCCACTCAGAGCCACGAAATATAAAGTACAGATACAGAAGGTCCGCTTCGGGCGTCCGCGAGTTTCATCACATATCTTATCTAAAGAAAGAAACAGAAGAAGAAGAAGAAAGATTATTTATTTCCGGCACACGCATACAAACAAGAGTACAGAAGACAAAAATAATTTTAAACAAATATATTACAAAAACAAATAAATAAGCAAAAGTAACTAAGTTTGATGAAGGCGCCACCTTCATCAAACTTAGTTACTTTTGCTTATTTATTTGTTTTTGTAATATATTGCAGTACAGTAAAACACATTTATTCAACATTGCATTATACAGGATTAGACTTACAGCATCTCCATTCCGCCTTCGGACTAACAGGCGCGGGGAGGGGTTCCATCCTTATGTTGTTGATATCCCATCTGCTCGTACGAAGCGATTTGCTTCTTCGTTCATTATGCGAACGGCTAAGGAATGGAACAGCCTGCCGGCGTCTGTATTTCCCGAAACCTACAACCTTGGGATCTTCAAGGCCAGAGTGAATAGGCATTTACTGGACCCGCATGCAACATCGTCGACCTCATCGTCGCTTACCATCAGGCGAGATCGAGGTCAAATGCGGGTTTAGAAGTAAATAAAAAATAAAAAAACTTAAAAGACTTAACATGAAAAAACAACACAATGTTAAAAGGACACATGCGCATGTGCTGCGGTCCGACCGGTACGGCAGAACCACAGCGCTGGTTTTCAGCTGTGCCAGGGCGAAGGCATCGCGGGCGAAACGGCAGTCAGGGACCAAAGCAAAAATATCTTATGATAATAACCCCAGCGGCTCTTCGATCCTTGAGGAACTTTTGTGCCTACCCCATTTTACACACTAGTCATTTCAGTGTGCAGGTTACCTCACGATGTTTTCCTTCACCGTTAGAGCAGTCGGTAAATGTACATAAGTCTTCGAAAAATACGAAACAGTCATTGGTACATGGCACTGCACGGTTTCGAACCCGGACCGCCCGCATGGGAGTCCGGTGTCCTAGCCACTAGACCACCGACGCTCTTTTAATCACATATACACTGGACCATTAGCGCCAGGGAAACTATAGTTCCCACTTTAAAAGATTATTTTAAGTACAGCAAATAAAGGTATTATTTGCTTAAAAGAATACATTGCGAGAAATATTAATAATAATCCTTTATTTTTATATATAATATAATATTTTTAACAATTTTCTTTTCTCGATTTCGCCACAGCGCGAGCAATTCGCGACTGAGTTAAGGGGGAGGGAGGGGGTCAACAAAGTGTGACATCGTGTGACAAGCGGGGGGAGGGGATTTGTCGTAAGCTTCGTGACGTCACATGCGTAAATCTAAAAGAAGAAGTCATAAATAATATAAAGGAATGGGTTCAAAGTCTCTATTGTTTTGTAAATTTACTAAAAAAAAAAGTAAAGTAAATTGTAGTTTTTTTATAAATTGGCTACGACAAACAGGCAGGCGGACCACCTGATGGTAAGTAGTCACCGTCGCCTAGAGACACGTGCAATACCATTGCGATGATGATACGTGATTTATTGTTGATTTTATGAAAAAAAGTTTTTAAATAGAAATATATAAATAGTTTTAGAGGTGCTGTTTTAATTTAATATGGGGGGTCACACAAATGTGACCACCTGCCAAAAATCATTAAATTCGTGTGACGCAATTTATGGATGGCCCCTAGTAAGTACATCTTTAATGCCTACGATTGCGCCACAGCCCGTGTAATTCACGACTGACTTAGTCTGATTCGATTTGAGATCGCTTGTACGTAGAGCCTGCGTGTTCGTGGGCCATCAATAACGCGTTTGTATTGAGCTGACCTTCTGTATCTTTATATTTTGTGTCAGTGCTGAGAGCGTCATTAGTCAGCCACCATCGTAGGGTTGACCAATTAGTGCAAAGTAAAAATTATTACGACTCGACCCTCATATTTCATTTTCAGTTTAGCGACAGAGACCGTACTCAGGTTTTCCGTTGGGGGCCAAAATTTAGAACAATCAATTAAATGTAGACTAAAATACAAGATGGCAAGAGGCCAGACGGCCTGACCCTGGTCCCTTGGCAGCGTGGGAGGTGTTTGCTCTGGAATGCCACCTGTGTAAGCACCTTCGCTGCCAGCCACCTGCCGCAAACGACGCGGACGGCCGCAGCGGCCGCCGAATTGGCCGCTGCTAGAAAAAAGGAAAAATTCTCCGCACTCCAGCACAATAACATGTTTATGTATTTTGCTGTGGAGACTATAGGCTGCTGGGGGGCGGAAGCAAAATCTTTTGTGGGTGAGATTGGCCGTCGCCTTAGGGAGAGGGGTTGTGACCCTCGCTCCGGGTCGTTCCTGGTGCAAAGGTTGGCCATAGCGATCCAGCGCGGTAACGCCGCAAGCGTTATGGGCACCTTTGCATCGGGAGCGGCAGGGGGGGGGGGGGGGGGGGGGGGGTGAGGGGGGTGGTATATAATTATTTATTACTAAAACTGACTAAAACAAAATGAATAAAATTGGGACTGTCAGATTCTTTTATAAATTGAATAAACACGCAGATGAGCGACGGTAAGTGGTTAGAATCCTTATAAACATGAAAAACGTACACTACACAACACTAATAACTACACTGTCGCTAATCTCTTTAATGCCCAATTAACTGCCCAGTTGCCTGGAAGAGATCGCTTTAAGCGGTAAGGCCGCCATTGTACATATCGTGCTATTATTCCTGTAGATTTTACTTTCTTGATTTTGTATACAACAAAGTGTTACTATCTATCTAAACGTAAATGATGCACTGCTGATATGAGAAAAAAAAATTGATTGATAAATGCTATTGTTTTTGTCGCAGGAGCGTCGGACTCTCATGCGGGAGGTCCGGGTTCGAAACCATACCATGAAAAGACTTATGTACATTTACCAACTGCTCTAACGGTGAAGGAAAACATAGTGAGGAACCTGCATGACTGAGGAAACAAAAAATTAATACCAAAGGCGTGTGAAATCCACCAATCAGCACTGGGACCGCTCGGTTGATCATGACCCATAACCTCCTTGTGCAAGGGGAGGCCTGTGCTCCAACATTTTAGGACATTAATAGGCTGTTGATGATGATTGTTTTTGTAAATTGTTGTTAGACATTGACTTCATTTTTACTGTGCTATTTTTCCCTTCCGTTCTCTTAGAGAAAGCTCTAAGTAAGGATTCTCAACCTAAATAAAAAGGTCATCGCAATTGCTGAGCTATTCTAGGAGTATATTTGATGAATAGGACTTCTAATGAAGTTATCCATCACAGGATAAAGGTCACAGACACAATTCATGACATTCAGGATGTTGGTTAGTAAGTGAATAGATTGTTCTCTTTGTCTATCTTTTTTCAGAATAATTAAGGCTTCATTGTTGTAATAAAGACGTCACCATATAGGCACAAAAGGTGTAGTAAATTGAACAATATGTATTGTAGTAAACCATTTAGCTACCTAATTGTTATTGAGTATATGGCAGCCATAGATGATTGGAATTATAAGGTAATTAATGTCTACTGCGACTTCACTATAACTTATAACATGGGGTGCTCAAACTTGTATTGTCGGCGATCTACCAGAACATAATTAGACTACACGCGATCGACTCTGCAGATCTGCGTGGTTAGGGAACTGTAGGGTGTATCTATGGCGTAAGTAGGTAGGTAGTAAAAAAATATATTCATGCAGACAGTATCTATTACATTTTCTCAGATTTCCCTGTCTCCCACACTAGGATATCCTGTGTTGGGGCCAGTGTCTTCCAATATATCTAAATTATATACATAATAAGGATGACATAATAAGGTTATGCAATTAATTAAATAATTAAGAATGCGTAATTAGGTAAAGAAAAATACCATACAAAATTGGGTTTTATTGTGCTTTCAGCTTAATCGAAATAATATCTGATTAAACTTAGTTTTAAAATTACTAATCTTTGTATGTCGATGCATGATACTGCATGTCATCCGCGTACTTTTCGTAGGATGGTACATTAACTAAGTTAGCCGATTGCGATATTTCGACTTAGTTATTTTCATTTCAGAAAACGCAGACTCGCACAAATAAGTTGATCCAAACATTCCTGTCAACTGAAAGGCAACTTGTTTAAAATTTATGTATCTCAACCAAAACCACAGACCTACCTAATAGATACTACGTAATCAGAACTTTCGAACATATTGATTTGTAAAGCTCTGGCGATCGACTGCTCGACCGCGATCGACCGTTTGAGCACCCCTAACATACAACCGTGGGATCTTTAAGGCGAAAGTGAACAGGGATTTACTGGGTCCGCGTGCTCCATCCTCGGCCTGATCGCCACTTTCCATCTGATGACATTGTGGTCAAACGCGGATAGAGTCCAAAATTTTTAAAAAAATACTTGGAGAGTGGGGGTCGGAACTATACCTTAGTCCCTTGTTCTATCCCTGGACGGGACTTTAAAAATAACTCAAAAGGATGCTTCGGAAGACCGCGCTGCGCATTTGTCATTGTTTGTTTTAAAGTTAAAATTTATCGTGTTTTCGTTCACGTTCGTTCTTTGGGTTCAATCTTTATTTAAAAATGATTTCCGGTATTCATGTATCTATTCCATACATCCATACGTAGTATATATTCCATACATTCCTTTTATTCAATTAACTTACGTGCATTATCGTAATTTATAGCGATCTAATATACATTGATACGTTGAGAGTACAAATTTAAATTGTACTCTCAACTTTATAACTGTACACTTTACGAGTACTTTTTATAAGTAAGGACTAATCAGGCATTAGCGTTTTTTATTTTTTATCTTTACTTTATACTTTATATTGCACACATAAATCACAAAAGAAACAACAAGAAATTTGACGTACACAGGTAGAGCTCATCTCTAAAATAGAGATTTCTAGAATGATAAGTAGACATACATACGTGTACAAATTATGTAAATGAGAATAAAATTGTACATAAGCTGAACAAAATTACTTGAATACATTCATATGAATCTTTATTCTATCTTTCAATAGTTCTTCTTAAAAGATACAGTATGTGATTGTTAAGGATTCTGATTGCAAATGATAGTATGATAGATTAAAGCTGGACCTCTTGAAAAGGAACAGATCCTATTCTCATAGTCATGGAACACCGTCCACAATCACATTCTGATTGAGAATGATAGACATGAAAATATATATAATGAAATGAAAAGATTTATTTGTACACACAGACCATAGTATGATAGACTAAAGCTGGACCTCTTGAAAAGGAACAGATCCTATTCAGGACTAATCAATCCATCAATCATCCGGCCATCTCCATTTTAATATTCTAAGTTTACAAAACTGTGGTAAAACGTTTACCAGGCTGCTTCATTTTAATTAGGACCGTTGATTTCTGTGAGCCTAGTCTAGTGGTTGAAGATTGTAATTGTTTTTGAAGTCATGGAACACCGTCCACAATCACATTCTGATTATGAATGATAGAAATGAAAATAAATATAATGAAATGATATACATATTTATATATGTATATCATATTACTTTTATTTTACTATATTTACTGTATATTAAGTAATAATAACCATTTTCATATCCTCACACTACACTGTCGCTAATCTCTTTAATGTCCAATTAATTTCAGAGGTTGCCTGGAAGAGATCGCTTTAAGCGATAAGGCCGCCTTTGTACATATCGTGTTATTATTCCTGTAGTTTTTACTTTTCCTGTTTTTGTGTACAATAAAGTGTTTCTATCTATCTATCTAACATTTACACACACAGACCACAGATCATAGTATGACAGACTAAGCCGGACCTCTTGAAAAGACCTGAGATGTGATTGGTTGTTACTCAAATAATCCCCACCCAGTTACATCAATACTTGTGACACTTGAGATCTTATTAACTCACTATTTTCGTCCCTTCCCTCGAAAAAAAAAAAGTACAAATAAACGAAAATAGTTGGGACGTAATGAAGGATGGGAGAGCTTAATCAAAGCTGTTTATTTGTTGGCTTTCATGACAAGCTTGTGTTGAAAAAATCACACTTGGACTTTAGTATCTACAATCATCAATAAAAAGACATGTTTCATCTTATAACAATATAGTTATCTTATAATAGGGGGCCATCTCCATTTTAATATTCTAAGTTTACAAAACTGTGGTAAAACGTTTACCAGGCTGCTTCATTTTAATTAGGACCGTTGATTTCTGTGAGCCTAGTCTAGTGTTTGAAGATTGTAATTGAATTTCATATTGAGTTAGTTTGGAAATGTGGTCCTGAACAGAGTTGTATGTAGCCGAGGGGCGGTAGAGCGAAGTATTAGGGGCGCTATCTAGATGCAACAGGTCTTACCTTATCTTATGATAGGGGGCCGGTAATAACGCAGCAGCAGTTCGACGCTTGAGGATCTTTTGTGCCTGTCCCATTTTACACACTGGTTATCTCAGTGCGCAGGTTTCCTCATGACGTTTTCCTTCACCGTTAGAGTAGACGGTAAATGTACGTAAGTCTTCTAAAATACGAATAACTCATTGGTACATGGCACTGCACGGTTTCGAACCCAGACCTCCCGCATGGGAGTCTGGTGCCCTAGCCACTGTGCCACCGACGCTCTAACAATATTGTTAGTAATTTTCTTTATTTTATCTCTTACAAAGTAAAATAAAGGAGAATCAACCTTACATTACACATGCTTAATATTATGATGTTATGGAGGCAAAAAAGGACCCCTACTCAGCATGGTGCCGCAACCTGGGCTGCTTTTATTTTATTTTTAAGAATATATTTAGGAAACAACTTTCGGCAATTAAAATATAAATGGGCCTAATATGTTACCCTGTGGGACTCCAGAAATTAAAGAGTTGTGTACGTATGTATAGTGTTAAATCATTGTTTCTTACATGGAGTTTGTTTTGTAAAGTTTTCTTCAAACCTTTTGTTTCAATTCTATTATACTCAACTGAAAAAAATGATTATTCATATTTAAATCAGCTTCCACGTCTCAATTTATCAACATATATTCGCTATTTTGCGTTAAATAGAGTTGTTATAGTAACAAATGAGCGTAACCGAAGCTAAACTGACAAATGTAATGATTATTGATACAGATCGCTCCATTCGCTCCGTATAGCCGTAATGGGGATAAAGTTTATTGCTAGCCTGACAGCTGTTCGCGACACGAAACTTCCTATTATCAGTTTACGGTAGAATCCGAAATGCTATGGTTTCGGTTTCGGACACTTTTGAAGAAATATTTTTATATTTTATACTAAGTCTCATTAAGTAGACAATGGGGGTAATTAAAATGAAACTGTGTGTAAAGTATCGTCTAGTTGATATTTAATTTTGTCCTGATGTACAAATCAAAACAATAGGTACAGTCACCATAACAATAGGTACACCAACCTTGGGACCACATTGAACGATTTCGTCACTAGCGTTAATCTAGTATTGACTATAAAAAGGTTGTTCAACATTTAAAAGTGCTTGGGTCCTAAATTAAGGTTCGCGACCGTACCTACTAATATTTTATTTTCACTATACAGTATTACTTGATAAATGATAATAATACTTTGAAACATATTTAGGCCTAATAATAATAATAAATAGTAATACATAAAGATTCAAAAATAACTATATATGAAAAACAAAACAAAAAACAAAATTAACCTTTATAACAAAAACGCGATTCTCTCGGAACATCCTATATGCATGAAAAAGGTACGTAATGAAGACCGGTTTCTCGAGCAACTGTCGGCCGCCGCGCCGCCGTGCGCTCCCGTGATAGATGCCTACCTGCCGTTATCATTTTTTTACCTACGGTCATGTTTTTGATTTGTATGTGTTAAGTTGTTTTTATATTTGGTGTTTCATTTAATTGAGTGGATTGTGCAGCGCCCAGACAAACCAGTTTCTGGTTTCAGGGCGCGAAGATTAGTAAATAGTAAAACCTAAAAAAAAAAACTTCACTCACCTACTAATTGACAGTCTATAGATTGATTTTAAAAATAATGGCGTAACAAAACACCAATGCCAAATCGTTGCGACATGACATTCGGGGAACTGGACGTTCCGGGAAATTGACGTTCCAAGAAAATGGACGTTCCGAGAAATGGAAGACTGGACCTTCGGGAAATGGACGTTCAGGGAACTGGACATTCGGGGAATTAGACGTAACGCCTATGATCCATTTATATGAGTTTTTAGTAGCAATCATTCCAATTCTACTCTTAAAAGTCAAACTCCTATCACCATTAATGTTCATCTTAGGCCAAAATATGTAAATCGGCTGGTCTGTTCGCTCCTGTCCAGTTATGTTTATGGTTAACAGGAATTGTGTTTTAAATTTTAGGTTATTGTAAAAGCATGACGTAACCAAGAGTTCCTGGTGTCCCGATGGTTTTTATGAGTATGAGTATAAATGGGACGTTTCTGTAGGTTACAATTAAGTTGTGGTTTCGGTCTCAAATATATTCGACACTAGTTTACATGACACATGTTAAATAGGCGGCAAACTTCAGAGGGAGGCTGGCCACGACTGGTGAAGGAGCAATGCGGTGGCGATGCTGAATGGGACCTGATTTGACACGAAGTTTCAGCGTTCTGAAAACATATTCATATTGCCACTTCCGGGTTAGTCTTCGATTTACACATTTGTGAAGTTCCTACATTGCATCCTCTTTTAGAACTGAAAACTGATTTCAAAACTGAAACATAAACTACTAATAAAGTTTTAAAATATTTGAGAATAGTGTAAAGAAATATATTTATTGTTTTTCAAAGTATTCTACGTTACATTTTCAACTCTTTTTCATTCGTTTCACTGAGCGCTACAGCTGATACTAATAATCTTGCAATTTTTATTATTAATCCGACACATTACATAAGTAAGAGCTGACAAGATAACGTGTAATTATTGTTATAACAGCTTTAATTTTAAAAAAGCCAAGTGTTTCGCTTCGGATGTCGCCACTCAACTGGTCCTAGGACTTGTGTTGGAGTGTTAATTTACTATAAATTATTTTGTTACGCCTACGGCTTCACCTCGAATTGAAAAACAACATAGTAAGACTTATACGGGGTGTCCCAGAAAGTATGGATGCCTGAAGTTATTACCGGTCCAAATAACCAATGTGGTTATCAACTTCTGGATGGTTAAAAAAATGATTCATTTGAGTTTTAATTATAGAAGTAAATTAAACTTATTACTATGATCCTCTTCTTAACTTTTTTTAATAGCCTTTAGGCTGTCCCACTGCTGGGCAAAGGCCTCCCCTCCTCCTTTCCATTTTTCCCTATCCTCGGCGTCCTTATACCATCCTTTTTGGAAGTGGTCGATACGCCTGGGCCTGCCTCGGTGCCGCTGTCCGTCTTGTGGCACCCAGTGCATGGCGATCTTTGCCCACCTTTCCGGATGCATGCGGCATACGTCTTCTTAACTATAAAATAAAAAATATATTAATTCCTAAGGCAATATAATTATAATACAAAACATTTTTGTTTCTCGACTCCTACATTTTTCACTGCCAGCTACCGCTATTTTCTTATACGACTGTGTAATTTGTTTGTATTAAACTTCAATAGGAGTTTTGCTTTGTGAACGAAAAACTCAGGGACTCAGATTCACACAAAGGGATTCGAACTCGTCACGCACGCTGGGCAGTGTGATAAAATTACACAGTCGGGTCCACTGCCCTTTGATAACCTTTGATAGAGTTACATTCACAGGGTACAAAATCTATAAATGAATGCACACTTACAATCAATTGGTTCAAATTCTATAGATACTCGTAGATACAAATGCAAATATAAAATACTTTTATACAGTCAGTACCCAAATAGATACGATACTTGCCTTAGATGAAGGCAGGGGCGAGGGGGGGGGGGGGGGATCTTCGACTTCTAATCTAATCCTTTTAACCTAATCCATCATTTGTGTCGGATTGGTCAAAAATTTCGAGCTGGCTACGCTCGCTCCCGTCCTAGCCTTCTCACCTAATCCATTACCTGTGACGGAACTGCTCCGAAATGTCTTGCTTGCTTCCGCACTGGCATCCTTTTTTTTTTTTTTTTTTTTTTGGTAACGGGGGGGAAATCTTTGAAAGATACCCAGTCTCCTGGGGGAGAGCCTGGGTGAGATTTCCACTCACTAAAACCCCCTCGATGGCCGGCCTCGTGCTTATCGGAGGGCTCCGGGATCTCCAGTGGAACGCACCGGTGCCCTCCTAGCATTTGCCTTGGGCTCCTCCTGGGAGGTGTACATTCCACCTCCCGGTTCCTCCCGTCACAGCAGCGTGCGGCCATAGCACGTTGCTGCCTTCCCCAGGGTCGCCCGCCAATGAACGGTCAAAGCCCCCACTTTGACCGCCCGCGACCCTGATCCCTCCTTTTAGTCGCCTTTTACGACAGGCAGGAGTTACCGTGGCTCTATTCTTCGCCCGAGACTACAGGGCTGACGGACCACGACGCGCGTCACCGGCGCGCCGGCGTCTCCGTCTCCGAGCGGGGTCGGCCCTCTCCCGATCCCGCTCGGCGGTCTCCTTCCTAACCATAACGGTTTCACAGAAGGAGACCACCGCCTTCCAGGCTCTGTCGTCCGCCAGCATAGCCGCTACTACTGCTGGCAGACAGAGATCCCGCCCGATGCGGTCGACCAGGACTCGCCGCTCGGAGTCCCATGCAGGGCACTCCTCGAGCGTGTGCTGTGCGTCGTCCCGGTCCCCTCCACAGTGGTGGCATTGCGCCGTCGCTTCGCGCCCGATTCGATTCAGGTACTCACCGAAACACCCGTGCCCGGTGAGTACCTGAGTCAGCCGGAAGGTGACGCTTCCTCCCTCCCGCCGGAGCCAAGCTTCAAAGCTTGGCAGGATCGCGTCGATTGTGCGTTTGCGTGCATTCCGCGGCTCGTTGAGCCGCGTATGCCACAATTCGATCACGTCGACGCGCCCTCCTCTTGAACACTTCGAGCTCTCTGTGCTGGTCGATCCCGCCTCTCTGGCGGATGGCGCGGGTCTCATGGTAGACCCTCGCGTCCATGTCCGCCAGAATGACCAAAGGCGGGAATCGCGCCAGGACAGTCGCCGCCTCAAAGGATATCGTGCGATATCCCCGTACGATCCTGATGGCCATCATGCGCTGAATAGCATTCAGCTTAGCTCTACTGCGCGGTTCACGCGCCAGTCTTTCCGCCCAGACGGGCGCCCCGTAGAGGGCCATCGATCGTACCACCCCCGCATAGAGGCGGCGGACTCCTTCCCGGGGTCCCCCGAGATTCGGCAGCAGTCTGTGCATAGCACCCGCTACCTTTTGAATTCGGGGGACCAGGCGCTCGAAGTGTTCCACGAAGCTCCAGCGACTGTCCAGAGTTAGACCCAGGTACTTAAGGTACCGACCAACCTGGACCTCCGCGTCACCCACCCGAATCGACGAGCTGGGTGGCTCCACTCCCCTTCGGAGCTTATGGAACCACAACGCCTCAGTCTTGTGAGGCGCCACCCGCAGGCCCAGCTCGTGGATTTTTGCGACGACGCAAGACACCCCTACCTCGGCGAGCTGAATTGTCCTCTCGAAGGAGCTCCCCTCGGCCACCACTAGAGTGTCGTCTGCATAACAGACGACACTTACTCCGATGGGGAGATTGACCCGGAGGACCGCATCATAAGCTAGGTTCCACAGCAACGGGCCTAGCACAGATCCCTGTGGAACCCCGCAGCTGACCTCCCTCTCGTGAACTCTCTCGGCCCGACCCACATATTGGATGCGCCTGTTGTTCAGGTACGCTCCGACGATTCCGTGCAGGTAGGGAGGCACATTGTGATAGACCAGTGCCTCCCTGATCGCCCTCCAGGGCAAGGAGTTGAAGGCATTGACGATGTCCAGACTTATCGCCAATGCCATTCCTCCCCGCTCAATCGCCTGCCCCGTCAGAGAGCGCACTCGCAGGATTGCATCCACTGTCGACCGCTCCCGTCTGAAACCAAACTGGTTTTCCGATAAGTCGGGGCCCTCAGTCGACAGGTGTCCGCTGAGACGACGGGCGACTATTCTCTCGAACAGTTTGCCCGCTTCGTCCAGCAGACAGATGGGTCGGTACGCAGAAGGAGAGTCCGCGGGCCTTCCATCCTTCTTCAGAAGCACCAACCTGGCTTCCTTCCAGCTTGTGGGGAACACGCTTGAACGGAGGCAACTGTTAAACAGTCGCCTCAGCCTGTCCCCCAGGACAGCTAGGGCCAACACCCAGGCTCGGCCTGGAATCCCGTCCGGGCCCGGCGCAGTGTTACGGGCTCTCAGTCGCAACACCGCTAGGGCTAGCTCCGCCTCCGACACCTCTAAGCCTTCGCGCCAGCTCTGCGGGTTCGACTGGGCTGACGAGGGAGTATCCTGGACCCTCGGGAAGAGCGTATCTACCACTCTTCCCGCTAAATTGGGGTCCATGGTCTCCGTTAGTGGAGGGACCCACGGGCGGAGTTTGCCCAGTACCATTTTGTACGGGCGTCCCCATGGGTCCCTGTCCAGTCCCTCGAGGAGCTCGTTCCAGGACCGAGCCTTGGCGTCCTTAATCGCCCGTTGGAGCGCCTTGGTCGCTTCCCGGTATGCCGTGTAGGCTTCCGCTCTTTCTTCGGCTGAGACTCGCCGTCTCCGTCGGGCCCTCGTGTATTGGCGGCGCGAAATCAGGCAGAAGCTGCGCAACTGCGCAATGCTGTCCGACCACCAATACGTGGCCTTTCGCTCGACAGGCCTGGCTCGGGGCATGGAAGCGTCGCAGATCGACGTCATTGTCCTCCGAAACCAGGCCGCTTCCTCTTCGGGATCGGGCGGGATCTCGCCGGTATCCGGCCAAGCCGCGACGTTAGCAGCGGCGATGAGCAAGTCTCGATCGAGCCGCTTGAGGGACCAACGTCGCGGTGGACTGCCGCCACGGCGCACGGGACCGTCGGGGGATCGGAGTGTCACATCGATAAAGATGTGACGGTGGTCGGATAGTGTGACCACCTCCTCCGCTACCCTCCAGCCCGACACGACTCGCGCGGCAGAAGGAGTCGCCCACGACAGGTCAATGATCGACTCCCCCTGCCACCGCACTAGAGTGCTAACAGACCCCGGTTTAGCAACCGGAGATCCATTCCCGCCGCCCACTCTTGAATTGTAACTCCCCTCGGGCTGTCCAGGGCGTCTCCCCACGCTCTAGAACGTGCATTGAAGTCGCCCAGGACGAACATCGGGCGGGCTAGACTTCCACGAATGCAGATGGCTAGTCCGTCCAAGTAGGCCTCGTAAGCGGCGAGGCTGCAGTTGGGGGAAACGTAGCAGCCTACTACTACAAGTGGACCCCACTCCACCACAACGTATCCTTGCCCCCTCCTCAGCAAGGAGCAAGGGGGATCCCTTTCCTTTCCCCCCCAGTATATGGCAACGGAGCCGACCTCGTCCACGAACCAGCGAGGGTGATTCGGGACACTATACGGCTCCGCTACCACCGCCAATGCAACCGACAACTCCGCGACAGTCTGCAGTAGCAGGTCCTGCGACGCGCGGCAGTGGTTGAGGTTGCCCTGGAGTATCTTTAGGCTGTTGAATGTGCCGTTTCCATTACCTCCTCGCCCAACGAGTAATCTCTCGTTCGGGATGGCGCTCTGGAGGGCTCGTCTTCGCCTGCCGTTTCCGCGGAAGCAGCCAGTGGAGGAGCCTGCTTGTCTCCTCTGCTCTTTTTCTTCCCTTTCGGGGGCGTGCATTTTTTGCCCCCTATTCTGTGATCGGCCGGCCGACCGATCTCCGCGCAAAGCGGGCACCTGGGCGCCTGTGCCGTGCACTGGCTCGCCTTGTGACCCGGCTCGCCGCAAGTGTAGCACAAGGCGCTCCGGTCAACAGCATTGGGGCACCTTAAACGTATGTGCCCCAACTCGAGGCACCGGTAGCACTGCAGAGGCCGTGCCCCCAATGCCTCGACCCTAGCAGCCACCCACCCCACTCGCACGCGCTTTGCAGCCGAAACTTTTTTAGCCGCGGTGAGCGGGCAACGAACCCACGTCGTCCCCAACCTTTGCGAGTTGCGTCGAATTTCGGCCACCTTCACCTCAGCGGCGGAACAGCCTCCGGCCTCGGCGATAGCTGCCGCGACATCTGCTTGAGTGATGGACTCATCTAAGTCCATCACTCGCAGTTCGCCTGTTTTAGATGGGCGAACGATTTGCACGCCCATCTCAGCGAGCGCCTGCCGCAGGCGGTCGGCCAAAACGTCAGCTTTAGCTGCATTTTCTGGGCCGGCCACCTCCAGCAATAGGCCGCCGTTTAAGGCCCTCTTTTGGCGAACTTCATCAATGCCACAGTCGGCCAGTTTAACCCTCTCTTTGGCGGCCGCCATCACTTGGGCGTAGGTGATGTCGACACCATCGGGTACTGTAACCGTTATGGCGGTAGTGTTCGGCGGCCGAGGCAACTTCGGCTTCAACTTGGCAGCACTTATAGCAGGCCGCGCAGCCGTAGGCGCAAGATTGGAGGCGTTTGCCTGCCTTTTCTTTGCCTTTCGGCCTACAACCGTGGCCCATGTGGTCGGGGGTTGCGACACCCCCGACGTCGACGGAAGCGCTGACGATGGCGGTTCCGCCCTCCCACCCATCGTGTCGAGCGGCGTGGGGTTGGGGCCCCTGGTCTTTCTTCTCGTGACCCTGATCTTCTTGGTTGAAGGTCCTGCTGCGGGCTCTGGCCCTCTCGCCGGGTCTCCCACCTTTCGGCCGAGTGGCGGCCTAATTGCTCGATCGGGAAAGAGCTCGTCCCTGAAATGGGTCAAACTCCTCTCGATCATTGCTTCTACCCGCTGTAGTAGATCAGAGCCCACCTGGCCGCTGCGAACCGCTTCCAATGTACGCGGGGCTGCTGGTCTAGTTGGTCTAGAGGAGGTCCCGCCCGCTGGAGGTGTAGGCGCGGAGGAGGCCCCGCCGCCCCCCGCGGCCCCTCGTCTCAGCTGAGCCAACTCGGCCGTCAGCGCCTGCACCTTGGCGCTCAGGTCGGTTAGCTGAGATCGCAGCTCTGCGTTTTCCCGCTCCATCCTTTCCGCAGAGGTTCGCTGCACGATTTCAGTGCTGGCGGCCTGCACCGTTCGCACTGCGACCCTGAGGGCGCGAACAAAATCGCCCTTAAGGTTGCGGGATTTATCCGCCACCTTCTCCACCGCCTGCAGGCTGTCAAAAATGCGAGCGCCGAGGTCCGCCGTCGGCTGTTCCCGCATCTCCTCCTGCAGCTCATCCGCATTGGGCAAGCTGGTTTTTGCCCTTGTCTTTTTAGGGACATAGGACGGACTATCCTCGTCGTCCTGTCCCCTCCCACGCTTTTGTGCCCGGGAAACACTCGACGTGTTCGACATGAGAGAGTCCGTGTCGCTCACGTCATCCGGCATTTCTCCGGTCCGCTCATATGGCCGAGCGAAAATTAGGCCCTCCTCCCTATCTTTCTCCATGGTTTTGTTTTGGGTTTTTGATTTCTTCATTACTGATCCCACGAGTACCCGGTTTTTGACGGTCGATCTCGGCAGTGACTGGTTTGCCTCGATAACCCTATACGCCTGGGGGGGCGGGAGGTACCCCAGGGTTGGCCGCTAAAAACTGGTGAACTCCCCAGCCGCTCTTCGAGCACCCCGTGTCACGTAATCGTACAACGAACCACAACTCCGGGGGTTGAGGATTTTTTATAGAGGTGATCTCCTCGCGGTCCCGCCAGTTAAGGCTAGACCCCCGTTCCCGAAGGGTTACGGTATACTCCCCACGCACCAGGCACCGCTCTAAGAATAGAGCGGGTGGTGCGACCCGCGCAGGCTCCGTGGGTTAGCACGGGAACTTGCACGGCCGTCACGTCGGGACAATTCGCTCGGCGGCCAGCAAAGTCCCACAAGGAGAAGTTACTGACCGTCGCCCAGGGTACACCGGCCCGACCCACTGCCCTTCCCAGCGGACGTATCGACTGGGAACTGCAGCAGGCGGGCACACGAGGAGGTTTCCCGACATAGTACCCCCCGCACTAGCATCCTAACCTAATCCATCATCTGTGTCGGATCCGCAACGAAATTTGGTAGGTATGATTCCATACGGCTCTCTTGCAACATTCCAGATAGATAAGTATACACTTTATTGCACACAAGATACCTATAGAAACAGGAAAATTCAATTTCATTATGTTGTGCGAAGACCGTCTTATCACAGAGCATTGCAAGATTAACCTTTTGAATGTACGATCAAACAAAATTAATTACGGTTTTTAATTTTTTGGTAAATTGTATTTCGGCGAAATTCCGTTATTAGTTACCTAGCGGGCGCTGGCAAAGTTAATCAAAGTTTTGTTTATAGAATTTGGTTCTCAGAATTGAAAATATTTATGTTACTTACTGATGTATCATGAATACTGAAATCAAAGTAGGTATCTTTATAATATTTTCGATCCTTCCTATATCATAGAAATCGTAATCAAATTATTTATATTCTTCTATTAGATAAGGTTCAAATAAAATATAAAATTGACCAATATACCTATATAGAAAGGTAATTTCAAATTATAATTATCTACTAAAATAGATAAGGAACATTCAAACTTCAAATAGATAGATAGATACTCGTATATAGACACTTTATTGCACACAAATTTACGTGTCCCTGTTGCCAAAAAACAAAAGTATTGTAGACACAACTCTGTGTGAACACAAACCTGCACCTCATTTTCCGATACCGCATCTACTCGTATACGTTGCAGTTGACAATAAATAATAGTATCCAACTTCGATACGCTAGTGATGCTATGCTACTAATTGATTTATCCGATTCTATCGACACACGATAGAATTGGATAAAATTAATTCTAAATTAGTTTTGTATTTAGTTGATGGAATCAGGCGTTGATGCATTTTTTAATATTGAAATAATGGGGCATAGGAAGAAAGACCCGCCACTCACCCTTGGATTCGCCCTTCCCAAGATTGTCATGCTCGTCTAGAATGATGTACCTACAACATAAAAGGATGACAAATGGGCTCTAGGATGGGAAGGGAAATGAATGGTCCCTAAAACCTGGGATTCCTGTTACTTATTTCGGCCGCAAAGCAGCAATGCTTTTATGGCTGTGTTTCGGGTTGAAGGGTAAGCAAGCACGCGTAATAATTGGTACATGAGGCACTCCACCTAAATTATCAAGGTTAGCAGAGCATCGAAAGTTAGAAATTCTTCTAATATTAATTCTATAATGTTGGTATGCAATGGCAACACATCGATATCGGAAAGCAAGCCCCCATCACTATTGTACAGCCGGCAGCGGACGGTACATTTTACGATCATCGCGAATGTCCAGCCCGGCTGAAATGTGGGTAGGAGAGGTGCCTGATAGTGTATGGATGAAGGCCAACTTAGCTATCGGCTTCAGGCTTCTTTATTTTTGGCTACAAAAGAGGGACCAGTTATTTATTCATTATCGTGTCGTGCCGGCCATAAAGAATAACACCACTCCAACTCCTTCCATGGGTGTCGTACAAGGCCACTAAGGGATTTTGTGGATACTATTCTACACCTAGTAGACGACGATAGGCTCGCCACCTATCACGTTTGTCCACCAAATCTTACGGCGAAAAGTGGAAACTACCTGTCGGTTCTTCCTCTGTCTACCACCTCGGGGATTATGGAGATAAAATACATACATAAAAATGAACATACCCCTTTCACTCTCTTCTACACAAACACGCTCACACATATTTCCAATAAACACATCCATATATACACACACACCAAAACTTATTTCTCCCTATTAGCATTATTTTAAAATAGGAAATCTGTAATTGGCAGTATGTTTTTTTAATGGACTTTTTTGTTTTAAATTTAACTGCTGTGGTTTTTGTAATAAATAAATTAAAAAAATATATATCTATATATTTTGTGTTGTAGACGTGAGTTTATATATGAATCGCTTAGTTTGAAAAATCAACAAAAATCAGTCGGGAAATGAAAAATTCGCATTCGGATAGAATAAACATTATTACGTAGTTACATGAAAGCAAAGCTTATGAACTAAAGATTTTACCGTTTGCTTTCCTCTGTTCATACAAAGTGTAACAATCTAATGTAACACCTACATTTTCCGTCTGAAAACCAGGGTTATTCCGGTATGGGTATTCCGGTAGTTTGATTGGGTTACCGTTTCAATCGGCTACCCTTATGAAAACGGTTATACCCATACGTTTCTGTTACCGTTTCGTACCGGTAGCCGAAACTATGGATAAGCCTGGAATCGGTTTTTCAATCCCTGCTGAAAACTCAACTGGAGAAAACTACATGGGACAAACATTTTATCATCTAAGTTTTTTTGCCAACTGTACTGTACTATGACGTTGAATCGAGGACTGACTGCTATTCATTGAATGTCCTCTCCGTCCACGGCACAGATGTATACAATACCTATAGCCATCGTAGTTATAGTGTATTCTAGCCCTTTCATTGTAGATTGCAGATTGTATAGGCATGTTTTCAAGATACTAAAGCGCACAAATTATTTTTATTTATTTTATTTTATTTGTTTTGCAGGAAATCTTACAGCCTAATAAATTATACATAGTAAATGTTCTTTAAATATTTGTATGCCAAATCAGATTCCACTCATTAATTTTTTTTTAAAATAACAACTTAAGAAGGACAGAAAGGAGAATAATAATAGGATAATATATAATAGATATAAGTATTTACTATAAGTAATGTATGTATGATAATTATTACGTATAGGTGTGTGTGTGTGTGTGTGTGTGTGTGTGTGTGTGTGTGTGTGTGTGTGTGTGTGTGTGTGTGTGTGTGTGTGTGTGTGTGTGTGTGTGTGTGTGTGTGTGTGTGTGTGTGTGTGTGTGTGTGTGTGTGACTAAGAGCATATAATCGATTAAGTATGATCAAATCTGATCAGCTACTACAAGCCAATGCGTGAAAAATAACTAATCAGATCCGAACAACTCCACTATTTGAAATACATACTTGAAATATGTCTATATCGGAGAACCTGGTATTGTACGTATGTAAATTATACCCTGACCAGGGCTATAAAAACCAGTCAATCGTCGCTATGAAGAAAATGGTTCTATTTAAATCCGCAATTATGGCGAGGATTTTTATATTTAGAGTAGAATAGAATATGTATACTTTATTGCACAAAACTTTGCATAAAACATTGCGTATGTAATGGTGGATACAATGTAGGCGGTCTTATCGCTAAAACCGATCTCTTCCAGACCCTTTCGGTAAAGAAATTGATTTTTATATTTGTGGTCAGGGTATAAATTATAACGAAACTCGTATGCCAATAAGACATTTCAGTTTTTTTATAAAGAAAAATATTGGTAATGTTTTACACACCTACCAATATTCCTCCTAGGTACTATATGGGCTAAAATACCTGTGCTAGGAGTAGACCACCGCAATGGTTCAAATGAGGATTCGACTCGGCGACGACGTCTGCGCTGCGACAAAGTCTTGTGCTCCAATCTTTGAGCCATTGTCGCTTTATTTCAGAAAAAAAAACCTGATACAAACGTGAATTAAATAGGTACAGGATTAAACCACAAAATATAAAGATACTTACATAATGTCCTCTCCGGTCGTTCGCGATTTTAATTACCTGCACTCGACCGTATATAGCGCTTGGGCAGCTATATATCCCAGTTTAAAAGGAGCCTTGTTAAAAAAATTCTGGCAATTTACAATGTATTTCGTTTAAACCTTTTAAGTTAATAAAGATTTTTGTATTTTTTATAATGCCTACCACAATTCGGTTCCGCCACAGTGCGTGCAACTCGCGACTAAATTCGTCTGATTCGATTTGAGATCGCTTGTACGCAGACCCCGCATGTGTATTTTGGACTAATATTTTATCACGCGTTTGTATTTTATCTGTATCTTTATATTTTGTGATTATTTTTTAAACATTTTAATCATAATACCTGGCTGTTAAATATTTCTTTAATAAGAATTGCTTGAAAACTGATCACAAAGCTGAAGCATCATTAAAAGTTTATGATACAAAGTTCGCATAACTTACTTTAAGTTGTTTGTTAAAGAGTTGGGGCTCAAGTTTCAGTAGTCAGTTTCGTTCAAGGTTTCTTTGTTCAGGGATTTAAGTTTTGATGAGTTAAGAAAGTTGAGGTAACACGATGTGATTTTTTTAAATCAATAGCGATAATTAAAAGGGACAACGAAAGTTTTGTGTTAAGGAGAGCAGACGAATAAATGAGTCACCTGCAGCTAATGGTAAGTGGGTCATCCCGTCGCCCATAGATGACACACATAAATGTTCCTTACTGTTCGTATTATTAGGTTTTTGGTACACGCAAATCAAGGAAACATTATAATTTTTATCATGCAGTGTTGTGCCGGCCACAAAGAATAGCACCGCCTCAACTCTCCTATTACGTTTGTCCACTAAATCTTACGGCGAAAAGTGAACAACCTGTAGGTGGTTCCTCTGTCTACCCCCTCAGGGATTAGACAGAGGAACCACAAAAAATATTTATTTATTTTGTGTTGTAGACGTTATAGATAGATAGATAGAAACACTTAGTGAGTGAGTGAGTTTATGTATGTGTATATTATGAACTAGATCCGCGTTTGACCGCAATCTCATCTGATGGAAAATGGAGGCCTAGGATGGAGCCCGCAGACCCAGAAAATTCCTGCTCACTCTCGCCTTGAAGATCCCAAAATTGTTTTTTTAAATATATTTTTAATTTACACGCACACCCACACACACGCACACGCACACACACACCACCCCTTATATTAACCTTTATTATTGTTCTTATTTTTCTTTCTTCCAAATTTTGCACTATTAAATATCCCATGTTTTGTTACATGTTCATTTGCACTGGTCAAAGAAGAGATCTGTCCTCCAAGATACAGGAACTTCCTAGTTCGGAGGTCAGCGCTTATAGTAGGATAACTGGTTGCTCACTAATTTTATTTAGTTTAATGTAATATATGCTTAAGTTCCTACTCCATTGTAATCTTACCGCACAAATAAACTATTATTATTCTTATTCTTATTAATAAGGGAAATCTACAGCTATTAACAATTATGAAATTACATATGTGTTAAACTTAAAGAAGGCCAATCACAGATTTCCTCGTTTATAATTGACTTGTATACCTATAGAACGCGGTTAACTTTAGAATAAAAATATAGAATTAACATGAATATTTCATACATATTTACCACGAGTATTAACTGTTTGATCCCATTATACACTGCTAACCAAGATATTAGGTGCACTCATGTGCCAATAAATTACAATGGTTCTAGCTTACCTTTCAATTCAGAACACAGCAAGCAATGTATTTCCGTATTTCAAGTTTTGTTAAGTTTAAGTTTAGAAGATATTTAGGGGGTCAATATCCCCAGTGTCCCTCTGAATTCGGCCCTGATGTGGCCTATAACTTTCTTTTGCAATATGACGTCCATCGAAGGTAGGGATTATGGAACAAAAGCACTGAAGGGTATGGCACTTACTGTTCCTTTATCTCTCGACGTCGAGAGCTTTCGCGTGACGTCACAAACTCACAAAGCTCTCCTTTGAGCTCCCGAAGTATCTATAGACTGTTGATGTGAAGGTGTTAAAACTTTCAAGGGTGTTTACTACTTTATTTTAATAAGTAATTTTGAAATTTGCCCTTACAATATTAGGATGACATTTGGATGGGGTAGATACTGTAACGATGTCGACTTCATCGTCCATATCAACCTCCTTGCCATCAATTTCAACCTCATTGTTAGCGTTTATCTCACCTCATTTCGTGTTGGCATTTTCATTTCTTCATCTATATTTTCAGAATTCAAATCATATTCCCATTCCATTTCTAAATTCCATTATTCCATTAATTTCATTGTTTTTACTTATTCTCTCTGTATTTTTGTCCTGAACGACGTTTGTCTGTTTTATAAAATTGTCTCCTACTACTACCTATTTTCTACTATTGTGTTGTTTTGTTCCTGATAAATATAATATCTACTATTACCAAGTTTCTTCTATTACCTCATCTGCACACTGTCCTAGAAACCTGCTAGCCGGCACCTAGAGGACAGACTGTAGCAATACTAGCCGTCTACTTCAAGTTTGCCGTTACCTCTCGCCCCACTTCCCCACCTCAAGCTACTCCTGCTTTAGCTCGGTACCGATAGCATGAAAAGGAGATGCCTTTGACACGCTTACTCCTCTGCCGAGGTATAAGAATTCACATTGTAACGCGTTATTAAAAACCATTTTTAATTAATAAAAGTAATTATAATCAGGTGGCCAAGGTTGGGGAAAAGAGGAGTAGGTCGTCCAGCAGCCAGATGGGCGCATGACATCACCAAAGTCGCATCGAAGACCTGGATGCGACTAGCACAGGATCGTATAGGGTGGCACAAAAGAGAGGACGCTTATACCCTGCAGTGGGACGACATGGGATGATGATGAATTGTAATCATAAATAAAAGACATTACTTGACGATTTAAAAAAAAGTCTGATTTTCACACGGAAAGAATATTTTTCACTTGAAAAAACGTCAAATCACAAGTTACCGGGTGGCATTTTTCAATTTGGCTGAATATCACCAGTTTACAGGTTTCGATTTACCAATACAAGTTCTCACATGGAAACTACTACTAATCCCGTGTGCTCCATCTTCTGCCTCATCGTCACTTACCACCAGGTGAGATTGAGGTGAGACGCGGGTTTATTTGTAAAGAAAAAAAAACTCCTAGGGGGTAGAAATAGAAATATAATTTATTTATAAATATGGGTAATGCAGATGTTACATTGTGTTTCAGTATCACCATGTTCTGCCCGAAAGCGTACAAATTTTTGTTCAATTAATAAATCAATCATAAATCATCATCAATAAATTAATTAATCATTATAAATTAGCAAAATAATAATAAAGGTAAAATGTAATTTGCACCGGGGACGACAAGGGGCGGGCTATTTGATTGACGATAATTATTTATTTATTGGAAAATTATTATTATTATATATATTATTATGATGTACAAATAAATTTGACAGACGTTATAAGTACTATTATAATGTAAATGTCAACTATAATTAAATTTTGATGATGTCACAGCTTATCATTTTGATGATGTCACAGCTTATCATTAAGGAAGTTAGTCAATTTGTAATAGCATTTTTCTAAGAGCAATTTATATAGTCTGTTTTTAAATTCCGCCAAGCTTAATTCTTATTCTTTTTGGCAATTTATTGTACTGTATTGTATTTATTTATGTTAAAGTAACTAAAACCATTACAGCATTAAATATACCGGTTTTGCAGCATTAAATATACTCTAACAATAATATAAATTCAAACTATATAAAATCAAAAGTTTTAGTTATTGTCGGTCAAATACTTAAAATAAAACCTAATAGTTAGGTACAGTCTTGTAAAATAATAATAATTATCAATTACAATAGGTATAAGTATAGAATTTCTATAGTTAGTAAGGAATAATGTGTCAGAGAATAGTGTGCTGTAATTTTGTGGACATGAATTCGTTCATGCTATAATATGCGTTTCCCTGAAAGTACTTTTTTAAAAGAACCTTAAATTCTTTAACGGACTGTTTAGTGATCTCTATTGGAAGTTTATTATACATTTTCATTTTTATTTGCAAATTTTGCTTTAGGGTTTTGGTTAGACGCACTTTAGGAATGTTCAGTCTTTCTCTATTTCGTGTGTAATACGCACGACTGTCTTGATATTTAGCTAGATGAGCTGCTCTTTCGTGAATTTCTAATAATTTTTTTTTAAATATATAGGGATATAACAGTCATTATATTATTTATTGAAAATCTTAGGAGCCATGCAGCTGAACTTGGCCCTTTTAATAGATCATATTATATGATCATATCACTTGTCAGAATGTAAAATATGGTCAATTTATAATCCGACTCATTTTGTCATATTTTGTACATATTTTTTATATTTTTTAATTATGGTCTATTAATAAAGGTTTTTCTATTCTATTCTATTCTATTCTATTCTATTCCATGCAAACTACAGTTTTGTGTTTGGGTGAATGGACTCCCTGAATATGACTCTGTTACGTCATACATGTAGGACACGTCATAACGTGGTGCATTCACAAAAGGTATCACTGTACGTCAAAGCCTTTGTTGCCAACTTTGAAGCAAGGCTGTGTCGAATGTGTTCTTATTGTGACGAGTGGGTGGAATAGCAGAGAGGTAGGAGCGCTATGTGAACTTATCAAATCTAACGTTAAACAAGGACCTCCAATCAGGGATTCTAGGAAAACACGCCTACCATACGCCTTTGATTCAAATTTTAAGTCATAAAATTTTGATTCTCGAGAATTTCACTGACAGTGCTCACAGGGTGATGAAATACTTATATGTACTGGGTGTAACAAAAACCCTAATCTAACCTAACCCTAGTCCCGAAAGTGGGTGTTCAGTATATATTACTAACTCTGATATCGCGAAAAAAAACACCTGTTCCATACGTACACGACCGAAATGTATGAAACACCTGATTTTTGAGTCAGTGTTTGAGAGTTGGTCCCATAGTGAAAGTTGTTCAGTTATGGGTACTGAACCCCCCCCCCCCCCCCCCCCCCCCCCCCTTTCGGGACTATAGGTATTTTTTGTTACAACTGTATCTTCTTCTTAGTCGTATTCCTCATGGCTGAGGGTCGTGATCATTCTAAGGAATGGAACAGCCTGCCGGCGTCTGTATTTCCCGAAATCTTCAAGGCCAGAGTTAATAGGCATTACTAGACCCGCATGCTCCATCATCGACCTCATCGTCGCTTACCATCAGACGAGATCGAGGTCAAATGCGGGTTTAGTAGTCAATAATTTTTTTATAAAAAAGGACTTAATCACATAGACGACTCTCTTGGCAGAATGAATGGGGTGGTTTGCCATTGCCTTCCCAATTTCACACACTAATTATCTCAGTGTGCAGGTTTCCTCACGATGTTTTCCTTCACCGTCAGAGCAGTCGGTAAATGTACGTAAGTTTTCCGAAAAAAACCGCAAACGCATTGCTACATGACATTGCATGATTTCGAACTCAGGACCGAACCGCATGGGAATCCGACGTCCTAGCCACGACGCCACCGACGCTCCAAATACACCTGTATAACCAGTCGGAAATATCTGTGTACTTGGGGTAGTGATTAAAGAACGTATTGACATGCATAAATCGAAACGACAGTATAGAACATCTCATTCACTCACATGGTCATGGATATAATGTGTGAGCGTAACAGCACATTCAATAGCCGCTCGACTTTTCATGTCGAACGTGCCAGAAATTACCCGCTCAGGTCCACAGATATATCCGAGACCAGATATGGACCTCGGCTTCTGCTACCAAAAGACTGCATTTGAACAAGCAAGAAAAAATCCTCCTTTTCTTTTGATTCCTCTACCTATGTCTATTAGAAGTTCGTAATCATAACTGATTTAAAATGGAAATCCATTTTAGACTTAACTTTAACTTGTCTCGGCGCTTATTGGAGGGATTTAATATTCGTTTTCGAATAGGATTATGTATGAAAAGGAAGTGGGCGAATTAAATTAAATCACTTCACATACAGAATAGTATAAAATAGTCAACATCAGGGAAATGCAAGAATTCATAGCGTCGCACGCTGCGTCGTCTTCATAAGATATGTTAGGGGCAAGTTAAAAAGGTTGCTTGAGTGGATCGCTCTCAAAGATATTACCCCATAAATGTACTTCGCATTATATTTGTTTTGTTACGTTTATTGTGCACACAGAAATATGTCTTCTAGCGCTCTCTCCTCCAAGTGTGTCCCCTTTATCTTTAACGCACAACAACAAAACCCACATTTTCTTCAGATTGATTTATTTTTTCGATCGATTTATCCAATCAGGGGCCCAATTCGCCTTAATTACAACGTTTGTAGTTCTATTTCTATCAAATTTCAATTTAATTTTCGTTCCAATTCTATTTGGACAATTCTATTTTGCGCAATTTCCGGCACATGAGGCATTCCATCTTAGTCCTCAAGGTTAGCAGCGCATCAAAAACCCTCCAATATTAATACAGTGAGGTGAGATGTCTATGAGCGACGGTGTCCACTTACCATCAGGTGGCCCGTTTGCTCGTCTGCTCTCCTTATTTAATAAATAATAAAAATAAATAAATATAAAAAAATTGGACACCAAATCGCTGACGCATAACTCTACCACTGCCACCTTTCGATTTACTATTGATTGGGCAATACTACCTTGGGAGAACTTATGTTCGATCGTTATATTTGACAGTTAAAGCGTTTTGTTACCGTTCAACTGCGCTTCAGTATGAACTAAACGTTTTAGAAGAATGCACAAATAGGTTACTGTTCGATTGATCGTTGACTCGATCGGAACTTAACTGAAATTGGATCGTTAGTGGATAATATCATACGAAACACGTCATAACGATGCAGTTTAGATTCTATTTAGTTACGTTGTATAATTCCACTAAAGTGGAATAGATCTCCTGATGGAAACTGACGATGACTCGAACGAGGATATCGAAAACATAAAAAGATTTATGCTAAGTGGCGTAAATTAAATTAAACATTTATGAATTCAGTCTATTAAGAATTTCATTTGCTTATTTATTTTTTGAGCTTTGTACTACAACTATACCTACTTGAGTAACTTCACCAGCCCGACTGGTTTGCTGGCTTCACTGTTTCCTACGTAACGGTCTGTGTGACCAGTGTAGAAAATCAGAGTACTAATATGATTAATTGCCTTGTTTGCTGCAGCTTAAACGTTAAGAAGTCTATTTTTATATATGTTTAGGCTTAAATAATATACTGTTTCACGGTATTACGGTAAATCATGTACTACAAGTTTCACCAAGTACCAACAATCGCAAGTATTAACTGTTTTTTATATATATTTGTAATTTTCTATGTATTTTATTGTAGCAAAAATAAATAATATATTCATTATCATTTCATTTTTCAATTTTATTCTGTCCCTTTGTTTGTAAAGCGGTCAGGGGCCCCTGGCACAACGGGGCCCCTGGTTTTAAATACGGCACTAGCCGCACGATTTTCGCTGAGTAGGGCTAACTTAGTTCACAGAATGCAGTCTAGCGCTTATTAAAATATTTTAATGTCAGTATTTTATGAGACTTTGAGACAATTGGCGGTAAGTTGGCGGTATAATTTATCATGTGCAAAGGTTAGGTAGGTATTTATATTCTATGAATATTGAAAGACATACAATACAATACAAATATGTATTATATATTGCACACAGGACAAAAATACAGAACAGAATAAAAGATACAAAATTCAAATACAATTTGCGGCCTTATAGCTTTAAGCTATTTCTTCCAGGCAACGTTTGGGTGATGGAGTTTTTGCAAAATACGATAAGATAGGTAGGTATCATATTTTATGGCACGAAAAGAAATGTAATGAATTTTTATTTGTAAGAATATACGTTATGAAGGATCTTATTTTCGGTAGGTATAGCCTGTCTTTGTCTTTTTTGTATTTCAATAACATCTCAATGTTTTTAAAGTACATTGGATGCTGTTTAATAAATACGCAGATATATCTTATGTACATGCATGGGAGTGGCAATATATTTAGTTTCAAAAAGAGGTTTACAACTATCTAAGAACCATGCTTCACATCGCGTATACCTTTTTTTTCTATGAGGAACACTCTGTCTAAGTTTCGTTTAACGATAATCGCTAAATTTAGCGGCCACCCCGGAGTCGATGACAACCTGGAGATCGATTCCACTAAATACAACGTAACTAAATTGAATATAAACTGCATCGTTATGACTTGTTTCGTATGCTACTAACGATCCAATTTCAGTTAAGTTTCGATCAAGTCAACGATCGATCGCATAGTAATGCATTTGTACATTCTACTAAAACGTTTAGTTCATACTGAATGATAATAAAACGCTTCAACTGTCAAATATAACGATCAAACATAAGTTTCTCCCGAGGTACTTTTGCCCGATCTATAGTAAATCGATAGTGGTAGAGTTATACGTCAGCAGAATGCGATTTGGTGTCCAAATAGAATTGGAACGAAAACTAAAATGAAATTGGATAGAAATAGAACTACAAACGTTGTAATTTAGGCGAATTGGGCCCCAGTATTGTGGTTCTATCCCACAAGACAATTTTATAATGGCACCAGATCACTGAAACTGCTTCATTTAAATACCAAAGAAAGTAAAAACATTATCAATCGTTAGAAAATAAATTCATTTAAAAACCCCAGAATCCGTTACACCGAGAAAACACTCGGAACACTCCATTTTCTCAGCAAATATTTGGCGAATATTTTTATTTACAAAAAACGTCGTCTGCCCTTCTGCTTTGTCAGTTCAATGATACTGATTACCACCATCGTTTCTTGAACTACCGCACTCCCCGGATCAATTCGCTATAAAGGTGCTAAGAGAGGGTTTTAATCATGAACGAAAGCTCTAGATTTAATGGTAGCGCTTTGAATGTGACTGAAGATCCTTTGTGGGGTAAAAAAATCGTCTGTTGCTTAATGGTATGACAATACATTTATTCACCTGTAACCTTCATCTTTTACTTGATGGCTCTTTGTGATTTCTTTCTTCTACGATAAAAATTGGAAATCACAGTGAAATCTGTGTGAAAAGAAATTTCACGTTTTGCAGTAAATATAAGACCCATACCCAGAAAAAATGGCGTAAAGATGCACGACGCGCGCCACCTACGATTAGTACCTACTCACATCGGTGTAGAACGCGCTATAGAAATGTTCCTGGGACTTCGTATATATACGAGTTCCAAACATCCATAGTTGGACCAGGGCATCTGGTCACCAGGCACAACACCCCGCCTGGTGGACGATCTTCCCTTTTCCCTTTCATACAACTGACTTTACGTCATCCATGTCCTCACATAGCGCGTTCCTATAGATGTATGTGCGTTTTAGACCTTGACTTTGAACATTTACACAGAAAGGTAGACATTCTCGTACTACGGACTGTGCCAGGTCATCTTAAGTCAAGTAAGTACTTACTTACTTATATTATGTAAATTGACTTAAGTGGCCTCAACACAAGATGCCTGAAACTTGGCTCTGAAATCCCATTTGTAAGCGAAGCCTTAAACGGTACTCAAATTAAATGCACGTTTCCGGCTAAAACTGCATAAAAGCAGTTTAAATCAGATTAACCTCTTTGGATCACTGCCTGTATTATATTATAAGCGGCTTTACTACCTCCTAGATCCACCCCACAGACTTCTAGATATGAAACTGGGCATAAAATCAAAGAGCATCGAAATATTTGTTATAATGAAGATAATCAGGATTCTAAAACTAAAGTTTGATGACCTAACATATTCCTGTACATAACTCGAGGTTCACCTATTTCATTTTCTTTAGTATAGGTAATAGTAGATTAGGGGACATCCATAAATTTCGTCACACCAATTTTCTTGATTTTTGGAAAACCCCTTCCCTCCCCCTCGTCCTTGCAGTCACTTCTGTGACCCCCCTCCGCTGGGGTGACGTCACAAATTTAGCAATTTTAATTGAAAACACCACTTCCTCAATTCGTGGCAGAGATTGGCCGTCGCCTCAGGGAGAGGGACTGTGACCCTCGCTCCGGGTCGTATCTGGTGCAAAGGTGGGCCGTAGCGATACAGCGCGGTAACGCCGCGAGCGTTATGGGGCACCTTTGCACCGGGGACGACAAGGGGCGGGCTATTTGATTGACGATAAAAAAAATTTAATGGAAAATTATTATTATTATATTACTTCCTAAATTATTTATATATTTCTATTTAGAATCTTTTTTCATAAAATAAAACATTTTAGACAATTTACCAAACATCAAATCAAATGAAAGATACAAAATTTAATCATCTTGTTTCCATGGACTTCGAACACATTCCTTTATATTTGCGACTTCTTCCTTCAGATTTACGCATGTGACGACACGAAGCTTATGACTCGTCTCACCCCCTTGTCACACGATGTTACACTTTGTTGGCCCCCTCCCTCCCCCTTAACGTGAGACGTAATTTATGAATGGCCTCTTACATTAAACATTTAAATTATATAATTAATACCACTTCTATTTGGTGCCTCTCAAATACTCGTCACAACCATGATCCCTTATTATGACGTAGTAGGGCGTGTTAACTCCATTCGAAGAACAAACACAAGTTAGATTGCTTAGCGCTAACGGCAAATACCGGAGCACAAACAATTCGCCGCCGAAATCCGGTTTAACATAGTTATGAGCACGTCGTTACGTCAATCCAGAGATATTCGGGATATTTTATCCTATATAGAAATTCAAATTAATTTTATTTGCTAAAAATACATGTAAATAAAGTCTTAATAATTAAATATAATGTCCAATGTAAAGACGTGAAAATATGTTATAAAGGGTGTCTCAATAAGAGTGCACTATTTAAATTTTGGTCAGGCGGCGTGATTAGGCCTTACTTTTTTGAAAATGAGGCCGGAATAGCAGTGACAGGAACATGATAAGGGAGTTCTTGTGGCCTCAACTGGATGGCATGGATCTGGATGACATGTGGTTTCAGCAGGACGGCCCGCGTATGAAACAATCGGTTTATCGCAGCAACGATTTCCAGACCAAATCATCTCACAAAATTCTGATGTCAACTGGTCAAGATCATGCGATTTAACGCCGTGCGATTTCTTTATTTGGGGTTTTGTGAAATCTCGGGTTTATGAGAATAAAATTACAATTCCTGAGCTCAAGGACGAGATCCAACGCGAGATACAGCCACATCTTTGTCAAAAAGTCATCGAAAAATTCATGAAAAGAGCAATGGCCTGTCATCAGAGCTGCGGGGGCAATTTTCCGGATATTTTATTCCATGGAACATGTCTACTTTACAATGCAATAAAAATATCACATCTCACTCAAAAAATTCGTGTTTTTATTTTTAAATGAAATAATGCACTCTTATTGAGACACCCTATATAATACAAATGTCAATTCATTACATCAAGGCTTATAATAATTTTGTCACTTGTCAATTTTAAATGTATACGTCAAATATTCTTGTACTGAGTATAAACATTTATCTATGAGCCACGAATACAATACATATTTAAATTTGTATTATATTCATGGAAGTTATGTGGTCATGTCATGTAAGTCACAGTCATGTATGTCATGGAAAGTCTGTTGTTGTTCTTGTCTGTATTGTTTGAAGATCTAGGTATACCGATTACCGAATGCCTGTTTCTATGTAAGGAAAGCAGACGTGCAAACGGGACGGATCTACCTGATGGTAAGTGGTAGATAGATAGATAGAAACACTTTATTGTACACAAATACAGGAAAAGTAAAAACTACAGGAATAGTAGCACAATATGTACAAAGGCGGCCTTATCGCTTAAAGCGATCTCTTCCAGGCAATTGGACATTAATGATATTTAGCGATAGTGTAGCGTGAAGATATGAAAAAGGTTATTATTACTTAATATTAATACACAGTAAATTTAGTAAAATAAAAGTAATGTTATATACATAAATAATTATGTAGATATTCTAAAATAGTTAAATGCATAGATATACATAATATAAATAAATATATAACAAATAAACACATATAATAGATAGTAAACAATAAATCGGTAAATATACATAATGATAATGATAAAACGTAAATATACATAATGATAATGATAAAACGTAAATATACATAATGATAATGATAAAACGTAAATATACATAATGATAATGATAAAACGTAAATATACATAATGATAATGATAAAACGCACAACTACAACGACAAATTATGATGAGTGAGACTCGCTTTAAACGAAGAAAGGGATTCTGAGTGGTCATCATCACCCATAGATAACTTACTAAAATATTGCAAGAGGTTCGATGGTTTTCGATGCGGCTTCAGATCTTGAGGACTAAGTGGAATGCCTCATTACGCGGACTCTGCTTGCCTTGTTGTGTTCAGGTTTGAGACGACACGGCAAACATTGCTCCTTCGTTGCGGCAGAAATAGGTAAAGGAATATAAAAATAGTACAGGAGGAGAATTCGTGGAATCAGATAGGAACTTGGAAATATCTGGCCTACCTGATTTCCTGTTACATTTTATTCTTACTAGACGAATACATAAGAGTATAAGCTGTTACGTTAAAGGTCAAGTCTTTCTTGTAAATCATGATACGACTACACGACACTCATTATAGGTAATTTTGAAAGGATTTCTTCAAAGTACTTACTTCTAATTTAGATGTGGATGGTTCCTAAATATAAAGGTACGATTCCCTAGGTCCAACCTAATGTAATGACCAAATCAAATCTTTATTCGTACAAATAAATTCTAGAATCTGAAGACAGTACCCCTAGGCGGGTAGTTCCTCGTGCTCAACCTGGTGTCTCCACCTGGGTACCAATAAGTATTGTCAAGTTAAAAATGTACCAGAATAAAATAAATTATTTTATTTCAAATGGTAATATACCCCAAACTTATTACATGTCGCAGGGAAATTGCCGAATTTAGGGATTCCTAGGGATTTAGCCAAATCACTAGATTTAGTTTAGTGAAATAGTAAATAGGTTATATTAAACTAAATAAAATAAGTGAGCAAAAAATAACAATAAACGCTGACCTCCGAACTAGCAAGTTCCTGTATCTCGGATGACAGATCTCTTCTTCACAGAAGAGATCTGGTCCACTGGTCACCCAGTGGAAAAGAATATATAACTCATCCGTGTCGACATGTTTCCATGATTGCGGCTTGTTTCCTTTATACCTATCCTCAGTAGAAAGAATCACTACTCAGAACCGATGAATCGACCATTCACTATTTCACTAGACTAATCTAGTGATTTGTCCAAATCCCTGCTATCGACTATTTCCTCCGACATACATATTACAACCCAAAAGAGCACACGCCCGATCCGTTTCGATATGTTTCATATCGCCGGAGGCTGTCGGCGGCAGAGCCGACTCGCAGACGACGGGGCCACGGCGCGTTTCACAGCACGTACAAATCTTATACGGGGCAATTTTTCTCGTGACTTTAGCTTTATATGCCCCTTTTGATACGCCCCTAGGCATATCAAAATAGAATATTATTTCGAACACGTACTGTTAGACAACCTGATATACGTGTACCGAGATTTTCAGTAAACAGAAAAATTCTGAGAATTTCACGGCGTTGCCGCTGCTTCATTCAGTTTGTCTGCCAAATATTTTATCAAGCTAAAAACTACCTACCTACTCTCTAATAAATAGGCATTAAAATAATAAAAATACCTAAGGCTATCTTTTTGTAAATGTAAAATAGGTAGCGGTATTTATTTTCTAAAACAATTCTATTATACAGGGGAAATCATACAGTGATTGCTGTCGACATAGTGCCTAAATAAATTACGCATATTCACATAAATTAAAAAGAAAAGGTTTAGAAAAATGACTATTAATAGAAAGACATGTTTTTTTCGCGATAATACCCTTGTGTCCATTAGTTGGAGTTATTAGATGCGTTAAGTAAAATTACAGACTAAAACTTCGCGTAATTCCTTACCTACTCATCGTACTACTAGAAAATTACCTGCTACTTTAAAATTGATAACAGCAGCAGTATTTATCCACTATTTCATAGACTCCAGCTTGTCCGCTGTCCACAGTCTTGCCAGGCTGGCCGTATCTGGGATCTTTGCCAAGTGGGAGCGCTTTTTACTGTGTGTGTACTTCACTAAGTTATTGTTACTGACAACCACGCTACAAAATTGGTAGAAGAGAGTATACATTTATTTCTTTACGCTGACAATTTCGAGTATCTTGTATAGCGAATGTCTCTACTTATGCAGTCGCGATTATATCGCTATATAAATGCACCATGAAGGAAAGAATACGCGCCCGCCTCTGTAGACAGCTCACGATGACGCGATAAGAAGAAATGAAGGGAAGACTATTTTTTCTTTCATCTAACTAAGAAATGCGCCATTTCCAACGAATAGAACAACTTTAGTCGGAAATAAATTTATAGAAACATTTTTTTTGGAATTCACATACAAATCTGCCTTAGTTCACTATTTTGTACGGGCAGTAAATTTTTCTCCGAATTTAAACTGTTTTCGCGTAAGTACATAGTTTTACTTTTGAAAAGAAATGGTATTGTTTCTCTGTAATTTTCTTTGTCTAAATGATAAATCAAAATGACCATAGATTTCTGTCTCCTCCTGGCTTCGTAATCCTCAAAGCTGAAGATCGTGACCACCTTTAGGTATCACCTTCTGGCGGATGATCTTCCTCCATTTATTTCTGTCGTCTTTTCTGTCTAACTCACTGCAATTTAGCTCCGTAGCTGTAATCCTTTACAGCAACAAACAACATTATAAATAACCTAATAACATTTTAGAATAGTTATTCACGCAATCATGTCATGTGACACACTCCAAAGTTACACGTACCCAAATCCCGGATTCCGTATGCAAAATGTGCAGCGCAATCGATTGAACAAGATTGCATGCAATGCGGCGGTCTCTGATTACATTATTCAATCCATAACGACTTCCAGTTCCACTCATAAACTAACAGCGATGCTATATGATTCATAACTCATAAGTCAGAACCAGGATTGTGACCGCTAGCTGCACAATTTCACTTGAGCTCTCAAGTGCACCTGTAGTTTTACTTTAAGCTGTCGATCCCGGATGATGTCGTCCAACAGCAGTCGTTAGGACTTGTCAGAGGCCTAGGGGCGACCTGTACAACTTTTACAATAAGTTGGCCATAACAACACGACATGAAGAAAAAGAAGATTATGTACTAGGAGGTCTATACCTGATTGCCAGCACCTCTACCGCCACCACTGGTGGCAATCAGGAAAAAAAAATCTCATTACCCCCAGTGGTAGCGGACGGGAATTAAAAAAAACCTGCAGCCATCAGTGGTATTGAACCTGCTTGCTGTAATTTCATTACTTATTAGTATTGAGAACTCATTGCAAGCGATGTACATCTATGGTGTTATGACCTTAGGTAAAATAGTTCTTGTCACAGCTTTGGATGTTGGAAAATGCATCATACCATTATAACTATGTAGGCGAAAATCGAAAATTCTAACTCTAGTACTAATACTTTTTCCTAATGCTATGAGCTTCCTTTCCCATATTCAAGAGACATAATATCAGCCTACAAGTACATATTTTCAACCCTGCAACAAAATCTATTGGTAATAAATCTGCCCGCTAATCGCTTATTGTTTGGACATCAACAAAGTACCTCGTTGTACTAATGATATTCCTAATTCAATTCGCTGCTGGATTGTGTCGGGAACAATATGTAAGTACTAGAACAGCTATTGTAGGAAAACTTTGTCATATAGATTATTCAATTAGGTTGGATGTTGCTGACTGATAAAAATGTAAAATAAGAAATAGATGGGTTTTTTTTACCCTTGATTTGTCTTTTTCTTATAGTCGTAGAGTGAATACATCTATTGATGAAGCCAGGTCCTGAGGCACCCTACACTGCGTCAGCCCTGTCTTTGCTCCATCAGTGTACTTTTGGTCGTGAAGGCAATGAGCTTTAATATGGAACAGCTGATTATTTTCGCTCGCTCGATTAGTTAGCCCCATAGTGAAAGTTGTTATAACTGAACAACTTTATGGATACTGAACTGAACACCCCCCTTTCGGGACTATAGGGGTTTTTTGTTACACCCAGTAGAAATATGCACAGAAGCTGTATGCTTGTGATTTGTTTTTATTATAGTCTAGATATTGATAACCAATAAACAAACGTTATAAAACCCAGCCTCTTTGTCATACTGCCGTAAAAATAACTTTTATGGCATTTTGGTCCGCCGCACCGTGAAGGTTCTTTAATGGCTTATAAAAATTTCAAACAATTGTAACAGCTTCATGTCAAGAACCCGGACAAAATTGTGTTGAGGACTTTTGAATTATCTAGGCATGCGTTGTCCTGTCGTTTAAAAGATTTATTATACACCGTTCATAGTAACTTTTATTTTAATTGTATACAATAGGGATTAAACCCGTAGTCGTAGCCCTCGTAGGCTGGCTACAACAAAGCTACGAATCGTAGCACAGAAACACAATCGAAATCTCAGAATATAACTCTAAATTAAAAATTTAAGATTTACCATTGTGGAGATCCCCGTACAGGTCCTCAAGATTCCTGATGTTGGAAGGGCACCATGGTCCTTAACCTTTGAGCTCAATCAGCTTTGAGGTTACCACCTGTTACCGTTCCAGGGATGCAATTTTTATCATACATTGCTCATCATCGGTTGTTGTGAAAATCCACTTGATTTTCTTGGTCTTCGTCAAATCTTCGGAGTTCTAGATGTCGAAAAGAACCATGGTCCTCAACATGCTATGACACCGTCGGGGATCTTTAGTAGGTGGATGATGTATATAATATTATGGTTTTTTTATTTTTTTTATTATTTATAGGGGAAATCTACAGATATTAACAATGATGAAAGTACATATGTATTACACCTAAAGAAGGCCAATTACAGATACCTCGTTTATACTTGACTTGTATACCTATAGAACGCGGTTAACTTTAGAATAAAAATATAGAATTAACATGAATATTTCATACATACTCGTATTTACCACGAATATTAACTGTTATTTGTTTATATAGTAGTTATGTGATTTTAGCCGTGTTAATTTAAAATTATGTGCCTTCAGAATACCAAACGCAAATCAGGATAAAAGAATCAGAAAATCCTTTATTAATAGACCATTTTTGGCTTAAAATACTACAACCATGCGAATACATTTTTAAAATGATGTGGGTTAATGTAGTAAACATAGTATGATCTATTAACAGGGCCAAGTTCAGCTGAGTGTCGCTAGATGTATAGATACCTATACCTCTACCGACGCTGGTTTTCAACTTGACCCTTTTCAACTTATAACTCAAATTCAAATTCAATTTTTTTATTCAAACTATAGAGAGCAACAATGTCGTTATGTCAAAAGATAATTTTGCTGTAAAATTTAAAATGCGTGTCTTCGGAATTGCGCCTATTATCTACGAAATTCTTAGATTTCTTGCACGTAGTTAGACACTGTTCCAAATCGCTTTGTCCCAGTAATCTTAGCATTGTTTGCAGCAAACTAGTCCAACCGAAACGTAATGGGATTGAATTCGATCTTCGAACAGGCTACTGCTTGAATATTCATGACATCCGAAGATATACCAGCGTGTCATTTAACGGTGTGCGAGCATAAACCATATCTGGTACTGGTTGTCCTGGCAACATAGTTAGAACTGTTCACATCAGGATACTACTTCACATAGCAACAATCCTTTTTATTACAATTCTAAAATGGCAACATTGAAGGAATGAATGAAGATGTATGGAGATTTCTAATAATGTTGCCATTTTAAACTTGTATAATTACTTCGTAATCTGGAGTCCATATCCAGATCAAGTACAGGCTGTAACAAAACTATAGTTAGCTTGAACGTTCACTGTCATGGCATTCTTTTTTGTGATACGCCGTCTTGGCCGGTTTTTATAGTATTTTTTTTTAGTACAATATACCAGATATTGTACTAAAAAACCGACCAAGACTGTGTCGAGCACGTACATGATAGATTCTATCAAATGAGTTATAGCACACCATTTGAGTAAAGGAAAATATAAATCGACTATAAGTAGCACTAAAATAGAATACCTATTAATTAAAAACAAAGAGCTTGACGACTCTTTACTAACTAGACAGGTGACATTTCTATTTCTCAAAGTTTTTTTTGTTACAAGTAACATCATAAACGATTCATATCTTAGAAACTATAGAACCAACTTTGATCAGAGATCATGGCTAAGAACCATCTCCAATGAAAAAAACCGCTTCAAATTGAAACATGCTTTGTGAGATGATGCCACAGACATACTTACTCACTAACTTTTGATCGGAGCTTAAAAAGACTTCTTCAAAGTCACATTTGTAACCTTGAACGTCTACTGGTCGGTGCCTTCACTGGTCACTTTAGCACCAATGCCCACCTTCACAAGATGAAGCTGTCTGACAGCACATCTTGCAGAGTCTGGGTGAACAACTGGAGACCGTTTCACATCTCCTATGTGAATGTGACGCTTTCGCGGCAAAAATGATGGTTCTGCTAGGCTCTGCCTATCCAGACCTAAGGGAATTAAAATCCCTCCCACTAAGACGCATAGTCTTGCTCATGCATGACATATTCGGTGAAGTGGTCAAGGGATAGGTACAAGGGGTTGAACACAAAAGATCCCAATGGGTCGAAGTGTCGCTCGGATTCCCGGCCCCCATCCAAATATAAGATAAAACCTTGGATGAAGAAAAAAATTAGACGGACGCGTTCCACGCTTGTGACTGACTTCACTTCACAAACATCACCAAGTTCTTTACCCACATTATCCACACTTATAGCTATCGCTACCAGTGCCAGGCTTGTACAATTAATTAATTGGCAAGCAGTGCACGGCAGCATCTGCTATATGGGACAGAATTGGCCGTTAAATTTTATGATCGCCCCATCGGCTACTAGTCAGGTCGACGCAGCCTGCGATTTGAATTTGAAATTAGATGTTCTAGAATTCGACGGTTTTGAATTTATGAACTTGTATTGCTTTAGGTAGATGGATTATTATGGAGCACAGAATTGGTTCAGTTATCGATTTTGAATACGTTTGAGCTTAAAAGAGTGGTGGTACACCCTGTAGATACTAGTACAATTTCGTTATCGTAGAGTGAAAACCTCAGTAGGTAATGAATTTCTACCACCTCTTCGTTTCAGTTTGATCTTTGAAAGAAATTCTCGTCAGTAATATACCATCATTTATTATTCTGACCTAGGTATTGCGCGATACATGTATGGAGTTTGTATGAGTAGTACACTGAAAGAAAAGCTTGTTTACTTCAAACAAGAACTTGTTTCAATACGAGCATATATTCGACTTTTTAACTTCGACCAAGATCTTAGTCGTAACTATCAAGTAATTTGTTCAAATGAATAAAATTTACTTTATACGAGTATGCTCAAACAAGCTTTCTTTCAGTATATGGAGGTTGTATAACTTGCATGGAATGGAATTAGTATATTGTATGGAGTTAGTATGAGTTGTATGGAGGTAGAGTGGAGTTTGTACGAGTTACAACCAAGATACTTCCTTTGTCACTTTGACATTTGTCACATTTCTCGACTTGGACATTTCGCGACGTATATATCGATATTGCGAAAGTTACCAAATGCGAATCTAACCTAGTGCGAATCTGACATATCAATGTGCGTACTAAGGCTCAATTTACATTGCCGCGGAATTGAATGGAAGCGAATTTTCGCAATGTAATTGTACATAATGAATTTTATGTCAATTGTGTAACATACAAACTAAATACGAGCCAAATAAGAGGTCGCGCGTCTTCCGGGGATACCTCGCGCATTCTCGAGAATTCCCCTAGCGGTAAAACGTATTTAGTTTGTATGTTACACAATTGACATAAAGTTCATTATGCTATGTACAATTACGTTGCGAAAATTCGCTTCCGTTCCATTCCGCGGCAATGTAAATTGAGCCTAAATCTAAATCGTACGCAGAGCTAGACTTTTTACTGCCTTTGCAACATAAACAACAGACTTGTATAATTTTATACTTGAACCGCGACATGTTCCGAATAATTGGAACACTGCATGCGGCGTGCAACTAACGGCCTAACCTAACCGAATATAGCCAGCCAGGCTGCTTATTGATTAGGTTCCGAACTCTGTAATTTAGTCTGATGCTATTTGTGTAAGTATAGTGTGACAAGACCATTATTTAAGTCGGTGAAATTGCCCAAAATTATTTGTGAAAATATTGAGGCTGCAAAAAGTAATGTTTATCAATCTATCTATATACAAAAATATGATAATGATAGGTAGTAATTATGAGTCTAAGCAAAGATTATGAGGGTGACTTATGACTCACAAATAGGCAACTCTCACAAGTGTGTTTTAGAATTGTAAGAAAATGGCGATCACCGTAGACTAGATGATTCTTTGCAAATTTTTTTTTAATATGGCCGAATGAATAATGACTGAAAATATAGTTTAACGCTTCGAATACCATGTGCTAAAGTATCAAATAAGAGCAGGAACATGAACTGTTCCACTCTCTCTCCCAAACTCACTGCCATTATCTTCATCGTTCACACACTGACACACACACACACACACACACACACACACACACACACACACACACACACACACACACACACACACACACCGTCTCGTCTACACCAAATATTAGAACATATGGATGCTATAAAAGAATTCAATATTATTTTCTTTGTTACAGAAAACTTCCAAGGCGACATCGCCATACAAGACATAGACTACAAACACAAGCCATCCAGTGCCCCAGCGCCGTCTAAAATAAACAAGTCTCTTCAAGAAGAAGTGGAGAGGCTGAAGAAAGAAGTGCTGTTAGAAGGTCTACAGGTGGAAGAGGAGGGACTTCCAGACATTCTGAGAAAGAGGACGAAACAGCCCGTGCCTCTAACGCAGGAGAAATCGAAGAAGTATAATGACGCTTCTTTGATGACTAAGGTGAGACATGATTAGATTCAGGATAAAATATAGAGGGTAGTATTAAGACGACAAATATTATACAGGAAAATAGGTACCTACTTATGAGTATTCTCCTTAAGCCAGACAAATTCAGTAATACAAATACTAAGTTCTCTTAAAATCCAATTAATTTTACAGGCTTTACCATCAGGTTTAGACAAATCTCTATTATTAAAAAATGGTAAAATACCACCAGGAGAATTTGTAGAAAACCCAACAGACTCGTCGAACCAGAGCAAACTGGAACAACTAAATCAAACAACTGTCACAGACAACCTAACTGAATCTGAAAGTCTAGAACAGGATGGAGTTTTGGTAGTAAATATTTCTAGTGATAACATACTAAATCTCGACGAGCTATATCCAAATATTCAACTAGCAAATTTATCTAACAACAAAATGGATGAAGTAACCAATAAAATACAAAGCAACAGCCGAGAAATCACTGGCGATGTGAACAATAATATCAAATTCAAGGAACTACCAGAAAACGTAACTGTAGGTCCTGCTCCGACTAACGGAGTTTTACCTACGAATGAGCAGTATGAAGATAATTTTGATAAACAACTCAATGAAACAAAGGTGGAGGTAGACAAGAAGAATATTGAAGCAAATGATTTATTGAAGCCAACAGAGAGTTTACAGAGTTTAACGGAAGAGACTGGTAGACGACGCCGAAGGAGAAGAAGGCATGGTAATGGAAGACGGTATGGTTTCATATATTTTCAATAGTCTTTGCTTAAAGCGACAAATGAACAGTATGAGAAAAGGAATGTGAGAATTATTTAGTCTAGATTTATTTAGTCTAGATTACACCGAAATAAACCAAGACTTACTCTCAGTTATAAGTCTGAATTTTCGCACTTGCAAAGCACAGCTCTAATTAACTTCCGAGTTCCGCAACGCTTCCAGGCTTAGATTTCTTTCTGCGAAAGCATAAAGACTGCATTCCCAATAGTCCTGTGAATACGACTGGTTCCTGGCGTAATTGCACCATCTGACTGAAAAGACTTCAATCCCCTACTAAAAACGTAACCGGTAAATCCAAGCTATGTAATAAATAAAACATCTGAGTTGGTACTTGATTTCTAGACATTTCATATAAACGACGTAAGTTGATGTAGATATTAATTTCTACAAAAGGACTGTAGTTAATTATTTTTTTGATTATATATTAAGTATTATATTTCTGTATATATTATAGTATTTACGTAATATTATTACTACTGTTTTGCAGCTTGCAAAGGTTTGCATTCTTTATTATTGTTATTTATTTATTTGAGGGTAGTATCTATCATACATTATGTATCATATGTTTTTTTCATCACCTGGAGGTTGTCTGTAAGATTTCGTTAAAGCAATAAGGCCGCCTTCTGCACATTGTATTGTACCTCTCTTTATGTTGTATGATTTGTTTTTGTCCCCGGTGTGCAATAAAGTATATTTGTATTTGTAGTATTTTTACATTATAACTATATTAAGTAAACAGGTATATTAGGTTCAACTCACGTCAAATTAATTTCTATTAGAATCTGTTGTAACTTCACAAGAATGTTACAAGTAAGATTTTTTGTAAAGGATAAGTATTTTCATTGGTGCATTACCTCTTTTTCTCACTTGATCAATTACTTGTAGCCAAATGGATATCTAAACGAATCCGTAGTAATGGCTCAGATTAAATACAAGCAGTCCGCTTGCAAATTCCGTGCAACTACATCTGCATAGCCTTAATACCTCCATTTATTAGCTGCATTCGAATAGCAGATGAACGTTTAAATTCTTTGAAAAACGATTTCACTTTAAACGCAGTGAAATGAATAGATTAATAGAGTTTTAATGAAGATACCCACTTCAAAAGCCTGTCAATTCGTATTTCAGATTAAGAAATATACACTCCAGTGAAAGAATAGGTCATAATAACGTGAAGTACCCGGATGACAATCAAGGAGAATCTCAACATGTTAGAAGAAAATTTTTTCGTCACCAAAACAGGTTCAACGGTAGAGAACACAAAAAGGAACGAAAATACGAAATACCTGAACACGAATTTGAGGAGAAATTCGAAGTCAAATCACCCCCGAAAGAGAATAAAGAGAGTGTAACTGTTACGGAAGCAACTCAAGATTTCAAGGGTTGGTTTTTTCGAGACACCTCTGATGATTTAGAAGCGGCTGAAAGTCAACTCTACAATGACAGTGAGGTGAGTATAATAAAAGTGAAATTCACACTTATTGATATGTTTGTTTCAAATGTAACACTTTTCTATTCCCTCAGGTAAGCAAAAGACACCGCTCGATTCGAGCAGCCACGAATCGCAAGGAGCGCATTTGGGAGAACGGAGTGATACCATATGAAATAGACGGAAATTTCAGTGGGGCACACAAGTCCCTCTTCAAGCAAGCCATGAGACATTGGGAAAACTTCACTTGTGTGAAATTCGTTGAAAGGGATGCTGATCTGCATAAGGACTACATCGTTTTCACGGAAAGACCTTGTGGGTGAGTTTCGTTCATTCTGTGTTATACACTTCATCATTATCTTTTTGAAAAGTCACTGATTAATTTATTGCTTCTTTCTTTATCATCTATGTGCAAAACTCTTGTAAAACTATCTGCTGAAATCTATCTCTAACATGAAATATATCGCAATTGGCATTGCAGCTTAAACAACTTTTGTAAATTCTTAAAGGAAAGAACTACGAGACCATAAACTCGTCATTGCAGTTTCTATCCGCTTATTTCAAAGTCACATATAGACTAGATTCTCCACACTCCATTTTTGCAAGAGCCTTCCTTGAGTTTATCTCTCAGAATGGCTTTCCATGATACCCGAAATCAGGTTTTTTCTCCACTCTGATCCAAGATAATGGATCAGTTTCTACTGAATATGCCATGAAACAGAATCTGTTTTACAGCTGCTGTTCATTCGTGGGCAAGCGTGGTGGAGGCGCCCAAGCCATCTCCATCGGGAAGAATTGTGACAAGTTCGGCATCGTGGTCCACGAGCTCGGCCACGTAGTCGGCTTCTGGCACGAGCACACGCGCCCCGATCGGGATCATCACGTGCAGATCATAAGGGATAACATCATGCCTGGTGAGTCTATGACATTTACCTCCATCGGGAAGAAGAGTGACAATTCAACTTCGTCGTTCATGAATTCATGACGTGGGATTATAGCACGGGCACACGTACCTGATTACAAAACAACAGTCCTTGTAATTACAAGTTCAAAATGGCAACATTAACACTCCCCATAAAAAAGGGTCAATGTTGCCATTCTAGAGTTATAATTGCAAGGATTGTTGCTTCGTAATCTGGGGGTACATTTGTCATGGTCATAATCATTATGGACAGATTGTTCTTATGTCGTTGGGGATAACACATTGAATTCAAATTGGGTAAATTCATGCCTGGTGCAGCCATTCCCAACGAGAAATTCACTAACATTCTTCTGCACCATGTACTAAAATATTATTTATATACGCAAAAACCTACAGTTGTTTCCGAAAAACAGCGATAATCATAATACCAGAAACAAAAACAAACTTGCAGACCCACGCTTTAGACTTAGTAAAGTAAACACTTCATTTATGGGTCACTGTGTACGATTTTATAATAAGATACCTGATACTGTAATAAATATGATAGAGAAAAAAATTAAGACCCATATAAGACGGACCTTATGTAAAAAGGGTTATTATAAAATAAATGACTACTTAATACTAAAGGCTTGGTCCTAAATTCAGCTCCAGCTCGGCACATTGTGTATATGATGGTATTCATAATTATATAGTAAGATATATTTATTTCAAAAGATGTCAAAGAGTTACACACCGTCCTGCTGAAGGTTTCTTGCATCGCTTCTCTCCTTTCAGCTACAGCACCTTACGAAGCGGTGGTAGAGTAAAAAATGACGTTGTAACATCGTACGACGATTTAAAAAAATTGATTTGATTTGACTACTTTGAAAGTTCCAGAGTTGAACATATTTTAGCTATTCTGTTACGTTCATAAAAGGGCCAATTATATGCGTAAATCACAAGAAAGAAACATCATCGTGCATCAAACCAAAGTAAATGGTTGTTGGAATTAGGAAATGAGATGAACAAGACTTAAACGGGGTATTGTATTACCCGTGGTACAACTCAAATATCCAGCTGACCTAATCTATCCTTGGCCTACATTACTTACGTTGTTAATAAAACTGACCTAACTCTACGAGGAATTTTAGCAAAATTATTTAAATCTCATAGTAGGCAAAGTGTATTTTAATAAACCCTGTATAATGTACAGAGATAAATAATCGAAAACCCTAAGGGCATTCAAAGAAACTGTACCAAATAAAAGAAAACTGGATAAAAAGTAAACATAAGAACATTTATTCACCGCCTACGAGATAAAAAACCATTTAAAGTACATAAAACAACAGAGAACATGCTTAAAGAAAAAATATCTTGTACGAAATGAAATGAAACATTCTTCGAATGAAATACATTAGCTAGACAAATCATAACACCACGTTAGAGTTATTAATTCTCTGAAGATTATAATGAAAGATTGGATTAATTAGCTGAGATATATTGCGGCAATAAAAAGTGTCATACTGAGACGAAAGTTTAAAGAAATTGTAATTGCTAACATAAATATTGGAATTCCACAAAACAACGACATAGCTTAAAAATGTATTCTACTTAAATAGGTCTGTACTTTTTTTTTATTTTATTTTTTATTTACTTCTAAACCCGCATTTGACCTCGATCTCGCCTGATGGTAAGCGACGATGAGGTCGACGATGGAGCATGCGGGTCCAGTAAATGCCTATTCACTCTGGCCTTGAAGATCCCAAGGTTGTAGGTTTCGGGAAATACAGACGCCGGCAGGCTGTTCCATTCCTTAGCCGTTCGCATAATGAACGAAGAAGCAAATCGCTTCGTACGAGCAGATGGGATATCAACAACATAAGGATGGAACCCCTCCCCGCGCCTGGTAGTACGAAGGCGGAATGGAGATGCTAGAATTAGGTCGTGCAATTCCGATGCGCACTCTCCGAAATGTATCCTATAAAATACCGATAGACAGGCGACCTTGCGCCGATGTTCCAGACTTTGCAGTCTAACTTCCACCAGCGATTCGTCACCTATAAGGCGCTTAGCGCGTTTCTCCACTGAGTCAAGAGCAGCCAGTCAACTTACAAAAACGCATACATACTGCACGCAATTAATGCGGGTAGGTTCAACTAATCTCCATTTTTTCATTAGCTGCAGATACCCGTCACAAATGACTGTCAAATTTGAAGATAATTTAGAGGAAACACACATTTAATTGATGAAAATTTATCAAAATAATATTTAGTGGTAATGCCGAAATTTGATCACATTTTGTACAAAAACATGTATTTCATATAAATAAATCGCAATTTAGGTGCTGTCAGTGTAACGGGTATCTCCAGCTAATGAAAAATTGACTTTAGTAGGGATGCTAGACGACTATCTAATTCTAAGACGGGGTAGACCTTGCATCAAATCAGTTTTGTGCAATTCCCCCCGAGCCACAGCTCAGCCAACTAATAGATGACCATAATTTTTGACAAACTGCGTTATTTCTGAGATAATAAATAAATAAAGAAAATCAAGTCATATAGTTTTACTCAGAGACTCTTCACGGGTTGAATGTGACAGTCACTCTTCCACCGTCAAATTGTATACTAAATCGCTGTATGCTCCCCAGAGAACCCTCAATGTGAGCACCACTCACAAAGGGCTCGTAATATAGTCACTGTACGCACGCCGTCTCCACACAAAACGTATACTTGACCCGAATCCATCACAAATCTTCTCTCAAAATCTTTACAACTATGTCCTTAGTTACACCGTATCGTATAATACGTAAATACGTTTATAACATATTTGCTCGTAAAGTGGCTGTAATTACACCAATTTCAATATCGTAATGTATCTCATTACGCACTTGTGCGTTATAGTAATGTGAAACGCACGAGTTTTTTTAAATAAAGTAACATGTACGGTTTTTTAAGATGCTCCGTCTAAAAATGAACGATACTTTTTAAAATCTTAGCAAAGAGTTTTTATGTTAAAAAAGTGGTCAATATTTTATGAATAAAATTAACTTTGGGAGATAAAATATAATAAATAAAGATTTAATTCTTTAATTTAATTAATTTTGACAATAAATTACAACCATTTATCTGTAACAAAAACACAAAAATATTAATTTACTTTATTAGTAATACTGGCTGTTTTTGTACCTTTACCTAAAAAAAGTTGATGCGCGCGCATCGCTAATTTGTGGACAAGTAAAATTATTCCGCGCGCTTTTTCTTTTCGCTGTATTGTTTTTATTTGAAAATGTCGTCAAGTAGTGATGAATTTATTAATTTGACACCGCCACAAGTCTTAAACGCAGCGAAAAAGGCTACTCTAAGCCTCTTGCCTGAAAAATCGACCGATAGATACTTACAAGCGTATCAAAATTTCATCATATGGAAAACAAGCAAAGATGCAAATTCATTTTCAGAAAATGTGTTTTTAGCATATTTCATGGAACTTTCTCAAAAATATAAGTCAAGCTCATTGTGGTGCTACTATTCAATGCTAAAAAGCAACTGGCAACGTAACAATCACTTTTAAAAATTGTTCAAATTTCTATAACTGCTTTAACAAGTAATTAAAGATTTATTCGTTTAAGAAAGTCAAAGTTTTATTTATTTCCTCGTAAATATGTTATAAAACGTCGTATGACATACGTGCGCTTTGAAAATTACAGCCTCTGCTTCCTTATAGCCCTCGCCTACGGCTCGGGCTAGCAATATCGCCTCGGCTGTAATTTTCAACTTACCGCACTTATATCATAATGTACTATTATAACATATTTGCTCGTAAAGTGGCTGTAATTACACCAATTTCAATATCGTAATGTATCTCATTACGCACTTGTGCGTTATAGTAATGTGAAACGCACGAGTTTTTTTAAATAAAGTAACATGTACGGTTTTTTAAGATGCTCCGTCTAAAAATGAACGATACTTTTTAAAATCTTAGCAAAGAGTTTTTATGTTAAAAAAGTGGTCAATATTTTATGAATAAAATTAACTTTGGGAGATAAAATATAATAAATAAAGATTTAATTCTTTAATTTAATTAATTTTGACAATAAATTACAACCATTTATCTGTAACAAAAACACAAAAATATTAATTTACTTTATTAGTAATACTGGCTGTTTTTGTACCTTTACCTAAAAAAAGTTGATGCGCGCGCATCGCTAATTTGTGGACAAGTAAAATTATTCCGCGCGCTTTTTCTTTTCGCTGTATTGTTTTTATTTGAAAATGTCGTCAAGTAGTGATGAATTTATTAATTTGACACCGCCACAAGTCTTAAACGCAGCGAAAAAGGCTACTCTAAGCCTCTTGCCTGAAAAATCGACCGATAGATACTTACAAGCGTATCAAAATTTCATCATATGGAAAACAAGCAAAGATGCAAATTCATTTTCAGAAAATGTGTTTTTAGCATATTTCATGGAACTTTCTCAAAAATATAAGTCAAGCTCATTGTGGTGCTACTATTCAATGCTAAAAAGCAACTGGCAACGTAACAATCACTTTTAAAAATTGTTCAAATTTCTATAACTGCTTTAACAAGTAATTAAAGATTTATTCGTTTAAGAAAGTCAAAGTTTTATTTATTTCCTCGTAAATATGTTATAAAACGTCGTATGACATACGTGCGCTTTGAAAATTACAGCCTCTGCTTCCTTATAGCCCTCGCCTACGGCTCGGGCTAGCAATATCGCCTCGGCTGTAATTTTCAACTTACCGCACTTATATCATAATGTACTATTATAACATATTTGCTCGTAAAGTGGCTGTAATTACACCAATTTCAATATCGTAATGTATCTCATTACGCACTTGTGCGTTATAGTAATGTGAAACGCACGAGTTTTTTTAAATAAAGTAACATGTACGGTTTTTTAAGATGCTCCGTCTAAAAATGAACGATACTTTTTAAAATCTTAGCAAAGAGTTTTTATGTTAAAAAAGTGGTCAATATTTTATGAATAAAATTAACTTTGGGAGATAAAATATAATAAATAAAGATTTAATTCTTTAATTTAATTAATTTTGACAATAAATTACAACCATTTATCTGTAACAAAAACACAAAAATATTAATTTACTTTATTAGTAATACTGGCTGTTTTTGTACCTTTACCTAAAAAAAGTTGATGCGCGCGCATCGCTAATTTGTGGACAAGTAAAATTATTCCGCGCGCTTTTTCTTTTCGCTGTATTGTTTTTATTTGAAAATGTCGTCAAGTAGTGATGAATTTATTAATTTGACACCGCCACAAGTCTTAAACGCAGCGAAAAAGGCTACTCTAAGCCTCTTGCCTGAAAAATCGACCGATAGATACTTACAAGCGTATCAAAATTTCATCATATGGAAAACAAGCAAAGATGCAAATTCATTTTCAGAAAATGTGTTTTTAGCATATTTCATGGAACTTTCTCAAAAATATAAGTCAAGCTCATTGTGGTGCTACTATTCAATGCTAAAAAGCAACTGGCAACGTAACAATCACTTTTAAAAATTGTTCAAATTTCTATAACTGCTTTAACAAGTAATTAAAGATTTATTCGTTTAAGAAAGTCAAAGTTTTATTTATTTCCTCGTAAATATGTTATAAAACGTCGTATGACATACGTGCGCTTTGAAAATTACAGCCTCTGCTTCCTTATAGCCCTCGCCTACGGCTCGGGCTAGCAATATCGCCTCGGCTGTAATTTTCAACTTACCGCACTTATATCATAATGTACTATTATTTACGTATTAAGGGTTAGGAGGAGTATTGAAGGGTTTCCACATAAACACCTAAATGTAATTTCAAAATGACTGACTGAAATCCAGATTTTCAACTTTCTCGAAAGCGTTCAAAATCGCAGCGCAATAAGAACGAATGTTGTAGTTGGATTCGTTGAAACAAAATGCAAAAAATCCTATTATGACAATAATTTAATTCCGTCCGTTCTATTTAGTTATCCAATAGGCTAACTAAAAATAACAAGTTCTATTGATCTATCAATGTGGAGAAAAATCAATTCCATTAGACCTGCTAACCCTAATATCCCACTGCAAAGTTTGAATTCTAAGTTTTCCTCTTTTCCTTACGCATAAGTCAGACTTACGCTCCAACTCTGTATTTTATGGCTAATCACGCTATCATAACATCTGATACATTATCACAGTTTTTTCTACCCTTCCTCCCTTCTCGAAGACGTCAATATTCCCAGAATCACTGCAAATGTCTACATTTTCCTCTTTAATACGTATGATGACCCATATTCAAGATTTCACGCTGCACCGTAACAATAGGAAATAAAACTTAAAGCGTTGCGTAGATGGAGCCAGTAAACAGAAAAGCAAAACGAAACGTTATTTTTGAAGATATCACAAATTTCTCGTCAATTGGGTTAATTTAACTTCTTAACACTATAGTAAAATTGTCATGATATTATGGCATCATATAGCCATTTCAAAATAGCAGACCTTAAAAATCTGATTAGACAGCATGGCGCGAATCTGAAAGGTAAAAATAAGATTTGGTGGAAAGGAACGTATCTACATGTTGATTGGCTACGTACCTTTGTACTACTGGTGTCTCTAGTGGTAAAACATTGCAGGATTATCTCCTATTGACACATAGTAATCATATCTCTAGTTTTAGAACACCTTACGCTTCGGTGTGATCCATGCCCCAAGTCTCAGTGCCATGTATGACGACCCATATTCACAACCTCGCGACATCTGACGCATAATCACAGGTCCCACCGCCCCGGAAGGAAGCTCACTCGCGTTTCCTGCCCTTTGTGACACCTTTAGTTCTTTTTGTTACTGGGTTGGGTAGTTCAGCTGTGAAGCTATTCATAAGATTTTGAATTCGACTCTCGTCTTATTCCATCTCACTTTGTTTAAAGTTACTGGTCCAGAACCTTGCTCTCTATACTGTTGTTCTATAGTTTTGTCTGTTATAAGGTCTCGTCATTTTAAGAACAAAATGATCCTGACTCTTTCATGTGATTAGATTTTCACTTACCTGGCATGGTTATTTGGTTCTTAATTAGACTAAATCGTTATTCACGGAAGGTGTTATGACTCCGTACACAGTCAGCCTGGGTACCCTCTTTTTATCTATTTCTGCTGAAATGCAATGCTTGAATTGATATGTTTCGGTTTGAAAGGTAAGCAAGCCACCGGCACATAAGGTATCTACTAAATTAAGTTCTCAAGGTTAGCGGCGCATCGAAAACCCTCTAACTAATAATATTAAAGTGAGGTGAGATGTCTATGGGGCAACGGTGACCACTTACCATGAGGTGAGGTTTGCTCGTCTGTTCGTTTAGTTCAGCTTATGAAAGACAGGCTTTATGTATAAAGCACCTAGCTGCTCAATGCATTATAAAACTCGAGATTTCTTGAATAGAATACATAATGAAGTAATCCATCATGAAACGAAGGTCATCGACGTAGTCCATACGTATGTCATGGGGTATCTCCCGCGCTTTTGTGGCATCCACGTCAGATTTGTTTCGTATTGTCTTGCAAATTGTTTTACAGTAGTGCTTTTCTAGTGAGTTTAAGAATGGTGTTTCTTGCTCGAACAACTTCGACAAAATGTGATTAATCTGTGGGACAGTGAAGTAAAGTCAAATAAGACTTTATAAGTTTGTAAGTTGGATTTTGAAGAGTCATACTGCGTCAGGGACGCCTTCTTCATTGGTTCGGATGGTGCAGAAGCGTGGAAGATTCTCCCAGATAGCATTGAAATGTGTCCCACCAGCATTTTAATGAAGACTTGAAAGAGTTGTTTACATCAGACATGGCTGTATGGGCTCAGTTCCCTTTGCCTTAAAAAAAAAACAACAAGCATACCTATATCATGAACAGAAATGGAACACGCTAACCACATTATTTTCTCCTAGTCTAACCTTGACGTGTCTTGTTTTGCATAGTTGCTTTACCTTCACGAATAGTTAGGATTATTATGATGTTGTCGTGCATTTGCTGGATGTGTGGAAATAACATTAACTGGCTGATGAAAGTTACCATTATCATTCATCATCATCAGAGTAATTGACGTCCCCACAGAGAGGTACAAACGCGAATTACGGGTCCATCCATCATGCAGACCCAGTGCTGATTGGTGAGTTTAACATGCCTGAAAACGTTTTTCCTCAGACATGCAAGTATCCTCACGATATTTTCTTTTACCGTTAGAGCGATCGGTAAATGTACGTAAAACTTTTTTTTTAAACTCATAGTAAGATTTCGAAACCAGAACTCTCTGGGAGTCCGGCATCCTAGCCACCAGGAGAAGGTAATCACTATTTTGAAAATTGATTCTGAAACTGAATGGGACAGAAGCCAATGTCAATATAGGCTTTATTTTGCACACTGCAGCGATTCCGAAACTGAATGGGACAGAAGCCATGGAATCTATTTTTAGGTTTTCTAGTTCCATCCAATTACTTTTCAAAATCCTGCAGTGTGCTAAACACGTCACTATTCAAAATCTAAATTGTGATCTAAACTCTGGTAGTAAAACAGAGTCCAAACCCCATAGGCAGATAGACACTCAAGATTAAACTTCCTACTCGTTATTCGCGAAATAGACAGTCCAATTTGACCACGTCAGATAATCGCATTATGAACTAGGCCATCTGACTGGGTATAATCCGACTAAGTGTAGCAACCCATTACCCAACAACATAACCTAGTGGCCCTGCCAGCTTCTCGAATTTCCAGTGTTCTCATGTAACTACTCGTAAATATGGACAAAACGGAAACATAAAGGAACGAGAATCTGATGAGGGGCTTGAAGATTTCAGTGTGGAACCTGGCTTAACCGCTAAAAAAATTCAAAAAATCTTCAAAATGGCGGCCACGCATAATTCTTATATAAATCGAAAGCTGATATCTATACAAACTATCGATCTTATAAAAGTTCACACGTTTGCCATCAAAGTGGAAAGTTGTATGATCAGCACAACTTTGATAGCTTATTCCTTATATAATTTTGGAAACATGACACTTTAGGAGATTTTGCTACATAACATTTCTTGTTTGTTTTGATATCAGCTTTCGATTTAAATAGTATTTATGCGTGGACACCATTTTGAAGTTTTTGAAGATTGTTTCTAAATAAATACAAATATATAAATATTTATTAAACCAAACAACATTCAAATTACAATCAAGTAACAATGTAGTTACAATGTATCAAAGGTATGTTTTAAAGGTTAGGACGGAAATCTTCATACCCCTTTTCGTCACATACTGCTCATAAGTATAGTAAGGTAAGAGATGGCGACGGTGACTACTTAACCATCAGATGGCCCGTTTTCTTCCCTGCTCTGCTTAAACCATACAAAATTGTAGGGAAGCATTTTTGTATTGCTTTGTAAAATGCAAATGCTTCGCATCCACAATAATGTGCTCCCAGAGAAATATGTATTGCATTCTCCGCTCTGACCCGGATGCTAAATGAACCAGAAATATTTAATGTTCAGCAAAGTGCACCGCGGGCCCTATTCTAATGGCGGGCCTGAAATGTGTTGGACCCAACGCGTTCTTAAAGCTTAGGGAGACATAACGACACACAAGACATAATCGACACATAACAACATAACTCTAAATTAAAAATTTATGGAACCCCCGACTTATCATAGTGGAGATCCCCTTACTTTTTCCTGGTCATCATCAGGTCTTTAAGGTTCCTGATGTGGGAAGAGCATCAGTTCCTAAATATTTGAGCTTAAACTCCAACCTCGTGTGTTGTTACCTTTTCAGAGATCCCATTTGACCTCAAAGATACTATTAAGACATCGGAAACTCCTGATCCAATTCTCAAACATGGTTAAAAACACTCTCGTCAAAATTCTGTTAAATTAACAAAATAGAGTCCAAATCGGATCATTGGTTGTTGGTTATTTTTAATTTTATTTTATTTATCTAGGTAAGCCAACAGCACATATATACATTTCATATAATAACCTTAATATAATGGTACTTTTACTGATATATGTGCCAATTAAAGGCATACACAGCATTCACTAAAACATCGGGTAATTAATTACTTATAATTATAACATTAAAGCATAGGTCTAGTCTAGTACCTTGTGTTATTATTAAGTAGGTATCGTACAACACAAACATTATAATTAAGCATTTAAATAACAACTAAAACCATTACTTTTTAAAACATGAAAAAGAATGGTTATGATGTTAAACAGACATACGCGTCTTCATATCACCCCTTTCATTTTGATCGGGGGTTAAAAAGGCGCCATCCTAGCTCCACCAATACTTTATACGGTTCTGATAACTTTTCGCACCAATCGCAAGTCTCAAAATATATCAATTTAGACTAGTAACTTTGCCTTTTGCACTGCGTTTTGAAGTGTGCTATTTTTACGCCTCCGATAATCTATGAACTCGTTGATTGAACCGAGAGACCACGGGTTCCTTTAAGTGCATCGATAAAAGGTTTTATTTTAGTCAATAAAATTCGATTTCGCATTCAACAGGCTACATCTGTGAACAATGATCTCGAAATACAGTCAAATAACATACATCAAATTCGATATACATGTTTTGCTTTTAAACGAGGTATCACCAGGACAAGTGAAGCTCTGATGTCAAGAGCATGTCACTTTGCTTTTATTACCATCAGAGCTGTTCACCTGTCCACTTTTCCTGATGATGCTCCGTTTTGAGGCGAAACCCGTGTCGAATTTGAATTCAAGTTCGCGTTTTCTAGCAGAATACTGCTTCTCATTTAGGTCACATTCATTTCACACTCTCTCAATCCTTATTACATCCATTGGAGGTCGGATTTGTCTTCCTTTGCGATTGTAAATCCTTCTAGATTTGGTTATCGTTGGGATCTTGAGGAGGATGAATCAGAGGGTGAGTGGCGGGTCCTTCTTCCCCCAATAATTGCCGAGAAGCTTGGTTACCTCTTTATATAAAGAGAAAAAAAATGTGCACCGATATATATTTTATCTCAAGTTTCAAAAACCGTTGTGTCTCCTTTTTAATCGATTTTGAAATGTAAGCCCTTGCAAACAAGAAAAGTATTATAAATATTAGTAGGTAATAGAAATATAAAATCTAATTAGTTACAAGTTGCAAACATTTCCTTATTTCCCATTGGAAGTAAACAAGTTTATCTAATGTTTATTTAGAGCTAGGGTTATTAATTGACGTGCACCAGTTCTAAATTAAGAGCTCGCTCGACTTGGATGCCTTATCTCGTTGGAACCTATGAAGGAGAATATGAAATCAAATAGATTTACTACATTAGGTAGAACATAATCATATTCTGCCTATTCTTGCCGCTAACTATAAAACCAAAAAAGAGTACTAGTACTTATAATTTCGTTGGCTAAATCTAATTAATTTTTTTAATTGTTTATGGAGAGCTGACGAGCAAAGTCCACTAAGTGGTCACCGTCGTCGCCCATAGATATCTCACTACACTATACCTAATGTTATTGGAGGGATTTCTATGCGCTGACTTAACCTTAGATGAAGTGTCTCATGAGCCGGTAATGACTCTAGCATTTTACCCTTCAAACAGGAACACAGCAATGCAAGCATTGCTGCGTTGCGGCAGAAATAGGTAAATGGGTGATATACTACCCAAGCTGACTCTGCACAGACACATACCACCGTCAAAACGTTACGCTTACTCATATAAGTATATGAGATTGTGTGAGAGTGAGGATGATGTTTCATTTAGCGATGTTTTAATTTACCGAGTAAGAGACACTCCAGAATCGGTGTCAATTTGTAGATACAGTGCGTCAAAAAAGAGTAGACAATAAATGAGGGAGCCACTGTCAAAAGCATACTTTTTTAGTTACCAGTCGTAAATACATCATTAATCTATTGAACCCTGTCGCAACAAGTTTTCCTTGATTCCTTGACTTTCGTATGAATGTGTCAAAAAAGTAAAGCAACAAAGTACTCCAATAGGAGCCTGATGTGTTGACCACTGTACATAACCGGAAAACAGCCGACACTGAGGCGATTATAAGAGAGATAGGACAACATACAATAATAGTTGATGGACCCTTCCCCGGCCTCGTGGGAAATAGGAAATGGCTCGTAAAAGACTATTATATTAGGGGAAAAGGCGAGGAATCGCGTCGAAATATGAAGTGCTGTCCTTACTTGCTGTTTGTAAGTCACTTGTATCAGTCTGTAGTATGTGTTTTGTTTTCGACTAGTTTCAATAGAATTAAAAGGCGAGTATTGTCGTTTGCTATATATAACGATGAAGTAAAACAGTGAGGAAACCTGCATACTGTTGGACGACATAATACGTGTTAGTTTTATTGTTAAGACTATAAGAAACACCGTAGTTCCCATGACCAATCCATTGATCGTTATAGCTTTGAAGCGATTAATTAATGGTTCAAAGACTAAGGCACGAGACTGATCGAATCCACCTTTGGACCATTGTGGTGGTCTACCTAGCACAGGCATTAAAATGAACATCATTATCATCGACAGCCCTATTGAATTGAGTCCAGTAATGGACAACAGACCTCCCCTATTTCTCGCCATCGGGTGTAAAATATTATCAATGTTTTTTTAATAGCTCATATAGTTCATCATCATTTATTGACCCCAGACAGACATGGTCAAATTCCACTTACCGCATAATCTTATCTTTCCCAGGTCAAGAATACAACTTCAACAAGCTAACAGAAGAAGAAGTCAACTCGCTCGGACAGACTTATGACTATGACTCTATAATGCACTACGCGAGGAACACCTTCAGCAAAGGGACGTACTTGGATACCATTCTGCCTTTGGAGGTCCACGGGAAGAAGAGGCCGGAAATCGGACAGAGAGTGAGGCTGAGTGCTAGCGATATAGCGCAAACCAACTTGCTGTATAAGTGTGCTAGTAAGTGCCAAGATTAGTCAAGTAGAAATTAGGCACATCGTCCCAGACATAAGCCTAGAGCCTGATTAGGGTTGCTGTCAACCTGGGACAGGTTTCCCACAAAGTTATTTAAAGCACCTATTATTAATCGTTGCCATGTTAAGGATGGTGCTATAAGCTTGAATTATGCTAGGTATCCGCTGTCATAATTTAGGAAATTGCGTTCTAGGTTTTGGAAAGGCTATTAGTAAAGTTAAAAATAATAGTTACCTTTTGGTAACTCAAGTCTTACTCTTGACTGGAGAAGATTTTAGGCCATAGTCTGCATCTACTTTGTTTGAGATGTGAACGAACTTATGAGCAAATCATCAAGAAAATAATTACTCATATATTTTAATTTGAGTTGCATGGATCTCTATACAGTTGCAGCACCAAAAACTTTTGAGCTAGTTTGAGCTACTCAGTACCTATACTGATTTAACTGAAAATCTGGCATAGATTTCAGCATTCCGTTTTTCTAATGATATCATTATAAATGCTGCAGGCAGATAAACACTTTTCAACATTCTACAAGCCGATTGCTTTTTGTAAAAACTGATTAAAAATCTACTAGATATCTAATTCCCTGATATATGAATAGGGAGGAATCGTCTGATTAACGTTTTGTTACAGAATGTGGAAGAACCCTGCTTGGAAACTCGGGCTGGTTCAACTCTCCCGGCTGGGGTACGGAGACGGCGCCTGCGACGCCGGAGCGTTGCGAATGGCGCATCGTTGCCACACATGGTGTCAGAGTTGTACTCAACATTACTGGTAAGTAACTTGTAGATGCCGTTCCAAATGAGTGGCAGATACTAATATAGGTACCATTTTGTCAAATGGAGATGGGAAAGTTATGTTAATTTCATGTACCTATGGATTTGAAGAATACCGGAGTTGAGAATGAGATAAGGCTTCCAAATAAAGGGTCCCCATCCATGTTGGCGGCGTTGATCTAATACTTAGTTGACCTTCTACGTGCAGGAACTGTTAATAAGGGGATATAAAGATGCCAGTTGACTGGACTAGGTACAGGAGCATCAAGAACTGTTGTACAGGAGTGGACGCGGCGTCAGAATACACGCCGATATGGTGTAATTGGCGACTTTTAGATGCTCATGTGATGCCAATGGATAATGGATAAGATAACCTGTGATCGAAGTGGCAGCAATTTGGTCCCAAAGAAAGTGGACCGTTTAAGGCAGTGTTTTAGGTTTTATCTTATGGATCGCATGAAGATTCGCATTATGCTATAAAGTTAACAACATTATCTATTAATAGTCTTCTGCAGTAGACTCTTTTGGAGTATAATAATACACCCACCTATCATTGTAAACATTTTTAACACCTTATTTACCTATCCACGTATACAATCTGATAGCCCTAAATCGTCATCCTTTTCCGTAAGGACCCCATTATAATATAATGTACCCAGAATCCATTGTAAGAAGGGCATTGTCAGTAGGGCTCTCGATATGTTTGCTGAGGACTTCGCCTGCCCAATTCTTTTTGGAGTGCCCACTCCATATACACGAAGACGTTTTCCAAGGTTGTATTGTTCAACTCGGTAAAATATGCTTTAACTTCAGATTTTAAATTGCCACTTATATCCTGACCAGGAAAATAAAAATCCTATCACGAGGTAGACATTGTATACTTTTTTAAATGTGTGTTATGAATAGTTTAATTTTTTTAGTAAGTGGACATTTTACGGAGTGGGTTTTCATATCTACCAACTTTACAATTTATTCTTACAAGTATAAAAGACAATTGTCTTTTTTGGAATGTAGATGACTATATATAGACTCACCATAGTGAGGCCGTTTCAGCTTCCATCAATAGCAGATATAAAAAACTCGCCCATCAACTCGCCCGCCCATCTATATTCCAAAAAGACAATTGTCTTTTATAGTTGTAAGAACAAATTGTAAAGTTGGTAGATATGAAAACCCACTCCGTAAAATGTCCACTTACTAAAAAAATTAAACTATTCATAACACACATTAAAACAGTATACAATGTCTACCTCGTGATAGGATTTTTATTTTCCTGGTCAGGATATAAGTGGTAAAATCTGAAGTTAAAGCATATTTTACCGAGCTTGTTATGGCTTTTTACTCGTATACATTGAGCTCAAAATCTATGCTCGTATATCAAGAATTTAATACGATAATCTTCTCAAAAGACAATTCGCTACAGTTATTGCTATATTCGTCACTTTAACAAGCAGTTTTGACAGGGGCTACCTTGTTAAGCCATGTCCAGTGCGACTTAGACAAATGGTTGTTTGGACAACCGTTCATAATCCGTTTCGTCCATAACGATCAGATGTTCATACACTGACAGATAATAGTCATCTTTGAGGATGTTATGAACATTTCTGGATAGTTCAAGTGTATTGGATGTAAATAGCTTTTCTGAGAAAGACCCCACGGGTGAAAACAAGGTGGGTGTTATCGAATTAAAAATATGCAATTTACCTAAGTGCGATACTATAAATTAGGTAGGTGTACAATCCGCGGCACATAGGTTGATCAAAAATGGCGGTCGTTCCGCGCAGGTACTTTGGATATAGACAGACAGGATAGGGTTGCCACCTTTTTTTAGGGGACATACTATTTTTTGAGCTCAGACATCCCAAAAAATATAATAGTTTGTAGAAAACCCACAAAAACTATAGTATTTTTAGATCTTTTTTAATTATTTTTGAAAACTTAAATATGGCAATTTACTAATTTTGTGCAATAATGAGTATTCATTCATTCATTCAATTTTACGAGAATCAGAATCGGAAAAAAATCTGCGTGTTTGCTCGCATATTTTTGCTATATTATACCAGAGTACTATATATACGATCATACCAATAACTACATACCTAATATAGTTCATTTATATATGACTTTTTTTTTGCAATTATCTCAATAAATATTTCACTCTTCTGCACTATAACCGGTAACCTATTAATAATTCTTCTGTCGCCTAGGTTACCTGGAAGAGATCGCTCTGAGCGATAAGGCCGCTTTTGTGCACTTATTCTATGTATCCTTTCCTATGTAAATTTCTTGTGTGCAATAAAGTATTAATCTAATAATAATAATTTCTTTCGGCAGTAGGTATAAAAAACTCAGTTATTAATTCTGCATAATATTAATATAACTCAAGTAAGTAATTCTATTATCTCCTACTGCTGAGCAATATCATGTACTTGTAGATAGACTCTATGTGTATGTGTTACTGTAAAAGCTCGAACTACGGTAAATGCTAAGATTTTCCAGTAAAACCTAATATTTAACAAAGAAATAACGGTAAATGTCAAAATTGTTCTGTAATCATCATTAATTTCGGACTTTTACCAACATTAACTCGGTAAATTTTAGGTTTTACCTCAGAGACACGGTAAACGCTGAAAAAAGACATGTTTTTCTAAACATGTCTTTTTGTCTTTTTTTTCGATTTCTATCGACAGAGCTAAAACCGATCCGAAAATCATTATTGCCGAGTCATTAACCTAGATGACCCCCTTCACCCCCAGGCAAACATATGCAAACAGTTTTTTCTGGGTTGTTATAAGAATAAGCTAACGAAGGCTAGGACGGCAATAAGGCCTATTTGCCGCTCTAGCCTTCAACCTAACCCATCAGTGTCGGTTTTGCTCCGACATGTAATTTAGCTTGATTTATACTTCCCCCTTTAAAATTATAATAGGTACCTTGTTTTTGCTCCCTAATTTTTTTTACCATTCATTGTTGTTTACATTACTAGCATGTGCCAAATTCTCGAAGAGTTCTAAAATCTGCCGCATTTATATCGATCCTTACATTTATCAACTCATGTTGGTTAAGATTTACAAGTAAGACCGAAGATTTACCACTATTAGGTTTTACAGTAACACATACTCCAAACACTCTACGCTCCTTATTACGGGAGGGAGCACTAACTCTACCAAAGGCCGCTCAGTCAATCGCCTAATGGGGCTTTCACCAACATTGGAACTTGTAGGTGTCACACATAAACCATGGGATATAGGGTGTAGCAAAATATCTCTTGATACTTTTCAGAAATACAATTTTTTTTCTTGAAGTTTTTCTTGCAATTAAATGATTGTTGTTTCTCTACTGCTGTGTTTTGAAGGTGGTATGACTCTCTATGTAGGGTCAGCTTGGGGTATTGTCTCGCCTTTTAACCTATTTCTGCCGCAAAGCAGCAATGCTTGTTGCTGTGTTTCGGTTTGAAGAATAAGAGAGCCAGTGTAATTACCGCCACTTGATCTAAGTTCTTATGCTGAGCGTCGGTGGCACAGTGGCTAGGACACCAAACTCCCATGCGGGAGGTCCGGGTTCGAAACCACGCAGTGCCATGTACCAAAGAGTTTTTCGTATTTTTCGAAGACTTACGTACATTTACCGACTACTGTAACGATGAAGGAAAACAGCGCGAGGAAACCTGCGCACTGAGATGACCAGTGTGTTAAATTTATTTATTTATTCGTATGGCAGCTGGAATTATACACAATATAGGTACAATAACAGTAGGTACTGCGATATGTCACAACCAAATATCCAGGTGTTAAATGGGGTATAGGCACAAAGATCCTCAAGAGTCGAAGTGCCGCTGGGTTATTCCCCGGCCCCCTATCATAAGATAAGATAAGTTCTTATGCTTAGCAGCGCTTCGGAAACTACTGATAGCTTCATAGTGAGATGATATGTCTATGGGCGACGGCAATCGCTTACCGTTTGCTCGCCTGCTCTCACTCAGGTGAGGGTCGTATTCCTAGTAGCCCCAAATCTCAGAAACCAAATACCTAAATTATCACATGATCAGAAACTACTTCCTTTAGGCCGTTCGCTCACTTCCAATCTATTATATCATCCCTTACATAAAATGTTTCCTTTCCGATCCGTCCGGTCCAGCAGCGGCACGGAATCCGGACCGATTCGGATTTGTACCGCATTCCGTGAATTAATGAATTTATCAGGGGTTTATTTTAAGAGCCGAACCAAACTGCCGGTCACCAGGCACTATAAATCTTAGGGTCGTACTGTCGGTTCTCATTTTAATCTCACTCGAAATATTCCATCGTCTTTATGGCGTCTGTGGCCAAATATCTAAACCTCGCTATGTTCCGATAAATCTAGACATACAGATACACAGACAGACGGACGGACGACGGAGCGACATAATATGATAAATAAAAACTATAAATTAGTGTCTACTTCGCTCAGCGTATAAGCCTCGCCATACAGCGGGGTAACGCCGCCAGCCTCCACGGCACACTCCCTGCAGGGAGCGACCTGGGCCAGGTCTTTTACTATTAGTTAGGTATTTTGAAATTTTAGCTTAAGTATGTATTTTAATGTTATTTTAGTATTACCTTATTATGAATAAACCTTTAAAAGTGTTAAATTAGTGTCTTGTAAAGTGCAGACAAAATAAATTATCTTAGGGCTTACTATAATGTTATTACCGCAGTATATTATTACTCTCCGCCACAGTTAATGAAGACTTGTAGGTAAAACTACTTCATGAAGTAAAGAACAATTAACCTCTTACACTACGAGCCAAAACTTTAATTGTCTTATTTTTAACGAGTTAACGAGTTTAAACCGTAAAGTTCTAATTAAGTTTTAACTTTCTAAAGTTTAATTTAATACAAATAAGATTTTGTTAAGTATTTATTTTTATCCTTTGTTATCTTGGATGAACAAAAATTTAACGTGACGGGCGCGCGTCCTTCATGTGCCAAATAAAAGACAGACATGAAGGAAGAAATTATTAGTATTTGTATAAAAGAACACTAAGGCTCAATTTACATTGCCGCGAAATGGAATGGAAGCGAATTTTCGCAAGGTAATTGTACATAGCATAATGAACTTTATGTCAATTGTGTAACATACAAACTAACGCTTTACCGCTAGGGGAATTCTCGAGAATGCGCGAGGATTCCCCGGAAGACGCGCGACTTCTTTTTTGGCACGTATTTAGTTTGTATGTTACACAATTGACATAAAGTTCATTATGCTATGTACAATTACGTTGCGAAAATTCGCTTCCATGCCATTCCGCGGCAATGTAAATTGGGCCTAATTCTTTCTTTATCCAAGCTTATGTATAATTAAGTAGGTACCTATACCTATTTGTTTCTTTGGCTGTGCTATGTATGTAGTTTTCAACACTGAATAAATAATCAATATTTACAGTTGCACCGAACGGATATGAAATTCATTAAAACTACAGTTCCGTTGGGACTGAAATTAAATTAATTAAGTCCGACCGCATTGGAATACAGTTCGGTTTTATTGTGCACCGGGGATAGGACGGCTGCGCTATCCAATATTGATATTGACAATCATTCTGATTGATGAGTGTGTGCAGTTGACCACTATATTTTATAAAAATAAATTCGACATGAGCTCTGGACGGCGATTCTCGTAGTTGAATGTCGAATTCGACATTAGTTCTATCTCATTCGCTCACATTACATGTGTGAGCGTGACAAGACGTTTGCAAGCGCTCGACTTTTGTATGTCGAACGCTGCGATAATCGCATTCCTGGACGGCGATTCTCGTAGTGGAATGTCGAATTCGACATTACTCCTATCCCAATCGCTCACATTACATGTGTGAGCGTGACAAGACGTTCGTAGCGCTCGACTTTTGTATGTCGAACGCTGCGAGAATCGCCTTCCTGGATGGCCACTCTCACTGTAGAATGTCGAATTCGACATTAGTCCTACTATCTCGTTCACTCATATTAATATAATACGAGATGGCCGACTTTTCTTGTGTGTGAAATAAATCATTCACTTACTTACGTTTACTCCTAGAGTGCTATTCTCTCGGACGTCGAATTCGACATTCGACTATGAGAATCCTGGAGAACGGTTCTCAACGATTTACGATTTGTCACGCTGATGCAGCAGATCTGTTAATGTGACATCAGAAGTGGGATTACTGGAGTCAATAGCAATCATTGTTTTAAGTTATAAATAAGTTGTGAGAGAAAAGGATACATTTCAAATACGTACATACATGCTTACATATTATATTTGAATTGTGGGGAAGGCAGAGAGATTAGAGAGCCGCGGATCTTTTTGTTGTATACCCAGTCATTCAAACTTTTGCAGGTTTCAAAATCAAATAAGCATAAAACCGAATTAAACACTATCAGGTGACGTACTCGTAGCTGGGTTTAAGTTAAACATCCCTTGTTTTAAATAAATTCAAAATTGTTTCTCTTACAAATAAAATATCGTGGCTGTTTGCCTCCGTTTTCAATATTCCCGTACAGTAGCTGCACTATTTAATGTTGTGAGAGACTAAAAACTGCCTATCGATAGTTTATCGATAATATTGTGATCTTAAAAAAACTCATAATATCCATCAGTACCTACTGACAGTCGATAGTGCAAAAGCTCGTTTATGGAATCATCAGGTGTGTTTGCGGATATAAGTGTATCTTCAGTTGATTTGAATAGCGCGCCTAGTCAACGATTAGTGTTATGTACCTGATGTTTTGTACGCCTTTTAACAGGCTGAATACTTTGACATTAATTTTAAGACCTTTGACAAATAAAGTATTTTGATTTGATTTGTTTTGATTTAGAATTGTATCGATGGTTGACATTGACACTGACGATATCAAAGTTACTGACCTGACGATATTATCGGTAGACAATGATTGTTTATGTATGACTATGTAGTTTTAAAATATTATTAATCATATTTAACAAGGAATTTTTAAGTAAATACTAGACTATCATCATGATATTTAAGTAAGTAAGTAAGTAATACGTTTATTTCACACACAGCAATGACCGAAACAGTTATAATTATGATAAAATAATTATGTAGTCAAAGGTAAACATATTGAAATCATGTCTGATGATTTAATAGCGGACTATAGCGAAATACTCTCTGAAAAGTTGGATTTTTGTGCAGAAATATTATTTTTAGTAATATTACGTATGATTTTTCATTTCTCAATATTATTCTAATCCAATCCGATCCAACTATGTTATCGATACCTAATACCTACCTATTATCGTCGCGTAACAATACCTACATAATTATTTATGTATATCATATTACTTTTATTTTACTAAATTTACTGTGTATTAAGTAATAATAACCTTTTTCATATCTTCACACTACACTGTCGCTAATATCTTTAATGTCCAATTAACTTCAGAGGTTGCCTGGAAGGGATCGCTTTAAGCGATCAGGCCGCCTTTGTACATATTGTGCTACTATTCCTGTAGTTTTTACTTTTCCTGTATTTGTGTACAATAAAGCGTTTCGATGGAGCGATGATCTGCGCAAGGTGGCTGGCAGCGACTTGATGAGAAGAGCCGAAGATCGGGCTCAATGGCGCGCCTTGGGAGAGGCCTGTGTCCAGCAGTGGACTAGAGTAGGCTGCTGATGAAAGCGTTTCTATCTATCTATCTAAATTATTGTAAGTGGTTGTCAAGGTCAAATCGATCGTTCCGCAACACTATTGCCGACTAGGCGCACCAGTTTTCCTCAGACACGACTAGTATAGGTAGTCAGAGTTCGCGTGAGGCAGTTAAGTGGGAACAGCAATCAATCAGCTGAAGGTAATTGCAGGCCAAGGCGAAATACTGCCTGAAAATCAGCTGAAAATGTTGGGTTCTCAGGCTAAAACATTTTCTAGGCAACAATCGTAATCTAAGCATGTCTAGTTCTAATGATGCAGTAGAATTTTCTACGCTCTACTGAAATTTAAATTTTTGTCGGTGGTCTATAATAATAGTGGCTAGCACGCCGGACTCCCATGCGGGAGGTCCGTGTTCGAAACCATGCAATGCCATGTACCAATGAGTTTTTCGGATTTTTTCGAAGACTTACGTACATTTACCGACTGCTCTAACGGTGAAGGAAAACATCGTGAGGAAACCTGCATGTCTGAGAAAATTAACAGTTTCCGAAGGCGTGTGAAATCCACCAATCAGCACTGGGCCCGCTCGGTGGATAATGGCCCGTACCCCCCTTGTGCAAGGGGAGGCCTGTGCCCCAACAGTGGGGACATTAATAGGCTGATGATGAAGTAGAATTTTGCTAATGGTTCGATGATAATGCAAAACTGGAAAATATTAGTCGAAAACTTGGGTCAGAAAGAAGAAATTATCATAGCATAAATTAATAATAAAATTCCGGCCATCGTAGCCTGAAAATGCTTTAAGGTTAAGATTATTTCGAAGCTTCAGGTCAGGTTAGAAATAAAATTTCTGGTATGGAGTTTTTACTCCCAAGCGGGAGGTCCGGGTTCGAAACCGTGCAGTATCATGTACCAATGAGTTATTCGTATTTTTCGAAGACTTACGTACATTTACCGACTGCTCTAACGGTGAAGGAAAACATCGTGAGGAAACCTGCACACTGAGATAACCAGTGTGTAAAATGGGGTAGGTACAAAAGATCCTCAAAGTTGGAAGTGCCGCCGGATTATTCCCGGCCCCCTATCATAAGATAAGATGGAGTTTCTAAGGATAGGTACTTACTAATATATCTAAAATAAAGATTTCAGGGAGGAGGGCGTGGGGGACATTGCCTAGATTGATGATCCTAGATTAATAGGTATGGGTATGTCATTGAAACCCGAGCACAGAAGTCGAACTAGTCACACCCTTGAATTTCAAAATCTTTGCTCCCGAGTTATTTTATTCCAAAATCTTGAGTTATCTCTATGTTTTACCTCTCCCTCTATATGGCTTTTCCCTTGGATCGCCTTCCCATCTTTCTAACCCATAGGCCCATGAATCTCCAATTCACCACACAAAGGCCGCCTACGGGTGTGCTCTACACATTGTCCCCCACAATAATGCTCTATCCGTCCTGCCCGATTCGCAATACAATAAATCTTTGCGGTCTTTGTTTCGGGATTTGTCACGTTACGAGTATGAGGCCGTAATGAATGTTGTATCCATTTGGTCGAATAGATAATTTCAACACTCAATATTCAATATTATACTTACTTCTCATTTATCACATACAACCCATAGCAGTTCCGAGGCAGGTGATGATGGTGATGATCGATTCGTTTCATAGTTTGCTCATTGAGTGGAAAACTTCCTACTTGTATATAATAATATAACACTGAGTTATCCCGCGAATTGTCTATGCTTTTGATACAAAATTGACATCGGGTTATAGTTAACCCGAGAGTTAACGATTCGCGCAAAACGGCCTTAGAGAATTGATTGTTTTAAATACATGATGTCATTCAGCCATAAAATTTCCTTGTTCTGGCTCAGGCATCATTAGCCTCGAAGCACTAGATAATTTGTCACGACCACGACAAACAGCTGCCAAAAATTTATGTTAGGTATGAAGGAGAAAGAAATTAGTGATAATGGTAAAGTAATCGCTGATGGTTTTATAGTAGGTAGGTAGTACAGTTGAAGACACGTCAAACTATACTCTGTGGAACTGTACCGCAATAAGTTTATGATAAGATTCCTTGACATTCGTATGAATCAGTGCCGGATTAACCAATAAGCTAAGTAAGCAGTTAGAGCATCACGTCTCGGGGGGCACAAAGTCCACAGTCAAGACTTGTGAATTTTGCCCCCCAGGCGCGGTCCCTGGGGGTCACAAGCGACGAAATTTTGAACTCGCTTCTGTCCTAGCTCTTTTATCTAATCCGTCATCTGTGAGGGAACTGCTCTAAAATTTCGAGCTCGCTTCGCTATCTCCCGCCCTAGCATTCTGATCTAATTCATCATCTGTGTCTGATCTGCCCCGAAAATTCGAGCTCGCTTCGCTCGCTCCAAGCCTACCCTTCTAATACAATCATTAACAAAATAATCAATAATAATAATAACAATCATTCATAATAAAATAAATATAAAATAATAATAATTAAATATATCCTAAATATCTTATTATAAATTGATGTAATAATTAGATAAGGAAAATTGAACCGGCCTCCGCGATACAGGCTGTTGCCTAGTGCGGAGTCCAACGTTTAGCATAGTTTAATGTGATCATGAAAATAAAGAGGTTTTTTTTAACTGTGTCGGATTTGCTCCAAAGAGAGAGGGTGCCGCAGTTTTGAATTGCTTAATCCGGCACTGGTATGAATGTATCAAACAAGTTAATTTAATAGCATGATATGTTGTCCACTGGTACTAATACACATTATTTACCACCAGTTGTCCACTGGTACTAATAGACATTATTTACCACCAGTTGTCCACTGGTACTAATACACATTATTTACCACCAGTTGTCCACTGGTACTAATACACATTATTTACCACCAGTTGTCCACTGGTACTAATACACATTATTTCTTGTAATTGTAGTACCTGCGATGACAAACCTGGTATTTTCAGTCAGTAGTGGAATGTTTAAACAAGCAGACGAAACATGCCGTTATAGTAAAACTGGTGACTAGGCGGCAGACGTTCATTCATTACTTTTGTGTAAAAACATCAATGAAGATCCCGCATTTAAAGACAATGAAATAGGATGTTGGTAGGTACAATCCACTGATATTAAAGTCCAAGATAAACGTGTTGTGCGTGAATAAGTTGATAACTCGACTTGCAAAAAAATAAGTTGATAACTCGACTTGCAAAAAAATAAGTTGATAACTCGACTTGCAAAAAAATAAGTTGATAACTCGACTTGCAAAAAAATCGAAACGAATTCATTTGGCGCTCTTATGTGCATTATCTATGACTTAAAAAAATGCTAACTCCAAAAAATTTATGAGCTTTCCGCAACACGGAAAGTAAGAGGGAAACCGGTCCCTATACGCTGTAATGCATTGAATTTGCTATAGAATTTACACATACTTACTCGTAAATACACGTTACAGAAAATAACAGACCCAATACCTCATTTGCAGCATGTTGTTAGCCCTTTATCCTAGCCTCTCGAAATAAGGGCACCGGATGCAATAAGTTTCCACTTCGATTCCTGCTGTAAGTGCCTGTAGGAAACCCCGTCCCGTACAATCGTTCCACTACATCCTGACCCCCGGTGTCTCATAACATTGCGTTTACTTCTTAGCACAGCAAACGGTCCTTTAAAGGGGAGGAGGTCAACGGAAACCGGTTTAAGACAAGGTCGTAAATTTTCACTGGTCAGGGCTAAGTTTACGATTGCGGTTTAGTGCTATTAATCGCTTGGCAATCATACCCTACATTATACAAATGATGTAACCATCGATAACTGAACAGCTTTTGCCAAGTACTTTACGAGATTCTGAAAATATGTTTTTACCCTATTTGGTAATTTTATTAATACCTACGAAACCACAATCACACGATCACGACCATTATTAACTACCATTCTTAATGGTTGTGTTTTCTTTTATCATTAGAAGATAATCTTTGTATCACTAAAATACCTAAGCTTCTAGTACTGCCACTGAAATCACTGAAATCTTTCTTTTCCAGAAATTGACATCCACAAGTCGGAAGACTGTCGCTCAGAATGGGTGGAGGTCCGAGACGGGTACATGCCTGACGCACCGGTCCTGGGACGGATCTGCGGGTCAGGGAAGGGCCCCATGATGAGATCCACCGGCTCCCGACTGACCGTGATCTACCAGCCGGGGTCGAAACCCAAGCCGCATAAAGGATTCAAGGCTCATTATGAAGGTATGTTTTGGAAAATTGCAATACCTCGTTAGATTTGTTCAACTCGAGACTTTATTCAAAGGTTTCATGCTTGGTCATTAATTCATCTGATTTTTTATGATGGTCCTAGGTGGTGGATGGTTCTATCTTTATACTTTACACCCAATTTTACAGTTAGATATGGGATGCTTAGGTGCCACGGTTTGCGGTTGTTTTGAGCTCCCGATATTTCGACGCAGTTGCATCATGCATGCGCCATGGTCGCGGGTTGACTACCCGATAGATTATCAACTATAATTATGTCCGCTCACTCAGCAATATCCTGCCAGTTACTGACTTGGAGCTCGCACAGATCTTTCCCCACCACTCCAACGATATCTTCTGTCCGCTGGGCAGTCCTAAAAACCTAAATTTTTTTTTAAATATTTATTCTATTTCAAATTAGAATATTTTTTAAATTATGTATTCGTTGTCCAAAAATCAGACACTGTACACTTTTTATAATAGTGTTTAAGGTACTTAAACACTCTGAGATCGCTCTTAGCGATAAGGCCGCCTAAATGGTACTTCACTATTTCCTTTTCTATCTCATGTTTGTTGCTTTATATTTGTGCAATATAGTGTACCTATTTTACTTTTACTTTACTTTACCTTTTATTTTTTTATACTGTATGTAAATTCCACAATTTCGGACAGACGTCGTGGAATGGACAGAGGTTGTGCTCTTACTCGTAGTCTACGTTACAGACTTTATTCAATTATTTTCTTACTTATATCTTTTTATCAGTTATTTACTCACATTTTTTTACATTACTTACATTTCATGTATTAACAATATTCACTTAGCGATTACATCACCGAACCACAGCTGAAAACAAGCGCTGTTGTTCTGTCGTACCGGCCGGACTGCAGCACAGAGCGTTTGCTTTTTGGCAATGTATCGTAATTTGTTACCTTATACTAAGTTACTTGTATCTTGTACTATGTTCCATACAATGTCAAATAAATATTTTTTTCTTTCTTTCTATCCATTATTTTCCTTTTAACAGCCGTTTGCGGCGGAGACATTGAAGTGGACAGCAGTGGTCACCTGGAATCGCCGAACTATCCTGATTATTACCAGCCCAATAAGCTGTGCATTTGGAGACTATCTGTTCCACCGGTAAAAAACAACTTATAATATCTATATTCATAAGATTATTGATTAAAAGACAGACAATTTCATCTGAACACATTTTAATACTTTTCAGGATTACCAAGTGGCTCTCCGGTTTCATTCTTTCGAAGTTGAAAATCATGATACTTGCTCGTACGACAAGGTGAAGGTTCGGGATGGTGACTCCATGGACAGTCCACTCATTGGCGTGTTTTGTGGGCATAAGATTCCTCCTGATATCAGGTAACTTGTCTTCAGATATCTTAGTCTTTCATAAGTATATTCGTCTCAATATTTGTTAGGATAAAATCTCTAAATGTTCTCTTATTTCTCCAAATCCGTATTGTGGTGAACTTCAGTTACGTTAATGTCGTAGATTTAAACCTCAGGATACGCGTAGTCCATACATTTTTCACTAAAAAAATTCGTTCGTATCGAATCTAATCGCGAAAATTTAAATCGCGATTGAATACCAATGTGGTGAGTTTTCAAAAGTTGGACCACGGGTAATACTCCGTTTTCAAAAGTTTAATATATATTGAGAACAGATCTGAAGTAGGTACTATTGTCATATTATTAAGTCTGGTTATTTTAAACTTTTAATTTTAGGTCAACCTCAAACAAGCTGCTGGTAATCTTTGAGTCAGACAGCACTGTTCAGAAGGCTGGTTTCTCTGCTACCTTCATGAAAGAGTTTGACGAATGTGCCTCCATAGAGCACGGCTGCAGTCATTCCTGCGTCAATACTCTAGGAGGATATGAATGCGCCTGTGAAATTGGTTACGAGTTACATTCAGATGGAAAGAAATGTGAAAGTAAGTGGATTTATGTTTTGAGAAAAGATTCCGAGATGGTTCATTTTGAAAGCTTTATAAAAGAAAAGTTGTACTTTCTCTGAACAATTTAACAACTCTAGTTTAAAGCCTTAGAAGTCAATTATCCAGATGCTACCACCACACCCAGATTTTGTCTTTAGAAGTTAACTATTGGAAAATTTATAGCTACACAAATGTTTAACTCAACTGAGAACGAAATATTACTTTTCAGATGCGTGTGGTGGTGTTCTTTACGCTCCCAATGGTACCATCACGTCACCGTCGTTCCCTGATCTGTACCCACCTTCCAAGAATTGTCTGTGGGAGATCGTGGCTCCTCCTCAACATCGTATAACATTGAACTTCACTCACTTCAACTTGGAAGGGAACAATATGTATCAACAGGTCAGTACCTATTAAGAATTTTCTGATTTTGTAACTCTGAACCCCAATTTCGTAATGCAAATGTAATGTAAATGTAAATAAAAAAATTGATTACCTACTTTTTTAATTAATTATACCTACGACGTCTTTGGATAGTCATAGAATCAAGTCCCCAGAAGGCAGAGCTTCCTTTTGAAGCTCTTCCGTTTTCAAGAACCAGAAACAGCGACATTATTTCAAGTGAATAATATTTCTCCAGGAATGTGAATACGACAGCGTGACGGTCCACTCGAGGCTAGGCGCGGATGTGTTGAGGCGACACGGAGCTTTCTGCGGATCAGCTCTGCCACCGCCCGTCACATCAGATGGATCCGTCCTACGAGTTCAGGTAAATAGATAACAAATCATTTCACTTACCATCGTCACGTACCATTAGGTAAGATTGTGGTCAAATGCGGATATACTTAGTCCAAACATAAAAGAAAAAAGTTTTACTGCTCGATTTAAGTTCAGCCTATCTTAATGATCTTATAAATACCATCATTTGAATTTTTAAACATCGATTGTAAATGCATTGCTTATCTAGATGATTTGATATTCTACAGTTACTTCACTGATGTCTTCGCATTGTTCACCACAGGGTTTTAATAACAGATTATACTGGCCATTATATTAATGATTAAAAAAAGTTAAAATGCTACATCAAAGTACCTAAAACTAGCAAAAAGATTTCATTCAATCGTTGAAGCTTGGTTTAGTATTTTTATAATTCGGAATATGTTACATGCTGGCCGTCGTTCATGAAAAAATAGTTGAAAAAGCCGTTTAAAAATAAATCACTTATATATATTTTTTAATTTTTATAACATTCAAATATATTTTTAAAACTATAAGCCAGTGACTTCGACCAAAAACATTTTAGTTAGTTGTAAAACAGAAAATTAAATTGAATCACCAATTAATTTTCACCGTATTTTAGCATTATTTTAATTATATTTTACTAAATAATTTGGCTAAAGAAGTGCTCGGTGCCTTACCTGCTGTTATTTACCGCAATCTACGAGTAATTATTTATACTCCTTTTGGTCCCTCATCATACATCGTATGTGATTCTTTCAGTTCACATCAGATGGCTCAGTACAACGGTCAGGCTTCGCAGCTGCCTACTACATCGACGTAGACGAGTGTGCCGAGAACAACGGCGGCTGTCAACACGAGTGCCACAACACCCTAGGAGGCTACGAATGTGCCTGCCACAGTGGATTCACCCTGCACCCGAATAAGCACGATTGCAAGGAAGGCGGTTGTAAACATGACGTTACCCAGCCACATGGCACCATTGTCAGGTAATATTATTGGTAACTGGTATTATTCTGTTTGCTTGCTGAACGGAACGTTGAAATTGAAATCGCTTATTTAGCGCTGTAAACACCAGAATACAGAAGTATACAAAGTTTAATATATGCAGCACAGAACATCTGGTGTGGTACAGTGCCAAAAAGGGTACACCAGCTCAGCATAATGCTGAGGCAAGGCACAGCGCTGATTTTCAGCTGGCCTCTCAGTGACTGCACGGACGAAGAAAGCAACAGTGTGTGCGTGTTGTGATGTATGAATGTGTTTGTTTGTATGAATGAGGATATTAGTGTGTATGTGAGGTACTGAGTGTGTGGGAGGGTGATGGCATGGTGCGGGTGTATTTACATGGTATTATGTGTGTGGATGGTAGTTCACAGTAGAGGCATAAGATTACCGAGCAGTTCCAGATTGTGAAGGACAGTAGTTACAGGGCACCTAAAGAATGTACGGAGCAGTGTCCGATTTTTGTAGATCAATTGCCACGTCACCTTTTCGTTTAGTTTTAACTTTAGATTTAGCGGCCATTTCTGAATCGACGTCATTGTTATAAAATAATAAAGTTTAGGCTCTCTCTCTCGTATCTCCTTTGCCTAAAAAATTCTTCATCGTTGTCAAAATACCACATGTGTTTTCATTGTCCACAGTCCCAACTACCCTGATATGTACCCTCCGAGAAAAGACTGCGTATGGCAATTCTCTACGACTCCTGGACATCGAATCAAGTTGATATTCAATGTATTTGAGTTGGAACCTCATCAGGTAATTTTTTTCTCTTTCTTCTTGCTTCTGATCATGATGGATCTATACACAAGTTCCTAGGACTGGTAGCTCTACTTTTATTAAATAGCTCTCGTTAAATTGTCTATTCTACCAGAACACCAATTATTTCCATCGTTCTTTAATGTTTTTATTGTCTCCCTGATCAGGAATGTGCCTATGACCATGTGTCGATCTACGACGGTGCATCTGCCGATGACAAGACCCTGGGCCGTTTCTGCGGCAGCAAACTTCCTCATCCGGTGGTCGCCAACCAGAACCAGATGTACGTGGTCTTCAAGTCCGATGCTTCAGTGCAGAGGAAAGGATTCTTGGCTACTCATTCTACTGGTAAGGCTTGAGCAGTTCATTAACATTACAATTATCCTTAAGCGGGTATTAGGTCATCTGACTGAATTCAATGAAGCTTGGCACTATTAAAATTTATATCTGCATTCATATAATAAATATAGACCAAATCGTAATGGTGATCTCTTCAATCTTCATGAACATCTTCTTACGTTTTTTCACGATATTTCCTATAATATTCAGCTAATTGTGAAATAATCAGGGAACGGCTTTGATTACGGAGTAGCCGCTTAATCGAAAGCTAAACTTAAATAAAACTGTCTTGCTCACTTAGATTACAATTGAGCGGGATATTTCGTTTAGAGATTTTGGCGGTTATCCCGGAATCGATGCCACTCAATGCTCAAACTGAGTTAGCTACAAGTCTTGATTGGTACTACCAGTTTCTTCGTCTTGTGGTACCATCTACAATAAAGGTTGGCGATCTAAGGCCACTTGAACCTTCGACACAACAGCTCTGAATAATGATCGAGTGCTTTTTCCGAACCACTGGCGCAGATTTTAAGCCAGGATGTTCTCCTACGTCCTGGTGTCCTTCTACCCACTATCTTGCCCAAAATTACCTGTATACTCTAACCAGAAACTAAAAAACCCTGTCAAGTGGACGCCATTGGTAGTTTATAATCTGTATTATGTGTGGAGTTCGCTATAAAAATATAGTACCAGTTAATTACGCAATATAGAGGGTTTTTTAGTTTCTTTCATTCTCCGTCTATTCCCCAGCCTGCGGCGGCTACTTGGCAGCAACTGACAACGTCAAGCACCTCTACTCCCATGCTCGCTACGGCGATGATTCCTACGAGTCCCGAGCTAACTGCGACTGGAGCATCGTGGCTCCCCGAGACCACTTCGTCAGACTGACCTTCCTGACCTTCGAGCTGGAGCCCGAGACGAACTGCGACTACGATTATGTTCAAGTCTTTGGGGGATTGGAGGGCAGCGGCGGCGATTATGGGAAGTTCTGTGGGACCAAGGTAAATGTCAGTACTTTTATGAATTTTCTCAAAAGGCTTTTAGAGGTATACGAGTTGCACTTCTTTACTGGTCTAGGAGTTCGGCACGTGTCTATACCTACGTCCTAGCCAGGGTATGTCTTCGAGGAGTCATCTTCAATGAGACACTGGTCTTGTTAACCGATACTTATATTTCCAAACAGTATACCATTCATGACGGTGGTAGAGAAACGACCAGCCTGACCGCGTGACATTAAAACTGCTGACATAATAATTCACATTGTAGAACACAGTGTGCACTGTGTCTGTACACAGTGTCCCTACAGGCTAAATAGTCAGCTGGAACGAGAACGATTCAGCCTTTAGCACACTGCAGCGATTTTGATCGGAATCGGACTGAACCCATAGAAACAGAAAATCGAATAATAGATTTCTATGATTTCCAATCACTAATCGTGCAAGCATGCATGGCCGATTCTTTCTCAAAATAACATACCTATAAAATATCCGTTAATGATTTGATAACTTTTTAAACTTTATTAGTTATTGTCAATACTATAGTTAGACACGGGATTCTTACTTATTCTTCGAGAGCTCAAAACTCAAACCCGTAAGAATCCCGTATCTAACTAGGTATAGTAATAATTTGATTAGGGGTTCACTCGGGTCCCGTCATAGGCCCACAATTGTAAAGTATAGATATTCCACCGTGGAACCATACAACGGAACTTGTAGTGCACGATTCAATGTATAAATAAAGACATTTTTATCCAACAGATGCCACCAGAGATCGTATCAACAACCGAAGCACTCATCGTAAGATTCCGTACAGACGACTCTATCGTCTTCAAAGGCTTTTCAGCCTCCTACCAAGCAGTGAAACCAGAAGTGTGGAGCGGGGAGGATAGCTCAGAAGGGGGGACAGACGAAGAAGAAGAGGAAGACGAACGTATGCCCCCTTTAGTGGTTGGGAGGAGGGGACTGAGGGCCCCCCAGCCGCGGTTCGTCCGGAGGCCTACGTGACGGTGGCCACTACCACGGCACCCCAGGCACAGGCGACCGCATCGCAACGCGAATAACCGATACAAATAGGAGTACGGCTTGTAGTTACAATTTTTTTTCTAATTATTTATGTTATACCAGTGTTGCAGCGGAGATCGGGAGCCTCAAGTGAGGTCTCAAGGTAGAATTAATTGGTTCAAGATAATTGATAGAAGTGAGTGCGGGTCCTTCTTCCCCAAATAATTTTTATAATTAATTTCTTCCTTTTTTTTAGCATTCCCATATTATAACCATATGGTACCTTTTTAAAAATAGGTTCAGGCCTTCCAAACCCCGATTTTAAATAGGTATGGTAGAAAATAGCGAATGCCTCATAAATTCTTGCCTCTTCTAAAACTTTTGAGTTTAACTTGATATAAGAGGATATAAAAAGAAAAATTGGAATGGGAACATTAATTAATAATCTAAGAACGAATTGCAATCAATAGGAAATATTGCGTCATTAATTAATTTGGCTATTCCAATTTTTATAATAAAAAAAATGTTTTAGGGCTAGATTTTTTGACGGTTCAATATCCTAAATCGATATTGTTCCAATTTATTTTTTACGACTGAATGAAAAATGTAAATAAATTATTCTTAGGTCTAGCTTAGTTTAGGGTTAATACTTAAATATCTAGTGGTTACCATAAAAATACTCATAGGTACAGAAATCGTTTTAAATTAAGGCCCGGACTACACGACGACGGTTCCTCCTAGGCCGGTTCCAGTATCGGTCGGTTCCATGGAACCGGTGCTTCATATAAACTCAAACAAAAATGCGCTGTCGACTACACGTACAACGGTTCCACTTGGAACCGGCCAGGGCGGTCACTGGAACCGTAATCGTGTAGTCTGAGCCTAATAATCAATAATTGTCTGTTTATTTGTTACATATATTTGTAGGTAACATAACTGTATCTGGTACCCCTATGGCATAGCACACTATGTTCGTTTTAACACTTTCACTGTCCATGCATTACATGTAATGCACTGAAGACTTAACTCGGTACGTCCGTGCAAGACATGTAATGCACTAAGAAATTGCATATGGAGTGGTAAACCAATATACCTTGATACTTTAAACAATACTTATGAGTATGACATGACAGGTCAATTTATTCTGGTATTAGCCACTAATCGTATAGTAGTTCAACTCATACGTCCGTGCATTGTATGTAATGCAGTATAGGGCGTATGGTGTTGAAATGCAAATTACCATGGGACAGGGAAAGTGTTAAAATTGTCTGTCATACACACAAAAAAAGTTAGAATACATTAACCTACATACATAAAACTATTAAGTTGGTTGTACGTAAGTTATTTTAGTAAGTTCCTTGCCTACATATTGACCAAAACGGACACGGTGTCCTATGTTTCCGGTGTACAGATATTTTATACCAAAGAAAAGACAGTAAAAGTTCGAAGTGCCATCTTATTTCATAGATTATTTTACTGCAATTATGTTCATATCTTTTATATATTTTACTGCAATTATGGTCATATCTTTTATATATTTTACTGCAATTATGGTCATATCTTTTATATATTTTTATGTTGTACTTAACTGTTAGAAAAAGTTATACTTACTACAATCTATTTTTGTAGAAAGCTAAGTTTAATATTACCGTTATTACCAAGTATACAAGCAGAGTTTTTTTTACTATGTTGGTACCTACCTATTGTGTACACAAGGTTAAAGTACAGTTTTAGCAAAATAAGCTACGAAGACAATATTTAAAACTAAGAAATGTTAGGCATAAGAGAACTTTGCGCCTGGTTCTTAACTGTTAGAAATTTACCTGAATACGTCGGTGAAAAACTAGACTAAAATGTCACAGGTAGGGATGTTACGGAGCTTCGACTCCGACTCCGAAAGGTCGGAACTTCCGATTGATTTTACAGCTCCGACTCCGACTTCGGCCCCGATAATTTTGAATCGGAGGTTAAACCGAAGATTTGTGAGCAAACATATTCATATATCAATATTTTATTAAATAGTGTAGGACTACATAAATGAATACGTTTTACGTATTCCTACACTACTCTCTAAAGGAACATGTCTTATTGCCGCAAACGTCAACATAAAAAATATTGGCTATAAAATTCAGCAATAAAAATTAAAAAACGGTTTAAAATTTGAACTTCTTTTGAACATCTCTCTTCTACCTCCGCTCCGACTCCAGTTCCGAATCCGGTTCCGACTCCGATAAATCAAATTTAAAACCTTCGGTTTCGACTCCGGTTCCGGTAAAACCACCTCCGTAACATCCCTAGTCACAGGTATAATATAAACTGAATGAAATAGACTTCTCACAGACACATTATATGACTTTGTATTTCATATAGGTTAAAATACACTACCACCAAAAACGTATTGTGTTCTGTTACTATGTATACTTAATTGGTATGAATAAACGAACATTTTCTCCATGAACTTATTCTGAAGAACTTTAGTCGAAAATTTTAGAACTTCGCAAACAAAATTCTACTTGTCCATTCAAATTATTTTGTATGTGGTGGTGAAATTATTTTCCGTATGAATCTTCTGAAAAAATGTAGCGAATTATTTAGAAAAATTAGAAAATCATTGGTGAAGTGGTGGTAATTGGTGAAGTGGTGGTAATATTACCATTAATTATTTAAGGTTGAAGGAATCAGGCTTATTATACAGTTCTCGTCGTAAGTAATTTGGTGTTCGGATCCTCAATTTAAAAATCTGTAAGTACTTTTCAATAATACTAAAATACTTATTACATTAATTCAGCATAATAACTCTGTTAGTAAAATAGCAGCTGGTATTTATTTATTGTTGTATTCCTATCAAAGAAATTAATATACCGTTACTGCTGCAGCGTTTATAAAAGTTATTCAGTTTACTGAGTTCATATTCAATGCATTCAGTAGGTACAGTAAGTCTCCTTTTTGTTGAAGCCATATGCCTGTTTGGGTTGTTGCAGTCTATGGTGAATTCGGACGCCATTGTGCCGTCATTGGGCCTCGCGCCCGTCGTGTTCCGCTAGGCCTCCAACGGCCCGGTGCGATGAATCCTGGCTCCTTGAGCCATCAAGGTTGGGCTGCGTTTACAACGCATTGACTAAAAAAAAAGTCTCCGATTTACAGCGTAAAATCAGAAGTCTGTCTAATTAGTGGACTAAATCGTTGACTGAATTCAGTCAAGTGCAATAAGCCCATTAGTCAGTTTTGCTCTTTTTTGCCGTTAAATCCCTCCTATTTATATTTCCTACCCAGACAAGATTCCTTTTTATGTTTGTTTAAGGTACAGGAAAATTATTTTAAATATGTTTTTTTACCTGTATTTAAGTACATGTATAGAGCTTTAACAAGTAATTGAAATATGAGCATCAAGTTCTAAATAATTTACTTAGAGATTAATCTTAACTGTGCCAAAAATGGATACTTAGGTATTAATAACGATGATGTAAATTAAATAAACTAAGTTTTGTAAAATAGACATGAACATATTTATACGTAGAAATGTTATCATCATTTTTTTATTAAAATTGTGTGAAATGCTACGATTGTATGATTTATAGTTATTTCACAAAAAAAACATAAACGTATTTCTTACTTACTTACTTACTCACAACACAGAATATTAAGTAGGTACCTACTTACCGACCTTTTCCTGACCTTTTAGAGCGTCGGTGGCGTCGTGGCTAGGACCTCGGACTCCCATCGGTCCGAATTCGAAACCAAGCAATGTCGTGCACCAATGAGGTTTTCGGTTTTTTCAAAGGACTCACCTACATTTACCGACTGCTCTGACGGTGAAGGAAAACATCGTGAGGAAATCTACACACTAATAACAAGTGTGTGAAATGGGGAAAGCAATTGTTAAATCTGCCAAGAGAGTCGTTCTATGTGATTAATTCCTTAGAATGATCACGACCCTCAGCAATGAGGAATACGACTTAGAAGAGGAAGACCGACCTTTTCATTTCATACACCCACTAATATAGCTGTCATGGACTGGGAGATTCTATAGTTACTAATATAAAACAAATCATTGGACATCCTTCATACAAACAACCTATCTAATTGATCTATAACTTTTGAAAATACCAAAAATACTTCTAACACCAGTTTCTGTTACAAAGTAGCAATGCTTTATGTTCCACTTTGAAGGGTAAAAGAGTCAGCATAAATACTGGCACATGAGACATTCCACCTATGTCTATGGGCGATAGCAACCCCTTACCATCAGGTAGCATGTCTGCACATCTGCTTTCCTTCAATTAGACTAATAATTTTATTTTGTCTGATTGTTACATTATAATCAGTACACTGTACATATAGAATAATAGAGTTCAAAATGAGGCTTATCACTTACTACTATATTTTGAAAATGTATCATTTCCGGATGGTACTTCGAACTCATCCACCTCATTGATTAGCGTCGTGATCATTATATGGAATTAATCACATAGAAAGACTCTCTTTGCACCCCTAATGGGGTGGTTTGCCATTGCTTTGCCCCGCATTTCACACTGGTTATCTCAGTATCCTCACGGACCTCATGATTTTTTGCTTCAACGTTAGAACAGTCGGCAAAAGTAGATAATATTGGTACGTAAGTCTTCGATAAAAACAAAACGAAATACTCATTGGTTCATGACATGACATGGCATGGTTTCGAACCCAGACCTCGAATCATGGGAGTCCGGGTAGGTATATCCCATCGACGCTCTCGACAAGGCTAGCTTATACTTGGTCAAGTGTTTAGCGAAGTGGGTAAACCGGTGGACAGTGGCGAGTCAAGTTGACTTACTAGCTGCCTTGCTAGTGGATCCAAATCTCCAGCCAGCCAGACACTCGCCATTCTACTTGCCAATGTCCTTACGAAGTTCGCTAAACACTTTATTAGCCATGGCTGGTTTACATTTGGTCAAGTGTTTAGCGAAGTGGGCAAGGACAGTGGCGAGTGCAATTTGCAATGACAGTGGCGAGTAGAATGGCGAGGGGCGAATGACAAAAAGTCTAACAAAATTTGGATCCACTAGCAGACAACTTGCAAGCCAACATGACTCGCCACTGTCTACCGGTTTACACAACTGCCCTAATTCACTGTACCTATCTACTTACCCACTTAGCTTAACACTTGACCTAGTGTAAACCAGCCTTTAGAGCTAGTGCAGTTCCTTGTGACCTTCTGTACCGCGTCTCTCCAGAGACGTCCTCTCGGCAGCCCTATGTATTCATACTTACTCTCCACATAGCCCGATCCTTTCACAATCTCTTTCTCATGCCCGCGCTAGCGCAGTCGTTTAGTTCAGAGCGACTTCAGAATACGAAATGTTAAAGTTGTCATTAAAATTCATATTTTTTTTAAATTTAAGCAATTTTAAGTGTGACTTCAGAATTGCGCTTATTACCTACCTACATAAAAGTTATTTTAGGTAGAGTTGACCCTTTAAAGCTCTAGCGTTATCGCGGAAGGAAGAGATCCCTATAGCATATTTTAATATTTATATATTGCCTTTGTGCCTTTGTGCATATTTTAATGTTTTTATTTTCTGTGTATTATTTTATGTGTACAATAAAGAGACTACAAACAAACAAACTCCGTATGACTTGCAGTTTATTTAATATAAAATAAGAGCTGCATTATAAAATAATGAATAATGGAGTCGTGCCATGAAGAATTCCTTGTTATATCTAAAATACGCAATACTCTACGGCAACTCGTAAAAAAAAGCTGGAACGAAACGAGACTGGAGAAAAACAATTCAAAAATAGAACGCCAAGCTTACAATCAAATAACGTCAATCATATGACATCACTCTCGCATTGAACTCTGTCTCGTGTACCCGTGTGTACCTTTCAAATAAAATTTGCAGTCCGAATAGAATTAGCTTTTTGGTTTTCATCGAAAATGTGGTGATTTGTGCAATGGACAGTTGTGATGATCTAGTGAATACTTGGGACTTCGTGAAGGTTCGCTCTCGGAACGCCCTGATTAGGTCTTGGGACCTGCCCGGCGGCTGGCTGAATTACTTACGACTTTCACTTGATAACAGTAAGTATGTAGTTGTCTTTGACAAAATGATAATAAGATATGTAAGACGAAAGGATTCCGTTGAAAAGTCAACTGAGGAAAAGTCTAACAGTTTATTGCTTTTTATAAATCCCTACCTTCTAATAACAGCTCTGATAATTTCCAGAGCGGCACTAAATTTTAAGAAACAAAATGATGGTTGATTTCGAGCTTCCTGTTACCAATCCATTTAGCATTGGACCAATAATAGGTAATTATTTTTTCTTAGTAATAAATTAAATTAAAACTTTCAAAATGCAGTAGATTCGTAAATTAAATTAATTTGAATGGAACACATCTTTATTTTATAATGTTGGTACACTTTTAAATGTTTTTTAAATATTTTATGGCCTGTGATGTCTTTCTATAGTGATGTGAATAAAACGATGCAGGTTAAAAAAATCGTTATTCTCGGTTCGGTTGGCGCGGACGGCGGATATCAGTGGCGGATGTGGGCGGATATTTTGGATTTAAGCACGGCAATATCGCTAATTAATTTGTTTTCTACTCCTATACGATATTTATTGTTGGTTGATTTGGTTAATTATTAGTTTATTCGTCTTTCTGTTACAGATAAGTCGATTTATTCCGAATAAAACCAAGCTAATCATTAATGTATCGTAACAAATTGGAACTTTGTAAATAATAAAAAAAATGAAAAATTCGATTTAATTATCGATGTCGATAAGGTGCCAACTAACCTCTAGCAAATTTACATTGTCTAATGTTGGTATTACGTAATATTGACATTGGCAGTTTGAGAAAAATGGCCGCGATTGGAATGTGTGAAACTCCCGGTTGCAAATCTATCGCACAATTGCAATGTCCGACGTGCATAAAACTCGGTATTCAGGGCTCGTTTTTCTGCAACCAAGACTGTTTCAAGAAATCGTGGAAAACTCACAAAATTATCCACTCGTTAGCGAGTAAGTTGGGTCGGAACTTTTTTAGGTTATGTGGCAGTTTTTATGCGGTTTGTGATTGTGTATTTTTTGTTTTAGAGGGTGAGACTACAGATGCTTCGAATGTGGAGTTTAACCCTTGGCCTTCGTACAGTTTTACGGGGAAGTTGAGGCCGTTCCCTCCGGGGCCGAAGCGTACAGTGCCTGCCCACATCGGGCGTCCGGACTATGCGGACCATCCGACCGGGTTTCCGGCGTCCGAGAACGCTGCAAAGGGTTCCGGACAGATCAAAGTGCTGGATGACGAGGAAATCGAGGGAATGCGCGTGGCGTCCCGCCTCGGGAGAGAGGTGCTCGACGCAGCAGCCAAGTGAGTCATCTTTCTGCCAGTCATTGAATGTCCTTGACAGATAAAGAGTATTGGCCTGTCTAATCGTATTTTATGGTATTATCAGCTAAGATGATGAATTAATTGACGATTTATTGCCAATCGATATGAAGAATCTGTGTTTTTACTTTTATAACGTTTTATCTTATGTATAATCATTGCAATAAATGATAATGTACATTCTTATTTGGTACTTAGCCTGTGTTCTAATTATTACTGTCTAATTACAGTGTTATTTATGTTTGTGATACACATAACAAAATAACAAATATTATATTGAAATAACTTGGACCTTTGCCAGTAGGTAACTATACATGGTTGGTATCTATTCTAACAGCCTATTAATATATTACTGAACATAAAACGTTTAGTTACATTTATGTCTTTTTATAATTTGTTATTTAATATATAAACTCCTTTTAAAACAGCTGAAACTTTTTCCAGAGCATGTGGTGTTGGTGTGACCACAGAGGAGATAGATCGTGTGGTGCATGAGGCGTGCATTGAACGGGAATGCTACCCGAGCCCCCTGAACTATCACAACTTTCCTAACAGCTGCTGCACTTCGGTCAATGAGGTCATCTGCCATGGCATACCAGATCTACGTCCTTTGGAGGTTACTATGCTTTCCTTATATTTATAGGCTATTTGTTCCTCTCTGATTCAGTAAATCAAAGACAATAGTCTTTTTAACACCAGTTTGTCATAAAGTAGCAATGGTTTATGTTCCGCTTTGAAGGGTAAAAGAGTCAGCATAAATACTGGCACATGAGACATTCCACCTATGTCTATGGGCGATAGCAACCCCTTACCATCAGGTAGCATGTCTGCACATCTGCTTTCCTTCAATTAGACTAATAAAATATTTTTTTGTCTGATTGTTACAATATAATCAGTACACTGTACATATAGAATTATAGAGTTCAAAATGAGGCTGATCACTTACGTTACTATATTTTGAAAATGTATCATTTCAGGATGGTGATGTCTGCAATGTAGATGTGACAGTGTATCACCGGGGATTCCACGGTGACCTCAACGAGTCCTTCTTTGTGGGGAATGTCCCGGAGAGCACCAGGAAGCTTGTTCAAGTCACTTATGAATGCTTACAGGTAATATTTTACAACTTAACACTTTCTAGCTATAAATATGTAAGTTGTGATTTAATTGAACTAATGGATGAGCTTTTTTCTTTTTTGTAATGGGTGGATAGAATTGAGTTGACAAGGATAGCCATAGCTTGCTGAGTTGATAGCACTCATTCTACAATAAAGTCCAAAGCTTTGTCACAGAATTTGCGAGATTAAAATCAAGCCAATGCTGCTATTTTGAATTATCTTGCAACAATGAAATAGCAAATTAGTAGTAGTCAATTGTGCTATTTCAAAATAGAAAAATAGCAGTAGACACAATGATGAGTTGTGGACCCAACTACACTCAATATTTGAAGCAGAATTGGAGAATATGTATGATCTTGTATCATATTTCTTTAGCTGTAGTAAGAAATAACCAAAGCTTCGGAACTGTCTACAAGTTGTACGGAAAATCAGCGCCCCATTGCTAAATCTACTGCGGCTGAGGCAGTCCCCTTTTTCTGGTGCTGCACGCCACCTTCATCAAACTTAATTACTTTTGTTTATTTATTTTTATAATGTATTTGTTTAATATTATTTTTATCTTCTGTACCTTGTTGGTATGTGTGCGCTATGTATGCGGAAATAAACTCTTTCTTTATTCTGGAAAAACGGCTTATTCACTTAGGACCTAAAAAGTTTATGTATTTGGTGTTATTTTCAGAAAGCAATAGAGATTGTGAAGCCGGGAGAGAAGTACAGAGAGATCGGTAATGTGATACAGAAGCATGCTCAAGCGAACGGATTGAGCGTGGTGCGCTCGTACTGCGGCCACGGTATACATCGGCTGTTCCACACGGCGCCCAACGTGCCGCACTATGCCAGTGAGTACTAGTGTAACAGACCAATACTCAACCAAATGTATAATACAGCCTTTCCCAAAGTGGGCGATAACGCCCCCTTGTGGGCGCTGCAGGCCTAAAGGGGGGCGGTAAGAGACCCAGAAAAAAAATGGGGGCGTTGTGTAGAGGCTTGGGGGGTGATTTGTAATTTCATTTAGCTAAGAGGCCTCTTAGACACCGACTGCATGAGCTCTCAACTCTCAACTACAACTTGTGAACATCAACTAATATTAGTTAAGAGATTGCTCAAACTCGGTTCACTATTTAAAAGTCTCGTTTAGAATTAATGTTTAATCTCCGCTAATATAGCTCACAATAATTAATTAATTTAATTTGAAGTTATAGTCGTTTTTAAGTAGGGGATAAAATGGGGGCGCTAAAAAATAATTTATTCTCAAAGTGGGCGGTAGACAAAATAAGTTTGGGAACCCCTGGTATAATACAATAATCTTTATTTTCAGGCTGCATAGGCCCATAGATAAATACCTTTTTTTTATCTTAAGGGGCCGGGAATAACCCAGCGGCACATCGACCCTTGAGGATCTTTTGTGCCTACTCCATTTTACACACTGGTCATCTCAGTATGCAGGTTTCCTCACGATGTTTTCCTTCACCGTTAGAGCAGTCGGTAAATGTATGTAGATCTTAGATCTTTGGATGGGGGCCGGGGATCCCAGCGACACTTCGACCCATGGGGATCTTTTGTGTTCAACCCCTTGAACCTATCCCTTGACCACATCACCGAATATGTCGTGCATGAGCAAGACTATGCGTCTTAGTGGGAGGGATTTGAATTCCCTTGGGTCCGGATAGGCAGAGCCTAGCAGACCCATCCTTTTTGCCGCGAAAGCGTCACATTCACATAGGAGATGTGAAACGGTCTCCAGTTGTTCACCACAGGCTCTGCAAGATGTGCTGTCAGTTAGCTTCATCTTGTGTAGGTGGGCATTGGTGCTAAAGTGACCGGTGAAGGCACCGACCAGTAGGCGCACTTGACGTCTATTCAGCCCCCAGATCTTGCTGTTCCAGCCTGTGACTTTGTCCCCAATGAATTTCTTAGAGTGTTCTAACCCCTTTAGGGTTAGCCACTCATGTTTGTGCCTATCAGTACAGTACTTCTTTAATACTGTTTTGATAGTACCCGACGAGAGGCCAACAAAAGGTTCTGGACCAATAAGCGATTGCTGTGATCCCTGTCTGGCCAACTCGTCTGCTGATTCATTTCCCAGTACGCCCTCATGTCCCGGAACCCAAACCAGGCGAACTTTGTTAGACCTGCCTAAACTGTTGAGAGTTGTGACACAGTTCATAACAAGTCTGGATTCCACCCTGCACGAGGTCAGGGCTTTTATGGCCGCCTGGCTGTCACTGAGAATGTGAATGGTCTTGTTGGTGGTGCCATTCTCCATGCACTCGTGGGCACAGGCAATTATACCGTATGTTTCCGCTTGAAAAACGGTAGCATACTGTCCCATACTCTGGCTTACACTGCAGCTCGGGCCATAGACTCCAGCTCCCGAGCCTGAGTCCATTTTGGAGCCGTCAGTGTACCAGATTAAGGTATTTTTATCCGGCGGTTTTAGGCCTTGGTCCCATTCCTGTCTTGTCGGGATGTATGTTTTGTATTTTTTGTGAAAAATATGCCTGGGTTGCATTTTATCGCAACCCATGCACATGACATCGTACAAGTCAGGAGTCACATCCACATTGGTATGTCTGGTTTTGGGGGCGTGACCGCTCCACACACCATTTGCAATAAGTCTGTGCAGCGCCCTCACCGCCTCCTCCTCAATAGCAATGTGGAGGGGTTTTAAGTCCAGAATTGTTTCCATTGCTGCCGTCGGCGTTGTAGCAAACGCCCCAGAGATGGCCAAGCAGGCTGTTCTTTGTACTTTCGACAGTTCTTTTCTAACTGTTGTCAGCTTTGTTCTTGGCCACCATACGCAACTGCCATACATGATGATGGGTCTCACCATCATCGTGTATATCCACTTTACGATTTTGGGTTGTAATCCCCAAGTTTTCCCATAGGCTGATCGGCACATGCCAAAGACCCTGAGGGCCTTTGTACATGTACTTTCCATGTGCAAATTCCAAGTTAATTCCTTGTCCATCGTGACACCCAGATATTTGGCTTTTGCGGACCAGATAAGCTCAGTGCCATACAAAGATATTGAACCAAGTCCAGTAAGGTTTCTCTTTTTAGTGAAAGGCACTATAGTTGATTTGCCCGGATTGATAGATAGATGTTTGCTGGAGCACCAATCCTCTACTATATATAGGGCATTTTGTAAAAGACTAGTTACCGTACTTGGGAATTTCCCATTTATCATTATTACTATGTCGTCGGCGTATCCTACCGTGTAACACGGTCCTTCATTGAGAGCAACCAACAGCGAATCAACCACAAGGCACCACAAGATCGGAGACAGTACACCTCCCTGTGGACAGCCCTTGGTAGTCAAAGCATTGAGGTCCTCGCCTAAGTGTACCGAGTTGATAATTCTTCCTTTGAGCATACTGTTGATCCACCTGCGTATGGCGGGTTCTATGCCGTGTTTAGAAGCCGCCTCATCAATGGCCTCAAATGTAGTGCGATCAAATGCTCCTTCTATGTCAAGAAATGCAGCAGTGCATATTTCCTTGTTATCAAGGGCGCATGCCCTTCCTTATGCATGCTCTGCCTTACCTACCACATAGTGCAGGGCCGTTTCGGTAGATTTACCCGGCTGATATGCACATTGTAGTTTATGGAGCGGGAACCTCTTAAGTGTTCCATCCCTTATGTATCTATCGACCAGTTTCTCAAGGGCCTTCAGGAAGAACGAGGACAAACTTATCGGTCTGAATGATTTAGCCTCCTCATAGTTTGCCTTACCTGGTTTAGGTATATAGATGACCCTTACTCGTCTCCAAGCCTTCGGGATATACCCGAAAGCAATGCATGCTCTATACAATCGACACAGGTGGGCATTTAAAATTGCCGCACCTTCCTGAAGAAGAATGGGGTAGATGCCGTCCGGACCTGGGGACTTGAATGGTTGAAAACTGCTCAAAGTCCATTTCACCCTCAATTCATCCACCACATTCCTTGCAGAAGTCCAGTCTTCTTTGATAGTGTGTCTATTGTTTTGTACCTCTTGGTTGATTGTATCATCATAGCCGTTGTCTACAAATCTACATCCCGGGAAATGGGTTCTGAACATTATTTCTAACGTTTCTTTACCCGTTTCAGTAAGTTTCCCGTGTTCGTTCCTAATACTTGACAAGGGGTTCGCTCTGGTTGTAGAGATGGCTTTAGATAATCTCATCCCCTCGGGGATGGAGCTAATATTTTGACAGTGTTCTCTCCAGGCTCTCCTCTTTGATTTGCGTACCGCTTTGTTGTAGTTGGTCAGGCAACGTGAGTATTCAGTAAAATCTTTAGTTACTTTGGCTATATTGAAACTACGTCTAGCCTCCTTACGCAGCCTGACCAACTCTGGTGTCCACCACGGTACCTTTTTCGACCTAACTTCTTTTTCCGGACAGTTATTAGTCCAGGCAGTTTTCACCGCATGGACTAACCTGTCCGCTTCAAGTTCAATGTCATTAACCGAGTTTAGCTTACCTTTCGTCCCTCCCAGGTCCACTTTTAAGTCTCTCTTATACAAGTACCAGTCTGTGTGCCTGGGGTTTCTTTTACTTACCATTCGAACAGGTTCAAACAGTTTATATTTAAAACAAATGTACATATGATCAGAACCAGATATCTCATCCGAAACATGCCAACCAACGATATTACAGCTGGCCCTGTTAGAGGCCACAGTCAGATCAAGAACTTCTGCCCGCCTAGCATTAACAAATGTAGGACGATTCCCCGTGTTGATAATTTGCAAAGATGAACTTACCAAATAATCCAGTAACTTCACTCCCCTTTCATTCACATTCGAGCTGCCCCAGACTGTGTGATGAGCATTCGCGTCACATCCGATGATATGGTCCAAGTTTTCTCGGCTGCTGTAGTCAACCAGTTCCCTGATCATTGCTGACACAGGATCTTTTTCATTGTAGTCGAGATAAGCAGAGGTTAGTAGTAAAGACCGTTTTCCTCCGCCATCTCTGGTGCAGACCTTAACCGTAGTTAGGTCCCTGGAACAGAAACTCCGTAAGGGCACAACATCTATGCCATTTCTGACAAATATGCAGGTCCTCACATCGTTAGAAGCACACTGATAATAAACGAATCCATTAATACCGCTTAGTCCCTTAACCTCCCCCCTATATATATAGGGTTCCTGGATTAGTGCAATGTCATAATTGTTTGTTACCAAATAGCGGGCCAAAGTGGCCATCGCTGCTCTACAGTGATGTAGATTGATCTGTACGCACCTGAGTCCCACCTCTGTTAGTCATATGGTGTTTTGAGGGGAGACCGTTATTGGTCACCCCCGGCGGGATCTTGTTCCATGTTCTCCTCCGTAAGGGGCGACGATGACAGCCCAAGTCCATCAATGTGCCCCGACAGGTCGTCAGAATCTTGTGAAGCCTCCGTTGGTTCAACCTGATCAGCCTTATGGTCGGTCAGGTCCACAGTGATTACCGGCGGTGCCACGGCCTCACCGCTGTCATTTTCAGCTGCAGTGTTTTTCACCTCCATGACCTTCTCCACCTCCTCAGTTACTGGTATCTTCACCTTTAGGTTTGGATCTTCCAGGACTTTGAAGGTACTCTTGTCCATACCAGCTTGAAGACAGTAGCCCCGAGCTTTAATGAACTCCGCAGATACAAAGTCCACAAGGACTATGCGTCTGGTGAATCCGTCTACGACATATGTCTTCAGAATCTTCCAGTCGCAGGTTCGTAGACCCGAGTTGAAGCGCTCTAGCATGGCGAACACTCTGGATTCGTCCAGGCACCAGGTATTCTTGGTCCTCCAAGACATTTTCACTGGTTTCGGCATATCCTCAGCGTTCACCACTTTCAGCTGAATGCCCGCAACAGTCTTACCATCTAGACTGCAGAGCCATTCCGCAGCTTGCTTCCCCTCGCACATCATATGCACCATGCCACCGATCAATGCACCCGAGTTGACTACCGGAAGAGGGTCAGAGGTCTCCTCCAGGAGTTCCCAGATCGCACCCCTTATAGCTCCCAGACTCTCCTCCGTTATTACTGTGTCAGGATAGTTCTCAGCCATGATAGCCATCCTGACGCCAGTCACGACCTCACTGTACGAGTCACCTTGTGTTTTTGGTCGTTTATTCACAATGACAGTATCCGCAGTCTCATCGCTTACTTCCCTCTGTCTTTTAGGTTTCCCGTCCGTGTTGATGCAAGCTTCCTGTCGCTGGAGTTCACGCTTTTTGCGAATGTCACAGCCAGTCGCTTTCTTCTTTCCCCTGGGGGTACTGCCAGAGCTTTCCCCGTGATCTGCAGGACGTGTGTGGCTACTCGTGGGCGGCGTACTGCTAGTTTGCTCCTCGTTGCCGAGGACCCGGCGTTCGCCGCTCCGGGGGGCCCCACCTCTGCCTCTCCATTGGTTACCTCTACCATGGTAACCTCTGCTTCGGAAATTCCTCCTGTCCGAGTAACCGCCACGATTGTGATTGGAGTATTGCGTTCGACCTTCTTTGTCGAATCTCCTTTCACCATCGCGCTGCTCTCGTTCAGGATGCTTGTTACCAGTCTCCCTCCCGGAGGGTCCGGAGGACTGGTTGGGCCAAATTTTCTGTTGCTGATGAGCAGCCTCCCTCCCTGAGGGTCCGGAGGTCTGATCATGTCTGTCTTTACCTAATTTTGTTACACCTGCCTCCCTCCCTGAGGGTCCGGAGGATTGATTTCGGTTGCCTGACTCCCCCCCTGAGGGTCCGGAGTCCTGATTATGCTTGCCCTTGGGCAAACTTTGTTTTGTTTTAAATGTATGTAAGTCTTTACATTGCCTGGTTTCGAACTCGAACCTCCCAATACGAGTCCGACGTCCTAGCCACGACGCCACCGACGCTCTAGATAAATACCTTACAGACTAACATACATAAGTAATATGAAAATATAATATTAAAAAATAAATTCATTTTGCGGCATTAGATGTTGATGACAGATTTTTCGTCGTGGTCTCTCTGTAACGACGAAAAACCACCCCTTCTGGCCAGCCTGAGGGAGGACTGAGGATGATTTTTTGGTCCTTGGTGGGAAGGCAAATCCTGTACGAGTTGAAATTAGTGGGCCACTGGACGCCAACTTCCAACCGACCGAAATTGGCGCTTACGAATTCTCGACAGATCGAGAATTCGCAAGCGCCAATTTCGGTCGGTTTTGAGGGCCAGAGTCCTCGATCATCGTTAGACACTGAGCTTCAAGTCTTCACGTCTAAATGAGATACGTAAATAGCGGATAGATTAATATTTGTACGCATTTGATAGGATTATATAGCAAGCAGCACATAGACATAGAAAACTATAGAGTATTCAGTGTTTTAGCATTCGATGGGATAAAAGAAGAGCAGATGAGAAAAGCCATCTGATGGCAAGTTGTATAGCTAACCTTGATGACGATGGAGTGCCTCATGTGCCGGTAATTTAATTACGCTAGCCTAGCTCTCTTACAATTTAAACTGAAACACAGCTGTCCCGTTATGTGGTAATGTTATGATTAACCACTCCGACTAGGCAATAATAAAAAATAAAAAAAAATAATTATTAATATGTAAATGGAATAAGTAATAAATGAATCAAGTAAACAAATAATGATTTAAATAATGGCAAAAATAGAAGAAGTTGAAAGAAATAATATACACAATAAAAAATAAAAAGAAGAGAATACAAGGACTCCGAATAATTTAAATCGAAGGAAATGAGGGGCATAAAATCGTTAAAAAAATGCCTGTGCAACCACAACGGTCCAGAGGTGGATTAAATCCGGCGACAGTAGCCCCGCAGTCTCGTGTCCTAGCCTTTTAGCTATTGCCGCTCATGCACGTTAATAGGCAGACGACAATGAACTGATTGAGTTCTTGCAATTGTTCCAGAAAACAAAGCAGTGGGCGTAATGAAACCAGGCCACTGCTTCACCATCGAGCCGATGATCAACGAGGGCGGCTGGCGCGACGAGCAGTGGCCGGACCACTGGACCGCCGTCACCGCAGACGGCTCGCGGTCCGCACAGGTGAGTGAATCTAAGGACTCCGCGGCGGATGAATATCCATTTCTCGTTTTGAAGTTAAAACGTCAGCGAAATAACATGATAACCAGCAATGTACATAGATATCGTCTCCACTTAAAGTAGCGAACGGCCTACGCCAGTTAGGCCTCGGTCTCGAAGTCAGCGGGTAGATCGCGCGGCACTGGAGCGGCGTAATGTTGTGTTGTGAGAGATTTTAATCTTTGTTCGCGAGCGCAATGTCTATGTCTAAACAGCGGCGACAACATCTGTTCGATGCAAATTATTTCGTAATGTTCAATTTATTGTGGGCAAAAGATGTGAATCCCTACATAACAAAAAGGCGAGTTTCATCGGAATTATGAAGAACGAAGACAGTTTCCCGATATATTCTATGACTATACCAGAATGGGTGTAGAAACTTTTGACTATATTCTTGAAGCTGTCAAGTGCGATTTAGAATCTGACTGTAATACATAACGATATATATCTCCAGCTGAAAAGTTATACCTGACGCTAGGGTAAGTAAAACAACGAAATAGTACATCTGAATTCTTTGTTGTTCCATATCGGTGACCTATCAAAAATCGCTGAAATAATTTGCTCCACCACGTCCGCGGGCATTTTTAAAACGTCGATAAAAACATAAAATAAAATGCACAACACTACGTCAATGCAGACGCGCGGGCACCGCTTGACTGGAGCGCATCGCTCGTGCGCCGCTCCTCACGCCGCTGACTTCGAGGACAGTTCCATATAAATCTATGCATTGGAACGCGCCGCTCCCGCGCCGCCGCCGCCGCCGCCCCGCAGTCCGCTGACTTCGAGACCGAGGCCTTAAACATTTGACCCTGGCCTCGACGGCAGCGGGCAATTCTGATACGAAACAATGTTGCTACATTCAAAACGCGATTTTTGAGCAAATGGCAATATCCGCGCAAAATTGATTTTACAGTGTTTCAAGAATTTTATGAACATTCCAGAATTTTCAAAGAATACCAGAGAACACTAGAAAACCTTCCCACCCATGTAGCGTTCAATTGTATTTTTCCTCCTAGTGTATCTTGTGTGCATAAAGAAATTAATTAATCTATGTGAAATATTGAAATACATAACTAAAACCTGCAATCTCCTTTCCAGTTCGAGCAAACCCTGCTAGTCACAGAGACTGGCTGCGACATCCTAACGCAGCGCGCGTCCGGCCGCCCCTGGTTCTTGGACCAGTTGGAAAAGCTGGAGAACGCATCCTAGTGCCTTCAGGGCACTTCGTCCGTCCCGTCCGCTGAGGTGACTTAAGGCGCAGTTACACCTGGTCGTTGACCGAAGTCGTCCAACGTTATTCGCTCGATGACAACCTGACAACCTAAAGTAAATTTTTTTATTAGACCGACTAAACTAATGTCACTTTGTAAAATAATGTTGCCATGTTTAATGTAATAGTGATGCGTTCAGTTCACTTGTGAATCCGTTCCCTTAGTTCACACAAACAGTGAGCCAAAAAGATAACGTTAAATTATATATTGAAAGAAGATGGATTTCGCTCCCATACAAAAGTGAGACTCAGCGATTTAACTTTTTAATTTACAAAAATAATTCTGTAATGTTGTGAACATTATAGAAGAAAATAAAATATACTTTGATTGATGAACTATTGGTCAGTGATTGAACTCGATCTTTGGTCACAACACTATTTTTATTTCATCAAAAACTGGCAACATGGTAGTTTAGTCCGTCTAATAAAAAATACTACTTTAGTGTCACTTTCGTTCGCCGAATGCGGTCAACGGGTAATTCACATATAGCAGGTGGTCGCCTGCTGTGACCGCCCAGACGGTCGGTCAACGGCTATATGTAACCGCGCCTTTACTCTTGTTTACTTTCTGCCGTGTAATCTTGTACTCAAATGTTGTACAGTGTGTGTTTTTAGAAAGGGTTTCAGGTCTTGAGACTTGGGTTTTTGATGGGGATACGCGAATTCGCGTTAAACCATGACGTGTTTAACGCGAATACCCTTGTGAAGGTAAGGGTATTGTTAAGTCATTGTGTAAATTGACCCGCTCAAAGACAACGATTTTACCCAATATACCCGATTCCCCTTCTAAGAACTCATGGACTGTATGTCTCGTTGATAAAGGGTCAGCGCAGATCTAGGACCACTCTAGACATCGAAGAACAAAAATTTAACGTTTGTTTCATAATTCGAATTCAGCGGTCGGCGACATTTGCTTGAGGCGCCGCGTTCGTATTTTGAAATAACCGGGTTTTGATTTGTAAGTAAACGTAAAATTCACTGTAAATTAACAGCGAAATCTGCATTAATCTCCGCTAGGGCTTTGCTGAGCCTAACGGCGTTGTCCCTTGAGACATAAGTCTCAGCTAAGTTCTAGAGGAGAATAGCGCAGCGGATTTATTTTCTGTAGTCATATTTTGTAGATTGTTTAAAATTGTATGATTGATCATCATTTGTTTTTCGGGGATTTTGTTCTGTGTACAGATGTACAGATGATACCAGTTGTTCTCCGCGAGGTCTGGGGTGACCCTAATGGCTACACGGCTTTCATAATACTCTCAAGTCACTGAGAGAATCTGAAGCCGCTCGCAAATGATTATCTTTCCGTTTGAAATAAATGTGAAGTTCCACGAAAAATCTTTAATCTTTCATAACACTATCTGTCTCCAGAAGTTAAGGACTATATATTCGCGTTTCCATTGCAATGGTGGGTAATTATCTTCACGGATTAGTACCAAACCACCTACCCTTGGTGGATCCGAAAGAGAAGTCCATTTATGCCGTTGTTGCAACGTCTACAAGATATTTCTATGACTTCTGACTATATATAAACCTAGATACAGATGTCAGAATACATAATTATAATGAAGTAGTAACTTTGAAGACTTCGTGCAACTGATCATTTGTCCATATTGACAAACGTTATAAAATCAGCATTGAAACTTCAAATAAAGAATGATTTGATGATGATTCACGGTACAGTGGGGATCAGAAAGTGGTTACCACCCTTTGTTCTCTGTAAACCTAAAACGCTATAAGTAAATCAGTCGCGTTATGCCAAACCTTTTTTTAAAAATAGCGTTTGGATTAAGTAGTAGTAATAATAATGAATGATAATGATAATTAATGATCTATTTATAAAACTGTCTATTTCGCAATGTACCTAATTCGCCATATGACTAAGTCGCGTTTTGCCTAATCTTCATAGTTCAATGAGGTTCTTCGATAACTTTTAGAATTTAAATTAATTTTAAGAATTTAACCTTAACTTCCTTGAAATATGGTTTAAAATGGAATGACAATAGCAAGCGAATCGGTGCATCCAGGCAGCGCGCGAATATATGTTAACTTTTCTAATGATTAGACAATACGCGGTTTAGGCTTAATGCGAATTAGTCCGATAGCGATGTATGCCTACATCGCTACTAAAAATTAGACAGTTTTCGATTTAAAGTTTATGCATATTAGAATTTGTACGGACATAGACCAGTTGCGTTTTAGGTACACAGAGAACACTGAATTGATTTAAATATGCTTTTACCAGCTTACACAATATATGTAGTGCGATTGTGTAAGTTGCCAGTGGTAACCACTTTCTGACCTCCGCTGTACACCGGGCAGGGTCTGATTCAAGCCTGATTCAGAACTGAGCCGAGTCGCCTTACCTCGATTGCCGTAGCAACAGAGCCGAGTCGCCTTACCTCGATTGCCGTAGCAACTGAGCCGAGTCGCCTTACCTCGATTGCCGTAGCAACTGAGCCGAGTCGCCCTTACCTCGATTGCCGTAGCAACTGAGCCGAGTCGCCTTACCTCGATTGCCGTAGCAACTGAGTTGAGTCGCCTTACCTCGAATGCCGTAGCAACTGAGCCGAGTCGCCTTACCTCGATTGCCGTAGCAACTGAGCCGAGTCGCCTTACCTCGATTGCCGTAGCAACTGAGCCGAGTCGCCTTACCTCGATTGCCGTAGCAACTGAGTCGATTTAAAATGTAGCGTGAGTTATCCTTTATTGTTCAAGCGTAGAACAGCGCGGCGGATTTTTTTGCTGTTAATGAATAGTAAACTTTATTAATCTTTATTTATATAGTTCAAAATGCAGGAACGAGAAACGTCTTTCAAAGCCTAGAATTGTATACAAACCTCTCTCTATAAAGTTGATTAAAAATTATCAGCAAAAAATCTACCTCGCTTTTTCCGCTTGGTTTGCACTGACCCTTTCCCGTAGTACTGCCCAAATGAATTTTTGCATGACAAATGTACTAAAAACTATCAATTTAGCTCTCTATGACGTAAAATTACTATTGGGACGTTTATTTTTGGGGTCAACTCAACTGGACAACAAGATGCTTATGAAATTGAAACGTAATAATTTTTTTATTATTATATGAAATAATAGTGAACTACCTTAGTGGATTGAAGGTAATAAATAGCGTTGTTAAAAAATAATGAACTCCATTGATGCTTCTAAATAAATTGACTTTTCAATAATTGTTTGGTAATGAGTAGAGTTGGAAGTTGTTGGGGCACGATCTAAAATTTGTTAGGGATTGAATGCTGTTTTTATCGACTTTGCTAGGTATCGATGTTGTAGCACTGCTATTTAATGGGTAGGTTGATGATGTCCAAAATCAAAGTGTCTTAATTTAAAATGTCTTAGCCCAAAATATTCGTATTTAAAATAATAAAAAATGCCGACTATTCAAAATACCAAAAATATTTGAAACCGAACAGTTGAATTACACAACCCCAAAATTCCCAAATAATATTAATTTAAAACATTTCAGTGAAAAAATAAAAAAAACACTCAGGTAATTGTATTTTTAATGTTAGAAATTTATTTATCCACGAATGACTCTTGAACTTGAACTACTAACTGTTATAAGAGTCCCGTTGTTGCAATATGGAACATTGTAATTATCGATAAGTACGCATTTATCGATAATGCTATCACTAGAAATATGACAATTCTGCCCCGACAACTTCTAGCTCTAGTAATGAGCGACACCTAAATGTAGAAATAAAAGTGTGAAGTGTTCTGTACCTAACATTGTTAAAAATGTAAAATGTTTCGTATTTATGTTTTACAATATATCCAGTGACTTAAAATAAAAAAAGGTTAAATATTATGACCTGTGGTCGGAGTAGGTAGAGCTCTTTCGGGTCAATGTCCTCAAAGGTTATATTAATATGGATATGATTTCGGGATCCCGTTTTAAGTTATCGAGCAAATGTTGTAAATTACTTTTATAAACCTCGCCCTTACTCGGCGGATTACGATTTTAAAAAAAATGTGAATTTACGAAGAAGTTAAAACACTACCATAGGTACACTAGCGCCATCCCCACCCGATAATAGTTCACACACAGCACCTACATACCGCCTACCACCTATATACGGGCTGCGACCCGCTTCTGGCGCTTACACGCGCTATCGGCGTATTCCAGGCCGCTTCTCCCCGACCCCTCCCTCCCCAGCGACGTCCTAAGCCGAGGTCCGTACCCACCTGGGTGCCCTTAGGCAGTCGCTTCTTATAGTATTTTTTAAGTCCTCCTCGCGCTCGCCCCAAAAAACCCGGTGAAGCTGTAAAGGTCATTAGGACCAACAGCAATTATCAGTATCAGCACGATTTAGTGAGTATTATTTCTACATTTCTACATGAATCTTAAAAAAAATAATTCGCCACCAATCTTAAATGTGTATCAAAACAAATATAACGTTAAAAATTTAAATAATATATTTATGAAATCCCGGGATTATTGGGCATACTTATCCATATTATGACCGTATGTGGCAAGTACCAAAAAGTACCTACTCCGATCACTGATTATGACTAATATCTAGAACAAAACGTGACGGAAATTGTATGTTATATAATAAATAGTTTTAATATTTTTTTGTAAATTGCAACAGTACTATAAAATAAAAAGTTTATTAAATTTCTTAATTGTTTTATTTTTTGTTGTAACACTTTTGGCTTTTATAATAATTGAAGTATAAATAATATTTGCTAAATGCACTTACAAACTTAATAATATTGTTTCTAAACTTAATTCTATGGGTATAAATTACTTATTTACAATTAATTCAATTTTTTATAAAATTAAAACAGTCTTATATTATACAGCTTTTATGTAATTAAGCTCAATGGATACTGCGGCAAAAAGCTTCAGAAGACAGCTTATGTTACCTACATACTTAAAAAAATATGATGGTTATTTTATTAAGTCTCAGGTCTTTAAAAAAATATGATGGTTATTTTATTAAGTCTCAGGTCTTTAAAAAAATATGATGGTTATTTTATTAAGTCTCAGGTCTTTAAAAAGATATGATGGTTATTTTATTAAGTCTCAGGTCTTTAAAAAAATTTGATGGTTATTTTATTAAGTCTCCCGTCTTTAAAAATAACCGCATACGACTACGCTTCTATCTAATAAGTACTATTAAATTACTTGTATTGATTGATTGCAGAGTGATTCATTATCAGAAACAACCTTTTTCCCTTTAGTCTCAGTAGTTCGGTTATTTTGTCCGGTGCCGAACTGTTGAGACCCTCTCAGTCTCAATAGTTCGGTTGTACAAATTTACCGAACTACTAAGACTTCTTTAGTACGGTTAGTGATTTCAGAAAGGAGTAAATAATATACTATACTGCATCTTAACTTTTATATTATTATGTGAAGTTTATTTTGATTCACAAGGATGTCTTGTTTAGTTTGTTTATATACCAGGATGTTCTTTTTAAGTTCGTTTGTTTATGAACTAAATATAAGTAAAATGGCTTATGCCAAGTTATAAGTCATTTTTGTTTTAATTGTAAATGTTGGTAACGTCTGAATTATTTTTTAAAAACAACCACAATGATTAACTCATCACATCACATCACTAACCGAACTATAGAACAAGTCTCAGTAGTTCGGTAAATTTTACAACCGAACTCAACAGTTCGGCACCGGACAAAATAACCGAACTACTGAGACTAAAGGCCTTTTTCTTATTATAAATTAATCTGAAGTTTCAGATACACATTATGAAACTCGTGGATAATGATAATTATAATTTTGAATGGAGATATGACTGTAGTCAAAATGTACTTTTTCTTTGCGGGTTTTCTCAACGACTTCTCTGCATGCATACTAACATTTCTGAAATCATGAAATCTACGAACAATCTATCTATTGTTCGTAGAGCCAAAAAATATTTCGAAAACTTTAGCAACTTTAAAAAAAAAATTTATTTATTTATACTTTAACCCTTAATCAGGCCCCATGTGCACTGGCATTAAAACATATTTTCAAATATGGTGTGGTCTTAATTTTTACCTCTACAATGTATACCTAAGATCTGTTTCTTAAAAAATAATAAAATTAAGACAAAAACAAAGTGGTCGTATTATGCACTATGCCTGTTAAGGAGCTCTCTGTCGTTTTATAATTTGTTTCCATTATCCTTATTTTTAATTAGGAACTGCATAGTTTGAACTTTGATCTCTTTACTGATAACTGGCAATGAATATTGTTTATTATAATGATTTGTTTGTAAGTATGTATGTTTGTAAGTTTAAAATGTGATCCTGCAACGGAATTTTTTTATTGTCGACATGGTACTGCGACAATAAATGAACTTTTTTGTCGAAACTGTGGCGGTCCCATGTTTTATAAATTAGAATAATGTTATTTATGTTAAAAAAAGCAGAATGTTATTTTCGTTATGTTAAAAAAACGTAGAATGTTATTTTTGTTAAAAAACGAATAAAATACAATTATATTTTAATTTCAAAATCATCTCTTATATAATGGAAACAGTGTCCATATCACACTACCGCCAGGCGGGCATAGGGCATATAATGACCACTTTCTTTGACTAATGATTTTTCCCAAAATGAATTGTTTAGTAAAACATGTTTAGCTTCATACGAAAGATACAAATATTGGTAATCAAATAAAGGTTTTATGAATTAAAAAAAAGACAAAGATCACTAAAAAAACTCCAATTACCTAGATGGTCGATAAATCGTACTATGCCTGATTAAGGGTTAATGCACAAAAAAAGGTGTACATGAGGCGAGCTTAACGCCTTGCGGCATATATACAATATATGTATAGAATTTTAGAATAAAATCTTTAAAATGTTTAGATATCAAACAACATTCTACAGTATTCTACACTATGTCACACTGATTTGTTCACTCTTCGTATTCGTCAAATAACGGTATGTAATCGTCGCTCCTGGCTCTCAATTTGAGACCAAACTGCGTCACTTGATTGCCGTCAAACCCCTGGCTTTTGTCCAAAGCCTTCACCGTCGCAGACTTCCAACTGTCGGCGATATCTTGCTTTCTCGTCACTTCTTTCACGCGTTTCATGTTAGCTAGTTTTGAAGCGACGATCTCTTTCTGAAAATTAATTGTGCTGTTTTTTTTAGTATTTAGAGTTATGTTGAAATCGATAGAGGTAGATTTTTGAAGTGGAAATATTTTGAGCGCTGAGAAATAGTGGAAGAAAGTTGGAAGATTGTAGCATCGAGAGTTCTTACGTTACCTGCAGTTGACTATCAGCATAACTTGCGTATATTCTCAGAACAGGCTCTCCAGTTTTTTCATCGAAAGTCAATTTGCTCTTAGGAGGAATTTTCGCTTTGATTATTGTCACTTTCTGTGGAGGATTCGTTGTACTACTTGACGATGCTTTCTTTTCGGTGACAGCAAACAATCTTATAGGCGCCCGTCTTGACAGCAGAGTAGCCTTTTCCTTATTGAAATCTTGGTCTTCGCTGATAGTCGCTTCTACTATTTGACCAGCGTATACTGATCCGTCTTTTGTTACCTTGGTTTCCTTATCACCGGTTCTAAGTAAAGTGTACGCTACTTTGACAGGATCTGGTGTTTTGGCGAAAGGAACACCAAGGAGAGGTTTCAATTCTGTAACAGTTTGATTTGTCTCGTCTTTATCTGGTTTCTGAACGAAATAGGCCTTCAATTCTGGGTTAATAGTAGTTGTAGTAATATTTTCCTGCGCTTTGGTTGAGTCCTGAGGTTTTTCTACTTGAGCTAAAGCGGCTGCGGCTCTGACATCGTTTATAGCGGAATAGAAACCATTTGCTATAACATTACCAACACTTTGACCTACTTGAGCGTAGTATATCGGAGTTGTTTTTTGTTCTTCAGTACTTGTTTCAACTACATATTTGACGGTCGTAGTAATGGGTTCAGATTCTGCAGCTACCAGTTCTACGGTTATATTCTGTGGCTGAGAAGCAGATGTCACTTCAATCTGGTTTTCAGTTACATTAGGAACTATCTCTTGTGGGACTAAGGTAACAACGGTACCTTCTTCGGTTTCTCTTTGAACAACGTTCCTGATCTGACTCTCGCTTGCGACGAATGAAGACGGCGTTTGCTTAGTAATCTGTTCGTTTTCTAGTAAGAATAGTTGAGGTTGGACTTGAGTTTGTGTTTGGACTAGTGGTTGAGTTTGAACTTGAACTTGTGGTTGGACTTCCGCAGCGTAAGGTATGAACTCAACTCCTGGGAATCGTTGCAGCAGTTGGTTGGTTAGTTTCTGCATGAACGCTGGGTCGGGTTGGTATAAAGCGTTCGGTGATATTAATATGCCTTCTGGTCCTGCATGTAGGAGTTCTTGTGAGTTCAAGGTATTGAATCCCTGTAACCAAGATTATTGATATTAATATATTTAAAGCATTTATAATACTTAAGTAGAAGAAAAAGGCCACCTAGACCGTGCCACGTGGTTAATGTCGCCCATAGACTATTTTTAAGAAAAGCATTGTCTTCATGCGTCGGTGGTCTAGTGGCCAGTACGCTGGACTCCCATGCGTCCTGCATCCCATCCCAAACCTGCATGTTTGAGGAAATTAAAAGTTTCCGAAGGCGTGTCAAATCCACCAATCAGCACTGGACCTGCTCGGTGGATCATGGCCTGTACCCTCTAGTGTAAGGGGACGCCTGTGCCCCAACAGAGGATACATTAATATAGGCTGATGATGATGATTGTCTTCATTAACAACTCCAATTAGGCTTAAATGCTTGTGTTACGAGTTGTCCACCACAATGGTCCAGAGGTGGATTCGATCTGTGGCGCTTATACATCGCGCCTTTGAGCCCTTGTACATCCTTAAATGTAGTGGGTTTTTTTCAAACCTTGAGGTTACCTGAGGGAACCGGAACACAGCAATGCAAGAATTGCTGCTTTGCGACAGAAAGATGCGCTTACCTGCAATGTAAATTGTTGCGGTACAATTGCATGTTGGGACACAAATTGTTGTTGTGGCATGACTTGTTGTTGCGGCACGACTTGTTGTTGCACGATGTGTTGTTGCGGCACGACTTGTTGTTGCACGATGTGTTGTTGCGGCACGACTTGTTGTTGCACGATGTGTTGTTGCGGCACGACTTGTTGTGGTACAATTTGTTGTTGGACCACGGAGTGTTGAGGGAGAGCTAACGCGGAAATTCCCAGGTCTGAAGCCAGTTGCAATGCTGCTCCGTTACGGACCAAGGCTTGGAACTCTGGTGATGTCAGTGACTGGAAATAAATAAAGTGCTTATTATATTTGACTGAATTCAGTCCACAAATTAGTCAAATATTTAATCGATTATGTAAATAACAGTGTTTCGTTTTCGTCTTGCACCTATTTAGAAAGTTTTTCAAAATTCAACTTTCGCGATTCAAAACAGATAGTTCCGGACATTTCTCCGTCCGCCGCTCCGATTAAATTATTCGTTAAAAACCCAAAATCCCATGCCACACGTAAATAAACTTCTCCAAAATCAACAAAAACACTCCAGCGCCGATCTAGACAAGATTTACAACGAAACCTGCTCTTGGAAGACCATCAGAGGGCCCTCAAAGATTCTTAGCTGCGGCTGCGCTGGTGAGTCTAAAAATCTACTACCTTTTCTTTACAAACAGACTAACTACGGTACGTATTTATTCAGTCAACTGTGATAGGCGTTAAGTTATTAGCCGCGTAGTCAAAGAATGGGACTGAGGATGGCGGTATATCTATATTCATCCTACTCATCAGCTTAGCATAGCTCGTGATCAGGATGCGTATAGAAAGGCGATTTTCAATCCCATTCTATATTTACGCAAAGTTGTACATACTATAATTTACTCTCTGTCTCACAATAAAAAAAATATAGTGGCTCTACGAACCGTGGCTTTTGAAAATCCAATGGGCTGCTCTATCTTAGCCATTTGGTAGACTGATTGGTCAGGATACTTCTCTGTCACTTCGTACGTTTGTTTTGGCTGAAAAAGATTGGTGGGTTGAGAGCTACCGTCCAGAGAACATGTTTGGAATAAGCTGGGCAAAGTCAGGAAAATATAAGCAAAAGTTTGTAAAATGCTGGAAAAAAGAAATAATCTGGGAATAGATAAGAATGGCAGGGAATAAGTTAAGAAAAATTGCGATAATGTTGCGAAAAACCAATAATGGAAAGTTAGAAAACGTTGGGAAAAGTTTTAAAAACAGTTTGTTGGTGTAAAGATAATTTTATATGAAATATAAAAAATAAATAGGGTATTAACATGTTTTTTTTATTGCATCAATCAACTTACATGGACATCCTATAGAATAGAAGGATCTAAAATTAGTTTTTCGATATCTCAACTAACATCAGAGATATTAATGGTTTAAGTTAGTACAGTCCTTTATATGTATGTAGCTAGAACCAGCTAGTATGGCGCTAGGGAACAGTGACGTCATAATTTTCTATTACCGTTTCTTTCTACAATCTGATTTTTGATTGCCTGTAGCTATTTTATTTTTCAATGAATTCTGTTTTCAAATTACACATTTGACCATCAATTTGTCTATTTCTTAATTTTTATTAAATGCATTTAAAATGTGATACATTACAAGGTAGTTCAGTTTTAAAAGAACTCACCGCCTCGGATGTGACGCTGTTACCCACGACGTTTTCAGCCTCGATGACGACGATTGGCTTCTCCGACAGACTGAGGTTGGGCGCTGGGATGGTGTGGATGGCACCTGTCAGTCACACCACTCTGAACCATTTGCCTTCGCCCACAGCATTGATGTCACCACATTTATGACACTTAGCGTGAGTTGTAAGAAATGTTTAGGCTTCCTTAAGACCAGGCATTGCGCACACTAGCGCCGGCAATCGAAAAAAAATCATATCAGTCATATCAGACACTTTTTTTTAAATGCCTTAATTAATTGATATATATATTTTCGATTGGCGGCGCTAGTGTGCTCAATGCCTCGTCTTAAGACTGCCTTTCCTCCAAACCTGTGCGAGGAAGGTGAGGCGGTGAGTGAGGAAAACATCCGCCAATAACATCGCTCCATTTTAATCGTCATGTGATAATGAAGCGATCCTATTGGTGGATTTTTTCCTCGCTTACCACTCCGCTTCCTCACACAGCTTTGATGGAAAGCCATCCTAAGTCTCGTGTGATCTCTATCTGAAGCTATGGCGTAGAAGTGATAACAATGTTCTGTCAGTGTTTTGTAACTGACGATTAATCATCAACTTATTCATAATGTGACTTTATAAGGGTAGTCCATTATGTCGTACTAAATATCTTTAGCATAGATATAGATAACTAAATATACATTTAGTCTTTAGTATGCAGGTTTCCTCACAATGTTCAGAACCTGCGTCCAGACTTTCGATTCCAGCTAAAGGACTGCAAGATAATGAATGAATGTGGTCTTTCATCAGATAATTTGAAGGTGACATCATTTTGCTGTGGGCGAATTGGTGCATTTGGTGCACGAAAGACATGCAAAGACAAGCTTGCGATTTAGACAATAACTTTGTGTTACAAACTTTGTGTTGTTTTTGTAGACATACGCTATAGAAGATAGTGCCAGATAACTTCGTCTCTTTGGGGTAAAAATCTAGGTACCACCAGTAATTTGAGTAACAACTATAGCTTGAATAATTCAAAGAAAATTATCAGAGCAGGCGACCAGCAAGAGAGGCATGCCAAGACAGATATTCGTGGCGCTCCATTCTCTCTGCCTACCCCGCAAGGGATATAACGTGAAGTTATGTAAGTATGTAAATTATCACTCAAAATAACTAGTTTTAAAGTCCGTGAATCGAATTGAGAATTGAGATTTTTCCAAAAATGTCTAAACTAAAAATTCGTTCAATAGCATGTATCTAGGTAGTTTTAAATTTCATCTTTGTAACAGTGACGTATTTTTTTAGAATCGGTCCAGTGGAAGAGTGGGATCTGTCTATGGATCTATCAGAGATAGCTGCGGGGATACGTGGAACAGCCAGTTTGGTAGATTTTGAGAAAATCTCAAAAATTTCTGCTCCTGACCTACTATACCTTTAGTTACATGTATGTAAGCATCTGGTAACTTATTTTAGAATTAACATTTTTCAATAATACGAGTAAGTGCCTATTCACTCTCGCTCGCCACGAGAGTCGTTCTATGTGATTAATTCCTATGATAGAAAGATCACGACCCTCAGCAATGAGGAATACGACTTAGAAGAAGATTCAGTCTCGCATTGAAGATTTTAGACAATTGAAACGTGAAAAGGAAACAGTGCAGTGCACACAGCCAGTCAACCTGTACCACCATTGGTTTGCGCGTGCGGCGGTGTGGACGCGGCGCGAACGAACTCATACTCCGAGGGGGTCACCGCCGCCAGGGGGGGCTGGCGCGCCGTGGTCTTCCATGGCCCCGCGGGGGCACCGGGGGCACCCGCGAAGGCGCTGCGGGTCGGGCTGTAGTGTTTCACTGCGTATCTGAGGGTTGGAAAAAAGAAAATTACACAACACAAAATAAAATTATTAAAATTTCCCTTGGTACTTAAAACCAATTGGGACATTTCAGTTGGACTAGGAGAAATATAGAAACGTATAACGGAGCCCTACATAATTTGAAAAGCGAATTTTTATTTTTTGTTACGGGAATCAGCTCTCCGAGCCCCCCGTTATACTCTGCGTGGTCTCCAAGATAAACCACTAGATTTACTTTTCAGTTCAGGTCATATAATTTTTTGCATTTACCATCGGTGACAGGGGCGGACATATTCGCCCAAGGCGCAAAATTAGAAATACGCCGCTGGATCGTAGCTGGAGCCCAGGGCCGTTGCCGAAGGACATCTAGACTGGGGGTTTACTATTTACTAACCGAAATACAGTACAGGGGGGTCAACAAGTCAGGTATTTATGTACCTTTGTTGCGGCGCGTTCCTATAGATAACATATGGGGCCCGATGCGACGCTGCGTGCATGAGACGCGGAGGCCAGGGCCGGCTCAGCATGACCCCCGGGCGGAACGCCGTGGGTCTGTGCGAGGCGATGCGGTTTATCGCCATGCGGCTGACGTATGCCGCGTGCGACAGCGAGCATAGTGTGAGGTAGATTAGATGGAGCTGCAAACATTGACACTCTGATAAAACTGGTCATGGACTTGACCGACTTTATATGTAACACCTGCTCGAGAAGTGACTTGTACATGAAATTGAATGAATTTTCATAATTATTTTCTCTCTCTCTCTCTCTTTCTTCTTATTCTAGGTATTCAGTCATCTAGGTATTCCTCATTGATGAGGGTCGTGATCATTCTATGAAAATAACCCCATAGAGCGCCTTTCTTAGCAGATTTAAGGACAAGTTTCCGATTGCCTTCCCCATTTTGCACACTGGTTACCTTAGTGCGTAGGTTTCAAATGATGTCTTGTTTGTTTGTTTGTAGTCTCATTATTGCACACACACACACAAATTACACAGAAAATAAATAAATAAAACATTAAAATATGCATAAAGGCGGGCTTATCCCATAGGGATCTCTTCTCTTCCAACCTTTGGCTTAGGACAGTTTAGACTACTTTTTTGTTGGTTAAGGTTTGGAGTACAATAAATAATAATAATATGTCTTCCTTCACCGTTAGAGCAGTCGGTAAAATGTAGGATGTTTTTCGAAAAACCGATAAAACTCATTGGTACATGATTTGTCTGGGTTTGAACCCAGGCCTACCGCATTATAGAACGACGTCTTAGTAGGTACACTACACGCCACCTGCGCTCTATTTTCTCTCAAAGTGTTTAAAGTATCATATCATATGTACCACGTCGTATCTCGTGATAACGACCTTGACGAAAAAGGATTTTGAAAGGTGCTTGACGAAAAAAGGACTTGACAAACGTCATCTTAACTAGGGATGTTACGGAGGTGGTTTTACCGGAACCGGAGTCGAAACCGATGGTTTTAAATTTGATTTATCGGAGCCGGAACCGGAGTCGGAGGTGGAGATAGAAGGGAGATGTTCAGAAGAGATATGTTTTAAACCGTTGTTTAATTTTTATAGCTGAACTGGCCAATATTTTATATGATGACGTTTGCGGCAATAAAACATGTTACTTTATGTAGCCCTACACTATTCTTCGGTATAATCTCCGATTCAAAACTATCGGAGTCGGAGGTGTAAAATCAATCGGAAGTTCCGACCTTTCGGAGTCAGAGTCGAAGCTCCGTAACATCCCTAATCCTAACCGTGTACCCATTACGGGGTTTACATACAAGTTATACAACTCTTACTCGTGTGAGTGACCATCGAATAATCGTAATATACGAGTAAATATCCCACTTCTGAGATTGACATGCGCCGCCAGGTCTAAACTCCCCCTTAACTTGTTTACTAACGGCGCACTGGCAAACTTGATATGAAATTAAATCTACACTTACAGCATTACAACAAGTTACAAGTCGGACTAGCATTCCATAAATGTGAGGACTGGTAACAGGCGTGTACGTCTGTCCTAACCGGTTGTTATCTCTTCTATGTGAAAACAGTTCTCGGTAACCGTTCCCATAACATTATGGGGTGATTAATTGTCATGGGGTCTTGCTTGCGGAACGTTTGCTATGTTCGTGATATTTACACTTTTATTACGCCAGGCTCATGGTACAAAACTGAGGCAATGTGGTGTGGTGATGCGTTTAATTGGAGTCACTTCGACAGAAGGGTTTTATAATCACTTAGCCCAATCTCTCCCACTGAATCGGGGTATGTTTGTAAAAAATCCATACATACACATACATAACTCGCACGTCCGTAATCCCTAGGGACAGCGGAACCACCTTCATCATAGGTAGGGTCACATACCCAATTGCTGGCACTGCACTAATTTATCAGCACCTTGGAAAACAAATAAAAATATAAGGTATTTGTCTATTGTATTCGACTTGCCAAGCTCAAAAATATATATTGACTTCTTATACTTTAATACTAGCAACATTATGAGTTGCTGCCATTCAAAATGGCGTTACAATCGTGATCCAAAGTTGTCGTTCTACAGTTCTCAGTGTTTTTCGGCCATTTTGTCTCATCGACGGTAAGTGTGTGTTTCAATTTATCATCATAATTGAAGTTTAATATGAGTATTGTAAAGAAATGTCGGTTTTCAATGGTCTTATAGATAGTTTTTGTACAGTAATTCGAGAAATTATTTTGAGGTTATTATTATTTTGTTGCTTTTTAAAAGGGTGCCAACATCTGGGTACTGAATTTATAGTTTTGCCTATTTCCAGCACTACTGCTGATAATTGGATAAAATAGGTTTAAACTGATTTATTGTTTGTTTTCTTTTTGGACCATGTGTATAGTAGGGTTAAGATCGAATTTTATTGTAAAAAGTTGATTGAACGCCGGGTTCCAAATCTTGGCCCCGTGCTGAAAGCACATTTACCATTTATTGGCACGATGCTGATAATTGGTTGTACTTATGCCAAAAATTGGATCGCGGTGCTGATAATTGGTTGAAAGTTATGCCAATAATTGGATTCAACTAATTCATATGTCTAACACTTTATCTTTCTGTCGTAGGGTAACACGGGTAATAAGCGTCCTTAAAATGAAACCGAAAAAAAATGACAAGAAGGATAACCAGAACACTATAGTAAAAAAAAGAAAAGCATACAACCAAGAAAGTTTGAAAAATGCTATAGAAGCAGTGAAGAAGGGAATGTCCAAAAAATTGGCTTCAAAAACTTTTAATGTACCGAGAGGGACCATTCAATGTCGATTGAAAAATGTGAACTGTAAAGATCTTCCAGGTCCCAATCCGGTACTAGATAAAGAAGAAGAAGACGCCTTAGTAAGGTGGTTAAATGAGTGCTGCCGTAAAGGCTTCCCCAAAAGGAAGATAGATTTGCAATTAAGCGTGGCAAGTTTCATAAAAAAGGCGGGCCGTAAAAATCCTTTTAAAAATGGCTTTCCAGGCAAAAAATGGAATTCTCTTTTTATGCGACGCCATCCAGAATTGAGCGAAAGAACGCCTGAATCAGTTACATCTGCAAGTGCTGCAGTCTCTGAGCAGGATATCAAAGGTTGGTTTTCGAATATCGAATCATACTTAAAAGATAACGACTATTATGAAGTCCTGTCTGATCCGAGTAGGATTTTTAACGGAGACGAATCAAATTTTCAGCTTTGCCCCAAAAGCGGGAAAGTCCTTGCTTTAAGAGGAGAAAGAGATGTTTATGAAGTAGATCATGCGGCTGCAAAATCAGCTCTCACAGTTCTATTCACCTTTGGAGCCAACGGCGACATAACGCCTCCTCTTGTTGTTTTTCCCAATAAAAGACTTCCAAATGGACATAACATCGACAGTTCCGGGTGAGTGGGGAATAGGACTAAGCGATTCAGGATGGATGAAAGCCGAACTGTTCTACGATTATATAAAAAACGTATTTCATCCTTACCTTCTGCGAACACAAAGGAAATTCCCAATTATATTATTTGTGGATGGCCATAAAACCCATCTTAGCATTGACGTCAGTGAGCTGTGCAGGAGTCTGGACATTGTCCTAATAGCGCTGTACCCTAATGCAACAAGATTATTGCAACCAGCCGATGTTGCTGCATTTAGACCTCTAAAGTTGGCATGGAAAAACAGCGTACTGCAATGGAGAAGGGACCATCCATTGGAGACACTCACAAAGAACAATTTTGTGCCACTACTGAAAGACGCGTTAGAAAATGGCGTGCAACCATCCACAGTCATAAATGGATTCAGAACAACCGGGTTATATCCATGGAATTCCGAAGCTATTAATTACAAAAAATGTCTAGGAAAAGGCTCCAGCGAAACGAAAAAAAGCACAAAGGAAGAACAGAAGGTTATGACTAAAGACATTTTGCATCAACTAGTTGGGACACAAAAGATGACTGCTTTACAAAATGTGTCTATAGATAGTCTTTCAGATAGTGACAAAATACTTAAAAAAATCTGCAATTTTTTCCAAAATAATGAAAAGGATAATACGGCCCCAGTTTTAAATGATTCAATAGACCTACTGACAAATGATTTAGAAGGGACTTCAACAAATAATGTTTCAGATTACGTCAACATCAATAATTTGCCACTATTATTTTTTGACGATTTAGTGACATCAAAGTCACCAAACCTGATCAAAGATAATATTGAAACTAACTTGCAAAATACTTTGGATGATATTAACGAAATTGTGGTTAATGCCGAAAAACGTGTCACACCAAGCCCAAATGACAATAAAACCGAAACTATAGCCGCGACTACGTTGGAGGATAATCAAAAATATTTTAATAAACAGTGCTTGACTCCAATCAAAATCCAAGATGTCTTGGTTAAACAGAAAACTCCACAAAGGAAAGGCATACGACAGGTGGCAAGATCATCATTTGTACTAACCTCAGATGAGTGGCACAAAGGAGAAATAGAAAAATACAATGTGAAAAAGATCAAAGAAGAACAAATTGAAACACGTAAAAAAGAAAGACTGCAAAAACTAGAAGAGAAGAAAATTCTAACAAATGTTATTAAAAAACAAACTAGTAAGAAACAGAAAACTAAACGTGAAACAGGATCAGACACATTGCAAAAACAAATAACTACAACTGTAGGAGAAGATGATAAAATTAATACTCTATGTGTCAATAATTTGTCTCAAGATCAAACACACTTTCTGATAGTATCCCATGAAGTGGAAATTCATGAGACACCTCTGTCTAAAAATAAAGAAAATGATAAGAACCACCTGACCTCAACTAAACGTAAAATGGACAGACCTACAGTAGAAGAAATAAATGAAAAAGAACTAAATGCACAAAAACAACTGAGTGACAATAAAATTGAAGAGATACAGATTACATCGAAGAAACAAAAAGTTGAAATGGGACAAACTTTCATACCACCAGAAAAAAAGATCCAAATTCTCTCAGACCAAAAAGTCATTTTCCCATTAAGGACAAACACTTCTAAAGTTACACAAAAAAAGACTGAAGATGTAAAGGGCAATTTCCCATTAAGACCTAAGACTTGTAAAGTTACTGAAAAAAAGACTGAAGGCGAAAAAGAACCAAGTACTTCTAAAATTACCCGAAAAAAGACTAATGGCGACGTACTTGATAGATTTATTGAAAATGCTAGCAATAAAACAGTTTACTCAATAGACGAGCTGCAAAGGATACTTTCTGAAGACTAACGACTACAAATCGTTCAGGAAGGAAACATATTTTTCACACCTTTTTATTTAATTTCCTTAGTGCCTTATTAAAGTGATAGTAGCCAGGTACCTAATTTATTATAGTTCCTATTGCTGTGCCATTTCGATTTTAGTTCCTTGAAAGATATATTTTACTTATTTAGAAAGTAAGATTAATTGCAGGTACTAGGTACCTTGATCTCTGATTGAATTTTATAAGCAAATTATGTTAAGTTTAACGTGCCAAAGATGTGTAACCATTTCATGCAAATGTACCAACTAATTACCTAATTATATAATACATTTAATAACATAGATAATTAAATTATAGACTAGAATTAAAATTTAAAACATTAATAAATTTTTTTTTTTTTAAAAGCCCTTTGTTGCTGGAGGAGTCAGTATTAATACAGATAAAAGTAAAATACAATTTACTGGTATGTATAGTAGTAACATGGACCATATAGTCCCACTCTGCCCTATTGTATTTCCCAGTGCTGATAATTAGGTAGGTGTGTGCCATTAATTGGTGATGACGGTGCCAAAAAATGGAGGTAGACCCATTTTCCAATATAATTGAAATACAGAACCAATTATGAAGAAATTCAATGAAAAACATAGTTTAATAGAGCAATTAATAAAAAGGAAACCTTATTGACACATTAAAATAAGCGTTAAATTCTGTTTTCTATAAAATTTTCGGACTTGAAGTTTAGTGAACTCTTAAAGTGCCAATAATTGGGTATGTCACCCTAGTTACCACTTTTCGTCGTAAGATTTGGTAGACAAACATGTAAAAATTCCCCCTGTCAAAAAAGGATTACAATCTACGGCTAATTTTCTGGAGTTTCGTTTACACACCACCCCAAAACCCTAATCTCATACTGACCGTATGACAAACAACACGAGAACAAGGTCTTATGGCGATTTTGTTGACCTGAATCTTAGTTTTTGTAGGTATCAAAAAAATCTCCGAACTTTATGGAAAAATCTAGAGCCGTCTAATTGCATTGTGGTATGGTTTATCCACTCCTAAACTAACCAAATCCCTATAAAAATGATTTCAAGTTTTAAGAAAATGTTGATCGGGGCCCCAGTTCACGAAACATTACCTGGCTCCGACTCTGTCGAACGAATATTAAAATTGAAATTGAAAACGTTTATTTAGTGCTGTAAACACCAGAATACAGAAGTATACAAAGTTTAATACATGCAGCACAGAACATCCGGTGCGGTACAGTGCCAAAAAGGGTACACCAGCTCAGTATACTGCTGAGGCAAGCCACAGCGCTGATTACAAATCTAATTTTATGTTACGTAATTTCACTTTTGATTATCGTAAAAAGAATGTCATTAGTCATTACATTTACGAGAACGATCGGTGTGAACGTTTCTTGGCACGGTTGGGTGCCCGCGAAACCGATCGCCTCGACGTGTATGCTGCTCGAATACCTCGCGAAGTCCATGTCATTGAACTAGGTAATCACTTTTTTACAGCTTTTTTATTGTAGAGAGCTAAAGCCTAACAACAATGATTTTATTTTTATTAATTATTTATTAAGGAACAAGAATTGTACATTAATAATATACAATTTCTAGGCTTAATTACTAAATACTTGTGCCAATTATAGGCATACACAACATTATTAAGAACATTGTTAAGTATGTACTAAAATAACAAGAAATAACTATAGAATCTATAGATATTAAATTAACAAGAAATAAAAAAAATAAAGAAAAAAGACTTAAAACTAACTACCACTAAAGATAACACAATAACAATAATAAACACACAACCAACACACACACACACTCACTCACACACACACACACACACACACACACACACACACACACACTTTATTTAACCTTTATTATTGGTCTTATTTTTCTTTCTTCCAAATTTTGCACTTTTAGTTCTGTTACATGTTCATTTCCACTGGTCAAAGAAGAGATCTGTCCTCCGAGATACAGGAACTTCCTAGTTCGGAGGTCAGCGCCTATAGTAGGATAACTGGTTGCTCACTAATGTTATTAAGTTTAATGTAACATATGCTTAAGTTCCCACTCCATTGTAATCTTACCGCACAAATAAACTATTCTTATTCTTATACTACCACTTGTAGTTCTGCTCTCAAAGTGTCTCAGTACCTTACATTTATTCTCATGAAGGAAATCATGAAATAGATCACCGATGATACCATATAAATAGTTGTATTCATTGCGTATTCTTGTCAGAGGTGAATTCCTGAATCAAATGATGACAAACAAATAAAACAACAATAACAAAGAAAGAGAAAGAAAGAAAAACATTTATGTAACATTGCATACATTATTAAACTTAAAAAATATTTGAAATAAAAAAAAAATTGCAATATTAAAAGGACACATGCTCAGCATGTGCTGCGGTCCGACCGGTACGGCAGAACCACAGCGCTGGTATTCAGCTGTGCCAGGGCGAAGGCATCGCGGGCGATACGGCAGTCGGGAGAAAACAAAAATATATTAAAAGTACAAATCAATAAATAAAAACCTAAAGATGAAATAGATAACAATTAAAACTGGAGAGAAAAGGGATAGAAATACATAGTGAGTACATAATGGTATTAGACAGGTCGCAGAATATAGGCAGATATTACGAAGAGCAATATTTGTCGCTAATGCATTCGTTTAAACTCTTAAAGATTCGGAACACATCATCGTTAAGGCGGAAATAGTAGGTAGATCCTACCGATCAGGTTGTGGTTCAAAATTGGATCAGGATTCCTGAATACCCTTTGTCCCTTTGGACACAACAATTTTTGACATTTACCCCATTTCCCTGAGATTGGAAACCAAAATTCTATTGAACAGAACTGAACCGCCGAATTTTTTAATGGAAATTTGGTCTTTACGTAAATTAGGTTTTTCTTTTAATTTTTTACATCATGAGACAGACCTGAGGCGCTGGAGAAACGGATACTATCTACTGAGCTGGTACGTTTGTAAACAATGTCAGTAAAACTGTCTGCTTTGACCAGGGTCCAGATAAAGTGGGCACTTTAGCGATTTTCTCTAGCGGACTCCGAGCAATTAGACTGAGGAGCACCGTTAGTGTTCCGCTTTATTTAGCTCACGCATGCGCTGTGCTGATATACAGTCAGCACTAAAATATTGCGCCTACATGGTGTGTCTGGAACTTCGCCTCCAAAAATTACTATTTACCCGTAGCAGTTATTTATTTAGGTCCTTGAAAAACAAAAAAAACTATTTTTTTTGTTTTATCAAAGTTACAAATCAATACCCCAAGTAAATATTGCTTGAAGGAATTTCTTCAGCTCTGGGGTGCCTATCAAATCTTGGGGTCTATATCAAATAAAGCTCTGTGGGATGGATTCCAAAGAAAGGCTTTTTGACATTGCCAATGCCAATAAGGTATTTACCTTTTTCAAAACGGGTAAGTCATCCGTGTGAAAAAAAACCAAATGAATCCCTTCGTGCTTCGTGCTTCGTTCGGGTCTTTTTAATTCGGTATAGGGCAGATTCGGGATTGGACAGATTCTTCGAATTAATTGATCTCGTATTATATTTTGTGCACAACTGTGCATTTTCCGTCGAATCCAAGAATCTGCCCAATCCACTAATCTGTCGAATCAAGAATCTGTCGAATCAAGAATCTGCCCAATACCGAATCTGTCCAATCCCGAATCTGTCCAATCCCGAGCAAGGGCTAGGGGAACCAAAATGGACGGAGGGCATTATTGGCTGAATTAGGACATAACGAAAATTCGATACTTAACGAAAATAATGTCTAAGTATAACGGTGTGATTAAAAAAAAAGCTCTACATCATTGATGAGTGCAAAAATCTGGCATCATCAATAGATGAGATGACATCAGGTGCATTCATACTCCGGTATACTTACCTCGCTGTCATTAGTTCAGCTCTGCGCGATGTGAAATCTAGATTGACTGGTTCCGTAGGTAGTACTATACTCTCTATTGGTTGCCTACATAATAACGGATAGTAGATGCTACTATTGCAATCAGTGAAGAAAACAACTTTTAGAATTGACCATAACTTTTAATTTACTTACGTTCTTTCGTAAAACATTTCTTAAAGATCGAAATAGTTTCAAGAAATCTTAGGTTTCAAACTTGTAAGTCTCGATTTGTAAACTTGGTTGAATATATTGTCAAATTACAAAAAGTTGTAATGCTTCACAGAAAAACTATAGTAGAGAACTAACTTCTAAAACGTGTCTTTGTAACCCGACAATGGCTCAGTCTCGTGACTACGGCGCAAGCGTTGCCGGATAGAATTCACCTCTGGACCAATCTCATTTCATCAGCCTATTAACGTCCCCACTGTTGGGGCACAGGCCTCTCCTTGCACAAGGGGGTACGGGCCATGATCCACCGAGCGGGACTAGTGCTGTGCACCGGTGAACTTCACACGCCTTGAGAAACTTTTTTTATTTTCCTCAGTCATGCAAGTTTCCTCACAATGTTTCCCTTCACCATTAGAGCAGTCGGTAAATCTACGTACGTCTTCGAAAAAAACCGAAAACTCTGGACCAATTACACAGGCATGTTTAAACCTTACCAATTTTTTTAAACAAACGATCGAAACAAGTAATTTTGCACACCCTGTAGGCACACAAGGGCCAGTGAACGACCTTGGTATTGGACGAGGCTGCAGGGTGAGTCTCCAAGCTATGCAGATCAAATCTCTCTACTTACAATACTGCACTCAGCCGTTTCTAATGGACTGAAGATAAGACCACTTGTTTCTAGAGTGCGACGTATTTTGTCATTTTCCACAGAAACAGAACTAAGCTAACATATGTAGTATTATTATTTATTATCTGTGGCTATATGTATAAGATATTTAAGGCAAATAGGCTATCATATGGAAGTTCGAATGACACTGCTTCGAAAGACTATCATATGGAAGTTCGAATGACACTGCTTCGAAAGACTATCATATGGAAGTTCGAATGACACTGCTTCGAAAGACTAAACTACGACATTACTTTATTTTTGAACTTCGACAGTAGGTACTGAATTTAGACAAATAGAACTTTGGAAGACGTATTATATGTTGGGAAAGTTCGGGAAAATCTTGGGATTTATTTATATTTTATTTTTTTATTTATTTATTCTTTTACATTTTTGTGTACAGATGAGCTTAATGCCTTGCGGCATTCTCTGCCAGCTGACCTTTGACTGAAAATTGGCGAATATGGTGGGAATATTCGGGAAAGATAAGTTGGGAAAATATAATTATAAGCCGTCTTTTTGAAGTGCCATCTTTTCGCGGTATTTTTATTTCATTGTACGTGAATTCCTTAGGTGCAGTAAGGAGTTTCTCCCGCGCTTTTGTCGCGTCCACACCAGCTTTTTTTCGTTGTCTTGCAAATTGTTTTACAGTAGTGCTTTTCAAGTAAGAATGGTGTTTTTTATTCGAAGAACGTCTACAAAATGTGATTAATGTGTGGGACAGTGAAGTAAAGTCAAATAAGACGCTGCAGCCCGATCCGTACTTGGCTGGATTTTGAAGAGCCATACTGCGTCCGGGACGCCTTCTTCTTTGGTTCGGATGGTGCAGAAGTGTGGAAGATTATCCCAGATAGCATTGAAATGTGTCACACCAGCATTTTAATGAAGAGTTGTTTACATCAGACATGGCTGTATGGGCACAGTTCCCTTTGCCTTAAAAAAAAACAATAGGTGCAGTAAAATGACTATTTCATTTATTTTCCTTCTTTTTAATGTAAGTACCTACCTATGCGTCAATCGACTTTGACTTTGTAACTACCTATACAAGTAGATATTTTTGACCAAGCCGCAACCGGCGGTACTCTATTTTATGCTGGTACGAGTGACAGCTGCAACTAATCTTGCATTTATTTAAGTTAACAAGGTTCTTAGTAAACTAGAGACCTACCATTAGTTCTATCAAATTAGATTTTGAAACTCGAGGAGAGGGCGCTACTAGCCTAATTTCTGCGGTTCTATTTGACACCGGCTGGCCTGAAGAAACTTTGAAGATTATTAATAAACTGATAAAAAATATATAATGAGATGCTCCTCTTATTTAGTTGCAATGCAAGTAAGTAGGTAAATTAATACAAATAAATAAATGTATTTTGCAACTTACATTAATACAAGAGTGGTTGATGCTCTAAATCCCGCACCAGGACACCCTGTGTCGCGGGATTTAGACTCTTCTATTTAGGAACAATTTTGATTTATGAAGGAAAAAAATAAAATAAAAATAAACGTAAGTATACAATTTTAAATTAACATTAGATACTAAGACGTAAGCATGGAGTGAACGTGTGTGTGTATGTGTGCGTATTGGTGTGGGTGTGTGTGTTTGTTGAGGGTGAGAGTGAGGGTGCGTGTTAGGGTGTGTGAGAGTGTGCGGGTGTGTGACTGCATGACTAGTATATGTGTGTTTATTAAAAATCTAGATTTTATTTCTACAGCGTTGACTAAACTTTGGTAGTGTAGAACTTAAGGAAAATGCTTAAACAAGAATCCAAAATAAACTGCAGAATTTAAAATTTAATCAAACATATCACTATGTAATTTTAATGCTTATTATTTACTTAGTTTAGTATTACGTACTTCTATTGTATGTACCTTGTGTATGAATAAATAAAAATAAATACAAATTACGAACAATGCAAGTTGTTTGTGCTGCAGGTACGAATAGTTCAATGAAGTTAATATACTTGATACCTAATATTTGAGATGCTTTAGTTCCTGAAAGTAACGTAAATTAAAAACAAACCTTCATAATCTTGAAACTATTTCACAAATAGTCATAGAACACTGGCCACTTTCAGTTCCAATTTACAAAATCCATGCACACAGTTCATCACATTATTTAGCACTGGCAGGAAAAACAACCATAACACTCCTTGAACAAAAGCTTTGAAAGATAAAACAATTCAAAAATGGAAATGAATACCGCGCTACTATCTCGTTGGACATAGAGAGCGTCGGACGATGGTCAAGACGTTGTGAGAAACGAAATAGGTCACTCCACGGGTTTTATATCGACCCCCACTTGCTTGATGTGATGCCTCGATACACGAAGTCATTCAAGTGGGATTATCAGGTGTTGGATTAAAGTTTTAAATTATGTTTTTCATACCGTCCATGGTTTACTGACGAATATAAAAGACATTTTGTAACCGAATACTGCAACTAAGTAAATATGAAAAAGATTCAAATAACTGTATTATTTGAACAAGGAAATGGAAAACATTATATAGTAACCATATTCAGAGCACTATAAAATTATCACTAACATTTTAATGATTTCAGAAAAGGTTGCCTTTCAAATAAAACTGTACTTATAAGTACCTACTTACTTGCTTTAAACGTTCCCATTGTTGGGGCACAGGCATTTTCTTGAACCAAGGGATACGGACCCTGATTCCGCTGCGGGACCAGTCCTGGTTGGTGAATTTCACGTTTCCGGAAAACATATTTTCTAACAACATGGAGGTTCCTTATGAAGTAATTATCTACTATTTATTTTACTAAGGCATATACCTAATTAAACAATATCTTGAATACGGAAGTCACTCATAATCCAACCTATTCCATAATTAACCATATTATTTTATGATAGGGGGCCGGGAATAACCCAGCGGCACTTCGACCCTTGAGGATCTTTTGTGCCTATATACCCCATTTACACACTGGTAATCCCAGAGTGCAGGTTTCCTACGATGTTTTCCTTCACCGTTGAGCAGTCGGTAAATGTACGCAAGTCTTCCATAAATACGAAAAACTTATTGGTACATGAGTACCATACAGTGCATGGTTTCGAACCCAGACCAGAGGCATGGGAGTCCGGTATCCTAGCCACTGTACCACCGACGTTCTTATAATTCACCATAGTGAAACCTGTAAAATTTATGTATGTTGTACCAAAAACTGAGGACAAATAATTGGCCGAAACGGGAGTCGAACCCGGACCCCCCTTAGGAGGTCCACTACCCACTGAGCCAAGAGGTCGTCGCTTGGATACAGATATAAGGTCATTGACCACTTCGTCTCCGTATTGCGCGAATTGCACAATCCACGCATGAGTGAGAGCTGCTTTTTTAATCCGATCGCGAGTCAGCGACTCATGCGCACGCGAATTGTCGTAGGAAAGCGATTTCAGATGTGACAGTCGATGTACTCAGTGTAATCAGTGTACTCGTAAATAACGAGTACACTGATTTCAGTTTTAAGTTTAGTGTGAACCACAGATTTGACTAGTAGAACCCTTTCCTCTAGAATGATGATTCGGTGTGAGCACCGACAGCGATGGTTTCTGGCAAAGAGCGGCTTTGTCAACTCTCATACATTTGACATTTCAATAGACGACTGAATGTAAGTACCTATGGGGAGATGATCACAGCGCATGCGCCAACGGCAGACGCGGTTTTAACTTCTCGAGCTTTAACGAGCTCTAGGTGAAATTCAAAATCTTTAGTATAAACCATTATGTACTTTTAAGTCTAAACATTGCCTAAGTCATGAAGATAAATGTACACAAGATGGTCGTAGATTGCGCAAATGTTAGCTCTCGGGTTAACCCGGGGTCAATTTCGTATGAAAAGTATAGACAATTAGCGAATTCCAGGGTTAATGAGTTTGACCCCAACAGCTACCTTATACCACATGAACGTACGAGATTTAAGGAAGCCTTAACTTTAAGGACATTTCTTGCAATACACGGTGGACACTATGTGCAGGCAACACCAAACCTCCTAATGACTCATTTACCACACCGCACCGCAGGTCGTCAACCCCCACAATTATGGCAACCCCTAATCACTGGAAAGCGCGTTCAGCCAGCCTGCACCAGGAAGCAAGGCTAATGACACCTTCCATTATCGCCTAGCTTATGTAAAGCAGCCTTTTTGTTGTTTTCCGCCATGTGAAAAGGAAGTCGGTTTCCTCAACTCTCTGTAGCAAAGCGTGATGTTTGAAGAATAAGAGAGCTCTAGTCCCCGGGTGTACTTACCAAATTTTGTGATCAAGGGTCGATTTCCATAACTATACAAAATTTCACAAAACTCCAAGAAGCCCGGTTTATGAAAGACAAATGGGGTAGGCAGAGAAAATGGTCCGCCACGAATCTCTGTCTAATGAATGAGACTTGCTGTTGCTTTCTTCGTCCGTGCAGTCACTGAGGGGCCAGCTGAAAATCAGCGTTGTGGCTTGCCTCAGCATTATGCTGAGCTGGTGTACCCTTTTTGGCACTGTACCACACCGGATGTTTTGTGCTGCATGTATTAATCTTTATGTACTTCTGTATTGTGTTCTATATTCTGGTGTTTACAGTGCTAAATAAACGTTTTCAATTTCAATTTTTCAACTTCCATTAAAGCCCCTTTTTTGGTGTTTAAAGATTTTTTTTTATTTTTTTTTTATTAAATAAGGAGAGCAGACGAGCCAACGGGCCACCTGATGGTAAGTGGTCACCGTCGCCCATAGACATCTCACCTCACTGTATTAATATTAGAGGGTTTTTGATGCGCTGCTGACCTTGAGGACTAAGATGGAGTGCCTCATGTGTCGGAAATTACGCTGGCTCTCTTACCCTTCAAACCGAAACACAGAAATGCAAGCATTTCTGCTTCACGGCAGAAATAGATAAGAGGGTGGTACCACCCCAGGCGATGCTTCACATTAGGATCTACCACTACGATAAGAGGGTGGTACCACCAAGAATGATAGAGAGTTCCAATAGCAAGGGGGAACAATGATGTTACCTGATATAATATCTCCCATACCCGAGCAAAATTTCACAGGAGCAGAAATGTTTGAAAGTTTTCTTAAAATCTACTGGACTGATTTTTAAAATTCCATCACTATTATACGTTACAGAGATTAAAAATAATACCAAGTTGGTACATTGCTAGTGAAATATTTTTTATGCACTAATGTTGTACGTTTTAATCGTTTATTTTTTGTGAGATTTGTTGTAGATAGGGTTGCCACCCGTACTCTAAAATAGAGTATTGTCCTCTTTTTCGTGTAGGTGTACTTTATAATCTGCGATACCAATAAAGTACGCTAAAATACTCTATTTACGTAACTTTGACTGTAACTGGCTTGTTACTCATAAGAGACTAAATAAATTGGTATCCAAAGCCACAAAACTGTGAAGATTTTCCAAATATATACAAATTCATTTCATATATTTTGTCTGTGCCTGCCACTACAGCGTTCACTGAGAGAGTTTTCTCCCTTATGAATGTTAACTGGAGAGACGAAAGGAACAAAGCTCCATTAAACTGAAATAAAAACGAGCTGATCATATATTTTTATTAAAAATTTTGATTGCAAAGAGGCTGTAACTATCTTCAAGAAAGACAAATATTTGTTAAATGTTGCGAAAAGTAACAAAAGATATGTTTTTAAAGATAAATAAGTAAAAATTAATAAGTACTCTTTTTTATGCTGTGTACTTTATTTTTGTTCTACCGAAATGAAAAAATACTCTATTCGTCTCAAAAAAAGGTGGCAACCCTAGTTGTAGAGTTCTGCGTAGGTATCCTGAGATTTGTTGTAGAGTTATGCATAGGTATCCTGAGATTTAAGACCTACGATACTCTCTTTATTTTATTACTAACCTAACACAGGTAACCTAACCTTGCTTTCCAATATTCAGATATTCTTGTTTACTTACAAAACCTACCAGTTTGTAAGATAATTATTTTCTGAACAACGCCAGTAGACGGATCCTATCACGTTCGAAGTGAAGGGGCCAAAGTACTGTTTTCCGCCGACAAGGGAAATGCGTTGAATACTGTCATTTTGTAATGCGGTCATAACATAAAGTAGGTATCTACAGCCATGAAGGAACGAACGTATTTTTCTTTCATCCAAGCCTAAAGCTAGTTTATACATTTTTGAAAATTGTCAGAAACGTTAAGGTGGTTATTTTCGTGTTATTACCCACGACGGAGATGGTTTTAAAAGTGTACCTACTGTTTGTTTAGAGAGCGTTCCATAACCAGTTTAAATAATATACTTACGTATATAATAATACTACTGATAATACTTATATAATAATTCACGTTGACAACTATGCATGTTCCATTACCGTGTTAACAGCTGAAAATTTATCAAACTTTTATTCAGAACAAGCAATGGAACGTGTATAGTTGTCAACGTGAACCATTTCTACTGGTTTTGGAACGCACTCTTAATATAAATGTAAATACTTACTAATAATTCTAACAACCTTCGATCCGTTCCAAAATCAACATCGGTGATGCTGCAGCCACTAAAGCATTTTGCATGAAGTAGAACTGGACAGGCCACGTCTGCCGAATGCAACCAGACAGGTGGGACAAAAAACCACGTGGGTATGTACCACAAGAGCGTTGGAGGCGTGGTGGCTAGGACACTGGGCCCTCATGCGGGAGACCCGGGTTCGAAACAGGCAAAATCCATAGATTTAGGTACATCTACTGTCCTGCTAAGGATATGATATAAAATCAAAAAGTGGAATGATCTTATGTCTGATGAAGACGATAATTTTAAACGAACGCCTCGTGTATTGCTTGTATACTGACTTTGGTTTTTGCTTGTACATATTGCGCAGGCGTTATCAAAATCAAACACACGATATGCGATTGCTTCAGTTTTTTGAAGGGCGTTTTTCCATTGGTCGAGGCAAAGTTGGCTATTAATGAGTTGAAATGAGCTGGTATAAAGTGGATTCGATTTTGAGGCAGCATTTTTGAGCAGGCATTTTATACGATGTGCAGTTTGGTTTGATAGATACACTTTATTGTACCTACACAAATACAAGAAAAGTAAAAACTACAGGAATAGTAGCACGATATGTACAAAGGCGGCCTTATCGCTTAAAGCAACCTCTGATGTTAATTGGACATTAAAGAGATTAGCGACTGTATAGATATTGAGGAAAATCGCATAAGTAGCCTTGAATAGGATTTCAGTACAAGAATAAGATAATGATGGGTATAATTTTATTATTTTGAGAGCCTAGTTTGGGAGCATGTTAATAAAACATTTTTTTAAATATTTATTTATTTGTTCCATTGAGGCATAAGCGTAAATAAATGTAAAATGTAACACAATCATATCCCTCATAATTTATTTACAAAATGTAAACTAACTAATTTACAATGTTATAAAAGTATAAATAATAATTAGTTGAGCATTATATTTACAACTACACAGTAAAATAAGCTAACATTTTACGTGTAAGTAAATTTACAAATCTTTACAAAAGAGTTCTTAAACTAAAACCTAAATAAATATTGTAGTACTTATAAAGAATAGAATAGAATAGAATAGAATGAAGATAGTACTTATAAAGAATGAAGATAGTTTAATACTGAAAATAATATTACATTCCCTGATGAAATAAACAAAGGTAATAAGCAATAAAATATGATGTTTTAACAAATTCTGGGACTACTTTTGTGTATTTACAGGACTTTTATACGATATTTACTTTGATTTTGTTAATAAATAGGTATGTCAGCGTATTACATCGCGTAATCCGGTTTTTCGAGAAATTTTTCGATAATTCGGAATATCGCGTAGGGATAATCTCTCTATAGACAGGGTTAATCCCAATCCACTTGACAATTCCAAGATACAGAACTGACCCTTTTAATATCCCTATTAAATTGTAAATAGGATATGTCTTGGTAAAGGCCTACAAGAGAATTGGCGCACCCCTCTCTATACACGATATTGCGAGTTTTCCGAAATCCTGATAAACCGGATTACGCGATCTTACGCTGACATACACCTAAGGTATTCAAAATTGCATCATAGATTGCTGCCTACTAATTAAGTATTTGTGATCAATAATACATACTAGTACCTAATTTATAACGTAGGTATGGTGAATATTTTTAAAACATTATGTAAGACATAACTTGTCTTTTATTCTGATCTTGATATTAAAATATAAATCAAAAAGTATTATTTACAGCAATGCTCAGCAGAGTGCTTGTCAAAGTGCAGATTTATTTAGTATAAATATAGAATTATTATTCATATTTGACTTCTACTAATAAACATAGGTAACAATTCACTACTAAACGCCTGACCAGAAAAAAATATGTGAAGAGAGCGACACTTTAACGGACACTGTAGGATTAAATCCTATCGGTATTACGAAAGATTTTGAAAATCACCCTATGTATATTTCTCGCTAGAGAAGTTTTCTATAGAAACCGCGTCTGCCAGTTCACGCATGCGATATAAACTTCTTCCCACATGAGTCGTGTATTGAAATGTCAAATTTATGGAACTACAAGCGAATTTTTACAAATCGTATGGCTCGTTGTCAGTGCTCACATACTAGTCCGATTTTTGTGGGTGGTATGGAGTCGCTCTGAAACTATAGTTCCAATTAATTCCGCAATATGACGGATTAAAGAGATTTTTAATTTCGCTAGCCAGGCTTAACAACTCCCATAAATATAATTTTAACAAACAGGATTGTATATGATAAATTTCCTTAAAGACTTAAAAATAATCTGTTTTTAAATATCACGGTTTAAAATATTCTTTGTTTTAAAAATGGTAGTGTTGCAATTGCTCTGGGACCAACACCGCTGTATGTAGTGGGACATCTGGAATATTAAATTAATATTTTTTTAAAAACATCGCTATGTTATTAGGGTCAAGTTATACTTTACAGCATTTTACTATTTTTATTACAGTTTAGAATAACATATCAAATTCGATCCTAATTTTTTGTTGTTGATGCTGTTTAGAATAACTTGATCCACAGACACATTTATAGGTTAGACATATTTATAAAATAAATATCATTTTTCTAATATTATTTTTTTCTTTCTAAGTAATATACTGAAACAACTATTCCGCCTTTTGACGATTGTATTATAAAGTTTTCTTCACAGGTATTTTATACTATTTCATAATATAAACTATTATTTAAATTAACTAATTCTATTCTACACAATATACTCTAACTACATAAACTGGTCTACTGCTACCTATTTAGATAGTCACAATCAAAATACTAGAACCAAGAACTACACATTGAAAAGTGTTAGCATGTGTTAGTCAGTGCATTCAAGTCGTCTGTAGTAGTCATTTTATTCTTTCTGTATATTCTACGCTCGTTTTTCCACGTGCAACAACTGGAACAATTTGTCGGTCCCATCACAAACAGGCATAACTTAGTTTTGATAAAAATAAAAACGTAACATATCACATTAGCGTATATGATATGTTCCGTTTTTATTTTAAAAAAATCAGTTTACGCGTATGGGACCGGCGAATTGACGGGAGTAGAAGATAAAGTTAGAGTTACAACGAGAAAACACCCATTTTTATCGTCATTAAGAAAAAAACATTTGTATCACCAGAACTATTAACAATATCTTAATATCTTGGCGGCAAGCGAACGTCTCTGCTCTATGTTATGCACAAGTACTCAAAAAATTGGTGTTTTCCCGAGGCTGGAGTCGGTAAAAGTCGCAGTCATCAGTCAGAACGTACCTCCTGTCAGTCAAGAGTCAGTCTTGTTCAACCTTGAACTATGATCTTGTTTCCGCGAAGGAAGTACTTCAAGTCTTTTCTCTCTCTTATTTGTTCTTTCTCTGTGGTTGTCGTCGGCGTTTCTGTTGTCGTTGTTGTTGTCACGGGATCAGTAGGAAGGAGTTCAGCAGGAAGGACACCGATCTCATTATCTGTCACTACAGGAGTCGGTAGTAGAGGACCTTTGGCCATGATCTCTTTGAAAGCATCAAACCCGTTAAACTTTGGCAAATCTTCCGAAGATCTATGAAGAGTATCTCTATTTAACATAGCATTCACTTTTTTCAAATTGTACTTTATTTTCTGTATTTTATCTGGAGTTAAAGGATTGTATTTCACTTTTGGAATTACCGAGTGCTTTGACGTTGCATATGGAGGGTATGGGTTTCGAGGGTTGTAATCGGGGTACGCTTCGTCCGCTGCGGGTTCACCGTAAGAGTTTACAGCTCCCCATGCCATGGGTTTGAATGAAGGGATCGGTTGAGGTGGAGGAGGTTGGTAAACAGTTTCGTCTTCATGTACAGTGGCGGGAGAAGAGAAGGCGTTTTTGATGGCGCCGAAGACGGAGGTGAGGATGGAGGAAGGGGGTTCTAGGGGAGTGTGTCCGGTAGGTCCTGTGTGCGGGGGGTGGTAGTGCGTCTCGACGGGTGCTGGTTCAGCTAGCGGCGTCAAAAAGACCACTCCTGCGTGGACTCCGTTCAGTCTACCTCCTGTCTCGAAAAAAATTGTCAAGTCAGTACTTATAATTATTTTTAACCCCCGACCGATTGAGGGAGGGCGTGTTATAAGTTTAACTTGTTTGTCTCTTTGTATATCTGTTTGTCTGTGGCATCCATAACTTAATAACGGATGATCAGATTTGAACTCGGTTTAAAAAAAAAAATATAGACGTTTGTCGAGAGAAGTTAGTCGCTGATATTTTTTCATAGAAAGGATTTACTGTAACTAGCACAAAGGGGTAAATTACCGCCGTTAAAAAAATCTTTTTTATTTCAGACATGTCCATAAAGTAAGTATCATTACGTCATCGTAACATTATGTAAGCAACATCTCGAATAAAATCGATGTTTATTTGTGCTTAATACAGGTTAATTATATCTCTCGAATCGTAATGGTACGAGTAATACCTATTTTTTAAAGCATTACATCAGCTAGTAAATGTAGAGTTGAAATAAGGAAGAGAACGTAAAAAAAATTTGGAACGTCCGATAGGATTACACAAAAGATAAAATGTAAATAAGGCAAGAGCACAATGGATTTTGAACCACAAATCTTCATGTAACCAGCGATGATCTGATTTCCATAGTTACAGCAGTACCGAGTAGCAACGGTACGAGTACATACAGATTTCCTCATGATGTATCCTTTTACCGTAAGTTTCGAAAATTGAAAGCATTGGCTGGGGTCAAGTCAAATAAAGTCAAAAGAAACCACAATCATAAACTTCTTTATATTACGCTTTAGTAAATTCGACTGGTATTTAGTCATTTGTTTTTATTGTTAGTCATTTGTCTTAGTTTGTTATTATAGGTCCCTATCCCTGGTCAGGTTCATTGCGATTGGTCAAATGAACTTTTCGTCAAAATGCTCATTTGATTCGGGGTCATTTGCGTGTCATTTTGTCAATATTTGTGAGTGCTACCGTTGTGCATGATTGAGAAAGTACCTATTCTGCGAAAGTGAACTGGTATGCTCTGGTACACTGCATAGCCTAGAAGGAATTTGAAAAAGAAAATACTTAGGTAATAAGGAATAAGTAGTAAAGGACATTCTTCTTTTAAATAGGAAATATCAATGGCTGGGGACCAACATGGCGCCACTTATATAACTTTTTAAGCTTCCGTGGTTGTAGGTAGAGCAGCAAAGATTTATTGTGTCTATTTATTTGTTAAGTAACTTAAGCTGCACAACTTCGTTGACTCGATTGCGTGATAAGGACAGCAAACCACATGGGGGTATCCTATACTGATTGGACATTATCACCGGTTTAAGTAAAGCAGTGGCGGATCCAGGGGGAGTGGGAGAAAAAAGATGATCCATCCGCCTGTCCGCCAAAGCATACTTAATGTGCTTTATTTTATAGGATTTGCTGTTGCATCACATTACCATACACCTCTATGACGAAGGACATGACACGAAAAAACTTAGCTAGAACTAGCTAGAAGAATCAGCGGTAATAAACAAAAGATTTCATTAGCATGGAGTCACTAATGTTCTTGTGCAAAAATTACAAATCTTCTTTTTTGAAAATCAATTTTAAGAAATTAGGCCAAACATTAATGAGTGGTGATTGTAAACAAATTAGACAGTAATGAATGTGGTTGGATCCAAATCGTTGTAACCTACATTCTCCACAACAAATGATGTAATCAAGCTCGGGGCTTCGAAGACCGTAATGATATCTGAACGTTATGTCATAATTGAGGAGAACGACTTCTATTCTGCTACGAAAAAATGAAAACCAAAACATATGAGAGTTTCCGAGTTTAAACATAGGTACATAATCCGTTCTGTTAGTGTAACATAATTATAATGTGGCTTTAATTCACACTACAACGCTTTTGAATAAATTTAGGTAAAAAACAGTATTTCAGTATTCATCGTATTTTACGAATTGGTAACGTATGGCTAAGAATTTTACGGTGCTAATGTTCTTTTCCTTACAGAAAATAACCTGTCTTGTTGGTGGTTCCGTTCGTCGCGAGCTTTCTTGGTTTATATTTGAATAGATAATATTTGCTTGGGAAAAAACAACAATACTACATATTTCATAATGATACCTAAATATTTTTTTACATAACATGTTCGCAACAATTGGCTATTCCCAAAGAAATCATATATTTTACTGACGAAGACGTCATTTTAGTAATTTATTCACATGTCATTTAAATGTGATAAAAGAGGCCAAGTAAGATGCAAAATAACTAGGGGCCATCGGTTTCGCCGTTAAAAGAATTGAGATCTAACTGGATGCCAAGTTAAATTAAAGTTCCTTCAATCTTACCTTCAGAAATATACCTATAACATTGGTTAATACTTGCGGTAGTTGGTACTTGGTCAAACTTGTAGTGCATGATTAGACTTAAATAATATACTGTTTCACGGGTTTTTACTGTATTTTATTAATTATGACTGGTTTCGTTTACACATCTTCAGGTATTTGTTTATAATGAAATGTAGTTAAAAAAATAATTATAAACAAATACTTGAAGATGTGTAAACGAAACCGATCGTAATTAATAAAATACAGTAAAAACTTGTGAAACAGTATATTATTTAAGTCTAATCATACACCTATAACATTGTTTAAATATAAAAAATATTGCTTGCTTAAAGCTAAATCCCTAACTTGGCAAGTTTTCACGCAAGACTTTTGAACTCTCCTCTTAAATTAAATGACCCTATTGTTAAAAGAAAACTTGCCAGTGCGTCGTGCCATTTTTTTCGATTTTGGTGGACTCGTTTCGGTGTGTCTAGATTTCTTACCTAATGGCAATTAGGCGTCTACCTTGCCCAAACTTTATTGCCAATTTTGCCTAATCCTTAAGACTTTGTTAATAATCGTCTTCCCTGGGTTTTGTTATTTGACCTTAATCTAAAGTAAGTAACTAATGATTAATTTTTATTAAAAGTGTATTTATACCATGTCAAAATATTACATGATGATTAATAATTAATTATGATGAGGGCGTGCTCGCGTAGCTACTCAGACTTAGAAAGGACTTCCTTGTCGCAACAATTGAAACAGTTACTGGTGACTCATTATGTGCGTCGTGCGTCGTGCCTTTTTTCCGAACTTGGCGTACACGCTCCCGTGTGTCTAGATTTCTTACCCAATGGCAATTAGGCGTCTACCTTGTAGAAACTTTATTGCCAATTTTGCCTAATCCTTAAGACTTTGTTAATAATCGTCTTCCCTGGGTTTTGTTATTTGACCTCATTCTAAAGTAAGTATCTAATGATTAATTATTACGAGGAACCACTCAGACTTAGAAAGGACTTCCTTTCCCAACAGTTACTGGTGACTGTCATATCACCACATAATTGTGACCAAGACGAGAAGCACATCGTCAAAGACGCTCCGACCACCAAAGTGCACCTTTCACGTGCTTCTTTAAGTGTTATGCAACAGTCCGCCAGGCCAGACTTCCTAAAAGAACTCTAACTGAAAATTAGTCTTTATTTAGCCGACTAACCGACCGTGACAGTCGACACGTATTTTTTAATTCGTGTTTATGTATTCTTGTTTATACTTTCTGAATGTACAATATGATCTAGTTTTTTTTAACTTGCCGACCTAGTTTGTGCTAGATCTAGTTTATAGAGGATAATGTAGTCAATGTAAAGGTTTATTTATCGGGTGTAGCTAAAACCCTAGACCTGTGAATATTCGGGCGAGAAAAGCAATATACTTATGTAGTAAATCTGATGGTACGTGTCATCGTAGCCATTATGAAGTCATTTATTAGAGGGTTTCAACGTGATGTTAGCCTTACATTGCTGTTTAGCGACAGAAAATAGATACCACCTCAGACTAACTCTGCACAGAGTCATAAAGAGTAAGCAAATAATTATTCTTAATGCCAATAAAGTTAACTCTTTAATGTACACAGAATATTTTACATACTTTGACAAGAGTATGTGAAGCACAAAGGACGTGACTTATCTCTAAGAGAGATATCTTCCAGCAAACTCTATAATTGACTTCAATTAAATGTAAAGGGAAACTGTCAAATCCGTTTTCGAACGACATGCGCGTACGCATTGCGGGAGTGCCGGTGTGGGAGGAGACTTCGCGACCGCGACCGGCCCGGCGGGTTCTGACATAATGCACTTTCACTGCACTCGGAGCATGCGCTAAATATGACCGTTTCCAATACTGGTTCCGATAATATGAGCTACTTACTAACAGATATGATTCGTTGTATATGGAGGATTGAATTCCCTTTGTTATAGGATTCTGTGTCTCCGTGTATGGGGTTGATTCACGAAATAATCTGGGTGGATTAGAGTTTCCCTGGGGTGACTAAACCAAGTGACTTTGCCAAAAGCGATAGAAGAAAAACATTGAAATACGTAAAAGGTCTCCCATTGAAGATTTATATTTGGCGCAATAATAGCATATACTTCTTACTTCTACTATTTCTGTGGGATAATGCCACTCAAATATCAATTAAGGGGGTTACGCTTCGAAACGAAGACACGCAGCCATTTGAAAAGCATGCCCTTGATCTTAAGACTGACAAACAGTTAATTAAGCGTTATCTAGTACTTACACACACTGTAAGGTTCAAACTTAGCAAGCGAGACGCGAGCGCACTACAAACTACAAAGGCTCACAAACAGATATCATTGGTATTCCTAACACACTCCAGTCTCGTAGGTCATAATTTTTTTATGAGACTAATGTGCACGCATAGTCACAACTATAACCAAAGAGTTCATTATCATCATCAGCAGCCTATTAATGGCCCCACTGTTCACAGGCATCCCCTTGCACAAGGAGGTTATGGGGCCATGATCCACCGAACGGGTCCAGTGCTAATTGGTGGGGATTTCACACGCCTTTGGAATTATTATTTTTATTTACTCAGCCATGCAGGTTTCCTCGCGATGTTTTCCTTCACCGTTAGAGAAGTCGGTAAATGTCCATATGTCTTCGAGAAATCCGACAAACTCATTGGTACATGGCATGGTTTCGAACCCGGAGCTCCTGCATGGGAGTCCGGCGTCCTAGTCACTAGGCCACCGCCGCTCTTAACTAAAGAGTTGAGAGTCATCATTGCAGGCTATGGCGGGATCATTTTAACTCCAATTAACAGGTGTTAGAAATTCAATAAAAGCTCACCCCTCGACTCGCCCGCTCACCTATCAGAAACTTTGTGCTTTAATAGGATGAGTGATAAATACATAAAGTTGCAACTATTCGTGTTGTTTTGATAATCAACAATAATAGTAAACTAAAGAGCAAGGAAGGAAGGAAGTTACATAATAAGCAAATTCAGTGAATCTGACTTGTAAATGCAGATGCATTATTAGAAACTTCACGAAAAATAAAATGTTAAGATTTCATTTTAAAATGATATCCTCAGCCCTACCTTCAACCATATAGGTATAGTAAGCGACATCCTCGGAATGCCGGTTTCTAGTGATGTGACAAATACGTTGGACATATTATCTATAAATATATATTTTATGATCTATCTGTATATATCTGATCTGTATATATACAGATACGAGCGGTAAATATAACCCTGTGAACGGCAGTCATAGCGTAGATATAGAAAAGACACTGATAATTCAACAAACTGCACAGCCTACATCAAAGGGATTAGCGAGAGATAAGACACACAATGGCAAAGATCTACTAAGTTAATGTGGAGAAAACACCTTTATTGACAATTATCATTACACCTACAGCATTCTTATCTTATAAATTAATCACTGTTGGAATTTTTGACCACTTTCTTTGGGAGATGCTAACAACTCTTTCTTTGTATAAACTACAAATGTTTGAATAGTGGTGATATCACTTTCAAACCCTCTAAATTTCGAAAGGGACAACCTTGTAACGATGTCGACTTCATCGTCCGTATCAACCTCCTTGCCATCAATTTCAACCTCATCGTTAGCGTTTATCTCACCTCATTTCGTGTTGGCATCTTCATTTCTTCATCTATATTTTCAAAATTCAAATCATATCCCATTCCATTTCTAAATTCCATCAATTCCATTGTTTTCTTTGCACTTTCTCTCTGTATTTTGTCTTGAACGGACGTTTCTCCGTTTATTTTTGACTCCTATTATTTTCTACCTTTACTATTTTCTGTGTTCTCTTCCTTAAAATATAATATCTATTACCAAGTTCTTCTATTACTTCATCTGCACACTGTCCTAGAACCCGGCACCTAGAGGACAGACTGTAGCAACCTATCGAATATTAATTAAAGGAAAAATATCCGTTCTGAATGGAATACCAATAGATTGAATGTGAAACATCAGAAAATTAACGAATAAAAGAGATTGACAACGTAATAACTGACTTATAAATCTCAAATTCAAAGCTTCAATGGTTATTCAATAAAAGTTTCACCTACATTGCCTTTTTAGGTCATGAGCCCACTGGTACACTCTGCACATCCAAGAAATGTAACAGAAGAAAATGATTGGGTAATTTTTTTGTAGTTTGTGTCATACGCGAAGAGTTATGTCGCCACGGTAAAGCGGTCGCTTCCGTTTGGAAAGGGAAAGTGGACGTTTATGCAAAGCAGGTGATTTTTGGACGTACCCTGAAGGCCACGCCGAAAAACATGTGGTTAGAAACTAATATCGATAATAAATAATACTACTTTTTGATAGACATACATAATAATACTTATAACGAACAACATAGGTACATACGTCATGAACATGACGTGGCACTCAGGTCCAAGCAAGACAATATTCTCTGGGCTCCTCTGTGTCGCTCCAAATTCTACTCTGACTCCTCACTGTCAAAGCAGCGCATTTGTGGAACTCCCTTCCTCGTCACATCCGTCACTCAGAGTCACTTGGCGCATTTAAGGCGCGTCTTAAAGATCATTACCTATCTTTGTAGTTGTGCAGCATATATTTTATATATTTATATGTTTATTTTTACATATTATTATGTACTTATCAATAAATTTGTAATTATATTATATGTGTTGTTTTTTTTTGGCTAGGGCCATAGTATTTTGGTATTCGTACGAGCTCTACTTATGTTATATATTAAAAGTATATAAACCAATAAATATTTCTTCTTCGCCTAGGTTGCCTGGAAGAGATCGCTCTGAGCGATAAGGCCACCTTTGTACACTTATTCTATGTTTCCTTTCCTATGTAAATTTCGTGTGTGCAGTGTAGTAAAGTATTAATCTATCTATCTATCTATCTATCTATCTATAAAGTAACAACTAGAAATAAAGATTCATAAGTATATAATAAGTATAAGAGAAATAGATAAAATAAAACAAGTGTGTTGACTACAAAACATAGATAACAGTCATGCATAAATAAACAATTACTAAATAATAACAATAAATAACAGACCCGACACACAAAAACAACTTTCGTTGGATAATAGAGTAGATACTTCTGATGCAAACCAGAATCTTAAACCAAGATCTAGACACGTAAAAATCACAAACACCTATTTACAAAGGAAGATCATACTACAAGTTGAAAATCAAATTTTGAAAACTACAAAACTGAATGAGGAAAAGAAACACAAATCTACCAGAAAGTCATCTAGACAGACGAAATCTTTCTTACCACAACTGGCTTACTAGCGCGTAATACAGATATATCAAATCCTGTGAGGGTGGTGGGATCGGTTCTGGAGTCACCACATCTACCACTGACGACATCGCTATCATTTCTGCAAATATCAATAGGCATCAACAATCTCAATAGGAAATTATCTATGGATCATGAATGGATACCATTGTGCGCTATTTGACCTATACTTAATGAACGATCATCATCATCAACTTTGTTCCTATCTTATAGACCTAGGTATAGACCTAGGTACTAAAAATATGTTCGCTAAGACTGCTACTTTCGATCATTCATGTAACGGGTGTAATAAACTTTCGCTGAGATGTTATTCGACGTATTGAATTTCGCTATGGTAATATCAAGTCGACTTAATTCGATATAGAAAAAATACAAAACAATTTTGCTTACTTCATGCATGTCGAAAAGTTCCAAATTGTCTACATAAACTATCACTATGACATTGTTAACAGATGCTAAATTAATAAAACCATTATTAACACGTTAAACATCTTAACTAGCGTCTAAAATTACACTTCTAACAATCATCTAACTCGAATGTTATGAACAATTTCCTAATTTTTAAGTGCTTTTACCGGATTCTCATTGTACAGTTACGCACACGGACATTACGTCATTAAAGTCTGTCATATTTTAAGTTCCGGTGCAGAGGTCGCTGCTTGTTTATACTGACCTGAACATAGACAGTTAGTTACATCATTGAGGCCATGTGTTTGAGTTCAATGATATGGGATGACTTAGTTATGTATCCGTCATGGTTTTTTCTATAACATGGTTACTTAATTTGAATTAGTGTTATAGCTTTCACGTGACTTTTTATTTTTATGCTTATTACATCTTAGTGACCTGATTTTTACACAAATAACGACTACTTTCAAGTTTGCGAAGTCATATAGTTCTAATAACGTTCTCTTATATCTTATATCTTGCATCCTGTGATGAAAATTACCTTGTACGGCCCAAATTGTCCAGTGAATTTAAAAGTTACCTAAGTTGCTTAGAAAATGATCTTCCTGTTTGTTTTCATGACAATTTGTGATCTCATTTTCTTCTTCTTTCCTTTATTCTGTTAATACCCTTTCTTGTAGCAAAAATAATGTTCTATTCTATTGTACTTATTGTTTTTTCCCACACCTGTACTTTACTATTGATGTCTCTACCGTCTACATCGTTACTTCGTCATGGTCTGATTTCATCGAATCTGCTAACTTCCTTTTTATTCGGCGAAACGAGGTTTTGTTCGCCAAAATCCATTTTACTTGGCGGAAACATAACGAAGTCGCTTGCGCAATAAGTTCTACATCAATCGTTATCGTATAGGTCTTTCCAGTTTGTTACTTCGATGTTATGTAATTTGAGAATGTCGTATATCTACAGGTACCTCAAAACAAATTAATAGGTTGAATGAAATAAACAAAATAAAATGCAAATATCTGATAGTCTCTCTTAGCCAAATGATATTTTTACTCCTTTCCTTAGCATTTTTACTTGATGTAGGGTACTTTACTACAAATTATATCAAGTAATAAAACCTATGGACAAATTGTTCCGAGTTCAAAATTTTTGATTGGTTTTTAGACAGCATTATAATCGTTCAGACTTCCGATTTTCAGCTGTCAAGCTAAGTTAAGCGTTTTTCCGATAACGAAAATGCAATATTTGAGACCTTATATTCAACTGCAGATATCGCTTATATTAATCTAAAATTGGCGACAAAAGATACTTGAATCTTTAATCATGCTAACTCTCGTTCGCTAGACTATGATCAGGAAAACATTGTCTGATAGAGATCATGAATCTTTATATGATATTTTAAGTGACATTACAATCTTCCCACTATTAAATCCCCATCATGCGGTTGATAGCCACGTCAAACGGAAGATTCAACCACAGAACATTGTGTTGTTATAACCCTTCGTGATCTTTTCTTATCTGATAATAGGGGCATGGGTAAAACCCTAGCGGCACCAACATCGACCGTTGGGTTTTTTTTTGTCTTCCCCATTTCACACACTGGTCATATTAATCAGTGTACATTATTTCCTCACGTTTTCCTTCACCGTTACAGTTGTCGATAAATATACGTAAGTCTTCAATAAACCAAAAGACACATAGGTACGATACATTGCATTGAATGGTTTCGAACCAAGACCTCCCCGGGAGTTCGGCCACTGTTACGCTACCAACGCTCTCACCCTTCGTGATAGAGTCACCATAGTGTCAGACATAGTGTAAGCTCACCGTCTAAATGCGCCGGATACTTGTGAGCCGCGAAGCCGGTGGGTGCAGAAGGCGCTGAGTGTGTGTAGTGCGCAGGAGCAGTGGGCGCACCGTACGCGCTTGGAACATACTCCACGTGCGACGGCGGCGGCGGCCCGTACACTGCTGTCGCTGAAAATGAGGGTAGGCGTATGTTAGTCTTTGTACCCTACCTCCATGTCTGAAATTAATCCATCTGCTTGTCTTAGAGAAGATTTAGAGATTCAATCAGACCCCAAAAACTTTTTGGATTTGACACTTCACTTTTGAATAAGATTTTACCAATCATTATAGAATAAACACTTCCTCTTTCCTAAACCTCAGTTTTTTACTACTTTCCTCAATCAAAATCTCAAAACCACTCCCCGCAGAAGCGTCTTCTCAAATTATCTGTCATGTACTCGTATAGGTAATATGAATCTCTGCTAAAACTCAGTTTGCCAGAGGACAAAGTTAGTCAAGAAAGGATTTAGTTTTCTAAAAACTGTGTAGTAAAAGAATATTAAAAGGAAAATATTATGTGTGTTTGATTATGCAAAAGAGGTTTCCATTTATAGATATGACCCGGTCAAGGAGTTATGCATTTTGAGAGGTTATACGGAAATATGAATATTGATATTCGTTTTCGAATATCCTCGCTAATGTAGGTACCTACTTACAAGTGAATAAGTAGGCGTCACGTAATCGAATTTGAATAAATAATGTAGATGAAACCATGGAAAATCGATGTTTTATCGTACGTATACGTGTACGAGGATGTCACTGGTTCTTTTCTATTCTGTGTTAGTGTGTTATTACATGGACGCGATTGGCATAGATCGGTGACTTAATTATAGATCGTTAAACGTCGATTATTGTTTTTTATTATTTTGCACTGGTCACAGAAGAGAGTTGATTTGAGATACAGGAACTTCCTAGTTCGGAGGTCAGCGTTAATTATAACTAAGTTGTTCCTCACTAATTTTATTTAGTTTAATATAACATATGCTTAAGTTCCTACTGGTGTATGGACTATGAATCCTTTGTAATCTAACCGCACAAATAAACTTATTCTTATTCTTATTTCTTTGTTCGAGCTGTCATCTCCTCTGTCATCGATTGACAATAGATCCAACGACTATGCGACATCGATCGCGTCCATATAATAACACCCTTATCGCAATAAAAAGATATTCATTTATTCCGGAATATGACGAGGGTTTTTATATTTCTGGTCAAGCTTAGCAACACTACTAGGTACTATGCAAGAAGGGCTTAACTTAACTTAGCTCTTTCCTACGACCTTTCTGACTTCATCAACCCACTTTCAGTAAGGACACATTAATATTGTTAAAATTGTTTTTCAATTAATTGGCTGATGAGAGACATTTATCAATATCTTGAAGTATTTTTGGGCACCTACAACAGGTACCTTCAACATTTTCTCTATTTTCTTAAATCGATAATTCCTTCTGCTTATCTCTATGGAAGACATTATTATACCGGTCTTCGTAGGTACAAATGCAGCGATAGTTTTCCACTAAAATTCTTGTATAAGTTGCACCTTTCAACCTCAGACCACAGTCTTTAAACAATATTCACAAAGGGTGAATTTCCCAATACCTATTCTAAACCTTTAATGACTCCACCGCATTTTGGTCAAGGAATAATTTTATGAGATGGTTGGAATTAACCTATCTGGTGGTTTCGTGTATGTGCATAAGGTGACTGATAATTATTGATACGCCTGGAAATAACAGAGAATACTAACTTATAATTAACTCAAGCACAAAAGATAGGTATAGCGTCAGTTTCAGTTCATTTAGTTATGAAAGTCTTATGTTTCTGAAAAAAGAAAAACATCTGTAGGGACACTGTGTACAGACACAGTGCACACTGTGTTCTACACTGTAAATTCTTAGGACAGTAGTTTTAAATGGCACGCGGTTGCGCCCGTGTTAGGCTAGTCGTTTCTCTACCACCACCGTCATGTATGGTATACTTTCGGTAAAATTTTATGTTTGTGGCAACCCCGCTACTTAACTTAGGTTTATAAAAATACAACTGTCATTCGATCACTTTCGCATCCCTCACACCTCAGCGACACAGCACGAGCTCGCATTTTAAATTTCGTATTTCTGTTATCTTAACCTAAAAATCCACACCCCTTGGTCCTTATTTTCGACCCTAACCAGTCCTACCCCTGAATCGATTCGTTTCCCTCCCAAATTCCACGAAAAGTTATATTTTTGATGTGTCAGTGGTTCCAGCCTGTTCCTCGTCAGGTGAGTACCTAGCATACCCCTAAGACAACCTACAACCCCCTGCAGATTGACGGGAAAACTGTCGCCTAACAACATCGAAAGGGAAGAACCAAAATTCGCAGGGTTTGCTCTGAACCCACCCTCAATCGCGGCCTATCCCAGGCGGTGCACCCTCTATGCTCCAGGGTGGACATAATTTCGGAACAATAAATATCGGTTAAGAAGTCCAGTGTCTTATTGAAGATGACCCCTAGAAGACAAACCCTGACACGCCGACCTCCTAGACCAGTAAAGAGGTACAACTACAATACCTCTAAACATCAAAAATGATAATGTAATGCGACGAATTAATATTGATATACTCGCAATGGCTACAGTGGCAACACTGATTACTTCTGTCTATGCAGCATATAACAATGTGGAAAAAGTATTCAGAACCTGCATACTCACTTTCATTTACAACAATGCAAATCTCGACTATAAAAAACTAAACACCTTCCTAATTAATCTTTGTTGCATTGTCTGGGAGAGTATGAGTATTATTGCTTAGGTGTTCACATTTGTCAACATTTGCGTTTGTAATCTGCGTTGTAATTTCGTAATATTACTATGAAGACTAAAATTGGTCGACGTGCTTTAGTGAATGTCCTCGTTTATAGATTTATGAAATTTTAATTGTAGTATTGCTTGAGTTTGATCTTCTAATGCTTCTTTCTGTATCTTCTAGCCTATTAGGTTGTCTCCCATTTCTGGGGTCAATTGAGAGCGAAGCTCACGGGTCCAGGACCAAGTGAGATTCACTTCCTAAAGCTATTTCACCTGACGGTTCATCCTGCAAAAAATTTCGTACTATACGACAAGTGTTCAGGATTGCGGCTTTCTGCATTGTGATATATTATATGTATTTTGAGGAGATCTATTAGTTGCAAACTGTGATGTAAATGTTTGGATGTTATGCCTGTGCTAGAAAGAACCAGTGGCACAATGTATACTCTATCTAAGTTCCATATTCTGAGTACTTCTTCTATTAATTCTGTGTATTTATGTATTTTTTCAGCTATTGTTTTTTGTAAGTTATGAGTATTGGGGACGGCAATATCTTCTATATTATTATTAATCTTTTGTCTTCCTTTAAAATTTTGTCAGTTTTATATTTTCCCATGTTCTGTTACATGTTCATTTGCACTGGTCACAGAAGAGATTTGTCCTCCGAGATACAGGAACTTCCTAGTTCGGAGGTCAGCGTTTATTGTAAACTAATTTGTTGCTCACTAATTTTATTTAGTTTAATATAACATATGCTTAAGTTCTATAACATTCCTACCTGCGTGGTCGTGTGATAAGTTTGACACGTTTGTCTGCCTGTCTGTTTGTGTGTTTGGCATCATAACTTAACAACGGGGATCCGATTTGGACCCGGTTTAAAAAAAATTGACAATTTTGTCGAGTGTTCTTAGCTAGTTCTGATAATAATTGGACCAGTGGTTTCCAAGATCTTGAAGTATATTTAATGTTGTATGATGGAATATCTGGGACGGTAACAGTTATGTGGTTCGAATTTGAGCGCAAATGTTTGTGACCATGGTGACCTTCCCACATCTGGAACCTTGAGGATCTGATGAAGACAGGAAAAAGTAAGGGGATCTCCACAACGGTACGTCGGGGGTTTCTTAAATTTTTGATTTAGAGTTATTATGGTATTGAACCCTATTTAGAAAATGTCCGAGAAAGAAAGATTTTTTACTTACCATGCGGCTTCTTATGGCTGAGGGCTGCTGAGCTGACGATCTTCTTGCCGAGGTTGCTGACGGCGTCTCCCTTCACCGATATCACCTTCATAATAACAGACACGATTAAAAAGTACAACTGTTAATAAGTGCATTATATAAGTACAAAACCAAGCACAGTCACATGTAGGAAATAGTATATACAAGGCAAGTATATTTGATATTTAAAAAAAATACAAGACTAATTTTAAAAATTGTTTCGCTAGCATGTATCTACTATTAAATTTCATCAAAGTAAGTGTCAGAATTTGAAGAATCGATCCTGTAATTTTTGATAAAATCTTAAACATATTTTTGCTCCTGTATACCTTTAGCTACATGAAAGTGTACCAGTAACATAAAGGGGCTTGTGCGATTCATGCAAAGTTTCAGAAATGTAAAAAAGTAATAATAAATAAATGATAAACGGTTAAGGACCACGAGTCATATACCCTATTCCATATACAAAATGGGGGAAAAAATTAAAAACGTAGCGAGAACAGAATCAATAATGATTGTGATTCGTTAGTTGGTGTAGCAGAAACGATTCCCACTAAATACTTTAGTATTGTCTTCCTTAGAAGCGATCTCTTCTTTCGAATACTAAAGACAATCTAAAGAGAAATCTTCGATTAATGGCAATTTCGAAGATACTAATTCTGCCAATGACGAGAGAAGCGATCTCTTCGCGGCATACATCGGCAAAAGTTACAGTAATCCAATATTATCAAGTATCACCCTGAACACGCTTCTGGACTGGATTATTAACCGACAGTCGTTTATGAAGTTGACGAATACAAGAACAAATTCACCGGTAATTTAAAGGGTTCGAAGACAAGACACATTTAAAAAAAGAAAGTAAAATGTAATTTAAATACCTTTCCCAAAGTCGCGGCCAGTGCTCCACCGCCCTTGATCAGTTGTCCCTTGAGGATGGTGACTCCTCCAGTGATGGCCTTCACAGCTTGGAACAGGGTGTATAGGATAGACTTCTTGAGTCCCCAGAAGTCCACCTTTTCGCCGTGCTGTAGATGAAAATAATATGTTTGATATTGTACAAAACTCTAAAACCTAAGAAGCAGAAGAAATACAAGATCACAAAGGTAAACTTGGTATAAGAACTTGTGCCATGACATTAATTTGATAACCAACCTAACTTTGTAGCCTTCGGGAACATACCACATGAATGTTCCACTTAATAACCGGTTAGGCATTATGAAAAAGTCAGCATAATAGTCTAAACCTAACCTAAACTAAAAGATCCAGCATACGACATGGAATCCCTTCAGGCGGCTTCGGTAGACGGTAGCATTCTACCAACCTTGGGGTGCAGAGAGTAGAAATCTAGTACTGACATAGTCTCTGATACATTTCGATAAACGGAGATGCAAAAGAAGAGCTCCATCAGAGGATCCAAAGAAAAAGACTCAAATTAAATAATTATGGAAAAATTTAAACTGCATTTACACCATTGTACTCGTAACTAGAGTCGTAAAGTGCTTATACATTAAACTGAATTCAGTCGTCTGATTAAAATTGTGTTTAATTCAGTCAACTGTAATAAGCGCTTATGGCCTAGTGGGTCATAGATCAAATTATACGAGTGTCCTAGCTACTTATGATTTGTCGTGATTTGAATGACCTGCGCATGACTTCAAATTATACACTTCTATTACATAGGTGAGCAGTAAACCATCCTGGCTCCTTGGCCCAGTAATTATATTATACAATACATAATGGCTCATCATCTGAATTTTGTGCTGTACCTTGCCTAGATTTCTTTGAAAGGAAGAATATTGTCATACGTTTGATTCCATATCGGCAAAATAATAAGATTACTTTAAATTCAAGATCACAATAATATTATGAAGTTGGTTATTGTAATTACATGGTTTAATGTGTATCAATACACTTGGGTACCTACGTAATTTGGAGGGAGACCAGCCTTAGATAAACATGAAGAAATTAAGAGAACAGTAATAAAAGTGACTCAACAAAAAATAGAATAAAATAAATAAGGTCAATAAAACATATTTACCGGCTCATATGAGTACCCGGAATGCTCATCATGGCCAGACTTGCTGGAGGCCGAGGCAATGAAGGCCGAGGCCTGGCCCAGTAGTCCCACCTTGCCTTGGAGGCCGGACGAGGCTTTGGAGACCACCGCCGAAAGGGCCTGCGCTGATGACCTCTTTGTCCTGTGAAAATTGGGTTTACTGTCATTGTTGCTGGTTCTACCAGGTTAGGTACTAAATGAATTTATCCAGGTTGCCCCTGGTGACACCACGGGGAATTAATATCCCCTCCACTGATTTTGTGATTCCTTCCTACTTATTTTCATTGTTGGATCACACGCGCAATTTCATTTTCAAGTATTAGGTTTCGCAATCTCCTCAGCTGCTAGACCCTCGACAAGCAGTTACAGCTGCTGCGGACTCATGCAGCGGAGGACTGCTGTGTCGATGATGTCAGGGGCCAGCCCCGGCTGTGTAGGAGTCAGCCCAGGCTGTGTAGGAGCCACCAGAGCAGATACCAGCCTTATGATATAGCAGCAACACAAACAGAACAAACCTCATGATCTCTTCAGCTGCTAGACCCTCGGCGAGTAGTTCTAGCTGCTGCGGGCTCATGCGGCTGATGGCTGCCATGTCGATGATGTCCAGGGTTATCCCCTGCTGTGTAGGAGCCGCCAGAGCAGACGCCAGCCACGCGATGCAAAACCACACCTAGGGCAAAAAGAGATACGTCAGTTTGAACTCGCATGATTTCGGTTTCAAGGATTAAGTTATTAGGTTATTAGGATTTCAAAATTAGTTTGCACCTTACAAATGGATCCATACGATGTGAGGAGCGGATTCTCGAATAAGAAAAAAATTGTTTGGTAGTTAAGTTAGTTAGTTAACCTAGTTAAGTTACCGATCGATTACCTATTGCTATTTCACTTTCACCCAAGGTTGCATGGAGGAGATCGCTCTGAGTGATAAGGCCGCCTTTGTAGAGGGGCGCCTCTAGCGTTGGCCGTCCACTAGTCCCTACCATGCCGTTGGTAACTCTACCTTCTATCTTCCTGTCCACGGACGACCGGAGTCATAATCTGACCGCCCCCTCCCCTTCCCTCCCAACTTACCGCCCTAAGACAGGCTAATCCACCATTCCTCATCTTCCATGAACCATAACATAAATTACGAAAACATTAGTGTAACGAACTTATAGACATCATCGGCCAAGCCTTGGCAGTGAAAAGCGAAAGTTTTTATGCGCGTGCGACGCCGGTAAGCCTCGATGTCGTCATCGCATCGCCCGCTTGCCGCGTCTTCCGTTATTTATTACCCTGGGCCTTAAAACACGTGGTTGGGTTCACACCTCTTGCCTCTACCAACAATTTGGTACCACACACGCAGCAGGTAATGAGATATATTATATGTATATCTTTCCTTCATTTCACTGGTGTATCGCCTAGCTGACGCACGTCAACTGACGATTGGAATAGAAGAGTAGCAATAGCCCTCTTCCGAGCGCGCGAGCAAGATAGGTAGAGAGAGGTATCATAATGTAACATAATATATCAAAATAGATGTATTGAGATGTACATTAATGTATATTTCCGTATCGCTCAGTATCTTAAAATGAAAGATCCTGAAGGATCTTAAGGCAAGATGTATTGAAAATGTCTTGCTATAATTATTCATCTCTATATTATAGCTGCCGTAAGTGACGGTCTTTATAGTTTATAGGTACAGTCTATTAATTTTAAATTATTATCATTTTATATCCCGCCCCGCGCCTCTCTTGCCGCGCAAGCGACCCCACAGTCAAGCGTTTTCCAATAGGTATCTTTATTTCATACATGGAAGGAGTTTTTTTAGACTTTCTAAAAGTCCCATGGCAAATATTTCATATACAGTGACTCACGTTGTCAGTGATCAAATACAGTACTTTGATAGTTACGTATAATCTTGGTCTTTTGCAATACGTAACTTGTGAACGAACTGAACTGAACGAATGAATATGAAAGAGTTTTTTCGTTTGCTGGAAACGCATGAAATAGGGAAGTACCTAGTCAATATGGGAATTTTACATTTTGAATGTTTCTACATTCACAGTCGACCACAGTACAAAACATTTGTGACAGAAGAGATTAGCTATGTTGTTCGACGGTATCTACCTCTTTAACAGATTTAAAGTATCCTCGAGTTTCGTGGCCCATATTTACAAACTGCCGCACGTCGATAGTTTTATTTATCTAACCGAAATCACTTCCGAGAGCGGTTTAATAATCAACTAACGGTTAGGTTAGTCACTAACCGAAGTTTAATGTGGGTTACGGCAGTGAAAGGAAATGGTAGAACGGTGACCTAATATGTTAAACATAGATTAAATATTCATGGAATTTTTAAATCTAGGTATTTCTTGGCGAGAATAGAAAATCAGAAATAGGTGGCGTTATCTCTGTTATCTGTTAAAAATACTTGATGCCTCATTAAGTTCGTACCTACATAAGCTTACCGTAACGCGTAATTTCTTTCGTTATGTATTGTAAGTACATACTTATAATGGTTCTTTTTCTTCCAAGACTATGACTGGGAACACCTGTGACGTTTCAAATACGTAAAATTAGCTACGTAACTTTATTTTTTTAATAGCCCATAGACTGTCCCACTGCTGGGCAAACGCCTCCCCTCCTCCTTTACATTTTTCCGTATCCTCGGCGTCATTATATATTTTTTCTTGGACATTTACGTCCAACGTAGATAAAGTTGGTAAAACTTCTGATTCATTAGAAACTCCTTCTATGGTCACTATACCTAATTACTAACTATAAGTTATCAATTTAATATGTTACATATTATACTAGTTTCATTCTAGACAATAGAATGACGATTTATGGTCAAATTGATTCATTCGGAAGTAATTGTGCGGTCAATGACGTATGGCATCATTCCCGTTCTTTATGTCATAGGACAGTGGAACTGGACACATGATTTCCCTCAGCTTGTTACTAACCACGAGATTCGATAATTCTGTAATTGTTCTGCGGTTTCCAATCCACCAACAGCGATCACAACTACTACTGAAATCTTTGACGCAATTCTGCTGAAAACGATCGGTTTATTTTGGTAATATACTAAGTCAACTAAGTAGTTAAATTTGTATGAGTGGATTTTCTTCTATCGCGTAACATCCATGGAGTGATTCGAGTAGGTCTAGATACGAGGAGTCTAGTTTCCTTTTGACGTTACTATTTGGACTACTGTAGTAAATAGTAACATAGCCTAAATACTAGGTACTCTAGTACAATAGGCGGTCTACGTAAACAGTAACTACAGACAGTTAAAAAACCATCGTGAAGCAATACCTATGTCTATATTGAATACCTATTAGGCCCAGGCAAGCGTGAAATAACCACACTGCGTACAAGCACTCTGCCCACTTCCTTTTGGGACGGTTTTTATTTCAGTTTTACAATCGGATGTCAGTTTACATTGCCATATAAGGATTGATATTATGTGGCAAGTTATTACGTAATAATACGTATAATTTTACAGAGAAATTGAATTATAAGAAGGTAGGTAAGTACTTTCGATCTTTTTTTGTGGCGGATCCAAAGAAACTCAAAACTTATTTAGAATTGAAACTATAGTAAGATATACCTTTATTATTGTTCTTTTTTTTTTCTTCCAAATTTTGTCACTTTTATATTTTCCCATGTTCTGTTACATGTTCATTTGCACTGGTCAAAGAAGAGATCTGTCCTCCGAGATACAGGAACTTCCTAGTTCGGAGGTCAGCGCTTATTGTAGGATAACTGGTTGCTCACTAATTTTATTTAGTTTAATGTAACATATGCTTAAGTTCCTACTCCATTGTAATCTTACCGCACAAATAAACTATTCTTATTTTTTAAATTACTCACTGATAAAATTCGGAAGTCCTCCGACTAGTTTCGGCCTGTTTTCAGGTCCGATCACGGACAGTGCAAAGCACCTGTCGACACGGCGACGTTTTGCCAGGTACTCTCCGTGATCAAGGTCTTTGAAACAGGCCGAAAGTAGTCGGAGGACTTCTGACTTTCATCACTTAGTAATCCTTGATATAATCATATACTTACATAAAAGCTCAAAGGTACGGAAAATAAATAAATTGACGATAAATCACCTGTATTTAATACGTAATACGATATAATTATGTGCTTACGTATTATTTAGTAATATTAACATTTACCGCCAGTTGCACGAAACGTTGTTAAAATACACATGCTATCCCTATTCTACGCCATAGCTCTAGATAGAGATGAGACGAGACTTATTGGCAGCCTTAACATTAACGACGTTTCTTGCAACTCTCGGTTAGTATATCTCCATACAGTTTTCACTGATCAGTTGATCAATCGTTGTAATCAATTGAAAATTGATGTAGGTATTATTATAAATAAACAAAATAAATAGTAGATACGAGTACTTTCATACTTCCGGGTAAGTAAGTACTTAACTAAAGTGGTAATCGTCACACATCGTCGCACGCGCATAAAAAATGTAGTGAATGCAATACAGGATCAAGCAATCGAACTTTGCGACGGTGCTCTTGTTAATGCCGCGGCAATCGGCCCACAACTATAAATTACTACCTATAGAGCGTCGGTGGCACAGTGTCTAGGACACCGGACTCTCATATGCGGGAAGGTCCGGGTTCGAAACAATCAGTGCCATGTACCAATGAGTTTATCGTATTTTTCGAAGACTTACGTACAATAACTGACTGCTCTAACGGTGAAGAAAAACATCGTGAGGAAACCTGCACACTGAGATGACAAGTGTGTAAAATGGGGTAGGCACAAAAGGTCCTCAAGGGTCGAAGTGCCGCTGGGGTTATTCCCGGCCCCCATCATAAGATAAATTGCTACCTACTTACTTACAAGTATTATTATTATTTTAGTTTTGTGTGACGTCAAATCGTGCGGCGTGGTTGTTTTATTTGCATGCTCATCTGTTTCTGGAAAAGGATCTCTAATTAATCCAGAAATTATGTGGGAATTCTTCAAGATGGTAATGCCATGTAATATGATGGAGGTCAGGATATTCTACCCATAGTTAATATCTAATAGAAACTCTGTAAGTGTAGATTTAGTATAAAGTAAGTACCTACCATTCAGTCATATAATTGATCTGCAAATTGCAAGGGTTAATTTTGCTTTGTTTGTAGAGATAATTAAACTTCTTTTTAGGAACACATCAATTAGTTATTTTAATTTTAGATACGTGCTCGTATTGAATAAAGGTGGTGTGATGATTAAGATGAATCCAGTTCAAAAGTGATTGCTTACGATAAAAATTGGTTTTATTTTGGCGGAAATATATTGGACTGTTCTAGATTCAAAAGCACATCGATTAGTTATAGATAGTTAATATTGTACTCAATATTATAATAGCGGAGAACTCGCAGTCATTAACGAAAGTGCAAGTTAACTCACGAGACTGGATCCGGTTCTCTGTCAAAGAGACAGCTTTCTTTCCTCCTCAAATCTAGTTTACTAATGGGTTTAGCTGAATTGTTTACATCTTCAAGTCCAGTCTGAGTATTAGCACAATATATATAGCCAGATACAGAAGGTCCGCTTAATACAAATGCGTGAATGCGGCGATCTCAAATCGAATCAGACTAAGTCAGTCGCGAATTACACGGACTGTAGCACAATCGCGTGGTACGTTTTTTTTAGTCTTTAATTATTTATAGCCTCAAAATTACATCAAATATAATAAGATGATAAAAATTTCGCATGACATACACAGTAGAAAAAAGTAAGATGACAAAGTAACTTTTGAATTTTGACTAAACCAAAATAAATTTTACAGCATTAGCAATTTATTCCAAAATTTTAATATATCTAAACAGTGGGTTGATATTGCAGAAATCAGTTTTTTTTACTTCTGAAGACCCTATCCCCAAACCATTAAAGATGTACTTAAGATGTGCTAACTTACTTAAACGAAATTTATTCCCAGAAATATTTTACCCATTTTTCACTTTCAAAGAAAGAGCCTTCTTATAAACTGGGAATATATTTCCCTATCGGCATTTGCAGACAGTTCAAAATTCGATAGTCGTGTGCCTCGGCCGTTCCTCGTCCGCGCCCGACTTCTCTTCTGTGTGATCTGCGGCTTAGGTAGACAGGTACCTGAGCTGGATGTAGGTCCTTGCATAATAATGTCTGGGTATGTTACATAAGGCGACAAAGGGTCTTAGTGGATACTATTACACCTAGTAGACGGCGGTAGGCTCGCCACCTATCACGTTCGTCCACCAAATCTTGCAACGAAAAGTAGGACCTATACCTACGATGAAGGTGGTTCCTCTGTCTACCCCGTCAAGGATTATGGATGTGAGAGTTATGCTTTACTTACTATGTTTGTTACGCAATCACCTATAAGTGGTATACCTAAACGGATGGACGAGTTTGCAATAGTGCATAAAAATTGGCATATTATTAGAACCTAGGTAGGGTACATGGATTGGGGTGGCTCGAGTAAGTAGTAGATTCCACCACACGCAAAATAGGCGCTGAAAACGTCGAGTTGCGGAAACCAGCCCGTTATATTACATTACATAGAACCTAGATGTACCTAAACGAGGACTAAGATGAAGTTATGTGCCGGTAATTACGTATTATAGCTGTAACGATGTCGACTTCATCATCCATATCAACCTCTTTGCCATCATTTTCAACGCCTTCGTTAGCGTTTATCTCACCTCATTTCGTGTTGGCATCTTCATTTCTTCATTATCATATCATTCATCTATATTTTCAAAATTCAAATCATATTCCCATTCCATTTCTAAATTCCATTATTCCATTAATTTCATTGTTTTCTTTGTATTTTGCACTTTCTCTCTGTATTTTGTCTTGAACGGCCGTTTCTCCTTTTATTTTTGTCTCCTACTACTACCTATTGGTAGTAGTAGGAGTAATATTCTACGTTTACTATTTTCTGTGTTCTGTTCCTTAAAAATATAATTTCGATTACCAAGTTCTTCTATTACTTCATCTGCACACTGTCCTAGAACCCTGCTAGCCGGCACGTAGACCTAGCATCCATTAGCATTAAGAAATAGCAAAATAGCATGAAAAATTTAGTAACAATGGCACACGCCACGAAAAACACCTTGTTACGATCATCTATCGCTAGATAATATATATTGTGTAACGTTATGCATCGTATTGTAACATAACCTGTTACGAATTGGTCAGCGTCACACGTAACAGTTTGAGAACAAAGATTGTATCTCGGAACCAGTCTAGGGTTAACAAAGTAAGTATATGGACTGGTTCTCAGGAACAAGGAAGTGTAGTAGTAGTAGGTTAAGCAATTGTCCAAATAAATAGTTTTCTATTCTATTTTTATCTAGAGGGCGTACTAGGTATTTGTTATTTAACTTATGTGGTTAAAGCGAAGTTCGAAAAATTACATGTCCAGAGATTTAAAAATTCACAGATCTGGTGCTTTACACGACCTTCAGAGGATATTGAAAGTGAACTTAATTCTACATCATCTAATAAGCATCTGATCTCATATAACAACACCGGAACCCGAGCGCGCCCCTGCCCTCCAGCGCTTCTCATACGAACACCTATAAATCAAAAAGTTATTAATGTATTTTCAAAATTCAAAAAATACCCCGAGATATTACCCTCCTCTATATTTTAACATAATTAAAATAAAATAAAATAAAAAAATGGACACTAGTTAAGATAAGATGCACCTAAAAACGACCATTTTTAGCTATTATTTCGGTTTTCACAAGGTATTAGATATTAAAAAAATGTTTTCACCATATTGTAACCCTTGTCATTATATATTATATTATATCAGCCTCCTCTCTCTTGTGCCACCTTTCGTGGTCCTGTGCAATTCGCATCAGTGTTTTACCTGCGACTTTAGTGATATCGTCGAGTCACCTAGTCGCTGGACGACCAACTCCCCTTTTCCCTGATCTTGGCCATCATTCAGTAACTCTCCACCTGCCAGCCATATGCCCTGTCCACCGCCATTTCATGTTTCAATACGTTTTCTATTTCACTTGGGGTACAACTCTCGATATTTTCGAATACATTTCAGATTTCTGAGTTCGCCGTCCTCGTCACAGCTAAGTAAGACAAATTGATGCAATCGCTTCCTGCTTGATAGGAATATAAAAGTCTAGGGCGGAGCCACTTTCTACATACAACCTGTGTCTGCCCGTCAAACATGTCGGCAGGCATTGCCAACAAATACGCCAAATACTTATAATTTAACGACACCAGTGCCCAGTGCATTCAGAAAGCAAGACGGCTTCACTTTCGTACGGTTACTTTGCCATGTCGATAACCTACACTTCTGCTTGGTCGGTTACTATTTTTTTGTTGGTGGTAAGTAAGTGGTCACCGTCTCACCTCTCTTTAATTTTATGACAGGATTTTCGATGCTCTGTTTACCTTGAGGACTTAAATGGAGTAAGTACCTCAGTAGAAATCTAGAATAATAGATATGTAAGGGTTAGGTCCGATTGCGTTTCAAAATCGCCGTAGTATGCTTTAGCATACATTACTACTACATTTCACAGTTCTCTTACTGTTACTGTTTCTACATGTCACAGACTACATTCGCATATGTTAAAAAGAGAAGATAGTTTCACATCTTCTCGACTCGTATATTCTACAAATAGACGAAATCAATAACTTGTGAAGAGAAACGATATAAAAGTAAAAGCTTGTGTTAATCTAGAATTAGTAAAATATCTTCTCTCTGTAAAGTTTGACCCCGTTTTTTAATGAGCTATCTAGGCAGTAGAGTTTAGGTAAATCTTTACGAGTACTAGTGAATATTCGTCTAATTTGGGTAAGGAAAAAAACACCTATCCTAAAAACGGTCTCTACAATAAAATGTCTAGTTTTGACCCCAGGCCAAGGATAAAGAAACTGTTACAACTATTGGAGCAAGAAGAAGAGTAAGCATGAGAAAAAGTGTTCAAGAAAATTAATAACATATGACTGATGCCACAGTTGCACGGCTTTTTGGTTCTCGACAGACAAAAAGCTTATGTTGCAATGGTCATAAGAAAAACCCAAACACAAGCGACCGAACTTTCTCAATATTTCCATACAAACACTGATGACTGTCACCATTTGACCTCCTGCTACACTACATAAGGCACCAACGGGAGAAATTGACGAATATCACCTACCATTTTCTTCACCTTACGCCCTGTATCTACAAAAATACATGCTGATGAAACGTAACTCTCTCTTTTATCGGTGTGTCTTTGGGTTGCCAAAGTTTCCACTGATCCATTCTATAGTAGACCAATAACATGTGTATATAATTCTAAAAAACTACTTTCGATTTCTGTGCTTTGCACCTCCATACTACGTTTCAACTTACTATTATCGCTCCATTGGTCGTATGGATCCCTTCACTTTTATCGCGTATGTTTTTTCAACGCTAGGCAGATCATTAGGTGTTACTGTAATGCAACTGTTTTGTAACGGATGACCTGTGATGTCTACGTTGAGTTTATAAGCCACGAATCATGTCATGTTATATTTTATGATGCGATGATTGATGGATTATGTCATGTCACGATGCCACTGCTGATACGAATCTTTTTCTCTCGCATGCTGGATTTGTTGATGCGATGTTTTGAATCTATCAATCTTTATTTAAGTCATTACAGCAGCAGGTAACAACCGTAAAATCAACTGGTTTTATATTCAGTATCGTATCTTTGCAATGAGCCTTTCTCAGGTATACAAATATGGGCATCAATTCCTGCGTGGCTGCCAAATCTAAAACTAAACTTGCAATGACACTGTTTAAGTGTGAGGGTGACGTTTCACTTAGCGTATGATACGCCAGAATTAACGCCATTTAGGTAGTCATTGAAATATGTCACTGCATTGAGTAAGTACTCGTAATTTAATTTTAAATCGATTTCCGTCAGCAGTTGAGGGTAGAATGGTAGGTGTGATTAATATTGGATCGAACAATACCCCTGGTATTGCACGTGTCTCTAGGCGACGGTGACTACTTACCATCAGGTGGCCCGTCTGCCTGTTTGTCGTAGACTATTTATAAAAAAAAGGACAGGAGTTTTTCACATTGAGAGTGTACAAATAGACTGCATTGTAGTTTGAACAAGGGGTGGTTCCTCGTGCTCCACCTGCGTTTCACACCCAGTTGGAGAACGAGGAATAGCAGTTGCTTTCGTGAAGCATATAGTAGAGACTTCTAATTTAGGTTCTTAGAGAGCACGTAGAGGTTTCTAATTTAGGTACTTTTAGCAAGTAAATGCCATCACACACGGCAGCTATGATATGGAGATGTATATTTTAGCAAGACATATTTCAATACATATTGCCATAAGATCCTTCAGGAGCCCACACACGGCAGCGTATATTTTTTACATCTTTGATCTTAAGATACCGAACGATACGGAAATATACATTATGATACATCTCTCTACCTATCCTGCTTGCGCGCCCGGAAGAGGGCTATTGCTCCTCTCCTATTCCAATAATAGTCGACGTGCGTGAGCTAGGCGTTACATCAGTAAAATGAAGGAAAAATATATATGAGTATCTCTCTCTCTTAGCTGCTGCGTGTGTGGTACCAAAAAATATACATCCCGGGATGTAATGTACATCACTGTATATTATAGCTGTCGTATGTGACGGCCTTTAGCCCTTTGTCAAGGCCGGAATCACCTATATATCCAAAATTGCTAGTATTAAGAGTTACAACCTAGCTCATCACTTTATACTGATTTTTCTGTAATTTCTCTGGTTCTATCTGTTGTGTTTACCTAATAAATAAATTAAAATAAAATTCGTAAGTGTTACTCATTTACCAGCTGCTAGAGCGTTCGCCTGTCTGCCTATTTATAGGAGAAGGTATCAATGGAAAATTCTGATAGCTTCACTTGAAGTTTTGATATTACAACAAAATTATGAGCAAGGGTAACTATAATACTATATCCTTATCAGATTTAAGGTGCTCAGTAACAATTTTTTCCGAATTTTGAACCAAGGCTGCTCATGGTAGCAGAATCCAAATGGTATTTATATACCATTTTGGTAGGTTGTCTGGAAGAGATCGCTTTTAGCGATAAGACCGCCTAGATTGTATTAATCGTTTTGTACGCATTGTATCACACTAATTTTGTGCAATAAAGAGTATTCATTCATTCATTCATTCATTCATTCATTTTTGGGTTTACCACCAAGTGACCACCAACAAGCGATTCTCCCATTTACTTTCAAATGTCAGAGAGAAGGTAATCACTGTTGTTTTAAACTCAGTCAAGTGAATTAGCGCATGCTCAGTGACATTTTGTCATGCTATTGACAATCGGTTCCGTAATCTGACGAAATACTATCCAAGATCATGATCACGAAAATTAATTTTAAGTATGGTTTTATTGCGTGTGAGCGTCGGTGGTCTAGTGGCTAGGACGTCGGACTACCATGCGGGAGGTCCGGGTTCGAAACCATGCAATGCCATGTACCAATGAGTTTTTCCGATTTTTTCGAAGACTTGCGTACATTTACCGACTGCTCTAACGGTGAAGGTAAACATCGTGAGGGAACCTGCATGTCTGAGGAAATTAAAAGTTTCAGAAGGCGTATGAAATTCACCAATCAGCACTGGGCCCGCTCTGTGGATCATGGCCCGTACCCCTTTGTGCAAGGGGAGGCCTGTGCCCTAACAGTGGGGACTTTAATAGGCTGATGATAAGGTTTTATTTCCATTATCTTGATTCCCATTATACTGCCATGGATTTAGGGCTTAGGCATACATCATTGAAATAGATACTTACTTAATTTATGAAAAAAAAAAATATGGTTTGTATTTGTTTGTATTTCATTATGGACGTGAGAGTTATTCTATGCTATGCTATGCTAAAAAATTGTTAAGACCCCAAGAATACTTTTCCTTAGTGACAATAAACGCTAGAGTCACACCTTTTTACTGAGTTATTATTCACATCAGTGAAACTTATTGTAACATGGAAGACGTGTGAAATTGTAAACATATTAGTTAGTAACATACTACGTATGTCGCTAAAATTATATGCGTGCGACAGGGTATTAACCTTTTTTTTATTGCATCAATCAACTAACATGGGCATCATGCAAAATGATCTGCAATTAGTTTTTCGATATCTCAACTAACATCAGAGTTATTGAGATAATTTAATGGTTTATGTTAGTACTGGAGAAATTTTCTTCTCTGTCCCTTTCTAGCAAAACAGTCCTTTTATATGTAGCTAGGACCTGCTTGTATGACGCTAGGGAACTATAACGTCATAATTCTCTATTGCAGTTTCTTTCTACCGTCTGATTTTAGATTACCTGTAGCTATTTTATTTTTAAACGAAGTTTAATTATGAATACTTGGAAAATACCCTCTATTTTTCTTTTCGCTATATAATCATACTATTTTTATATCATTGAGCCCGAACTTCGGCTCTTCTCATTAAGTCGCTGCCAGCCATGGCATTACCTCTGGACTTGCATAATAAATATTAATTTGTTCTTCACTTAGACTTTCCTGTTTGTCTCGCAAAATAATGAATGAAAGTGTTTCGTTTACTCAGATCTTCAATTAATTAAATTTAATGAGAATGACAACCGGTTATAACTATAACAGTATAATAATTAGTAGTTTACTTCCATCTCAACCGAAACAATGTCCTTATACAATATTATGTAACACTTGTTAAGTTACCACTAGTTATATTAGCTCTGTAAAAAGAGCTCCTGAAAACTTGAAATCACTGAAGTGGAGACATAAGCAACGAATACCTACTTTTTATGTATTCTTTGCATGAATATTTAGGTCTCTGAATGCATTTAAAAGCCATTAACATTATGCGTCATAAGAGTCTTATTTATCTACATCCATTTCACTTTCGATCTAATCTGAGCATGCCAGTTTTCTCCGACATTAGTAATTATTATTTAATCTATGATCTGGCTAGACCAATGTTTACAAAAACATTCTGATTTTCGATAGGATTTGAGTCAATTGATACAAAGTGGTGTAAGTCTATGAAATTAGATATAGTGGAAAATAAAATTATACAGTAGGTAAGCAACACTAAAGTAATACAATTTTTTTGCTACACACAGGCGTAGGTGGCGAGAAAGATCAAGTCTGTACAAAACTTGGTACTTTTGAATTCAGGAAATGTAACATTACTCAAGTAACCGCAAACACAGCAAAGGAAAGGCTCATGAAACATAATTGCCAATGTCAATACCCCATACCTTGATATTACGCGAACTCGTCATCCTGTCAGCTTCAACCGCGAAAGTCACTACACACACTCTATCACTTCACTTAGCACCCGGCGGGTTAAATCAGTTTCACTTATGTTATGCCGCTTAAATGTTACTGGCTGTAAAGGATTCGGAATTTAAATGACGCTCACCGATTTGCCGCCGAATTCGGTTGGTTAGTTGACTTTCCCGCGCGCGGTCGATGCGCGTGCGACGTCTGCAAAGGCACTGTCACTCTCACCTGCGCTGGAGGTGGTTTTTTCTTTTATTCGACGGAATCCCCGCTCCCAGAGTGGTGCATTATCGCATAACAGCTTCGGGTGTTATCGATAGCGGTGATTTGGGGCATCGACCGGAGATTTTGTCGGTTACTTTTTGGATTTACTCGTCCTAAATGAATTGAGGTTGTGAAAGGAGATGAATAGATGATAGAGGTGCGCAATCGCATCTAGTTTGATGCATTGCTACTCGTGTGTTACCGCATGTATTTTTTTTGGGTAAGCCACTCGCGGAAGACTTCCAAAATTATGTTGTTTCAACATTTAAATTTGTAACATGGAATCGAGCAGAAGTCTTAGGTAATGTGAAAGGTAATAATATTAGTCAGTAGGTGTTTCCAACAGTATTACCTAAAAAAACACAACTTGACTCACTTTCGGAGCGTGAATAGAAGGCTTCAGACTTTGCGCCAGTTACAAGAAATAACCTTAATGTTAAATATTCCTTAAGTCTCGTGTCATTTGTATCTAGAGTTATAGCGTGGAAAGAAGCATGTACTTATTTTAATCAAGACTTAACTTATTAGATTTAACGGGTTTTACTCATTGCGGAGGTTGGTACGGCGTTTCCGTTTAACAACAACAACCTTCAACTCTTTCGAAAGCCTCCCTGAGTAACACCCGTTAAATCTAATAATAATTTAATATGTCTAACTTGAGTTTTAGTTCTAATATTTAACTTTTTGCACGCGTAGTCACACTGAAAGAAAGCTTGTTAGATTTAGAGCATATAACGTAATTTTAATTCATTTGAACAAATTACTTGATACATACGACTGAGATCTTGGTTGAACGTAACAAACAGACTTTATATGCTCGTATTGAAACAAGTTCTTGTTGGAAGTAATCAAGCTTTTCTTTCAGTGCATATCAACCTCATTTTAATACTGCGGCGGTGGTTTGTCCAGTGGCTAACACATAGAGGGAAGTACTTTGTCGCTTTAAGTTTTTGTCACTTTCATACGAATGTCATGAAATCATAACAGAATCTTATTGTATCTTGGAACAAAAGTTTTTAGTCTATTGTATCATATTAGAGCTTTGAACCAGTGAAGAAAACATTGTTCCCATTCCTCAGGCCGGTTTTTTTTTTTAAATTAGATGGAATATTGTCATATCATCCATCAACTGCCACTTCCTCGCGCAATTGTGTGTTTATTTTCCAAGATTTTCCAGTATTTGATGGATATGCAAGCGTCGGTGGCCTAGTGGCTAGGACGCCGGGCTCCCATGCGGGAGGTCCGGGTTCGAAACCATGCAATGCCATGTACCAATGAGTTTTTCGGATTTTTTCGAAGACTTACGTACATTTACCGACTGCTCTAACATCGTGAGAAAACCTGCATGTCTGAGGAAATAAAAAGTTTCCGAATGTATGTAAAACATGTGAAATTCACTAATCAGCACTGGGCCCGCTCGGTGGATTATGGCCCGTACCCCTTGTGCAAGGGGAGGCCTGTGCCCTAACCGTGGGGACATTAATAGGCTGCTGATGACCAGTATTTAATAGCCCTTACAAAATGCCAACAATTTTCATATATTCTAAGTTTTCACTTTTCAATCATATTTTACACCTGAAAAAACTTCAAATCGCTGTCGACATACGTTTTTTTAAGTACAATCTGTTCCCTGACTTCTGACCCCCACAATTCTGACTATCGGTATCGAAGGCGACAATGGCTCAAAGAGATGAAACTGCGGCGGAAGCGTCGCCGGATCGAATCCACCTTTAGACCATTCTGGTGGACAACGCCTAGGACAGGAATTTTAGCCTAGATGGAGTGGTTAAGGAAGAATATTTTTAATTAAAAAAATTGGCCAGAAAATTCAGGACACAGACTGTATAATAGGGATAGAAAAAAAATTAAGCTCTATTAATACGAATATAAGAATAAGAATGAGTTTAACATGACAAAGTATTCATAGTCCATACACCAGTAGGAACTTAAGCATAGGTTATATTAAATTAAATAAAATTAGTGAGCAACAAGTTAGTTTACAATAAACGCTGACCTCCGAACTAGGAAGTTCCTGTATCTCGGAGGATAGATCTCTTCTGTGCAAATGAACATGTAACAGAACATATACTTATTGTAACTATAGCTAGGCTGATGATGATGGTTATAATATTGATGTTGTTGCCCTGAATCGAAATTAAAAAAAAACAAATGGCGTTCTGATTTACCCTAGATCCACCGTGTTATCTAACCGCCTGCAATATCCTCGAACGCATCCGGCGACCTGCGCTGCGCAAGACTGGATGGTTTCTTCGTAAAGCAGCAATAAGCTGGCTTTTGCCCGCGGCGTGCGCGGGGATTTCCATGTGAGACGGATTTGACCGTTATAGACATTCAACCGCGTTACTGTTACCCAATTTCTTTCTGAGATTTATATCTTACGAGTGTTGAACGCTTGGTAAAAGTAGCGGTTAGTCAATTTTTATAATCCCCAGTAGATAATATAAAAAAAAAAAAATTGATGCAGACAGTATCTTTTACATTTTGACAGATTTCCCTGGCTCCCACACTAGGATACCCTGTGTTGTGGGGGCCAGTCTCTTCCGATAAATATAAATTATGAAAACATAAGGTAATGCAATAAATTAAATAGTTAACCATGCGTGTATGTGCACACACACATACACACCCTGTGCATGTGTGCGGGAGATGGTTTGTGTGTGAGGGGGATGAGCGTGAATGGTGTGTGTGTGATGTGTGGTGTGTGTATGTTGTGTGTGTGTGAGGGGGTGTATGTTGGTAGGTGTAAGGGTCAGTGTGCGTCCACATTCCTCAGTGCTTTTCCTTTTCAGGCTATCCACCTTGACCATCTCTAATAGGCTTATGCATTAGGTACGAGTACTTACTAACGATTTATTAATACATCTATTATTCTCTGCGAATGACGACGTCTTGTGTGAATATGTCGCTATGCATAAACAGAAAGAAAAATATTGTTATATATAGATACGATTGATTACTAATTCTATTATCGTTAATCATAGTAAAATGAGAACACCGTTTTAAAGGGAAACGTTCGGGTATTAAATTTTATCTATATAATTGGGCAACTACTGAGTAGTTATAGAGTTATATGTAAGAAGAAATACATAAGATAGAAGATATGAATCAGTAGCTATAGTTGATCCCTGTAAGTATGAAAAACATAAGATAAAAGATATGAAGCAGTAGCTTATAGTAGATACCTGTAAGTATGAAATATATAAGATAGGAGATTTGAAACAGTAGCTATAGTTGATCCCTGCAAGTATGAAATACATAAGATAGAAGATATGAAACAGTAGCTATAATTGATCCCTGCAAGTATGAAATACATAAGATAAAAGATGTGAAACAGTAGCTACAATTGATCCCTGCAAGTATGAAATACATAAGATAAAAGATGTGAAACAGTAGCTATAATTGATCCCTGCAAGTATGAAATACATAAGATCGAAGATATGAAACTGTAGCTAAAGTAGATAACTGCAAGTATATAAACCTTGACCAGTATTATAAAATCCCTCGCCATGTAGCACAATAAGTATTTTTTCTTACTCAGATAAAATACAAAAATATTCGACACTGCGTTATGTATGATGGATCTATTATGTGCTAAACCTGAGATGTGAACCAATTGCAAAATATTTACTGCACTGCAATGTAACTGATGAGTCATGCGGCAAATAAATTGCCTCATACATTAAAATTTGAGGGCAGTTTTCGTATCGTGTAATTATGTATAGAAATGAAATATATAAGATTTTGCTAGCAACTCTATCACTTACTATTTTAGTGACTTTTGTTATTTTTACTTTATTCAATCACTAATATGTTCTTAGTTTGAATTACAATTTCGTAGACATAATAAAACATGTTTTGATGATGTCCTGGGAATGGGAGAGTACCTTTCAGCTTTTTGTGCAAGGGTTTCCCTATTTGACTAAACTTCCTTGGTGTTTGTTCGTATGTCATTAGACCCATAATGGTGGTACAGGAAACGCATGATACACTGCACATACGGTCGTACCCCCGAAATTCCTTATATGGGCGTTTATGGGCGATGGTCATACCATACCATAAGATGACCCGTTTGCTCATCTAATTTAAAAAATCCATAATCCCACACAAATCTGTTACTACACTTGTGATACACTGCTGATTTCCTAGGTGTTCTTCAGGGATCTATTTTCGATGGATTAAGAAGATAGTGTTGACCAGTGACTCACAACTGCAAAAATGGTACCCAAATATTAGCTATTTCAGAGAGGTACAGTCGACCACAAGCTCTAGTATACCATCTGTCAAAAACCTTCAATTAAATCTTAACCTTTTTTTTCTTTAATGAATGGCCCCTACTCGTGATTTGCACTCTGCAATTTGGCCAATGACCGTGTTAAAATCTTGAAAATCCCTCGAACGTTTTGGCGTCTGTTTTGAAAAAAATAGTTTACCAACGTCGAGATTAAGGGAGAGTCGTGTATACCTGCGCATTATGATACATTTCAGATTCTCAAATTTTGATGTTATTTATGTCCAGTCAATTACTTCTAAGTTGTTTTATTGCGCACATTAGTCATATAGGTACCTATTTACTTTGCCAGTGTTGTGTATGTAACAATTTAACTAATCTCGTACAATACCAGCCTAACGTGACGTATGCGTGACGGTTATAGTGTTCCGTAATTGAAATGTGTGAAACATCGCAATGGTGACAATTTTGCGATGAAACAGTGCATATTATCTGCGTAACACAGCCGTAAATTTCAGAGAAGTTTGTCAGCTCAAAAACAGACACTAAGTTAGAGTGTTAAGGTTCACAATGAATGGATAATAAAGGTTTGTTAATAGTTGCGCTGGCGCTTGGTTTTAGCACGCATTTATCTTTATAATGACAGTGTGAATAGGCAATTTTAGTGTTAATTCGTTTTTCATATAATAATTGAGAGGATTATTACTCGTATAGGTATCAAAATTGTTAATCATACACGATATAGGTGCAAACAATCTCTAACCACCTGGCTTGCAACCTTGGAATATGACAGCACTGAGAAAGTATTGGAAATTGTACAATGAATAAACACACATATACTAGTCATGCAGTCACACACCCACACACTCTCACACACCCACACACTCTCACACACCCTAACACGCACCCTCGCTCTCACCCTCAATAAACACACACCCTCACCTTTCCACACCCCCACACCAATACGCACACACACACACACACTTTCACTCCATGATTACGTCTTAGTATCTAATGTTAATTTAAAATTGTATACGTTTATTTATTTATTTTTCCTTCATAAATCAAAATTGTTCATAAATAGAAGAGCCTAAATCCCGCGGCGGACACAGGGTATCCTAGTGCGGGATTTAGAGCAACAACCACTCTTGTATTAATGTAAGTTGCAAAATTAAATTTATTTTATTTATTTATTTATCTATTTTAAGCATTAAGGTTAATAAATAAAAATATTTAAATATTATTATTTTTATTATTTCTGTTCTCTATCCAGGCTTCAACACGTAGAGACCTTGTTATAGTAATTACTATACAATTGTGTGATTATTGTATTAATATAATTATTTATTAGATTAAAAAAGGATAAAAAGGATTATTGATAGATCTGTCCTCCGAGATACAGGAACTACCTAGTTCGGAGGTCAGCATTTATTATACTAAGTTGTTACTCACTAATTTTATTTAGTTTAATATAACATACGCTGTAAATAAATTTCTCTTATATAATTTCCATAAACCTTGCACCTCTTTCTCAATATCATTTCCTCTGCCCGAAGGTTGCCTGGAAGAGATCGCTCTTAGCGATAAGGCCGCTTAAATTGTATTTCACTATTTCCTTTTCTATCTCATCTTTGTAATCTAACCGCACAAATAAGCTTATTCTTATTGTTAGATTTGTTGGCTAGTCTTAAGTGGTATATAGTTGTTGCCATTATATTAGACATACCTATTATGGAAATGGTTAACATATTCAACACCAATTGGCATTATGATCATATTTATCCTATTGCCAAGCCAGTCTATCGTAATATTTAACTTGTTCATAACTCAATTCACACTGCGTGTAATGAAACACATAATTGTAAGTGTTTCTACACTCAAAATAAGAGTAATCACATTTTAATTATGTAATTAGGTATCATTTTACATTATCCGTGTGTCTTCACGCAAACCTAGACATAAAAAAATTAATAGGTAGCAAATTTTGTAATAAAGATAAAGCAACAGAAAGGAGAAATTTACATTGGTTTTTGTTCAAATTCTAACACATGGAAATATATTTAAAAGCCTTAGGGTGTTATTACACTCACACAATCGACATAGATCGGTGTTATTGATCAACATTGACTGTAGACCGTTCAACGTCGATCATTGTGTGCTATTACACCAAACCGATCTGCCATTGATTGAGTATTTTCAATGAGCTTCGATTGATCGATAAAAATATTCGGCTTTGTTAGATTGATCGCAACAATTGGCAGAAGGTTGATCAATTGTCGTTCGTGTTTTACAAGCCGCAATCATTGGTCATCCTGAGCTATAACACCTACGATATGTAAAACACCCTTAGCAAGCTTTGGCGGGACCATTTCAACAGTTGTTAAAAAATAAAAGTTCACTCAGCTCAATGTTTCACCTAACATACTCGTACCTTTTTAATCTTCGAAAGATCCCAACCTCCTGGGGGAGAGACTGGGTTATGTGAGATTTTTACTCACTAAAAGCCCCTCGATGGCCGGCCTCGTGCATATCGGAGGGCTCCGGGATCTCCTGTGGAAAACGCACCGATGCCCTAGCATTTGCCTTGAGCTCTTCCTGAGAGGTGTATATTCCACCTCCCGGTTCCTCCCAGCAGCGTGCGGCCAAAGCCTCCACTTTAACCGCCCGCGACCCTGATCTCTCCTTTTAAACATACTCGTACCTACTGATTTATAGCCTATGCAATCTAAGTAACTTAGGTAACTTAAAGCTCGTTCACAAGTCATCCACTGGTATTAACACGCACCTAACATCGTTTATTACAAAGCAAACTATTTCTCAAATGATGAAAGCTACCGCTCCTAATGACTGCAGTGCAATCTCTTAATCGTCGTTACAACAGGGAAACAATTCTCCTGATTGCAATAAACTGCATACAAACTAGGACAAGATGTCACACTAATAGTTTGACATCTAGTGTCTATGTAATTCACTGAATTGGTGAGCTTATAGATTAACTGCTTATATTTGGATCAATTATGGACCAGAAAAAGTAGGAGAAATGACAACTCAAATACACATTTATTGAACCTTTGGGGAACTTACAGATCTCAACCGTAAGTTTAGAGCATCAGTGGCACAGTGACTAGGACACCTGACTTTCATGCGGGAGGCGTTGGAAACCGTGCAGTGCCATGTACCAAGAAGTTTTTCGTATTTTTCGAAGACTTACGTACATTTACCGACTGCTCTAACGGCGAAGGAAAACATCGTGAGGAAACCTGCACACTGAGATGACCAGTGTGTAAAATGGGGTAGGCACAAAAGATACTCAAGGGTCGAAGAGCCGCTGGGTTAATTCCCGGCCCCCTATCATAAGATAAGATAACCGTCAGTTGCAACAAACGTCCTTACGTAGGTATTGTTAGTGTTGTGTCATTTCTATCTAGAGCTATAGCGTAGAAAGGGGTAGCATGTAAGTATGTTAATGAAGACTACCTTCTTTATGGACGGAGGTCTATGACAGGGATTCTGAGAAGCTTAAAGCAGGTGGCGCTTGTTTAGTTGGAGGTCCATTAAATTATTTTAGGGTTTGATTTGTTTGACGGAAAATGATAAAACGAAGTTCGAGAAAATTAATAAAATATGACTCAACTGTGCTGTGCCAAAGTGTTTATTATCACATCCAGTATATCGGTCGGTATAACCTATGCGTGGATAAATTTTATCAAAATACAAAATTTCTTTGAATAGGTATTATGTACAAATACTCGTACGGATCATATCGCTCGTCATATCACATCTGAGGTTGAATGTCAATTGCAGACATCATCTAGGTATTTCTACATGCCCCATACATATACCTAAACTTCGCGCGCGAGTTCATGTCCATTAAGGCCGAAGGCAAAACGTGGTTGCAGGTACCTTTGTTATTTTTTTATTGACTACCGCATTGGACCTCGATCTCGCCTGATGGTAAGCGACGATGAGGTCTACGATGGAGCATGCCGGTCCAGTAAATGCCTATTCACTCTGGCCTTGAAGATCCCAAGGATCGGGAAATACAGACGCCGGCAGCTCCATTCCATCCATTCCTTAGCCGTACGCATAATGAACGAAGAAGCAAATCGCTTTGTACGAACAGATGGGATATCAACAATATAAGGATGAAACTCCCCGCGCCTGGTAGTCCGAAGGCGGAATGGAGGTGCTGGAATTAGGTCGTGCCATTCCGATGCGCACTCTCCGAAAAGTATCCTATAAAATACCGATAGACAGGCAACCTTGCACCGGAAGCTCTCCAGAGCTTTCCTTCAGCTGCACTGAAAAAAACAACTTGTTTGGTTTAGTTAGAACTTAAAAAGAATTCAGTTGAACACACTACTTGATAGATTCGACTAAGATTTTGATTGATGTGAACAATTCCTTGGTTGAATGTGAACAGGCCGACTTTATATGCTCATCGCAGCTCATGAAACAAGTGCTTGTTTAAAATAAAACAATCTTTCTGTTTCAATGTGCCTTGCTTTCATCTGCAGTCTACTGCCCTTGTCGTGTAGTTATGCTTGTCGTAACACTTTAGGAGTATATCATAGATTAAAAATAACGTTAATAACGTAGGCATGGCTTAACGACTGCTGTCGAACGACAACAACCGGGACTGACTGCTTAACGTGCTCTCCGAGGCACGGAGGAGCTCAGATGAAATATGCCACAAGCGGTCACCCATCCAGGTATCGACCGCGCCAACGTTGCTTAACCTGCACGATCACTTTCGGACCGTGCTCGCAACTAGGCCACAGTTGTTTAATAATGGATACTGAAAATACTGTTTATTTTTATTATGTACTTACTTATGGTTCACCATTCATACCTAGGTATCCCTAGTAAATCATCAATTCATCATCATCAGCAGCCTACTCTAGTCCACTGCTGGACATTGGCCTCTCCCAGGGCGCGCCACTGAGCCCGATCTTCGGCTCTTGTCATCCAGTCGCTGCCAGCCACCTTGCGCAGATCGTCGCTCCATCTAGCAGGGGGGCGTCCCACACTACATTTGCCCAAACGCGGTCTCCACTCCAGAACTCGTCTCCCCCAGCGGTTGTCGGTTCTGCGACAGATGTGACCGGCCCACTGCCACTTCAGCTTGCTAATCGTATGAGCTATGTCGATAACTTTTGTTCCATGCCGGATCTCCTCATTTCGGATTCGATCCAGCAGAGATACTCCGAGCATAGCTCTTTCCATGGCACGCTGAGCGACTTTCAATTTGTGAACCAGTCGCACCGTCAGTGTCCACGTTTCGGCTCCGTAGGTCATTACTGGTAGGACGCACTGGTTAAAGACTCTTGTCTTTAGACATTGAGGTATGGGCGACGAGAAGATGTGACGTAACTTCCGAAATGCTGCCCAACCCAGCTGAATTCTTCTGTCGGCTTCTTTCTCGAAGTTGTTTCAACCTAATTGCACAGTCTGCCCGAGGTAGACGTATTGTTGCACAACTTCGAGGGACGTACCATCGACGATAATCGGTCCCGAAACGACATGGTCATTGAACATGACCTTTGTCTTGTCCAAGTTCATCCCGAGACCGACACGTCGTGAAGCAGCATTGAGATTGTCCAGCATTTCTTGAAGGTCCTGCAGCGACTCCGCCATTACAACTATATCATCGGCAAAACGTAGGTGTGAGATGTACTCGCCGTTTATATTGATGCCGTGTCCTTTCCAGTCCAGGGTCTTAAAGACATCCTCCAATGCGTTCGTGAACAGTTTCGGAGATATAACATCTCCCTGTCTTACTCCTCTGCGCAATTGGATGGGTCATGTTTGCTGGTTCTGTACTTGGACCTACATCGTCGCGGCGTCATACAGACATCTCAACACTTCGATGTATCGCCAGTCGACTTGGCAACGCTGCAAGGACTCCAGAACAGCCCAGGTTTCGACGGAGTCAAAGGCTTTCTCATAGTCCACAAATGCAAGACACAGGGCCTGATTATATTCTTCAGTTCAGTTTGTTGTATAATCTGCCTAATATAAATCATCAATTATTTCAATTTAATTAATTTATTTTTATTTCTTGCCTCTCTATACGTACGTATAATAATTGCTCATCAAAATTTTCCTTTTAAGTACTTACACCTGTTAGTAAAAATTATACATTATCCTTTTAAAGACACATAATACACACAAATAGTAAATTTGGGTCTTTACGTAAGGCGTAATATACCTACCTAGGTATTTCAGAACGATAAACACAGACTTATATATTCCCACAGCGCTATTACTGATTCATATAAAGGTCGAACGGTTGTGGTTACATACACGTACAATACTTGTAATTTAGTATTAATTTTATAAATTTTAAGATAATTAATATTTATTAATTATTTTATTAGTTTAATTTTATAGAAAGAAGAAAAACATGGCTTCGATTACCATTATTACTACTGTAAGCAGTACTTAACATTTTTTGTAGTTTTTATTTTGAACAATACAATTAAAATAAAAAATTATAAAAAATAAAATAAACAATTATAATTTAAGGGATTTTTTTGTTTTCAGATTTTCGCAGTCTGTGTATCAGTCGAGTGTAATGTCGACGCATTCGGTAAGTGAACACTTTTAGGTACTAAGGTCAAAAAAAATCTAATAATCTTAAAAATAAATAAGAAAGTTTAAATTTTAATTACGTCTATAAGAAAGCCTAAGACTTAATTATTTGGTGTGTGACTCGTGGTTCCACCTACATTATACTTACATACAACAATGGAAGTTGGAACCCTTTAGGTGCACTTTTCCTAATGTCTACTTTATCAATATTTTGAATTAAAATTCCCTTAATAATATTATGTCAATTATTTTTGAAAAAGTATATAAGTAATTAATAAAATCTAGCATATTCCACGCACTTCTTTGCATGACTACGTTTTCTTCATGATCTCCAGAGTTTTAAAAAAATTCGTACTTTCCTACTTATAGATAAGTTTTTAGTAAAAGTCTCCGTGCCTCGGAGAGTATTAAACAGTCGGTTCCGAATGTTGTCGTTCCATAGCAGTCGGTCGTTACGCCATGACAGAGGCCTACGGGCGGCCTGAACAACTGTATAGGTCGGCCAGATTGGCCACAATAATATAATCATATGATAAACAAAACAAGTAGAATCACTGCTAAAACTCTGAAAGTCTTATATCAAGGTGTATAATAATATTAGATTATGATAGATTACATTAAAGAGAAATTATGTATTGTTATTATTGACTGATAGATTATGCGTATAATAAGTTTTGTCAATAAACTTTTATATATTTTGAATAGGGATGTTACGGAGCTTCGACTCCGACTCCGAAAGGTCGGAACTTTCGATTGATTTTACACCTCCGACTCTGATTTCGGCTCCAATAATTTTATATCGGAGTATTCATATTCAAATATCAATATTTTATTAAATAGTGTAGGAATACATTTATGTATTATTATTTATGTATTCCTACACTACTCTCTAAAGGAACATGTTTTATTGCCGTAAACGCCATCACAAAAAAAAATTGCCAGTTCAGCTATAAGAAGTTAAAAAACAGTTCAAAATTCTTCTGAACATCTCTCTTCTACCTCCGCCTCCGACTCCGATAAATCAAATTTAAAACCTTCTGTTTCGACTCCGGTTCCGGTAAAACCACCTCCGTAACATCCCTAATGTAAAGTCTGTTGTCAAATATCTTCGCTTGTAATTTTTATTATGGAAATGTTTGTTTTGTGTTGTACTTTATAATATGACGTGCGGAACATAATATTTATGAACAGTAATTCAAATTTGTATAAATACAGTGAATTATTTTATCAACAACTATTCAAGTTGCAATCTCAGCATTCCATTAAAGATTAAAGATAGATTTTTAATTTCTTCACAGGCTCTAAAGTCAACGTACCAGCAGACTGCAAAGATAATTTACGAAGAGAAGAAGAAACTGGTAAAGGGAAGAACTACTGCAGCGATAAACCAGAGAATTATCCCAATGACCATGTTGAAACATATTTGGTAAGGTTAAAATTATAAACACGTAGGTTATCCGGCTCGAAGGACCAAAAATCCTATATCGATCTATGGCAGGGCGAATAATATAGATAACTGGATTTTTTTTCCAAGTATCCCTTTTTACAAAAAAAAAGAGTTCATATAATTTGCATGATTGATTTTGCTTGGTAAATGTTATCTATAGCGAATATCCCTGTAAGATATCAATACAAGTATATTACAAGGCCGTTTACCCTTGTTCAGTTTATTAAGAAGTTATACAGAAGATTACTAAATTGTAATTTTGAAAAATCTTATTTATTATAAAAATAAAAACATTATCACTGGGCCGACACTGGAACTTTTATAACCTGTGTTATGGACATCGCAATAAAAAAGTTTCATTTATTTCCACAAATGGCGGGTGGTTTTATATTTCTCGCCAAACTTTACTTACTTACTTACCTTTACTCACAGTTTCGTAGGCACTGACCACGATTCCTGCATGGCCGCTAAACTTAAATTTAAGTTCAGTCCGCCTGTCTTTTTCGTTATCGATAAGAAAAGAACAGAAGAAGAAGATGGTGTAATTTTACGTTTAGAGATGTCCAATTAAGACAGCTCCTTAGAAATTTAGATCAGATACAAATACATGTCGCCTAAAATTTGTTGGCCGCATATATTTAGAACGCGCGGTTTGCCTATGGTTGCCGGTTGGCCGTCGATTAATTTGACATGACAACTCTAAACCTAAAAAGACAACTTCTGTTCCTTTCTTACCGATAACGCACTGAACTTATATTTAAGTTTGCAGGAATCGTGGCCAATGTTTAAAAGATAGAGTTTTTTTCCCCATACATTGTCAGCCCAAAATCCAACAGTCACATTTAATTAATTATTTTGTTCCAATAAATGCATATATTTTCGTAAAAATTAATTTGAATAACTGACACTGCTGAGAATTGTATAATTTTTTTATGTTCATTTTATTTATTTGCAGAAAAACTTGGACTTTCCCGAGCAAAAAAGTGAGTCATTTTATGACAACGAAATCATAGAATGTGGTGAAGGTGTGCAAAGTGAGAAGGAAAGAAACTGTTGCACTCTTACTAAGGTTGGTATACTGAAAAAGTGACTTGTTTCATTTATAGCATATAAAGTAACTTTATTCAGTTGAACACGTTATTTGATAAATAGATCTAAGTTGAAATTGACAATTTCTTGGTTTAAGTGAACAAACCGACTTCATATGCTCGCTCATATTGTTTGAAGTAAACAATCTTTTCTTTCAGTGTGTACTGGGTGTACAAGAAATATGCACAACTTTTTAATTTTCACAAAAAAAACGACTCCCTAAGATACAATCAGCTGAATGTGTACAAAATGTATGGAGAGTCTAAATTTAGACCTGCTAAAAAGTGGTCTAAAATAATTTGTCATCTTTTTATGTGCTCTATACAACGATAAGTACCCCAGACAATAGGGTACACAAATATTTTTTTAACGACCCCCTTTACCAGTTCCCTTTACAATTTTTTTATATCCATAAGTAGATAGATAGGTAGATAAAGTTACATTTTTATTTTTTTAACTTTCAGTGGGAAACACCGTACGTAGTAAAATCTGAGTCTACTCTCAAGTTGGTAATCCAATCAGGTCTATTCGAACAACGGATCAAAACAGTTACTTGCGCGTGAGTATTTTATAACGCTTTAAAGAGTATAAAAGAAAAATCATAATATAACAGATAACCCGATACCTAATACTAAGCGCTGGACTACATGCGTCCGGTTCCAGCTCCGGTTCGGTTCGCTGCAACTAATCACATGCGTTCCGCCCTCTCCCCACTTGAAGTCAGTGCTTCATGATTAAATGCAGCGCTCCGAACCGTCGCTGCAACCGGAGCGTGTAGTCGAGGCCTAAGGGTTTTCTTATTCTACAGGCAACCTACCCCTTTAGATTAACCGTACCCTGCTTTAAGGAGGATACTGTCCGGGAGCTTTCGCATGCAATGTAACAGCTCGGAATCGAACATTACATTAGTAATTACGTCGCGTGTAATGTAATGTATTTCTCCTCCGGTTAGTACCGTGTCATGCTCGCCATCGAGCGCCTATTTATTACAGCCAACCTTCCCACAATGATCTTAAAATTCATCTTAACTGAACTTTATTTCTTATTGTTTCTAGTGACCCAGGGAACAACTGCTTCAAAGACTTCAAATTTTTGGACTACACTGCGAAGTGTAAACCCAACTGGGGCTCCACCAAGCTGTATGTGTACAACAGTAATACCAACAGCGTCGATTTGGTCTCCTTCATCTTCCCGGTGGCGTGCTCTTGCGCTTTCATTAGGAACATTAACATAGATACTAGTGACGCGTGGTAATATCGCTGCCCTCCAGCAGCGCCAGTAGAGAATACTACTCAGAGACTACTCAGGGTGCGGGAATGGGTTCGAAATACAAAACTCAATAGGTCCCAGGCTAATTATATAGGTACCACATTTGAAGATGAAAATAGGAAGTAACGAAAAATATAAAGGAGAAGTAAAGGAGTAGGAGAAGGGGAAGGAGAATGAAGGAAACAAGAGAAAAAGAGTCTCATGACAAGGCGTGAGGGTGATGAATGAGGATGGAAATAATGAACACTTACCCCTTAACGGGTCCTGATTAACACAACATTTACGTGAAATTGGGAAATCTGACAGAATATTGCGTGGATGCGATGGAGATGGTTGCGAGACTGAAGGCGATACAAGAAAATTAATCGGAATCTGAATTGAAATTAGAATTTGGAATAGGTATTGAATGGCCACGAATTGTTTGAAGGACGATGGAGACGAAATGTAGACGAGTGGATGAAGGAGGACGACATCGAGAGTAAAGAAACTTCTAGTCCTTTCTTAAACCCCGAGCAATGGATGCGGAGATATGCTTTTCCGCGTACACGGAAATAAAAATGGGTTATGAGCACTATGTGTAAACTCTCGTAATAATAACGAGAAATCAAATCAATTTTTCATATAGTGCTTATCCTATAGTGCTTACTTAATATTTCATTTTTATAGCATCCATTTCAAAAAAATCACGTAATAGTACAAGAAATAATGTAATGATACCGACATTACCCCAGCTGTACAAGATTTCTCGTTACTAGATATTACGAGATCTTTGAATCTTCTACCATACTTCTATAACTATTTTTATAGTACTATTATTATTATTTTTTAAATCTCAGTTTAGAGGCTTTGGTACACGACAAGGTGACCATGTCAGCCTCGTTAGGGTCGCTAAGAAAAGGAAAGGGAAGCTCAAGTATTATTAGAGTCAGCCCTCACTTTGAGAGCCAACTTAGCAAACAACAGTAAGTGTTTCATATTATATTATCAGATAAGGCCTGACTCAAAATAATATAACTGTTATTTTGTAAGTACATAAGATAGGAAATAAAATAAGACTGGTAACTGATAATGATAAATTAGCAACAGCTAAGTATAAATAAATGGATGCTAATGATTTTGAGGGTATAATAATTTATCTGGAGTAGTGGTGTAATTGACTGGATTTTGAAATGAATATAGGTAAGCACTTATTTCAAGATAATATTCGTTTGTTGTAAAAGAGTGTGTTCTGTGAACATTAACTGTATTTGGCATCCATAATTAGTTAAATCTTTCTTTTAAGTACTTATTGTAAAGTCCTTCTCTCCTAATGTGATTAACTGAATTTTGAATTGGATATAGGTAAGCACTTATTTCAGGGTATTTTCGTTTGTTGTAAAAGAGTGTGTTCTGTGAACATTAACTGTATTTGGTATCCATAATTAGTTAAATCTTTCTTTTAAGTACTTATTGTAAAGTATATATTGTTATTGTTTGATTAAGGCTTTTCATGTTGCATGTAATAAATTATTATTTTGAAATCATCTGCTGTGTATTCTTACTAAAAATTTGAACACAAAATTTTCAATCTTTCCCTCCTTCCCAATTTCATACAATGACACACTTAACCTCTTTTTACACATTTGTGTTTTGATGGGATTCGATGTTGCGATAGAAATTTGATACAACTTCATCTCTATTTAGCTATCGCACAGTAAATTGCGTTTTAATCATCTTTAATTTTGGAAGAATTTTACGGCGAAAAGTGGGTACTACCTATAATGAAAGTGGTTCCTATATCTACCCCCTCGGGGATTATGGACGTGAGAGTTATAATTTTGGAAGGAACAATTCAGACACATGACTGTACCTATATTTCGTTATAATAAAATGCCTAATAAGTTTTAAATATATGCAAAGATTCAACAGGGCTGCCGATGATGATGAGAACGATTCTCTTGGCAGATTTAATTGAGTGGTTTACCATTGCCTTTTGCATTTTACACACTGGTTATATCAGTGTGAATCCCCGGACCACCCGGGCAATGTCATACGTGGTCCACGTGAGACGGAATAAGATTATTATTATCAAAAGCATGATAGACAGCGTCCGTTCTACGAAGTTTCTAAGTAAATGCTTAGTGCGAATCAATAGTGAACATTATAGGCTTTTGCACACAGTTCGAAACAGTTCAAAATTCGAAAGTCTCTCGTGTGTAACTTGGGTTTGGGTCTAAGGGCCTCCGCTGCGTGACGCGGACGCACGCGGCGGTAAATATCCATTGCTCGTTATGAAGTTAAAACGTCAGCGAAAGAACACGATAACCAGCCATGTACATCGATATCGACTCGCTTGCGTGCGGAAGCCGCTTAACGCAGCGCATGGCCTAAGATGGGGCAGATCCTGCACAAACTGCGTGAATTTGGAGTTTTTTTGTAATAATTCCATACATAATTTTCCCGAGCCATAAGCCCGTCAAGCTAATTCTTTAAAGTAATTAATAAAGGAGAAATAATTGTAAAGGAGAATTGCTAAAGGTAATTTGTAAAGGTGAATTGCTTCCAGAAAAGGGTGGTAGTGCCTTGCTTTCTGCTCGACTTGGCGTTGGTACTACAGCGGTCCAAGATCTAAGGCCTTTTGGGTAACGATATCACGTTATACCTATGTTTTCAGATGGGTGGAAGGTTTGTGCTCGTAGACATCCCTGACATAATTCGCCATCTCAGTGCAAGCAGGATGAAACCATTACGATGTACGTAGGTATTAGAAAAATGTATGAAATTAGGACCGTGTGGTAGGAATCAGGATGCCCATCCTAATTTACTGGAGTAAGTTAATCTGATCTGCAGTCTGGAAAATTCATCATGCATGACTAACAAGTAGGTATAACAAGTAGGTAAGTAATTTCAGTTTTTTTTAATTCTTTAATTATGGCCCCTGCTAATGTACACACTGCAATTTGGCCAATAACCGTGTTAGAATCTTGAAAATCACTCGAACGATTTGGTGTCTGTTTTGAAAAAACAGTTTACCAACGTCGAGATTATGGGAGAGTCGTATGCATCAGGAATGCCTAGTGTCTTGCATTGCAAATGCAATTGGAGGTTAGGTTGCCGGATCCACGCCATCTGTAGTATTTCACTCCCATTTCACTGTCTTATATAACGTTCACATATCACAGACGATTTTTAGGTAAAATACACTAGTTTTACGAAAAAAAATACCACTGTAAACCGTTTTTAAACAATAAAATAGGACGAACACGCCATGACAGCACGAAAGCTCAACATAAAAAATAATAGTTTATCAATAAACACACTATTAAAATTCAACGAGTTAAGCCTACGGCGTAGGTCATAATACCCAGTTCTTTAGAATTAGGTCATAATATCCCCAACGTCATAGAGTCTATGGATATAATATAAACAAGTCATCTCATTTGACCATGTCATTTTTGTATTCCCCCTATTAGGTGTTATACGTTATCACATTTATTACGTCACAATAACGGTATTACCGACTTATGATTTAGACCGGGAGCCGACCCAGTATAACTTGGGATATGTGTTTAGTGTATTTGGCTGTCATAAGTCATGGCAATAAATAAATGTACTAGTATATTATGACAACGTCAAGGTGCAGTATTTAGCTGTAGTGAAACTAACGTCACGTCAATGTGAGGACATGGATGACGTAATGTCAGTTGTATGAAAGGGAAAAGGGAAGATCTTCCACCAAGCGCGGTGTTGTGCCTGGTGACCATTTGTCATGGTCCAACTATGGATGTTTGGAACTCGTATATATGCGATGGCCCAGGTAAATTTCGATAGCGCGTTCTACACCGATGTGACTAGGTACCATTTGTAGCGGCGCGCGTCGCCACATACTCCCCCTCAATACCGGACGTCGATACGATGTGCAAGTTGCAGTCAGTGCGTGCGGCGTGACGTCAAGCCAAGCACCATTGCGTGCTCCAGTCCTCGGTGAGTCGGGACGAACGGGGTGCGGCGACACATGCAGAACGTCGGCGGAGGCTGCGTCGACCGGGCGGACGTTGGATGTCGCGGATTGCATGAAGCAGGCCAGGAAACCTTGAGTTTGAGGCTGCGGTGGTCCTGATTAACTTCATGCTTGCTGTCGTTGATCTGGCTCAGGAGCTTTATTCGTATCGATTATGCTTGCTTCAGAAGGTTTGTGTTTAGTAGTGGTAGATCCTAATGTGAAGGATCGCCTGGGGTGGTACCACCCTCTTGTCTATTTCTTCCGTGAAGCAGAGATGCTTGCATTTCTGTGTTTCGGTTTGAAGGGTAAGAGAGCCAGCGTAATTTCCAGCACATGAGCCAATCCATCTTAGTCCTCATAAAACCTCCAATAATAATACAGTGAGGTGAGATGTCTATGGGCGACGGTGACCACTTAACATGTAAATATATATATATATATATATATATATATATATATATATATATATATATAAGCGAATGTGTCGAAAATGACCATATTTAGCACTCCGTGGTGTTTTATACTGTCCACTTTTCGACAGGGAACCCTGTCAGCAATGAACTTTGAAATATATATAAATGCTATAAGCTGTACCATCTTGCAATTTAATTCAAGCTTCAGCTCTCGTTCTACCCAAATGTCGTAATTGATAAAGTTCCATATTCTACTTATAAGGAAAATTACATTACATACATTTCGCATATAAATATTATGCACAGCATAATTGTTACAATATTCATTCCAGTAACGCGTTACAATAAGAATGAATAGATCATTAAATTATTTAATTACTTACTAAATTAAACAACATATATATTAAATATTATAACAATATATATTTTCAAAATGTTCGCTACAGCGACAGTAGCGTTATTCGTAAGTTGTATTTGTTTTTAAATTAAATATGTATTATTATTAAATCTTTGGAGGCCAAGGAACATTATATTTATGCTTTCTTACTAAAATAATATTAAAAATTTAAAGTATATTTTAGGTAAATAACAGGATATAGCAACACTTTTAGGAATTGTCTTCTCATAAAATTAACAAAAAATACTTAGTTATGGATATGTAAGAGAGTGCCAAATTATTTTGGCAAAACTTGTTGCTTTAATATTTTTTTTAAACTTACCTTAATTTCAGATTCTACTTCAGCTGAATTCGTCATTTATTCAGGCAAAACCCAGAACAGGTCCTCGAGGTAAGCTCACTATTCTTTACGCTGATTATATTTGAGAAATCTCAGGTTGTTGTTATTCAGAAATTATAAAACTATTTACTGCAATTTGCCATTTATGCATTTTATTAAAGAAGTGGTTTAGTTTAATTACAAGTCCAGGATTAACATTTTTTTCGTGTAAATTTGGAAATCAGTTAAGTAAATGCTAAATATCTTCTTTGATATTTCAGTTCAAATGCCCACGAAGTGCCAGGGAAAAAATTACTGTATGGACAAATCGGACGACTATCCAAATGAACAAATCTATAGTTTGCTGTCTAAGCTGGTAAGAAATCACCAACTATTTTTAAAACTAATATGAACTTTCATCTCACACCATAAATATCTCATCCTGGTGTGGCGACGCACGACGCGCGCGCCACAACGATATTACTACCTACTCACATCGGTGTAGAACGCGCTATCGAAATTTTCCTGGGACTTCGTATATATACGAGTTCCAAACATCCATAGTTGGACCAGGACATCTGGTCACCAGACACAACACCCGCCTGGTGGAAGATCTTCCCTTTTCCCTTTCAGACAACTGACATTAAGTCAATCCATGTCTTCTCATAGCGCGTTCCTACACTGGTATCCATCCATCAATGAGTTAGGTTCTTGCTGTTGTCTCCCGGACTACAAATACTCTCTGAAATAATGATGGAACTATGTATTTTTAGTAACTTATCCTTCTTAACTGTCCCTTTCCATCTTGCAATTGACGTATCATATAGGTAGCGATATGTTCGGCGATCCAATCATTACCGACCCGATTCTTTAAGAAATCATACTCATACTCATACCATTTATTGCTTTTCATGTGTTACAATTGGTCTTAAAAATGTATATTATCTGGTCATACATGAAACCCTGAGTGGGAACCGCAATATTAAATAAGAGATTATAATATTTCGATAAACTAAACGAACTAATTAATCGATTAACTATTTCGATAAAATTAATTTACATTCCAATTAGGTATGTTACGGAGCTTCGACTCCGACTCCGAAAGGTCGGAACTTCCGATTGATTTTACACCTCCGACTCCGACTTCGGCTCCGATAATTTTGAATCGGAGGTTATACCGAAGATTTGTGAGCAAACATATTCAAATATCAATATTGTATTAAATAGTGTAGGAATACATTTATGTATTATTATTTATGTATTCCTACACTACTCTCTAAAGGAGCATGTTTTATTGCCGTAAATGTCTTTATTAAAAAAATTGGCCAGTTCAGTTATAAAAATTAAAAAACGGTTTAAAATTTGAACTTCAACGTCAACGAAATGGATCGCACATCCGCGGGTTACTTCGTTACATATTTAACAAACAACTCGCAAGTTAATCAATTAAATGTCGGCGCAAGTACAATGCACCTTAGTATTAATGGTAGTTTTGTTCCAGCGTCTGCGAGCGGTGGTCGAGCCGCGGATCAGCAACCGAGATGGAGACGAAAACGAGGAATACGTCTGCCAAAGGGATCCCAAAGTAAGTTTTATGTAATCTAGAGGGGAGGGTTACGTCAGAGAGTTATATCAAATATTAACGTGTTTTAGTGTAACCGAATCATTTCTAACGACATTTAACTATTACTAACGAAGGTTGCCTGGAAGAGATCGCTCTTAGCGACGAGACCGTCTAAATTATTATTATATATATTATTTCACTATTTCCTTTTCTATCTCTTGTTTGTTGTTTTCTATTTGTGCAATAAAGTGTATTTTACTTTACTTTACTTTACTTACTATTATACTATTTAACGCGTTTTACGGAAACTCTCCTAGCCGATCACGGTGGACCCCGGGATCCCAGCGTCAGTCCGTCTAGAAAAATTCTGGATTTACAGTTAGGTAAATCCTATTTATTAAGAGCTATGCTCGGAGTATCTCTGCTAGATCGAATCCGAAATGAGGAGATCCGGCATAGAACAAAAGTTATCGACATAGCTCATAAGATTAGCAAGCTGAAGTGGCAGTGGGCCGGTCACGTCAGTCGCAGAACCGACAACCGCTGGGGTAGACGAGTTCTGGAGTGGAGACCGCGTTTGGGCAAACGTAGTGTGGGACGCCCCCCTGCTAGATGGAGCGACGATCTGCGCAAGGTGGCTGGCAGCGACTGGATGAGAAGAGCCGAAGATCGGGCTTAATGGCGCGCCCTGGGAGAGGCCTATGTCCAGCAGTGGACTAGAGTAGGCTGCTGATGATGATGAAATCCTATTTCAGTGGCGTAGTGGCTGTGGAAACTCAACACCTAAATATTTTTTTATGGAATTCGGGCTTGATCTTCGATAATTATTATGAGAAAATTAGATTATTTATTTTATTGGAAAACCAACAGCACTTAAAATAAAATATAAACCAAATTAACATTAAAGGGCCAATTACAGGTCTTCACTAATAGAAATAACTTAAGTAAATAATTAAGCCAATAGGTGCCACTTTAAACACACATACACAGATTATGAATTAATAAAAAAAATGACTCAGTAGACGTCACTATTGACGTCAATGTTTGTTTGTTTGTTTGTAGTCTCTATATTGTACACACAAAAAATACACATAAATAAAAACATTAAAATATGTCCAAAGGCGGTCTTATCCCATAGGGAGCTCCATATGCTTTCCAGCCAACCAGTTAGTATTTATTATTAGTATATATATTAGTAAAATGGACTGTCCTGAGCTCCTTAGCAGAATTTCATTGATGGTTCCCAATCAAAATTTACGAATTAACAGGTTACTTCGCGTCCCTAAGTGTCACACAAATTACAGAAAAAATAGCTACCTAGTAAGAGCATGTGCAGCATTTAACCAGCTAAGCAATAACCCTACTATAGATCTCTTCAACAGTAGTCCTGATTCCGTAAAATCCTTTCTCATAAAAAAATTTTCCTCTGCCTATCTGTAAATGTACATGGTTGCTAGATTAAGAGTTTTATTATTATCTTTTTAATAACTGTGGAAGCTTATAAATGGCTATTGTTTTTATATATGTATATGTAATTTGTAAATAAGGCTGTAAGCTACCCAAATAAAATAAAATAAATAAATAAATAAATAAAATAAAATTAAATTAAATCAGACAGGGTCCATACAAATAAAGTTAGTATATTATATTACTTAAAGCTATGTTAGTAAAAAAAATATTAAAAGAAAAATACCAAGGCCATGGTATCGCCCCCAAAGCACTGGAATTAATTTAAAAAATCAATGTATTATCACGTCAATAATATTGTCCCGTTGTCAACAATTCAGATCATTATTTATAATTTTATAACAAAATGCCGTTATTTCAAGGTGGACGCTATTTACGAGATAGTGGACAAGAATGGAGACGTGCGTTTCGTGGCGCAGCAAGAGGACACCTTCACACAGAAACTCATGATCGTGGAGTGCAAGTGAGTTGCCATGTCCAATCTAGATATACAGGTTATTCTTATCTTATGAAAGGGGGCCGGGAATAACCCAGCGGCACTTCGACCCTTACGGATCTTTTGTGCCTACCCCATTTTAAAAAAAGGAAATAAGTAAGTAATATCTTTATTTCACACACAGCAATGACCGAAACAGTAACAATTATGTAGTCAACGGTAAACATATTGAATTCATGTCTGATGGTCTGCTGTTGTTGTGAAAAGGGCCTCAATTCAGCTTCACAGCAGACAATAATGCCTACAGCGCTGGTATTCTGCTGGACCATGATCGATGGCTGGCCAAAACCTGTCCCAGAGGACAAAGACACGACACAAATAAATTTAATTGAAGATAGGTAGTATTAATAAGTGAAATATATATTTACCTACATACACACTGATCATCTCAGTGTGCAGGTTTCCTCACGATGTTTTCCTGCACCGTTAGAGCAGTCGGTAAATGTACGCAAGTCTTCGAAAAATACGAAAATCTCATCTGTACATGGCACTGCACGGTTTCGAACCCGGATCTCCGGTATCCTAGCCACTGTGCCACCGACGCTCTTATACAGGTTATTACAAAAAACTCCTATAGAGCCGAAAGGGTTTAGTATATATGTCGCGGGGAAATAGCCAAATCCCCTAGGGATTTAGCCAAGACTGGGGAGAACTGTTGCTCTGATGTGACAATCAAACATTCCTATTGATCCATTTTTCCTCGCACAGCTTAGCCTAACTCTGGAGGACAGGCACACACAAACAATCTTCCCAAAAAAACGAAACCAAGTCATAGATATATTCAGGGTTAAGCTTGGTCAGAGTCAACTGGCAATGTCAATTTGGTACTCCACCGCTGCGTGGACACTCACGAAAACCTTATTCAACACTCCGACGTATTTTTTATGACACAAGGGCAATATATTCAGAGAGCTCGAAGGGCTCTTTCCGAGAGTTTAGGCAAGGGTTATAAATACACACAGCACAAACATACACACCCTCTTACACACCCTCACATACACAAACACACCCTATCACTCGCCTTTAACCACATATTGTAATTCTATTTCTTCTATATATTCTGTGCTATTTTATTAAAATTCATTTAGAGTTATTGTGTAATAAAAGAAGCAGTGCACTAGCACTGGAAATGCACAAGCACAGTGCTGTTCTTCACACACTCATAAATATTATGCGACCGTCGACGGTCTGCCAGTGTTCTTAACAAACCTATATTGGTTTTTGTTACACTGTGTATGTAAATGTTTGAATGAAATTATGTAGATTTTCAATAAATAAATAAATAAATAATAATTGGCGTTAAAACTTTTTAGAAAAAGTACTGTTATAATTGTGTTGCTGTACAATAACCTGTAATAAAATTAAAATAAAATAAATATAAAACTGGTCATAGGTAGCTGGTCTCATTTATCAACGCCTGCGTTGTATATCTTATCAAAAACATAATGCTACCTTACTGCTAGCAGTTTCACATCAGAAGCGCTTCAGACTTAACAATTTTACAGAACATAAAACATCCAATATACAGGGTGTAACATTAAGAACGGTCAGTATGGGAAAGTCTGAAACATTTAATCCTTAAGACCTACACAATCGATATCTAAATAGAAATAGTGTTGGATTTTTTTTCAAAACAACCGGGATCGATTCCCAGGCTGAGTACAGGTTTTTAAAAAAATGTATGAATACAGTTTTTCTTGTTACTAAAATTGATGACATGGTTCCTAAGAACAGATCTTCGTATGTCTTATAGTTTCAGACTTTCCCATACTGACCGTTCTTAATGTTACATCCTGTATATCTAACTACCTATCCAGATATTAGATATTATTTATATATAAGATATTCTTTTCTCAGGAACCCGGGGCGTCTGAACGACTTGGATGGCGTAATATTCGACGGCATGAAGCTGACACTCTACAACATGACGTGCGTGGAGACCAAGATGGAGCATCAGTTAATGGTCCTCAGCCACGATGGCACGCGTTTCGAGATGGCTAGTCCAATTGGGGGCCTGCCTGTCTGCTGCTCCTGCAGATACAGCGACCTGAAAAAACCCACTTAGAAATCAGATCCAGAGAAGCTAAGGGCTAAGGGCTAAGTGCTGGGAGCTCAGTTGCTCAATAAAGCTTATCTGAGATTTGCTTTCTTTATACAATAAAAAAAAACGTCCAAGTGTGAGTAGAAAAGAACTAAAAAACTGTAGTAAATACTTATGTTAAGTAGATATCATGTTTTTTTTTATATTTTTTATTATGTATTATGAATGAGAAACAAGTACCTCTACCTAGAAGATTTATTTTATTTTGGCCACCTAGAAACATTTCCCATTATCATCAGCATAAATAATATAATATATAATAATATAATATTTAATAATATAATATTTAATAATATTTAGCAAAACTGGCAATCAAGTACAGTACAGAAAAACTACATACCTAGTTTTTTTTTTCTTTAAGAATGGCTCCTGCTAGTGATTTACACTGCAATTTAAGAATGGCCCCTGCTAGTGATTTACACTGCAATTTAAATCTGAAATTGTGTACAAACCTATTATAACATAATATACATTCCTAGTTTTTTCTCTTTAAGAATGGCCACTGCTAGTGATTTACACTGCAATTTAAATCTGAAATTGTGTACAAACCTATTATAACATAATATACATTCCTAGTTTTTTTTCTTTAAGAATGGCCACTGCTAGTGATTTACACTGCAATTTAAATCTGAAATTGTGTACAAACCTATTATAACATAATATACATTCCTAGTTTTTTCTCTTTAAGAATGGCCACTGCTAGTGATTTACACTGCAATTTAAATCTGAAATTGTGTACAAACCTATTATAACATAATATACATTCCTAGTTTTTTTTCTTTAAGAATGGCCCCTGCTAGTGATTTACACTGCAATTTAAATCTGAAATTGTGTACAAACCTATTATAACATAATATACATTCCTATTTGACAATGCCTTATGCAGCAGCCATATTTTTATTTTGACAATGCCCTTTTACAGCAGCTAGTAGTGTGTAAGTAATAATTTAAATGTTATAATATAACGGATAATAATTGTTCCTTGACGTGTCTACGTGTAACTTTGTTATCTAAAATCTAATAAAAAAACTAAACTAAACTGCAATTTGGCCAATGACCGTGTTAGAATCTTGAAAATCACTCGAACGTTTTGGCGTCTGTTTTGAAAAAAAAATCAGAATTACCAACGTCGAGATTTAGGGAGAGTCGTGTGTACTAGGAATGCCTAGAGTCTCGCATTTAAAGTGCAATTGGAGGTTAGGTTGCCGGATCCACACCATCTGTAGTATTTCACTCCCATTTCACTGTCTTATATAACGTTCACTTAAGACGGACGATTTTTAGGATACACTAGTTATACGAAAAAATAACCACTGTAAACCGTTTTTAAACAATAAACTGGGACGAACACGCCATGACAGCATGAACGCAAAAACATAACCTCACATACCTAGTTACAAACATAACTTCAAGATCTGTCACTTACTGGGTAGAGATAATGGAACCATGAATATCTGTCTTGGCCCTCCTCTCTTGCTTCCTCTCTACAGTCATTCTTTACGCTCACCGTTGTATGGGGTCGTCTTATAATCCATGAGCGTTCTCATATAAATAATAATGGTCTCTTCTCCTTAAAGTTTTACTATAACAGGTATGTTACGAGTGTTATTATCGTATTTTTCTATGGCCCTGAATAATATTATAATTTGCTTATGGAAAATAATGGTTATCTCTACTGTATATGACGCAGGCAAGACTTTGCGTCAAATTCACGGGATTTCCTACAGATGTCCAGTACAAAGGTAACGTCATTACAGAGCATATTCAGTCTGCAAACTAGGTGTGTTAAGGAAAGCCGTATTAACATTTTAAAACGCTGCCGGCGCAATTCTCGTTATCATCATCATCAGCCTATTATGTCCCCACTGTTAGGGCACAGGCCTCCCCTTGCACAAGGGGGTACGGGCCATGATCCACCGAGCGGGCCCAGTGCTGATTGATGGATTTCATACTCTTTCGGAAACTTTTAATTTCCTCAGACATGCAGGTTTCCTCACGATCTTTTCATCTTGTTACCTAGTCTTTGGGAGGCTTCAAACTCTTTGAAAACCGCCACTAAAATCAAACGCAAGGCAAACTTCCCGAAAAACCCAGTTAACCGACACTATAAAAAGCTAAAAACTGGTGCTAAGAAAATATAGTGATTTTTAAACTTGACTGAATTCAGTCGACTAATTAGTTAGACTTCTGTTTATTTAAATTTGTGAATAAATTATGAATTACCTATTATGGCTTCTACTTCTATTATGGACAGTCACAATAATTTTGCCAATACAAATCAAGTATTGTCATCGGATTGCGAAATAAAACAGAACAACTTCAATGGTAGGTTTTCCGTCAAGAAAATTATAAATCAGGTGTAGGTACGTAATAATTACTTGGGTACTATAATATCCTTGAGTTCCATAGATAATCTACCTAATTTCTTGGAAGTGGTGATTCTTGAATAACCGCAGCGGTTCCTCGTGCAACTATCCCACCGCCCTCCACGTGCCCCGGACCGCAAGTCGAGGGCATCTACCGGAGCGTGCGTTTCATACAAACGAATACGATCCACCTCGTTCCGTTCCACCTTGCGACTCCAGCCTCGCTTCTTGTTGCCAGTTCGTGTCAAGAACCGGGTAGTAACGCACGTTTGTGAACCTCTGTGTACGGTTACAAAGTGACAGGTAAATACGAAGTGAGTACTACAAAGAAAGAAGTGTCGAGTTGGTCGAGAGTGGATTTTACAGAAATGTTGGCCTGCTTTTGTGTGTTTCTTGTAAGTATGTTTTAGGTTTTAGTTCTTAGACTTCTTCTAATGAAGATTGGCCATCTTAACACGTTCACGAAAACATCCATGTACCATAAGAGCATGCCGAGTTGCACATATTTTTTTCATACAAATACACACTGACGTCATTTGACGTCGACGTTCTATAAGTCTGTAAAGTTAATAACAACGTTTAATAACGTCAACGTCTAACGGCAACGGTAACTGCGCGCGTGGTCTTGGGTTCCCTTCTTCAGCGGCAGGGTCCGGCGGAGGCGACGGCGGAGACAGCGAGGGTGGTGTCAGGTTGCCTTCTTCGGCTGCAGGGTCTGGCGGAGGCAACGGTAACTGCGCGCGTGGTCTTGGATTCCCTTCTTCAGCGGCAGGTGTAGGTGGTTGATATTGATATTATGTATTGTCGGTAGAAGGAAATAAACCAGTCTTAGTTCAATACTCGTGTGGTTTGATCGTGTCCCGATTCCTTTCACATGGCGCAGTAAACGACATAAAACGACACAAACGACAAAATACGTATAAAGTGAAAATAATTGAGTATTTATTACATCCGCCCCAACGGTATGTCGATATACGAGTCCGGTACTGTCAATCAATCAATCATTTATTCGTGAACATAGGTAATAATAAGTAAGTATACAGTTTAAATGAGTTGGTATCACTATGCTCCGTCGTTTGACATACATAAATTATTAAAATTAAATTTAACAGTTGAAATGAAATGAAATTATTTATTTTATTTGCAAGAATATACGTTATGAAGGATCTTAAAATTACATAGGTAGTTCCAGCATATCCTACCACATTGTGGTGTGCAAATTTATATAACAGATAACATAAAATTAAAAAAAAATATGATACGAAGCTGACTAATACGCTTTAGATTACAAGAACTATTTACAAGAAATATTAATATAGTGATTATTACATGTCAATTTAATTTAAATGTCAAATTATTTATATCAAATATTATTAAGTACTAACTTTGTGTTCAAAAAATTCCTTAATACTGTAGAAGCAATTATTCATCAACCAAATATACATTTTCCTCTTAAACTCATTTAACGGCATGGCTTTCAATTCAGATGGTACCTTATTATAAATGTATATTGCCATACAACATACATTTTTCTTATATATGTCCAAGGTACATTTCGGAAGGTATAGCCTGTCTTTGTGTCTGGTTTGTCTTTCATGAACATCTGAATGTTTTTTAAAGTATATTGGATGCTGTTTAACAAATACGCAGATATCTCTTATGTACATGCGCGGGAGTGGCAATATATTTAGTTTCTTAAAAAGAGGTTTACAACTATCTAAGAACCATGCATCACATATTACTCGTATACACTTTTTTTGTATGAGGAACACTCTATCTACGTTTACTGAGTTACCCCACAATCAATCCATAACTGAGCACAGAAGAGACATATCCATGATAAGCGGTAGCGGTTGACTAGTAGTAGTAGTATTAATAGTAAGTAATAATAGTAGTAGTATTAATTCACTAAACACTGATTAAGGACATACACACAGATCGGACATAAGGTATAATAAAAATGGGGCAATCACTCATTAAATATCTTTGTCACTTAAAAAATCATTTACAGAATAATATGTCTTGTCACTGTTCCAATAGAGAGATTTATCCATAAATTAGAAATCAAATTAGTAGGTATATGGTTTGAACAGAACACCCAGCTACAACTTTTTATGATAGTTTTTTTTCTTTATCTTATTTTTTTTTTAAATTGTTGTTCAAGTTTAGTTTTTTTTTGGAGAATTGTTATTAAACTGCCTATTTTGTAGAAACCTGTTTATGAAATTAATTAAAAATACAAATTCCGTCGGTCACATTGTTGCAAAATTGCAAATGTGGGTAAGTACAGTATCTACATCATTAATTATGATTACCCACTATAACTTTAAATTGAAATTGAAAACGTTTATTTAGCGCTGTAAACACCAGAATATAGAACACAATACAGAAGTATACAAAGTTTAGTACTTGCTTCGTCGCTTTAACTTACCTACTTGACACATTCTATGAATGTCAAAGAATTATAACAAAAACTTGGACAGAGTATAGCTTGATAATATGTCTTCCACTGTACACCTCTGTTCGGCTTTCAGTTTACTTAGGTACCTACAACTTTGTCGCGGAATAATTTGAATAGTTTCATCAAAGCCTTAACTTTATATGAAATAAATAATAATAATAACCTTATTATGTCATCTTAATATAGATACATCGGAAGAAACTGGCCCCCACAACACAGGGGGCCTTGTAATTGGTTTATTATTAATCTTGTAATCCTTAATACAAGATTAATAATAAAAACAATTACGAAGGCATTATCATGCCTTCGTAAATTATCATTATTCTGCCATTATCATGGAAATAAATAATATATAAATGGAATAAGTAATAAAAGGATCAAGTAAACGAATAATAGTTTAAATAATGGCAAAAGTAGAAGTTGAAAGAAATAATATACATAATAAAAAGAAGAGAACACACGGACTCCGAATAATCTAAATCGGAGGTAATGAGGGGCAAAAAATCGGGGGAAAAACACACACAGGGTATCCTAGTGTGGGAGACAGTGAAGTCTGAGAAAATGTTAAAGATACTGTATGAATAAACTCATATTTCATTCTTGAGTCGATATCATAACGATCATGTTTTTAAAATTACTTACAGATCGCAGTTCAAAGTGTAACATTTGCTAATGGAGGCTCTACAGTGGGGATCAGAAAGTGTTTACCACTGGCAACTTACACAATCGCAAACTCTGAAACTACTGGATTACAGAATCTATGTACTTGTACGTTACGGAGGTGGTTTTACCGGAACCGGAGTCGGAACCGAAGGTTTTAAATTTGATTTATCGGAGTCGGAGATGTTCAGAAGAAGTTCGAATTTTAAACCGTTTTTTAATTTTTATAGCTGAACCAAAATATTGGCCAATATTTTTTATGGTGACGTTTGCGGCAATGAAACATTGCTGAATATGTTTGCTGACAAATCTTCGGTATAACCTCCGATTCAAAATTATCGGAGCCGAAGTTGGAGTCGGAGGTGTTGATTTTACACCTCCGACTCCGACTTCGACTCGGAAGTCCGGGATCGGAAGTTCCGACCTTTCGGAGTCGGAGTCAAAGCTCCGTAACATCCCTGGTTCTAATAACTGGTGAAAGCACATTTAAATTACTTAATTCCGTAGTTTTAGAGATTTTACCGATTCTGTAAGTTGCCTCTATAAGTAATCTTTGTTTTTTCTTTAAAAATATATTGAGTTTTATTTACCTAATGCAGTATACGTAAGTCATAATAAGTTGTTTCACATTTTCCAGGTTACGAAGACCCGTCTCCAATCAAGTACCCAGGGCCAGTGCAGGAAGTCAGCAATAAGTACGGCACGGATGACGATCGACGACGTGCCCGAACCCTGCAGAGGCAAGAATTTCTGCACCATTAAACCGCCCAATTACCCCCAGGAGAAAATCAACAATATGTTTAAGGGATATGTAAGTACGCATTAACACACATACATTATACTTATTATAATATGGCCTCTATGTATGTATAATAAGTAATAACAGACATACTATCAGTAGCACGAAACGTCCCTAAAGTTAAGTCTTCATTAAAATACATGCTTGTATCCCTTTCTACGCCATAGCTCTAGATAGAGATGCGATTTAAGGAGGACGTTTCGTGCAACTTATACGGCTTAAGTTTGCGGTACGGTAAGCATTGCGATTTAAGTAAGTAGGCACCGATTCTGGTATGTCACTCAGTGGTTAATCGCTAAAGGAACGTCGCCCTCACTCTTACATGATCTGGGATAAAAGCCCTAGCGCGCACTACTATTAAAATCCGTGCGGTTTCAAAGCGCAGAATCTGTGGACTAGGTAAATGTATGAAGGTAGAAAAAACGCATCCGGATTTTATTCTGCAGTTTGCTACAGATTCGTTGCGGTGCGGCGCCGCACGTTTTTTTGTATTCTATGGAGTTGTATGAAGCCGCACGCACTACAGAAAAAACCGTGTGGTTGCCTCTCCGCCCGCAGCCTCAGTCATGCTCCAGCCGCGGTAATGAAATGGCGTTGCCTGGTGTATGTCCGTTGCTTGCATATCAAATTATACGATTTTATGCTCAACCAAAAAAAATTCTTAGATTATCAGAATCCAAGAAATTTTAGGGAATATATCCATCCCTTCATAGGCCACATTCCCATTAATAGATGAATCCAATACCTATTGCTTTTATTTTATTTATTATATATTTCATATTCATTTAATATAAATCGTCACAAAATATAATTATATTATAATTTATAACTAAATTAAATATAAAACTCCCCTCGTGCCGCTCCCGATGCAAAGGTGCCCAAACGCTTGCTTATTTTTTTCTATTCAGTAATAGGTAAATGCAAATGCATACTTTTATTTCGTAATCCATCTACAATGAGACTTGCGACACGAATGGCAAACCGTGCGGTTTTTTCACCGTAGTGCGATTTTTCCGGTACGGTTGGAAAAACGCACCGCACGCTACCGGACCGCAGTGCGCGCTAGCCCTAAGTAAGCGTGACAGTTGCATTTAGATTTAGCAGCCTCCCGAGAATCAACGCCACTCTAATCACCGGTGAGCAGAGATTTTATCCTATACAAAGTAGATGCGCAAACTAAAAATGTATGCAGTGAACAAACTTATGCACTGTGCACAAACTTATGTATGCACATTCCACTAAATGCATACCGCAGCGCGTTACGAACAAAGTAAAAGAGTCTTTGCTATGCACTTACCTTCGAGAATGTACTCATTGCAGACTGCATTCCAATCCATATGGTTCCTATTTGCGGCAAGGATTTGACATTGGCGGATGTCACCTCTCCAAGATACTTTGGGCTGCGCTAACTTTTGAAAAGCGGCGTACGGCCTCTAATACCACTTGTCCCGTTACGGATTTTGAGGGCGCTTACTTCAATTTGTATTAATTATTCATTCATTTACAGTGAAGTGGCTCCCTCTATTTGACCTTATAAGATTGTTATACCGTAAATATACTTATGGATGTATTTCTCTGAAATGATAAGACTTGCAGGGGCACACATTATGCATATAAGTAGGAATTATAATTAATTATTCATACTCATACTCATACCATTTATTGCTTTTCATGTGTTACAATTAGTCTTAAAAATGTATATTATCTGGTCATACATGAAACACTGAGTAGGGCACCGCAATATTAAATAGGAGATTATAATATATTAGAGATTATAATTATTATTTTAAATTACAAATCATATTTAATGGGATTATTTATTCCGTTTTAGATGGATAACTTTGTTTACGTTTTTGATTTTCTTTTATGTTTTCCAGAAATCAATGGCGCAGCCGACCCTTGTTTTGGAAGACGACTTGAATCGCCAAGGCGACGATTCCATTGACGGCTGCGATACCTTAATCACTGTGCGTACATATACATATATACATAGGGCAGAATATGCTTTTCAAACGTTATGCCCTTTTACATGTGGTCTAGTGTTTAGGGAAGTGAGTACAGTGAGTAAGTATGGTTTCCAGGCAGTTCGTACAATTACTATTTCGTACAATTAATTAATATTCGTGATTCGCACATTTTTTGTCACGAAGTCGTAAAATGCCCTTCAACGGGAAATAGATGTTTCATTGATTTGATTTTGATCTTTTTATTTTTATTTTATTTATTTACTTAAATTTACAGCTTTTTTCAGAATTTATAAAAACAATAAAATATTATTTGAACATTTGCCAATTATAAATTTACATTATGTTACTTAACATTATATCAATGTTGAAAGGAGACTTGTAGTTGTACGTATTAGGAATTGAATGGAATAAGAGAAATATAATATTGAACGAAATAGGAAAAATATAATATTGAACGAATTAAGACTTCTGATATTGGGAAATAGGAATTGTACGAACAGCCCGGAAACAGTAAGTACAGTGGTGTAAGCCGATCGGACAGTGGCGAGTGAACTTGACTATCAAGTTGCCTTGCCAGTGGATGGAAATATTGTTTGACTGGCGGTAGTGTAAGCAGTCACTAGTCAGGCACTCGCTACTCGCCATTCTACCCGCCACTGTACTTGCCCTCGCCACTGTACTTGTACTTGACCGAATGTAAACCCCTTGGCCGGTTTACATTCGGTCAAGATGCTAGATGTAGCTAGATGACTCCGTTGTAGATGATTGCATGTTTGGAGTGCTTTTTAACCCCCGAGCGAAAAAAATGGTTTTATAAGTACCTACTTAGTGGTCACAGGGCACAGCACAGCACAGTATGTATTCCTGTGAACCTTTCACAGGAGCAGAATACACAGGAGTCATGATCCCCCCAAAATCTTCGACACCCACCGAAGAACCTTAAATCGTCAGTCTTAGGAGACTGTGTTAGTGACCAAAAATTACAGTTTTAAATTGGACTTGTGATTTGCAAGATCGTAGAGTAAAAAAGTATTTTGATATCAGATGAGATACTCGAGATGACTCGAGTTTTATTTACAGTAAGATATTAAAAACATCTACTTATTTAAAAAAGTTCCAAGTAAACGTAAATTAAAATATGAATCATAAATATACAGAAACTGGTCGAGGTCACACACAGGTTTAAACATAAGTAAGTTACCTGCCAACCTAATAATATAAAATGTTATTGTGTGGCATATGTATCTACCTACCTACCGTTTAAACATATACAGGCTATTATTGTTTGTTTACAACAATATGTTATGTATAGGTACATAAAATTATAGGTAAGTAAACTAAAGTAGCGTTCGAAACTTTGTTGGCTCTGATGTTTCTGTCAAAATATTGTGATAAAATAATATAATTGAAAATTATATTTAAATTACATTAAATTTCACTGTATTGCTCTATTGTGCAGACAAAGACTTGTGAAACGATTTCCGTTCAGTAAAATTAAATGAATTAAGTAAAATAAAAATAAAATAAACAGTGTGTTTTGTTTTGGATACAGCAGGGTTTGTTAACTTCATGTTTATTTGTAGTTAAGTGTAGTTAAAAAAGAAAAATAAGGCTATGTTTTATCTTATCTTATGACAGGGATAACCCCAGCGGCACTTCGACCCTCAGGGACCATTAGTGGTCACCCCTTACCTTAGTCTCCTTCCTGTTCCTTAAAGATGCTTTACATCAAGGACGCTATACAGCTTACACGAAGGAGCCTACAGTCCTCTGGTTTCGGGTAGGCTACCCCCAGAAGACTACGCTTTCCAGGCAACGAGTTACATTCGCACAGCAAGTGTTCCATTGACTCAACGGTGTCACCACAGGCTCTACAGGAGGGTTTGTCTGCCAGTCTCATCTTGTGCAGGAGGCTCTTAGTGCGAAAATGGCCTGTGAACGCCCCTACAATGAGACGGGTGAGACTCCTGTTATGGTTGTAATTTTTTCTGCACCCAGTCGTGCCACCATTTCCAATGAACCTCTTACAGTGTTTTAAGTTGGTCGTTTTTGACCACTCCACCATATGCAGGTCCTTGGCTTTAGCCTTAATGGCAGTTTTGATTGTACTCATTGAGAGTCCAACAAAAGGCGCAGGCCCCGTAAAAACAGTTTTTGAGCCCTTTTTAGCCAGCTCATCAGCACACAAGGCTATGTTAATGGTTTCATTAAAATTTTAATTAATTATAAACATATTATAATTATTCCTGTATCGCTAGTAATAAATTAAATATCGTTTTCAGCTCGAAATGAGTATAATCATAAAGAACGGCTTTGCGAGTGTCACTCACAATATAATATTCCAACCACAAACTGTATCCAAAGAAATAAATCAAAGGTTAGCAATTAATCTCCGTTTGAACTCATAATCAGTTGCAATTTACAACATAACAATTAGAGATCTGTGATTGTGACCCAATTTTGTTTGCGGAATAATGCGTAAATCCGTTTCTACCTGGATTTGTTTGACAGAATTACGAGTAGGTACAGAGCCAACATAATTTATATTTTTGGCCACTGGGAGCGCTGCGTTCAATTCCATCACCCCCACCTAGTACTTCACACCCAGCGAATATAGTATTAATTAATAGAGGACCTAGACTGGACAGGTACATCGAGCACCTCGCACGCGGCATGTTCGACCGCGCCGACAACTCCGCTCATCCCACACTTCGTGAGCTAGCGCCGCTGCACGCCCGCCCGGCCGATCCCTGCCCAGGGAACTGCTGACGGAGGAAGCCACAACTCACCTGACTTGACCACTCCCACGGCAGTGACATGCCTGCGGCACCCTAACGCCCCACCCGTAGTTACGGGTGGCGATAGACACCCCTGTAGAGGGCATTACGCCCTGGAACAGGCTCCCCACGCCTCGTAGAGGACGTGAGAAGATTTCGAAGTAAAGTGACGCATACTAGTAAAAACTTACACAAGCTGAATATCATCGATAGTCCTCTATCTATACAGTGACTGTATGGAGGAAGAAGAAACGACTGCTGGAAACTCCTTGCTCAATGTGATTGCTTCGCAAATCCTAAGAGACTTTTGAGCTTCTGGCTTCTAACAGCAAAGATCAAAGAAGAGTTACCTACTCTTTTTTATATGCGTGGCAACTTGCTGTAAGTAAGAGTAGTATTGATTGCCTCAGTATGAAATGTTGTGGCTATAATTAACTAGGCCATTACCACGTCACTTTATTTTTTGACTTGTAAATGTAACAACCTTTATTCGTCCAGCAGGACTTAGGCTTCTCCCAAGACTATCCTTTTCCATACGACGACATCACCAAAATAATTCCGCAGCTTCTTTATGTCTACATGCGCCGGTTCCAGCGCCAGTTCCGTTTGCTGCAGCAAATCACGAGACGCTGACTTCAACCTTGAACTTGAACCGAACCGGCGCTGGAACTGGCGCATGTAGTCCAGGCCTGTATAGGTCGTCCATCTACCGGGTAAACGGGCATACTACACCTGCGCTACCTTGTGCGGTGATCTCCCGTCCACGGCTCGTCTACCCTGTAGTTTTCGTGATATTTTTGTGATTTGTTAATTTTGTTTCTCATATTGTTGTAGTACGAACCTCTGTACCAGGTGCGCAGTCAGGCGGGCGACTGGCGCACGGTGCTGCAGGCCCCGAACGAGAACTACGTGCAGAAAGTGCGCCTCGAGGAGTGCAAGTCAGTACCATATCGTTTACATACGCATGTCTTTAGGAGTATCCGTACGGAGGCCTATGCCCCAACAGTGGATACGTTATTAGGCTGATGAGAGAGAGGGAGTACCAATACTTTCCAGAGCATTATAATACACAGATAAGACAAGTGCTGAGAGGTGAGGTGAATAGTTTCTGCTGTAGAGCTCTGAATAGGAAAATCGTTTCTGTGTTTACTGTTGATGGGTTCAGTGTCCTAGCCAATAATTAGGGGATGTCTCTACCGAAAGATTGTCTGGAAGAGATCTCTCTTAGCGACAATACCGCTAATGGTGAATCACATTTTTATGTATGTATCTTTTAAACTAAGTTTTGTGCAATAAAGAGTATTTTACTTTAAGACATATTTTACAAATCGCCAACAAAGTCATAATCCTCATTAGACATTTGTATTCCTTTACGGCTCTGAAAGAACAGCTTGTTCAATCTTGGCTGGAAGCTTAGATAGCTCTTAGCGATAAAACCCTCAACATTGTATCAACGTCTATGTACGCACTATATTATACTAAGTTTATGTAGTGTACTACCTATTCTAAAAGTATTATATCTTTGGTCGATTACTAACTTTCGATATGTCCATTTCCAGGGAGATAAAAGGCAGTTGCTTCCAGGTGTTCAGCCAGCCGGGTGTGGAGACGTACTGCCATCAGAAGTTCATCGTGTGGGAGGTGCTGGTCGCGCCTGGTAACGGGCGCTCGGAGCCTGAGAAGATTAAGGCTGATCTGCCTGTGTGCTGCTCGTGCCACTACCGGATCTTTTAGAAGAATTAGCTAGCTGCTTTAGCGCCTCCGTATCTGCCACGTGATCGTTCGAGAAAGCAGACCTTGTACTTTAAACGTATATCAGATGCTGGTTGTCTCAGTCACCGAGCGTTCTGAACCTGAGAAAACAAAGGCTGGAATGCATGTGTGCTCGTGCCACTATCGGATCTTAGAAGAATTAACTAGCTGCTTTAGCGCCTGCGTATCTGCCACGTGATCGTTCGAGAGAGCAGACCTTGTACCTTAAACGTATATCAGATGCTGGCTGCCTCAGTCAACGAGTGTTCTGAACCTGAGAAAACCAAGGCTGAAATGCATGTCGGATTTTTTAGAAGAATTAGCCAGGTGATTTAGTGTCTCTGTATCTGGCACGTGATTTCTTGAGAGAGCAGCGTTAATAACTTCAACCGTGCTATGTTCCGTGTTCAATTGACAAATTGCTGTAAATCTCAAGCATCATCTGATCACGAGTAATCATGACTGACCTTTCCGTATGCTGCTCTTGCTGGCTACCTACTGGATCAATTCAAATAAGATCCCGACGAAATCTCGCTGGTGATTGGTGGAGAGAGCAGACTGACAGCTCCTGATCATGTTCACCTCTTGACAAACTGCTGTTTCGATCAAGTTGTCCAACCCCAGACTTTTTTTGCGGATAGGATTGAGCTTTCCCATCTGCTATTAGTACAGGGGTGGGAGACTATTTTTTCTTTCATCCAAGATTAGTACCTACCGTTCGGGAATTTCCTGACGAAATTGATGTAATTGGTCGAAAGAAACGAATTGACAGCTCCCATCGTGCTTACCTCTATTTTAGACAATTTCAATTTATTTTTATTTAAACTTACATAAGTAGGTACATATGGTGTAGTAGTAGGGGAAATATGGTTGGCCACCTTATACGACACGACGAATACATAAGAAACCTTATAGAAGGAAAAGTTGAAGGCAAGCGGGGAAGAGGAAGACCGAGGATAAGCTTCTTCGATCAAATCAAAGAGAAGGCTGGCGTTGCGTCGTATAAGGAGGTCAAGGAAAGGGCCCTAGACAGGACACAGTGGCGTTTACTACACCGACAAGAGCATAGTTCTTAAATTGAAGAAGAAGAAGTAGGTACAGGTAAGAGATACGAGTAGTTATTTGAAGATGTAACTTGACACAGGGCTCAAAATATAAACACTCACTCACCCTTATTCAATGTCTGGCTATCTGACTACCAACTAGGTTTCCCTGTGTGCGGGATATCAGAAATCCATTCATGTGTCTCACTCGATACGTTTTAATTTACACTCAAACGCTGCATTTTTGTTTATTTTTTTACTTTAAAATTACTTGTAATTTTCGCTACCACCGGAACAAGACAAAACAAACTGATATACTTGAACTTATTTGGTTTGACGAGCCAAATCATTCTTATCAGGGTTTCGTTGTCAACGAGATACCCCTATTAGTATCGGATCAAATAAGAATAGGTATCTACTCAAAGGAGTAGATAGATAGAAGTTTTCAAAATAGATAAGTAGGTGCAGTTTGATTTTGAAGAATAGAATTTATAATTTCTGAAACCCCTACTGAAATCGTATGAAAATATCATTGTGATTTGACATTTTATTAACTAAATTCTTATTATTCTTAAAATTCAGTCAGTAGGTACCTAACTTAAGCATGTACTGATTATTATTATTATTAAAGATAAGTTGTAAAGGTTTTTCCACTAGTCATAAAGACTTAACTTTCGTAATAAAGTGACAATAATATATTCCCACTGTGTTCCTTTATTCTTTTGTCACACCATGGTTACACCTTAGATTTTAAATAAAATTTGTGCCAATTTTCAGCAGAATTTATTACTTACATAGAAGTAAGCACTTAACTTACAAGTAAGTAAGAATACGTAATTGTGACGTTGTTCCTGTAAAATATTTATATACTATATAGGTATACGACAATAATGGAAATGGAGTACCTACCAATCTACCTATCCTACGTTAATTAGAATATATTATTATTCATTACAAGGTAATTACATTACAGTTGTCAAGGAAAAGTTAAAGAATAGAATGCTTATTGGGAAATACAATGATTTATGAGCATTTGCGTAGTATACTCGTATCTGGAAATTCCTTTATTTTAATAACCGATGAAACCCGAAATAATACGTTTTATTGTGTAAGGAGAGCAGACGTGCAAATGGTGAGTGGTCACTGTCGCTCTACCTACCTACTATCTCTTTCTCGACATCATTTCCTCTGCCCGAAGGTTGCCTGTAAGAGATCGCTCTTAGCAATAGGGCCATAAAAACTCACATTAAGAAGTCATCGTTTTTGTTTATTATATAGAGAGGGGGGGGGGAAGTTGTTAGTGGCATAGAAGAGGTGGGTTGGGGTGGGGCCGCATGAAGTTTAAAGGAGGGAGTTGAGGTGAGGGATGCTAGTGGCTGTACTGTGAGAGATTATAGACAAATTGGAGCGGCCAAAATTCATGGCTGGCTCTTCACTGAGTCATACCACCTACCGAAAGCCGATATCCTTATGTTAAAATTATACCATGCCAATTGCCATCGATCGTGATTCATGAAAGAACCGTGATAACCCTGATCTGCGGAACATAATTCTATAGTTCATTACTCTTTATCTATTTATGTACGACATTAAATTCGACACTTGGCAAATAAAACTAAAGTCGTGTTACCGTGCGGGAACTACTAGTTTACACTAATTAGGTGTCAATTCGCGACTTTCTATACCCGCTTGGTAACAGTTGTACGAGAAAAAGATATGAAATCTACTTAATAATAAGATTTCTAAAAAAAGCGTTAGGAGTCCTAGATAACAAGACCGATTAAATAATAATAAATTAAATAAACACTAAATGGTAAATTGTTGTATGAAGCATCTGTGTATTAGATACTGTTCTTTAGGATGCCTAGAATTGTGTTCCATGTCACAGAGAAATCGTCAGCAGCCTATTGTTGGGACACAGGCCTCCCCTTACACAATGGGGTAATGATCCACCGAGCGGTCCCAGAACTTATTGGTGGATTTCACACGCCTTTGAAATTTTTATTTCCTCTGACATGCAGGTTTCCTCACGATGTTTTCCTTCACCGTTAGAGCAGTCGGTAAAAGTACGAGTACATAAGTCTTCGAAAAAATCCGATAAACTCATTGGGAGTCCTAGCCAACTACAGAAATAATGTCAAGAAAATTGTACCTTAACATTGCTGGTAATACAATTTGATGGAGCTTTGAGGAGCAAGCGTAAAAAAAACTGAGTACCTAAAGAGCGTCAATGACCAATGGTAGTAAATGACCAATGGTCTTTGAAATTGATCATAATATATTTCGACATTACTATTTGTAAAATATTGTACAATAATTGAATATTTTTGCTTTATAAATAGACCTTACATCCTAATCGATGTTACGTGACTGCCGTGACCTTCGTTGGTGGACAATAATTATGTGTAGACGGAACAAACAATACACACACATTACGTATTGCATGCATCGTTACTCTTCGGATCGCCGCCGCTTCAAAGTTACTTCGTGCGGAAAAAATAAGAAAATATCATATTGGACGACGTTCGTTGCTGCTGTTTTAGTAAGGACGTTAATTGTATACAGTATTGGTGAAGCGATGAATTTAAAACTATAATTGTTACTGATTACCGGTACCGTAACGTGCTGTAACTAGTGACGTAGGGGGATTTACTTTGGATTTACATTTTACTGGAGTTAAACACCAAGGCGACTTCGTCATTGTTTTGCCCAAAAGCGGGTTAATTGTATGTTTTTTTGCGTACGTCACTGAATTACAGGATCCTTCAGAGTAACGGAACTTTCACAATATGTCAATTCATTACAACTATCGATAAAAAAAATACATAAAACACAATTTACATATTTCATTGATAACTTTGCTTTTGCTACATTTCCAGCAAAATACCTATACGTAGGTTTGACTTAGGGAAGTGGACCTTATGATATAATCGATACATCGATGAATTAAACATTTTGTTCGAACTATGAACTTCGAAAGTGATCTGGTCATTTGCAACTTTACAAATTTTACAATCAACCACCGCCAACAGTAGGCCAGACAAACATGATCTCCCTCGCGTCTTAATCTTGGTACTAAATCAGATCTTAACGGGGAGGCTACAATCGAAGACGGAGCTCTTTTTAAGCTGGTCCTCATTAATAAACAAGACACCACACCTGGCGAGTGACCAGTCGGCATTCAACTTCAGATGCGAGTGCACGTGTCTCGATATCGATATAATTTGTTGTTTACTCGCGTTCGACACACGTCATATCGGCAAATAAATAGTGTCGCGAGCGGCCGTCATGTAAAGCGTTACAGTTGACCACTGCGCACGCGTGGTCCCTTGTTCGATCATGTTTCTGAGTTTAAAGTGTGAATAGAATATGGATTGGATCTTGAAAGCCCTACTTTGGGCCACTTTGGTAAGTCTATAAGTAGTAGTTAAGGATAATCTATAAAAAAGGCAAACTTATAGCTATACTTGAGTTCTGGTCTTGTTAATCTAACTAGATGCTTATTTTTCAGAATACAGAATATCTTTATTTGCAAAAATGTAGGTGTATTTACAGGTTGTTGTTAGTTAAGTACCAATACATTTTGCCTTGTACTAGGCGTGCAAATTATTATACAGAAGCAAAGGTATAATGAGTATCTATTTAGTAAAATTAATATCAACGCAAGTATTTAATGCAATCTAAAAATATATATAATAGTGTCTGGAGATATTTTTAATTCTAAGTATGTCATTACAATTTATCTGTCAAAAAATCATTTAAAGTATAGTAAGTAGTCACCAAATAAACAATATACACCAAAAATGTCAATAGAATTCAATAGAATATACCTAATTGTTAAATTAGAGACATCTTCAGCCATTGCCCTTATGGCAAAGAATCCAGCGCCCTCTTTGTGTTGGCACGTCTCTTTTTTTTCAAATTCTAATAATTTATTAATTCGTAAATATAGGTTGCACAAGTTGTAGGTAACATAAAAGTATGGATCTATATATTTTGCTATAACAGCTTACGAATTTTTTCTTAAAAATTATAACTATAACTATAGTAATTTAAGTAATCTTTAACAAGCAACTAAATAAATAAAATTTGAACCATTTGAAATGTGAAACACAGTTAAAAAAATAATCTTTTGATTCTGTATTTTATCAGTTGTCTTGAGTCTGTGTTAATTTCTCATCCTTTTTATTAAACTTGTGCTAAGTAACTTTTAGTTATTTTTTGTACTTTTTTTTTACCACCACTTGTTTCTATTATTGTATCGGCATAACACTCAGCTTTTACTTACTTTTAAAAAAGTAAAAGTAAACTGTCACTTTCTTCGGAAGATATGCAATGAAGTATTGATAACCGGTGTGTGTTTCGGCTTCTATTTCTTATTCTGTAGTAACAAAACAAGCATTGACCGTTTGCATGGCGATTACATAGTATAGTCCCCTGACACGCCCTTCTATCTTCTCTCCGACAAATGGAAAATGGCCGTTAACGTGGGGAAGACGGCCGCTTTCCTTACGGGCCGCCAGGTACATCTAGAGTAGACGCAGTACTCGGTACCTGGGGTGCAACATAGACCGGTAGTTGAGCTTAAAACCCACGGTTGACCACTTGGTCAACCAGGCAAAAGCCGCGCGGGCCCTCCTACGACCGGTCTTGTCGTCACGGCTACCCCTACGTACCAAACTGAGACTATACAAGACCTACGTCCGGTCTCGACTCACCTACGCCGCCCCCGCGTGGTACCCATTTGTCAAGCCTACTCAGAGGAAAAGGCTACAGGTCCAGCAGAATATCGCTCTACGCATTTGCACAGGAGCGGGCCGTTACGTCAGAAATGACGTAATCGCTCGCGACGTGCAAATGGAGTCCATCCACCAGTTCGTGGTGTGGTTAGCACGGTCTATGTACGACCGATTCTCTCCGTCACCGAGGGCGCCGGAGAGCGGTATCTCACCGAGATCCGTCCGGGCAAAAGGTCTCACCTCCAGGCCCGCACCCTCTCTCCCTTCGCGGATCCAAGAGAGGACGACCCGTCAGTCCGTCATCTTCTCTCAGATTCCTCCCTCCCCTGCGACGTCCTAAGCTGAGGTCCGTATCCACCTAGGTGCCCTTAGGCTGCTTCTTATAGCTTTTTAGTCATCTTTTAGGCTGTAGGTATACGAGTACTTAGCTATCGCCCCAGGAGTCCGATGACGCCTTAAAGGTCAATAGGGCCAACAGCATTAGTCGGTCAGAAAAAAATCCTTCTATCTGTGTGTGAAGGCTGAACTTGAACTTGTCTTGTTCCTCTAAGAGTCTAAACGAAATTTATTCCTGTTCTCACTTATTTGGCTCCAATTTGGCCCAGCGGTTCAGCTTAGCTGTCCAACGGGGCAACGCAGCCAGTCTCTTGGGTACACTGCCGGATGTGAGGGACTTAGCCCAAATTTTTTATCTTTTTATTTTGTTCTTCTTCTTAGTTTTAGTTTAGTTTTAACTTTAGTATTATTAATATGCCTGGAAGAGTTACTGGTCAATGAAAGATCTAATGAAGGATAGCCTTTACTGTCGCTCAAGCGAAAACTCGTCGACATGTGTATCTTGCCTATCCTAACCTACGGTGCTCAGGCATGGTCGCTGACAAAACATCAAAAGTCCAAACTCAAGGTTTGCCAGCGTGCTATGGAGCGTAGCATACTCAGCGTGAAAAGGACGGATCGCGTCAGGAATACGACCCTACGCTCCAAAACACGCATCGTTGATGCAATCACTAAAGCATCTCTATTGAAGTGGGACTGGGCAGGCCACGTGTGCCGCATGCATCCGGAAAGGTGGGCAAAGATCGCCATGCACTGGATGCCACAAGACGGACAGCGGCGCCGAGGCAGGCCCAGGCGTGGGTGGAAGGACGATATCGACCACTTCCAAAAAGGATGGTATAAGGACGCCGAGGATAGGGAAAAATGGAAAGGAGGAGGGGAGGCCTTTGCCCAGGAGTGGGACAGCTTATAGGCTATTAAAAAAAAATTAATATATTATGTACTTAGCTGGCAAGCATTGCATGAAATATTTGGAAAAGACATAAATTATAAATTATATTATATATTTCACTTATTTATTTATAATGTAATGATTTATTCCCGAGAATGGTCTTTACCAGTGTCCAGTGTTGAGTCAGGTCTGATCATTGCTATTAGAAACTAATAAAACGTTTTATGTTAGTGAAGTATTGAGAAGTACCAAAAAAACGATTCACCGCATCACAAGATCTACTGGCATGCATATTATACATTACCTCGTTCTACATACAGATCATTTAACACATTCATGTCGTATTCGTGCAATATTTTACTAAATAATTATTACCATCAGAACGATGGCGTTGCAGTACTGTCGCCAAATAAAATTTTTTTTAAAAAAAACATCCTCCTCTAAATCATTTCCTCTGCCTGAAGTTTGCCTGGAAGAGATCGTATTCGTGCAATATTTTACTAAAATATTATTACAATCAGGTCGATGGTGTCGCCAAATAAAAAATTAAAAAAGCATACTCCTTCTCGAAATGAGGTTGCCTGGAAGAGATCGCTCTTAGCGATAAGGCCGCCTAAATTGTACTTCACTATTTCTATCTCCTTCTCTATCTCATGTTTGTTTGTTTGTAGTCTCTTTATTGTAACACACACAGAAAAAAAATACACAAAAAAAACATTACAATATGCACAAAGGCGGGTTTATCCCATAGGGATCTCCTCCAGCCAACCAAAAAAATTGCAATCTATTTCAATAAATACTTTATTTACCTATGCACTTTAACGTTTTCATACAAATATTCAATGTTGAAAATTAATTTTAAGACGATCGTGTTTGCAATATATTTGGATATAGTATAGATAGGTACAGTCGACCACAAGCTATAGTATACCATCTGTCAAAAACCTTCGATTAAATCTCAACCTTACGCCTGCGCATTAAGATACATTCTAGATTCTCAAATTTTGACGTTTTGGGTAGGTTGACCTGTGGTCGACTGTACCTAATACTTGAAGTGGCTTATTCCACATTCGTCATAGTAGAATTCGGTCACATCTAGGAATGCGTCCACCCTCGTCACACCTGATAAAATTTAAAATATTACGAGTCTAATCTGGTCACACCTACACTTTTAGATTGGCTTATTCCACATTCGTCATAGTAGAATTCGGTCACATCTAGGAATGCGTCCACGCTCGTCACACCTGATAAAATTTAAAATATTACGAGTCGAATCTGGTCACATCTACACTTTTAGATTGGCTTATTCCACATTCGTCATAGTAGAATTCGGTCACACCTAGGAATGCGTCCACGCTCGTCACACCTGATAAAATTTAAAATATTACGAGTCGAATCTGGTCACATCTACACTTTTAGATTGGCTTATTCCACATTCGTCATAGTATAATTCGGTCACACCTAGGAATGCGTCCACGCTCGTCACACCTGGTAAAATTTAAAATATTACGAGTCGAATCTGGTCACACCTACACTTTTAGATTATAGTTTACCAATCACGGAATGAATGTGCATCGTTTTGAATTTAAAAAGGACCCATAACCTAAACAAGATATTCCTTAACACTATAAAATTATTTTTTCGCAAGCCATGTTTTTGGAGTCATCTTATCATATGAAGCATAATTTTCAAAAAGTTTGTTATAAATTTTAACACGCGATAAGTATGAATTTACATGCTAGATAGACGACAGATAGTAGGCAGGCGTCTCTCAGGTAGGTACAGAGTGAAATGAAAAATATGCAGCGGACGTACAGCGGACTTTCTGTCTCTTTCACTCACACGAGAGATGCACTGAGCGGAAGACTGCCAATCCACGATAAAAGTGTTAGAAGACCAAAACGTGTTAAAAATCATAGGAAAAAAATCGCATTCATGTGAAAGAAGTTAAGCTAGAATTGAAGTTTTGCAAAAAAAAGACGAATGCATTCAAAGAGCAGTGAATGAAGTTACTCCAATACCGAAAATTTACGAGAAGTGCTTCAAAAAGTGTAATGACAGTGGTTACGCAATAATTGCGTCTGTACCTAGATTCAAGAACGTGAAGTCTGGTCTTTATAAAAAAGTATGCTATAAACTGCATTGAATAAATAATGACGTCACATACAGGTTTCCTAACTGGTCGAACTGTCAATAAGCGTGCAATTAAGGTTCTGCGACGGACTGACCTTATTTTTATCAGAAAATTAAGAATTATATTATATATAAGTATAGCTAGTTGTAATAAAAAATGCTCATGGTTTATGCTTTATACTATACCATTTTCCTACCTTTATAACCCTTCTTTTTCTTTAGTAAATGCCCCCCTGCTAGTGATTTAAACTCTGCAATTTGGCCGATGATCGTGTTAGAATCTTGAAAAACACTCGAACGTTTTGGCGTCTGTTTAGAAAAAAAAAACAGTTTACCAACGTCGAGATTAAGGGAGAGTCGTGTGCACTAGGAATGCCTAGTGTCTTGCATTCCAAGTGCAATTGGAGGTTAGGTTGCCGGATCCACACCATCTGTAGTATTTCACTCTCATTTCACGCTCTTATATAACGTTCATTTATATAAGAGCGTGAAATGGGAGTGAAATACAACACAGACGATTTTTAGGTAAAATACACTAGTTTTATGAAAAAAAAATAACCACTAAACCGTTTTAAAACAATAAAATAGGACGAACACGCCATGACAGCATGAACGCAACAACATAACCCCCTTATAACCCTTTGGTATGAGTAGGTTTACTAGTTATAGGTTAAGTTAGGTTAACATGGCAGACAATATCGCAAAAAATGATTCGTAAAGTTTGTATACAACATATCATTGTAGTCTTAATATTATGTAGGTACTTAGTTGATACTAAGTTTGTCTTTTAAGATTATAAAAATAAATTATCTCTACTAAAGTAGAGTTAATCCGGAAATTCAAAATTATTATTAAATATCGAATTATTTATATTATTAAATTATATTAACGAATTATATTATTAAGTTAGGTTAAGTTAGGTTACTTCGTCGCTTTAACTTTAATTTGACACATTCATATAAGAAATCATAACAAGAACTTATTGCGACAGAATACCACAGAGTATATCTTGTGTGTCTTCCACAGCGCCTATACTTACCTACCTAGAATACTGCTAATAGGTACCATCCTAATTCCCATCTGTTACAATAATTAATCGCTACCTTGCCAAGGCCGTGCCGCAAAAACCCTACTTGACCACTAATTTGCTCCATTTGAACAACTTCAAATAAAAACAACAAACCTGTCTAACAATTAGGTAGGCGCCCATATAGGTAGCATGGCATAATAGGTTAACGAGACCAATCCATACATACCTACATTATTCCGCGGTTGTGATAAGAAAGAATACCTCTTGGCACTGAAATACATAAGATAAATAATTTTTCTTTTCAAAAAAAATAAATCTCATACACTTTTTATACATTTATCACTTTCCACAGCTCTCAAAATTGTTTGGTCGACACAGTTATCAAAATTCCCGCATTGGACTTCAGTCGAGATTATATATTTCGATTCCATTTGATGAAAAATGTATGGACTGCCAATCCTGTTGTTTAAATTGATGTTTTACCTTATATCTGTCAAAATAGTTAATTCCTGTGACCAAAATTTATTTAGAGTACGCCATATTGCGGAATTCGCCAATTCAAACATTTATTACAATTTAATTTACCTACTGGGTATGGTATACTTATGTAAAAAAAAATTGTTGTAGAATACTAATGTAATGCACTTGAAAGTTTTCATAAAAATATTAAAATTTGAAAATTAATCATATACAAGGGTCAAAAGAGTAATAAGATCATAAGATTATTTTTATATTGGCGACAGCATAGCGGCAAGATAGACCTGATGATGATAATATTTCAGTAACATATTGCACAAATATATACGACATGAATATCGGCACTTTGTACCTTAATAATTACATATTCAGTGATCAACTCGACACGGTATTTACGGTAAAGCAACAAAATATCAAGGGTACCTCCCGTACATTGGACGTTCACGGTCCAATGCTGGGGGCACCTAAGTGCTAGCCAAGGAATCCGTGCCTTAATTGTTGGGTCACTATAACAATAGAAATAAATTAGTTAGACGTGTGAAGTTGTCAAAAATTTCTTTTTGAGGACTTTGAACGTGTTAAATATTAAGAAATCATAACATAAAAATGGATTACGACAGGTTTTCACAGAGTACCTATAGCTATAGCTTGACACTGATTACATCCATCTCAATTAATAGATAAATTGTGAAAGTGTTTCGCTCAAGAGTCACCAAGCTCACCAAATATGGTACACATTCTCAATTTTCCCCAACCTCACCACTTTCGTATTTCCCATTATAAAACAGTTTTAGAAACATCATCCTTGATGTGTAATATTAAAATTACCCACACTTATGAATCGCTGACCGACCGCGGTAACTTGACTAACTTGGTTAGAGGAATAACATTAACTTTAGAATTGGGAAATAAGTAGTTAGGAAATAGCTTCACGAGTTTATGACACCAGTTATAGGTACGCATAGTAACAACTTATAGGAAAAACCATACAGATTGTCCGCTTATAAAAAACAATGCCATATTTAAACCATGGGAGTAATAAACTTACTTCCATGATTAAAAGTCAATTCCTTTACAAATAATTGTTTTATTGTACCAAATCTACAAGCGAAGATATTTGACAACAGACTTTACATTAGGGATGTTACGGAGATGGTTTTACCGGAACCGGAGTCGGAACCGAAGGTTTGAAATTCGGAACCGAAGTCGGAGGCGGAGGTAGAACAGAGATGTCCAAGAGAAGTTCAAATTTAAAACCGTTTTTTTTAATTTTTATAGCTGAACTGGCCAATATTTTTCATGCTGACGTTTACAGCAATAAATCAGGTTTCTTTATATAGTTCTACACTATTTAATAAAATATTGATAAGTATTTTAATATGTTTTCTCACAAATTTTGCACTTTGTATTCGCGTCAACTTCATAAAAATAGTTCCATGTACCTATTATAACACTTGTTTTTGGCTTCATTGTTCTATAAATAAACTTGTCACCAATTCAATTGTAGCGCGTCTGACACACAGTTTACAAAATAAAAAAACTGAACCGGCCACATAAGTAGCATAGCAAAATAAGCGATATCGTTGCTGCGAGGGCGAGCGTGAGGGGGTTTCCCGGGCGATAATGAGTCGAAACTTGTACGCACTCTGGTCGCGGTTCGGTATAACCTCCGATTCAAAATTATCGGAGACGGAGATGTAAAATCAATCGGAAGTTCCGACCTTTCGGAGTCGAAGTCGAAGCTCCGTAACATCCCTAATGAAAAGTCAATTCCTTTACACATAATTATTTTATTGTACCAAATCTACAAGCGAAGGTATTTGACAACAGAATTAACATAGAAAGGTGATCGCTAGCCAGGCGGACCCTGCAAGTGTCCTCCCACCAGTAAGTTACTCGGGTTAGGCATAGGTTACACCTCCCAGGAGGAGCCCAAGGCAAATGCTAGGAGGGCACCGGTGCGCACTGGAGATCCCGGAGCCCTCCGATAAGCACGAGACCGGCCATCGAGGGGGTTTTAGTGAGTAAAAATCTCACATAACCCAGTCTCTCCCCCAGGAGGGTATCTTTCGAATATAATGCGAATACAGTGCGAGTCACCATGCGAACTGGCCTAGTCAGTTACTGAAGGGCAGCTACTCGCATCGTGTCATACGACCGCATCATACGAGTTACTGTCATGTGCGAGTCGGTCAGTAGGTCGCATCCGAGTTACTACAACATTTTTTGTTTTTACTCGCCACTCGCCTTCCCCCACCATGTCAGAAGGCAGCAGCTCGCACGTCACACCGACGTCACTTGCATGATTTTGCGAAATGTCAGTAGCTGGTATGCTCGGGCCCATATATTTTGTTGCGACATCATGGAGATGATTGCTGCAGCTGTCTAGGACAGTGACTGTGGTTACTCGCAATATCAGCTGCTTGTGTGACCGGCCGAGGCGAGTGGAGCTACTGGCATGCGAGTACACAGTCGCAGTAGCTGTCTACTGTCAAGTCAGCAGCTCGTATTGTGTAACCTAGGCATAAGTCGCCTCATACGACACGCTTGCCTAGTGACAGTAGAGTAGTAATATTCTAAAGTATAATGAAACAGAGCTCATTGACGTAAGCAATTTCCCATTGTGTGACTGAAATCATTTTCATGCGTCATTGTTTCATGTTCAACGATTAGTATGCTTCTTATTATGTGTAAAATGTAAAACAAAGTGAGTAATTTTCAATCCCTGTAGCAAAAGATACTATTCTTTCATCATCATTTATTTAATTATCTTTCCTATTATCAGGTATATTCTAAATTCCTTTTGATTAACTTGTTCCAAATTCCTTTTAGAAATAATATATAGTTACACTAATGTAATCATAATAATCATAATCATAATTTATTCATAAAATTAATTTACATGTCATGTCTTAGTATAATTGTACGTGTTAATGTGTCAAATATTATAAAATTCGTTTATATTGAAAAATGCACAGCCTAGCAACCACATTTTTAATTTATTCTCAAAAGTAATTACAATATCTGAATTTTTTATTTCATTGGGAATTTTATTGTAAATTTTTGGCCCTAAGGCGTACACGGTTTTGGTAGATTTTTGCAATCGACATTGTTTGAGTTTTAATTCGGTTTTGTTTCTGAGAGCATACTTGATGTCTGTTTTGTCATGGAATAGATGTATATAGGCTTTTACAAATCTGCCTATATCAAATATAAATTGTGAAATTAGGGTGAGTATTTTATATTCTATGAAAAGGTATTTAGTCGGAGCATCTATGTAATGTTATAAATTGTAATATGCTTGCACGGAAAGTGCGACGGAGTCCCGACTTCCAAGATACAGGTTTTGACCTAGTTTGTAAGTCGGAGGTCCTATTATTGTGCCTTGTAATAAGTGAATAAACTTTTAATTTTTTTTCATCATGACATTTGAAACTTCGGAGAAAAGCGTTTCGTTATAAATATGTAAGTAACCTATCTCTGCCTCTACCTAAGTAATCTCTACGTATACCATCTGTCAAAAACCTTCGATTAAATCTCAACCTTATGCCTGCGCTTTAAGATACATTTCAGATTCTCAAATTTTGACGTTTTGGGTAGGTTAACCTGTGGTCGACTGTACCTGTCAGGCCCGTAGACAGGAGGGTTGCTTTGGGGGTTGAAATTTTGTCGCCATCTAATCATCCATGGAGATAGAGATCCATAGAGATATAAATGTCGATGCAAAGGCAGTAGTACAAAAAATAGTTTACAAGGCGTATGCGATTTCAACTTATCAACTCCCTTGAACCCTTATTAACACTTAACTTCCCACACTCACACACCCACTCACCCTACACTACATATACACACTTACATCATTACACACTCCCACACAACCTAACACACCCCCACCCATACTCACTCTTACCATTATCTTTACTAAATTCCTTTATGATTAAATTTACCAAATTCATTTTAGGTTAAGAATATAATTTGTAATTTGCTTGCACAGAGAGTGCGACGGAATCCCGACTTACAAGATACAGGTTTTCGACCTAGTTTGTAAGTCGGAGGTACTTTTTTTGTGTGCCCTGTAATAAGTAAATAAACTTTTTCATTTTAATTTTTTTTTTAATTTTTCCTCTAGAACGCTGATCCTGGCTACGGGAAATAGAAATAGAAATATTCATTTATTTGTAAATATGGGTAATGCAGATGTTACATGTGTTTCAGTATCACCACATTCTGCCCGAAAGCGTACAAATTTTAGTTCAATTAATAAATCAATCAATCATAAATTATCATCAATAAAATAATCAATCATAATAAATTAGCAAAATAATAACAAAGGTAACAAAACAAACACATTAAAAATATTACTGATATGTCTCAATTTAAAAAAATACATAAGAATTAACAATAAAGATAGGTTTTAATTAATTATAATATAAATGCAGCTATAATATAAATGCTTTTCAGCGTACCATCTGACATCAAAAACCTTACTTATAATAAATTCTTGAGAGAACTAAAAAGTATTTAATACAAATGTCCATATGATTGAAAGGAATTCCTACAAGCAAGACATTCTATTACTGGGCACTGATTTGACAACTGAATTGGCATTATAATATATTCTCACTGTAATTTTTTTATTAAGTGTATCATTTTATATGACATTTTGTTCTGTGTGGTGTGTGTTAAATTTGAATTTACAATATGATTGAAATTATGATAAAATTGACATTATGGTAATTAATAATATGATTTGACATTTGGTTTTATAAATAGAAATTATTGCGATTTATTTGATTTGGATACATAATTTAGTTTTATATTCATTAGGTATATTTAGTTTTGATATAATAACTTAATTTAAATTCAATTTTATTAATCAATATTATATCTTTATTTGCTACACCCATTGGGTAAAATCGTGTTGAAACGTATATGTTTATAAGACCCACAATGTAAGTACACGCGATTTATGGCAAAATAAATGAAATTAAAAAATGACAACTTTAAATAAATTTTGATGACGTCACAGCTTGCTATCCTGCCGGGCCTGCTATCCTGTGAATTGAATTCACGTTAAAGGTAGAAGTATCTAGGTACCTCTAACATACCCTGTAACGTGAATTCAAAAGATAACAAAGTTTTACGTACTTGAAACTATAATAGGTATATTGATTACTACCACAGTCACAACCACTTTTGCTAATTACTAAAAAAAATGTAATATTCGTAAGTTGGTTTCAATAGGTACGACAATACTTATACGAGTAAGTAATACAACGCCCGAAAAACTGAATTTCAGCACGTTTTTGGTAACGGGGGGGAAATCTTCGAAAGATACTACTAAGATTATGTGAGATTTTTACTCACTAAAACCCCTTCGATGGCCGGCCTCGTGCTTATCGGAGGGCTCCGGGATCTCCAGAGGAACGCACCGGTGCCCTCCTAGCAGTTGCCTTGGGCTCCTCCTGGGAGGTGTACATTCCACCTCCCGGTTCCTCCCGTCACAGCAACGTGCGGCCATAGCACGTTGCTGTGCTGCCTGTCCCAGGGTCGCCCGCCAATGGACGGCCAAACCCCCCACTTTGACCGCCCGCGACCCTGATCCCTCATTTTAGTCGCCTTAATAGTTGTTATACCTCCCCCACCCGATAGTAGTTCACACACAGCACCTGCATACCGCCCGCGCCGGCGCGGGCGGCGACCCGCTTCTGGCGCTTACACGCGCTATCGGCGTATTCCAGGCCGCTTCTCCCCGACCTCTCCCTCCCCAGCGACGTCCTAAGCCGAGGTCCGTACCCACCTGGGTGCCCTTAGGCAGTCGCTTCTTATAGTAGTTTTTAAGTCCTCCTCCAGGATGAAGCGCACGCCCCAAAAACCCCGGTGAAGCTGTAAAGGTCATTAGGACTAACAGCAAATGCCAATGTCAGCAAAGAAAAAAGAAAAAAAAAGTTGTTATACCTACCTCAACCCAAAACTAAGCAAAGGAGTTGTCATAGCTTCATGCTAAGAAATAATTATTAGTGTCAGAATAGAAATCACAGTTGTACACCGTGGTCCAAAATAACGTTGATAAAATTAAAAAGTCGAAATTTCAAAAATTGATAGTTATTTCATTTGTATTATTGATTTCGCTTTTCTTGGCGTTATTTTAGCAATGATTCTCAGTTACTAAGTCGTTTAGTTATATATTTTTTGCTATGTCTTTAAAGCGTGCAGCTAATAGCGTTGCACGAGAGTGGAATACGACAGTGTGAGTCAGTGTAGGTATAGTTAGGAGTCTCGACGTTAGTCGTTTGTTTATGCGTCGCGCCGCTACTGAGAACTGGAAAAACATCGTCTTTTCAGACGTTTTTTTTTTTTCGATTGAACAAGCCCGTAACCGTCAAAATGACAGCATCTACTCTTCTGAAGGTCCCGGATCTGTACTTGAGTTATTTGTAAAATTAGTTGTCAACGTTATTTTGGGCCACCCTGTAAGTGAATGTAACAAACTTCGTTATTGACTAGGTTATCGTTTCTAGTAGGTAAGTCATTATAGTAATGAAGTGAAATAGCTTATCGATTGCACCAGTCGCCGTTAATTAATGTTTTCATTAGAGAGAAAACGTTGCACTAACAATAAGTAGGTAGGTATGATAATATTGAATAAACTATTTTTTGTAAAAAATAAAAAATCGCCTTCAAATTACTATAAAGTTACAAATAATTATACTTAAAATACAAATGAAAAGAGAAGGAAAGAGATGTACCTATCTATTATTTTTAACGTTTTAGAAGGCGGTTTTTATTTGTTACACAAAATCGGAGGAGTCAATTCTGCAACAAGCTGTACCAAACCGATTTCACTATGTCCCATACATTCGAAAACGTTGAAGGGCAATTTCTCCAACTAAAAATGAATTTGGACCGATAACAAAAATACGGGTCGGTTATTTTTCAATGCTCTCCAATATATCTTAAAATGAATCAAATCGGAGCCGGACACTTGGGGTACTTTCCTTTTAAGTAGATTCCGCTAACCATCCAATAATTTCTCTCTCTCTCTCTCTTTGCTTTCTCTTTTATCTCTCTTATGCTGGTATGGTACTCGACAGGGTCTGGACTGCTGGAGTCCAAAATCCTACTAATAACAATAGTCTTCCGGAGCTAAGTCTGCAGCACCTATTTCTAGACAGGCTCGCCACCTATCACGTTTGTCCACCAAATCTTACGGCGAAAAGTGGGAACTACCTATGAAGAAGGTGGTTCTTCTGTCTACCCCCTCGGGGATTATGGATGTGAGAGTTATGCTATCTCATCGAGTACCAGCCTGAGAACTATGGCAGCAGTTTAGCCTCACTTGATACTACTCTAAAAGACCACTTTTACGAAGTGTTGAAACGCCATTTCTTCGCCACCATTAAACCTTTGGCAGCAAGTTTTTAGTCTCACTAGATTTCTAAAAGTTTGGTTGGCCTCGCCCCACCTTTGCAATATCGACAGTCTGACCAATTTGATGTAGTATCAAATGATTGCGAAATTTTATCGAGTTTCAGCATGAAACCTATAACTAATATTCTTCTCCCTTTCAAATTCCAGACGTTAACCTCAGCATACAAACACCCACATGGCGGCTACTACGACTACCCACATTATCACGACGACAGCGATGACTACACACCTGTACAAATCAGAAGATTCAACTACGAATTCATCAGACCCCAACCTTACTCCCGCCGAAGCGACCACGCGAACTACGAGTCTCATTCAATGAACGAACGCTCAGCGGAGAGAACGAACAGACCGACGCAAAGAATGAATGAGAGGTCCATAGCCGTAAGCAGCGGCATCCAAAGAGTTCAGGAGCAGGAGCGAAAGAGACTGCAGTCGAGAGTGGAAGATACGGTGCCAAGAACTGAGAATGGAACATATAAGATTGTGAATAATTACCAGAAGTATTACCCTGATTTAGCTAATAGAAGAGGTAAGTTCTCTTCTATAAGTATCTTGATAGCAAAGACATAAAAACGATGCTTGATTTATCCCGATGACTCTTAATTAAATATGTAAGGAACCCCAGAGTTAACCATTGTGGAGATACCATTACTTTTCCTAGTCATTCATAATCAGGTCCTCAATGTTACAGAGTAGAATGTCACCGTGGTCCTAAATATTTGAGCACAAATTCGAACCTCCTAATACTATTCCAGAAATTCTAACTGAATGGAAGTTACGGATCCAATTTGAAACATCTTGTGCTGTGCGTGCTGCAGTACTAAATAAGTGTGTACGAGTATATTTTATTCGATGGAGGGCATAGACCCTTTTAATTCGACTCAATAAATGGCTTCCTCTCGGCATTAAAACTTAAAAAATGACCGCCGGTTATTAATCGTCCAATTTAGTAGTTTGCGCCAGTATTCGGCACCTCCCGTAATTATTTCAACCTTGATGTCACAGCTGGTTTCCTCCTTTTACATTCAACATCGTTATCGAAATCACATTCATAATTGTACGAGTACATTTATCTACCTTACTGATATCCGGCATAGCAATTAAGTATAGTTCTTCCGTAAAAAGTAAGTTAATTAACTAGCTGCCCGTCCCGGCTTCACACGGGTTTATAAAAAGGCCACCCTCGGGAATCAATCCGTTGCCCGCGTATTCTTGATTTTCCCGTAGGTGACTGGAGGTGAATCCCTTAAAATCCTGAGAAAGGTAATTTAGTCTTTTTAGCATTTTACCCCTCCCCCGAATATATGTTTCCCGTAAATCTTTAGTGTTGTAGTTTTAAAACATTGAATATGTCACATTCCAATCTGAAATGTCAAAATAGACGTACGTTGCCGGTTACAGTATGCATATTCACAATGCAGCAATGGATATTCACTTGCTGCGTGCGTCTATCACAGCTTTGGCACCATAGAACACTGAAATTTCCCGGACTTGCCCAGACTCTTCAATGTAAATACTTTACACAGAGCCCGGCACAATAATGACTTGCAACAAGACCACTCGTTCAAACACCTTGGTCGGCCATAACTCTGAGAGAGTTGTCACATTCCAATTTGAAATGTCAAAATAGACGTACGTTGCCGGTTACAGTATTCATTTGCTGCCGTCTTAACTTCAAAACCGGCAATGGATATTCACCTGCTGCGTGCGTCTATCACAGCTTTGGCACCATAGAACACTGAAATTTCCCGGTCTTGCCCAGACTCTTCAATGTAAATACTATACACAGAGCCCGGCACAATAATGACTTGCAACAAGACCACTCGTTCAAACACCTTGGTCGGCCATAACCCTCTCAATAACAGAGTCGTGAGAATATGGAACAAGGTACCGCAAGAAGTCGTGGATGCATCTTCAGTCAACGGTTTCAAAAATAGACTAGATAGGTTTTTAAACAGTGCATAAGTAGTGGCGGACTTAATTGACTATGAAGTGAATGAACAATACACCAGCTTAGATATCGGCGCATCAGCTTAATGCTGCCTGCTCATTAATCATTAATAAATTCGCTAGGACGGCAGTTCCTTCATCTTTTTTTAAGGCTGGCACTAAATATATCTATCATACTCAATTTCAGGACTACCGGAGGACGACAGACCGTCAGACAGCGTGGTGTTCCCCGGACCCACCTCCAAGTCGTCCCAGGAGTTAGTGCCAGACATCCCCGAGGAGTGCCGGAAGGTCGGCATTTGTGACAGCGTCCCCAACTACCCTAAGGACCTTGCTGCCCGAATTATTGCGCAGGTTAGTAATGTTTATAATCATAAAGAATTATTACTATCGTACAGTCCGTCAAAAAGAGTAAAAATTATATAATGGCAACTTTCCATAAACCAATGTCAAATCTTAATGTCATTTCCATACAATTACAGTGAATGTTGCAATTATTCCAGACCTCTTTGTTATTGTAAATCTTGGTTGACGGTTTGAGTATGGGGTAGGTGTTTTAGCGGACATACCCACTTTTTATTTTTTTTAATTCTCATAGCTTTTATCTTGTTCATTATTTTTCAAATCATTTAGTTTTACAAATAGAGACACAAATATTACTCACACAATTTTACTTCGCCAAATCACATTACTTACAGTAGGTACATTTAGGTATAAATCACAAAACACACTCCCCACCACAGCGCCCACGATACAGGATTACCTAGTGTAGGTGCTAATCGCAGGCTCGTTATTAGGAAATAATGTATGTTTTTTTTTAAAATGTACCTAATATTTATTGTACCTTTCCGTTGTATACAGTGTTGTCGTTAAATAAATTATTATTATTATATAATTTCTACTCTTTTTTGACGGACTGTATTGTACTATAACTGCTTCAAGAGTTGGTCCTAGACTAGGTGGAGATGTGATCCCCCTAAACTCAAAACCACTCGTCCTCTCCACGAAACGACTACATTTCCCCTCTGGAACCTTATAGAGATGGCCTAACGGCTTCTGCCACACTACAGCTGTCGATGACCTCCAAATGTGCCACTAGCTGTCACCAATCTAGGTACAATATTACTGGATTCTGTCAAATTAAGTTGCCCTGGTGTTTCACGTGTCTCCAGGCGACGGTAGCCCGTCTGCCTTTCTAAGCTTATTTATTTAAAAAAATTAAGCTAATGAAAATAAAAATTTCTCTCCACAGCTGGGCGACAAGAGGGACCGATTCCACATAGACGAACTGGACGAGCCAGAGATCGTGCAGAGAATCGGCCCCGCCGAGCAGAACATTGAGCTCTGCAACTTTAGGGAAAAGGTTAGATCATGATTATAGATATTAGACCCAGAACCCGGTGAGATATGCTCTCGGGGTGAGCAAAGTTGCTACAGTCTGTCCTCTAGACGCCGGCTAGCAGGGTTCTAGGACAGTGCGCAGATGAAGTAATAGAAGAATTTGGTGATAAATAATATATTTTATAACATATTTGCTCGTAAAGTGGCTGTAATTACACCAATTTCAATATCGTAATGTATCTCATTACGCACTTGTGCGTTATAGTAATGTGAAACGCACGAGTTTTTTTAAATAAAGTAACATGTACGGTTTTTTAAGATGCTCCGTCTAAAAATGAACGATACTTTTTAAAATCTTAGCAAAGAGTTTTTATGTTAAAAAAGTGGTCAATATTTTATGAATAAAATTAACTTTGGGAGATAAAATATAATAAATAAAGATTTAATTCTTTAATTTAATTAATTTTGACAATAAATTACAACCATTTATCTGTAACAAAAACACAAAAATATTAATTTACTTTATTAGTAATACTGGCTGTTTTTGTACCTTTACCTAAAAAAAGTTGATGCGCGCGCATCGCTAATTTGTGGACAAGTAAAATTATTCCGCGCGCTTTTTCTTTTCGCTGTATTGTTTTTATTTGAAAATGTCGTCAAGTAGTGATGAATTTATTAATTTGACACCGCCACAAGTCTTAAACGCAGCGAAAAAGGCTACTCTAAGCCTCTTGCCTGAAAAATCGACCGATAGATACTTACAAGCGTATCAAAATTTCATCATATGGAAAACAAGCAAAGATGCAAATTCATTTTCAGAAAATGTGTTTTTAGCATATTTCATGGAACTTTCTCAAAAATATAAGTCAAGCTCATTGTGGTGCTACTATTCAATGCTAAAAAGCAACTGGCAACGTAACAATCACTTTTAAAAATTGTTCAAATTTCTATAACTGCTTTAACAAGTAATTAAAGATTTATTCGTTTAAGAAAGTCAAAGTTTTATTTATTTCCTCGTAAATATGTTATAAAACGTCGTATGACATACGTGCGCTTTGAAAATTACAGCCTCTGCTTCCTTATAGCCCTCGCCTACGGCTCGGGCTAGCAATATCGCCTCGGCTGTAATTTTCAACTTACCGCACTTATATCATAATGTACTATTATAACATATTTGCTCGTAAAGTGGCTGTAATTACACCAATTTCAATATCGTAATGTATCTCATTACGCACTTGTGCGTTATAGTAATGTGAAACGCACGAGTTTTTTTAAATAAAGTAACATGTACGGTTTTTTAAGATGCTCCGTCTAAAAATGAACGATACTTTTTAAAATCTTAGCAAAGAGTTTTTATGTTAAAAAAGTGGTCAATATTTTATGAATAAAATTAACTTTGGGAGATAAAATATAATAAATAAAGATTTAATTCTTTAATTTAATTAATTTTGACAATAAATTACAACCATTTATCTGTAACAAAAACACAAAAATATTAATTTACTTTATTAGTAATACTGGCTGTTTTTGTACCTTTACCTAAAAAAAGTTGATGCGCGCGCATCGCTAATTTGTGGACAAGTAAAATTATTCCGCGCGCTTTTTCTTTTCGCTGTATTGTTTTTATTTGAAAATGTCGTCAAGTAGTGATGAATTTATTAATTTGACACCGCCACAAGTCTTAAACGCAGCGAAAAAGGCTACTCTAAGCCTCTTGCCTGAAAAATCGACCGATAGATACTTACAAGCGTATCAAAATTTCATCATATGGAAAACAAGCAAAGATGCAAATTCATTTTCAGAAAATGTGTTTTTAGCATATTTCATGGAACTTTCTCAAAAATATAAGTCAAGCTCATTGTGGTGCTACTATTCAATGCTAAAAAGCAACTGGCAACGTAACAATCACTTTTAAAAATTGTTCAAATTTCTATAACTGCTTTAACAAGTAATTAAAGATTTATTCGTTTAAGAAAGTCAAAGTTTTATTTATTTCCTCGTAAATATGTTATAAAACGTCGTATGACATACGTGCGCTTTGAAAATTACAGCCTCTGCTTCCTTATAGCCCTCGCCTACGGCTCGGGCTAGCAATATCGCCTCGGCTGTAATTTTCAACTTACCGCACTTATATCATAATGTACTATTAAGGAAAAGAACACAGAAACAGTAACATAGAAAATAGGTAGTAGTAGGAAATAAAAGTGAACGGGGAGACGTCCGTTCGAGACAAAATACAGAGAAAAAGTGAAAATACAAATAAAACAATGAAATTAATGGAATAATGAAATTTAGAAATGGAATTGGAACATGATTTTGAATTTGAATGAAGAAATGAAGATGCCAATACAAAATGAGATGAGATAAACGCTAAGGATGAGGTTGAAGTTGATATGGACGATGAAGTCGATATCGTTACAAGGTCACTGAACATATGTTCATAAAGGTTCAGGGTCGGTTAGTAACCTATTCTTATAGTCTGGTACGAGACCGATAATGACAGAGATAATAATAATATATGTTCTTATTCGCGTTGAGTCTTAATGTATAATTTGTTGTGACTGTTCCGTCACTCACTAGGTGCCTATATTGTTTACCATAGGTACTTACAGCTAGCGAATAATATTGGAATAAAATTTCAATCCAGTGTTCTCGTTTGCAGATCATAATGCCAGATGCAGCCCCAGACAAGAACGGCAACTGGTACTTCATTCTGAACCAAAAGGACGACCCTTTGCAGGGATATCGCGTTGAAATCTGCCAGTAAGTCAATCTATTCACATCTATTTTACAAGAATGCTATTTGAAATGGTACAGTCGGCTCCAGGTCAACCTACCCAAAACGTCATTGTGTAGGTAGGTACCTAAGTAACTGAAATAATTTATATTACACGAACGTAAGGTTGAGATCTAATTGATGAAATTTGACAGATGGTACCTAACTAAGTATATTTTAGTGTTGACGGTACCCTGTTTTTCTGTCGCCCATAGACATCTTTAGGTATGCAATACGCTCTGCTAACCATGAGGACTTCATGCGCTGGTAATTACGCTGGTTCTCTTACCTTCAAACCGGAATACAGCAATGTAAGCATTGCTGTTTTGCGGCAGAAATAGGTGAAATGGTGGTAAATAGGCAATCCATCTTAGTCCTCAAGGTTTGTAGCGCATCAAAAACCCTCCAACATTAATACAGAGAGGTGAGATGTCTATGGGTGACGGTGACCACTTACCATCAGGTGGCCCGTTTGCTCGTCTGCTCTCCATATTTAATAAAATAAATAAACTATATCCCCAAGCTGCCTTTGCATAGTAAAGTGTCGTGGTGATCGATAGTTATTAAAAATTACACAGATTGTGGTTGAACCCGCGATGTAGTCGATCCATACCTGGACGAGGCAGTAATGCAATCGGTGTTATATTCATCCCGTGTTATTATAATTTTCAGACGCGACGGATCCACGTGCGCTCAGAACATAGCATACTTCCACAGCGGCTACACGGCCACGTGCAAACAGAAATACGTGCAGCGGACCATGACCGCCATCGACCGTACCGGCAACATCAAGTATGACATGCCCTTCAAGGTGCCCAGTTGCTGCTCCTGTGTCGCTTCGCATACCGGCAGGAAGTAGCCCGTTATAGCGGCTAGAAGTATCCCGTTACATAGGCTAGAAGTATCCCGTTACACCGGCTAGAAGTATCCCGTCATACTAGTTAAAAGTATCCTGACACACCTGCATAAGTATCGTATATATATCGTAAATAAGTACCTACTAATGAATGTAGAATTATCCTAATTATAGGATCATACAAGGCTTTCCCAATTTAAATAACTCAAGAGGCTGTCATATAAAATACTGTTGTCATTGTTGGGTCGATTCTGCATTAGGTACTCATATTATTTGTAATAAATAATTTACTTGTTGATCTGTGATTGATTATCTCTGTGTTTTAAAGTCCTTTATTTTAGTATAGGTTATAACTTGAACAAAGAATTAATTATTGCTACACTGACAATCTGTACTGAACTGGCGAACAATACTGGCGATATTTGTATTTACTGGTCAGCTATCAGATATCGGTGCGGCATTATACTCGTACAGTGGAGAACACAGGCTATAATATACCCTTTAGTAGATACTTTGTCACTTTAACTGATTTGACACATTAATATACGAATAACAAAAACTTATTGCGATAATTCCCATATTAGGTATTATAGCATGATGTTTTTTCCCCTCTAATTATGGCCCTGATCTTATCTTATCTTTGGATGGGGGCCGGGGATCCCAGCGACACTTCGACCCATGGGGATCTTTTGTGTTCAACCCCTTGTACCTATCCCTTGACCACATCACCGACTATGTCGTGCATGAGCAAGACTATGCGTCTTAGTGGGAGGGATTTTAATTCCCTTGGGTACGGATAGGCAGAGCCCAGCAGACTCATCCTTTTTGCCGCGAAAGCGTCACATTCACATAGGAGATGTGAAACGGTCTCCAGTTGTTCACCACAGGCTCTGCAAGATGTGCTGTCAGTTAGCTTCATCTTGTGTAGGTGGGCATTAGTGCTAAAGTGACCGGTGAAGGCACCGACCAGTAGGCGCACTTGACGTCTATTCAGCTCCCAGATCTTGCTGTTCCAGCCTGTGACTTTGTCCCCAATGAATTTCTTAGAGTGTTCTAACCCCTTTAGGGTTAGCCACTCATGTTTGTGCCTATCGGTACTGTACTTCTTTTAATGGCCCTGATACTGTACACACTGCAATTTGGCCAATGGCCGTGTTGAAAATCACTCGAACTTTTTGGCGTCTGTTTTGAAAAAAAACAGTTTACCAACGTCGAGATTATGGGAGAGTCGTATGCATCAGGAATGCCTAGTGCCTTGCATTCCAAGTGCAATTGGAGGTTAGGTTGCCGAATTCACACCATCTGTAGTTTTTCACTCCCATTTCACTGTCTTTTAAACGTTCACTTATCACGGACGATTTTCAGGTAAAATATACTAGTTTCAGGAAAAAATGAGCACTGTAAACCGTTTTTAAACAATAAAATAGGCCGAACACGCCATGACAGCAAGAACGGTCAACATAACCCCTATAGCTTGATGTGGCTTCCACTTTACTATCCAGCAACGTCAAGCTGTCATCTGAACTGCCTAACTCACCGAGCCCCGCACCTGCCACATTTCCCACCCGCAGTACAGTTCAATGCACAATCTGTAGGTATGACTATTTTTAATCAATTTATTTCTAATTATTTGATGTCGTGACTTAATTAATTTATTATAGCATATTTAATTGTTTCCTGATTTACGTCGTCTTTACATCTTTGGCTTTTAGTAAATATTTACAATATATAAGGTCCTATTTTATTAGCGGCAAATATTTCTAGGTACCTATAGGTTATAACAATAACGATAGGGCATTTTTTTTAACTTATCAAATTTTAGAGAAAAGCGAAATTGTTAGTTTGAAAAATCTACAAATGAATGAATTATTTCTATTCTAATACTGAAATAAGAAGTATGACATGGATGAGTTTATGCCACCAAGGCGCAAAAGAATGAGGTTTATTTTTCTTTAGTATGGACAATTTTCATACTTACAAGTAGCAGGGTTATTTTTTCGTGTAAAGTGGTACAAATGACCAGCACATACCACTCTCCAAATATTTGCTACTAATAAAAAGGACCTTATATGTAGGCCAGGACCAGAGTGATTTGGCATGTTGCGAGCATGGTCTGGAATTGATTGTGGAAGGGCGTGGTCAGTACCAGGATGAGTGACCGCTATAGTAGTAGCACATTTCCATATGAGCCCCTTCGTGCCTCGGAGAGCACGTTATATGCCATGTCAAAGACCTACTGGCGGTCTGAACAACTCTGATAATAGGTTGACCACTAAGCACACGAAAAGAAATAAATAAAGAAAGATGGCGCGGTTTTTGACGAGTGCTTCTATTAGATAATGCCCCCACTATAGGCACTATACATACATACCCCCCTCCAAATATTTGCTACTAATAAAAAAGGACCTTATATTACTTTTTTTTTCCCTAATTAACGCCTGAGGAAACGGGAGGCAGGGAGCAACTCCTTAAAGTAGCTGGATAGTAAGTTAGTAGTTTAATTATATTTTACTACCAATGGCTACGGAAGACAGACCACGTCAGGACCGACTGTCAGTGTAGCAGTAAATACAATTGTGATAAACGATAAAATACGAGTGCAACATGGTGGTTTTTCCGCACGTGATACACACTATATTTTATTTAACACAAGTGTAACAGAGAAATTAGAATAAAAATAATCCAATAAATTAATTCAGTTGGTATCATGTAAGTACTTATGCCTCAAAATTTAATTACACTAAATGCCACTTCTCGAGCAGGTTACATTAATGTTTTTATACCTGTGTTAGCTTCTCAATTTCAATGTTGTTACAAAATGTAAGATTATTTTATTTTAGGTAAGTAGCCTACTTATTTCTAAGAAATAAAAGAGTTTTTTAGCTTACTTAATATAATTTTTATTTACCTAAACATATCAATAAGAAAATAGTTTGTGGGTAGGCAAGGCACCAATATGAAATACTATGATCTCGAGTTAGGTACATAATTCCGCTTTGCATTCAGTGCCTCTGTTTAAAAGTTATTTAAAAATATGACAAAAGAACGCCCGTGACTTTCTCGAAAATGATCAAAAGCTTTCCATAATATATTAGAACCAAACCACATCTAAAATGGTTCACTAAGTTATAATGTTCGAATGTATCTTTAGGGAGTTTTAGTTTTTCGGTATTTTAAGGGTGTAACAAAACTATAAAGCCTGAAAATAGTGTTCAGTTATGGATACGCCCATCTTTCGGCCCTATAGGCAGTTTTTGTTACACCCTGTATATTGTATAAGTGCCCCCTCCTATCCTATCCCGTACCAAAATGTAAAGCTAGGACCGCGCCTGGCTCTGGAGGAGATAGATCCCTTAGATCAAGGATTCTGTGACACTGGTCCTCTCCGTAGTGCTGTTCTTAATCCAGTTGAGATGCTGGATGTTGGCCTGCTCCATACGTGTCGAGGTGATGTCCAGGTAGTCTCCATCCGCAGTATTGTGCTTCATATACTCTATTAGCTGTTCTACTTTCGAGGTTTGCGTCTTGATTATCATCAGGGCCTGGGTAGGAGAAGTAGACGAATTCAAGGAAAAAATGTATAGGTAATTAGGTAAATAAAGGTACAGTCTCACCAAAAAAGAGTAGAAATTAAATAATGGCAACACTTACTGAATGGAAATGTCATTGTGATTTGACCTTTGACATCAATGTATGGAAAGTTACCATTATTTAATTTCTACTCTTTTTGGCCAGACTGTACCTAGGCAATTCGAACCCAGTGGCAACTAAACCTTACAATACTTACTACGGTACCTATAACCACCTAGGTACTTAAAAAAGGATTTTTCAAGGGATTTATAAATAAAAAGTGCAGAAAATACTCACAGCCGTCTTCGATTTGACCTTCTGTGACCTACTGGCTCGAACAACCTTCATTTCTGGCACAATGTACGCCGAGGCTGCCAGCTTCCTCAGCACGATGGCTTCAGCCACGTCTTCAGCCGCAGAGTTGTCCATCAAACTCGTGAAAAGAATGGAGAAGTCTTCCATTTTCAAACGTTTGGTACAAAAGATTTGGAGCGAAATGAACCTGTGGGCACGTCAACGGACAAAGGAGCTATGACCCGCGGCCGCGCCACTTTGTCTCAGATGTGTTCTAAATTTCAAACTACCCGCATTTTTAAGTAAAAAGATAATTCTTGTCAGATATCTTTGCGGTCGGGTAATAACGGAACTAAATTGATTGACGGCTATTTAGCACTACTTTCTTGACTGACAGCAAAGTTATTGGCAAGTTGTTGTTGTTAAGGCAAAGTTATGTGACACGCTAGTTGGCAAATGCAAAGTTTGCTCGATACGGGTTCAGGGGTCGATTTGATATAATTACATTATGAGCAGGTAGTACACGCACTTCATTTAAAAGAAGCTTTATAATTAATTTTAATTAATTTCTAAACATATTTAGAGAGTGTTCCATAACCTGTTGAAATAATTCACGTTGACAAGTGCCCATGTTCCATTACCGCGTTAACAGCAGAAAATTTGTCAAACTTTTATTTGACACAAACAATGGAACGTGTACAGCTGTCAACGTGAATAACTTCAACTGGTTTTGGAACGCACTCTTAAAAGTGTTTAGAAATTACGACGAATTCGATATTTGTATTTTGTATAGGAAGTCGAATGTGTCGGATTTCGCATGAAAAGAACGCGCACTATTATTGGCCAATGGTTATCTTTTGATAAACTGATAGCCCTTTATCTATAGGTATTATATGGGCTATCAGTTTGCCTATACCTACCGTTAAAACACGTTCTAACGTGGGAATGAAGATATTCGCATAGATATCCAAGTGCTGACACCCAAGTCTAAGGCCCGGACTACACGACGACGATTCCTACTAGGGATGTTAAGGAGCTTCGACTCCGACTCCGAAAGGTCGGAACTTCCGATTGATTGTACACCTCCGGCTCCAACTTCGGCTCCGTTAATTTTGAATCGGAGGTTATACCGAACCGCGACCAGAGCGCGTACAAGTTTCGACTTGTCGCCCGGGGAATCCACTCACGTTCGCGTTGGCAGCCATGATATTGCTTATTTTGCTATGCTACTTATGTGGCCGTTTCAGTTGTTTGTTCTGTGAATTGTGTGTCAGACGCGCTACAATTGAATTTGTGATAAGTTTATTTATACAACAATGAAGCCAAAAACATGGAACTATTTTTATGAAGTTGGCGCGAAAACGGCAAAGTGCAAAATTTGTGAGAAAACGTATTCAAAAAATGATCAATATTTTATTAAATAGTGTAGAACTACATAAAGAAACAATATGATTTATTACAGCAAACGTCATCATAAAAAATATTGGCCAGTTCAGCTATAGAACTTCTTCTGAACATCTTTCTTCTACCTCCGCCTCCGACTTCGGTTCCGACTCCGGTTCCGACACCGAGAAATCAAATTTAAAACGTTCGGTTCCGGTTCCGGTAAAACCACCTCCGTTACATCCCTAGTTCCTACGCCGGTTCCAGTATCGGTCGGTTCTTTGGGGTGCATCGTATAAACTCAAACAAAAATGCGCTATGCACGTACAATGGTCCACTTGGAACCGGCCTGCTCGGTTCCTGAACCGAGTGGGCTTGAGCGCAACGCATGAGTTTGAATGCAGTCGACTAAACGGCCGGTACCGGTACCTGAACCGAACCGTCGCGCTGGAACCGTCGTCGTGTAGTCCGCGCCTAAGTATTATTTTCTCTTGACTGTTTGCCTGACCCTATTAAATGATGTTCGTTCACCTTATAGTCGGTAGGTACCTACCCGTATGTATTATTAGTTATTACCTACCTAGCACAATATAAAATACCTACTTTGTCCATAGCTTTTCTAGGTACCTACGAGTATATGTAGGTACATTGGAAACCAAATCAAATCGACGTCACATTTTAATTACAAATATTATGTTAATATTGTTGTGTTAGTTTCATGTAATTAATTTAATTATGAAATGACGTCATACGGGTATACCAACTTATCCTGATAAAATGGTGGTAATGAGGAAAACTATAGGTACATACATAACTATTGAAAATAAACTAATTATAGGCTTTGAGTTGGTGTCCAGTTTAAGTGTTGGAAAAATATATGGATATTTTGATATTAGGTATCTCTCTCTCTTCAACCGGTGTCCACCCACTGCTGGATCTAAGTCTCCTCCAATGCACGCCATTTTCTACGATCTTGAGCCTTACCAATGCAGTTTCCTCCGGTAGATCTTTTTATGTCATCTGCCCATCTTGCTGGTGGTCGACCTACGCTCCTGGTCCCAGTCCTTGGTCTCCATGTCATGACTTTCTTGCCCCACCGACCGTCTCTCTATGGCAATATAATATGGCCACCCACTTCCACCACTTTTGGGATACTATACGGATATATTGGGATATTAGGTAGCGTGACCTTAAAACCTAACAGGTAGCTTCTTTGTTTGTTTTGTTTGTTTGTAGTCTCTTTATTGCACACATAGGAAAAAAAATACACAGAAATTAAAAACATTAAAATATGTACAAAGGCGGGCTTATCCCGTAGGGATCTCTTCCAGCCAACCTTTGATTAAGGAGAGTTTAGACTACTTTAACGGTGGGTAAGGTGTGGAGTACAGTAAATAATAAGTATAAATAAATTACAATAATTATATAGTAGATAAATAAAATACATACGCAACAATTATAATGATATATACAATTTGTTATACACATATACGAATACATATATAAATATAATGAATTTAATAAAATATATAATAATAATAATATAATATTTACACTAATTTAATACTTACATACAAATAACATAATAATTCAGCTCAAAGTGTCAGCAACGTGACTGAAATGCTTTTTTAGAGCATTTTTAAAAGAAGGCAGAGAAGGCGATTTCCTCACGTCGACAGGAAGCTTGTTCCAGAGCCTCGCCGCATGAACCGAGAATGATTTGGTGTAGGTGCGGGAAGTGTGCGTGGGAAGGCCGAGGGTCAGGTTTTGTGCTTATCTGCTCTCCTTATAATACTCGATATATCGAGGGAAATATAGTCGAATCCCCTAGGAATCTTTCCTCCTACTAACTACTCTTTATAACGGTACGGTACCTACGTACACGCAATATTTACACCCCCCCCCCCCCCCCCAACCCCCCCCCCCCCCCCCCCCCCCCCCCCCCCCACCCCCAATCTCATAACTCAATATTAAATCACTATTGACGATCAATAAACCCCTAGGGGATTAGGCAATTTCTCTGCGAAGGATAATGATTAATTAATGGAATTTAAAACAAAAATAAATGAATAGAAAATCAATCTGGACCATTCTGCAGCCAAAATAATTTAAAACGACCTTTTTTTACAACAAATTGAAATATAGTTTAGTTCTACTAATGTAATCAGAGAGGTCGGACACCTGAGATGATCAAACGAAATGTAAAAAAATGTGAAATGTATCAAAATTTATGCATCTTTATTACTTTTAAATGTTATGTAAATTGGACGCTAGCCGAAGGACTATTAAACCTATTTTGTTAAAATTAATATAAAATCAACGGCCTGATTTTAGTGCAAACAAACACAAGTGTAATTTCTTAGTATTCAAATATTTTATTTTATTCAGATTTCGACTTTATTTAAATAAATCATGGCCTCGGCTTTGCTAAATATTTTATTGGTTTGTCTGGTGAGTACACTTCACTATAATTACCTGGTAGCAAGACTAAACCCGCGAATGACTGCACGCGGGCGAAGTGGAGAAGCATAGGAGAGAGACCTACATCCAGCAATGGGAGTCTAGAAACAGCATAGCAAAAGTCTAACGTCCATAATCCCCGAGAGGATAGACAGAGTAACCACCTTCATCACAGGTAGTTCCCACTTTTCGTCATAAGTTTTGGTGGACAAACGTGATTGGTGGCGAGCCTATCGCCGTCTCTAGGTGTTGAATAATATCCACTAAGACCCTTAGTCGCCTCGTATGACACCCACGGGAAGAGATGGGGTGGTGCTATTCTTTATGGCACACCTAGAAACAGCCTGAAGAAAGAAGAAACCCGCGTTTGATCTCAATCTCACTGGTGGTAAGTGACCATGAGGTCGAAGATGGAGAACACGGGCTTGGCTCTTCGCTAAACACTGCTCAAACCACATAAATCGCCTCTTGTTCGTGCTCTGCAGAATCTCAACGCGCTTCTCGCGTCAGCACCAGACTGTGATGTGTTTGAAAGTCGATGGGCGAGTGTGCGTGATGAGTGTCTGAGGTTCTGTGAGAGTATGGATGTGCGTCCTCTACAGTTAGTATGTAATTATTTATAGATATATTTTTGTTGAATTTCACAGTGCCTTAGTATAACTGTTATACTGTGACATTTTTTGAAATAAAATAAAATAAATAAACGCCGAAGCAAAAATATATTTGACGATAGACTTTACATAGAAGGATGGTCGCTGGCCAAGTGGACCCTGAAGGAGTCCTACCATCAGCAGTGGAAGTAGGGATATTCTAATTCGTTTGTTTGTTGGTTAGTTTGTTTGTAGTATTTTATTGTATTAATATAAAATACACAGAAAATTTTAGAAAAACCTTATAATTTATACAAAGGCGGGCTTATCCCATAGGCATCTCTTCCAGCCAACCTTTGATTTTTTGATTCTTCCTATATTAGTTTCTGTAGGTGTCCATGTAGGTAAATGCAGCATGACTGTTCCTTACAACATATAGTACTGAATATCCAGTCGGGTCTTTTATGCATCAAATATTGTATTTAGTTTTAAAGCTGTAACATATAATATAGTTGACTTAGTGCTCGATATACAGCGAATTATGTCGCAGTCGATATGATCCTAAAGTTTCTGTCGATAAAAATCCTCGATATGATATTCATAATCATTTATAATTAGTACTCATTTTCATAATGATATGATAGACTCATTTATAATGAGTATGATATTACTCATTTATACTCATACTCATTTAAATTTATAATATAACTCATTCATAATGATTAATGAGTATGAGAGTTGATTTTTGATCCCACTGTTGGAGGAAAGTAAGATGGTAGAGACTGTGCAGAGTCAGCCTGGGGTGGAACTACCTGCTGCAAAGCAGCAATGCTTGCATTGCTCTGTTTCGGTTTGAAGGGTAAAAGAGCCGGCGTAACTTCCGATTGCTTCCGACCGACTTGTAGACTGGCGAGTGGATGGGCGAACTTTTTAATGGCTGTGGATGGTAGTTGAAATGACCCCGCCATAGCTTGCCACAGCCATCGCTTTCGTTTTTAATCGAGCTTTTCCGTAATATCCTCAGGTGTCGGTCTCGGCAGCCGTTCCGAATTTCGTGCCTGAGATCCCGGAGCATTGCCACAACTCCACGGTTTGTGAGGACGTGTCCAACTACCCTCAGAGTCACGTGGACGATGTCATACAAAAGGTAGCCAAATATCGAGTCCCTTAGGTCATGCCCTCACTGGGTCATTTCATTACCGATAATATCATGACTTAAAATCACGCATGACCTAATAGGAGTACTCGTCAAAAACCCCGCAATTTTTCTTTTTTTCTTTTCGTGTGTTAAAGGTCTACCTATTATCAGAGTTGTCCAGGCGGCCTCTACATGCCTATTACTATAACGACTGTTTAACGTGCTCTCCGAGGCAACAAGGGGCTCATATGGAAACGTGCCACTACTATAGCGGTCATCCATCCTGGTACTGACCGCGCCCTTGCACGATCAATTCCAGACAATGCACTCTGGCCCTGGCCTAATATAAGGTCCTTTTTTATTAGTAGCAAATATTTGGAGTGGGTAGCAAATATGTGCTGGTAATTTGTACCACTTTACACGAAAAAATAACCCTGTTACTTGTATGAAAATCTTCCATACTAAAGAAAAATAAACCCCATTGTTTTGCGCATTGGTGGCACTCATCCATGACGATATGAATGAAACGACTTTCATTCATATTTCTTATTTTAGTTGCAATAATTCATTCATTTGTATTTTATTTATGATTGATTATTTTATTGATGATAATTTCTGATTGATTGATTTATTAATTGAATAAAAATTTTTACGCTTTCGGGCAGAATATGGTGATACTGAAACACAATGTAACATCTGCATCACCCATATTTACAAATAAATGATATTTCAATTTCTGTAGAATTTTCAAACAAAGAATTTTGTCGTTTTTCTCGAAAATGTAATAAGAATAAGTAAAAAAAATTATTACCCTATCATTATTGATATAATTATAACCTGTAGATAGGTACCCTATATTAACGAGCTGAATTTTTATGTCTTCACAGCTCACTCCCGAACGCTATGACATTCCGAAGGATGATTTGTTGGCCACCGCGAAACCGGAGTATGAGCTCTGCAAATCCGTGAAAAAGGTGTGTTCCTGTCTCTATTTTACAGAAATTGCAATGCTGAATCATATTCAGTAGGTACATGGTAGCTCTAGGTACCTACCTCGCTGGATCACAATCTTGTTGCGATCAAAATTTTAACTTTGTTGACCCTGGAGAACAAAGGGAATAATAGTATCAAAACAAAATGGCCGCGCATCGGGGGCGTCCATTAATTAAGTGAGAATATTTTGGCGATTTTTCGCCCCCCTCCCCCTTGGTGAGATGTCGTGAGATTTGGCTCGACCCCCTCCCCCCCTAATTTCACGTGAGATTTTTCAAAATACGTATTTTAAGTGTAAATACGTTAATCTGTGCTTGATTGCCTTGGATTAATTTAAAAAAACATAATTTTCATAATTATTTTTATTTAATACTAAGTTTTCTCGCAATTTTACACTGTTTCTTGATTGATTCAAAATTACGTGATATTTGCCGACCCCCCCCCCCCCCCCCCCCCCCCCCCCCCCCCCACACACACACACAATTGAGATTGGGTGAGATTCGACTCGACCCCCTCCCACCCCTAAACGCCTCACGTAGTTAAAGGACGCCCTCATCTAAAACACTCTAATAACATTCAGGTGGCCCGTTTGCTCGTGTGCTATCCTTATACCTACTTACAATTAAAAAAAATATTAAAAAACTTAGCCGGCCTTGCTTACAACCATCCATTAAAGACTAAAACTGCTTCTTGTTTTCCAGATTATTTACCCCAAAGCTGCGAAAAACAAAGATGGCTACTGGCAGTTTATCCTCAATAAGGACAGAAACCCCCTTCAGGGTGTGGCAGCCGAAATATGCGAGTTAGTTTATTTTATGTTCTAATTAGTTAATTCGATTATTTATTAAAGCTATTTCATTCAGCTAAGTATACCATTCGGCACTAATTATGGATATTTGCATTATTCGAAATCCGAACCCACATTTGAATTCCTAAAAATCCCTGTAAATCCTTGCCTTGGAATACTACAGAATTTTCTTTAAAAAAAGCGGGAAAATTAGGTACAGGTACAGTGCGTCAAAAAAGAGTAGACAGTTATTTCACGCGGAACTAAATTTTAAATACGTTTTGACAGTTTGCTTTTGACAGTGGCTCCCTCATTCTTTTCTGACAAGTATGCATTGCAGTTTTACGGCGTGGCAAAGCGGCAAACTAAATACAAAAACCTGAAACCAACTCATCAAGGCCAGTTGTTTTTAATAGCGAGTGTGGTGGCAATTTCTACCACTTTACATGTGTTTCAGCGTCGACGCTGAGGAAAAGCCGTGCGGCAACGGCGTCGGAGTGATCTTCCACGAAGGCTATAACACGACATGCAAGCAGAAGTTCATATCTCGATACATGTTGGGGCTAGATAATACAAGCGGCCAAGCTACTGAAATCGTCTTCGCGATACCCAGCTGCTGCTCTTGCGTCATCTCCAAGCAGAACAAGAAACAAGAACAAGAAGTTTTATAATAAAACATCTACGTAAAACATCGACAAGACTAAGTAAACAAATTGCTGTAATAAAATTATTAAGTAGGTCTTTGAATGAAATTAATGTGTTTTATATTTCATCTCCTTTTTTTATTTCTTTGTCATGTATACACTAACCTGTAATATCTATTCTGAATAAATGTTGCAGTATTGTAATGTAACTAAGTCTGGCTGAAATGTAACGAAAAACTTTTATAAATGTCATTGAAGATAAAAAAAAGATTTTGTTTTATTTTTAATCTTGGTAAATGGCTTATGAAAAAAGCATTTGCCGAAGCACGATTCTTTTTTCTGATATAATTGTATTACTTACTACTGGATAGTGTGTTGATTGCAGTTGTTTTTTTGTGTCGCTCGGCGTGTTGGCGTACCGCCTCTTTTGAAAAGAAAGACAGGGTTCCCTGCTTAGATTACCCATACTGTTCCCTGTCAAAACATTTTTTAACATTAATTTGTCAGTATTTTTTGTATTTGAAAGATGAATAATAGAGTGGTCCTATAATCTATAGTTCTAGATGCGTCAATTCTGGCGCACACTCGCAAAATGTCCGCATGAGATGATATCTACATACAGTCGACTGTATTCAGTCAGTCACAAATTCGTGCCATAAATTCATGGAGAGCATAATTAGATATGGCAGTATACTGTATAGGCTTAGATCCCTTGGCCTTTACTGAAAGGAAATAATTGTACAAAAAATATTTGTTTTGACATTCATATTGGCACATCACATAAGAGTGTGTTCTAAAACCAGTTGAAATTGTTCACGTTGACAGATGTACATGTTCCATAGCTTGTTTTAAATACAAGTTTTATATATTTATATTGAATTAATTTGTATGTTTATAGTTTCAGTTGACATGTTTCTTAATTCCATCTGACAAATGTAACGCATTGGAATATTTTCTGTGTTGTTGCATTTTTGACTAATAAATAAATAAATAAATTTTCAGCTGTTAGCACGGTAATGGAACATGGAAAATTGTCAACGTGAACTATTTCAATTCAACTGGTTATGGAACGCTCTCTAAAATAGTAAACAAAAATTTCTCTACGTGTTCCCAGTTTTCTTTCTGCAGAATGCTCATATCTCTAAATAGAAAATCGCTTTTGTCCTTATATTTATCAGTTTTTAGGCCGATATTCGTTGTAGCACAATTCAATATGTCATCCGGCATCGTAGACGCTGGTAAGAAATAAAAATATGACTTACCATGTTATGTTAACTTCTAAAAGATGTGTATAAGTGGCTGTTTTGTAGGGGTAGAGGTAGCCAGTGACTGACCAGTGTCTCTACACTGTCCTCTGACAGTACAACAATCTTAATACACTAATTTTATGCATTCACTTTGTGTTTGTCCTTAATATATTTTTTTATAAATAACTTGCAGATAAGTACTCGGTAGCATATGTAACAGTCCCGAGCACAGACGTTGGCAAGACGATCGCACACGGTCTGGTGAAGAACAAGCTGGCTGCCTGTGTCAACATTGTGCCGCAAGTCACCTCAATATATGAGTGGAAGGGGGAGATCAATGAGGATTCGGAGGTATTATTAGAAATCTACTAGATTATTATTAGATATAACGGGTGTTACTCAGTTTATAACTAATTATTGAGATTTAATTCTAAAATCTTTCAATAGACAAATTCTTTATTGTTGTGTATAATATGCGTAATTGTTGTGTGTAATGCGCAAGTAAATAAATCTGCCAAGAGAGTTGTTCTATGTGATTAATTCCATAGAATTATCATGACCCTCGGCAATGAGGAATACGACTTATAGGAATGCGCAAGTGTTTCTGGGTGGATGTCATTTTTAAATTTGTATGGCCGTTAATTAATCGAACTTGAAATGGGCCATCGATAGGAGGCAATGAGATGAAGATCACTCGAAAAGTATAATTAATTTTAAGCAGAAATTAGTGTAGTGACATTCTGCATAGGTAGTGGTCATTTTGCAGAGTGGTTATTACAATTAATGGTTATTATAACTATATAAAGAAGATTCACAACGTTAAAAATACAGCTTTATTTTTTATAATGGCCTTTATTGTGTTTCAGGCACAATAATTCCGCCAATGTCGCGTATTAGACGAAACACGAAAAGAGAATTGGCCGGTTATTTTTTTGGTTAAATTTTGTGATTTCTTTATGCTGAGAGTCTAAAGTTGACCGGCACCATCTAAAACAAAACAACACAAACATTTATGGACGAGGACAACACAGAAATATATAGATATACAAATAGGAAGACATGTAAACACACAAGACACAATAGAGTTAGAGTTTTATATTGAACATTTGGATATATTTAATTCTGATTATTATTATTGTATATTTATAAACAAGCAGCATATATGCTGATGCATCTATGTCATAGTCTTGGAAAGTTATATATAAGTTCTTAGTTTCACACTTCATAGTTTTTACACAAGCAATCAGTCATTATTATTTATTTAAATGATTATCTGTTTAAAGTCTAAGCTAACTTAACATCCTAACTCTATTTATTACAGGCACTACTGATGATCAAAACGCGCACGTCTCTAGTTGACAAGCTGACAGAGTTCGTACGCTCCAACCACCCTTATGAAGTGTGTGAAGTGATCTCTCTGCCTATAAAGAACGGGAATCCACCGTATTTGAAGTGGATCGGAGAGATGGTGTCTGAAAACTAGTGAATCAGAAGAATATATCTGAAGAATTAGTGAACATTTTCTAGTAAACTGTGTTAAATAATCTATTGAAATGTTTCACATTTTTGTAAAACTTTGGTAAGATTTTACACATTGCCAATGTTCTTTAAGCACTCCAGCTAGGTTACAATGCCTGCTGTGCGGAGTGGTCCATCACAATGGTCCAGAGTAGGGATGTAACGGAGCTTCGACTCCGACTCCAAAAGGTCGGAACTTCCGATTGATTGTACACCTCCGACTCCGATAATTTTGAATCGGAGGTATACCGAAGTTTTGTGAGAAAACATATTCAAATATCAATATTTTATTAAATAGTGTAGGAATACATTTATGTATCATTATTTATGTATTCCTACACTACTCTCTATGGGAACGTGTTTTATTGCCGCAAACGTCATCATAAAAAAATTGGCCAGTTCAGCTATAAAAATTAAAAAACGGTTTAAAATTTGAACTTCTGAACATCTCTCTTCTACCTCCTCCGACTCCGGTTCCGAATCCGGTTGTGACTCCGATAAATCAAATTTAAAACCTTCGGTTTCGACTCCAGTTCCTGTAAAACCACCTCTGTAACATAGTAGTCCAGAGGTTCATTCGACTTGGCGAAGCCTTTTAGCCATCGCTCCCATCGAGTCGCTTCATTGACACACTGCTATCAATTTCTTTTACTATTATATAGATAGATTAAAATGGCAAATGGCACCAGGATTTCAAATAATTTGTCTTTCTTGCTCATAGTTTGGTAATGACAAAATAATTAAAAAAAAAAAATTATTATTAAATTTGTAATTAAGAGTTACAAAAGTATATCAGGTTGTACAGCGTGTTTTATTATTTTTGTGTCAGTGTGATACATATTTTATATAGAGCAGAAATTATATTTCCTCGTCGAAATAAACCTTTCTTGAAATAACAGAAGGTATAAAGTCAGTTTACTAGTATGGTTGATAGGTACAGCTAGATTTTAAAGAGTAGAATTTAAATAACTTCTGAAATAATTATGCGCAAGAAGACCGCCTCCTTGCTGCACAGAGTGGAGGGCGGCAACAATGGCATTCTGAAGACGATAGCGGGCAAACATGATTGTCCTATAATCAGACACTGGGTCCGTGTGTTGACCGGGCTCGGGGAGGTCCCGGTGAACGCACCAACTCTCTGTCCCACATGTCTGCCTTAAGTTTTTCTTTGTAAATAATTACTAACATAGTCTTAAGTACCTGCATTGTTACTAACAAAAATTGAACCTCTGTTCCGAAAATAAATTGATTTGATTTGATTTGATTATGGAAAATTAATATTAATTAAATTGTACTTTTTAAAATCAGACTACATTCTTTATAACTTATTTGAAGAATAAAAGAAGCAGGAAAGAATGGATTTGTGAAGAAAAGTCATCAGAATAAGATTTAAATACGGTCAGTGTTATTTTCTGTTCTTTCTGTAATTTATATTTAGTAAACCACTGTTATATTTAGTAAAGGCTGTTAAATAGCAAGTAGATTTATTTCACATATCTTAACTCTATACTTAGTTTATACCATAATTATTTTATAAGGAACACTAATGAAAGCCAAAATAGAAAACTGAAATTACAGCATATACATTATGCTTGTAATCGTGTGTATTAACTACTAGATGATTTTTTAATAAATATTGAAATATTAAAATCTACTTTTTGAAATTAATAACAAACCAGTACAATCTACAAATTGAAATTAATAACAAACCAGTACAATTTGTTAAATCTTTTGTGTGGAGCATAGCCCTTTACGGATGCGAAACTTGGACCATGACTCAGAGAGATAGACAATATTTAGAGGCGTTTGAGATGTGGTGTTGGAGGAGGATGGAAAGGATAAGCTGGACAGAGAGAGTCACAAATGAAGAGGTACTGAAGAGAGTAAAAGAAAAGAGAAACATCTTAAAGGCTATTGAAAATAGAAGGGGAAATATGGTGGGCCACCTTATACGACACGACGAATACATAAGAAACCTTATAGAAGGAAAAGTTGAAGGCAAGCGGGGAAGAGGAAGACCGAGGATAAGCTACTTCGATCAAATCAAAGAGAAGGCTGGCGTTGCGTATAAAGTCTTATAAGGAGAGTCTTGAAGTCGTATAAGGAGGTCAAGGAAAGCGCCCTAGACAGGACACAGTGACGTTTACTACACCGACAAGAGCATAGCTCTTAAATTGAAGAAGAAGACAATCTACAAAAGACTTGAGTTCGAATCCCGCGTCGGTCAAATTGCAAAGTGTAGAAGTAAAAGATTTTTCCGCAATGGATGTTTGTCTGTGTTTTTAATTTATGTTAGTGGCCAACCTATTGTCAGAGTTGTTCAGGCTACCTGAAGGCCTCTGACATGGCATAACGCTGTCAAACGACAATAACCAGAACCAACTGTTTAACGTACTCTCAGAGGCACGGAGGGCTCAGATGAAATGTGCCACTAGCGATCACCTATCCTGGTTCTGATCTTACCTTGGCTTCCGTGGCTTAACTGATCACTTTTTGATCATTCTCGCTCCTAGGCTAGGAACCTCTAATTTATTTGTCTGTTTATGCCAGAGATTCGTAGGCGGTGGAGTGGGGAAAGTGGGTGAGGGGGTGGGATCTCTGGAACGGTAATAGAGATTGTTCGAATTTGTGCTCAAATATTCATGTTCAAGGTGCGTTTCCGACGTCTGAAACATTAAAGATCTGGTGATGACCAGGAAAAGTAAACGAACTTCAATTTCGCAGTATGAAACTTGAAGAATTTGACGATTATCAGCCTGACGAAACCATAATAGTTAGATGGGATCTTCTCGAACTAAAGTTGTAGAGAATCCTGAGACTTTCAAGAGGAAAAATATTTAAAGATGGCTGCCAAAAATAAAGAAATAAAGTAGAGAGAGGGATTTTAAGACAGTCATGGCACGGCACGGCGAAGCCGAAGGCCTGGCTCCGCGTAGGGCGAAGTTCGGAGCGTCCCCCTCCGCCTACAGTAATCAAATCAAATCAAATTATTTTTTATTGTAAGTAAGTACCTTATAGTACATTTTTACAACGTCATTCTTTTTTTACTCTACCACCGCTTCGTAAGGTGCTATAGCTGAAAGGAAAGAAGCGGCGCAAGAAACTTTCAGCAGCACATCTTTTCTTCGTATTCTTAGCAACGCTAGATGAAAATTCGATCATTCTTAGATCTCGGAGTATGATGGAATCTCTGGAACGGTAACAGTTAGGTGGTTCGAGTTTGGGCTCAAATGTTTACGACCATGATGCCTTGAAGACCTTGATGATGACCAGGAAAAAGTAAGAGGATCTCCACAATGGTACGTCATCACTCTCATCAGGGATTAGTTAAACTTTTAATTTAACTAACCCCTGTTATTGTTACCCGAGTTATTTAAGTTTCTATTTGTACATTTTCTCTTATTTATTTTGTCTTTCTCCTGTAATTGTAATCGCCCTTTTTTGTCTGAACGTCTTGATATATAAATCATTTTAAGTATTAAAAAAATTGTTTTGCAAAATAAGAATCTTGCACGGAATCGAACCCTATGATCTCGTAACGCGGGGCGAGTACTCACAAACCAGGCCAATATGCGTTCAGTTCGAAATTAGCTATTAGTTTTCTAACACCTATGACACCTCTAGTCTTTTGTTTATCTCTCCACTAAAACTAAAACCAAAAAGGAAGACATCTGCATACCCCAGGAACAAGGTCATTTCTCAGCTCCCCAGTATTATATCATGATGCAGGAGCTAAAAGACCATACACGGAAATCTATCTAAACTTCAGTGAAAACCGTAACAAAATTCGTTCAGCCGTTTTCGCGTTTATCCTTCACACACAGACATAATTTATTCTGAGAAACTTCGTTTTATACTATGTAGTAATTAATATGTATTTCGTATCCAAATACCAATCTAATAATTTTTATAGGTAGGTATTATAACAAATACGAGTAGTAGGTAACTTAAGTTCATTTTTGCGTAGGTATAAAGTATTCAGACAAACTATTCGCAAGACAAAGAAAAGATAGATGGCTATACAAGAAACAGTTACCGTTGGCTACATTCACATCCGACCAATCGTAGCGCACCCGTAGATCGTCTACGAGCTTCGTAGCGCTCGTTGACGCAGTCAGAAGGGCGGCGTAGCGGTGCGCTTATCGGGAACCATTCGGAATACGTTGACCTCCTAAATCTCCGCATTCCATAAAATCGCCGATCATAATTGCCGTGACGTAATCGCGCGACATCGAACTTTAATATGGGCGAACCCTTTCGGACATTTCATCGAGGATTCACCGTGTTATGGCTGCAATAAAAACCATTACAGAAACGTCTGCAGTCATAAAAAACTGTCGTAAATCGGGGGCTTCGACAGCGATGGGCCTGTCGCAGTGAGCGGTCCCGAGCCGGCTGGAGGACATCGCAGCGGGAGAAGGGGAGGTGAGCGGGTGTAGCAGAAGAGAAGAGAAGCAGAAAGACTAGCGGACAGAAGGATGTTGTGCAAGGCGGGTCGGTAGTGGTGGGCGCAGGCGCGGATCGATCGCGCGGCATCGACCGCGTGCCGCGGGCGGGACGGGAGCGGGCGGGCGGCGGGCCGCGGCAGTCGCGCGCGGGCACGGCGTGCGAGCGCGCGCATCGCACGTGCATGGCGACTGCACGCCGGACTGGATGCCTCGCGCCCTCGGGGAATGGCTTCGTCCGAGGAAGAGGCGAGTACCGCGACGATCCTTGAAGATGACTGCCTCAGTGTCCGAAAATGGTGGTGCTTTCTCCTCTCGTCGATCTTCACGTTCCTCGCGGGGTTGCTGGTGGTGCTGGTATGGCGCGCGTGCGCGTTCGTCTGCTGCCGCAAGGAGCCGGAGCTGGCTCCGAACGACCCCAAGCAGAAGGAGCAGAAAGCGGCGCGCCAGGGCAAACAGGAGTTCGAGGGCACCTTCATGACCGAAGCGAAGGACTGGGCCGGCGAGCTCATCTCCGGCCAGACCACCACCGGACGAATACTGGTCAGTGCAATCCATTTACCTTGTCTTGTCACCCTCTTTTATGATACGTACGTAACTGCAGAGACGTGATGCATTTAAACCCTTACTACCTGCAAGCTTTTTCCTTATCACGAAGTCAATTTTGTGTCATTTCAATCCAAGTTTTGAAGCTTTTACATCTTCGAAGATAATGGAACACGTCTTATCAGTTTGATTGCGTCATAGTTTTGGATGTTGAATAAAATTTGTAAGTAGGTACTTATGTTTCTATCAATCCAAGCATACATTCCGATTAAAGACTAAAAAGTTATATCAATTTGGATATAATTATATATCAAAGCCTTTCAATTTGCAGAATCATTATGTATAATATCATATATTTTCTATTCATTAATTCACGACCGATCATAACTTTGCGCATTATCAAATTTAGCATCTCATATAAATGAAGTATACAAGTCATTCCAGACAAGCATCGATACCAGCAGTATCTAATAGTTAGTGGGGTAGGTACAACTATTTCTAAACGTTTCCAGTTTGATTATTTAGCATAAAGTGTTGTCATTAAGTAGGTGACCTAAGCAAATAATTGTGGTTTCCCTCGTTAACTATGTGTACAGTGGTGTGTGTACATTTGAATTTTATATTTCACCATAATTTGGTAGGCAAGGTCGAGGAAAGTTAATTATTAATTTCTAGCGACTATGTCATAAAACGTCACGTTTACTCTCTCCTTTGTGAGTGGATTAATATCGTAATTTGTGACAGCACACTCCGCCATTGGCGATAAAGCAAGTGTTATCTTCGCAATTTCCCATATTGTGAATTAAAATTGGTTTATACCTATGTGAAATGTTATCCCTAACAAAGCCCCCAACGCATCTGTGTGAGGTACAATCTTTGGGAATCAATGAATGAATCATACATCAGTAAAAAAATTAACAAAACCTGTTCAGCCGTTACTGAGATTAATCAACGGACGCGCTAGGGAACTTTATTTTTTACTATGTAAATGACTTGTAATATACGCTTTATGTGTTGTGTATACGCACAATGCGCCACTATGGTTAGTTCACTGAAATATCTAGCAGATGACGCCATACCTATCAATGACAATTTATACAAGACGCCTAACTTCCATACTAAACATAGAACGCGCTATCGATATTTTCAATGGGACTTCGACTATACACGAATACAAACATCCATTCCATCCAGGTGACCAGTAGTACTAGTCTACTAGTACTACTGGTCACCTGGTCCACCATCCCACCTGGTGGGAAATCTTCACCTTTCCCTCTTTATACCTATAAATTGACATAGTCATCACATATCCATTTCTAGCGTGTTCCAGTTGAAGTTCTGTTCAGGTAACTGTGTAATAAGGGATAGAGGAGTACGGAAGGAAGACCTTTTCGCCAGAATGAAGATGAATTAGATACAGATGTAGGCAGTGCCGTAGCCAAAACACCCCTTCGCCCCGTAATTTTCATCCGATTAATTCAAAATTGAAGAAACCCCCAAGTTAGCGTTGTGGAGATCCCCTTACTTTTTCCTTTATTAGGTCCTGAAGGTTCCATATGTGTACAGAATATGAATTCTATAATTTCTGATATGATGATGAACCCTATCTTGAAATGAAACCCCCCTAAGAATCGGCCGCTCTCCCAAAACCATCTCCAATGTAGCTTTCTAGCTAGTGTCTATCCCTACAGATTCATACCCATCACCCAAAATTACTACAGGATGTAAAGAACCCCCTATACTCCAGAACGGGTGGTATTCAGTATCCATAACTGAACAACTTTCACTATAGGTCCAATACTTAGGTAGATACTTTCCGTTCCGATATTTTCTCGGGAGAAAAAAATTAAATAAATCTTAGGTTTATGTACCTACTTCATTTTATTTCTTGTATTGTAATCTTTATTTTTCTTGTGTATAAATAATGTACTCGAATAAATAAGTATAAGAAAAAATGACAAAAGAGTGCAATATTGCTGTGTGTGAAATAAACGTATTACTTACTTACTTACTTACAATAAACGCTTCTTCTTTCATGTTGATGATCCGAATTAAATTTTTCCCGACCAGAAGGCAGCCACATCGATAGCCCTCTTGCAATAAACGCTAATATGCATTCAGTCACTACTCGAAATGGACACTTCTTCAATTCTGCTTTTGTTGTTTGTGTCTCCATAGGTTCTCTCCATCCATCAGGAAACATGCTCATTGCCCATTTTCATTTTAATTTCATTTATTTTGACATAAATCGCGTGTAGGTACATTGTGGGTCTTATAAATATATACGTTTCAACACCATTTTACCCAATGGGTGTAGCAAATACAGATATAATATTGATTAATAAAATTGAATTTAAATTAAGTTAATATCAAAACTAAATATACCTAATGAATATAAAATTAAATTATGTATCCAAATCAAATAAATCGCAATAATTTCTATTTATAAAACCAAATGTCAAATCATATTATTAATTGCCATAATGTCAATTTTATCATAATTTCAATCATATTGTAAATTCAAATTTAACACACACCACACAGAACAAAATGTCGTATAAAATGATACACTTAATAAAAAAATTACAGTGAGAATATACTATAATGCCAATTCAGTTGTCAAATCAGTGCCCAGTAATAGAATGTCATGCTTGTAGGAATTCCAATTGTCATGGTGTAGCAAATAAAAATATAATATTGATTATTAAAATTAAATTATTAGATTAAAATTAAATTAATAATTAAATCAAATCAAATATACCTAATGAATATAAAACTAAAATATGTACCCAAATCACAATAATTACTATTTATAAAACCAAATGTCAAATGTCAGATTATATGACATGTAAATTAATTTTATGAATAAATTACTTTAATTTATATACTTGGCGACACATTTTACATAGGTCGCCAGCCAGGCGGTCCTTGAAGATGTCTTAGATAATCGTGAATATTTGATTGAATTTCCTCGTTCCGGTACAGCACTACCTACGTTGCTAGAATGTCAAATCATATTATTTATTACCATAATGTCAATTTTATCATACAAATACAATACAAATATACTGTATTGCACACCCGGGACATAAACAAAACATACAACATAAAGAGAGGTACAATACAATGTGCAGAAGGCGGCCTTATCGCTTTAAGCGATATCTGCCAGGCAACCTTCAGGTGATGGAAAAATCATAAGATACATAATATACGGGTGCAAAAGGCGTATGAAATAAATACTACCCTCAAATAAATAAATAACAATAACAAAAATTAAGAAAAAAATATGCAAACCTTTGCAAGCTGCCAAGCAGTAGTAATAATATTACATAAATACTATAATATATACAGAAATATAATACTTAATATATAATAATAATCATAATGTATACAGGGTGGATTTTTGAGGCGGGACAGTAAGGGCAGGTATCTTAACCGTTATAGTTACAGGGAAACGTTCCTAGGAGACCATCCATAACTTTTTGAGATATTCTGAACTGAATTCAAAGATTTTCGAAAAAATGTACAGTCAGCGAAAAAAATGCTAAAACAACAAAAAAAATGTTTATGCCAATCAATACTATTTCGTGTAGGGATCAAAAGACTCTATCGGGCCAACAGAGGTTTAAGTACTAGAAATGATAGAAATCGCCAAAAACTTTTCCAATACATTTTGTACGGAAAAACGATTACTTAGTGAACTCGAAATTATTCTTTGTTACCAATCGATCCTTTTTCAAAAGTACCTAACTAAGTAGAAAATCATAGTCGGATCGATAATCTTCTACAGCATTAGAACTAAAACAAATGAATACAAAATAAAATTTAATCATTTAAAACATGAATTTTTAAACACAAACGTAAATAGGTAATATTCTGGTGATCTATGAAATAAATTGCTCAAAATGACCGCCGTTTTCACGGATACATAAGTTTACTCGTTTTTGTACTGAGCAAGTTGCAGCCGATAACTTTCTTGGATGGATATTATTTAAAATCCTCGCTAATGCATCTTTCAGCTCCTGAACACTGCCGTATTTCTTTTTGTAGACTTCATTTTTTAGGTAGCCCCACAAAAAAAAATCGAGAGGCGTTAAATCGGGGCTGCGAGGTGGCCACTTAGTTGGACCATGTGTACCTATCCATTGTGCCCCGAATTGACTATTCAAATTGGAACGCGTAAGGCGGCTGTTGTGTGGCGGAGCTCCATCTTGCTGGAAATAAACTTTTCGCAATTCCGACAGGGGCCATTCATCCATCTGGTTTTTGAGATTCTCTAAAATGACGTCGTTATACACGGCAGAATTAAGAGTACCTTCATAAAATTCCACCATTACGACTCTGTTCGACATTACACCACACCAGCAGTTAAAAGAAAAACGAACCTGATTATGGCTTTCTCTTACTCTGAGAGGATTTTCTCTAGACCAATAGTGGTGATTGCGTCGGTTGTACATACCGTTATTGGAAAAATTGGTTTCGTCAGATCATAGAATGTAATTTAGAAATTCATGATCTCTACTTATTTTTCCTCTTAGCCATCTGCAAAAGGTAATTCTGCGAACATTGTCGCCCAGATGTAATGCTTGAACTATGCGCCCCTGTCGATAGCATTTATAGCCGTTTTTTTTCCATGTTTTTAATACAAGTGAGTGGGAAACACCCACTTCAAGAGCGACATCTCTAGATGATATCTCTGGATATGCTTCCACATAAGTTAAAATAGCAATCTCCGTATCTATGTCCAGTACACGAGGCTGCCGCACTAACTTCTTTTTAAACGAACCACTTTCTTCGAGATTCTTCAAAAGGTTTGTAATTACCTTTCTTGTTGGTACTTCTCGCAATGGATACTTATTCGCGTACCACACCAATGCAGCTTCCGTGTTTCTATTATTGACAAAATACGCTTCAATTAAGTCCAAACGTTCGCTATTTGAAGACATTTTTTAACGAGATGTTCATAAATTGTAACAATCCAGAATTTTCTCGTCGCAAACAAAAGAATGACCAGAAAATATTCAAACCGAATTCGAAATTTGAAAGTTAAAATTATTTGTTTACTTACTTTTTTAGCCAGTCTTTTTTATAGCAGATAGTCTACCCAGAACAAAAAGTTTGCCCATAGACGTTCGACTCTCTTACCGAAATGTATTGGAAAAGTTTTTGGCGATTTCTATCATTTCTAGTACTCAAACCTCTGTTGGCCCGATAGAGTCTTTTGATCCCTACACGAATTAGGATTGATTGGCATAAACATTTTTTTTTTATTGTTTTAGCATTTTTTTCGCTGACTGTACATTGTTTCGAAAATCTTTGAATGCAGTTCAGAATATCTCAAAAAGTTATGGATGGTCTCCTAGGAACGTTTCCCTGTAACTATAACGGTTAAGATACCTGCCCTTACTGTCCCGTCTCAAAAATCCACCCTGTATAATCATAAGGTCAGTCATATTGTAAATTCATATTTTACACAGAACAAAATATCATATAAAATGATACACTTAATAAAAGTGTAGCTTCTTGATGTCATATTATGATATCCATACCGATAAGTTCAGGGTATAATACCGGTTACTAAGAATAACCAATTTCAAGTGGACTCTTAAATTCTACAACCATCTCTATAAACCTCCTGAAAACAATTTTTACGACGACTAGGGTGGGTCCACTGACGCCGGTCCCGGCAGCATGTGCCACGGTAGGGCGGGAGGTGGGACCGTGACCCACTTCCGGTATCGATGCGGCCCTGCCTTACGTAGTTCAAGAACGTAATCACTTCTTCCTTTACCTTTGCCCTCTATTCACGTTACTTCTTACTACTGCTTATGTACAGTAATTAGATAGGTATTAGATAGCGTTTATTGATATTTTTGCGTTAATAACTACCTGCGGCCCCGCGTCGTCGATATCATAATCTGAAAAATCCGGGAATAGCCCAGCGGCACTTCGACCCTTGAGGATCTTTTGTGCCTACCCCATTTTTTAAATATAATAAAATTTATTCATGCAGACAGTATCCTTTACATTATTACACACACACACACACTTTATTTTACACACTGGTCATCTCAGCGTGCAGGTTTCCTCAAGATGTTTTCCTTCACCGTTAGTGCAGTCGGTAAATGTACGTAAGGCTTTCGAAAAAACCGAAATATTCATTGGTACATGGCATTGCACGGTTTCAAACCCGGACCTCCCGCACGGGAGGCCGGCATCCTATCCACTGTGCCACCAAAGCTTTTCGTTATCATAATACTCAAATACTTGTTTATTGAATCTTTGGGCAACTTATAAAAGTCAAGGTTCTGGTACTTTCATACCTAACGTATTTTTTTTAAATTTATTTAGGTATGCCAACAGCACATATATTATACATTTCAAAATAATCGTAATAAAATGGTACTTTAAAAGATATAAGTGCCAATTAAAGGCATACATACATAGCATTCACTAAAACAGCGGGTAATATCGACTTACTTACAAAGTTACAACACAGGTTACAATACCTTATGTTGTATTATGTACAAAGTTACAATACCTTATGTTATTCTTAAGTAGGTATATTAGACATTAAAATAACAACTAAAAAAAGAAAAAAGGTAACGATAAAAAGTACGGATTTTTTAAAATTTTATTATTGAATTTTTTTTTTCTGTATCGAAAAAGATGTCAAATCACATATCCTTGTCCTCATATTATTGTATTCCATACAGATCCTAGATAGCGAAGAGTTTACTCCAATATTTGTTCTGATAAACGGAACATGGAAGGTTCTAGAGATTGGTATTCTCGTAATATTGTAGGGGGCCGTCAGCTGGATTTGCTCAAGGATACTTTCACACTGTGCCTGCCTGTTAATACATTTATATAGAAATATTACGGCGTTTTGTTAACGTCGGCTGTATAATTTAATTTTATAGAATGATAATCGCTGGTTATACGTGCATCTATGTGAGATACCTACTCACTTATTTACTGTATTAAGGCGTGTATCATGTTCGTGTATCATGTTCGTATCATTTTCGAACAAATATGTCACGTCGCATGATACGCAACCACTTAGCGTACCGCCGCTAATGAATATCGAACATTGTTTTCGGCAAACACTGTCTCCATACATATGATTGATCGATATTGGTGTTCGAAAGTGCGTTCACGCCTTTATGAACGTTACTTCTTTCTCGTACATAGCTACCTGAAACGATAATCATAAATTAGTATAGTAAGTACCTATAGGTATGTGGCGACGCACGACGCGCCACTACGATGAGTACCTACTCACATCGGTGTAGAACGCGCTATTGAAATTTTCCTGGGACTTCGTATATATACGAGTTCCAAACATCCATAGTTGGACCAGGACATCTGGTCACCAGGCACAACACTCCGCCTGGTAGAAGATTTTCCCTTTTCCCTTTCAGACAACTAACGTTACGTCATCCATGTCCTCACACAAAGTAGGAAAGTCTTACTAAACTTACTTAGGTATCTACTTCCATGGAAGAAATAAAGTACCTACCTTCTACATACAAAGTGCTTATTACCTACTTTTTCTTGGATATAAATTATTAAAAAGTTAGTCTTCTAGGTACTTATATAATAAGATCTCGTTCGATGTCGACTAAGTCAGTATGGAGTCTATTGCGCGATTTAGCCAATTGTAGACTACAATTTAGTCGACCAATTAGACAGATTTCTGTATAAATACTATGTAAATCGCAGACTAATCGTATGTACTGAATGAATTTTCAGTCAAGTGCGTAATAAGCTGTTTCATTAAGTATAGTTATCTACTTACTTAATTTTTATTTTTATTTTTATCGAGTCGCTTTGCGTACCTATTCAGAATTGATCCTAGCCATCAGCTAAAAAAACGGGATACCTACAACACTTCATAAAATAAAATAAAAAATTCATTCGAAACGAATCGAATCAAAAAATTGAATCGCGATCGAAATGCGTGAATTTTGACATTAATGCCGACCAAAAAGTATAAGTAAGTAACAGATAAGTAAGTAAGTAATACCTTATGTACCTAGTAGTAGTATCTCATGTTTGTTATTTTATTATTAGTGCAATAAAGTGTATTTTACTTTTACTTTACGTTTATTTCACACACAGCAATGACCGAAACAGTTATAATTATGATAAAATAATTATGTAGATCTGAGTTGTACGAGTACATGGTCCTTACGCTATCCAAGTTCTACATGAGTCACACATTGGAACAACGCAGGAACTTAAGTACCTACCTAAGTAAGGAATTACTTAAGTTTTACTAGTACGAAGCAGTAAAACGGGGGTTTTATTCCATTGTCCTATTTTCCTATTTTATGCACTCAACGTAGATGACACCCATTGGAATGCTCCAGTACCCGGGATATTGCAATTTATAGCTATTCGTAAATTTCTGTGGAACTTTATTTATGAGAAAGGACCTTTATGAATAGTTTTAGAAGGAATTAGAACCAGTGACGAACCCAGGGAGGCCATGGCCCTCTAAAACTTGTAAGATTCTTATAGCTCGACTCGCCCTTTACTTACCTACCATTTATTACTCGAATTATTAACAAAATCGGTAAATTAGAAAAAAGTGGAAATAAAAATTCCACTTTTACCCCCAGGGGGATATAGCTAGGGCGATAACTGGAACATCCGTATTTTCCGATTTCAGTAATCGATCCACTCCCCAAATTTTCTGGATCTACCCCATTTTAAAGTAAAATAAAGGAAGGTTCAAAATATTCCTGAGACGAGGATTTGAACCTGCTGCCTGATATGGGAGTAGTCCAGTATCACGGTTTTATCACCTACTTCCATGCAAATCATCAATCCATTTAGGTTTAATTCGTGGTATAGTTTAAAGTTTAAATTGTGACTATACTGCTCGTTTTTGATAATAATTTATAAGAAAAATAATTAGATTTTCTGTGTCTTCACATGATCCTCAGACATTATTGTCTATTGTGGGATCCCCGCTTCTTTCTTCTTCTAAGTCGTATTCCTCTCACTGATGAAGTGATGAGGGTTGTGATTATTCTTTTGAATTAACCACAGTAGGATTCTTTTGGCATATTTAATAGGGTGTGTTTGTAATTAATTAATGTTACGAAAATAAAGGCTATCAGAAATTAAAACAATCAATTAAATTCGTTAATTTAGCGGAGAATGTCAGTAACAACTGTATAACCATGAACCGTTATACCTATTTATTTTATTTCTATTTTATTGGAAAACCAGCAATAAAAGGCCAATTATTATAGATTTTCATTTCATTACTAAATACAGTTGAATTGGAATACTCCGTTTTCTACGCCTGGTGATCAGCTCCTAAACTCGACTTAATTATAAATTAATGTCGCACTATTCGTCACCTGAATATAGCAATTATTTTTTAACTACCCCCATTGCGTGACCATGGTTAATTTATATAGAAGGAGCCGACGGTGTGACGGTGACCCAGGTTATTTGCTGTGTCGACTGTTCTACTACATGTTTGTTTGTTGGGTTAACTACTGTTCGTAAATTAGATTTTTGCCTTGAAAGTAAATTTTAATCCAAATAATATTGACATTCCTCCTGGAAAATGTAATCGGTCATGCACCTGATTGGACCTTCTTACTCGTGTGAAGGTAATAAATCAGTATCAGTATATATCTTTCCAATGTCGTACCATCTCCATTGCCCGGGGAGTGGTCTCTAACAGATCTTTCAATGTACCCGCCCTAGACGATGAATTTCACGTGAAATCGGTATTGCTGGGGGGAACGTAGCAAGCCTTTCCGAAGAGCAGATAACATTATCGCCAATATCAACTGCTTGGGTCCTCATCATATTAGGGGCACCCAACATACAGGATTAGACCTTATCATGGACCTTCGAATAATTAATACAATTTCGAAATTCTTCGGCTGAAATTATAGGTACAATCTACCACAAGCTATAGTATACCATGTGTCAAAAACCTTCAATAAAATCTAAACCCATTTTCAGAATCAAAATTTTAGGTTGAACAGTAAAATAATCAAGAATAGCTACCATAAATCTTTTAGGTCGCAGTGGCTTATGGGCTGTAACCCTACCCTTAGACATAAATAACAAAATAAATGTTATAATACAAAATAGAAACTAAAATGTCAGCTAAAAGCCACTAAAAGTTTCAATAGACCCAGACATTAATGGATGCCCCAGAAAGACAAGAATATCAAATACGACAAGGCTATATATCGCTTATCCCGGAACAACAGACATGTCACGACAAAATGGATTCTAATTCCGAACGCTCCATCCAGACTGCCTTCAACGTTGACCTATTAAACTTTCAAACTATTTGCGGGCCCCGACATGCGCTCAAATGGAAAATGGGCCGAAATATTTATATAGAGGGTATTTGAACAAACTGTTGGAGTGGTGTGACCTTTCGAAGTAGGAGGTTGAGCCTCTGAATTTAGAATGCAGTTTAGATAACGGCCCTTGCTTAATGTTCGGACTATGTCTGTCTATTTATTTTAATTTTCACTCGTCTGCGGACTTAGGTATGCCTATTGGATCAAAGCTTTGAGTAATGATGTTTATTCTTTGAATCTGTTTCCTAAATAAGACTAAGGTAAAATGTTCGGCCAAATGTTTCATGAGCAAACTACAGTGAACCATCTTATTTTATGATAGGGGGCCGGGATAACCCTAGCGGCACTTCGACCCTAGAGGATCTTTTGTGCCTACCCCATTTTACACACTGGTCATCTCAGTGTGCAGGTTTCCTCACGATGTTTTCCTTCACCGTTAGAGCAGTCGGTAAATGTACGTAAGTCTTCGAAAAATCCGAAAAACTCATTGGTACATGGCACTGCACGGTGTCGAACCCGGACCTCCCGCATGGGAGTCCGGTGTACTAGCCACAAGGCCTCCGACGCTCTACAGTGAACCATGCGAAACGTTTTTGTTTCTACATCATTATGATGTAGGGAGCGATAAGGGAGGTAAAAATAAAATACCTAGTTCAGTTGTTTCTTCAGACCTTCCATCGAATTTTATATAGGTAGGTACTTGGAACTTTACTGTACCTAAAGTAACAATTTCGCTGTCGCTTTTATACCTATGTACCTAACCCCATTTTTACATTGAACGAAACCAAAAACTTCAGAGGGGCAATTTGTGATCAAAATAAAGGTTGCCCATCGAACGCTGGAATGTTTAATAGCCCCGTTTCGGCCAAATAGCTCGTTCGGGCAGAATGGGCTCCCTAACATACGTGGGCACTTGAGCCTTTTGTTTGCCTCAGTGATTTTGGACCGTTCGGCGGAACCAGTGATAGATGGACCTATTTCGGATATTGATGGATGCCCAGCCGATGTGTGAAGTATGGACCGTGGAAAAGACGGCTTTTTGTGCATTTTAATAGCTTCGCTAGGATTTTTAGGCTTCATGCTTTTTGCGTCATTAATTTGATGATTCTAGTTCTTTCCTAAGCATGCATTTTCCATGCTAATGCGGACGGATGCCCCAAAAAGACTAGAATATCAAATACGACAAGGCTATATATCGCTTATCCCGGGACAACAGACATGTCACGACAAAGTGGATTCTATCTATTCTATGGATCTATCATGCATTTTCCATGCTAATGCCATCAGATCTGCGCGGGGGGATACAGAGAAAATATTTTGGGGGTTATTGGATACTACTTACTAAAAATGTTTATAGTGAAGTGATCTTACAGGTTTTGGCAGGCACCCCAGGTCCCCCCTGGATCCGCCACTGGATCTGCGATATCCGAAAGGTTAGGTGCTTTAAATAAACAGTAATGGTTGTCACCAATACAATCACGGTTATTGACTTTGTTGTTACGGTTATGGATTTTTCTTTGTTCCTGTATGGCCCTAGTGATTATCTTAAAATTCTTGACGTATCATTTTTGTCAATGTTGTATTTGCTTCGACTTATTTTAAAGATCACGAAGGGCATCACGAATTTATCACCTATACATCAGATCTGCCAGAACAGAAAGCAGCAATTGCCCATTATAAAAATTTTATCTTCTGTACCTAATTGTTTGTAAGTGTGCGCTATTGGAAATATATTCTTTCTATCTTTGGTTGGCCTCAAATAAATCGTCCCTCATGCAGATGGATGGGTACATGGGAGGCAGAGCAGGTGCTCCATGCAGAAAACGAACTAAAAGGAAAGGAAAGGAGACAAAAATCTCATTTGCTGCGCCGTTGTCCGTATAATAACACAATGTTATGTACCAACGGTTACATACATTTATGTAACTCTCTGTGTCACGCAAAGTACGTGAATCCCCAGAGGGAATGCAGTGCTGTAGACGGAAATTTATTGCAGTGCAGTCAGACTTCGCTACACAAAGAAAGCTATAGGTCAGGGTTGAGCGAACTTCTATGAATCCGCGAGATTTTAAAATGGATCTAGTCTAGTTCAGAACAGTTCTACTCTTTCTATTTGACTTTTTCGAAAGCGTGAGTAATGGAATTTTGGCCAATAATTAAGGCGACCTATAATATCCATTCGTGATTGTGTAATTATATAGGTATTTAATTAGGAATAGTCCTTTATTATTTCCTTTTATGACCCTGGATTTGATGGTATGAGTCTGAGCAGAATCAGCCTATGGTGGTACCATCATCATCAGCAGCCTATTCTAGTCCACTGCTGGACATAGGCCTCTCCCAGGGCGCGCCATTGAGCCCGATCTTCGGCTCTTCTCATCCAGTCGCTGCCAGCCACCTTGCGCAGATCGTCGCTCCATCTAGTAGGGGGGCGTCCCACACTACGTTTGCCCAAACGCGGTCTCCACTCCAGAACTCGTCTACCCCAGCGGTTGTCGGTTCTGCGACAGACGTGACCGGCCCACTGCCACTTCAGCTTGCTAATCTTATGAGCTATGTCGATAACTTTTGTTCTATGCCGGATCTCCTCATTTCGGATTCGATCCAGCAGAGATACTCCGAGCATAGCTCTTTCCATAGCACGCTGAGCGACTTTCAATTTGTGAACCAGTCGCACCGTCAGTGTCCACGTTTCGGCTCCGTAGGTCATTACTGGTAGGACGCACTGGTTAAAGACTCTTGTCTTTAGACATTGAGGTATGGGCGACGAGAAGATGTGACGTAACTTCCGAAATGCTGTCCAACCCAGCTGAATTCTTCTGTCGGCTTCTTTCTCGAAGTTGTTTCTACCTAATTGCACAGTCTGCCCGAGGTAGACGTATTGTTGCACAACTTCGAGGGCCGTACCGTCGACGATAATCGGTCCCGGAACGACATGGTCATTGAACATGACCTTAGTCTTGTCCAAGTTCATCCCGAGACCGACACGTCGTGAAGCAGCATTGAGATTGTCCAGCATTTCTTGAAGGTCCTGCAGCGACTCCGCCATTACGACTATATCATCGGCAAAACGTAGGTGTGAGATGTACTCGCCGTTTATATTGATGCCGTGTCCTTTCCAGTCCAGGGTCTTAAAGACATCCTCCAATGCGTTCGTTGGTGGTACCAACCCAAACCTATTTAATTTAATTTATTTATTAGATAAACACAATAGATTACAACCATAGAAATTACAGAAAAATCAATATAAAGTTATGAGCTAAGTCGTAACCCTTAACGTGTAAACACAGCATGGTTAGGAAGTAGAAAATTGATCGTTGTACAAAATTGAGTTGGGAAAAAATACTATTGAACGTAATGACTAAAAAACCTATACCTATTTGAAAAATAAAAATAATAAAGTAAAGACTATAAAGTAGGTGCGTGGATAGCTCACTTGAGGACATCCTCAACCCGTCTTTTTTGTACCGCAAAGCAGGTTGAAAGGGTAACAGAGCCAGCGTAATTAAATTACCGTCTCATGAGGCAGTCTATCTGAGTCCTCAAGATTGAGGACTACAAATAGGTATAGGGGTGGTACCACCATTGGCTGATTCTGCTCAGACTACACATACATATCTTCTATCAGCATTTTATATCTTTATGTCGCGTACTTTCCTGCTAATCTTAGCAGTGCATCGAAAACCCTCTAATAACTTCGTAGAGAGGTGAGATGTCTATGGGCGATAGTGACCATTCACCATCAAATGGTCAATTTGATTTCCTTATACAATAAAAAAAATTGCTATTTGCGACTACCTAAGGGCCTATGCACACCGCGTTTTTATACGCGCAGATGACGCGCGTTAACGTGTGTGCATAGGCTTTAAAGGTCAAAGGAAAGTACGCTACATGAAGAGATAATATGCTGATAGAATATATGTATGTGTACCTAATACTTACGTGACGTATCAATACGAATTCTGAGTCACAATTTTCAAAGAAGCTTTTCCGAGAGAAAACATTTCTCTTTTGCACCTCTACATACCAATTGTATATTTATATACAACCTTGTGTAATACATATTCGCGAACTCGAAACAATGCTCTTGTCTCGCCAGGGAATTGAACTGTAAAGTAAACCGCTCTTTCGCCAAATCAGAAGGCAGATTGCCAAATGTGCCACACTGGTCAAGTCAACGATCTATTCGGTTGATAACAGGTTTTAAAAAGACTCATTAGGCAAACACTAATTTGTGGACATTGTTCCGCCATTAGCTAATTAAAAAAGGGCAATGTGTGCCATAACTTATCTATCAACTATGGACAGTATACGTATACCCAAAGGTGGGCACAGTTACTTCAAAAGTTAACTTCGTTACTCGTTAAACTGTTAATACCTAATCTAAAAATAATTATCGGTAGTTAAACCGTTAATCGTTAACGTAATTTGCGTCTCTTGTACCTCATTCTGTTTTTTTAGAACTAAAATGAACACAAGCTTAGAATGAATATAAATAAATGATTCAATCAATAAATTTTATTTATTTACTACCCTCATACCTATTTCTATCACGAAGCAGTAAAACTTGCATTGCTGTATTTCGGTTTGAAGGGTAAGAGAGCCAGCGGCACATGAGGCACTTCATCTACGTCCTCGATGTTAGCCGCGCATCGAAAATCATCTAATAGCATTATAGTGAGGTGAGATGTCTACGTGTTATGTGATAACTGACCATCAGGTGGTCTGTTTGCTCGTTTGCTCTCCTTATTCAAGCTATTCCATTCGAACAAAAGTGATTAGGTTCCATTACACCCACCAGAACTATGAACAAGGACCTCACCATAAAAAAGTAACATGTAGGGGAGGTCAGCCCAAAGCGGACACATTAACTTTGAGTCAAGAAAAAAGTGGCAAAACGATACATATTTGTGGCGAGTTTTATATCAGTGGGTAGAGAAGTTATTTAATTTTTATTATATGCAAGTCATATTCGTGCAAATTTGAATGTGAGCGTACAATTTGCAAATTACAGAACCTTGTCAAAAAACCGTTTTGCCCGAGTAGCTGCCTAAAGCGGCCATGGGGATAAGGGCAACGTGGCCAGCCCAAATATCCTTTATCACATTTCGGAACACATATTAAACGAACAATGCCAAATACATACATACATAACGATACAGTCATAATGAAAGCACTTAAATATAAAGAGATTTGACCAAAATAGTTTGAACTTGCCTTCCATTTTGTTAACAAAATAAGCAAAAATATTTTCATCATTGCTGCTACGCGCTCGATCCTACTGTTATACCAGGCAACTGCTCGGCGCGGGGCAGGACGGCGATTCTCATAGTGGAATGTCGAATTCGACATTAGTCCTATCTCATTCGCTCACATTACATGTGTGAGCGTGACAACACGATCTAGCACTCGACTTTTGTATGTCGAACGCTGCGATAATCGCCTTCCAGGTTGACTATGCGAGGGAACGAGAGCGTCGCGCTACCTTTTCAAAATGCTTAGTTATTAAGCATGGCCGCTTTGTGCTGACCGCCCCTAATGTTTCCATAATTCGGTTACGTCCCGATAAAAAAGGAATCCCAGTTAAATCGTTCGCAACAGATTAAGTACAAAATGGAAACCGGAGAGAATCCGGCGCAGACCCGCGACATTGCTTTCACGCACGTCTGCACCTGACATCCCAAAGTAGGGGCCGGGAGACAACTTAAGACCATCTCCGACAACGCGCCTCCTTTTCTAATCCCCGTAAATAGGTCAATGGGCGGAGCCCTATCGATTGCCGAGGCAGCACTTGTGCGGTTCGCAGGAGCCCGGGTTCCGTGCAGAGCCGCAGTTAGTCTTTCGAGGGTTTTAGGAAACACTGAATTATAACTTAACATAAGTATGTTTTAGGCGAAACACTGAATTAAAACTTAAAATAACTATGTAAAACACTGAATTATAACTTAACATTGTAACGATGTCGACTTCATCGTCCATATCAACCTCATTGCCATCAATTTCAACCCATTGTTGGCGTTTATCTCACCTCATTTCGTGTTGGCATTTTCATTTCTTCATCTATATTTTCAAAATTCAAATCATATTCCCATTCCATTTCTAAATTCCATTATTCCATTAATTTCATTGTTTACTTACTCTCCCTGTATTTTTGTCTTTAACGGATGTATGTCCGTTTCATAAAATAGTCTCCTACTACTACCTATTTTCTACTATTGCGTTGTTCTGTTCCTGATACTCATACTCATTTATTAAAAACCATCGGGACACCAGGAACTCTTGGTTACGTCATGCTTTTACAATAACTTTAAAATTCAAAACACAATTCATGTTAACCATAAACATAACTGGACAGGAACGAACAGACCAGCCGGTTTATATATAAAAAAAATTGGTTAAAAAATTAAGATTGTAGCAGCTGTAAAGGGGCTTTGTCATTTATCTAAATTAATAAATACTAAAATTAATATATCTGCTGTAAAGGGGCATTGTCGTACAAATAATAATTATAATAAATTACAGCTGCTGTAAAAGGGCATTGTCAATTGTCACATGTCATAAAGTCTATAAAAATGTAGCCAGAAAATAAAGTTATAATACAATAATCAATTATGAAAAATAAAATACAATGTCAGTATACAATTAAGTAATAATTATATAATTAACTGCTTCAAAGAGTCATTGTCAATTTATTAATACCTACCTACGTAGTTGCAAAACTTTCTATGTAATTTCTTTTTCGGTTAAAACTTCTTTAATAAATATAGGTATTATCTACTATTACCATGTTTCTTCTATTACTTCATCTGCACACTGTCCTAGAACCCTGCTAGCCGGCACCTAAAGGGCAGATTGTAGCAACATAACATGTTTTAGGCGAAAAACTGAATTATACTTGACTATGTTATCAATGGAGATTTTTATTATTACTTAGAAAACCATAAGCTTTACGAGTATTATAAACAAATTTAACCAAACTTATATAACTATAAATAATGTCAATTATAGATTTTCATTAAACCATGCATCTTTACAAAAGAGATCTCACTAATTAATTGATTGTCACTAGTTAAAGGCCATCGCATATTATAGCAACTTGACGCGAAGCCGGCACCAACTCAACTCGGGACGGCGATTCTCGTAGTGGACTCTCGAATTCGACATTAATCCTATCTCATTCGCTCACATTACATGTGTGAGCGTGACAAGACGTTCGTAGCGCTCGACTTTTGTATGTTGAACGCTGCGAGAATCGCTTTTCAGAGCAAAGCATAGAAATGTGAGCTTTATATCGTATTGCATACAGTCGGTTTTCAAAATTCAAGTAAAGTAGTCGTCGATGAGTGGTTAACGCGTGGGTCACTCGTCGGCGACTACTTCACTTGAATTTTGAAAACCTACCGTATGTAATACGATATAAAGCTCACACTTCAATGCTTTTCTCTGAATTGAGTGGTGCCAGGTTCGCGTCAAGTTGCTATAATATACCATGGCCTTAAGTCTTAAGCCATAGCTCTAAATAGAGATGGCATGAGTATTAAGAAAGCCAACATTAATGACGTTTCTTGCAACTCACGGTTAGTCCATGACCATGTCTATTTAAAATTTTATTTGCGGCGACTGCTCTTGAAAGAACATTACGTCACACCCTATTTCTGACTGACGCTCTGAAGGTTCCACCATCTGCACCTGTCAATCATAAATAAATAATCATAAGAAGCTATCCTTCCCAAATGAACTAAGTAAGTAGGAATATATAAACCCTCGCCATAGACGCCATATTGCGGAATATGTACTTACTTACCTACTATATTTTTCATAGCGATCTCTATGGAGATCCAAAAAAAAATTCTGCCATTTTTATATTTCTGGTCAAGGTCATACGTGTAAGGTGTATTATACAGGGTGTAAAATAACTTATCAATAACTTTTATCAACATTTTTTATTCGCAATTAGATTTATCATGTCTGCATCTGTATCGATCAACTAATCAATTCGTATGGGGATCAAAATATTGTTTACGATTTTTTCTTTCTTTATTCTTTTAGATTAATTACTTATTCAATCAAAACATTTTGTTTCTGGTAATTTTAATAAATGTATAATATAAATTAATAATAATAAGCGTGAGCTTCGGTCTCAACTGACCCCAGAAATGGGAGAAAACCTAACAGGATAATATATAATAATATAATAATTGAATATCTCATAAATATTATATCTATACCAATATTATAAAGAGGAAAGGTTTGATTTTTTGTTTGTTTGTTTGAATTGAATAGGCTCCGAAACTACTGAACAGATTTGAATAATTCTTTCACTGTTGGAAAGCTACATTTTTCCTGAGTGACATAGGCTATATTTCATTTTCAAAAAAAATGGGGATCCTTACTTAAATTACGATAAAGTGTAAAAAAATATCAAAAAACTTCCTTACATCGCGTACGCTGCGAAAACTATTGATGATAGAACAAAATGATATATAACATTTTTTTAGAACACACCATTATCAACAAAAAAATCAGCGGCAGCGTGTCTCTAACTATTATAGTCATGTCACAATAAGCGTTTTTTTTATAAAAAAAAAAGAAATTAAAATATCACCGCTACAAAAAGCTCTTTATTTGTACCTTATCAAAATAAATGATTTATTATTTAAGACTGCTTCAATACCTTTATATTACTTTTTGAATTATTCGATTCTGACATTCCATTCAAAAGATATCACGAGTTTAAAACTTTGAAAAAATAAACTCCATTCGGCTACTTATGCGTTGTAGGGCGTCACTCGGTTTTTTTTTTTAATTTACTCATTTTTAGGAGCTCGACGCAAAAAGGAGTGAATATGTGATTATTATGAATGTGTTAAAATTAACACATCTAAATGTAATGTTTAATGCCCGTGCGAAGCCGGAACGGGCCGCTAGTCTTTTATAAATTGATGTAAATTATTAGATAAGAAAATTGAACCGGCCTCCGCGATACAGACTGTTGCCTAGTGCGGAGTCCAACGTTTAGCATAGATTAAAGTATCGTGATCATGATAATAAAGAGATTTTTATTTTTTATTTTATTTATTATATTTTCTATTATTTTTTGGTAAAAGTAGTTTAATTAACAATGAGTGTGAAGAGTGAGTCAGCCTGTAAGTGATCAATAGGTGTTTTGTAATTGTTATATCTGCGAAAACAACTAATGCTAATGGATTGACAATTTTTTTTATTAAACCCTCCAAAGACGCAGTGTGGGCCCCAATACCCGTCCCCGATTTTCATTAAAACGGCATCACCAATCAAGATGACAAGTGGCGCTGACGTTACGGGTCAACCCGCGAGTGTGAACGAGAGGTCCGACTGTGACGTCATGCATGATGCGTAGGTACGTCCGAAAATTGGCATAGAGTTCTCCGTTGGAGCCGTGCCATCTCAGCTGTCCCCCGTGCGTCCACTCACGGTGATTATTATTACGCGAATTATTTATAAAATGTTGTTTTGTTTTGAACTTAATCGCCGGCTTGCCAACATGCGCGTGACCCGTTCCGGACCATCTCACCACCAGTTTCACCACAGAATGTTTCACCGCCAGTGATGAAATAGCATGTTTGCGTGGGTTTTTTCCCAAAAAAATTGTTCAAATTTGGAGAAGAACCTTGATAAATGTGCATAAAATGCCAAGAAACGAAATGAGACAAAATGCATAGGAGAATGAGAAGGAGGAGACCGAATTGTAGCCCCTTTTTTAAAAATTTCGCGCGCGGTTTGTATTAGACACGTGTCATGTGTGGAGGACTGTCGAATACTGATGCTGGTGATGATGATGGAGGATGCACGTGCGATGATAACGCCCTGCCGTTAACATCGCACGAGCATCGTACTATTGTCGTAGAATATTAAAAAAACTAGTAACAAGAATTTCACGTGTCATACCTTTTTGGAATCAGGATAAAATGGAGTATTTTTTACAATAGTTGGTCAACTTTCTGTAGTATATTTTTTTTCGGTGACAGTCATTTAAATATGGCGTTAATTTTTTTGTGGTTTAATAAAGATTTACAAAAACATGAATTAAATTTAGTACATGCTGTACAAGATTTTTTTAATGCTTACTGAGGAAAGGCTGGTCACTGAGGAGCATAATACAAAAAGAAATCTGCCAAATATCTGCTAGTTTTTTTATAAAAAATTGTGTGGGTTCACTAGGCCATTTTTGATAAAGTTCTAAAAACTGTAATAACTTTTTTATCATGAAGAATCGGATAACCATATATGGGCTTATATAGATAGGTAATGACCTCAGGCATCATCCTGTTTCGTTTGATCCATACTTTCTGGGATACCCTGTAGAATCGGGCCCTAGAACTGAGACGTAACGGTTTTTCGACCCTTTCTGAATTTGAAATCCGGGTGCTATTTCGTGAGATACTTAAATCTAATTGCATTTTTGAAATTGTTGTTTTTTAAGGCAAAGGGAACTGAGCCCATACAGCCTTGTCTGATGTAAACAACTCTTTCAAGTATTCATTAAAATGCTGGTGTGACACATTTCAATGCTATCTAGGAAAATCTTCCACGCTTCTGCACCATCCGAACCAAAGAAAAAGGCGTCCCGGACGCAGTATGGCTCTTCAAAATCCAGCCAAGTACGGATCGGACTGCAGCGTTTTATCTGACTTTACTTTACTGTCCCACACTTTATTCACATCTTGTCGAAGTTCTTCGAGCAAGAAACACCATTCTTACTAAAAAAATACTACTGTAAAACAATTTGCAAGACAAAACGAAACAAAGCTGACGTGGATGCCACAAAAGCGCAAGAAAAACTCCGCATTTTTTAAATAAAAAATTTATAAAATAAAAAGTGCAGTGAGTTCATGTGTGAGTGAGAACATCGTTTGTTCACTGATAAAGATAATAATAGTCAAAAAATAATGACGGACCCGCACTTTATATTGCATAGAGAGAAGATATTTTCCAGAAATATGAAATGTTCAATTCCTATGGGAAATTCTAGTAAAAGCGAGCTTCTTTGCCATAGCTCAACGTTGCCAAATTCATTTACAACAACTCTTAAGTTTCCATTCACATAGCCTTTGAACATCTTTGAGCTTGGATACAGGCCTGTATCGTTTTGCAACTTCGGTTTGCAGGGTAAGAGAACCAGCGTAATTACCGGCACATGAGGAACTCCATCTAAGTGCTCAAGGTTAGCACCTCACCAAAAACAAAACTCTCTAACAACATTGAAAAATTTAAAATATTATTCCTTTACTACATATTAATTATCATTTCATATTAACCTCCACACTAGGCGTTGCCTGTGTCGTGGAGATTACATAGGTACACACATTGATCACTTTACAAGCTATGTGTCAATCTAATATTCAGATTCCAGAATTACAATTTAAGTTAAAGCTTATGATGTTTATTTTATACTATTAAACATGCAACATTTAAGGAAATAGGAAGCATGGGATGATATGACTATTATAAATTTATAAAATATATTAATTATATACCTTCAGGTGGCCCGTTTGCTCCTCTGCTCTCCAAATACAATAAAGAAATCGGTCAAAAGTCGCTTGAACAATCAGACCCTCTATATCGTCCGGATATTCCTGCACGGATCAAAGACGAAATAGGGTATAACAACTCTCTACAGCCCACTTTTATTTTATTTCCCCTACAACCATTCTGCGAGCCATCCAGAGTATTCCCGCGGCAGTTTGAACTTTGTTATCTCCTGGCGACTTCGCGGCCGGCTGCCCTACATTCCAACGGCCTTGCACGGCCTATTTTCAACGGTAATACGTATGTTTTACCCTACAGCCTTTTACGATCTCTTACTCTCATTCTCAATTCGGTATTTGAATAAAAAAGGTATTCCATTAATCAACTTACCTACTCGTACATGGACATCCTAAAGAAGGATCTAAAATTTGATTTTCGATATCAAGTTCTGATTCAAGTTAATTTATTTCAACAACAATATACATATTGTGTTTGAAAGTAAGTATATTAACATTATATAAATATAAAAATATAAGATTACTAAAAAGAAACATGCAAAACAAATAAAAAAACTAACAACATCTCAACTAACATCAGAGATATTAATGATTTAAGTTAGTCTGGAGAGATGCTGTCCCTTTTTAGCAAACAGTTCTATATATGTAGCCATGATCCGCTTGTATGGCGCTACTACACAGTGACGTCATAATGTAATATTGCCGTTTCTTTCTATCGTCTGATATTTGATTACATGTAGCTTTTTTTAACGTTTTTATTTCTGTTTTCACATTTGACAATCAATTTATGTCTATTTCTTAGTTTTTAAGAAATTCATTTAATATTTGTTACTTGGAAACAACCGAGCATCTTTAGCACAGTAGCGGTACGTTCCAAAACCACTTTCGCTTTGTCTGGTAATAATTGCCGAGTTAAGTGAGTGTTTTAGAACTGGTAATTATTACCCAACAAAAGGCACTCATTGCCAGAATCGGTTTTGGAACGGGCGCTATTTCAACTGTCTGGCAATGAGTACTCTTTGTCGGGTAATTCTTGTTTTGAAACGTTTCCTAGAAAAAACTTTCCATATAAGGTAAGGATTTAGGTAATTCTCGGATAAACTCATGATTTGCGTGATTTTTGTCAACACAGTTTCTCTACTTTTTATACTATAACATCTACTTCTATAGAAGTAGTGTATAACATCTACTTCTATAGAAGTAGTGTTATATATAACACTGCTGACAGCAGGTGAAAAGTAGGTTAACTTATTTAAACTGCGCAAATTGTCACTCTTCATTAATAAAATATACTCATAATTTTAAATCATTTGCCATTTAGTTTGATTCTGGGTCAACCAGTAGCGGACTATAGCAGCACTCTTTTCGTTCCTCCCATTAATACCTACTTGTTAATATCTCCAGGCTGTACATTCTACTATTCTATCATGTTGGATAGTTTGTAAATTTTATTGCAATATGATTATAATAAGTTAGTATAATTTGCATTCCCGCGTTAAGTACACATTTGCAACGACACGTTCAGGTTAGGTAACTTAGTGCATATTCATTAATGTATTTAAGTAGGTACCTAATAGCTAAGTATTTCTTTTATTTGTTCGATCCAAAATGTGTTCATAAGAGATATCACGGAATTAAGTGCACCCGTTCCTGGAATTAGATTCCTATGAGTCAAATTCTGTCACTGAATTTGGGACAAACTCGATGTTCAGAAAAATAACATATTTATATAAATTAAAGGCTAAAACGCGTGAAAATGTCCTAATCTAATCTTTTAAAAATAATGTATAGAATAAAACAGTTTTTGTCTGTGTTAACTTACTACTTTTTCTAGAAATCATCCTCAAAGTAGAAATTGAATAAATACCCCGTAATATGGTATATTTACTCTTTTGTTTGTTTGTAGTCTCTTTATTGTACCTACACCAAAAAAAATACACAGAAAATAAATATAGACCCTGTTTATTATCAAAAACTCAGCGTCTGATACAGCGGGTACAAAATGCCTGTGCCAGATTATGTTTCTCCATTCCGCCGCGGTCACATGTAACGCCATATTTAAATGACACGAACATGATAAAGATGGCAAACAGGCAAAAGCTATATACATCTTGCTAGTTTGCTATTTGGTGTTATGCTTAAAAAAGGTCCAAAGTATTTATATGATAAGCTTGCTTGGTGTTACAACCGTTATGGAACTCGTTCGTCATTGTGTTTGCTTCTAATACCTACACATAAGACGACTGCTTTTCGTGGCAGTTTTAGATATAAAGCAACCGTTCCGTGACCTACGAATAGTGCAGTCGTTTAGTAAAAAATTTAAGGCATACTTATTGTCAATCCAAAAGTATTAATTAAGGTTGCGAAAAGAAAAATAATTAAACAATAAGTGTAATCTAATATTGGAATGGGGGTAGTTCTTTTACACCTATTGTGTATTGAGATGAGTATATACAGGGTGTAACATTAAGAACGGTCAGTATGGGAAAGTCTGAAACTATAAGACATACGAAGATCTGTTCTTAGGAACCATGTCATCAATTTTAGTAACAAGAAACACTGTATTCATACATTTTAAAAAAAACCTGTACTCAGCCTGGGAATCGAACCCGGTTGTTTTGAAAAAAAATCCAACACTATTTCTATTTAGATATCGATTGTGTAGGTCTTAAGGAATAAATGTTAGTATGAAACGTGATGTTTAAAATTAATAAAACGCATTGTTTCCATATCTTTTAATGTATTTTAGTAGGTGTTCGAAATGACTACCATTTTGTAAAATACAACATTCAACTCGTTTAGGTTTTTTTTTATTTACTTCTAAACCCGCATTTGACCTCGATCTCGCCTGATGGTAAGCGACGATGAGGTCGACGATGGAGCATGCGGGTCCAGTAAATAACGATAACAGTAGGTAACGATCTTACTATTGAATGTTGTATCTTCAGGTGGTGAATTTGCGTTAAAATTGTCTCTATGGCTGCTTTTAGGTATTCAATTGTGTCGTAGCTTGTTTTGTACACTTCATCCTTAACGTAATCGATATCTAAATAGAAATAGTGTAGGTTTTTTTTTTCAAAACAACCGGGTTCGATTCCCAGGCTGAGTACAGTTTTTTTTTTAATGTATGAATACAGTTTTTCTTGTTACTAAAATTGATGACATGGTTCCTAAGAACAGATCTTCGTATGTCTTATAGTTTCAGACTTTCCCATACTGACCGTTCTTAATGTTACAGCCTGTATAGTTGGGCAATAGGGACAGCTGACTCACCATTACGTACCGTGGTGTCGTGTCACCGGGCCCTGACTGAAAACCAGCGCTGCGGCGGTGGCTAGCATCTAGCCATATCGTCACAGCATAATGCTGAGTCAGGGACCCTTTTGCCACATTTTTTTTTATGTACAATGGCGGACTTATCCCATAGGGATCTCTTCCAGCCAACCTTTGATTTAGGAGAGTTTAGACTACTTTTATGGTGGATAAGGTTTGGAGTACAATAAATAATAAGTATAAATAAATTATATAGTAGATAAATAAAATACATACTCAACAATTACAATGATATAGGTATACAATTTTATAATCTTTTATATTCATTTCATTTCATTAATATATTCATATTATTTATTCGTATCTAGTATAATCTAGTTTTTTGTGACCTAAGCCTACCGCCATGTTAATTTACTTACTTGAAACAAAATAAAACTTTACGGTCATGTAAATTCAAGCCAGTTTCTCTTGATGGATTGAAATCAGCACTTAACTTGGGTCATTTAACTTCATTTTCATAATTCTGTTTGTCTAGACGGTTTTTGTCACATACCTCGCCCGCCAGGAATAGTGGCACTTAGCTGGACTATGATGTCATTGCCACGACGTTGAATCTTAATACTGCCTCTCTGTATAAACAGGTAAACAAAGGTGATTTGATTACCTACTGGATTACTAAGGCTTTTGACTAATCAAATGTTTTTCAGGTCTGATGTAAAATATGTATGTCATCATCTGCATTAACCTGTATTGAATAGGTATTCATCATCATCATCAGCCTATTAATAGCCCCACTGTTGGAGCAGAGCTTTGAAATAATCTTAAAGCATTTTCATGCTATGATGGCCGGAATTTTATTAATTTATGCTATGATCCTAATTTCTTCTTCCTGACCCAAGATTTCGACTAATATTTTCCAGTTTTGCATTATCATCGAACCATTAGCAAAATTCTACTTCATCATCAGCCTATTAATGTCCCCACTGTTGGAGCACAGGCCTCCCCTTGCACATGGGGGTACGGGCCAAAATCCACCGAGGGCCCAGTGCTGATTAGTGGATTTCATACGCCTTCGGAAACTTTTAATTTTCTCAGACATGCAGGTTCCCTCAGGATGTTTTCCTTCACCGTTAGAACAGTCGGTAAATGTACGTAAGTCTTCGAAAAAAATCCGAAAAACTCATTGGTACATGGCATTGCATGGTTTCGAACGCGGACCTCCTGCACTAGTCCTCCGACGTATTAATAAACAATATTTTCCAGGTTTAGTACCTCCTCCTACCTCATCCGAATGTATGCATGTGCTGCAAACTACATTCAAGTAACCCCTTTCGACCCTTGGCCTAGCTACTTATTAGATTTTTTTTCCTTAGCTACGGTTGTCCCACTGCTGGGCAAAAACCTGACCAAGGCTCTTCCAAACATCCCGGTCTTGTGCTACCTCTGTCCAGGTTTTACGATGTGTAGAATTCAGGTAGTCCCGTCATCTTTTACCGGTACTAAATACGTAGCGGTCCTCGCCTATTTCTCCGGGTGCATTTTAGTTAGGTGCCTTTTATTCATCAAGTATAATATTGAAGCATTGTCTCATTGTTTTGATTTACTTACACTTTCGTGCGATACCATCGTTGCCACTTCCGAACACCATTATTATGCTGTCATAATCATAACATAACTCACATACTGGCCTCAACCTCATAATCATAAAATAAAACGCCGATAGAACCCCCAAGTCACGTGCGGTACCGAAGTTTCGTATAAAATTGCCTTTGTTCTATATCTAGCAGAATATTCTTTTCGTTCCACATGATAATTTATCTAAAATATCCTACTGATACATTCTTGTCGTGTTTTCATTCGTTCATTATCATCGTTTACTGTAGCCTGCATCTGATATGACGTAACATTACATACCATTATGTAGACCCAAGATCTGGCTCCTATTTGGCCCAGCGGATTAGCTTAGCTATCCAACGGGGCAACGCTGCCAGTCTCTTGGGTACACTGCCGGATGTGGGGGACTTAACCCAAATTTTTTATCTTTAGCTTTCTTAGCCTTAGTTTAGTTTTAGCTTTAGTATTATTTTTAGTGTTATATTATGTAAGTAGTTTCTTAATTTTAGTTGTTTGAAAATTCAAGAAACTTCATTAGAAAATTTTCAACCATATAATTTCTTTCTTTTTTCTTGTGTGGCCAACCTTTTGCCAGAATTTCAGGCCGCCCGCCCAGAAGGCCCTAACATGGTCTAACAGCACTGTCGGACGACAGCATCCGGGACAGTCAGTTTAATTCTGAGGCACGGAGTGGCTTCAAATGGAAATGTGCTACTAGGGGTCACATATCTTTATTTGCAAAGAATAGGTAGGTACATAAGATGGTATTGTTACAGTGGTGTTTCTTCTATTCAGCTAAATTATAATACTAGCATGCAAAATTACTTTAATTCTAGAAATTCTTTAACACTATAGAAATTACATTCCAAGAGGCAATTATATAATTTCTTTCTGAAATATTTTAGAGGCAGGACTTTGATGCTACAGGGAATTTTATTGTAAATCTTGTGGCACATACAGATCAGTTACTGTGGTACAAGCTTGTCCTGAGGCAGTGATCCATCACCAGCCTGCTACGAGCCCCTCACCATATAAATTACCTACGAGCGATATCAAAATTTCGTAACTTAAGCCAACTTCTATATAAACTAGGGATGTTACGGAGGTGGTTATACCGGAACCGGAGTCGAAACCGAAGGTTTTAAATTTGATTTATCGGAGTCGGAACCGGAGTCGGAGGCGGAGTCGGAGACGGAGGTAGAAGAGAGATGTTTAGAAGAAGTTCAAATTTTACACCGTATTTTAATTTTTATAGCTATATAATTTTTATGATGACGTTTGCGGCTATAAAACATGTTCCTTTAGATAGTAGGTAGTGTAGGAATACATAAATGATAATACATAAATGTATTCCTACACTATTTAATAAAATATTGATATTTGAATAAGTTTGCTCACAAATCTTCGGTATAACCTCCGATTCAAAATTATCGGAGCCGAAGCCGGAGTCGGAGGTGTAAAATCAAACGGAGGTTCCGACCTTTCGGAGTCGGAGTCCCAAATATAAACCTAGGTTAGTTCAGAACCAGGAATAAATACTCAACAAAATTGCAATCCCAGAAATCAAAGTGTTAACATACCTATCCTACATAAAGCGAAAATGTACCAATAATCGATTGACCGCGAACCGCAAAATGAAACATACACCTTACCTCGTGCTATGCCAGCAGTAAGCCAAAATGGGAGTAATACCACATCATCACATCAGATGGGTTTGATGGTGCTGAAAGCTCCCTCCGACGGCCGATACCAACATGCCGCCTAGTCGCAGACATAAAAAAATATAAAAAATAAAACCTAGTAGGTACCTCCACCTAGGTTACCTCCACGCCTAGTATCGATCGGATGTCAGTCACTCATTGCGATTCATACTTATTACTGAAGTATTAGTTACTATCACTTATATAAGGCAACGAGCTCATTATATTATGGAATCATAACGTATGCTTTTTAGCACTAACCAAAACGCAGTTACAATTACAAGTCACAATACATATTTCACACTTGCGATAGAAGCTAAGTGCGATCGTGACGATCATATCAGAACCGTAAAGTATTTTGTTTCTTGTATGACGTTACTTCTCACTGCATCAAATGCACCATACTTTCATGCTATGAGTCAATCTGTGAGTCATAACTTATCATCACTGGTATCAGATGGGTGCGATGTCGCCGAAAGCTCCCTGGCAGCCGACACCCACAGGCCGAGCGTAGTAGGTATCGATCCGATGTCACTCACCCATTGCTATTCAATTGCCAAAGTATAATTATACTCGTCGGTTCCTACTTACTCACTTCAATAGAAGTAATTATTGTTAATCAAATGCCTTTTGGTTGATCGTGATTATATGTACAACAGTAGTTCCTAAGTATCCGTGAATGGGGGAAGGGGGCAAAAACGCCTCCCCTAATTCTCACTTTATTCAAAATTAGGCTCTTGTTGGAGTTGATTCTGAGCGTTTCACATGTTTTAATTCTCTAACTGGTTTGCTAAGTAGAAGTTTGTAGATGATGGGCTGAAGACGGCTACGTACAGGCATTTGCTTCAAGAATACTCTTATGATAAAGATCCACCAGACCTTGTGTAAACTTCCAAGGAACATATCATCACGGGTGCAATGAGAATTTTGTGATGGGAACGACCTCGTAACCTACATTCAAATTCTTTTCTTATCGGAGGCCATCATGGTTGATGGTGATCGCTTAAAAAGTTTCGTGACCAAGATTATCGCAGAATTTTTTTGTAAGTTTGACAGCTTTTTTTGTGATCCAAAGACGTAAGACAGGTTATTTACTTTAACGAAAATATTATTTTCAGGGTTTTTATTTTCATCTTTACTTTGCATATCCGTTAAGTACATCTATCTGAGAGGTATGTACTGTTTAAGTATTCTATGATATCACAAACTGATTTTACTGAGATTCCTTATAATTGGAGAAGAAAACCACCACGACGCCGAAAGTAAATAGTTTAATTCACATAAAAAGACTGGCGAAGTTATATTTCACGTATTGGTGTGCAATATACGGTTTTATGGATCGGGTACGGTTCAGATTCGCGTCAGCATTCTGCCTCCGTCGTAAAGTTGAGTGGAGCCTTTTGCACGGAATCTTTTACACTTGAGCCCAAACTGCCTTTTAAGTTTTTACTGTTGGTTATTGATCTAGCGTAGATGTTAGCCATGTTTCAGAAAACACATGTATCTTTACTTACTTACGTAAACTGTTATTAGGTTAGTGTACGATAGATCGTTCGTAAATGTACATTATACATTTACTGTTCACCACTTGCTACTCATTGAAAATGCGTTGTACGTAGATTATTTTCCATTTGTTATTTATTCTTATCTTTCTCTTATCTTCTCTGAACCCGTATTTGCTTCTGCTGAATTGCTATCTGTCCTCACTCAATACCCTTAACATCAAAATGCTCGTTATTTTTTGCAAACGTAGGTATGTACATTAGGTATCTTTTTACCAGTACCTAATTGAAACTGTGTGACAGATACTTAGATTTCGTTTATTCACTATTATTATCTATCTTTCTCTTAACTTTAATAACCATTATTTCGTCTTCTATCTCCTATATTTCCTTTGCTGAACTGTCTTGTATAGCAACTGTCCCTACTTTACAAATTCTCACTGCACATCTATATGTCGTCCTAACTTTTCGGTTTGGTGTGCCAAATACCTGCCACGCCCGTTGACGCGGTTTACGACAAATATACCCGTGGTGACCGTCGCAGTGACACCCGGTGACGGGTCTTACGCAGATCTTGTAGTAAATAATGCTGCAATAACAACGCGCAAAAAATTGGGACGGAAAACGGTGGGTGCGAAAATTGCTGCTTCGTAGTATTAATAGTCTAATCGTATGCTCTTAAGGTTTTACTATGACAAACTGACGGGCTTATAAAAAACTAACATCATAATCATCATTAAACTCAACATTAGTCACCTCCAGGATACATAACCGAATTCTGCAAAGACTATGATCCCACACAAAAGCTGTCATAATTCGTAAACATTCCTAACATTTCCGCTATCCTATATGTTGCCCATTTGTAGAGCATATATGATCTCACGAGAATTCCGAAGTTAAATAAAAGTTTACGGCAGTTGTGTCTCCGGACTGTAAATACGTAATGTCCTACGTGAGGAGAATACAAACGTGAAAAGCCGCCCGCAGGATTACTGAAATGCCTTGACCTACTTGCTACCTGCCCCAGGATCCGGGAGTTCCAGCGCAGAACCTAATTGATGAGGCTGGATTTAAACCAGATACATCAGACGCTTTGGAGGTTATTTACCCTTACACGGCACCCTTGTAAAGCTTAATTAATTGATGTTACACTAGGTAAAGACTGAGCGATGTTAACATTATTTTGCTTGCTTGGGTCTCAAATCCTCGGCATAATATGGAAAGACGGTAGCAAGCAGGTCGGAATTTTGGATCAAATAATTAGTCGGTTGGTCTAATGGACAAAAACGTCGACTTGAATCCAACCACGGGATCTAATTGTACATAACAAAATAATTAACAGAAAATAAAGATTCATAGGTACCTACCAATTGTAACCGATGCTGGCGTAACCTTAATGTTTAAAGTTGGTCGAAAACATAGTCAACTCACCTACTTCCGATAAAAATATTGGCCTATAGCGCATTGTAGATTATAGGATTGAAGGATATAACCGCGGAAGTTTACCTCAGCAACCGTGTCTACAAAACAGAATGTCCCGCTAACCCGTTCCATGTGAGTGGGCTATATTTACCCGGCTAAATATACCCCGGCCATGTCACATAGCACGACATGAGACGCACGCGCTTGCCGCTGTATAAAGACGATTAACACCCGATGCGCAATAATCGACTTTATGAGTCCAATGTACATAATAAACTGACTAATTTGACTAATTTTATAGTGGAGATTAGACTGCGATTTTGGAACAAAGGAATTAAGTAGTAGATGTTTCCCATAGTCACCTATAGGTAAAGTTAATCAACATGCTCATTATATTTGTCCCTCTTGCGCAGGTCTATAGGTAGGTACAATTTAATCATTTATGTAGGTCGTCCAGTTTCAGTCACCAGTTCGTTTTTGTCTAGGACCAGTTTGAAATAATGGCTTAGGGTACTCTGGATCTATTCTATTCCTATGTTTTCCTTGGAATCTTTCGGAAAGTGTCGGAATCCTCCTTGAGCATCAAGTATAATCAAAATAGCCAATCCATCAGTTTTATTATGACATCTGGTCACGGTTTATGCTCTTTATACGCGTTCTTAGCTTATCTAAATACCATGACTAATCATATAGTTTTTCTTCAATATCATCCTTGAGATGCTGACGACAGAGCAGAGCTCTGTTAAAGTTGATAAATGCGGACGTCAGTGACCCTGAATGGTAGGAAATACTTTATTTACTAGAAGATCTATCATTCCAACATTAGAACATTTCGAAATCTCAGTAGACTTGTGTCAAGTACAAAATTCAACAATAAAGGAAAATGTTATATTTGCGAAAGACCAGACAACGCAGAAGTAACAGCTCAACACAAAACAAGAAGATTTGTTTCTAAGTAGCACCTTGGTCCAATTCATGTCCATTTTGGGTCGGATTGGCCTTTTGTTGGCGAAGTAGGCATTTCATGTTTTCACGTGTTTCGTACGGTTACGTGGTATAAGCCTTTCATACCGGGGTTCTATTTAGGCATCTAATTTATTATCATTATCATCATACAAACAAGTCCTTGAACTTAATTGTTATCAAGAAGATAAGTTAGGTAGGCCTTTCGCAAACATCGGCTAAATAAACCTCGGTCTCGACCTTGCATTTCACAGATCATCTGTTTGGGCGTTAGATTATGAAACCGGCAGTTTGTATCGCAATAAAACTTTTATGGCCTCCGAAGTGTAATGTCAACGCCCTTTTCAGCCTTTACATTGAGCTTTACATAAACGCTTGTAATGCGGAAATTATTAGTATAATTTTGTTTTATTACTTTTCAAATTTATTAATGCATGCACACCGATGAAATGCATTATTTTAATATTATTGTTGATTTCTGACTTTGTTGATACAAGGAAAGTCGGGCAGGGCATTGTGATATTCGTTTTATCTTATTGAACTTAATTGTGTTTTCAATGAAATTGCTTGCTACTGGCTTGTTACGAGACTAGTAAGTACCTAGTTCTTGTTATCTTTGCCTATTTGAAACACTGGTTTTAAACAAACACAAGACCTCTTGTGAATTTGCAACCTTGTCTAGGACTACCTCCTCCATCCTATTTAAAAAATACATGCCTTCTCTATTCTTTTTCTTTTAAGGTATACATATTCCTTTCTTCTTCGGATCTTCGTTCATTCTTCTTTGCTGTGCGTCTTCATTTCCTCTCTGTTCTTCCCTTTTAAGAAGTAAGCGTATCCAATACCCATCTTATCCGGAGCTTCGATAACTCTTCTTTACATTGCGTCTTAGTCCTTTACCTATCTTATTTCTCTTATGCTGTTCTACCGTCTGCCATTTTTTCTTTCGGCTTGACCTGCCAAATTCAACCACTATACTTTACAACGTTAACTGTTACTGTTACGTCATGGTCGACCTGTTGCCACAGTTCCAATAAGGATGCCTTAATTTCTGTTAAAACCAATGAACAATGACCAGAACGAGCGTAATTAGATAGCATTCAAATTGCGAATGTCACTTGCACGACACGACCGACAAAGGCGGTCGTTGTCGCATTGTGAACTCAAACAATGAACCCAGTGCTCTGCATTTCCGATGCTCGCCGCCCAAACGGGCGACATGATAACTGAAACTGGAATTTAGCTAAAATTTTAGCAACTGCAGTTCTGAATTTCAGGATTCATACCTACTTATAATCTATTTACATATTTCCAATTAGTGTTGTTGGGAAAGATAACAGGACATAACATGTCATAGGACATTATATGGAAACAAGTATCGGAGAGGATTAGTAGTGGAGGAGGTTATTATAAGGTTTCAGGGGAAGGCCTTCAAAGATTTTCGAGGGGAGGAGCACCCTCCATAACACCACACACTTAATTTCTGGCGAGAGTATAGAACTTTCCCACAATACCTAATTATTATCAGAGATGGCTGACAGGTCAAGAAAAAGTGGGAAAAGTTTGGAAAATCTCTGAAATAATAAACACGATTTTAAAATACGAGAACCTATAATTTAAAACACAGGATAGAGGAAGTCATTAAACATTTCAGATTCATCATACTGTATCAATAAATGTATCTTCTATATTGCACGGGAATGAAAGGAAAAGAAATAGCTCCAAAGTGGTGCTGCGAGGAACGTCTACTTTTGAATGGCTACAGAAAAATCCATGGTGCTTTCCAACGAATGTTCAACACATGGAAGAGTAGGTACGACAATCTGGCAATAAACGGACGCTCCCAGTAATATACGCAAGGTAACCGTAAAAAAAACGATAAACGTCACACGTAGACGCTGATCAATTATTGGCCACGAGCAGTGCGTTAGTGCATAGGTCAATCCACAAAGACGTTTACTTTCCGCCAGATTTTGAAAATCACTAGTTACTTAGGCCGATTTTTGTGCTTTTCGCATTTTTATTATTATTATTATTTATTAAATAAGGAGAGCAGACGAGCAAACGAGCCACCTGATGGCAAGTAGTCACTGTCGCCCATAGACATCTCACCGCACTGTATTATTATCAGAGGGTGTTTAATGCGCAGCTAACCTTGAGGACTGGGGTTGCCTCATGTGCCGGAAATTACCCTGGCTCTAAGAGAGCGAGAGAGAGAGCAAGCATTTCTGCTTCACGGCAGAAATAGATAAGAGGGTGGTCCAGGCGATCCTTCACATTAGGATCTACCTCTACAAGAATGATTACAAGTCACAATACATTATATTAACGCTGATGTCTCTACTAATTAGTGTTAGACGCCCTTTTTAGCTTATCTTTCCATAATTTATAATTTCGTTGCTGCTCACCAGAATGACAAATGACCGTTATAAATAAAACGGATTCTTTGCATCTGCTCATCGCCACGCGACCGAAAGGTATTTTTATTACAACTCACTTCTAAAACATAGCCCAGTATTTGATCAGATCTATTCAGTGATCTTCCAAATTTAATGTCAATAATATTATCACTTTTAAACCTAATGTGTAATTGTTTCCCTTAGATACATACTTTTTTTAAATGATTCGGTAAACTCTGGAATAGACATTAAATATGATGATTGAGCGTCGGTGATCTAGTGGCAAGGACATCGGACTCCCATGCAGGAGTTCCGGGTTCGAACCCATGCAATGCCATGTACCAATGAGTTTTTCGGATTTTTTCGAAGACTTACGTACATTTTCAACTTGAAAACATCATGAGGAAACCTGCATGTCTGAGATAACCAGTGTGTAAAATGGGGTAGACACAAAAGATCCTCAAGGGTCGAAGTCATCATCATCATCATTAGCCTATTAATGTCTCCACTGTTGGGGCACAGGCCTCCCCTTGCACAAGGGGGGTACGGGCCATGATTCACCGAGCGGGCCCGGTGCTGATTGGTGGATTTCACACGCGGAATTTCGGAAACTTTTCATTTCCTCAGACATGCAGGTTTCCTCACGATGTTTTCCTTCACCGTTAGAGCAGTCGGTAAATGTACGTAAGTCTTTGGTACCTGGCATTGCATGGTTTCGAACCTGGACCTCCCGGGTCGAAGGGTCGAAGTGCCGTTGGGTTATTCCCGGCCCCCTATCATAAGATAAGATAAGATATAGGTACCTATATGTATGTATGTCGGTAGGTACCTATATAGGTACCTACACACATACATATAGGTACCTATAAACCTTAGTTAGTAGTGGTAGATCCTAATGTGAAGGATCGCCTGGGGTGGTACCACCCTCTTATCTATTTCTGCCGTGAAGCAGAGATGCTTGCATTTCTGTGTTTCGGTTTGAAGGGTAAGAGAGCCAGCGTAATTTTCGGCACATGAGGCAGTCCATCTTAGTCCTCAAGGTTAGCAGCGCATCAAAAACCTTCTAATATTAATACAGTGAGGTGCGATGTCTATGGGCGACAGTGACCACTTACCATCAGGTGGCCCGTTTGCTCGTCTACTCTCCTTATGTAATAAAAAAAAACCTATATAGGTTACATTTCAATTAAAAATAATAACTGACACTTAGCTAAGAATTAGGTACATGAAAGTATTCATACTACTTATCGATTTAAACTGAACTATAATTAATCAAGATCTAAAAAAATAATGTCAAAGGAGTACCGATCTACTTATAATGAATATAGACTCATCCTGGACACATGACAAAGCAACTTTCATCTTGTTTTCATTAGTTTTACACGAAGTTCACAAACATAAAAATACTTCATATTTATTTGCAATGTCGTATTTTCGCCAATAATATTATGTCAGATACTAATTTTTAACACCCATACATTAAACGAAGCAGGCTTCGTGTAATATTTTATTCGCTGGCAACTGTAATAAAATAAAAGAGCGCGTATTTATTTAATTGCTCATGAAATTGTAATTTCGTGTACAAATATTTTTCCATGCAGTACACACCAGAAATATGTTCAAGAGGTAATATAAATACGGTAGTGCCGTGTGTGTTACCGGCCAAAAAGAATAGCACCACCCCAACTCTTCCCGTGGGTGTTGTACGAGGCGACTAAGGGACTTTGTGAACTCTTCACCTAGTAGCCACGAAAACTCGCCACGAAGCACTGGCCAGCAGGGCGTTTTAAGGCTATTAACCCTCTCTTTAAGCAAAAAACCCAAATACGTGAAACATGAAAAGTACAAAAAACCAAAGGACTCAGTCCCCAGCAGCTCCACTATCCCTGGTCACGGCAGCAGCCATGGTAACGGTGGGGCAGAGGGTGCTCTTCGCACCCTCTGCCCCACCCCATCTCTGGGTACGATCCGGCTGCCAAACGACGACCCTGGCTGCACAGGATCGTATAGGGTGGCACAAAAGAGAGGAGACTTATACCCTGCAGTGGGACGACATGGGCTGATGATGATGATGATGATGATAAATACTGTAGTAACTGTTAAAATTATCTACGTAAGCTCACTAAAAGCTCTAGTATAATAGGTGAATAGAATAGTATAGCAGCAGGAGTCTCATTTTAAAATTAGCTTGAGCACAGTTTAGTTTAATAATGAAAAGCATATACCTAGGACTTAGGTACATAAAAATGTAGGTATCACATGAATGATTTATTTATTTTATTTGAATCATAATGGTTAAGGGGATTTCTGGATTTTTTGGCCTAAAATCCCCAGCGGCACTCAACGGCGACGCACAGAGGATTTCTGGTCCAAAAATCCCCTGCAGGGGATTTGTCATAAGGGGATTTCTGGAATAAGCCGTATGAAATAGTATACAGGGCCAACATAACCTAGCGGCATTTCAACCCTTGAGGATCTTTTGTGCCTACCTCATTTTATACTGGTCATCTCAGTGTGCAGGTTTCCTCGCGATGTTTTCCTTCAACGTTAGAGCAGTCGGTAAGTCTACGTAAGTCTTCGAAAAATACGAAAAACTCATTGGTACATGGCACTGCACGGTTTCGAACCCGGACCTCCGGATTGGGAATCCGGTGTCCTAGCCACTGTGCCACCAACGCTCTAACATTAGTGTTAGAATATTTTTTTAAACTACTGTACCGATTCCTAGGTAAAATTTTCATCTATGTATAACATTGACAGAAGTGTAAGAATCGGATCAGTAGTTTTTCAGGCTCAACACATTTTACCTATATTATGTAGACATTCCTAGATCTTAACCATCCAACAACCACTCCAGACTTCTGCAGACGTTTCCGTTTTTTACGAAGACCTAACCTAAAATCCCGTCACACAGCTCTTAGTCTACACATAAGTAGTACAGCAGGCGCATATAGTACAGAACCCTCAGTAGGAGATCCACACGCCTGCAGCGACATTTCATTTGACTCGGGTTGATTTAGGGCCTCAATTGGAGCGTTTCATTGCCTCGTATTTCTTTGGCCTGTTTAATTTTGATGAAATCTTGATCCTTCAGCACGCTCAGAAATGCGAGTTATTTTATTTGTAAGCTAGAAAGGGGCTGGATTTATTAGGGCAGAAATAAAAGAAGTAACGATTATGATGGATGTCAATTCGAGTAATGCCGAACCTTAGGTCGAACCATAAAGTGCCGCTTTCAAACTTATCTTTATTCAGCTATATGGTATAGGTCCTATACCATACCATATAATATCCTATACTATAGGATATTGAGCATAGGCGATCTAAAAACACATAGATCGAATATTACGAATCACTGGACCCAACCTGCTGATCCGACGTAACTTTTCAAACCGAAAGTCCTTGGTTCTACTCCCGAAACCACAACTTATAACCTCACTCAGCCAACCCCATGAAATACCAAAGCCCGAATCAATTTTTAACATCGGCTAAGACCCTAAACTAAATTAGCAGTTTTTCATTAGAGCAAATAACCTGTACCAGTCGTTTATATTCATATTAAAACTATAAGTGTTAATAATTTTCACACTAATAATAATCACTATTAGTTGTTGAAAAAAAGCGCTTAGTTACTAAAAGTAGGTCATAGAAGATCAAACGGCGAGTTATTAGTTCGTCACATAATTGGTCTGATTCGTTGTGAGCGACCGGGTTAGATGGCATCGGCTTCTATGTGTCCAGTGATTGGGGTCTCGGCAACATATGGTGGATGGGCGGGAGTGGGCGCCGGGTGCGGTTTGTTGGTAAAATAAAGGTTACCAATACGAGAGGTGCGGCTTCAATTCCGGAAGAAAGATATCGTGTGGAAACTTATATAAGCTTGAGGAAGTTTCGAAAGCATCTGTTGAGTGGGTGTGGCGGGGTGCGGTTTTATAGAACGTCAGTGGAGTAGTGGGTATGATACGGGCTTCCAATACAGTGGCGGATTGAGAGGGGAGGGGGCTAAGGTAGGCCATACCCTTCTCCTCCAAACCTGTAAGATTGCTATAAGTAGGACGCGAGGCGCCACTCGCTATGGCCATTTTTAATACTATTTTCCGATTTCTTCCAAGATTTTTCTGCATCCACCCCTGTTGCAAAACGAGAGGTGTGGTCAGAAGAAAAATATTTCCTAAGAAAACTTATATGCTCGTGGAAAAAGTTCAGCAGCCAGAATCCACCAATAAGTGGCATTGAGTGGATCGTAGTATCAGCAAACTATTAATGCTCTTTAGTTTCTTTACCTCGTTACCCTTATTTTGTTGTTCATGATCCGACTTTCATGATAAATGCCAAAAAAAAAACAATTAGCTCGCTCAAAACTGAACTAATTTACTTAACTATCAAGCCCCAAAATATTATACCACTGCTGTATTTTCCTAATTTCCCAGGCAAACTTCCCATAATTTCCCACCTGCACAAACTTTACGCGTAAATACGGCGGCGTTGTCAAAGTTGGCACGGTTTAATGGCGTTTTTACGTTCGGCCCAAATGTGAGTTACGGCTTTCTTTCGGGATGCCGTGGCGTTTTAGGTAATTTAATCAACACGAGTCCATAAGAGATCACAAGATCTATTTTGTTTTCCACAATGGTCTAGTGTCGAAGTGCAAAAACGTGATTTTGTATTTTTATGTCGAACTAAATAAAGTTGAAATAATTATCTACATGGCTGACGCGGAAAACCCTGTATCACTCACCTTTCATTTCGCACACTATATGCGTGTAAGTATAACATGTTAGTAATATTCCTTAGACAATCGATATCTTGGTGGTCCACTATGGTCCTTCGAGCCGGATATGAAACGTGTTTATCTTAAGTTTTTCTTGCTTTAACCAACAATGTTGGATGTACCATGGCTTTGATTTAATACAAAGCACGCTATAGGTACCTATAGGTGTATAACCATATCATTTTAAAAATGTATTAGTATATAAAATGGTCTATTAATAAAGGATTTTCTAATTCTATTTCTATACTTATCGCAGCTTTTCAAAAGAAACTAGGGCGCAAACGAAACCTCTGGTACGTAATATTAAATATGCTAATTAATACTGCATAGCAGTTAAACAAAGCTAGTTAAGCCATTACAAAAGCACTTAGACTATTCGATATTAGCCTACACAGGCCATAAATGCCTAGAATCTAGGTCAATTCAGTAATAATAGTTTTTATAAAGCCTAAGGACTCGGTTGCCCACTTTTCTTTTGCCAGTACTACTATGGCGAAACATTACCCCATTTTCTTTATGACACTACTCATCCATCAAATTGTGTTCAACAGTTCAAATTTTGAACCCCTCCTTAGACCACCGGTTCTAACATACCATCTTATCTTATCTTATCTTATGATGGGGGTCGGGAATAACCCCAGCGGCGCTTCGACCCTTGAGGATCTTTTGTGCCTACCCCATTTTACACACTGGTCATTTCAGTGTGCAGGTTTCCTCACGATGTTTACCTTCACCGTTAGAACAGTCGTTAAATGTTCTAACATAGCATACTTTTTATTGGTCCCGAGGGCAACAGCTACCAAATACTAGTAAGTCTTCTAAACGAACGAACGAACATTCAATTACATTTAACTTGACATAATTCCAAAGGATATTAGCCATAGGCTAATATAATATAATAAGATGATAAATCATCCCCTCGTTAAGTCAAGGGGATGGCCTTGTTGGTCGCAAGGATGTCATACCAGCGCCAGTAATTGGATGCCAGTCTGGTAACTGGATTACCCTTGATGCGTGCACTCGCGTCAGACGTAATTTAATAAACTGTTGGTATGGAGCGCGGATTGGAAAACTGAAGACATTGAGGTCAACTCTTTGGTAGTGGTAGACCAGGTGGAAGCTTTACGTCTGGGGACTCAGTCCTGCCCCTTAACTTTTTGGTTTACCTATATTGGCACTCACAGATTTTATAATGAAGGTGAACTTGTTTTACCTAATGTAGAGGTACTAAAAGGTTTTCAGGCGTTATTGATGGAATCGAGCGTTACTTTGCGGAAATCCATTATTAATTATTATAATTATTTAGGGAAGAAGAATACACCACTCACCCTCGGATTCGCCCTCCCCAATGATTACCAAATCCAGAAGGATTTGCAATCGCAAAGGATGACAAATCCGACCTCCTAAGGATGTGATAAGGATTGGGAGAGTGTGAAATGAAGTGCATGTGGACCTAAGCAGTATTCCGCTAGAAAATGCGAACTTTAATCCAAATTCGACACGTGTTTCTGATGATGATGATTATTGTTGATGATGCCTCGTTTAAATTTTCTAACGGAATACTGCTATTCACTTATTGCCATTCATTTCACCCTCTTTCAATCTTTAACACATCCTTTGGAGGTCGGATTTGTCATCCTTTGCAATTGTAAATCCTTTTGGATTTGGTAATCGTTGGGAGGGCGAATCCGAGGATGCACTCATCCTCGGGTCCTTCTTCCTCAAATAATTATAATAAGTAATTAGTTTCAGCCATGTCATAAGTATCAAACCTTCTGATGTGATAGGAGATCTATATTATGTCGACGTTAAAGAGAATTTAATTCATGTTAATGAAGTTTGCGAAGCACTAAGGATTTGAACTAGGGCGTGAAACAGTGGAACAAAAGCAATTGTAAGCTAATTAGATAGCTAATTTAAAATCGCTTCCAACTTCTTAGCACAACTTGAAATCATAAACTTAGGAAGTGCATTAAGTTCTCACTTAAGTGCTTTCCAACTTGGCAGGTCTCTGGCTGAACTTTTAGAGCCGGCGGCGCCCGAAGGCACTTCACAGTTGGTACTTAAATGCATCTTTTATAATTTGTGACGTCGCTTTTGTCAGAATGATTCACTACTGACAGGTTGATCGAAGTATTTTGATTAATTAATTTATTTAATAGGTAAACACAACAGATTACAACCAGAGAAATTACAGAAAAATCAATATAAAGTTATGAGCTAGAGCGTAAGCCTTAACGTGTAAACACAGCATGGTTAGTAATTAGAAAATTGGTTGTTATACAAAATTGAGTTGGGAAAGCAAAAAATACTAGAGAATGTAATGTTTAGAAAATACCTATTGAAAAATAAAATTAATAAAGTAAAAATTATAAAGTAGGTGCGTGGATAGCTTACTTGAGGACATCCTCAACCTGTCTTTTAAAAACTAATGGCCTAGGATCAAATAAGTCTAACGATGGCTTATTGTTACTGTTCGAAGAGATTTCGTTAAACAATCTACACATTCCTGGACCTCAGAAGCATTAAACTGTATGCCATGACCAATTTTACGAATGAGACAATTCAGTATAAAAATTGGTCATATTTGAAGTTTGATTAGGTAAGTACAGGGTGGACCAAAAGTCCGTTAACATTTAAAATGGTTATAAAAAATACAAATGCTACTTTAGTGAAAAACTGTTTATTTAATAATAAAGTAGGCAAATTAGGATTTCACTTTTTAAAAATAACATCATTCAAATGTGACCCTTGTTCATCCTGGCACACCTGTAACCGGGAACGGAAATTTTGCATGACCGCCCGACAAGTGGTTGGTGAAATGTTCTGCATTTCCTCGCGTATATTTTCTTTTAATTCCTCAATAGACACTGGGTTGCTGATGTAAACTTTACTTTTGAGATATCCCCAAAGGTAAAAGTCCATTGGAGTTAAATCCGGGCTGCGGGGTGGCCAGTGAATGTCACCTCTTTTGGATATGACTTTTTGGCCAAAAATTTCACGAAGTGCTGCTATAGAGTCATTGGAGGTGTGACATGTTGCCCCATCTTGTTGGAACCAAGAGCTTCGATTAAAGCCTGAGAAGTCCTGTAATGCTGGAGCAAAAAAATTCTGTAGCATCACAATGTATCGCTCTGTATTAACGGTGACGGCGCGGTTTCTCTGATCTTCATAAAAATATGGACCAATGATTCCGCTGGCTGACAATGCGGGCCATACAGTAACCTTGGGCGAGTGTAAAGGTTTTTGGTGCTTCAAGTCCGGGTTAGTGTCACTCCAGTATCTGCAATTTTGTCGATTGACATGTCCATTTAGGTGGAAGTGTGCCTCGTCTGAGAAAAAGATGTTATTGAAGCTCGTAAACCTCTCAAGCACTTCGTTAGCAAACTGCAGTCTCTGAGCAGGGTCATTTGGCTTTAAAGCCTGTACAATTTGAATTTTGTAAGGATGTAAATGTAAATCTTTGTGTAGAATGCGATTTAGAGATGTTCTGGGCACATCTAAAGCACTAGACCGCTTTCGAGTAGAGAGACCAGGTTGTTCTCGAACAGACGCTCGTACACGCTCTATGTTTACTGGATCGCGCGATGTCCTAGGTCGGCCGGATCGTGGTTGACTTAAAGTTGAACCTGTTGTTTCGAAGTTCTGTACCCATTTTTTAATCGTTTTGAATTGTTGGTGCTTGATTTCTGTTCCGTATATTGTAATGATTACAAAATTTCCGTTTAGCTTCGGTCGTAGAATCGTTGTTTCGATAGTACTCGCGTACGCAAAATGCGCGTTGCGCTCCGCTGAATGACGCCATGGTACTAAATCCCTATTAGTAGCTCTCGCTTGTAGTAACACCCCCCGCGCCAATACCCCGCCCGCGCCGACGCAGCGACCTATTCAAATGTTAACGGACTTTTGGTCCACCCTGTATAAAATTGGTAAACGAAATCTATGAAAGAAGCCGACAGAAGAATTCAGCTGGGTTGGGCAGCATTTCGGAAGTTACGTCACATCTTCTCGTCGCCCATACCTCAATGTCTAAAGACAAGAGTCTTTAACCAGTGCGTCCTACCAGTAATGACCTACGGAGCCGAAACGTGGACTCTGACGGTGCGACTGGTTCACAAATTGAAAGTCGCTCAGCGTGCTATGGAAAGAGCTATGCTCGGAGTATCTCTGCTGGATCGAATCCGAAATGAGGAGATCCGGCATAGAACAAAAGTTATCGACATAGCTCATAAGATTAGCAAGCTGAAGTGGCAGTGGGCCGGTCACGTCTGTCGCAGAACCGACAACCGCTGGGGTAGACGAGTTCTGGAGTGGAGACCGCGTTTGGGCAAACGTAGTGTGGGACGCCCCCCTGCTAGATGGAGCGACGATCTGCGCAAGGTGGCTGGCAGCGACTGGATGAGAAGAGCCGAAGATCGGGCTCAATGGCGCGCCCTGGGAGAGGCCTATGTCCAGCAGTGGACTAGAATAGGCTGCTGATGATGAAACGAAATCTTAAAGTTTTTAAATTATTTATTAAAGAAACTTCTGGTTATAATTTGTCACAATACCTAAGAAACCGAAAATGCTAGAAAGGCATTTACAGTATTATGCTTCTGAGGTCCAGATTCGCACAATAGGGTTATAGCACGGTGTGTTGTTCTTACTACTAAAGTGTTTCTATCTATCTATCTACTAAAGGATGATGTTGGTTTTTACTACTAAAGGAGCTATGTGGTACTATGTGGTAAATTTTTATTATAGCTTACTTTCTACATGTCGTTAAAGTTCAAACAAATGAATTGACTTGAGTGACAACTAAATTATTCTTCGAGTATGGAATAAATACATTTTGCAAGAAAAGCACAACACGTATTATATAGCTCTGAGTGTCTTGTTTCTTGTCAACATTTTCGGACTTTTCTCACTTCGTGAAACAAAGGGCTTTCAAATCGATGCGTACGTATCACACAGTATCAACAAAAGGTATCCTTTTGGTGCTGATAACAATCGTGATGGATGATTTTGGTAGCTCAATTAATTTAAAATTTACTTTAGGAGCTATTTATACCTTTCAATGCCAATCACTCAACGTAGGAACCAATAGTAGTCGTACCTATCAAACATGGTCAACACAAGTATTGCAACAATTATTATTATCCGTGAACAAACATTTCTTTTTAAAACCCACTATTTCATATGATATTATTATTCGTGTTCCACTTTAGCTTCGTTTCTGACAACTGGATAATAGAATATGAAACAAAACGGGAACATTGTCCCCATTTTTCCTCCCAACACCGCCGGGTTCCCTCCCGGTTCCCGCTTTTCTTATGCTAATACCACCGTAGTTTATCAACGGAACCCGAAAGCATCTGAACATCTACATACTCTTGTAAAGTTACCTACCTATTTATGTTAGTAGATACACGTACACCATGTATTGAAGTCTGAATTTATACACGCTATAATTTTATTACGAAAACTCGAACAAAATGAGATGTATTCCATTGATTCTGTTTGCCATCGTCAGTTGCACGATGCGTTCTCAATGTTAATTGGACATTAAATAAAAACAATGCTATGCTAACCCGGAGATCGATTTCACCAAATACAACGTAACTAAATAGAATCTAAACTGCATCGTTATGACGTGTTTCGTGTGCTACTATCCACTAACGATCCAATTTCAGTTAAGTTCCGATCGAGTCAACGATCGATCGAACAGTAACGTATTTGCGCTTTCTAATAAAACGTTTAGTTTATACTGAATCACAGTTGAATGGTAACAAAACGCTTCAACAGTCAAATATAACGATCGAACAAAAGTTCCTCCCAATGTACTTTTGCCCGTTCGATAGTAAATCGAAAGGTGTTAGTGGTAGAGTTATGCGTCAGCAGAATGCGATTTAGTATCTAAATAGAATTGGAACGAAAACTAAATAGAAATTTGATAGAAATAGAACTACAAACGTTGTAATTTAGGCGATTTGGGCCCCAGTTCTACATTATAGCTCTAGCAAGAGATCTTACGAGCCATATAAGCATCGATTTAAAACCAGAAAATCTAATATAATTTTTTTAATCGCGACTAAATCCTATATCCAATGTCAGTTTTCCGATCAAAATTAAAAGTGTCATATATTTGAGGTACTATTGTCATACGCTATAATATAAATGTCTTTTGGTATATAACGTAAGTCTAACTAAATGATGAAATATTTATAGAATTGAACGTAAATTATGTTGCGTAGGTATTGTATCTATGTGAAAAAGGTAACATCAATTTGCACCAATCAACGTTGTAGTTGTACCTTATTCTAAAATTGTGCTAATTGTGCCCACCCACATAAATAACAAATAATGATGTGAATGGGCAATGGGAATGCGCAAGGTGGCTGGGAGCGACTGGATGAGAAGAGCCGAAGATCGGGCTCAATGGCGCGCCATGGGAGAGGCCTATGACCAGCAGTGGACTAGAGTAGGGTGCTGATGATGTGAATGGGAAATGAATGGAAACAACTTAAAAAAGGTTATTCAAAGTTTTATTGCTGATTTGATTACAAGTTACATGGTTCTTATGATTAATAATTTGATCTATCTATTTTGTTAAGTCATGCAATATTTATTTTAATTACAATCATATTATATTGTCCTTTATAACTATTAATTCATTAATCACTTACTATAATTATGTAAAAATATGTAGAATTAATGTACGAGTATTGTCAAAAGATACAAAGTTATTATTTATTTGGATTTAGGTAGTCATTTATAGTAGGTATAAAAGCACTTTTCAACAAGCCAGTTACGTAGTTTCCAAGTAAATTCTGTGTGTTGATAATACGTTATAGATTATTGCACACATATAAGTAAACAACGTTTTTTTAATGTAATGTGGACTTTGCCTTGGGAAGTGCTAAATCATTGGCATATCTAGAAGAAAATGTAAGGTAAGACTTTTTTGAGTGCACATTTTCAAGTTATTTTTCACGAAAGAACATACCTCAAAAATATATAACGACGGTAAAGTTAATATTTTATGGTCTTTAAAGATTGGTTGACTGACAGGACCCAGTCTGACTCAGACCAAATATTGCTCTGGACAACGCTTCTGGAGTCTGAATACCGAATCTTTATTTGTTGCATATCCACATAAGATTATTCCGTATCGTAAGTTCGACATAATATAAGAATGAATTTTTGCATGGATACCCACATCATAATCGTACATAAGGTCAGGGAAACGAAGGATCAAACTATTAGCATCTATGTATCATCTTACTAAGATGATCTCAATAGGATTTTCCTTGCATTGGATACGAGTAGGTATTAAATGAATTATTCATCCAATGACTTGAATGTTATCATATATGAATAATAACTGACTCCATGTTTCAATCATGAAGTCATCGGTTTCATATGCTTGATCAAGAAGAAATAGAATTTATAGCTTGGAGTTGGCACTTACAATCGCAGGCACGTGTTTTGCATATTAAAATAGGTAGGCAATCTTTAATCAAATATGCATGCATCAACTGCCTTTGATTTCTCTTTTGTTTTATTACTTGACATGACATTCATATTTCATTTTTGGATAATCTATAGCTTAGTGTGGGGTTTTGGTATTTTTTTTGTTCTTCAGTACAGGCTTTATCTATTGGTCCAAAATCCAAATACTCATTCATTTCACACTGACCTCATGGTAGTACCGTTTTCATCTCAAACAATCCTTTAATCCTCGTCTGCTCCTTTTTTTTATTACAAATGATAAATTATAATTTTCATTTCTGACATCTCCTGAATGATGATTTCCTTCTATTCCAGGTAGTGTTGGTGTTCATCCTGAGTATAGCATCGCTCATCATCTACTTCATTGACGCGTCCAGGTAAATTGACTTCCGTCGACCTAAAGGTTTCACACACATTCTTCTCGATAACTCCACATTCACCCAGATGGGACATTAGGAAACTAAGTATATCCATCCACTGAAATAAAGTAAACGAAAAGTCGAATGTGTGCGAAGTCACTCCAATTTGGTTTCTCATGTAGCTGATTATTAATTTGAAACATCTTATGATAATGCTGAAATCATAAGGAATACGTGAGTCATATGTTACATCAATGTGGTCCGACATGTTTGCTGCAGATAGTCATATATGTTAGCTTGTGTTTTCTTTATCAGCTGTACAGATTATCTGTTACCTTAGCATCTGGCTTGTTCGTGAGAACGTTGTTTGTATAACTGTTACCCTTTTCGTCATGTTAAAGTGTACCGTTTCTATTTCCAGTGAAGAGGTGGAGCGGTGCCAGAAATGGAGTGACAATATTACTCAGCAGATCGACCTTGCCTTTAACATATTTTTTATGGTCTACTTTTTTATACGAGTAAGTTCTTTGACTGACAATAAAGAAAACTTTTATGGTGTTAAATAATCACGTGTGAATTTCTTTTTCTGTTTCAGTTTATAGCAGCTAGTGACAAACTATGGTTCATGCTCGAGATGTATTCATTTGTAGATTATTTCACGATACCCCCATCCTTTGTATCAATATACCTGGATAGAACGTGGATAGGTGAGCAATGAGCATATATTATTATACCATCTTTTTTATATAATTTAATGAACATGATGAGTTTACCTATGTCCAATAGTTCCCAGAATACTAATGTTAATGTTTTTGTTACAGGGCTAAGGTTTCTCAGAGCTCTACGCTTAATGACCGTGCCTGATATTTTGCAGTACCTCAATATATTAAAGACATCGAGCTCAATTCGGTTGGCGCAATTAGTTTCTATATTTATATCAGTGTGGTTGACCGCTGCCGGCATTATTCATTTGGTGAGTTTCGATTTCAGATTTCATTTCAATTTTTTAAAGCCAAAGGCTTTTTCATTAACCTAAAAATAGTCAAACCCCAACCGTGACATTTAATCTATTTTCGGAACAAAAATCAATCTCTGTAATCCTCTTCATGCGTGTATTATAACATCATCTGTGTAACTTAACCCTTTCTGCTAATAGATAAAGAATGTACACGCATTATCTGAACAAATATTATCAAATTACTATGACAGATTTTGTTTTAGGCCAAAAGGTCACAAATATAATATAAATAAAGAGTTCGCGAATCTTCATATTTTTGATAATGGAACAGACAAGGCAAATGCCTTGTCTGTTCTTTTATTTGGATTTGACAAAAACCTTTCATAGATTCTAACTAAAAATTGAGATGTAGTTTTATAAAGTCTAACAATGATGATTACACATTTCAGCTGGAAAACTCTGGCGATCCGTTAGAGTTTGACAACGCGCAGTCGCTGTCATACTGGACTTGTGTGTACTTTCTCATAGTCACCATGTCCACTGTAGGTTACGGTGATGTGTTCTGTCACACTGTTCTCGGCAGAACCTTTTTGGTTTTTTTTCTCCTCGTCGGCTTGGTGAGTTTCATTTTCAATTATCTTTCTTCTTATTTTCTTATAATTACTTTACTGAAAATTGATGATGAAATAATAATAATAGAGGTATATCTGAAAGTTGCTTTGCAAGGAGAGGCAAGTTCTATCTAATCTAGTATACCATAATATGTAACGGCATTTAAGCCCTATGAAATTATGTTGCCTACATTAAAAGTAGTGAGGCCTTCGAACCACGCTTGCAATTCCTTGCATAAAGCTAAATGAATAACAAAGCAAAAGGAAATTTATTAAAAACTCGTCGATGTCATTCGCTCACACGAGACTTGCTACAAACGTGTACTGGTTAACCGCACAATTCGTTGAATGATCGTAAGCCTGACTAGCGCACCTATAGAGAGCATGACCAGTGGTATCGATACTGTGGCCGCCATCGCGCCAGCCGCCTAGTGCGGCGCACGCGCCCGCCTCGCGCGTGCCGCGCGCCTTCCGACCTCCGGCTTCCACGCGAAGGATCATCTCTCAACTTCCGCTAAACACCAATGAGCTTCGAAAATTTCAATTGCATGGATGTATTTTGTTTTTCTTTTGCTTTGTTATGCGATACTTCCGCGAATATGCTGCTGGAGGGTCTCTCGCGCTCGAACGTCGACGTGTCTGGGGACATGGTCCGAGTGGGAACAAGTCGCGCGCCTGCGCCCTGCGCCCTGCGCCCGCGCCGCGTCCCTCCCCTCCCCCCTCGCGATCTCTGCATGCCGCACCTGTGCCTGGCTGTGTTCAGTTGCTCACATCACCGGTAGACACACACCTTCTTTTAATTTATTTTATTTTGGCTCCGCTACCGGCTACACTTTACGACTGCGTCACCGTTAGACTTACTCTCGTCTCGAGGTGGACATTGTCGTGCACCACGCGATGGTGTCCGCGTGCACACTATTCCGATGTTCGATCGACACCATGGTCTGTTGCAGGCAATGTTCGCTAGTAGCATTCCTGAAATTATAGAGCTGGTAGGAAGTAGGTCCAAGTACAGTGGCGAGCTGAAGCGCGAACACGGAAAAAGGTATCAGTTTGATAATACGAGTCGCTCGACGAAAGTTATGGCGACTCAGTCCGCGGGTCGCGTTTCCTGCCGCCGCGGCGGGGTGGGTCGCCCGAGCTCTCGGAGACGATGTGATCATCACGTATGCGAAAGCTTGCTCAGTGCCGTCAGATGTATTGTGTCATCTACTCGTGCGCACGCGGCGCCCCCGAGGCGGGCGGCGGCGCGCGTCTCGCCACGCGTTACCGGCGACTCGCAGCGGTAGCGCGGCGGCGAGCGCGCGTGCGACGCCCGCCGCGCCGGGCGACGTGTGTGCACGCTCTACCAAGCGTCTATACCGAATGCCCACCGTCCTAGTTTAGACCCGGCGACACCGTTTCTTTTGAGTTCCGATCATCGATTAGTAGCGTATGTTCCCCAGGCTTTGCATGCTCCCGGCCACCGTCCCGTCACGGCTTGCTACGCCCGTAGCTGTAGCATAGCTCGGCACGGCACCTCGTCCCGCACTCACGGTCACGTCATCAGACACTCACTCGACACACAGCCTTGCGCGCGAGGCTCGCGGGCCGCGGGCCGGGGCGGGTCGCGGCGGGTGGCGGGCAGCGGGCGGGCTCTCGAGTCTCGACTCACCTCACGGTGTGCTGTGTATCGTAGGCTGTGTTCGCCAGCTGGATCCCCGAGATCACGGAGCTGGCGGCGCAGCGGAACAAATACGGCGGCCGGTACACCAAGGACGTCCGCCGCAGGTACCCGCTCTCACGCCCCGCTCCACACGGCTTGTCGCCTTCCTACCTCTCACGGTTTCGATCTGACTTGGTTGAGGAATGCGGAGTTTGCTAATGAAATTTATTAATCCTTCACTAGAATCGGTCTCTCGGTGCCGTGGCGCATGCTCCAAGAGTTAGCTCCCGGCGGCCGCGCCCCTCTCCCCGAACTAGAGAGACAGGCGCGCGGTCGACCGACGCACTACTACATGCCTTTTTTCGTAAATTTTACTCGAGAAACCATCAAGCTTTTAATCCTTCTAACGAGACTAGACTTGGAGAGAGCCGATGTAAAGTTTGTAATGCTGTCGAGTAGTGTTTGGTTTGTTCGCTTGCACACGATGCCTGTCGCCACGCTGTAGCGCTAGCTCCGGCACCGTCCCGACGATCACACACAGCCAGTGCCCGCCCGTGTCGCGAACGACCGCGGCCGGCCGCAGCCCGCAGCCCGTCGCCCGCAGCCCGCAACCCGCCCGCAGGCCCGCAGCCCGGACCGCGCAAGCGAGCCGCCGCCCCGCAGCCGGCGCGGCGGCTCCCTTCCGCCGCAGCCCTTGACACTCGACTTGAATGTGAATGTCTGTTTTGTCTGTCGGCGTTTAGGCGATCTTTGCCAGTTGTATCCCAGAGATAATTGACTTAATCGGCACTAGACCCAAGTACGGCGGCACCCTCAAGAATGAGCGGGGACGCAGGTGAGCCGCTGTCTTCACTCCGTTCCGTTGAATGTGTTCCGTGTTGTGACATCTATATCTTCCTTTTCCTCTCTTAGCACGCTTCTGTGTTCTCACTTATCTTGGCGGGACTCGCGTCCCGCGAGTTGTCTTTGTTTTTATGAGTCGGCATTGATTGTAACTTACCTATGACTTTGAGTTCAGTTGAATAGTGACCAGCAGATAGTGGCTAGTGTATCGCTCGTCCGTATAGGTTACATGATTATGTTCTGTTAGTGTACGTACGTAATGTTAATGAGGAATGTTACCGTAAAGCTTAGTTACGGAGAGTTAAGTGTTGAGTGGTACCGTAGTGTGTTGTCGGAGTCCCGGCGTCTGGCGTCGACAGCTCCTTCCTGCGGCCGCGCCCGCCGGGCTCGGGGGGGCTGTTGCTGCGCCCGCGCCGCGCCCCTACCTCCTCTCCTCTCCTACTCTCCCCTCCGCTCTCCTCCACTCTGCTCCGCTCCGCCACCACTCCGCCCGCCTGCTCCTCCACTCCCCGCCTGCACGACTACTGTAACTGTACTGTACTCTTACTCTTTAATGTTGACCCTCTTTACTGTTTGTAATCTGTAATGTACTTTTGATTCGACCCCCTCGGTTAATTTAGTGTAATGTATTTATTACGTTAAATAATTCATAGAGCGTGGCAAGGCTGTGTGCATTGAGGACATTTTTAACGCCAAATTTAGTTTAGTTTTCGACATACCATTTGACATCATCTTAGCGGCAATACATGAATCATTTATACAAGAATTTGAATTTATTAATTTGAGAATTGTTTGCAATGTTCATGCAATCGTAAAATTACAAGGTAGACATTTGTTACTTTTCTCTGATAAAAATGAAATCAGTTCCTTTGCCACACCTTAGATGAATACTAGTTTGCATGTTACCTAGTGATGAGCAATCTGCATTTTAACTTTCTTTCTACTTTTTCTGTGAACCTAACCGTTCTTCTTAGTTTGATTTTGACTTTTTACCTCATTAACCTCCATCATTGAACAGACAGTCAACAGACTCTACATTTCCCTAACTGTTGTTTTATGCCTAATCTTCTGAAAGTAAACTCACAAAGAATTGAGAATGAACACTTACCTAATATAGTTGTCTACCACAGTTTTTCTTTTACAAAAACTTACAATATTTCTGAAGTCTGTGCTGGCTGAGCCGCAAGCTTTACATACATTGTCCTCGCGCAAGCTCCATTTAAAAACGAATCATTCTGTCGGAATCTATCGACAATGAGGGATTCAGGAGGATTCTTTATCGGGAGACTAATCAGTTTTAAATGTTACTATTGTCCAAACTATTCATTGAATCCCTTGTTGTGTTATAGGTAACGAATCATCATCACACATTCACTTTAAAATCATCAAGCCCTTGGAGAGAGTTACCGGCCCCTTTTGCGATTTTACACTTGTCATTGCAAGTTACACCCCTTCCCCTGTTCACGTTGTGATTATTGTTTATTTTTACTTTCTCTTGAGTGGTAGATAGTCACACAAAATCCTGAACGAAACTGAGCTTTCTAGAACATTGTTCATTTCTTTGTGGATTGTTAACATAGCATACTACTATCATAGCCACGTGTTACATGTCCTCTACACGTAAACTGAACTGGACTTTTTCAAACAATTATATTTAAACTGACCACAAATTGATGAACATATTGTAAATTATGGAGGTTACTATTGGCAACGTCTTTATTTTTCAAAATTTACTTTGACTATACTTAATACTCAAATAACAGTCCCTTTTTTCCAATAAATACATCTTCACAAATTAAAAGTTCATACAACTTTTCAGTGTTATTTTCGAACACAAAATAAAGACGTTTCTTGTGTTATTTTGTAGAACTGTCACGCTTTTATCACGTAATGTTTTGTTTAACCCTGTCGAGACCTTCTTTTTCTTTTCTTGCTTTTTTCAAAATTAATGTCTTTGTGGTCCCAGGTGTTAAATAAAACTTCAAATTGCTGTACTTCTATATTTCTAACCTTCTATTATTTAAGATGCTTCTTAAAAATTTGCTTTGTTTCAAATTTGCAAGCCGTCGTATAAATTTTGACTTTCAAGAGCTACACCAAGGCTTATTTTTCTTCTAAATCTCGTAAACTGAAACTTTTCGAATTTGCATTTTTATTGAATTAAAAACTCAATTTAAAGAAAGCTTTGAAATTTTTGGGCAAATATTCGCTTCGACCGCTTCTTTGATTATTTTCAAATCGCATTTTGGTTGTAGTGGCACTGTTCGTGTGATGTTTGACGATGGTGTTATAATATCGTGTTACGGTTTCAGGCATATAGTTGTATGTGGCCACATAACGTACGAATCAGTGAGCCATTTTTTAAAAGACTTCCTACATGAAGACCGAGAGGATGTGGACGTGGAGGTTGTTTTTTTACACAGGTCAGTATCAATAACATATTTATCACAAAACTAGAATAGAGCTAATTAATTTATCACAATTTTGTGTCATAAGACTGAACTAGAGAGGGAACTGTTTAGAAGATTAATTAGACTCAGAATTAACTTGTGAGGTATGAATGAGGCGACAACTAATTAAGTTATCTAGATAATAAAAATCCAACCTAAAGTGAGGTGGTGTGTCATGTATGATCAAACGACGCTTTCAGAAAAGAGCCCGACCTAGAGCTGGAAGGCCTCCTGAAGCGTCACTACACCACCGTCGAGTTTTTTCAGGGTACAATGATGAATGCCGTCGACCTTGAGCGCGTCAAGGTTAGAGTATGACCGAATAGTGCAGGCATTAGTTATCGCACGGCCGTACTTATCATTCGCGTCTACGTGAACCAGTATTTTATTTGTTTATGTGCATACGACAGATCTTTTTCTTCTGTATCAAAAATGCTATCATAGTCACAGTAGGATTTTGTCACTTTGGTAAATTTTATCTTGTGGTTCTTTTGATGCAATCATTGCTTTTCACGGTGGGGCGGCGGCGCCTGACCGCTAGCGGCGCAGGCGCCTCCGTCCCACCCCACGACTGCGTATTTTGGTACTAGAGTTGCATGGTAAGGTCGGCCCACGACAGGCGGGGACTGTCCGGTACCAGGTCCTAGTGTTAACTGAGCGTTGATGACAGGAAACCGCCCGACCTGGAGCTCGAAGGCCTGTTCAAGAGACACTTTACCACTGTGGAATTCTTTCAAGGCACCATTATGAACCCAATCGACCTACAGAGGGTAAAAGTAAGTAGCACTGTACACACGACGATGTGACCTTTTGGGCGTGGTGTCGGTTTGAAGTTGTACAGGCTGTCTTTTCTCTAGACGTAGAGCGTTGCTCGTCACTGATCTCCCTCGAGAGGATTCTGGGAGCGGTGTACGGTTCCCTTCTTTGCCATGACTTGAGCGCTATCTGTGCCTATCGCTATGTGAGTGTGCGTGGTCGGCCCGGTGGTGCACGCGTGTCATTCCGCGCCGCCGGGCGGCTGCGCGTTTCCCGCCCTCGCCACACCAGGCCCAGCCACTGTGTCACTGTCTGTACCGATAGGTGTTGTTTGCGATGCTGGCCCGTGTGCAGGTACTAATACTCTAAACAATCGATATAGCTGGACTGCACTGACGTTCATTCTCCGGATGACTGCTATCTTTCTAATTTCGGTAGCTAATTTTTTTGCTGAGACTTTTAGCTACAATCCCATTGTTTAAACTAACAAAAATAACATATCTTTTCATTTACGTAATGTTGATTGTAGTTTAAAGCCCAGAAAATCATTTTCCACATCGAAATTAGATAGACAACACTCGTCAGGAGACTGACCGCTGTGCAAATCCAAGCTGTGGTAAACATTGGCATTAATGGCAGCCGACGAAAGATTTCCGTTTCAAAATTCTCTGTATCGTAGTTACAAGTACAAATTGTCGATACCCAGTCGAGTGTTTACGGTAAGTCCTGTCGTCGAAGCATGGCTTGGTCTTGACGGCGAATGCATGCATGCTACTACTTTTCTTCAACTTTCCACCAACTGCTTTCTTTAAATGACCACTACCTTAATACCTACCTCTTCAACCTTTTTTAATACAATGTCTTGGAAATCTGCAATCGTAGTGGTCATTTCCATTAAGTATACAGATTGTGCTTCCGTTTTGCATGCTCTTTCTTATCTTTCATGCTTTTATCTTCACTTAGTATAACGTGTGTTGCCTTATATGTTTAATGTGTTTACGATAACTGCCCAGTCAATTTATTATCCAAAGAAAAATATTAAAATGAAAATTTACAATCTGAACTGTTCGTGGTAAGTATTTGGGATTTTCTTGCAAATATGCACTTATGCACCCTAAATTTGAATTAACTCTTAGACAAAATCTTTTGAAGAACACCATTGCTTGTCCTATAGGTGCTTTAACTATAATGTTTGGCACCCAGGTGCACGAAGCAGATGCTTGCCTGGTGTTAGCCAACAAGTATTGCCAGGACCCTGACGCGGAAGACGCCGCCAATATCATGAGGGTCATTTCCATCAAGAATTACTCCGACGACATCAGGGTCATCATTCAGTTGATGCAGTATCATAATAAGGTTTGATTCCTTTGTCTCCTACTCTTGTTTGGCTTTAGAATTTCTATTTAGTCAGTCATCAGGCCTGGGAAAGCACGAACTATTGGTCCCTCGGCATTAGGCCATTTCAGATACCTTCGAGCGGTTTGAATATCAAGTACTGACAATAAGTTTGGCTACTATATAACCAAGACAAGAGAAATATCAAGCTATTATTTTCCCTTTTCTTTAGAATGATTACAAATCTTGAATAATGTTATGTCAATCTAGTGTTGTGGTACAGATAAATACATTCTTGCTCTCTATCTTCAAGACCTGCCTTTTATTTCGTGGGCGCATTCAGCCTCACAATGTAATTTACTTATATAGTTCAGTAACTCCTTGTTTTGTTTATCATCATTGGTGACGAAATTAATTAATTTGTGTATACTTTCCAGGCCTACCTCCTAAACATTCCATCCTGGGACTGGAAGCAAGGCGACGACGTCATCTGCCTGGCGGAGCTGAAACTTGGCTTCATCGCGCAGAGTTGCCTGGCTCCAGGGTTCTCCACAATGATGGCCAACCTCTTCGCCATGCGAAGCTTCAAAACGGTCAGTCTTCTTTTCAATACCTCCAACTTTCTCTTACATAGGCTCTACTAAAGTACATTCGAAGACGCCTCATCATCTACAAATGGCTCACAAATCGAAATTGTAAGTTACGTCTTCAAATGTACTTGTTTTAACAATTTTTGCGGCATTTCCACAGTCACAAGACATGGCTATATGGACTAATGACTACATGCGCGGTACCGGAATGGAGATGTACACCGAGACTCTAAGCACCACGTTTGTCGGGCTGCCGTTCAAACTGGCCGCAGAGTAAGTGCCGGATGCAGCTGTGACACGAGACTACGTCACACACTATACTGTACAAGCGGAACATTCCATGTCGAGATGACCGTCACTAACCGATTATGAACAATCGCAATGCTTCTTTCCTCATTTCCATGTTTTTGGTGTTAACTCCTTGTTTGCCGGCTTCAAGTGATTTGACTCTCAGTGTTTCAGTTTCCTCGTGTTCTTTAGGTACTGCACTGAACTAAATACTGGGAATGTGACCCTGCTCCTTCTAGAGTGACTAATATATGGAGCCATTATACATTACTAATATAGGAATCTAATGTATGTACATACATATATAATGATGGGAGCACACAGATTGGGGTCATTGGGGGTGACGTCATCGATGGCTGAGGCTGGGAGCCTGTGACTAACAAGGCACGAGCTTGAGCGTCTCCCGTTGATTGATTGCAGTCCCCCGACACCCAAGCTTGGCAGAACGATTACCTGCAGGGTACTGGCTGCGAGATGTACACGGAAACGTTGTCGACGTCCTTCACTGGAATGAGCTTCGCGCAAGCGAGCGAGTAAGACGACCCCGCACCCCGCACCGTAGACACTGTGTGCCAGCCGCTAACCCAAAGCTAATTGAATGTGCACTAATTATCCCCATTTGACAACCCTAGATCACTGTTGTAGGTTGAAATTGTACTAAAAGGATTTTCTAATTTTCAGAATAGATTGTGCATGTTGAATGGGTAAATAATGTTAGAATTTAGTGGTAGGTATGTATCATTTTTAAATTAATTAGAATCGTTAATCGTGTTCATTATTCTATTCCAAGTTTTAAATTTATTTTACATAGTTAACATAACTAGGTATTCATGAAAAACATCATTCTTGGGTAATGGTTTCAATATTTCAATTTATTTTTCCGTAATTTTTTCAATCATCTCCGTTTAGTCATCCATTTCAGTGCAGTAAGACAACGTACTTCAGTCTTTCTACTTCACTGCTAAGAATAATCATACACTGTTTGGACTTGTATACCTTTCTAGCGTTCACAACCTTCCACCTTCCTTCATTTATGTCCCTCTTTGCACATTGACGCTGTAGTCTGTAGATTCCTTCTATTGCTTCATGTGGTTCTATGTCATTCGTTATACACACTACACAACATCCTACACAAAACATAAACTAGTAGAGTTTATCCGAGAAACATACAGTTATGTTTAACATTAACAGCATGTAGACGAGAGCATGTTTTCCAGTATCTATTAATAAATTGAAAGCACGTAATGTAAATCGGAGTACAAATCGAACTTGTAGTACTAACAACTTATGGATGGGACAAGCCAGCAAACCAACTAGACAACGTCCCAGCGGTGGTTACTAACAACTCAAATATCGCTCGCGTGAACAATATTGTGATGAAAAATTGATGGCGACACGCTATGTGATAAAACTGGTAATTTTGGTAGGTATTTGGAACCTTGGAGCTAATTTTTAAGGCATTGGAAAATTAATTCCATTCGCGAGGCCAAAACTTTCGTACATTACCTTGTTATTCCGTTCCTGGTGTAGAAAGTTAGCAAGACGTTTTCCCCCCAATGTTTTACTAATCTGACCTGTTAAATGAAAGAATAATTTTAGACAATGGGGGCGTGTTGTCTAATTAGCTAATACAAGTAATTTCGATTGGCTGCTGCTGCCTCTAAAGAATAGTACCACCCCGACTCTTCCCGTGGGTGTCGTACGAGGCAACTAAGGATCTTAGTGGATATTATTTTACACCTAGTAGACTGCGGTTTGTCCACAAAATCTTACGGCAAACAGTGGGAACTACCTGTGATTGAAGGTGGTTCCTCTGTTTACCCCCTCGAGGATTATGAGAGTTTATGTATTTATGTATGTAATTACGATTGGACCTGTAGTGTCAAAAATATTGGTACAGCTTGTCGATTTCCTCCCAGACTATGCTTCACGAAGCTAAAGCTGCTTCTGCTGGCCATCGAGATCAAGGGCGAGGAGGGTGCCGACAGCAAGATCTCCATCAACCCGCGCAACGCCAAGATCCACGCCAACACCCAAGGCTTCTTCATCGCACAGTCGGCTGACGAAGTCAAAAGGTACTGGCTTTTGAGTTACATTGATGATATATTTTTTATTGCTTTTTCCAATGAAGCGTGTTTCATTGGTGATAATTTGTCGTTTATTTTGTTCTGATTTCCTCGATTTATTTTAATTTTAGAAATGGCTCCGTGGATTCACCTTATCTTCATGTAGTAATCTTGTTTCTTCATTGTTCTAATCTATCAAATAGCCCATGTGCATCCACCGTTCGATATAGGCGTCTAACGGGATCCGCCACATCATTCAGTACTCCGCTTCTCTCATCCAGCTATCGCCAGTAACCTTTAAGTCATCGGTCCTTCCTTGTACGCGGGCTCCACTCCAAAACTCATCTTCTCCAACCTTGAGTTATGTAGATGACATTTCTCTAACAGTGTTTCCAATCAAGTGGGAATCCCACTATTGCTGTTCTGTAGTTTCTCTCTAATTTTCATTAAATTTCTACAAACTATAACATGAATCCTTTGTATTCATCTACAAGTCTTTATCTTTAAAGTCTGTTACTTTTTGTTTCTGCAATAAAGTTTCTTATATTTACAGAGCTTGGTACTACTGTAAAGCCTGCCACGAAGACATCAAGGACGAAACCCTCATCAAGAAGTGCAAGTGCAAAAACTGTAAGATCAATGTATTGCTTTTTGTTAAATCCCTTAATTATCAAGACCCTGAGCCAAAAATACTTTAAATAACATGGCGGTTTATACAAAAGTTAATAATATTTGTCTGTTCTAATCGATAGCTAACAGAGGATTCTGTGACATTCTTTCTGGAAAATGTTCTTGTAAATTTCACGAGCTGTGTCCTGTAATAACGATCACCAAGTACACTCCTCTTGATACAGTAACTGTCACAAGTATAACACTGCCGGTGTATAAACACGCTGATACAGCAACTACTCTGTTTCTACCTCACACTGTGTACCTACTATACCTTCTTTGTATCTGCGAGACATTAATGGAATATTGTTCGGCTGAACTTTTAGTGGCCGCGCAGCGGAAGGTTGGAGCCGACCTAGGTAACTTGCACCACACCTAACCTCACAAATTGACGTTTTCCGATATTTATTTTCGTGTCTATATAATTTTTGAGTTGCTTTAGTGGTATTGCGTCCGTACCTCACAGACTGGATCGGCTGCAAAGCATTCTCTTGGCCCGTGCTCGTTCACACCCTATACTTAGCGATCATTGTGAATGTCCGCTCGCTCGTCAATGGATACCGCCACGATACGATGAAGCACTCTTGACACTTCACCATTTTTCTATGCCTTTTGAGAGTCTCGCTCTGTTCTGATCTGTATAAATATTGAGAGGATTTAGTGCATCATACAATGACAAACGTCAATCACAAAATCTGAATCAGGAACTGAACGAACACAAACTTGAAATCACAACGTAGAATCTAAATTATTCGATCGGTGCAAATCTTGGAGAGTTAGAAACGAATTGATATGATGCACTTCAAAGCCCAGCACATACAGTATTGCATGTGAACAAAGTAGAAGTTAAATATCGCAAACAACAAAAGTGCACCGTCATTGTCCCAAAACACTTAGATAACTGTAAATCCACGAAAGCATGTCTCAGAAACATCAGAGTGAAGAAAACCATAAGTGCTAAAGTAATTGTTCCATCGAGAGTGAGCTTTGGAAAACATTGTAAAGACTTTAGAGGCAGTTCCGGCTTGTCTGTGCTAATGAAAGTGACTAACGCAAGGTCAAGGGAAACTAATACCAGTCACGACCATTACATCATCAACTAATTTGGTAGAATCAAATTCAATATAAACACCATCTTTATTCTTACATAAAAATCAAAATTACAGAATTTGATGCTATCAATATCCAGTAACAAATGACTCCCCACCCACCAATGCCGTAGGAGCGTACCTTCGTATGTGTCAGTTTTTGGATTTTTACAGATGTCGGAATGATGATGATGCAGACCGGGATGGTGAAACAAAATCTTAATACGTATCGAGGTTGTCTCGACGGTACGGAGCGGAAACGATTCCATATTACCGTACCTCACAACACGTTTAGTTTGTTTGCATCAACTAACCATTGCTCATGACGATATAAACTGAGCTAGAGTATACGCTAATATATCACGATTAAACGACACACGCAGCTAGACTAGTGCAGCAATGCTAAGTCACAAAGCAAAATAATTACAAACTCGCTTACTCTTGACGACGACCGGGTAGAACTAGAGTCCATAAGTCGAACACAGCTCACGTTGATGACGGTTTAACTTCTAAATTTTAGGATGCTGCCAACTGATACTGTGAATCATTTAAATTGTATCCGCTCAAACTATTTGCCAATATCCCTACGACATTTCCACTTTTTGTATCTGAACGTATGGCAGATAGTCTGGGCATTGGCAATCACATTATCACACCGACATTATTGGCCACCGATTCCTTCCTTTCTTGAAACTCAACGAGAGGAGCTCTCTTCAGCTTTGCATCTCTGTCCGCATAAGTTCTTATAATTTGCGTTACTCCTTCTGTAATGCCCACCACTAAAAAGGTTGACTAAATTAGTAATTTTAATAGCAAGTGAGCTTTAAAAGGTATTGTTTCTCGGTTTAGTGGCTACATTCAGGAAAGGCGTACGAGCCGTCCAGATGGTTGGCAGGGCAAGTACGTAACTTCAATGTGTGTAAAGTTCAGTGTACTTAATGTCAATGTGATGTTTATGAGCGACCAGACGTCCGGTGGAGCACCACCCGGCGCCGCGACTAGCGATATCGTGTCCTGTTATCATTGTCTTGTCTTATATTATACGTTACTCTATGTGCATTTACTCAGCAGTTAGTTGTTTGCCTCTCTATTAGCAAATACTATGATATGAACATCAAGAGACATTTTGTGATGTCATTATTTATTTTGGTGTTGTTGTTATTAAGTACTTACATTACATGAAACTAAATTTTCTAGGAATATTTTAATCCCTCATTTCTGCATCGAAATAGACCCTCTAATATTGGTGTTGTACTAGTGTTCATTGGAGTTACGTGTAATTTTATTATGCTTTCGAAATTGAGAAGTAATTTTTTTTAATTATGTACCCCTGCATAGGGATCGTTTAATTTAATTAGATGGCCCGCCTCGATAGACCCGTCAGGACTTAGCAGTGATTGGCTACTGCGTCCGTACCCGTCGATAATGTGGTATATTTTTCAATCGCTAAAGTACATCCTTGCAAGTATTTGATTATTTTCGCCTAAGCCATAACGTTAGTACGCTCGGTGCCATCTCCTGATATTTCATGCCCTGTAATCATTTTATCATCTCCCTTTGCATTAGTTTTAAATCATATTAAACTTAGGGTTATAAATTCATTTAAATCGACGTGTAAAAAATCCATTTTCGTAGCTAGTTTGAGCACAGAGCTTGTCTAATATTTAGAATTTTCATTTTGTGTGGTTTCGATCGTAGCTTTAGTTGTATGTTGCATGTTGTATGTTGTATGTTGTTATCGTTACTTTGACTTATTGTTGTACCTACTAATATTGTTTGTATTCGAAACTGGGTATGAATTCAGAAAACAGTTCGGTTTTGCCTTTGAGATGTGTATATCATCAGTCAGTACCTTTAAAATGCGCTTAGCTAATAATAAGCTTTGGGATCAAGGTAAAACCGATTGGTGATTCATGCGTTGCGCCTGCGACGGGCGCTCGTCGAAGCGCGATATGCAGTAGGACATGTATTTACTGAGTGGTGTACCGGAATGCGAACTGTGCTGATGTTTTGCAGATGACCACCATCCTCCCCCCACCTTCACGCCGCCAGAGTTGCCCAAGAAGGTCCATGTTCGAGGTACATCTCAGCTCAAAGGACTGAGTGTTTTTCATTTTGATTTACTCCTTTATTTTCATCATCGGCCCACACTTCTCCATCGAACCAGCAATGTGCTTCGTCCTTAGGTTACCACAAGGTATCCTGCACTTAGTTGCTTTATCACGCATTTTCGTAGCGAGCACTGAAGCCTCAAGTGGCGAAACCATTCAGAGTTTTACGAACTTTGCTTCTATAAAGGCATGACTGACCCCGGCTACAGTTTTAGAACACCACTGTCGCTTCAACGAAACTAAAAACTAATCTTAATATCAGTAGAAAGAATAACCATTAAATAATTCAAATTAACTACAATATTATTTGTATTTATTTTGACACGAAGCAGTACCATTCTTCTTTTCCTTTTGCATAACATTTTGTTGACTAAAATTTACTAAAATGAACTAAAGTCTTATCGACCGTGCTTCTTGGTAAACTCTAATGCGGATCATTTATGGTTGCCCCTACGCCCTCGCCAAGCATTGCAAGCAATCTAACCTTATCATGGCATCGCATTGTCTGTTCTAAACTTATTTGTGTCCTTGAATGCTGTTGATACGCTTTTGTGGTAGAATATCGACTAACATTTTATGTGATTTGTATTTAAGAAACTAACATTACTCTTAAATGACCCCGTTTTGTAAATAATTTCGTAATATTCTCAGACCTACAAAATAGTTAATTTGTAATCATAAAAAGTTATTGTATCAAATTTTAATTTACAAACATCCAGTTCCAAAGAAAGAAAGTAGATGCCTGCCAAGCCAAGTAAATACGTGAAATAGAAATACAGAATTCCCTTAATTGCTTTTCAGGTGAAATTGCGAGGGAACGAGGGGAAGACATTAGTTGTAAGTACCTATGCAATACATAAAGACCATGACGTAAAGTTTTAAAAGCAACTTAGAACTTAGTACTCCTCTACCATGTTCACTGAAAATGAACAGTTCAAGACAAGAAGCAACTTTTTAGATCGAAAATATCGCAATATATAGTTCGAAAATAAATTGTTCAAGGTTTGAAGATTTCACTATAGAGCCTGCCCTTACCACTAAAAAAATCTTCAAAATGGCGGCCACGCATAATTCCTATATAAATTGATAGCTGATATCGATACAAACAAGAAATCTAATATGAAAAAGTCTCAAAAAGTGTCACGTTTCCAAGATTTAGGCCATCAAAGTTGAAAGTTCTATGACCAACACAACTTTGATAGCTTATATGTAGTGGTAGTTCCTAATGTGAAGGATCGTCTGGGGTGGTATCACCATCTTATCTATTTCTGCCGTGAAGCAGCAATACTTGCATTTTTGTGTTTCGGTTCGAAGGGTAAGAGAGCCAGCGTAATTTCCGGCACATGAGGCAATTCATCTTAGTCCTCAAGGTTAGCAGCGCATCAAAAACCCTCTAATATTAATACAGTGAGGTGAGGTGTCTATGGGTGACGGTGACCACTACCATCAGGTGGCCCGTTTGCTCGTCTGCTCTCCTGATTTAATAATAAAAAAATATTAAAAAAACTCGTATATCTTGGAAACGTAACACTTTAGGACATTTTGTTAATAACATTTCTGGTTTGTTTTGATATCAGCTATCGATTTATATAGTATTTATGCATGGCCACCACTTTGAAGTTATTGGAAGATATTTTTTAAGGTTAGGCAAAAATTTAGAATGATTCTAAGGCAACATCGCGTTTCAGTAATAAACCGCAACCACCGGAGCGCGGCGCCAAACGCGCTGCTGTCTCCGATGGCCAACCAGCTCATGAATACGAGCACCACGCGGCAGGTCAACAAAGTCAAGCCCAACGTTAATCGCGCGCCGCCCGATACGTGAGTACCGCGTCAGTTCGCTAGGGCCTTTAATGTAGGGTAGGGGATGAAAGGTGCTTTTCAATTAGATGCAAATATTTTAAGGTTAGCATAGTATAGGTTACAACAACAATGATTACGTAGTTTTTTTTTAATATTTCGAGAAAAACAACTACGTTCCACATTGACAATTTTTGATAATAATCCCTTATCGTCGATGTCGATTTTTGGTACGCATAATTTACATATGAGTCTGACGGTTATTTTTTATGTGAAGTGGTATTTATTTATAACCAATTCATGTCCCCTCAAAATATTTGCATCTAATAAAATCGCATCCTATATAAGTATAGTCCTACCATGAAAGCGAGGCCGCGCCTTAGGCTAGGACTTCACGGGTCCGGTTCCAGTCACGGTTCGGTTCGCTGCAACCAATCACATGCGCTCCGTCCTCCCTCCACGTGAAATTAGCGCTTTGTGATTGGTTCCAGCGAACCGAACCGTGGCTGGAGCCGGACTCGTCCGAGGCTAAGACTTACGACGGGTGTGGTACGGGGAGGAAAGGCAGAACTGGGAAACCCGCCCCCTCACCTCGCCCGCTACTTAAGGCGCGGTCTAGCTTCTATGGTCAAGCTAATAAGCTTCACGGACAAAATGTCTGAAAAACTACCTTATGGTGGGTTGTTTGGAATCAGATTTGGTTACTGAACAACGTTTGTTCTATTCGCAAACTAAGAAAAGTCGTTTCTAATGGTTCAAAAATCCTTAAAGTCTGTAGAGAGTAAAAAATACGACCATTTGCAAGACAAAACTCTACAGATTGGGCAGATTTTTCTGGAAATCTGATAGTATAAGTTTCGAAATGGTGATGTCCAGAGCCGCTAACTGAACAATTTTGTATAACTTTTCAAAATGCGCACTGTATGTTCCTCGTTTAAATTATGGACCAGAAAGCTCAAAATAGACGCATTTTTTAAAATATTCATGGCGATTTTCCAAAAGTTGAACAAAAAGTTGTTCAGTCATCGATTCTGAACATGACAAATACACTAAGATCAGTGATTTTTTAGAAATAATTTAATAAGATTCTGAATAGGTTCATTTTCCGCTTTTCTATTCCCTATCCTATCTAGGAAGTTAAAACCCATATTTTACAATTATTGTTATGAATAAACCACTTTTAAATAATAAATAACGTTAGATATATAAAACTGTATACATAAAATACGCTATTGTACTGATATTCTTCTATGTTCTTTATTTTAATGCGGCTTGTTAGCGTTAAATGTTTTGCCTACACATACCTACCTATATGTTTGGCACATTGTGCACAACGCACATACCTACTACCTACACTACGTATAGAAATAGTAAAGGGATTGGCGAGTCTAAGTCCGGCACAACCTCAAATTAATTGAATTGAAAGCATGTTTAATTTAGGCACTTTCAATGCAATGAAAGTTCATTCATTTATTTACCAAGCACGCGGTTTCTTTATATAACTTTTTAATATTTCAATTACTAAACATAGAATAATATTAAAAAAATTCAAATAATTACAATTAGTTTATTAAAAGGCAAAAATTAAATAGCATTTATTGAACTTTACGTTTTGTATTCCTAGCAGATATTTAGACTTTATGATCTCGTTCATGACCGGACTGTTATTGTTCCATCGCCGATGCTCTTAGTACATGTTTGCTGCACCTCTGTGTCCTTTCCTAAACGTTCTAAAAGAATCGAGACGACTCTTTGGCCCTGTGTTACAGGATTCCGCAGGAGCAAGATACGAATTACCAGGCGTATCATCTTGCCTACGAAGTGAAAAAACTCATGTAACTCAAATTATATATCAGCTAGATATTTTATATTATTAGTAGTTTTTGAAATATGTGATTACCATTCACTACATTTAAAATATAAGTAGAAGTAGTGCTTGCTTCACAGTCTACATACAATACGTTCCGTGATATACTTTCAATGAGAATGATAAGTTTGTCATGTTTATTGTTATTTCCGTTGTCATGTGTAATTTGCCACTGCTGTACAGCACGAAACTTTTCTTTCCGTAGAAATAAGGAAGGCATGTTTGCTTCACATCTTTTCCCTTTACATAACACACCTTTTAAAAGTTTTTTAGTGCATCGCTATAGAGTAGTCTGCATTTTTTACAATTTATTACTATTTATCACTTAATTATATTCAAAATACTTTTTTCCTGAAACTTGCAACAGATTTCTTTACTAATGAACTGATTCATTGAATCAACTTGCGAATCAATAATTTTCTTTTTAACTTCCTACAATGATTACGAGTATACCTCTGGGAATTCTCTATTTATCATCAGTGCCAAGTAAAAGAGACATTTAAGATACCTTGCAAAACAATACGGTTCATTAGAACAGAATTATACATTCCTACAATTTTCTTAATAAAATTAGATTATCATCGACGTAGGAAACGGGGTAGGTGTATTTTATACATTTGTTAGAACCACCACTACTTCTAATATACTTTTTTTATTTACTGAAAATCTAGTAAAATAAACATAAACCAACTAAATTATTCAATAACAATAAAATCTAAAGCGCTGACCGAACAGAACATGATTTTCGAAGATCTAAAAGTTTCTAATACATCGTTCCCTACAGGCCCACAAGCCGGAGTAGTGGAGGCAACCAGAACAGCAATGGAGTCAGTCTGCCGGCCGGCCTGGCAGACGACCAGTCGAAGGACTTCGACTTTGAAAAGACTGAAATGAAATACGATTCCACTGGCATGTTCCATTGGAGTCCCGCCAGGAATCTGGAGGATTGTATATTAGTAAGTGAATTTTATTATAATCCGGGTGTAAGTCGTTGGTCGCGGCTTATATAGCGACGCGATGAGCTATTGGCTTTCTTTCCTCTCCGCCCCGCACTATGGGCCCTATCGTCATCTAATGCGGCGAATGACTTGCGCGCGGAATATTATCAGTTATCATATTACATTGGTCCCAGTTTGGGCGCCAATTATAACGTACAAATCAAGGATTACGTTTATTACGTCATCAGAACCTGCTGCTTACTTAATTTGTTTATAAAGCAAAATTAAATCGGATTTTCAGTCAAAATTCAGTCCCTGTTGTCAAGTCAAGATATTATTATACAGATTTGAACTGGGATCTAATCTATCATCAGCGACATATATTATCTGAAGTTTGCTGATGATTTATAAGGGACATTGGCCACTTAGCTTGTCTGCCAAGTTTAGATGAATGATTTTAGTACTCGAATTCAGGTCCGCAATTAGTTCAAGAAAATGCTAAGCCATATGAAATGAGTTATGATTTCTTTGAATCCAAAGATAACCCAAAACCTTTGCCAACAGGACAGAAACCAAGCGGCCATGACAGTGCTCAACGGCCACGTAGTAGTATGTTTGTTCGCGGACCCTGACTCTCCGCTCATAGGTCTAAGGAACCTCGTGATGCCACTGAGGGCATCCAACTTCCATTACCACGAGTTGAAGCACGTGGTCATCGTGGGCAGCGTGGACTACATCCGACGAGAGTGGAAGATGCTCCAGAATTTGCCGAAGATATCTGTTTTGAACGTGAGTCTTTATATTTTCAAGACTATCAGCTCATACATAGGGAACTTTTTTTATAATTTTTTTAAACGTAAAAACTCATTTATTGATTAAAATAATTTTTGGCGGTATATAGCTTGTCAATTGTTTTTTATCACAAGTCGAAGTTCGTCGTCCGTATCAAAAATATAATTAACGCGAAAAGAACTCAACAGGCGGTTAGCGAAGCAGAAAGGCTATGAAGTTTCTTCTCGTCTAAAGTTATTTCCTTAATATCAAATCCAAGAGGTGATATTTCAGGGTTCACCGCTAAGCCGGGCCGACTTGCGTGCAGTGAACGTCAACCTCTGTGACATGTGCTGCATCCTGTCAGCGAAGGTGCCATCCAACGATGACCCGACGCTGGCCGACAAGGAAGCTATCTTGGCTTCGCTGAATATCAAAGCGATGACCTTCGACGATACTATTGGGGTGCTAAGGTGTGTTGGAATTATTTTCCTCCCCTATATTCACTTTTATTATTTTTCAACATTGACTCGTATTATATCTACAAAGGCTTTTTGACAGAGAACCCTGTTTTCCTATTCAGAACGTACGGTACCGCAACGGCGGATGTCGAAACCATTGCAATCGACCAACATATGGGTATAATACATACGGGGTTCCCTACCCAAAAGTGTAGGCACGATCAGAATCGTGTTTCGGTTTTTTTTTAAATTTAATTGTTGTATTTTCTGAGGTTCTTATGAATTATGTCTCATGTCATGTCATGACTCTTAAAAAAACATCGCCTTCATTCACAATCTGCCATATGAGTGAGAGAGACAGATTTATTTAGATTTGGTGGCCTGGTGATAGCTGTAGATTTGGTGGACATCCTGGAATAGACGTCTTTAGGCCAGGACCGGGACCACACAGGCAGGTTTTGCCCGGCCCGGGCTCAAAATGCGTAGATTTGTCGGTTTATCTTTTTTGCTGCTGATAGCAATAAAAATCTTTCATTTCTTTTCAAAGTGCTGGGGTGGGCACGAATGGGGGCAGTGGAAACCAGCAGCCGCCGCCGGGCGCGCCGCCTGCGCCGGTGTTGCTGCAGCGGAGAGGTTCCGTGTACGGTGCCAATGTGCCTATGATTACTGGTGAGATTTCATGATGTTTTAGGGCCGCAACAGACGAGGGACTTTCGTCCGCGGCGTACAAAAAGTTCACTTACGCAAAAAACAAGTGCGCGGCGGACTTGTCGCGGACTCAACACATATTTATTTAATTATGACGCGCTCAACGCAGAACATACTAAAGGTCCGCCGTGTCCGTTGATACTACGCCTAGACACGTCATATCTATATTTTCGGGTCCCCGGTTCGTGAATGTTCGTAGTCGATCGGGGACTTTTCGTAGGTACGCAGCATTTTTTGTGCACCGAGTGCATACAGTTCTATGTTCACGGCCAACATAATACTGCATACTGTCCATAGTGCGCTAGCTCTAAGACTAAGGGTGCGTCAGACACTGTTCTTCGGTCCCTCCAAAAAAAGCTTGCGGCCAAGCTTCTACCTAGTTAGTCTACCTAAAGGCTCCTCTTCACGATCAGCCTTGATGGGCGATCGTGTGGACACGCGCACGATCACCTGCACGCATTCTTTTGATGTCCTATCGGATTGTCGTCGATCATAGGCCATCATGTCCGATCGTGAAGACGAGCCATAAGGATCTAAGTCGAGTCCTGCACTTGACCTTTGCTCTTTCAGAATTGGTAAACGACAGCAACGTGCAGTTCCTGGACCAGGACGACGACGACGACCCCGACACCGAGTTGTACCTCACGCAGCCGTTCGCGTGCGGCACCGCCTTCGCCGTCAGCGTGCTCGACTCGCTCATGTCCACCGTAAGTCGCACTTAGACTTGTTGTTCTTGAATGTAAGGGGGTTCACAGCTCATGTACCTGGTCCGATCAGTTGGGACTTGGTATATTTCCCCTCGTTACATCAGCCATCCCAGTTCCTGCATATTCGATCAATTCCGCCAACTTCAACAAGGACCTTATTGTGGCAAGCTTTATTTCATTACACACAAAGCCGTTCAAAAAAATTCCACCAACCTACTGCTTCCTTTTAGCATATTCTCTACCGAAAGATTGCCTGGCAGAGATCGCTCTCAGCGACAAGAGCTCGTCATTGTATTCCAACATTACATGCGCAGTTCTATTCTATTCTATTTTTTACGTGTGGGGACGGATCGGAATTTTCACACCGCCACTGAGTAAGCGTATGAGGCCACTAATCCGAGGTGACTTTGTTGGTAGGATTCTTCACGCTTTATTTTCAAGCTTTTCTAATTAATTTTCTTCTGGTTCCCAAGTTCATGTCTATGACTAAAAAACCGCCGAGACAACTCTTTATGATTTTTAAGGATAATTTAAATTTCTAATTACTATAAAACCAGTCTGATCACCTTGTTATCCATTCATATAATTAACTAACTTCAGATTTTGTAATGTAGTCGAATTACTGAATCATTATTTCGAACCTTATCCTTAAATTATTATCCTTATTATGTATTTTATTATGTTTGTAGCAATTGCCTATTTATTTATGCAATCGTAAAACCTGTTAATTCGACCTTCAATCATGTCAGTCGTGTATTTTTGCCCCCTCATTCATACTCGATCCCGTATGTCCGCAGACGTATTTCAACCAGAATGCCTTAACATTGATCCGGTCGCTGATCACGGGTGGAGCCACGCCCGAGTTAGAGCTCATCCTCGCTGAGGGAGCCGGCCTTCGCGGCGGATACTCCACACCCGAGAGTTTAGCTAATAGGTAAGTGCTCCTGTTTACAAGTCAAATATTTTAAAGCATCAATCAATTGTTTAACTGTAGGATAGTCTGAGTTCAACAATTAAAAAAACATGTTTTAGATCGTCCTGAAACATCCTATCGACGTTCAGATATATCTGATTCCGGCTCGAACTTATCTGAAACCGAAGTCAGTGTATGTAATGTCATTTTGACTGAAGCAGGCGCATATTGATACTGTTCGATACCTCGGGGCTGAAAGGCGACCAACGACACGACTTTTCAGGAAAAGCACGAAACGAAATTCAGTTTTAGCGCTACTTAAATGTAAACTGGGAACAAAGTGCTTACAATTTTCAGTATTATAACTACAAATAGTTTATTGGCAGATTAAACAGTACTGCAACAATAAAGTAAACTTATACTATAGACCTGTACAATTAGGTAACTATACAATGTTGCCTGGCCCTCAAACTAGGTCTAACCTGAGAGCCAGGAATCACGAATTTCTCTACGTGGAATATACAGATCGAAAGAGAATGAAAAACTGGTGGTGTGAAAATGCCGTTATGACCTTTGATCCCCGATGTTCAAAGTCAATTTCATGTGTGCAGGGACCGGTGTAGAGTGGGCCAGATATCACTCTACGATGGGCCTCTAGCGCAGTTCGGCGAGGCCGGAAAGTACGGCGACTTGTTCGTAGCAGCTCTACGCGCCTACGGCATGCTGTGCATCGGATTGTACCGGTTTCGAGATACCTCGTCGTCTTGCGACGCAAGCAGCAAGCGCTACGTCATCACAAACCCGCCTGATGACTTCTGTTTGCTGCCCACTGACCAGGTGAATCTTCTTAGAAATGTTTACAAATAACTGAAGTAAATAATCTTTTTTTAAATTGAAATTCACACCTCCAGTTTGTCCACGGAAAATCACGTGACGCTAGCGAATTTAAATTTCAGTTTTTCTAGATTTCTTGACTAGTTCAAAGATATACAGAATCATGGATACATTATAATCATAACTCTTGCCGTTTATTCTTTTGAATCGAAATCTGAGTTTTGTATTTGTTTGTTTTCTTTATTAAAATGTAAATATTAGTTGGTTCCAAAATGAATTAAAACTATTCCGATTCGTGATATATCTTTTATTCTCTCACACACATTTTCTGCAACACTAAATCGTCCACACACATCACTAAACGTAACATTTGTGGCAGGTGTTCGTCCTAATGCAGTTCGACCCGGGCGTGGAGTACCGCTCCAACCGGCGCGCGGGCTCCGCCACCGGCAGCGGCGGCAAGGACGACGCCTCCTGACTATTGCTGTGCAGCGCCCTCACCGACGGACCCTACTCCTACATATAGGTCGCTAGGAAAGGGCCCGTCGCCACAACACCACGACAATCCTCCCCTTTAGCGCTAGCGCAGACAGCGAACAGTACGCGGCATACTTTTTTGATGACATAACGCACACGGCGTACTAAAGTATCGCGTACAAAAAGTCCCCTGGACAACAACGAACACTGGCACAAAAGTGTCGATTCCCCCGAAAAATATCACGCGATCTAATTAATGTAAGTCGTGTGCGTTGAGATTGTGAAATGTCCGCCGCGTACTTTTGTACGCCACGGACTGAAGTCCGTCGTATGCGTTGGCCCTTACCCCACAACAATTCTTTATCCCCTTTGTTCTCCAAAATTGTGTTCGTTTTCGTAATCTCCAGTTTGGTTTCACAAGACACTGCACTGCAATTTTACACTTTAACTCAAACGCACTTAGAAGACTCTTAGTGAACGGTTTTGTTCCCCTTTTTGTGCTAAATCTATAGGGAATTGTTAAATTGTGGTGTTAATTTGTCACTTCAAAATTGTATCAGTTGTCTTTCTTACGCCAACGTCGTTGTCGACCTTGTATTAGATATACATTACGGCTAAAAATATCTAGACTTAGACGGCTAATGTAGAAATAGCCACGCTTCTTGACTAGAATTAGGACTAACTGCAACTAGTTAAGTTAGACCTTTGATCAAGTGGCACGACTATTTCGCAATTAGCTAGCTAATTCTGGGCGAACAGCTTCAACTATCAGTCAACATATAAATTGAATTATTTATTTGAAAAGTTACAGAGGATTTTCAAAGAAGAAATTCAATTATCATTTAGTTTATCGTGCAAAGGTCGATGTTACGAGTACATTCCTTGCTTATTTCCCGACGTTGGCGTGATAACGTGGCACGGCCACCATATTCGAGACACCAAACTACACTGGAACGACGATGGATATATACAGGGCGGTCTCAACCTGAAGTCAAAATATTTAAGCCTTAGAAACGCTTTCGGTGTTGCTATAGCGCTAAAAAATTAAAATGAGCTATGTTAATGATCTCTAAATAGAGACTGATTTAATGTGAATCTATTTTATTTCCCTCTGTATGTATCTATCTGTTTTATATTTGAAGCACACTGCACATTTGGTTAAGTTTTCAACAAGGTCAGATTTAAATTCGCAGACATTTTCACTTCATTACGATGCGATGGTGTAAGTAAATTACGGTGTAATTACTTTGATGGAGGTATTATAAAATGCTCAATATAAAAGGACCTTTTAAACTTTTAATTGCATGATCGAGTCATTCAACAAACGACTTAAGCTGCACTTTCGTAGTTTTAACTTTTTTTCTATTAGAACATCCATTCCTTATTCTGTAGTGTACTTTCGAGACGCCATTTCTTCAAAGCTAAAACTTAATACTAAGCATTTAAGTTATTCATCGACTGATCAAAATATTGTTAAGCACTACATGAACCTTCACTTAGATTATGTTACTATATTATGTTAAGCAACTTTATGATTAATTTTATTTTTTGTTGTTATATTTTCAATGAATTCACATTGGATTCCACATTTATTTAGCTTTAAGATTATATTTCTTCTAAATTATACGCACGTAGGTATGATAGTAGCCCATACAGTTCCATTGCTCATTGTTTTCATATAAGTTTTTTTTTAAATTAGTTTTATATTAGAGGATAGATACACTGGTGATGGTACAGTACATCAGTATCGTTCATATTTTCTGTGCGGATCTGATAAGTACTAAAACCTACAAGATCTGTACGCAAAATATCAACCTATTACTTTATCGGCGTTTTAGTTATATCACCTCACCTTTAGTGCCACATTTTGTTTATTTTTTTATAATAAACTTTATTAAATTTTATTTTTGTTTTTATTTACTTTTATTTTTTACATATTTTCCTAACGGGCTGGGGATTGTCAAAGTGAACGTGAATTCGGCGCTGCACATAACAAATAATATAGGAACTGAAACAAATTATACGAAAACAATCTTAAAATGCCATTGCGTGTACGATAGGATCCGAACGGATGGTGGCGACGCGTGGGACGCGAGTGAAGTGTAATATTGCTGTAAATGTGTGATATTATTTTGGAATCGTCGTTGTTATTATGAAAATTAGGGCTTTTGAAGCCTGCCATGTATCTAGTGTTAACTCCGGGTGCTTTGACGATTGTGGACTCTTCATAGTCTATGTTCATTGTTTTAGATAAGGTACAGCTTTAACCTACTGCATTGGGTAAAAATATATTCGACTAACTGAAATTTGAACCAAAGTGCAGTTGGTTAGAGTTCCTTTTTAGAATTTACTAGGTATTAGTTATTCACCTCACGATATTAGATATTCATTCTGGAACGTAACGCAATAATTTATTACTAAATCAGCATACAAGATGTTTGATGAACTCTAGCATATACCCCTTCAAACTCTGCAAGCGTCACTAGCACGTAAATAGCACGAAATAATTTAGAAAAATATATCAAAATATTATAAATACCTCAGAAAACTGATAGTGATTAATTGAGAATTAAAAATTTATCAAACATTTTGTACATAGTCACCTTATATCATGTAGAAATCATTTCATCGTTCGATATAGATTAGGCAAAGCCGGCCTTAACTACAACTAGTGTAAGAATGGGTGAGTGAGACCCCGAGTGTTCCGTGCGTGGTCCGATAACAAACACATATAGTATGTAAAGGAATTGAATGCAAACCTACTGCCATATTTTTGTAAACTCAATACATAACCCAAAGAATTCCACATCAAGAGTACAAAAAATATTGTGTGGACATAAAATTTCAGAGTAAATCTCTGGCCATTTTATTTCAAGTGTATGTGGAGTGTGGGATCCAATTACTTTACGTAATAAATGAAAAGGACGCCGTATTCAAAAAACTCAGCGTAGATTTAGGATTTTAGTAAAATACCACAAAATCGTAAGCCCATGTTTGTCACTAAAACCACGTAAATATCAATGTGTAAATTTGGTAAATTACAGCAATATCTCCTTATTTTTTTAGTTATTAAAGAATAGGTAGTCATAATGCCATTAAAAGTTGTAAAAAATTTGTGATGGTTGTGCACGATAGATTTAATTGTAATTCTAACTAATCGGTCTGTCCAAAATTATTTAATTAACTTGGCTTATTCGGCCAAGCGTGACTTGGCTCGGGGCAAGTATGGAGACCACCTCAGACCTGTAGGTAGTGACCTGAGCTTTCCTCTCGGACTAGAGACCGTGCATGTCACTAAGCCCTAGACGCCCGCCAATAGGTACCTAATATTTAGAGTACCGCATCCAAATCAATTTTTAAATTTTTTAGATAGAATGTTGTAAATAGTCAAATGTAATTTTGTATGTTACGTAAGAATTTTTCAAAGTACATCTCCTTTGCATTAAATAGAAGGCTACGGCTACATTAAAGTTTATATTCAATACTATCGTGTGTAGATTGTTGTGAACTAGGCTTCTATGTCACTGTATGCTAGTTAGGTATATAGTTCAGACGTTTCATTGTAAAAATGTAAAATACATGCTATTATTTTGGATTAATATGAATGTTAACTAAGATTAATATTAAATGACGATTTTTCCTTTAATATTTTTATACAGCATTACAAATATTTATCGCAATTAAAAGTTTATAGAGGTGGGTCAGTGTGCAATTTAAAATAGTGTTTAAATTTGTATAATCGCCTTAACGAGAGAGAATATAGCCGAGTCCTTCTGTGTGTGTTTGCTTGAGGTCTAACTGTCACTGTTGTATTGATTACGTACCGTACGTACGTACGCGTTGTGCCGTGCACGAGTGGTATGCGCCCTACCTTTAGGCTTTACATTATTAACGAAACGACTTTTACCAAGCGATTTATAATCCGCAAAAAAAATGTCGCCTTTTTTACAAGAGCTATTAATTAATTCCTTTTAGTTCTATCGATATAGGTATAGGACACAACTGAAAAAAATTACCGTAGTTCGATAAGGAATTAATGAATAACCCAATCAATTTCCGAAAACACTAGGCGTTACACCAACGTACAGTCGATCACAAGCTATAGTATACCGTCAATAACGTCAAAATTTGAGAATCTGAAATGTATGATACATTTTGGGTAGGTTGACCAGTGGTCGACTGTACAACGGTCAATGCAATACAAGTGTTTGGGTACCCATGTATAGCCTAAAGGTACGGTATAGAGACGGCGTGAAGCGTGAGTGGCATAGGACTACTAAATTGTTGCTAGATGAGTCCCGTAGCTCAATTAATCGCATGAGTGCGATTGAATCGCCAACGCGCATGCGCCAAACATTACATACAAAAACGACGTTTATAGAGACATAGTTTTCAACAAGGCTGGGCAATTGAGGGTATAACACTTTTTTCTAACGAAAATAGGAAGGTCGTGATACTGAACAGCAAACTATAAACTTACTAATAAGATTTGTTGATAACATGATTTAATGCTTGAATAGATAAAAGGTATGACGACAAACTTTATAACGAATTGTAGAAAAAAATTAGGGACTGCAAAATACTGGACGCATAAAAGTTTTCTACGATAAATTACATAATACTGCAGTATTTCTTATTAAATCCGGTCCAACACCATTAATTTTAAAAAGACAACAAAAACTTAATTCATACATGATAGAAGGCGTACAAAAGTCCCCGGAGAACCACCGACACAAGGAGACCGTACCGAACAAAAGTTCGCGGGAGTCCCTCACAAAGAAGTAAAACTTCGCATTAACGCTCATGGTGGACCTTCAATCCGCGATGAGCGCTTTCGAATGATATCACCGCCTTGAGCAAATTAAAAAATGTCATGTGCGTTGAATCCGTGCGTGACAACTCCGTCGCGCACTTTTTCTCGTCTAAATACATTTTGTACGCCACGGACAAAAGTCCCTCGTCTGCGTTAGCCCTTATGCTTCCTATCTCTGATTTTACACTTCAATTAAAATTTCGTACAACGAAAAACACCGTAAGTATACTCTCTAAAAAGTCTATACCCTCAAATAGTACCCACCCTTCGCAATAATTCCGTTTGCTGACACGCTATAAACGTATCTGTGCAAACGCACAAACTTATAAATATAATCATGTTTAGTTATGTAACTTTAAGTAAGGCATTCGTCACTTTAAAGTTAATTTCAGTGTTGTCTTAGTTACTTTATCTACTTATTCAACTATGTATATCTCTCACAAGTTACGAATACATTTTTATTATCGTGTACACGTACTAGATCGAAATTAAATGAACACTAAGGGCCCATTCAGTATACCACCGGAACGATCAGCGCTGACGTTGGTTGGACGAAGCTGTAATTTATAATTTATCGAAGTAAATGTAAGAACTACTGCAGTGCTCTGATGATACTTGACAGCTGATCTGTTGCTGTTCGGTGGTGTACTAATCGGACCCTGATAAATGCCTATTCGCAAAGTCTAGTAATTCCATTTATGTGTGCATTAAAATCCTAGTATTTACCAACATTGTTGACTATTGCTAATAGCTTGAGGTTGTTAACGTTTTTAGAACGGAATGGTGAATTTTTCATGTACTATATACGTATATATAAAAATCTTAAAAGCTCTATAATACGAATGTTCGCTAGACCTTTTTTGGAAGCTGAATGCCATCTTATCGTGTTGTTACACATAGTCCTCTCTTTATTAAAGTAGTATCAATATATAATGATGGCTGTGAGGTAAATAATTGTAACAATTTAAATTTATATTGTGTAAATGAAAAAATAAAAATAGAATCAACGTGGAACGCTCTATCGCAAACGGTCTGGCGCAGTAGTCTTCGCGTTTTGTATTGGCACTGTAAACACTTTATGGTTTAAAGTAATTTTCAAAGGATCTAGTTATACATTATATAGATAATATCAGAACAACTATTTTCTACGTTCTCCTTCTACATTTACCAATTAATCTCATGGTTTTCATACCGTTACAGTCAGTGCCAAAACAAAACAAAACTAATACATATTTTTGGTAATTTTTAATTGGCGAATACGTCATAGATCGCGGGTTGCCATACAAAATTAACTTTCGACTTTAAAAATTTAATTTCAGTATATTGTATTTATTTTTAAACTGATAATTAATTACAGATTATGAATAGGATAAAATAAATATGGGGTAAATTCTCTTTTAAAACTAGTTTTTTGAGCTTTGTTTTCACATTTTCAACTAGGTATTTTGACAAAAATCGTTGGCAACCCAAACTCACAGCTTTCTGCAACTGCTCAAATTCCAGCATAAACCCCATAATTCACCGCTTCTAGATAACCATTTAACAGTTTATACCACCGTTTAATGCATGTAAAGTAATATTACGTTTCCTTTGAGCCCATGTTGCAGTCTTAACAAACACATTACCCTCCTTCGGCAGTCGGGTAAAAACATCATTGTCAAACAATATTGTCTTCTCCTTTCATGTTAGCCAGGTGTTATAGTGAAAACATTCAGCAATATTTTATCAGGTGTACCAATCATAAATATGTGCTATATACTATATGGAACCTTGTCACAATAAGTGTATGCTATGATTCCTTGACATTCGTACGAATGTGTCAAATATATGTTAAAGAGGTTTACCCGCTTCTGGCGCTTACACGCGCTATCGGCGCATTCCATGCCGCTACTCCCCGACCCCTCCCTCCCCAGTGACGTCCTAAGCCGAGGTCCTAGTCTAGTTTTTAAGTCCTCCTCCCGGCTGGAGCGCACTTAGCGCTCGCCCCAAAAACCCCGGTGAAGCTGTAAAGGTCATTAGAACCAACAGCAATTATCAGTACGAAAAAAAAAAGAGACAAAGTACTAAGAGGTAAAGCCTGATGTGTTGTCCACCTACACAAAAAAATGTTGCTCTTCCACTCGAAGAAATTAATTTTGTTCATAAGATGTCAATTGTTCACACTCTGTATAAGACGTGAAAAACGAAAAAGTGTTTGTTAAGATTGGCAACACAGCAAGGGAAGTGTAACATTGCCCGAATGTTCGAAATGTATCACACCACGAGAACAAATTATTTAATATTGTTGATGTTGATTGTTAATAAATGCAAATAATGTAAATATCAAAATAAATTCTGTATTTGTATTTGAAAAACAGTTTTTAATGATAACCCTACCTAATATTTTAGTTTTTAATGATAACCCTACCTAATATTTTAGTTTTTAATCATAACCCTACCTAATATTTTAGTTTTTAATGATAACCCTACCTAATATTTTAGTTTTTAATGATAACCCTACCTAATATTTTAGTTTTTAATGATAACCCTACCTAATATTTTAGTTTTTAATGATAACCCTAATATTTTATTTTTTTATTTTTCTTTACATCCTATTATTATTATATATATTTTTTCCATATTGTTATGATGCAAGTGGGTTATGTTGTAGAACGATGTTTCCGGAGACATATACTTTGCCATGACGCCAGCTAGTTGATACTTAGCGTCATGCCTCCGCGTATGCTCCTACTACTCACGCATGAATATAAAAGTATAGTTAGGGAGCAAGTATAGTTATTATATATAAATATAATATATAAGAATAATATAAGAGAATAGAAAGGTAGATATGTGTTATGCAAGTGTTAGTACTTTAGGGGTTTTAAAAATTTATTTGGAAAGATGGGGGACAGTGTGTGGGGGGGGGGGGGGGGGGGCTCATTAAAGCCCTTCAGCTGCTTTACGATTTCCTCAATGAGCGCAATGTAGGAGGACATCCTATTATTCAGCAGCATCCGAGGTTATATTAAAATTTTGGAATGAAAAATGGAGTTAATTATTAATTATTTATTTATTTTTCTTTGAGATCAAGAACATTGTTAACGTAAAACTCACATTATTATGTACCTATAAGTAAGTACTGTATCACCAAAAAAAAGAAATTAAATAAATATTAATTAAAACAAATTCAGATATACCTACATGTATACAATAAATAATCAAATAGGTAGTAAATAATAGTTACAGGGCGATTCAGGGCCAACGCAGATGACGGACTTTTGTCCACGGCGGACAGCGCCGGAGGTTCGTCAGTGTCCGGGGGACTTTTTGTTTGCCGTGTGTGTGCATTGTATCATACAATCCTATGTTGTCCATTTTCACGGACTAAAAGTACGCTGGGTACTGTCCTTCGTCTGTGGTGGCCCTTAAATCAACAACTGAAAAACTACTTCTGGACCTTAGATGAAAGAAAAAATAGTCTCCCGAGCGTTTCTTCATTTGTGGACAATCTGTTAATAATGATATACCCCATGAAACAATTATTTATTCAAACTACTCCGGAAACAATTCAGGTTTACGTTTCAAAATATTCGAGTACAGTAAATTAAATACCAAATGCAAAAGAGATGCTTCTTCTTCAGGTCCTGGAACGCCTATAATATACTTGTAGGTACATACTACCACTACACTCAACTTTGCCGTGACGATTTGACAGGGAGTCTAGGTGTGCCACGGCGACGGTAATACCGATAAACGGTAATAGTAAACGGAAATATAAAAGCGTCTCCATACAGTTCCATACATTTTGCTTCCCTGTTAAATCGTGACGGTAAAACGAGCCGTTACCGTTCAAAATTATAAAAGCAGCCATAGGTTGCCGCCACCGCCCCCGCAACGTGGATGATAAAATCGTGGACGTCCACGATATTAGCGTGGACGGTAACGGCACGGTAATCATAAAAGCGCCCAATACCAGAATTCAAACTTATTCGGATGTTGGGTATTTTAATAGTTTCATTATGTACTAAAGTGGTACTGACATAGGTATTTTTGCGACTAGTTTTGCCCTAACAATAGTTGTAAGTTTAATTTCAAATTGTTCGTTTATGTCCATTTGATCCACTATCCCAAAAAGTCCACTTCCCGAAATATTTATGTGGGTAGGTATCCATAGTCATCGTGAACCAGAACCCTACTAATGAATCTATTTATTTATTTACTTCTAAACCCGCATTTGACCTCGATCTCGCCTGATGGTAAGCGACGATGAGGTCGACGATGGTGCATGCGGGTCCAGTAAATGCCTATTCACTCTGGCCTTGAAGATCCCAAGGTTGTAGGTTTCGGGAAATACAGACGCCGGCAGGCTGTTCCATTCCTTAGCCGTTCGCATAATGAACGAAGAAGCAAATCGCTTCGTACGAGCAGAAATGAATAATGAATCTCCACCCACATTAATTACTAACTTATTAGTTTTACATAATATTTCACGTAACATAACCAAAATAACTAACAAAATGTACCATTGACTAGAGATCACAATATTTAAAAAAAACTAAAGATTGGTCAGTAACTAACTTTAAAGCAAGTAGAGAAAGAGTTTCCTGTGTTTTTTTAAATTATTTTATTGCTTTCATATTCAAGAAAGGTACAACTTTAAAAGGAAGTCACTGACAGTCAGTAGCATGCTAGTAAACATCCATGAATCCACATCCATCTTCATTAAATGCCCCTTCCCTAGATATCCCTTTCTAGTTCTAGACTTAAGGAAGCCTTATTGAGGACATTTCTTGCAACTCATGGTGAATGTAAAATCTATGAGATCATTATTACAAAAATAAAATGTGTTTCACTAACCTAGTAGTTCGAGGCTGCATTTACTCCTGTCAATAATGTTTCTAAGGTCACTCGTGCACTTCACAATCCACTTTTCGTGTAAATCAAACTTCAAACAACATACACGCCGCTTCAAGATATTTTCAGCAAAAACTCTGGTTACAACTAAGATTTGATCTACTATCTTCATCAGTTTATGTCAGAAGCAAAGCTCTAGTGCCTTAGCCGATCTAATTGGTGCATACCTTTCGAACTCTTCCTTGATTTCATGTGTTTCTTTGCAGAACTAATAGACGACACCTTTTTTTTCTCTTCCTCTAACAACAGGGGCGGTAAGGACACCTTCCGGATACTGTACTGATATGACGTACCATTTGGCAACTTCGACACCTCATTTTCAGCGACATCTGAAGAGCACAAAGGCTCTAATCTCGCCAAATCTCTGTGTCTCGCAGTCAGCACTCTACTGCTAAGCATTTTATTACGTTCAGAAGCACTCAGGGCTATATTTCCAAAATTTCTTGTATCCAAAGAAACAAAAGACTTTGCGCTATTCCTATCACAATTTATAGACGAATCCGGTCTCGAATTTCTCATCCACCGCGAAGATGCCATATCGGACTTCAAAATGGATGGGTTCTGCCTCTTCCTATGTGAGGGGCTACGTATGTGAATCGGTGTGATATGCAGTAAAGAGGAAAACGTATCTGGTATATCGAATTCATCGTAAGTTGGGAAGAATGTTACCTTTTCCCGTGAGAGCTTCGGTTCAGGATCCTCGGCAATTGATACTCTTTCTCTGGATACCTTGGGTTCACATAGGTTCTCGCATATGGAGGCTCTTGGCGAATTCTGCGGTGTGACGTCGGTACTGCTCTGGGACAATCGCTCCTCGCTTTCGCTAAACTGCTCATAGTCACTGTAGTGTATGGCGATAACCTCGTCGTATTCAATTGGTCGATAGCCAGTCCTCTTTTCCGGCAATGGTATGGCCTTGCCAACAATCCTGGAAAATCAATAACATTTCAATTATGTATTGTGAAGGTCAAATGTATCTGTTAGGACTCTACACATTAACCAAGGTCAATTAGTCAATTTCGATTCCCATTATTTAAAATGTAAACGCAAATGTTTCCATACCTATAATAATTTGTATGGGTAATTTTCTGTTCTTTTAGAAGAGTGTCTGTGGCGTTGTAGCCTCCCAATCTAGGTCCGCGTTCGAAACTTCGAAACCATGCAATTTCCATGTACCAATGAGATTATCGGTTTTTTCTTACAAGGTACATTTACCGACTGCTCTAATGGTGAAAAAAATATATCGTGAGGCAACCCGCACACTGAGATAACCAGTGTGTGAAATAGGAAAAACAATGTCAGAACAAATCTACCAGGAAATCATTAAAAAATAATTGTAAAAGAACATATTATGTGGTTATTTCCATAGAATTATCACCCCGTCAATGTGGAATACGATTAAGAAGATATTCATACTATGTTTGGACAATAAATATTTAATACTTATGTGATCTATATTTGAATTATTCCATTGTAAAAAAATCTCTAGAAGACCCGTTTTACACGCGTTTCTGCCCTGTAAAATGAGGAACTCTCTTCCACCCGACGTTTTCCCACAGCGCTACGACAAGGGATGCTTCAAAAAGAACGTTAAAAAAGTCCTCTCCCTCCACACTCTCTCTAGCCAATTTATATATATAAAAAAAGAATAAAGTGTAAAGTAAAATAAGCAAAAATAATGTCATAATTAATTTATCTATTTACTGTACAATTAGGTGCCATTTCATATATTTTTACGCTTAGGTATGTTTTCTGTGCAATGTGAACAAACCACTGATCACTAATTTGCATGACAAAAAAGATTACCCAGTTCTAAATAAAGAAGTCTAGCTAGTTCAATTTACTACATACATCTAGTATTGTAATAAGAATGGTAGCTCAGAAGCCAGAACGTCATGTTGGTAATCGGTAAAATAACTCTCTTATGGAAAGTTGTTTGCATTTGTTTGTTTAATATATTTCATTAAAGTTGCATTCCATAACATTTAGAGTGTGTTCCAAAACCAGTTGAAATTATTCACTTTGATAGTCTTACACGTTCCATTGCTTGTGTCAAATATAAGTTTGATTAATTTTCAGCTGTTAACGTGGTAATGGAACATCGATAGTTATCAATGTGAATTATTTCAACTGGTTATGGAACACTCTCTAAGTTAATAGGTTTGATTAAACATCCAGATTATCCCCCTTTTATCATTGTCAAAATCATGAAACGATGTCATTATTACATATGAAACTAAACGATAAAACATGCAAATCGTATATTGCATTACTTTCAGTCACATCATTAATAATATCATTGTATGGTTCTGAAAATGGTAATACCCACATTGATTAGGAGACCTCGTTATTTATTATTTATGCTGTTTATAGCCAGACAAGTTATGATCAGAATGGAATGGCGTGAATTGTAAATTGGTTGTATATTCATTTCTCAATTTTCACACAAAATTTCATATCAGTTTTCTGATCCTTAATACTTAAAACGTACCTAAGTTGTGGATGCAAGGCGCGCCACTGCTTGCACTCTTCAACGATCTGTACTCGCATGGACTTCTCTCCGTCCTCATCATACAGCATCCTCTCGATGCGCTCCCACTCGTCGGCCAACGTCTTGGTGGCCTCTGCCGTGCTCTGGCGTAGAGCGGATCCAGCACTGCTGTCGCTTTCCTCGCTATGGAAGTCTGGAGTACCTGATACAAATTATCCCTTCTTAGTTGTATGCCCCATTGAGGCCATGAAAAATCTAAAATAGATTTTTTTTGGAAATAGCAGTTTAGAATAACTTTTTTGGCAGATTTAATGGGGTGGTTTTGATTGACACTGGTTACCTCGGTGTGCAGGTTCATGATGTTTTCCCTTGCTGTTAGAACAGCCAGTAAACGTATGTAAGTATTTTTATTATAAAACAAAAATAAATAATTTAAAACTTACATATTCAGTTCACTTATACCACAAAATTGATATGTAACAGAAAAAAGGCTTCGCTCTCTTCTTTCATTCAATCATAAACTGCATAGCCCTGAACTGGACTGTCAAGGAAGCTCAAGCCCATGTCAGTGATGTGTAATGAAGGAGCGCGGCGTGTGATTGTGCTAGTTCCTCACGCCAGAAAGTAGTAAGAGCTTCTCACTACGGACTAACTATTGTCTAACCACGGACAGGACGATAGAGGCTCGGAGCTAGATTTAACACCTTATTCATTACACAAACTTTCATATGCCTTAAAAAGATTTTATAAGGTTTCTGGTCGGGAAAAATTTAATTCGGATCATCAACCCGAAAGAAGTAGGTACTAACCAGTCTCACTTTCCGAAAAGAAATCCGAGAAAGGAGTGCCAGCTCTCTCACCACCGTTCACGATGTACGGATTAATATCGTACGAATAACTCAAGTTCCTGTTCAGCAGACCACTGGTTTTCGCCGACAACGGGGGCAACTCCTGTCCACAAGTGCGGAACCCGAATTTCTGCTGGTTTATGTTCGGTAAACAATCGAATTTACAAATATTCTTTTCTCGCGCTGACAAGTAATTTCGAGCAGACATAATCACTATTTTAAAAGGACGGACACTTGTTCCCCCACTCCCATAGTTGCTAAAAGCACAGCGCTGTAATTTTAGTTTCTGCGCAGTAATTTACGAAACAATTTAATGAAAAGTTTGGAAATAAAAATCAATCAATCAATGCAAGGAATGACAAACGGATGAAATGTGAAATGTCAAACATCATATGTCAATCAACTTTTTTTTTAATATTTTGCAGCCTTGGATTCAACTCTTTTGGTAGTACTAGAGATATACAAGAAATACTCACAGAGTTATCATATCAATATAATGTAATATAATATTTGATTTCTGTTGAAATACTATGGTATAATACCATTAAAAATGGCAATCGCAACCGCAAAATACTGCATGACATGCTGCAATATTTATATTTTTTATATAATATGATAGTATTTGTTGAATGATGATAAAAGCAATGATTTGTTACCTTCTCTGATTCTGAAACGGTATAAAGAGCGAATACCAGAACGCGAGGCCTGCCACCAAGACGCTGGGTCGATGACATCCATACGGACACGATACGGAGGACGGGATTAGATCATATACTCTAATCTGTGGATTGGATGGAGCGGGCTCAAGATCGCCGGAAATGGAGGAGACGACGCCTTTATCCAAAGCTGGATAGAAAATGGGCTTAATCTTAGGCTTAAAATGTAGAAATCTAATGGAGTAGGCCCGAGTTAACATTTTTTTTAGTACGATATCTATAGTTTAAGTTAAATTATAATTAAAGTAGGTAAGTAAAAAATAAATTAACCTTAAATTAATTAAGTGTCAATTTATTTAAGTCAATAGATCACCTCTATTAGACATCAGCTCATCATTCAGTATCAGCTGTTGTCAGTGTTTTGTTTTTTTTCATTTTTCGTTTGCGTCAGTGTGACCATATGTGGCAGGATCCTGCAATTTTGGCAAAATTGACCCCTAAATTTGACGTTTGGCAGTTTCTGTGGACGTTTTCATAATTCGCCTTCAAATTCATAAAGTGCCGTCGCGAGATAATAAAATAGTATAGAAAGGACTCAGTGGAAACCTGGGGTACGTATATTGCCAAGCCTGTTTATCTACGATTTAGAAAAATATACATGTGAAATATGTATACGTATAGTGGTATAATAAATATCATACACAGTATTTTTTTAATAAGTGCATATTGTTACAGTTCCTTACATAACGCAATAAATAATTTTCAATTTCATTTCAATTCCCGTTTTGATTACCCCGCATCCTTCATCCTCCACCTTTCTCTGCTTCGAAACGCTGTCTCTCTTTCACCCACTCCTGCACCCTGACTGTCTCACATACCTACCAATCGGCAGTCGCAGCGATATATATATATTAGTTTATTCAAGTGAAATATTAAAAAATAATTGCTTCACAGAAATTAGAAAAATTCCTTTCAGCGTTCGATATACAAAAGTTGAGCGCTACGAACGTCTTGTCACGCTCACACATGTAATATGAGCGAATGTGATAGGACTAATGTCGAATTCGACATTCCACCACGAGAATCGCCGTCCTGGTGTGAAATTTACTCAAATGATGTTTTATTTAGTATTTGTAACTGGCAGTTTTTGGTAAGTTTTGACGAAAGTTTTTGCAGGCTTGCCATTTCAAAGTTGGTCACACTGGTTCGCAACTCAAACGAGTTGGTTGAGGAGGAAAATCAATTTCCTAAGAATCTCACCTTTCTGTTTCACTGTATTTATTTATAGTAAAAATAATAAATACAACAATGTCGCAAGTTCTTACGAAAAGTGGCGATAAGGAACAAGATGAGGTACCTATTGTTTTTAATTCATAAAAGTGTAATAGGACAACTCCCTACATTAATCTACTCGTGTTTATCATTATTTTTGCTAATCTCCATATCAATAGGGTAGTGTAGCTAACATAAAATTCACACACACACAATTTATACCTTGGAATCATACTATTTATAATGTAGGTAAGCCGAATAATATTAGCCTGACTGCTTGCTTTTCTTTTGTAAATTAAATAAAAATGACGCAATGCGCCGTCTGCGGCTCTAGTGGCTTTGATTCCATTGTATACCTTTCATATGTATATAGAAACAAGTTCTAACGAATTTATTTATCAGTATTAGATTGTTAATGTGTCCATTCTGTTTTCTTAATCTATGGATGATTTATAGCGCGCCAACTATAATGGGTCTGGGGGTCTGCATATCATATCACAGTTATAAAGATCTAGTATGGAGGTTATTCTTATCAGTATGTTTGAGTAATTTGATCGACACAGACCACAAAAACACCTATACCATTTGAAATTAAAATCAATTAAATTATCTTTTTTTATCGTATTTCTGTCTTGTAGTTTTATTGTGTAATAAATAAAGTTATAATTAAAATACCCATGTGTATAAAATAAAATGATAACTATTTTAATTAATATTATTCAGAATTAACTATCAAAAATAAACTATCAGTCATATCATAACATAATTAATATTAGTGAACATAATAAAATTGTTACCAGTTATAAAAATGAATGCACAAAACTGTTTGGAGGTAAGTTACTAAAAAAAAATATTTCACATTTTATATCTGTTTTATTGGGCATCAAGCAAAATTAAACAACTGAACTTTTATTGCTGTCTCCACTGCAATACATATCACCAACAACAGGAGATGGAGTGATTAGATTGTAAAATATAGAAGATTATTTACTAGTCTGAAATATTTCACATTTTTCAGCTTTCGTAATTTTGAGATTAATGGTGGGAGGGAATGGGCTCTTTTTTCATATTTTTAGCCATCATAAGACAAAATCTATGGCACATAACTTAACCCTTGCATATGACACCCTACTTGCCCCGCTTTCTGATGACGACCCCCCATTTTAGATCTCATTTTGGGTTAAAAATAAAATGAATTCCAATCTTTTACCTAGGATAGATGCGGGCAAGCAAGTGCTACAGTTTGTGCAAATTTTTTAGTCTATAGCATTAGTAGTTGCCGAAGAAAACATCCATAACATACACACGGATGGACACAAAAGTATCTTCATAAATAAGGGTTCCTTTTTTACAGGCCATAGAAAGCTACTAATAAGATTTTTTATTATTATTTTGTAAGCTAGTAGCAACTATCTTATTAATTTTATATTTGTTTCATATTTTATTTATTTAAATTAGTTGCTAATAAGTCAACAATGAGACATTCCCTTTGTGCTAGTATATTTAATTTTTAGTGTAAGATATCTCAAACAATATGTATGTATTAATATTTCTCAAACAATATTATGTATTAATATTTCTCAAACAATATGTATGTATTAATATTTCTCAAACAATATGTATGTATTAATATTTCTCAAACAATATGTATGTATTAATATTTCTCAAACAATATGTATGTATTAATATTTCTCAAACAATATGTATGTATTAATATTTCTCAAACAATATGTATGTATTAATATTTCTTAAACAATATGTATGTATTAATATTTCTCAAACAATATGTATGTATTAATATTTCTCAAACAATATGTATGTATTAATATTTCTCAAACAATATGTATGTATTAATATTTCTCAAACAATATGTATGTATTAATATTTCTCAAACAATATGTATGTATTAATATTTTTTATTTTATTATCTTTTTTTTAGAAAATCCTAATGCCATATACATACATTCAACAAGTACCAGGCAAGCAGATTCGCACGAAACTAACGTCTGCTTTCAACTACTGGCTCAAGATCTCTGATGAGAAGCTCCGTGCCGTGGGCGAGATTGTCCAGATGCTGCATAACTCTAGTCTATTGTGAGTATTATGTTGTTTTAATATTAACATATTTTTATAAATTGCTGTTCCGTGGTTCTAACCAACTGAGCTATCATAGCTCATCCAGCTGGCTTCAAATTAGTCAACCCTTCTTATCTTATGAAAGGGGGCCGGAATAATCCCAGCGGCACTTCGACCCTTGAGGATCTTTTGTGCCTACCCCATTTTACACACTGGTCATCTCAGTGTGCAGGTTTACTCACGATGTTTTCCTTCACCCACCGTTAGAGCAGTCGGTAAATGTACGTAAGTCTTCAAAAAATACGAAAAACTCATTTGTAAAAATACTCACTATTCAGTTGGCATGACATAAGGACCAGTTAAAACTAGCTATCTAATTGATGTTGGTTAAACCCTGGCACAGAGTCTGGAAATCAATTCTCAGAGACTGAGTCATGTCCTTTACAATGTCTATGCCTACTAATTTAATTCCATATGTTCACCATGTGAATGGAAACCTCACAATAAGACGCCGCATTTAGACATTGCATCATGCATAGTAATAAACTTCGCCAGTGGTTCCTAAACTGTGATAGCTAGCAAACGCGCTGCACGTAGCTGATTATTTTAGGTTAATAAAAATACGTTAGCCATTATTGTTTATTGAACAGGCTTAATAAAACCTGCACACTGAGATAACCAGTGTGTGAAATGGGAAGGCAATGGCAAAACCAACCCATTAAATCTGCCACGAGAGTCGTTCTATGTGATTAATTCCTTAGAATGATCACGACCCTCAGCAATGAGGAACACGACTTAGAAGAAGATGGAAAACATACGTAATGAAGAAATTCATTTTAGCGCCACTTAAAGTTCATAACTGAAAGTTTGGAAAGCTTTAGACTACACTACAATGTTGTTCACCGATTGTTGGATCTGTTTTGGTAAGCGGAACCAAACAGGAAAACTGAAAAACATATTCTATGAATTGAATTCCTAATCAGTGTTTCTAAGATTTTAAGACAAGGAAACAAATATATTAATTTAAATTTAGTTTAATGACATTCCGCCACTTGCTGCTTAATACGTGAGTTGATAATGTCAGAGCGAATATCATCACGGCGTTTTAGATAATGTCTCCAAGATAAACTAGAGTTCTTTGAACTATTAAATAACATGTCTAAACATTCCAAAAATACCTACATAGTCATCAGATGTTTTAGATGTTTGGGACATACACTCCCCTTCTGCCTGACTAGTGTTTCAGTATCTATAGTCTAACTCAATTGGAAGTGGTTTAGTTCTATTTTCTAAGCCATCTATTGGCTTCTCTTCTAAAATAAAATTCAGAAGTTTCTGGGGATTTAACGGTCGTAACGACTATAGTCTAACTCGATTAAAAACGGTTAATTATTTTTTTTTACAAAATTTAGACAACTGTGAACTCATATGCTTGACACAATACAGTACTTAATATATCGTATAGTATCTTAACAGTAGCTTAAATACAATAATAATATCTCTATAAAGATAAAACAACTTATATACTTATAAATTATATTTTGTTGACTAGCTTACTGCCTCTCTGTATAAGTACAGACAGGCAAGACCCTTGTTGGGTTAAGACCCAACTTTAGACTGAATTTCGACTGCAAAATTGCAGCTTGGATACAGTTTCTGTGCAGTTACATTGCAGTTGGTCCAACTGCACGTCGACTGCACTGCTGACTGCACGCTACTTGCCGCAGTTTGGATGCAGTTCTATTGCACTGACCGCATTTGCATTTGGTCGCAGTTTGGACGCAATCAGCGTGCAGTTGGATCGACTGCAATTTTGCAGCTGACTTTGCAGTCAGTTTGTTAACCCCCGACCGATATTTTCCTTCTCCGTTAGAGCAGTCGGTAAATGTTTTTTATTGGTACTTGGTACTGCAGGGTTTCGAACGAGGACCTCCCGCATAAGGAGTCCGGTGTCATATCCACAGTGCCACCGACGTTTGTTATTAACCTTACTATCGACCAGGATCGACGATATCCAAGACAACTCGATCCTGCGACGCGGCATCCCGGTGGCGCACTCCATCTACGGCGTGGCGAGCACCATCAACGCGGCCAACTACGTCATGATCATCGCGCTGGAGAAGAGTCTGCAGCTCGGGCATCCATTGGTCAGTAATGACATGACAACCTAAGATATAACTCCTTGGCACAAAGGGAAAGGCATCACAAGGGTACGTCATCATACGGTTTGATGCTATACCCTTGTGCTGACCCCGATACCTTGTACTGACGTGAACATCGTGCAATTTGCGTACTAGATATGCCAGGTGAAAAAAGAGCCGTCTCCTTGTGCCATGAACAACACAATCCAGTCTTGTTCCTCTAAGCACAATGCATACTCCTAGAGTTCCTTGGCTCAAATGAATGTGCGCTGTTTGCGACAAAGGTTTCAACAGTACCAAAAACACGAATGGTCAAATCACATATTTTAATGGTTCAGTACATCATCATCGTCATCAGCGTATTAATGTCCCCACTGTTGGGGCACAGGCCTCCCCTTACACAAGGGGGTACGGCCCATGATCTACCAAGCGGACCCAGTGCTGATTGGTGGATTTCACACGCCTTTGTAAACTTTTTAATCTCCTCAGACATGCAGGTTTCCTCAAGATGTTTTCCTTCACCGTTAGAGCAGTCGGTAAATGTGCGTAAGTCTTCGAAAAAATCGGAAAACTCATTGGTACATGGCATTGCATGGTTTCGAACCCGGACCTCCTGCATGGGAGTTCGGCGTTCCACCGACGCCGATGGTTCAGTACGCGAATGACTAAATCAGTAACATATATGTACTTATATGGCATTTTACGTTTCTGGCCATATGCGTTTTTGGTACAAGGCGTTCTCATGACCAACTTCATGAAGCTTCCTTAAAATTCTTGCTTCCTTATGCCTAATTTTATTAAATGGATAGATTCTTTTTCTTAATTGTATTTCTCATTAATGAATTATGAGGGTCGTGAAATAACCAAATAGAATGACTCTCTTGGCAGATTTAATGGAGTGGTTTGCCATTGCCTTCCCCGTTTTACTGCTGCTTGGTAGATTTCACATGACTTCAGAAACTTTTTCTTCCTCAGACATGCAAGTTCCCTCACGATATTTTCCTACACCGTTAGGCTCAATTTACATTGCCTCGGAATGGAATGGAAGCGAATTTTCGCAACGTAATTGTACATGGCACAATGAACTTTATGTCAATTGTATAGCATACAAACTAAATACGAGCCAAATAAGAGGTCGCGCGTCTTCCGGGGAATCCTCGCGCATTCTCGAGAATTCCCCTAGCTACTTTTCTTTTTTGGCTCGTATTTAGTTTGTATGTTACACAATTGACATAAAGTTCATTATGCTATGTACAATTACGTTGCGAAAATTCGCTTTCATTCTATTCCGCGGTAATGTAAATTGAGCATTTGAGCAGTCTGTAAATGTACGTAAGTCTTTCGAAAAAAAATAACTCATTGCTGCATAACTACTTCCCTCATGAGAATTCGGCGTCCAACCATTACGCCACCGACGCTCAAAACTAATCATGTGCGTTTCAATTACCAGGCGACATCAGTGTACACAGAACAGTTGCTAGAGCTGCACCGGGGACAGGGCATGGAGATCTACTGGCGAGACAACTTCCAGTGTCCCTCGGAGGACGAGTACAAACAAATGACTATCAAGAGTAAGTCCTCACAGTCTGGCAGTCTCTGAGGAAAACGTTACCCTGACTGGACTCCATTTATCATTATAGAACCTAGAATTATAATGAGGGATCATTGCAAGTAATTAAGATATTTAATCAGTGATTGCCCCATTTTTATTAACCTTATGTCCGATCTATGTGTATGTCCATAATCAGTGTTTATTGAATTAATACTACGACTACTATTACTTACTATTAATACTACTACTACTAGTCAACTGTTTAATTTAATTTTAATAATTTATATAATATTGAGATTTTAACAATTTATTGAAAATATTTGTATGTCAAACGACGGAGCATAGTGATACCAACTCATTTAAACTGTACACTTACTTATTATTACCTATATTCACGAATAAATGATTGATTGATTAGTAAATACCCCCCTAAAGAGCGTCGGTGGCACAGTGGCTAGGACACCGGACTCCCATGCGGGAGGTCCGGGTTCGACACCGTTCTGTGCCATGTACCAATGAGTTTTTCGTATTATTCGAAGACTTACGTACATTTACTGCTCTGACGGTGAAGGAAAACATCGTGAGGAAACCTGTACACTGAGATAACCAGTGTGTGAAATGGGGTAGGCACAAAAGATCCTCAAGGATCGTAGTGCCGCTGGGTTATTCCCGGCCCCCTATCATAAGATAAGATTAATACCCTCCACTCTAAACTAGTTAGTAGTTGACAGAGAGATCCGTTTCCTTTTTCAGTACATTGTATGCATTTCATTCACTTTCTAGATATGTAACTCTACCTTAAGTTCATGGCTCCTACGAAATTGTCTTTTTTATTTATTGTACAGTCGCGAACTTTAATTTAGAACCTACTTTGACACATAGAATTACCTTGTCATAGTCATTATCATAGTCAAGCCAAAGGGATTAACGCTAGTATTAGATCTCTTTTTCCTAGAGATCTCGATCTCTTCCAACAGTTAAAACTTCTTTTGCTAACTGAAAAATGAAATAACTATGTTGAATATGCTAATACTGTGTCATGGTGTCGTGTGTCACATGTGCTGATCTAAAATAATGACGAATATTTTATTAAATATAGAGATTTGTATAGGCTAGGATATTTATATATGTAAAGTCTTCCAATAATAATATTAAACAATAGGTTAGTTTCCAAGTATCAAATATGAAATGCATTTCTAAAAAATAAAGAAATAGTCATAAATTGATGGTCAAATGTGAAAACAGAATTAAAATTCGTTGAAAAATAAAATAACTACAAGCAATCAAAAATCAGAACGGCAGAAAGAAACGACAATAAGTTTCATGACGTAACTGTTCTCTAGCGCCATACAAGCAGGTCCTGGCTGAATATAAATGCCTGTATTGCTAATAAGGGACAAAGTATCTGTCCAATACTAACTTTAATCATTAATATCTCTGATGTTAGTTGAGATTTCGAAAAACTAATTATAGATCCTTCTTTTGTATGTCCATGTATGTTGAATGATGCAATAATTTTTTTAAAGGTGAATACCGTATTATTACAATTCATTGTCATTCGTACAGAAACGGGCGGCCTGTTCATGCTGGCAATCCGTCTGATGCAGCTGTTCAGCCAGAACAAGTCCGACTTCAGCCGGCTGTCAGCCGTCCTCGGGCTCTACTTCCAGATACGAGATGACTACTGCAACTTGTGTCTGCAGGAGGTAACAGACCATGGAACCTTTTTGGCAAACCTACTTTCCGCCATTTAAAAAAAAAACGCTTTCTGGACAGGACTGGAGCTTGGGGTGGGGGGCATTGTGGGGCAATGCCCTACCTTAAAATTACAATGCCCTACCTTTAAAATATTATCAATGTTTGTACCAAAAAAAATTTGCGTTGCTAACCTACGCCAAAATATACCTGAAACCTTCACTGCCCTACCATAAATTTTACTCTGGATACGGTCCTATTTCTGGGTGATCGATCCTAGCTGGTAGACGAGTTCTGGAGTGGAGACCGCGTTTTTTTTTTTTTTTTTTTTATTTATTAATGTTGTGTACATATTAGGTTTTACTATTTACTAATCTTCGCGCCCTGAAACCAGAAACTGGTTTGTCTGGGCGCTGCACAATCCACTCAATTAAATGAAACACCAAATATAAAAACAACTCAACACATACAAATCAAAAACATGACGGTAGGTAAAAAATAATAATTGATAACGGCAGGTAGGCATCTATCACGGGAGCGCACGGCGCGGCGGCCGACAGTTGCTCGAGAAACCGGTCTTCATTACGTACCTTTTTCATGCATACAGTGTTCCGAGAGAATCGCGTTTTTGTTATAAAGTTTAATTTTGTTTTTTGTTTTGTTTTTCATATATAGTTATTTTTGAATCTTTATGTATTACTATGTGTTTGGGCAAACGTAGTGTGGGACGCCCCACTGCTAGATGGAGCAACGATCTGCGCAAGGTGGCTGGCAGCGACTGGATGAGAAGAGCCGAAGATCGGGCTCAATGGTGCGCCCTGGGAGAGACCTATGTCCAGCAGTGGACTAGAGTAGGCTGCTGATGATCCTAGCTTAAGAGGGTGAGGGTGAGGTTTGCGCGTGAAAAATCGTGAAATTTCGATTGTTAATTTCTTCATATCTATAAATTTTCTGAAAAAAGTAATTTTATGCAAACATTCACTATCCGATAAAGAATATAAAATTTCATTTCTTAATATTACTTTCTTTTGATTTTATGGCGGGAGAACATTTCATGATTTTTCACGCGCAGACACCCTCTTAATAATGGGACATCAACAGAAACATAAAACATCTCTTGACAAATACTCCTAAAGTATCTCTGAACCCAGATATTTGACCCAGTAATCTTACTAAAAAAATGCAACTTTCAATATCAAATATCTGGGGATCAGAGATACTATAGGAGATTTTGATAAGATGTTTTATGTTTCTATTGATGTCTTCTATCGAATTATCAAATCACGGAAAGTAGGTCTGCCAGGCACCATAGTAAAATGTTCCATGGCTTCAAAATTCAATTCAGAATTCAATTTTTTTCTCATATTGTTTCCATTTGATTCCCGTAATTTTATAGGGTGCTAGAAATAGGCCTTCTTCCGTCCCTGGCTTTTTTTTATGGAAAATTCACTTAAGAGTTAGAGGGTTTAGTTTTCGGTGTCAAATGGTACATTTTTTTTTATTAGAAGCAAATGTTTTATGGGAGACATTATGCTGGTTATATGCACCACTTGACACCAAAAACGAAGAAACCCTATTAGGTGAATTTTCCATTAAAAAAAAAGCTAGGGAGCGATGAAGGCCTGTGTTTTAACAAGGAGATCTAATTCGGCCGATAAGAAAGCTGAGGTACTTCCAACATCATACATAATCCATAATTACACACACTACAGATGCACACTTACATCATTACACACTCCCACAAACCTAACACACCCCCACCCATACTCACTCTTACCATTATCTTTACTAAATTCCTTTATGATTAAATTTTCCAGATTCATTTTAGGTTAAGAATATAATTTGTAATTTGCTTGCACAGAAAGTGCGACGGAATCCCGACTTACAAGATACAGGTTTTCGACCTAGTTTGTAAGTCGGAGGTCCTTTTTTGTGTGCCCTGTATAAGTAAATAAAAAAAATCATTTTTTTTTTCAATTATGATGATTTTAACTCTAAGAGTTTTGGCTCTAAGGTCAACGCAGTAAGAGACATCTACACGACGCAAGCGACTCGATATCAACGTACACTGCTGGTGATCGTGTACAGTCGCTGACGTTTTAACTGCATAACCAGTCATGTATATTGATACCACGCATCGTACAATGATAAAGGCCATTACTCTTAAAAGTGAAATAATTCCACATAAAAGTACCTATGTTTACATTCCAGTACTCTGAGAACAAAAGCTATTGCGAGGACCTGACGGAGGGCAAGTTCAGCTTCCCCATCATACACGCCATCCGGAACCAGGAGGGCGACAACCAAGTGCTTCGTATCCTTTGAAACGTCTTTCTCTTGTGGCTGTTACGACAGATATAATAACTAGTGGGAATAACAGATATATTTAGTTAGATAGAGTCATTCATACATCCAGATACGAGCGAAGCGAGTATCAAGATAGAAAAAAACGAGTGGTCCGTACCCCTTTGTGCAAGAGGAGGCCTGTGCCTCAATGGTGGGGACATTAATAGGTTGATGATGATGAATTACGTGCAGTTGCATACAATACTTTTTCTACGACCTTGAAATATCTGAATAATTGAAAATACAAGCTATTGTGAAGCATCCAACACGCCATGACAGCTCGTCAAAACTCCGTCGACAACAGTGCGTGGTCCAAGTTGTCGTCTCGTGTCGTCGGGCCTTTAAGATAAAATAAAAAAATTAAAAATATTTTTATTTTACGTGACAATTTTTTTCTTCATAAACAACACTTTGTATCAAATTCCATGAAACTATTAATAAATTTACTCCGTACTTAATTGAGTTGACCTATCGTAATGTAGGTTCACCCGTGCGTAATAAATATTGTACACGGCGACGTTCATTACGTAACAATCCTTAGGCATGAAGTAGTTTGTGATGCTGATTGTGGTTTACTAATGAACAAATTACCAAATGGGTGTAGAAAACGTATTCTATACTTCAGAAGCAAGTATAATTTTCCTAAGCATTACTCCAGACATACTAAGGCAGAGAACGCGAGACGTGGAAGTGAAGCGGTATTGCATCTCTCTACTAGAGCGGCTCGGCAGTTTCCGGTACACTCGGGACACTCTCCACAGTCTCGACAGCGAGGCGAGAGCCGAGGTGAGTAGTGTCTGACACTAGGTGTTAGAGCGGCTCGGCAGTTTCCGGTGCACTGCACAGTCTCGACAGAGGGCGAGCGTGCGGCGAGCGGGAGGTGGGGCCTGTCGCCCGCGATTATGCGGTTTACATCTACATCGTAGTAAAAAAAGTGAGCGAGTCTATTATTTTAAAACGTCCTGCTATCTACTTCTAAGTCGTATTCCTCATTGCTGAGGGTCGTGATCATTCTAAGGAACTAATCACATAGAACGACTCTCGTGGCAGATTTAATGGAGTGGTTTGTCATTGCCTTCCCCATTTAACACACTGGTTATCTCAGTGTGCTGGTTTCCTCACGATGTTTTCCTTCACCGTCAGAGCAGTCGGTAAATGTACGTAAGTCTTTCGAAAAAACCGTAAAACTCATGGTACATGACATTGCATGGTTTCGATTACGGACCTCTCGCATGGGAGTCCGATGTCCTGGCCACGACGCCATCGACGCTCGATAACTAATTGTAAATTTTAAACTCTTGCAGGTGGCGCGATTGGGTGGTAACCCTCACCTAGAAGCACTCTTAGACGAACTGCTGAGTTGGAGACGGGACAGCGCGCGGGATATGGAAGCGAACTCGGTGTAAACGGTACTTTAGGCATTAAAAAATGTACTGGGTGTAACAAGAACACAAAAGCGGGTGTTCAGTATCTTTAACTGAACAACTTTCACTATGGGGAAATCCCAACGCTGTAATCGCGAAAAGAAATCAGCTGTTCCATACATAAGCTCAATACTTACCTACACGACCAAAATGTATGAAACAGCTGTTTTTTTCCGCTATTTCAGAGTTGGCCTCATAGTGAAAGTTGATCAGTTATGGGTACTGAATTACTGAACACCCCCTTTCCGGGACTATATGGTTTTTTTTGTTACATTCTGTATAATAGGTGGTCATACGAAGACATCTCTTAACAAATATTATTTTATATGGAGTAACAGTACTTTACTTACTTACTTACTCCGCTGGCGCAGCAACCCGAAGTGGATCTTGGCCTCCGATATCAAAGAGCGCCATCGCTCTCTCTCCTGCGCAGTCTCGAGCCAGTCAGGCGCCCGGAGCTCTCGCAGATCCTTCTCCACTTCATCGCGCCAGCGGTATCTGGGACGTCCGACCGGACGTCGTCCGTTAGGGCGTCCCACATACGCTCGTTTAACTGCCCGATCCTCCCCCATCCTAGTGATGTGTCCGAGCCATCGGAGTCGAGCTGCTTGAACAGTACTTTGGTACAATAGTATTGATTTATCATATTCTTGTCGTGTGGTTAGTGTTATTAGCTAAGAGTTATTCAGGCCGCCTATAGGCCTCTGACATGGCCTAACGAGTAGCCGGGACAGACGGTTTAACGCGCCGACTTAGGCACGGAGGGACTCGAATGAAAATGTGCCACTAAGTGTAAGTAGAAATAAACATTATTCAGAGATTCAAAGATTTGAATAATTTGAAATCTGAATCTTTGAATATCTTTGAATCTGTTCAATTTTCAAATAATCATTTGTTACGAGGTATGTCAACGTATGACCATTTACGTAATCGCGAGTTAAACTGAGTCACAATAATATAGGAATAGCGTTTCTGATCATTGTCTGAACAGTGGTGAAAAAGAATATCGAACTAACATATTGAAATTTTTTAAGCGACATGGTTAGGGCACGAGACTGCCGCGCAAGCGTCGCCGGTTCGAATCCACCTCTGGACCATTGTGGTGGAACTCTCCTAGCGCAGGCATTTCAACCTAGTTGGAGTGGTTACGATAGGGGCCAACAATGATTGGGGGGGGGTCATAAGCTTCGTGGCGTCACACGCGTAAATCGAAAACAAGAAGTCCTAAATAATATAAAGGAATGGGTTCAAAGTACCATGGACACAAGATGATTAAATTTTTCATAAACCCTCCAGTCGCAATAGTAGTTATTACGAGTCTTGTCCTAGGGTCTGTTAATGCCATAAACTGTATCTTTTGTTGCATATTTTATTATTCAATCACTATTTCTAGGGTTGTAGCGTAGTATTGGCGTCTACTCCGGGGTGGCCGCCTAATCTGAAACCAAAACTAAATTTGTGTCTCGCTCACTCATATGGTAGATCATGTAAGAGTGACGGTGACGGTGACGTTCGTTTAGCGATATTTTTTAGCGAGTGATACCCCAGATTCGGTGCCTATATGTATTTTAGCAGAAGTTATACACATTTGCTGATACAACTAAAGTAGATTTTTTTATTAGACGGACTAAACCTGACAGGTGTTAATGTCACTTTGTAAAATAATGTTGCCATGTTTAATGTAATAGTGATGCGTTCAATTCACTTGTGAATCAGTTCCCTTAGTTCCCCAAACAGTGATCCAAAAAGATAACATTAAATTATTATTGAAAGAAGATGGATAAAGTGAGGCTCAGCGATTTAACTTTTTAATTTACAAAAATAACCACGATTTTACAGAAAAAAATGAAACATACTTTGATTGGTGAACTATTGATCAGTGATTGAACTCGATATTTAGTCACAGCACTATTTTTGTTTCATCAAAAACTGGCAACACAGGAAACGTCAGTTTAGTCCGTCTAATAAAAAAAATGGGTTTCTCCCGCGCTTTTGTCGCGTCCACACCAGCTTTTTTTCATTGTTTTGCAAATTGTTTTACAGTAGTGCTTTTCAAGTAAGAATGGTGTTTTTTATTCGAAGAACGTCTACAAAATGTGATTAATGTGTGGGATAGTATAATAAGACGCTGTAGCCCGATCCGTACTTGGCTGGATTTTGAAGAGCCATACTGCGTCCGGGACGCCTTCATCTTTGGTTCGGATGGTGCAGAAGCGTGGAAGATTCTCCCAGATAGCATTGAAATGTGTCACATCAGCATTTTAATGAAGACTTGCAAGAGTTGTTTACATCAGACATGGCTGTATTGGCTCAGTTCCCTTTGCCTTAAAAAAAAACTAATAAAAAAATACTACTTTATTTCTAGCCTTATTTCAGTAAAAGATACGTAGATATAAAACGGAAGGATATATTTAAAAGAAAAAGGCAACTTACCGTCAATTGTTCATGTAACCATCGAAGTAGTCGTAAATTAACCACAGAGCTTTTAATTTAATTTTTTCTTCGAAAAAGCAGCATTAATTCTATTTACTATCCATAGGCCAATTAGAATCTTATGAAAAATAAATCCAAGCTATAATTACTGATCATTTATTTTGTATCGATACATAACATTTTCTATTGATACTATTAGATATTTTAATGCTTTTTCATTTTTATGAGAATCTGGTGGAACTTATTTAACTAGATTGTGTTTCAGATTTTCTGAAACAGATTATAAGTATGTATAAGGCCTATCGTGACTTGATGCCTAATATAGACTTTAAAATGCTTACTTAAAAATATTTTGTACTTAGTTCAAAACTATTAAATTTTCTGCAGAAACGCTTGCTCATTGCAAAGGGTAGAAAAGGGGTTTTTAATAGAAATTTCTGTAGTCGAAATGAGGTCGAAATCCAGTAGAAATTCAATCTTTTGTTTAATTAAAGATAGTTTTTTTTTTAATTTTGTTTTTGTTTTGTAACAAAAACAGCCTAGTCAATTTTTTTAATGGCTTGCTACGTATAATAGATTATTTGTAATTATGTTTTAGTGCACTTAGCGTCCAAGATAAATTAAAAATCGTGGCATTTTTGTGTACATAAGAATTATGGTAAGTTAGAGTTAGAGGTGTAACTAAATACCTGTATTTATTTACTTCTTGTAGGACGACTTAGTATCGAGACCTAGACTGCATGCGCATGCGCTGTACACATGCGCCAGCGTCGATGTTAAACAGAAAGGCAGTCAAGTGTCAAAGGTGTGACGCATGCCATGTTGACAGCGCATATACCGCGTACGCACATCGCATGCGTCTAACGCAAGTTGAAAGTTTTTTACTTCTTGTAGGACGACTTAGTATCGAGACCTAGACTGCATGCGCATGCGCTGTACACATGCGCCAGCGTCGATGTTGAACACAAAGGCAGTCAAGTGTCAAAGGTGTGACGCATGCGCTGTTGACAGCACACATTACGCGTACGCACATCGCATGCGTCTAACGCAAGTTGAAAGTTATTTGGTCATTTCGAAGAGTTAGACAGCTCTAACGGTGGAGGAAAACATCGTGAGGAAACCAGCATGTTTTCTGAAGGCTAGTGAAATCCACCAATTAACATTGGTCCCGCGCGGTGGATTATTATTAAACTATGAAAAATAAAAAATAAATCGGGAAGTTTTTTTGGTTCTTCACAAAATCTTACAATTATTACTAACTCGGTCTTCAGGGAAATACAGGTATTTTGAAACATCCACTAGGTGCTTCTTAGGTTTAAGTTGATCTCTGCAATATTTTAAAAGTATTTTCAGATTTGTACGTTGTCAGCTTTTTTATATAAATCTGAGGCTTAATTTTTTTGTATAAGTTATTCTCACTGATCGGAGTAGGTAGGGCTCTTTCGGGTCAATGTCCTCAAAGGTTTTATTAATATGGATATGATTTCGGGATCCCGTTTTAAGTTACCGAGCAAATGTTGTAAATTACTTTTATAAACCTCGCCCTTAATCGGCGGATTACGATTTTTTAAAAATTGTGAACTTACGAAGAAGTTAAAACACTACCATAGGTACACTAGCGCCATGAATCTTAAAAAAAAATATTTCGCCACCAATCTTAAATGTGTATCAAAACAAATATAACGTTAAAAATCAAAATAATATATTTATTTAATCCCGGAAATCCCGGGATTATTGGGCATAATTATGACCGTATGTGGCATGTACCAAAAACAGCCCTACCTACTCCGATCATAGGTTATTATTATTTTTGTTATATCGAAAAGGGTGTACTTAGTAAACAGTTAAAGTATGAATAAAATTCGTATGAAGTGCCATTACTTTTTTGTTTTTATTCCTTTTATTATTCAAATTGTTAGGTTTTCTCCCATTTCTGGGGTCAATTATTCCTTTTATTTATTATTATTATATATTTATAGACGGGCAACATATATGCTTATGCGTCTATGTTACAGTGTTGGAAAGATATAAGGGGGCGTCCATTAATTACGTGAGGCATTTTTAGGATTTTGTAACCCCCCCTCCCCCCCTGGTGAGATTTTGTGAGATTTTCCTCAACTCCCTCCCAACATTTTAAAAAATCTCACGTGAGATTAGGAGAGGGGCTCCTTATCTCACGTGAGATATTTTAAAATTCGTGTTCTGATTATGAACGCGTTGGATTATAAAAAAAATAAAAAAACAAGAACACAATTTATTCTATTATCTTTATTTAAGACTAGTAGTTGAGATTATTACCGTTACTTAAATTCACTGTGATAAAATTAAATAATAAATACCTACTTTAACAAAAATGAATAAAAGATTTATTCTAATTCAGTCCATTGATATTTTCGAACCCCCCCCCCCCCCCCCCCCTCCCCCAGGTGAGATTGAGTAAGATTTAGCTTGACCCTCTCCCCCCCTTGAACACCTCACGTAATTAATGGACGCCCGCTGAGTTCTTAGTTTCAATTTATAGATTTCACAGTTTTTACACAGTCATTGTTATTTCTTCAAATTTAATGTATTATTTACCTAATATAATATGAATTGGTTTTATTTTATTGAAGTAACTCTTATATGCTATATTTTATTAAATCGTGAAAATTAATTTGCTCGTCACACACAGCTACCTACTATACTAGCAAATCCAAATATTATATAATAAAACATATTATTGTATAGTCCATTTCATATACCTGTTAATTCAGATGTCTCTTTAATCACTCCCCTTCCGCCCATGCGTTTCAAGAGATTGTTATACACACTCAATACTACATCTTGAGCGTCCGCACTCAAATATCTTTTTTTACACTGAACACTGTTTTCACCACTTATAGAAGCATTATTTGATATTTCCCAAGGTCGAAACATGTTTATTTTTATACGTGTAGCGAATAGCGAAGTTACAGAACGACTGAGCTGTAAGCAATTATATCATCTTATACTAAAAGGATCAACACGTGCTGGCCGCCTCGAAAATCTCGCGCCAGAAAAAGGTCTTTCCAGGTATCTGTTGTTATCGCCACTCTTTTTGTTATCGCTAATCACTGCCTCAATTGCTTACACGCCATCGTATTTGAAATGGACTATACATCCATATTTTCTGCAGCACACCACATTAGACTTTGATTGTTACCTTTTTACATACGATTTACATTTACATTTATTTATTTTTACATCATTTTTTTACATACGATTTACATTTACATTTTTATTTATTTATTTTTACATCATTTTTTTACATACGATTTACATTTATATTTTTATTTATTTATTTTTACACGTTTTTTTAACTAACGATTAAGCAGTAGTTATAGTCAGATAATTACCGTAATGACAATACAATTCACTACTAGATAATGTTACATATCTGCAATGTATTGAAATGCACCATACATGAATAGCTAAGCAGTTTAATTATAACTCTCAATTAAATATATATTATTATGTAGGTGCTTGTATTATGGTTTCAGTCGGACAGACAACATTTTAGTAGGTATATGTATGACTAGGAACAAAAATTCATGTACAATGGCGGTCAGAAAATATTTATCACTTTTCAAATTCGATACCTTCTCACGCTGCAATAGAGTCGATAATTACCAGAGCATGCATCGAAATCTTCTCACGTCCCTAGGGGGGCGTGGGGAGGTTGCTTCAGGGCTATCTTGCAGCGGTGTCAATCGCCACCCGTGGCTACGGGTGGGTCCTGGGGTTGCCGTTGGCGTGGTCGAGTCAGATGGGAGCCGCCGCCGCCGCCGGTGCACGATGTCACTCGGCGGATGTGGCTTCGCCCCTGAGCAGTTCCCTGGGCAGGGCTGCTCGAACGACCTCGAATTACCAGTGATCGAAAGTGTTCTGTATATATAAAATACTTTATCTCCTAATGGTAACTCCAAAAGGAAATCATCTCATCATCCCTTTTGCGAGAGAGAGACAAAGAGATACATACCACTATTAGGACTATATTCGGGATTTATTGTCTCTTTCTCACATTTACACTCTCAGAACGCTCTTATCAGTCGTCGCCTGTGTTATGCCGAAACAATACATTTTTAGGAATTTTTGTCAAGTGTAAAGTAAATAACAATATGGCGGCACATTTAGCCTCGTAAAAATCTCATAAGAAAGTTTAATAATATTTTTGAACGATATTACTGTCCAATGTAACCAGCTCTTAGCGAATTTGATATCCCGGGATATCGTTACTGGTTGGGCATGACCATGTTCATATTTCGTCATGGAATCCCGCAAAATTGCACTAACTAATCCGATCACTGCTAATTACACCTCGTGGTCTAACTTAAATTACCAACTTATATCATTAACGTGGGACTTTAAGACCTCTGTGGATGTAGACATTATAGACTTTGGGAAGGTTAATATTCTCTTACCGCCACTATACCTTCTCATATTATAGTTCTATGTGCTGTTATTATAATCAAACCAATATACAATATTATATGCAATCTTAATAAATTTGTATGAGGTAGGTCTAACCATTAATAAGTCTTCCAAAATATGACAATAATGCATTATGTAGGTATACCTGCTCTAGTATTATAACAAATGTAGGCACTTAATACAAACCGTAGCAAAATACATTGATCGTTTCCACGGGTGGTGATTCAGTATTGACTAATTAAACATCAAATTTTCAACCGCCAATTATCTCAAGGTTTGCATCTAATGGAAACTATAATCGTTACTATTACCTTATCTTATTATAGGGGGCCGGGAATAACCCCAGCGGCACTTCGACCCTTGAGGATCTTTTGTGCCTACCCCATTTCACGCGCTGGTCTTCTCAGTGTGTAGGTTTCCTGACGATGTATTCCTTCACCGTGAACATTGTACATCGCCGCGGAATAGAATGGAAGCGAATTTTCGCAACGTAATTGTACATAGCATAATGAGCTTTATGTCAATTGTATAGCATACAAACTAAATACGAGCCAAAAATGAAAAGTAGCTAGGGGAATTGTCGAGAATGCGCGAGGATTTCCCGGAAGACGCGCGACCTCTTTTACGTGGCACGTATTTAGTTTGTATGTTACACAATTGACATAAAGTTCATTATGCTATGTACAATTACGTTGCGAAAATTCGCTTCCATTCCATTTCGCGGCGATGTAAATTGAGCCTAAGTTTTCGAAAAATACGAAAAAACTCATTGGTACATGGCACTGCACGGTTTCGAACCCGTACCACCCGCATGGGAGTACGGTGTCCTAGCCAATGTGCTACCGACGTTCTTATCGTTACTATTATAGTACTCCACAATGCGATTGCAAAAACGGAACAAAATATGGACGTATCGATTTTTTTCCGAATTTCCGATACTTAATTGTAATTAATAATTATAATGAACAGCCCTGTAGACGATCAATGCCACTCATACGAGCACGTGATGTTATAAAACTACATATCGTATCTATAGATCGAATTAAAGCTTTGAGTGCTAGATGTGTCTAGTTTTATTTATACCTAGGTACTGGTCTTTTCACCTATTCAGAAACGGTGAAGAGCTGATTTATATTAAAGGACAGCAGATGGTATGTGGTCACCATCGCATAGACACTTCACCTCACTAAAATATTGCATAGAGGATTGCGCAAGCAAGGGGGTGCGCTGCTAACCCTGAGAACTTCATAATGAGCTGGTAATTTAATTACGCTAGCTCACTTTCACTTCAAGTCGGAACACACCAATGCAAGAATTGCCGCTTTGCGGCAGAAAAAGGTACATGATGACAAAATTAGTAGTTTTTTTAATGTTTATATACTACTAAACCCGCATGACCTTGATCTCGCCTGATGGTAAGCGACGATGAGGTCGACGATGGAGCATGCGGGTCCAGTAAATGCCTATTCACTCTGGCCTTGAAGATCCCAAGGTTGTAGGTTTCGGGAAATACAGACGCCGGCAGGCTGTTCCATTCCTTAGCCGTTCGCATAATGAACGAAGAAGCAAATCGCTTCGTACGAGCAGATGGGATATCAACAACATAAGGATGGAACCCCTCCCCGCGTCTGGTAGTCCGAAGGCGGAATGGAGATGCTGGAATTAGGTCGTGCAATTCCGATGCGCACTCTCCGAAATGTATCCTATAAAATACCGATAGACAGGCAACCTTGCGCCGATGTTCCAGACTTTGCAGTCTAGCTTCCACCAGCGATTCGTCACCTATAAGGCGCTTAGCGCGTTTCTCCAGAGTCGGTCAGTATTTATAAGAATATGTTAATATATCTGCATAACCTATAATTATGTTAATGTAATTGAGCTCACATAATTATGCTTTGGTTAAAACTGTAAATATGTGAGTTATTGAAATTAATAAAATAGCACTAGAGGTCATAATAAAAATACTATGTGCTTTGTTTTATGTACTTTATTGTTTTTTTTTACATATTTTGTCACAAACTACAGAAGTGCGACTCTACCAGTCAAGGTATTCGTTGGACCAAATGCTCCTGAACCGTAATATCAATATAAATAAATCTATCATTAAAATTATCATTTTAATTTAATTATAATTTCATAAATCGTCACAATAAAAGAATATTACACTTTATAAATCTAAAATTCATATACAAATAATCTCTCTTAAAGTGAAACTAAATAAGACGAAAAAAAAAATCAAAAGCAAGTATTTTTAAAATGGAAAAACATGATGTTTATCACAATGTTATGGACACTTAGTTCCCCCAGTAATCAAATATACATAAAGTTACATTTAGAGATAAGCAATTTTGTTTCAAGAAAGCAGGAGGTCACATCAGAATATTCTGTACAATAAGCATTCGTGTCTTAACACGAGCGTAATTGGCGCCTATCCCCGAAAAAAAATTCTCCTTAACTAGGGCATTTATTAAAAAAGTGTAGAATTGTTCTATAGATGTACAGAAGTAGAAAGCGAATATGTCAGAAGCGGGATCTTTTAGCTCTTCCGCTTTATGCTTGTTTCAGACTTTCAGTACCTGTTCTTACATTATTAAAAAAAAATCTTCGTTATCCGTGGAACAATTCTACTGCCTACTTTTTTTAATAAATGCCTTGAATTAAGATTTGTTTCGGGGGTGGCGATAGTTTCGCTATTGATACTGCCTTAAGAAAAAATTCGTGCGTACTGCGGTACTGAAGGCACTTGCGAGCTAAACCTAGTGCTTTGTTGAAAAATGTAAAGTTAAACATTTCCCTCCATTGACGCAGAACATGACTTCTCTTTCACTTAACTTTAAAAAAAGGTTAAAAACAATTCAGTCAAAAAAATAATTAGTCAATACTCAATAGTCAGAAAAATATTATTCCATTTAAATGGATTAGTACATAGACTTTGTTACTTATTAATTTACAAGATATTACGCTTTCAACACCATCACTTTCACGAGATCCTGTGCGAAGCAAATGTCACTAATGTAAATAATTTATCAAAGTTTTAGGTTGATTTCAGACTAACGAAGCGGGCCAGTAACGGTCTATATAAATATAAAATAAAATATTTCAGTGACACGAAATGGAGCGTTTTATGACAAGAGGGCGAATTCCCAAATAGCAAATAGACTGCACATACTTTATTAGATTAGAAACTGAGAATTTAAGAAAGAATCAATCAATCACGATTTTTATTTAATTTAAGGTTGAAATTGCTGTAGAAACTTTTAAGAGCGATTTCACACTTTGCAAACTTTATAATCCTGGTTATGTTATGTATGACTTCTTACATAATGAGGATGCGGTCACTATGCGGAGATTGCAATCGCAAATTTACGATACCTACCTAATCATCTTAAACCGTACAACGATTGACGACCGCATACGTTTGAATAATCGCCATATGCGGCCGCTAATCTAGACTAATGGTTAGACTGAAAACAGCCTAATAAACGTCAAAAGAAGAGAAGCATGTTTCGCATTAATGGAATGTTGCACATCTATAAAATATATTACAATTTATAAGAATTAATACGATTGATTTCATTAGCACACTAAGAGTAAGATTAATATTAAAACGTACAGTCATACATTCGCGGTCAAGTACTGTGATGTTATTGACTTTCGTCGACCTTTTTCCACTTTTATTAATGCCAATTATTAGTAAGAATAATCGTACATATCCCATTATTGTAAGTATTGTAACCAGTAAGAATTTTCTCAATTACCAATTAACGTTGGAAAACCATAGTAATATGAAAGTAGTACAGTAGACTACATAGTTTACTTGAACGTTGACTTATCAGTTGGCATTTCAGAGTTCATGCAATCACTGTAAGAAGTTATTTAACTCTTAATCTAAAGCGACGATGACTCAATGGCTGGGTCGACCTTACCACTGAACCATTGTGATTATTTGAAGTGGTTACTTACAGTAATAGAAACCTCCGGTATTTTTCTAGTATTAATAATTGGAAAGAATAATGGGAACGGTCGACTTCCGTACATCCAAAATACATAATAAACTTTTGATTTTTCTGTTGATTTAGAACTAGTGATGGTCCTGCCATCATCTAGTTGAGTTTACCGATTTTTAGACTTCATTACAATTCGATTATCAATAATAATTACAGTTCTTGTTCACACATTCTATCGTCAAGCTCACATTTATTGTCCGTGAAGGTTTTTGTGACTGTGTAATTATAGTTTTAGTTTTAAAATGATTTTTATTAGGAACTTGAGTCTAGCGAAGTTTTTGTTATCGTCATGTCATGTTTTTGCAAATGCGTGTACCTTAAATCTTGATCATCAGACAGAAACAGTAATAAGTGTACAGTCGCCAAAGGAAGTGTCTGGCCATTACCAGGGCGTGCCATATAAACGTGGATGAGTCACGTTATACACTTTCTGAAAGTCCTTTCTTGTCGCCCTTCCCTATGTTTATCCAATCTCAATGCAAGGCGACTCGGCATCGATAACTGAACAACGTACACCGAGCAACTCCACGAAATTATAAAAAATGCATTTTTTTTACCTCTTCTCACATATTGATCAACAGATCGGTGTTTTATGGCGTCGAAATGCTAATTTTAAAATTTTCCAAATGTTTCCTAGATCAGTGAATTATCCATACAGAGCCATCCCGGAAGCGATCAATAAGCGCACTGATCGGGTTCAAAATGGTCAAATTATATCATGAGATGGCGTACTAAACAGAGACAAAGCTATCGCATTGGTATAGCGCTGCCTCTGTTTGGCACGCCATCGCATGATATCGTTTTGAGAACCGAAAAAGCGAAAACGAGGCTTAATCGCGCTTAATTAATAAATGAATACAAATCGTGTAAGTTGAAAATCTCATACAACGTAATAGTTACCCCAAGTCTCAAACGGGTGGCGTACTAATACCGTTAACAGACGGCAGGATTCTGTAAGCATCCTGCAAGTTCCGGAGCCAGATCCGGAATTACATTCGAGTCCACGGGCCGGATCCGTGTATGGGCCCGGCTGGGATGAACCTTACCGCATGATGCACTCAGCTAAGGATCCGTCCTGGCTGAATTGTCGATCGGACTCAGGAGGACTCGCGGATGAAATTATTGGATGTGGCTCCGAAAATTTGCCGGAGGTACGTATCAAGATCCTGTTAAATCGATACCTCTGTTTATAGTATAATACACAGTCACAAGCACCGTCCAGACAGTGCGTAGCCAGCATGCGCGTGCGCGGGCGAGCGCGGGGTGGGAGTGGGCGGCGCGCGGTGACGTCACGGGATCCAGCCCACCACGTAGCTGCGGCTGCGCGTGAACTGCGTCAGGCGGCGCACGCGCCCACCTGGCAATGTATAAGGTTGTCGCTTTTATTGGTGCTCTTTATTGTCTGTGGGCACAAGATCCGAGTGTCAAACGACATGTTCAAGTATCGGAGTGACCAAGTGTAAAAAACAGAATGTCTATCAGATAGTGATTTTGGGAAATGTACCTTTTGAGACTGGACATTTGGGGGAAAAGGACGTTTTCGGAAATGGTCATTCAGTACCCAAACGATAGATAGATACCATAAGATGTGTCATTACACTATTCTGATTGGACATTTCCAATCAGAATGACATGATACTTGGACATTCTTGACTCTTGGTCATTTTGACACTTGGACATTGTGCTCACAGACGCTCTTTATGAACCAGCGTTAAAATAAGTGGAGACGCAGTGACTTTCTTCGAAACTAAACCGTAAGTCTCTAAAATAAGAGCTAGTCTGGGATTCAGCGGTTCCGTGTCCCTTGATATTGGCACACCATTTTGAACCGTATTTTAAGGAAGTTAAGGTTTAGTTTACATTGTTATCGAAATAAGTCGCTGCGCTTCCACTAGTGTGCGCTGGGCCTATATGTATATGGTGTATGATATGGGTACAAATATCGAATACCAGCGACGAAAATGTATATGAGTTCTATGATACAACAAGTGCACTTCCATAAAATGATTATCTATGGCAAAAATAGTACCTACGGCTGAGGAACCGGACCCATAGGAGACGGTCAAGGGTTCCGCAGTAAGTTTTGCACTTTGGGTAGTTATTACTGTTCTCAAAACTATGAAATTCTTCTTGTCGTGTGGTTGGTGGCCAACCCGTTGTCAGAGTTGTTAAACCCGTAGGTCTCTAACATTGCCTAACGACTGCTATCCGACAGCTTGAAGCACGGAGAGGCTCAGATGAAAATGTACCACGAGCGGTCTCCCATCCTGATTCTGACCGCGCCCAATGTTGCTTAACCTGCACGATCAGATTAGGACCATGCTATCAACGAGACCCTCAACGATGATAACATCATGTAAAGGCGTGCTAAACAGAGACAGAGCTATACCAACGCTATAGTATCATCTCTTTTTTACAACCCATCTTTGATGTAATTTCATAGTTTTGAAATCTGTAATAGTTACTCTGATTGCTGCGTTCCATCGACCGCAGAACTCTGATTGCGAAACGCTTGTCCGCCTCTTGTGAGCAAGGGCTTTAAAAAAAACATCTTAAAGTAAAATAAAACGCATCTCTAACGTTGACAGTAATAACTATAAAGAAATCTCTTGACTTATTCTGACTCTATTGTTTATTTTCAGATAGTCCGAAAGACAGAAAAAGATGAATAAATAGCTTTTTCTCAAATATGCTTGGAAATGTGCTCAATACATTTGAATTTTGAACCAGGGAAGAACATAGTTCCTGCCTCGAAGCAAAATACTTATTTTAAAAAAAATTGACGACAGCTATGGATTTTCATACAACCTTACCGGGCTAAGGCCAGGAATCCTCTTGTCTTTTGTTTTTTACTTTTTAAAATTCGAATTTGTAACATCAAAACGCCGTGCAGACTAAATAGATTTCATTCGATTCCGTGCCCCCTCCCCGCGCTGCCGTGACTCGTCCCCCAGCACCACCAGCGCGAGCTGCTCCAGCTCCTACAGCTCTACTTTCCTATTATGGACGCCTAGTATTTTCGACTTTGAAACAGTATTTGGAATGATTTCTTATTCGATTGTCTCGCATTATTTGAGAAAAGCACTGTACAAGCATCGGCCAAAATAGCCACTTTTGGCCTTGGATCGTTAATATGATCCGCGGCCAATAATGGCTACTTTCGTGGCCTCTGCTGTAAGAACTATTTGCGTAGCTTTAAAAACAGCAGAAAGATATATCATTAATACTTAAATCTATACATAATGTTCATAATTTGTTTACAACAGTGTTAATCTGCTAAGCAGTAGAAATATAATATATTGGTAAAATATGAAAATTACTGCAGCAAAGCTCTAAAAAAATGAAATCAAAAACTTATTAACCTGTTCTCATCCCCTCTACTTTTATTTATTAGTAGGAAAAGGGGATACGCCAGGATTTGTAAGTTAAGAAAAACTGGCTATTTTTCCGTTGCATATTTTGTTAGTAAAGGTTGGTACTATATTTTACTTATAATAAATGGGAAGATGTATGCGTGTAACAACAAAAATGGGATATTAACATGCACATAATGCAATTGGAGGTGGCAAAATGCAACTATCGTATTTACCTCGTCCCTTTAGGGCGACTTGGGCCACTTCCTAACTTGTCAATTTCCAAAGTTGACCACTTCCTATTTCGTCCACTCCTATAATGTCCTTTTCCTAAATTGTCATCTTTTAAATCCTAATTCGTCCACTTCCTTAAAAGGCCATTCCTAATTCGTCCACTTCCTGGGCCCCCAATATTGGGGAGAACCCTCCCTAGCGCTCTGGCCGAGGCTACCAATTTGGGAGCCAAGCGCCGGAAGTGCTCTGTGAACCTCCACTGGTAATCGAGGCATAATAGCATTGACGGCTTTGGAAATTGTCAATCTAGGATGAAGACAAAGTTAGAAGTGGTCAACTTTGGAAGTGGACAAGTTAGGAAGTGGCGGTTTTGGAAATTGTCAAGTTAGTATGAAGACGAGTCAGGAAGTGGTCAACTTCGGAAATTGACAAGTTAGGAAGTGGCCCAAGTCGCCCTGAAGGACCTCGTCATTGTTTTTCGAATAATGAAAATTTGAAATAATATTGTCATGAGTTTTGTCAGCCTGGCTCAGATAAATAGATTTTTGACACGTGTTGTCGATGCTATTAATGAAACACTTTTTTTCATGTAGTTCTTTTATTTGAAATACGGTTGAAATTATCTGGGGTAGCGATTACGACACGCATGTCATTTTTGCATGTCGACACTTTAATCCATCTCGTGAATCATCACTCACATAGACACGGACAATGTGTGAGCATAAGAACGCATTCCGTAATCCTCGACTTTGTACGACGAACGTACCAAAAAGCGCCCAGGTCCACAGATATTTCCAACCGCTTGTTGGGAAATAATTTACAATCTGTTAGAATTTTCAATAAAACAGTATTTGCATAAGAGTTGCGAACTTCAAAAAAGCATCGTCTACACGAGTTAAAAAACGTGTATCTGTACTAGGCACAAGAAGACGGTTCATTCTTCACCGGGCAAAACAGTTACGGATTGCATAACGTTTCACGCACAAGGGTACGTCATCAACCAACTTAGGGTTACCATGGATGCAAAACGATTGCATAAAGCATACCTACCATAAAAATATATTCTACGATTTTAAAATTATGTTCACGCATTTGCACATTTAAATATTGTATTAAATATTTTTTTACGAACTTTTTTAAACAATTTGTAACAGTAATTACAATTCGGCAAAAATGACAACTCGAGTGACACGCTATTCTGCGTGAAACAACGTGCAATCAATCCATAACTGTTCTGTCTGGAGAAGAATGAGCCGTCTTCGTTCTGCGTTCAGCTTATCAATCGCTGATCTTAAATCGATTAAGCCGCTGAGAGCAGCCAGTCACGAAGACCCGTCGGGTACATACCACAAGCCGGAGTTCAGGGCTCTAAGCGCTGGTCTTGCTGCGGCGCTGCTGGCGTACTGCAATGACACCGACACATAGTAAAGGGCACATAACATATATACATACTCTGTTTACTGATATTCACTAATTTTATATACAGGAGACAGCGCTCCATGTATTACGTTCATGAATTAATCCCAAGTGACTAAGAAAATATTGACACTAAAAATAGGTCCTATTACAAAACAAGAATGCAGATTATTGGTATTCTTAGAATGTTTTATTTTCGACTAAACTCGTGTTTGACCTCAATCTCACCTGGTGGTAAGTGACGATGAGGCCAAAGTTGGAACACACGGGTTTAAGTGGCTCTTCTAGAAACACTGCCGAAAGACATCGACGCCGAAGCGAAGATATTTCGCGACAGACTTTGTATAGAAGGGTTGTAAATTAATAATTAACAATATACAGTCAGTATAATGGATAACTTTGCAATCTTTACTAATACTGCAATCTTTAGAAATGTAATTTTCTTAGTGAAGATCAGTATAACAAATCAGGGTAAACTCAGTCATTCGATTGGAATAAATTGGATAGGTTTCATCTCGTTTTGATGCTAAATCTATTCCAAATAAATACCTGTGAATATATGGGGACAAAGAGGTACATTTGGAAACGTATACCATAACGCATAGGTTCAAATAACAAACGTATTACACAGATAACAGATCGATTCATATTGCCATCTCTATAAACAGATCTCTGTCACTCCCACTCCCTTCAATTTGAGTGAAGGGATATCAGGATTTTTGAGATGTAGGTTTATAGGTGGCACAAAGAATCAAGTACAATAACCATATTAAATCAATGTTTCATGCTTAAAATATCAGTGTCGTTTAGTAAGAACACTTCACTCGTTGCATTCATGTTAGTTTTGTACTGTCTCACGCATGCGCCGTTAGTCGTCGATGCAAGTCACAGAGTTGCAAAACAATGGGTAAATATCAAACAGAGCTAAGCTGAGATGTAGGAGGAAAATTCACCAATAGGAACGCTTCATTCTCGTGATGTGATATTGAAGCAACCCAATTGGTGCATTTTTACTCGCATGACTTAGTTCGCTCTGGTGGATATTCACTGTAAAGTTGGAACGTCCTATGTTTTCATAACGCTGCTAAATGCAATTTTTGGGGGAAAACAAATGTGAAAACCAAACTATTTCTACATATCCGTCCCATTTGGAAGTTTGTGAACCCCACAGCTATCTTTCGGCCTACTAAGCAGTAACTCTTGATTAGCTTAAGCCTTCGAGCTGTGAAAAACCGTTATTTCCCGAAAAAATAGCAAGGCAAAAGATGGTACACGGCCTTCGCAGCATTCCTGCCAAATAAAACTGGACTTTTACCGATTTTTGGTGGCGGTTTCTACAAATTATCATGAGGTTCTACGCTCCCCTCACTGCTAGAACCAAATTGTTAACGGTTAAAATTATAAAAACACATCAAATTATTAGTGTGTGTTGTGTTGGACATTTAGATAATTCATTAAAGAATGAGAGCAGATTATATCTTTGCATTAATAAAAGACTGATAGAAAATATTATTCATAGAAAAGTACAAAATAAAACATGTTAACGTTTTTTTAAAGAATATGTCACTTGGTAATATGTCACTTGGTAATATTAAAAATCAGTGAGTTGAAGTGACATAATTTTATAATTTAAGTGCAGTTTTATCGAAATCAAACTCAACAAACCCAACGAGAACCAAAACGTATTAAAAAACTACATAGAAATTTATTTTGTTCCTTATTTTACCCAAGCATACTAAATCACAGAATCCAAAATTTTCAAAATAGACTTCCTCTTAAAAACCATTAAATTTGACTCAAAATTTCGGAAAAAATCCTCTAAATCGAAATTTAATTTCATAAACTATTCCGGTAGCTAAACTTCCGTTAAAACTGCACCTATGTCAGTGTAGTACACTCAAAAACCGTCACTACAATAAGCTGTCTGTAAGCGAAGTATGTTAACGCGGCCGTGCTAACATTTAACCCCTCAGGGGCTAACCTGAGTGTTTATTGGCTACGCGCCCCCTTTTGCAGGTTGTTAAAGAATCGGAACTGCAGTCGCAGGGTTAGGTCTTTCCGTACTGCAATGGACAAAGATACACTGTGACTACGGACACTAGTCACTAGTGATGGTCTGAAAAGACCCTCTCTATTTGCTAAAATTGTGAACTGGATCAATTTGAAACGCGTTTTGGTCAAATATTTTCAGAATTAGATACGATTACGTCTAGAATTGAAAAGATCTTTTGATCTTGATAGTGCCACTGGTGTCGATTCAGCTGTGGCGATTGCTAAATCTAAAACTCACTCATAATTAGGTTGTGTAAGACGTTAACGTTTAAAAATTTAGCAAGTGATTTTCCGGAATCAGTACCACAATTTCATCCAAATAATGTTGTAATGTATAACCAGCTAAAATAAGTATCATTCAAAACGGTTTAATTTACATGTAAATAAAAAACATCAGAACTGAACTTTTCCTATCCCATTAAATCCATCGATTGATCCAGTTCACACACACATACTAGTCTAAACATGTACAGTGGACCACGCGTGTGTGTGAGCGATGCTTTGCGCCTCGCTACTCACGAATGCAGCTCGAGGCTCGTGTCCGGGCGGGAAGCGAGAACAAACTTGTCTTCGGCTGTTTCCGCCACCGGTTCGGGAGTTTCCGTCACCACTTCGGGTTCCGTCGCCGGTATTACGATAGTGTTCGTAACGGATTCAGTAACGATAGATTTTTCTTCAAGTTCCTTGGTAGGAGTGGTCGCTTCGGCGCTGGGCGGAGTGAGATTGAAGAAGGAGCTGTCAATTCCAATGGCCGGCGGCCTCCCTCGCGGCAGGCGGAGTCTTAGCGACGCGCTAGCGCGCTTTTGTATTCGGCAATCTGACATCACCAATATCCATTTGATATGTTGTTTTGAATAGGTTCTCGTTTGCCGAGCGTTTTAGGTCTAATTCGCTTGAAAGGAAGCGACTCTCTTTGACATTGTTCTAAAAGTTGGAGACAAAATCAGGGATTGACGTATCAATCTGATCGCTCGCAAAGGTTTTCGGTAGTATCAATATCTAGACGATCTATTATACGATCTTTTAATGCGGCTCATGCAATAATTTTGTATGCAATTGCTTTTTTTAGAAACCAAATGCCTTTGCGAACAAAATTAAATATTTGAACCCTGAGTGTGTCAGCTAAACGCTCGCCGAACGTTTCTGTGAATGCATCCTTTTATACACGATGATTGATGATGTGATTTTCTTGTCCCGGTGACTTTCTGGTGACGTTTTCCTTATCTTTTGATGATATTTTTTATGTTAATAAAAGCTGTAGAATGTTTGCTGTTTTCAATTATTCTGTTATACCTGTTATCATGCTATGCGATGGAACTCCGAAATATAATGCGAGTTATTTATTATCGAGTGATTTGCCTTCAAAAGGCTTATATTTATGAACTGCGGATGCTGGTGCCACCATCTGTGTAGTAATGCTCCTTAATGCATAGTGATCTCAAAGCGTGGATGTTTCACTTCTTTTTTGTTTTCGAGTGATTTTGATTGATGATTGAATTGAAGCGTTGACTGTTTATCAATCTGATTGATCGGTGACTGATATTTTATACAAAATAACCTTAGAATTAATTCTTACTAAAAAAAATCATATTTGTAAGTAGCGTCTCAGTAGATAAACTTTGGGTGGTAATTAACGATTCTTCTATTAAATAGCATTTGTCTATTGTAAAACTAAATTTTCGTCTAAATTACTAGTTTACCGACCAACTATGAGCATAAAAAAAATACTATTTTAGCGACTAAATATTGTCAAAACAAGAAAGATTTAATATAACCTCAGCATCGTAATTTCCATTATAGCCTCTGAATTTTCGACCCGAGTCATTGACCCCCCCAAGGTTAGTGACCTTTATATTATATATACAAACAGTTTTTTCTGGGTTGTTATAAAAAAAATTACCTATGTTATTAATCCAAACGCCAAATCAAAATAATTGTTCCTTCTTTACTTGATGGTTTATTCATAATATGTTGGTGTTTATTAGAAGCCTTATTATTTTTTCGTCGCTCAAACATTAACTATGATGTTATGTTGTTGTCAGCAAATAAAATTCCAGTCGCTTGGTTTATAATTTATCATAAACTTTAGTGCTAGAGATATTTTCATTTGACTCCATCTGAGACGCTACTGACAATACCAGATAAGAAATCGTTTTGGTTCAGGGTAGCTATTAGCGTTTTCAAAAGGATAAAATGATATCATGCGATGGTGTTAAAAAGAAAGGAAGACAAGTGCCAGTTTAGCACGTGGTGGCATGATATCATTGCATCGTTTTGAGAACGGTAATAGCTGGCTAAGGAACTCGCAGTATCTTCTGCTTCACAGCTAGTTGTATTAGGGCCAATACGCACTGCTTACAGCGGCGGCCCTGAACCTCGCTGGACTGAGACCACTTTCAGTATTTTAACCCTATTGGAGTGGTAAACCCATGGGCGTACCCGATTATAAGATAACCGTAACTCAAAAGCAGACAGGTAACTTTTAGTGGTTAACGTCGCCCGTAGACATTTTACTTCACTAAACTATTTCAAGAGGGTTTCCGATGCACTGCTAACTTTGAGGAACATTATAGTGAGGTGAGATGTCTATGGGCGACGGTGGCCAATATCTGGGTTCAGAGATACTTTAGGAGTTTTTGTTAAAATATGTTTTAACAACATTTGTTTTGCTGTCCTCTATCGAATTAACGAGCTGGAAGCGATCACCAAGAAATCGTCATTTTTTCAAAATCACGGAAAGTGTGCCAGGCTCCATAATAAAATGTTCCTTGCCCTTTCTCCCAGCCCAGTGCCCTATAGGGTACGCCCAGGTTGTAACGAAAGGGCGACTCACTCCTGTCGATGTTGCGCTGCAGGTGCGAGGCGACGCGGTGCCGCGCGTCGCTGTACTCGAGGTGCAGCCCCAGTCGCAATAGAGTCGGGTTCTGCTCCACCAGCTGCGTCAGCTCCATCTCCGTCTTGTTGCCCAGCACTTGCGATCGCTGGGGACATACAAGCAGCATGTAGATTATATTGAGCGTATGAAGTAATAGATAAATAGTACATTACTGCAGAGGCCAGGAAATTTAGCCATTTACAGTCGAGGAGCAGTTTTAAAAGCCGAGCTTTCGCTCCTCCAGGCCTTTTTCAACCTCCGAGGCCGACACTGTCTATTTCTGCCCTGCAGAGGGCAGGAAATTAGCCATTTACAGTCGTGGAGTAGTTTCAAAGGCCGAGCTTTCGCTCCTACAGCGAGGCCTTTTAAAAGCTCCGAAGCCGAAACTGGCTATTTCCGCCCTGCAGAGACCAGGAAATTAACCATTTACAGCCGTGGAGCAGTTTCAAAGGACGAGCTTTCGCTCCTCCAGCGAGGCCTTTTAAAAGCTCCGAGGCCGAAACGGGCTATTTCCGCCGAGGCGTGTACAGAATTTGTCTCGAATAATGCGAGAAATAAAAAAATCACATTCTAAATACAGCTTCTAGGCGTCCATAAAAGGAAAGAAGTGTCGTGTACAGTACTGTATACAGTAGGAACTGCAGCTGCTCGGGCTAGTGTGCATAATAGATTCAGGTGATCATGTATCTTCTTAATATCTACTGACCTGGTTGGAAGCGCGGAACTCCTCAACACAGTTGGTAGTCAGCAACGCCCTGACGAGTAGTACCACTCCACCCGGGCTGATGAAGTTGGTCTCAACATTAACCACTCTTAGCGCGCTGTTGGCTTGCAACGCGTCGGCCAGTAGACCCGCCGTGCGGTCGTTCAGACCCACGTTCACAAGCGACAGGACCTCCAGATGTGTGTTGGTTTTAAGGGCTTCGAACAGCTTCTCGAACTTCTCGTCGCTTATGTTCTGGGGATGCAATACAAAAATGTTACAACATGATATGGTAATTTGTTGACCATTTGTCGATCACTGCCGTAAATATTCGAATACTATCGGATTTGAAAGTGAACCTTCGAATCCTAGGGATAGGGGATCTGATGATGGGCGCCGGGAATAACCCAACGGCACTTCGACCCTTGAGGATCTTTTGTGCCAACCCCAATTTACACACTGGTCATCTCAGTGTGCAGGTTTCCTCACGATGTTTTCCTTCACCGTTAGAGCAGTCGGTAAATGTACGTAAGTCTTCGAAAAATACGAAAAACTCATTGGTACATGGCACTGAACGGTTTCGAACCCGCACCTCCCGCATGGGAGTCCGGTGTCGTAGCCACTGTGCCACCGACGCTGTTATATATACTTACTTAATTATTTTACTCCAGATTGGAATATTAAATTCATGGTAACCAATATTCGCCCCATGGTAACTTAATATTCTATAAATGATGCATGCTAACCGTTCTTCTGGTGCGAGAGATTGTTACCTGCGATCAACTTCCAAAAGAATTGTAAGCAAATGCGAACGCTTGAACATAACAGAAATCATTCAAAAATCATGGAATATATTTTAATGATAAACTGTGCAATGCGATATTAAATTTTTTATTGCATCAATCATCTTACATGGACATACTAAAGAAGGATCTAAAATTAGTTTTTCGATATCTCAACTAACATCAGAAAAATTAATGGTTAAAGTTAGTAGATGATCTATCCCTTTCTAGCAAAACAGTCCTTTACATGGACCCGCTTGTATGGCGCTAGAGAACAATTGCGTCATAAAACTTATTGCCGTTTCTTTCTACCGTTCTGATTTTTAAGAAATGCTTTTATTATTTGATACTTGGAAACTACCCTATTGTCTGGTATCCATTGCTTGCTTGCTTATCGTATGGTTAGTGGCCAACCTATTTGTCAGAGTTGTTCAGGCCGCCCGTAGGCCTCTGACATGGCTTAACGGCTGCTGTCGAACGACAACAACCGGGACCGACTGCTTAACGTGCTCTCCGAGGCACGGAGGAGCTCAGATGAAATATGCCACTAGCGGTCACCCATCCAGGTACCGACCGCGCCAACGTCGCTTAACCTGCACGATCACTTTCGGACCGTGCTCGCACCTAGGCTACGAGCTCCTCCTACGAGTATCCATTCATCCTCATACTCATTTATTCGACCTGAAGGAACATATAGAGTACAGTCTACTGAAAGCTATTGTATACCATCTGTCAAAAATCCTCGATTAAATCTCAACCTTATGCCTGCGCCAATATGATACATTTCAGATTCTCAAATTGAGACTTTTGGCTAGGTTGACATGTGGTTGACTGTACTAGGTTACGTCAAAATTTTGCAGTTACAATCTTACAGACTTACTTTAATTAATGATAACACTCAGTTGGTTGATGACCCACCATTGTGCGTGAAACGTCATGCAATCCGTACTTGTTTTTACCCGTCTTCTATTATATCTAACATATGAGTGCACGTGAAAGATTCATTTATTTTTACACCCTGAAATAATACATGTACGTGCACGAGTTTGTAGAAAAATATATGACAATCAGTTTGGTAGTGGTAGATCCTAAAGTGAAGGATCGCCTGGGGTGGTACCACCCTCTTATCTATTTCTGCCGTGAAGCAGAGATGCTTGCATTTCTGTGTTTCGGTTTGAAGGGTAAGAGAGCCAGCGTAATTTCCGGCACATGAGGCATTCCATCTTAGTCCTCAAGGTTAGCAGCGCATCGAAAACCCTCTAATATTAATACAGTGAGGTGAGATGTCTATGGGTGACGGTGACCACTTACCATCAGGTGGCCCGTTTGCTCTCCTTATTTAATTTAAAATAAAAAAGCAACACGACATACAATTCCACTGGGATTCGTTTAATTTGCATACTGTTGTCTGTTTTCTTCAACCTTTTTTTTAAACGTTTACTCGGTTTAAAAAAATATGTAATAGGTCGAACTTCATAATTGGCTGTATATGTTTGTGATATATGTGTAGTTTTAGGTATATTAAATTGAAATCGTTTATTTAGCGCTGTAAACACCAGAATACAGAAGTATACAAAGTTTAATACATGCAGCACAGAACATCTGGTGCAGTACAGTGCCAAAAAGGGTACACCAGCTCAGCATAATGCTGAGGCAAGCCACAGCGCTGATTTTCAGCTGGCCCCTCAGTGACTGAACGGACGAAGAAAGCAACAGTGTGTGCGTGTTGTGTTGTATGAATATGTTTGTTTGTATGAGGATATTAGTGTGTATTTGAGGTACTGAGTGTGTGGGAGGGTGATGGCATGGTGCGGGTGTATTTACATGGTATTATGTGTGTGGATGGTAGTCAAGTATAAAGCTGCCAAGTACGCGAAAATAAATAAAATAAAATATCTGCGTGTGTTACCTTAATATTATTCCAATTGAGATCAGTTAGTTTCTGGTCGTTGTTCTGCACTCGCTTTACCGTGTCGTCGGGGTCCGTGTCGTTGGGCGGGTCCATCGGGAACACCTGGACAGTACATACGACCACACCTCAAAAACTAAATAATAAACAAACTGTTTTATTAATTATAAATAACTCTAAAATTAAAATTTAAAAACATACATACAGAACATACCGCACTGTACCCCTTTCGTATAATTAGAGACCATCCATAAATTAACCCGCGTCTCGACGTATTCACTGATGTAATGTTCGAATCCGAGCGGTTACATTACACGCGAATGCCCCCGATCAATACCCACCATTAAACTAAGGAAGGTAATAGACATACCTTCTGTTTGGTAGCCTTAGTGATGCCGTCCCAGCCGAGGCCGACGGGCTGCCCCTTGTTGAGGAGAGACGCGTGGTACTGGTCCTGGTTCATCATCGAGTGGAAACCCAGGATGGCTGTGACATCACAACGAAACATCGTTAAACCGCGAATAGCCAATGTTGTACGAGATGGGAAAATCCGATATCAAAGTACAGTGCGTGAGTTTTTAGAAACGGCTTCGCGTCTTTAGAAACTGGGTGTCAGTCTCCCGAAGCCGTTTCTAAAAACACCCTGGTTTTTGGGAGACTGACACCAATTTTACCCGATAGCCAGTTCGAGCTCACGTACTGTACAGTGGAAAACAAAAATTTATGTTTTTGTTATGACTCTTTGGACATTCATAACATGAATATAACATGAACATATATACATATAATATAACACGAATATAACATGAATATAACAATAACATGAATGTGTTAAAGCGACAACGTACTAAAGGGTATACATATAATGGCCTGATGTGTTGTCTATTGTACGTTGCTACGTTCTTTTGCTGGTTATAAAACCAACAATTATGAATTAATTTAAATTATATTTCAAAGTATGCTATTGTGGCGACGCACGGCGCGCGCCACTACGATACAGTACATTCAAATCGGTGCAGAACGCACTATCGAAATTTTCCTGGGACTTCGTATATATACGAGTTCCAAACATCCATAGTTGGACCAGGACATCTGGTCACCAGGCATTGCCTGGTGGAAGATCTTCCCTTTTCCCTTTCATACAACTGACATTACGTCATCCATGTCCTCACATAGCGTGTTACTACACTATAAAATTGTAAATTACTGTATAATTTCAAAAGATGTGCAAAGCGGTGGTAGATTAAAAATAAAAATTATAATAAACATTTGAGGGCCTAAATTGTACAATATACATTGGTATGCATAATATTATAGTTATGGCATATGCGTATAAGGTTTTATGGAAGTTTGAGTGTGAGTATATCCCCAATACATTCGTTTGCCAATTGACAATTGATGGAATAAAATTTGCTAAAGTTCTTGAGCTCTGCTTCTAAACTGCGGTTAAATTCATTGCCTCATAAGTCATAATTGGTTTAGAGGAGAGGGCGCTACTAGTTCGATTGCAGTGGTTACCAGTTTTAAATATTTCATTACGGAATTTAGTTTACGGAAAGTGGACTGTCCACTTTCCGTAAACTTTATCAAATCCAATCTGGATGAATGCCAAGCTATTCAGTTTCATAAAATACATTTCGCGTGATAGCAACCATTTTTCACACATCCATCACATATGAAATCAAAAAGAAATGTCACATTAGAATTTCAGATAATATACTCGTAATATTTTTTATAGTATTCTGTGCTTACAGCTCATGGCGGTATAGTCATGGCTGATAAGCCAGTCCAAACACTACCGAGTTTAGGGAGAGTGTGAAGGAAAACATCGTGGGGAAACCTGCATGTCTGAGGAAAAAAAAAGATTCCGAAGGCATGTGAAATCCACCAATCAGCAATGGGCCAGCTCAATTGATCAATTCATGGCCCGTACCTAGTGTGGGGACCCTACAGTGGAGAATCTAATAGGCCAATGAGAGAGATAGGTAATTCAGAGTTCTAAACAAAGTACCCTACTTTAGTGCACTATTTCGCCCCGTTTTCCCCTTTACCCGCTCAGCAGTGGCAAGTCAACGGGCACAACTCCTTGGTGAACCAAGGACGCTCCGTGAAGCCTGTAAATGTCCTAAGAGACTTCTGAGCTTCTGGACGGAGCTGGGTTAGCCAGAAGTCTAGCTAACCAACATATCAGCACGCATAAAGGACCACTTATGCTCGATCGAGGATCGATCGATCATCGTCGGTCATGCATGACTCGAGAAATTATACTCACCGGCGAGGTCTATAATCTCCTCCTGCGAGGCGGTGCCGAGCGCCTGCTCGTACTCGTCTCCCAGGTCGATGCTGATCTGTTCCGCCGCGTCTTGCATATTCTGCGGCTGCGGCGGCGGAATCCACTGGAATCACAAGCGATAATGGTTAAACATGGATATTTATCTCCGAGGGTCTGGAACTTATAAAGACCATACTCAACAAATTGCTAGATGATAAGATCCTTTAGCGACCTCCTTACCATCGATTTGCATAAGATATGACAGTCCATCATTTTTCACCAACAAAATCGTTTAGCGAATGGAATCGAATCTAAAAAATGTGATGTCCAATGCGTGAATTATGACTGTTGTGTTGACCAAAAAGTGTTACAGAAGATTGCCTGGAAGAGATCGCTCTTAGCGATAAGGTCGCCTAAATTGTACTTCACTATTTCCTTTTCTATCTTTTGTTTGTTGTTTTCTATTTGTGCAAAACATAACCTCTAATTTGATCTGAGGATCTTAGAGGTCATGTTTTGATGTCTACAAAGATGTCATAGATATCTCACCTCACTGTAATGTTATTAGAGGGTTTTAGATATTCTGCCAACCTTGAGGACTTGGAAATGGAGTGTAATTACGCTGGCTCTCTTATCCTTTAAATCAAAACACGACAATGTAAAAATGGTTGCTTTACAGCACAAATAGGTAATAAGGGTGGTACAACCATGGGCTGACTCTGCACAGAGTCACCCCATCTTCCTCCACTTTACCTTCTTCCCTCTGACGACTCCAGCTACGAAAGGTTTGACCTCAGGCCGGTCTGGTGTCTCCAGGGCTTGCTTGTTGATGTGTTCTATTAACTTCTTGCGGTTCAGTGGCCCCGTGGGATCCTTCTCGCAATCGTAGTTGTTACGTTGCGATGGAGGCAGAAAATTGTCCTGGAAAATACGAATAGATTATTTAGTCGGTATACTTTACATACATAAATACAATACAAAAGTATTTGTTTTCATAGAAAATTAATTTAATCGCTCAGAACATGGTATCTATTTTACTTTTTTTTAATTTCTTTATTGCAGGAAACAAAAAAAAACAATAAATGCTCTTTAAGTATTTGTATGCCAATACAAGATTCCACTTTTTCTTAAAATAACAGCACAGGGAAAGAATTACATAAAGGAGAAAAATAAATAGTATAATACATATACGTGGTAACTTGGTACGTGATGTATGTAATAATAGATTATGATAATGATTGTGTATAGGTAGGTATATTGAATGCAACGTGGTGTAAGGATGTGTATGTGGTGAGAGGGGGTGTCGGTTATAAGTACTTATAAGCGAATTCTCAGATTCCATCATAAAGCCAAATACAGTTCGTGTGCTCTTAGAAGGGGATTCCGGTATTAGATAAAACCCGAAGCCCTTTTTCCGGTGCTGCACACCACCTTCATCAAACTTAATTACTTTTGTTTATTGCTTGCTTATCGTATGGTTAGTGGCCAACCTATTTGTCAGAGTTGTTCAGGCCGCCCGTAAGCCTCTGACATGGCTGAACGACTGCTGTCGAATGACAACAACCGGGACCGACTGCTTAACGTGCTTTCCGTGGCACGGAGGAGCTCAGACGAAATATGCCACTAGCGGTCACCCATCCAGGTACCGACCGCGCCAACGTAGCTTAACCTGCACGATCACTTTCGGATCGTGCTCGCAACTAGGCTACGAGCTCCTCATTGTTTGTTTATTTATATTTATAATATATTTATTTAATATTGTTTTTATCTTCTGTACCTAATTGTTTGTATGTGTATTGAATATAAACTCATTCTTTTCTAAAAACTCACACACAGTATGATGATGTAAGATGTGCATATGTCATAAGTGCTACTTCTATCACCTTTTGATATATAAGTTAAACTGGACGTAAGTGCATAAATATGCAAGTAAGAATTTATTTCCAATACACATAATTTATTTCCATACAAACAATTAGATAAAGTTAACAACAATGAACAATTATATGATGAAGTTAAGCTTTGTTTAATTCATCATCTCATTATGATTTCATCTCTATTTATAACTGAGCCATCTACCATTATCAAAATTAGGTAAACACATCGCAAATTATTCCATAACACCTCAGACTTGGGTAGGCCTTGACCTTTAACGAACTCCAAAACATCTCATCAGTAGCCTATTAATGGCCCCACTGTTGAGGGCACAGGCCTCCCTTTGCACAAGGGGGTATTGGCCATGATCCACCGAGCGGGCCCAGTGCTGATTGGTAGATTTCACAAGCCTTTGGATTTTTTTATATTTCCTCAGACATGCAGGTTTCCTCACGATGTTTTCCTTCACCGTTAGAGCAGTTAGTAAATGTACATAAGTCTTCGAAAAAATCCTAAAAACTCATTGGTACATGGCATGGTTTCGAACCCGTACCAGGAGGAGGACTCTCAGGTGAGAGTCCGGCGTCCTAGCCACTAGGACACCGACGCTACCGCTACCAAAACATCTATCTAGAAGAAATAATTGTAAGTCGTTCTTGTTTCTTCATTACATTCATTATTTTACACTAACTTGCATAATGCTGTCTCAATAACTTTAACCTTATATAAAACCCAAGGTTACTATTATAAATTGCAGCAATAAATAATAAGAGGTAGTTTCTATTTTTCAATAATTTTATCATTGATAAGTACGGAAAGTGGGACGCGATAACTGATTAAGTAAGTTTCATTAGCTATAAGTACTCAGTAGCTTATTTTATATTTCAGTCTCTTTTATCTGACATTTTAATCTTGTTTTTTAAAAATAATGTACATGTTAAATGAATTAGTAGGGGTTTCATTAATCCTAATTAATGTTTTGTTTGCTGACTTTCAATCAGCATTAACCTTGAATGTTATTTGAAGGTGAAAATGTTTGGTTGATGTAAATAAATTAGTAAAAGAGGATACATAAGTCTGTGTTTTACTTAATCATGACTTTAAACAAGATATGGCATAGATAAAAATCTAAATTCAAGCAATTTGCAATACAGTTCCATTTTCCATTTAGGGGTTTTGTATTCCTAAAAACTGCAATTAGTAACTGAGCATTATTAATAATACGAGCTAAATAATATCTAGTTTCTTCCTTTACATACTGACATACACAGTACTGGAGAAATTAAGAAACTAGTCAGGCTTATCTTATCAATAACCGGTTATTTTAGAAACTCAATCATGGAAAGTAATTAATCATCATCATGTAACAACATGCAAATTACTGCAGCCAGTTATACTTAGGTTGTGCCGGGCTGATAACTATGCAAAACCAACTTATGTGGAGTTACTGGAGTGTTACCATACTAATTTGCAAGTCAAGTTTTGTGAGGGTATAGTGTATAGACCTTATAGAATAATTGTACGTATTAATGATTCTTGGTTAGAATATTTGTTTGATCAACTTATTGTTTCATTAAGAGCAGTGTGTTCTTATGTAAATGCTATAAAATCTAATAAATAAAAAATCCAAGAGGCTGTCAAGAATGTGTCGGATATGCAACTTGTACTAGGTCCTTTATAATTTTCATTAAATCAGTCGCGGTGAGAATATGATTACCACTTGCAACTTAGACAATCACAAATTTCTCTGGAACCACTGAACACAACTGGTGATAGCATATTTAAATCAATTCAGTAGATTCAGAGAAAATTGCGAATGTGTAGGCAGGTTGTAACCACTTTCTGACCTCCGCTGTACTTACTACCAGTAGTATCATTCGGATTTAGTGTAATTGTATTCCAAAAGTGAGACATAACGAATCTTTAAGGATTCCTAGTTTATGGAACCCTAAAATATTGATAAAATTGATGATATTACTATGATGTCTGTAGTGTCTTTGGGTATACTATGTAGAGCTTTATCAGTAGAATAAGTAAACACAAGATTAACATGTGGAAAAACAAACAGAATTGTGTGAGTCAGAAACAATAATTTAGGAATTTAAATCACAATATCATGCATGAATATCATCATTTCCACTTAGCAACAACAAGTGAATTGTGCACCAAGGTCGAGCATGATCACATGGCTCCAGTAATTGTGATGATACAATACATACAGCGGACAAAAAGATGGCCTCTTTATTACCATACAAACATCAACTTGCTTGTAACTTGTGGATGTAAATTGTACCATGAATAAACGTGGCTATGCCTGCTAGGAAGTTTTGTAACAAGGCAAATTCTATCACATCCTTTCGTAGAGTGAGACAGAGGTTGTATGTGTTTGTGAATGTAGTGAGATAAGCAACGTGCAAAGTAAAGTACGTAAGTAAAAGCTATAAAATTGGATCAAATGAATCATTGTTATTTCCAACAGTTTTAAAAGTATGGAGTTCTAACTAGGAAAACCTATAAGGAAAATTTGTTTGTAGCAAGACTTTAGGAGTCATGTTTACTATAATAAAATAAAAGCTAATACCAGTTTGTGAGCCAATTATTAGTGGATTACATTTGCCTCCAAACTTAAAGAAAAAATTGCACATATTGTATATTTCAGGAATTCCGTACAGTATAATTAATAGGTAATACAATGAATTTTAAAAAAGGATGCAAATTTCTTTTACACCATAACAATAACCAAATGATGTATCTCTAAAAGGAAAATATTCTAATCTTTTAGTTTTAACTATGAGAAGGACTTTTGCAATTAGAATGGTATGGATGTTCATTCGGTTGGTGTGTCGTTAACAGGGCACTGAGGGGAAAACATTTCAAAATTCACAATCAGAACAATTTTCAATCCACATGCAGAACGGACTCGGATAGATTAGGTTATGTTATTAGGTTGCATTATGATATCCACCCAGAGCCCCATTGAGCAGGGTTCTTTTGACTTATCTTGGTGCCCCTTATCTACACTCTTGTCAAATTCCATGTAAACAACCAGAGAGTGCAGTGAAGTCATGAAATGAATTGTTGAGATTTGGTAAACATCTCACCTAGACAGACCAAACAATTCTCAGTTGAGTTTATATTTTAATTAGTTATTTTTATAACAGGACACTCACGTCTGGGTCTACTTCTTTCGCAAGCATGGTGAGCTCCTCCTGCGACAGCTTGGCGAGGAGCTCGTCCACGTCCACCTCGTCGTACGCGGACAGCTCGCGCCCGTACAGCTTCGCTGGCGTCGTCATCGTCGTGGTTTTGGTACTCGATGACTTCTGTAATACACCAAAGCACAGCACTTTACTACCACTATTTTATCACTTGTTACCACATTTCTTGAACTATTTAAGTTAAAATTACATGGCAACAGAGATATAAAAGTTTTTATGCAATCACAATTGATAAAAATAAGGAAATATGTGATAAAACATCGATTTTTTTCACGTCCAATCTCTACACCACACCCATATTTATTTTAATTAAAACAGCGGCACAAATACTGTTTTGAATGAATGAAAGTAATTGTAATTGAATTCAAGTGAGAAAACAAAATAATGCAAAAAATCCTTACACTGAAAATCCAATAAAATTTATTTTATAAAAATTGGAATTTGCCACTGGCGTCACGCACGCTCTCTTTGAATGACAAATATGGACTAAAAAATTGACAGCCAGACAGATGTGTGCGAAAGAGATAGAAAAGTTAATACCGTCAAATGTGTAAAAGGGACAGGCTATAATAGAGAGGGGACACAGAGAGGATTTGGTGGGGAAAAAAACATAATACCGGTTTCTTCACGTGAAAATAGTTTTTAAGCTTTGTTTAGCCTATGTTGAAATCAATCATCTATTACTTAACATAATGGTACTTGGTAACATAAAATACCTCGTAAGCGTGCGGGTTAAATGTACCTTTTATGTGACAGGCTTAGGTAGATACCCCAAATTATTTTTACAGGTTTATTGTTATAAAATACCAAATCGTGTATATAGACCTACAACCATACAAGTACAAGTCCGTCGGTCTAATAGAGGGTTACGCAATGTCGACTTCATGCCACACATAACCACGTAGTTATTGAACTCTTGACCTCCACTGTGGGAGCATTCAATGACTAATAATAATAAATAATCTAAAAATGGTTAATACTTGCGGTTGTTGGTACTTGGTGAAACTTGTAGTACATGATTAGACTTAAATAATATACTGTTTAATACAATTAAAACCCGTGAAACAGTATATTATTTAAGTCTAATAAATAATCTAGTTAAGTATGTACCTACGTAACCGTGAGTTTCAAGAAACATCCCTAGTGTTAATGCTTCCGTCTAGAGCTATGGCGAAGAAAGGGATGGCATGCATTTCAATGAAGACTTCCTTAAAGTTAGGACGTTTCGTGCAACTGACGATTAGATTCATGTAATAGAGGAAGTAGTGTTCAATCTTCCTTTAGTTATTGTTCTGAGCTTCAGCCAAAATGCAATACTTCTTTGATAGGGTACCGTAGAATACGCCTCTGGGGAACTCTGTCGCAATAAGTTTTTGTTATGATTTCTTGATTATTGTAACAACATCGATCAATTGAAACCAATTGATCAATGTTGTAAGTTTGCTTACGTAGAAACGATAAAATGAGTCGATGTATTTAGGCTAGAAACGAAGGCGAAAGTCTATAACGTAGTTATGGGGTCATGAGCCTGGGGTATGATTAGATAGGGAACCTTCAAAAAGTGATTGTAAGTTGGTTAAGGTTCCAATAGTCACGCACTCCTACAACTTTACCTACCAATTTACTTTTACTACTGATACAATCAAAGTATCATTTAGCATTTTATGTGTATAAACAAACAAAACATTTCAATTATTTAGTTAGGCTATATCTAATCAAAGAAGTTTATTATAATTGATCTGAGAGGACTATACGAGTATATACTATAATTGATCTAGGACGCCGAGTACGGGAGGTCCGAGTTCGAAACCATGTAATGTCAGTAATGGCTGGTTTACAGCTTTTCAAGTGGAAAGAACAGTGCTTTAGTCTAGTGGCAAGGACAGTAGTGTAAACCGGTGGGACAATGACGAGTCAAGTTGGCTTGCAAACTAGCTTGCCAGTGGATCCAAATTTTGTTTGACTTTTTTTCACTGACCAGGCACTCGCCACTGTACTTGCCACTATTCTACTGTCCACTGTCCTAGCCACTTGAAAAGGTGTAAACAGTTAGTACGTAGGTATATATGACAAGAGTATTTCGGTTTTTTTGAAAGAATTACGGTGAAGGAAAACATCGGGAAGAAACTTGCACACTGAGATAAATACAGAGTGAAATGGTTCGCAAAGAAGAGTAATTTCTTTTATGGTTTCAGTTGAGAGTTTACTTAAAAATCAAAATCAAATCGAAACAACTATGTACCTACTCAACTCACTAAAAAAACACTCAATCAAATAAAATCAAAGAAAAACATGTTTAATTTATAACCGAAGTGGTCCGAACGTCCAACATGTGCGTACGAATTGTTCGATCAAATAATGAAGCATTACGCATCAAGTTTCAGAGTGTGAAAAGTACACAATTATCACCATTGTATGCGAGTTACTCGTAGCAACAGCGTGATACTCAGAGAAAGCAAACCTTATGAAGTGGAGCCTCCGTTGTCAGATGGTTATAAAAGTGTTGTAATAACCGGTTCTTTTTTCTCTCCGTCGATGTTCGTGATCGTAAAACAAGCTTTTTATTTATTTTCGTAATTACTTTTACAATTGGATATACGATTTCAATAGATACGAAAAATGTCGTTCTCTACTATTTATATTATATCATAATAGTGTTTTAACGATGAATTCTTTCAATAGACCTTACAGCGGTTAGAGCTAACTGCTAGGTAATATACTTATAAATATCTACGGTATTCGTCAAGGCAGCAATCAGACACTTTCATTATCGTCCTATTTATCTCTAGGTTGTGCCCAATTGTATTTCGTCAAATCATTATTCGATTTTGCTAGAGACACGTTGGGAAACTGGTCGGAAACCTCGTTTTCCACGAGCTATGATCGACCATGTGGGCCCAATTCTGATGGTGGATGGCGAATGGTAGTTTATTTGTTTTCTTTTTCTGGAGGTTCCTCTTCAACTAGTAAGGTTAGCGCTTGCGAGGGAAATAAAAGCTTTAAAATTAATTACAGTCATTAATCAGTTGTACCGGCTCATTTGGCTTAATTACGTAACCGAGTGTAACAAACGAAGTGCAGTGATCGATCAGTATCAATACACGATTGTTCCTGCTGACCGGCGGCGGCGCGGCGGCCGGGAGCTGGCGATCGGCCAACCGCTAAAATTATTGGTGGCCGCACCAACGACAACGGTATTCTTGGGTGCATTCGGCTTCGGCCACTGGCCTTCCGACACTCCCATCCCGGAAAAAACTTAATTTCTTGTTCCAAAAATTCCGAAATCGTTTGTAAATCCAAAATACATTGCAAATGCTTAAACTGGACGCTGGCCGTAATAGTTCCCAATTGCAATTTAAAAAAAAAGATTAAGTATCTATCTACAATTGAGATTGGTCAACGAAGAATCAACAGAAGTTCTAAGTAATGAGCAAAACATTGAATCACCAGGAGAGACCTGCATGCTTGTTTACTTAATATTATCTACTTATTAAATATTATTGAGGGCTAGTAGTCTGATATCTGTGGCATTTCGAACTATTGCTAAAAAATGTTTAAATCAAAATGCATATAGTTTACGACCTGCTTCTGTAGAAAAACAATATTAGGCTGGGCATCATTATATTCAATGCAAACTCATTTCAAAGCTGTGACATAGGCTGTGACAAACCGTCATTGTGTCGGCTTTCATTGTCATTACCGAAGAGAACGTAAGTAAAACGTAATCTCTGCGTCAAAATTTGGCACAACATGACGCCTTGTTAAAATAACCAAAACAACTAAGAATTGGAACCATTGGAACCATTGGAACCCAGTTTTGCTATACAAATATGTCTATGCCATACGGCCCTTCAGTCCAAGTCTCACCATTAATAAGGGGTTTGCGATGGGGGCTGCTTTTCGCGGGAATTATATACGGTCGAATGAAACTGAAGGTCTACAGCGCCATGGAGGCAAGCTACCGGGAGGAAGAAGCCAAGAGGAAGGTCATCAGAGACAAGGAATTGGCCATCTTGAAGGCTAAGATCGCTGCCGAAGAGAGAGAGAATGTTAGACTGTTAGAGTCTGGCAAGCTTTTTGATACAGGTAAGTTCAATTTTAGCTGAATCTTGAAACAGTGGAGTCGTGATATTCACCAAATCCGTCCAATACTGGACTCAACATGGCTGCGATGATGATGTTTGTAACCAAACTAGGTACAAACTTTTTCTGAGTACCTATATGGATAAAATTTCTGTGTTGTCTTTAGCTGGATTGGGCTGACCCATGAAGGAAGTCTAGTGTTGGTATAGTGTGGCAGTGGGTCCACAGGAATAGGTAGGTACCTACAGAAGTTAAAAAAAGAAATAATATCTGCTTCTTTGCAAGATATACCACCACCACCGCCGCCGAAATCAACCCCGAAAGGACCCAGCGGCGGCGGCGGAATTGGGACCCTTCCCGACGGCTCACGATGTCGTAAGCATTCATTTATATTTTAAGATAGGCAAACCAAGTTCCAAATGAGACTACATAACATTTTGCCTGTAAGGGTTGGCTAGAAGACCATTGAGCGTCAAGTTCTTGTATTTTTAGTGAATTTTGATTGATAGAAAACAATGACATTGATTTTTGTAGATTAAAATAAAACTGTAGATGCAAAATGGAAAATTTTAAACTCTTGGGTTTTAAACTCCGTGCAGAGTCAGCGTGGATATAGGTTCCACCCTGTTACCTTTTCCTGTCGCAAAACAGCACTGTTTGTATTGCACTGTTCCGGCAGTTCCGGTCTAAGAGAGCCAGCGTAATTAGTATAATTACCGATAAATTACGCGCTCCATCTAAAGTCTTCAAGGTTATCAGTGCATTGAAAACCCTCCAGTAACTAGTGAGGTGAGAGACTATGGGCGATGGAGACCATTAACCATCAGGTGGCCCGTTGGCTCTTTTGCTTACCATAACTTAATAAACTATAATACGCCCCTTTATCTTTGCAAGGTGAAGCCCCCGGGTACGGAACCCTCCCAGACGGAACTCCGTGTCGCAAGGAGTAATAAACAATTATTTTACCGACAGTTGCACGAAACATTCTTATAGGTAAAGCTTATTAGAAAAACAGACGTTTTTCTATCTCATATAGTTTTAAAATGACCGTCATTTATTTTAGCTGACCGTCAACTGAAATAAATGACCGGTCATTTATTATAATCGCTACTAACAGCGGACAATACTGCTGTGATACGGATAAAGGTAAGATATGTTTATCAAAAAAATAACAATAAACGCATCAAATTAATTTTCTACTGTTTCTAGAATTATGTGAAAATTCCAAATTTTCTAATGACATAAATTACCGGATAGTTGACGGTCAACTAAAGTAAATGACGGTCATTTTACAACTCACTCATACCTCCGGATGGAAAATAATGGATATTTTACTTTCCATCCGGAGGACATGTTACATGTTTCATGTTCCATTATATGTTTCTTACAATGGCAGTTACCTATTTATTAAATTTATATTGTATATGAATTGATTAATTTTTAATGGTCAAAAGACGTTAAATAAAAAATATAAGTGCCTACTCTAAATTATATGGTTTTTTTTGGTAGGTACAGTCGACGTAGAAAGCGAAATAACCACGTTAAGGGTGAATGTCGAGGCAGCGATGCGGTGAGCGGGGAAAAGTCCATCAATATAAATGCTCCATTATTGTATTACGTACGACTAAAATGAAGGGGCCGCTTGTCGAATATTTTCCTCTCTTACCGCCCCTAATTCTTCACAAAACTCTGATGTACCATTATTCAGCTCAACCACGGATAAATTAATCAGATTAGGACCAGCCTATGAGCGAAATCGTAGTAAAAACGCGAGAAATGCTTTCTATAGAGAATTAAAAGGATATGATGGATTTTAGGAAAATCCTACTTATGGCTTCTGACAGTACTATTCTTATATTCAAAATCAAAATATATATATTGTAAGTACATTTACTTATAGTACATTTTTAAACGTCATTCTTTTTTACTCTACCACCGCTTCGTAAGGTGCTATAGCTGAAAGGAAAGAAGCGGCGCAAGAAAGTTTCTGCAGCACATCTTTCTTCTGTGGTAAAAGTGGCCAGTATAAAGTAGGTAAGTTCACTATGAAGGTTGTATTACAGGCATTTAAAACTATAATCTATACTACTACCGTGGTTGTCAGTAGAGAGAAGGTAATCAATCACAATCAGTTGACATTTTTCAAATAGCATCCGGGTTTTCCAGAAAAACCTCAGACCAATAACCTGAAAAACCAGTACAATTAAACAAATAGCACCCTGATAGCATGGGTTTGTTCTCGGGCCGCTAAATAAAATAGAATTGTACTATGTGCCATTAATATCTAAATAGAACTACCCCCATAAAGAAATACAGTACAAAATATGATCATCTTATTACTGGAACCGTGGGGACCTTTTCTATATCCCATCTTCATGAGTTTGAAATGGGGATTGCTGACGGCGTGTATGATAGCAATAGCGAATCAGGCTGAAGAACCAGAGCCAATTGTGATCGCGACCCCAGATAAACTTCCAGAACCAGTGGAGCCAGTTAAAGGTATGTAAAGTTAGGATTAGAGAAATGTGCGAGGATCACCGATGTCAGTAGCGCTGTAGGTGTTTGATCGGCGGCGGCACTTTGACAAAAATGACCGGCACCGGCGGCGAAATCGGCCTGGTGATAAACTTGTTTGATGATTTTTAATTACTCACTAAGCCCACCGTGGATTTCATCTTCGGCCACATCGTCAACAATAAAGTAAAATCAGATTAAATTGAAGTCAAACGCAGGTTTAATCTTTTACCTACTAAAATTAATACGCATGGAGGACGATTAATGTTGCCGATCTATTTGATGAGGTACACACTGTTCAGTCTGGCTGGAGTCAATTTTTCAACCAAACTTAAAGGTTTATAAATATTATTTTGCTTTTCGCTAGAACCAGACTTATGCAAATGTGTGGGTATCCGGAAACATCAATGCGATTAGCGGTCAGCTCATCGAGTGGTACAACCAACTCAAACTCAGGAGTGTTCAGGTACGAGTGATTTGGTTTGAGCGTTTCCTAAGGCTGCGTGACATTTATACGTGGATCTCTTAACGTCCATGAGATATGTGCAAAGGGAACTCCAAAGCACCCCAGGGAATGTCAATCTTTGGGTCCCTAAGTTCTGTATTTGCTGTATCAGCACGTTGACTGTGACTCTTGCTGTTTGAGAGACTTGTAGCAAATGTGTATAAATGCGGGTAAGCGGAGAGTTTTGCAGTGATAATGAGAGCTTCATTTAAACTGCACATAACTCCGCTAGCATTAGGGTTTATTCTTGGAGCAGCGTAGAGATTTCATAAACCAGACAACGGTTATGTAATTAAAGATTCGACGCGATTGCGGTCTTCGTATAAAAGTCACGCCGCTCTAGGCACTGCTCCAAACTCTAACAAAATCACTCTTGCCTGAAACCCTCCATGTACAACCCCGATTATATCATCAGGAGGTTGTCAAATGTAATTTAATCAATTGACCAGTTGTGTGCACATGAGTTCTCGCTACTCCTTGAACGAGCCCTGAATGCATCCTGAAAGTTGATTGTTTAGCTGAAAAAAGTACAGTTCTATGCTCTTTCGATTACTTTACAAATTACTGAAAATTCTCACACCGCCGATCTGATAATCGGCAACGGCGGTAGGCAAATATAATCGGCGGCATCCCTTACCCTTTATTAATCTCTTCCCTTAATAATCGTTTCATTATCATAAACACTGTCGGAATAATGGCAATGTCGAAAGAAGGTACCTACGGTACCCTTTACTAGAAACATCTACTGAGAGGAGTCTACCCAAATGGATTCTTCGGGTTAATCACCACGGACGACACTTTCCCATGACGTACCTATTAGCTTAAGTATCAGCAGATACTAATAGATAGCAATCTAATACCATGTAAATAATGTATCTGCCACAGAAACAAGAGAGTCGGAAATACAACCCAAATTGCCAAGGACAACGCAACGCAAAGGTAAGATTCTTCAGAAACATCGTAGGTACGTATAAGTATGGTCCGTATACCAATCAAAATGATAAAAAAGGTACACTAGGCATAACGCATTGTGAGTTCTAATTCCATTTTAAGTTCAATTTTCGTGTTAACAAACTTTCTATAGGTACTATAGCTTTCTTGTTTTTTGATTGAATCACAGTTTTCATGATAAAATTAACTAAGTGACTCTATTTTGTTTGAAGGTATACCTCTATCGCCCGCTGGTTCTAGTGTCTAAAGACCAACTAAATACCGACCAGTATTCGAGGGTAAATCTGACTTCGAGTAACACCATAAGCTTAGAGATGAATTAACCAATAACAAAACCCATCAATTTTGTAAGTAATAAATAAATATCATATCATAATACCCTATTACCCAAACATGTGAAATAACACCTAGTAATTAACATTAAACAATAAAGTATTGAATAAAACACGTGTTGTATTTCTATGAGAAAGTAGTTCCCAGTTTAGAAAAGCTGCGTAGTAAAATCCACGTGTGCTATTGTGGAATAGGTAATCATGTATTATGTTCTAAGTTATTTGTGCATTCACAAGGTTTCTCTCAGAGAATCGACTAACTTTCCAAGTGCGTTTATGGACATAGGCAAGTTAAGGTACATGCACACGTAATAGAGGAATTGCCACGTTTTCTGGCTGAGTTTTGACATTAGGCTTAGCTGTAGATAATAATTTTGGCACATAGTCAGCTAATAAAAAACTGATTTTTCCCGATTCTTATTGGTAGAAACCGAATGGAAATGTTATTGATGAGTATAAAGTCCCGAAAATATTACTGAGAAAGATTCTACTGTATGAATACTTCATTGACACATCATATTAGTAATTTAGTACCTATCTATCGGTAGTGAGTGATTTTAGTTCAAAAACACTACAATTTTATGTTTAGGTATGTACTAAATTACAAACAATTTGTTGAAAAAATGATTTGAAATTTAATTTTCTTAAAACGTTAATTTCATTTTGAACAGAAAATATGCCATGGAAATTATGTTAGATGTGCGATGTGAAGAATACCTACTATAATAATTAAATTATGCTGATAGCCGTAGCCGCCGCGCCGTGGCGTCGTCGTGTCACCGGGCCCTGACTGAAAACCAGCGCTGCGGCGGTGGCTAGCATTTAGCCATATCGTCACAGCATAATGCTGAGTCAGGGACCCTTTTGCCACATATCCATGTGAAATTGTGAACTTACTTACTTACTTTACTTTAGCCTGAAAACGCAGCGGAAAATCGCAGCAATTTCTCGCATAGTGAATTCACCTTTAGGTGCAATGTAGCGAAGCGACATGCTAACCGCACTTGAATAGAGCTTTTATTTACCGGTTGTTATCGTAATGTTACCGGTTCACGCATGTGGTCAGTAAATAGCGGGCGAAAGCCGATTATGGAGTTTCGTAGATAGAGTAGGTACTATAACTTTATAATATCTGTAATGTATCTGAGTTTCTCCCGCGCTTTTGTGGCGTCCACGTCAGCTTTGTTTCGATTTGTCTTGCAAATTGTTTTACAGTAGTGCTTTTCTAGTAAGAATGGTGTTTCTTGCTCGAAAAACTTCGACAAGATGTGAATAATGTGTGGGACAGTGAAGTAAAGTCAAATAAGACGCTGCAACCCGATCCGTACTTGGCTGGATTTTGAAGAGCTACACTGCGTCCGGGACGCCTTCTTATTTGGTTCGGATGGCGCAGAAGCGTGGAAGATTCTCCCAGACAGCATTGAAATGTGTCACACCAGCATTTTAATGAAGACTTGAAAGAGTTGTTTACATCAGACATGGCTGTATGGGCTCAGTTCCCTTTGCCTTAAAAAAACAACAACTGTAATGTATCTAATCTTGTACACAAAAATGAATAGTGTTGTCTTTGCTTGTCCAGATGTAGGATCGATCCAGGAACCTTTTCGCCTCCGCAGTTTCTCTCGAGCCCATAACCACAGAGCGATTATCGTTTCAATAAACTTTGGGAAAGAAGAGATCCGAAAAAAAATTATTGTTTTAGTTTGTAACCTTTCATTATATACGATAACATTGATTATGATTACTAAAGCGTTTACATAAAGTGATGTAAGGGATGTAAGGGGGGTCACCAACATCTAGACCTCCAAATGTCAAACTCACCTGCACGTGGTGCATCCTGCCGATTAACGAACGAGTCCCTGGCGACCGACTAGTGGCGGTATAACCACTCAAACTCTGGCTGGGTCAAAATACCAGAAGCACGATGACGGGCAGCAGCGTCATCGGGGCAAGCGACCCGGCTACTGCGATCGCCAACCCGCAGGCCTAGCGTGGCGATTATGGCATTACCTCCCATGGATAGCGCACTAAGAAAACGGCCCTCAGTTCCCGGCCGCCCCACTATCTGCGCAAGGTGGCTGGCAGCGACTGGATGAGAAGAACCGAAGATCGGGCTCAATAGCGCACCCTGGGAGAGGCCTATGTCCAGCAGTGGACTAGGGTAGGCTGCTGATGATGATTACATAAAGTAGGTATAACTTCTACCTTTCTACGGAACACTAATTGTACAAGTCCAACGCGCGCTTGTTCGATTTTTTGTGAGAACGGTTCATTTCACCTTACGTAATGGTTATTACTGTATAGATGCGTAACCGACACGTCAATTATTCGAAATAATTATTTGTTACACTCGGAACAAATACAATTGCGGGTTATACACGGGTTATACAATTAATTAGAGAGTTTATTTCAATTCGTAGAGGTACGAAAGCGAATTGGTATGCTCATAGAACGACAGAATTGGACGGACATATGAGTCCCAGAAGGGTGATCAAGGGGATCCTAGTTGCTTCCCCTCCCCCTAGATCTCTGAGGTCCTCTCATAGACCCATCCTGCTTCTGTTTTCATTTCATTGTAAATTTACATAAAAATAACTCTCACTTCCATAATCCCCGAGGGGGTGTCTACCCCCTTGGGGATTATATTCCGTCCTCTGGCGAAGACGAATCACCTTTTATCACAGGTGGGTAGTTCCCACTTTTCGCCGTAAGATTTGGTGGTCAAACGTGATAAGTGATCACGTGATAAAGTGATCTAAGATCACGTGATAAAGTGATCTAAGATCACGTAGATCTTAGATCACTTAGATCTTAGTGGATACTATTTTACATCTATTACTATAGATATTATACTACTATATATATCCACTAAGATGCAAAGTTGCCTCGTACGACTACTACTCAAGTTTGGTTTGGGTTTTTTTTATTTACAAAGTAAAACAATCGGAAAGAGGGGACCAAGATTCAACCGTGTATGACCGAGCTAGCTGCCATCAATGTTTCCTCGAACCTTTGAATAATGGTTCTTGACCAAAAAATATACCAGGCGCCTGATTCGTAAGTTATATAGCTTTAAATAAAAACAATTTTATCAAGACCCTCGTTGTTACTCTGAACTCCTTAGGCTCCTTAATCTAAAAGGGTCTGATAAAACTGGGTGTTGCTTGAAGCAGGCTCAACCAGTGTAACCCGTCAGTCATGCTCTGGTGGGTCAGTTGCGATGTACTTAGTTCGAAATAAGGGAAATGTTAAGGAATTAGAAATATAAAGTTGTGATGAAATGGTTGATGCGGATTTTGACATTGCCATGCTTGCCTGGTGATTTGGAACTTCGTAAATTGGTTTAAGTATTTATAAAAATATTTTTTTTTGTAGACTAATAGCATATATTAGTAGGAAAGTATTTCTAGATAATTATTTATGGTTAAGGCATACTGAGAACGGGCTACTTGACGGTGAAATGACTGTTGGTTACCCTTGCCCATATACACCTTACCTCGCTATAACATTACTGCAAGGTTTTCGATACACAGCTAACTTGCACTGAGTGCCTTCTGCCGGTAATTACGCTGGATCTTATCCTCCAAACCAACCGGAACAATTATACTCTTTATTGCACAAAATTAGTGTGATACAATGCGTACAAAACGATTAATACAATCTAGGCGGTCTTATAGCTAAAAGCGATCTCTTCCAGACAACCTTTAAATGATACCAAGGCTGAATCTTATACGGAATCACACCACCAGTTAAGTTACAATCAGTATCAAAATACTGATACGTCAGCTAGACCGGGTCAGATAACTCTGACTGTATAGTCGACCACTAGATAAAATATACCATCAATCAAATTTCTTCTCAATTCTAAATACTCATTTATTTCGTAATTTTCATTACATGTCACATCGTGTTCAATATTACATAAATTGATTCATTAATTAAATTAATTAGGCTAAAAATATTAAATAATGCTAATTGCAACAAAAATAATCATGTCAAAATTCACATGTCAATCGATTTATAGGTAAATAACCATGTTAGAATGAAAAACCATTCCTGACCCACGGACCAAGCTTAATACGGTAATTTTAAAAATACTTGAAAAGCATGCCCCACGGTACAACTATTTTTTATATGACCAACGGCGCAACTGCTTTAAAAGACCTAACAGTAAGTTTAGTTGAGTTTTTAGTCAATAAGTTAAGTGGTTTTTTTAAATAAGTTGTCAATAAGTTAAGTATTTTTTTAATAAGTTTGATTAAAACTCTACAGATCGTCTTCTGTTTTTTTTCCATTGAAATTTACTATGACCCACTGACCAACTAAGAGTTGGTTCGAAGGGCATAAAATTATATAATTTTTCCCCACGGACAGTGGGTCAGGAATGTTAAAAACAAATAATAACAATAATAAAAATAAGAAATAATAGTTATAATAATAATATAATTTCTTTATTACGCAAAAAGATCCATCAAACAATACTATACAATAATGAAATAAATAAATAATGTTACTTACAAAAAATATGAAGTCTAATATAAATCTAACAGACAAATTAACTTGTCCCATAAAACAAGTCCAATGTTGTACATAAAATTTCATTTGTTCATGTATTCATTAATGTCATAGAAGGTCTGCTCGACAAGCCAAACTGGGGGCAGAAGTGATGCTGTCTGGCAGGCGGTCTTCGATGAAATCTCAACCTTATCTCAAGGTAACATGATTTTCAAATTCACTTTTTTTTACGTTTTGGATAGTTTGACCTGTGGTCGATTGTATCTGTGAAGTTTGCAGCCGGTTGAGCAGGTCTGGTAGTATAATGATGTCATCGCTACACTGAGTTCCGTTAAAGAGATACGCCTACCACCAGTATGATGCAAAATGCAACTGACCATCGCGGTATGAGTACGTCACAGTGCGGATGGTGATTTCGAGCACTTGGAATGCTTGGTATATTCGTTCGAAACTTTTCAACATAAGGCATCATCATATGCATCTCTTGAAGGGACAAAATTCACTTGAATGAAGTAGCAGGCAGATGCGCGATAGCCATATTCTTATCATTCCCGTCTTTTCCCCTCTTCGATGGGTAGCGTAAGGTTGCATAACCCGTTGGCTCTGGGCTCTGATTAATTTACTGCGGTAGGTACGAGGGGCGGTACATTAATTTATAGTCAAATAGAAAATAAAAGAAATACTTATTACAAATGTTTATTTACAACTTTTCAAAGTATTCCCCTGCGGCATCAATGCACTTATGCTAGTTCAGTTCATCCTGAATCTCGCGCTTGGTAATGTTGCGACATTCCTTTCTTAGCCACTCCACCCTGATGACGTTTTCTGGAGTGACTGCCGTTGGTTGTCGCCCCGGTCTAAGGTCATCTTTTAGGTCGCTCCGATCACGCTTAAACTCACGAATCAAATAGGTGATGGTGGCAAGTGATGGAGCCAATTCCCCAAAAGCACTGATTAAATTTTCATGTGATTCCTTATATCTTATTTCTTTTAAAATCCTAATAGATCGTAGCACGAAATGTTTCCCACGTTACCTCCATAGTAGGCGATTGAAAAGTAATAGGCATGTTTTTTAACAATTAATTAAAAAATAACTAAAGTTCGCCAGCCAGTGATATTTGTCAAAGGAGTTTGTAATAAAATTTGCCTTCCAGGGATAATAAAAGTAAAACAATGAGGCTGATAACAAGCCGTTGACTAACAATTTTTGGACCGCCCCTCTTAAAACTCCTTCCTCATCCTCTAGCGTATCTCTGTCCTTTGGCATTTCCGGGTGAGGCCTGACCAGGTGTGGTGCTTCATTCACTCACAACATGCGGAAGTTTGTATACCTACCTACCTATTTTATACCTTTACCCGAAAAAGAAAATATCAAAAAGCGTTTCTTGCAAATCGTCGTTCAAGATCTTTGTCGTGAATAGAGAAGTGAAGGTGTTCGTATTCGTAGGTATTTTCACCGTCTTAATCTTTAATTAAATGTTTGTATGCATGAGTGGACCTTCTGTCTCATAAATAATTAACAGTCTCGCTACTCTACCTACCTACCCGTGTGACCAGTTCCATTCCATCCAGTTCTCCGAAGCCGAAGTGTCAATTTCTTTGAAGACATGCAATTTCACAGTTTTCTCCCACACTTTATGTGACTAGTACCTACTCAGCTTTTATGCTGATGTCGTTACTATTTGCTAATTAATTTCACTGCTTTACGAGTTACTTATCTATAAAAGACAGGTGTTAAGTTATACAAACCTGCCTTACAATAGTTGCGTATAATTTTTCTATGTACTTAAATATCTATGTTTCTTTTTGCATGGGATTTTAGTTAACCCTATATAATGTGCGCAATAACTAATGCTCTAATTGCTCTATGGAACTGCATATTACCTATAAAGAATTCGGAACGACATAGGTTGGTCTTGGGAGCTTAGTTCCGGCGCTAATTCGTTTGCCGGGGTGACTCATAATGTCGCCTAGAAGTGGAAGTGCGTCCCCCCCTCAGCAACGAGTTAAGTGGTCGATTTGAACGATAAGGGTTGCCTATGTACACCTCAATTTGAAACAAATAGCTATTTTTCCGACATTTGCATTCAGTTTTCCTGCAAGTTTGTCTAATGTGGGTATAGCCAGCAGTCATATTTTAAATCCCTCACCGATAAGAGGACGGTCTTAGCTTTTCACGTAAATTCTTTGCTTGTACGAGATTTATTATATATTTCTTATACGGTTTTTCTTAACTACATCTAGGTAGATCCACCTACATGTAGTTAAGAAAATAATTATAAACAAATACCTGAAGATGTGTAAACGAAACCGGTAGTAATTAATAAAATAGGATAAAAACCCGTGAAACAGTATATTATTTGAGTCTAACTATGTAAGTATTTCGATGCGGGTTTTACATACTTACCTACTAGAGTTTATCTGAGATAGCTCTTGTCTTATGTACGATAAGACGTCAGCGACCGCACCCCTCACACAGGGAGTGTCTCCCCGTCCCAGAGTGAATAGGCACTACAAGCCCCGCGTGGTCCACCTTCGCTTACCACAAGGTGAGATTGAGGTCAAACATGGGTCAGTTTGTAACGATGGCGACCTCATCGTCCATATCAACCTCCTTGCCATCAATTTCAACCTCATTATTAGCGTTTATCTCACCTCATATTGCGTTGGCATCTTCATTTCTTCATCCATATTTTCAATTCTAACTTCCATTATTCCATTAATTTCATTGTTTTTACTTTCTCTCTGTATTTACCGGTTTATAAAATTGTCTCCTACTACTACCTATTTTCTACATTTACTATTTTCTGTGTTGTTCTGTTCCATAAAAATATAATATCTACTATTACCAAGTTCTTTTATTACTTCATTTGCACACTGTCCTAGAACCCTGCTAGTCGGCACCTAGAGGGCAGATTGTAGCAAGTTTAAACAAAATCATCGATCATTCCAAATGTGCAGAATAAGAGATTCGCTTTTATCTATTCGGTTTAAAGAATTTATATTTCTCTTAAGAACATAGTTCACTTACAGAGAAAATATAAACTAATATAAACAATTTACTACTACTACAAACAAGTAATACAAACAAGGCCACTTTTTAGTGCAGCGCATTTCCCTCGCCATTCAGCGAGGGATGCGGTGGCATCACATTTTTAGCAGTTGGCAACACCTATTTTAACCTAATTTTTTACTGGCCCTTGTTGCCAAAGCCTTAAAATATTCTAAAATAAAACCACCGTGCCTCTATAATCTGTGGTCACCGCGTTGAAACATCCCCAATATATGTCCCCTTTTATGCTTACCGTTATTCATGTACCTATTTAAAAAAAAATGATATCCATGTACGTGCCGTACATGGACGCCGCGATCGCCGCGAGTATCCTGGGTACTTTCGGCCAGGGGGCACTTCGCGGGGGGCTGTTTGACTGAAATTATATTATATAATTTTTACCTAGTTATAGTATGACATTGATTTTATTATTTTATTTTTATATTTTTGACATCAAACTTGGACTTGTATGTATATAAAATATATCTACACATAGTATAATATAAACAATTTGACAAAAATATTTCCAGCAGTCGAAAAACTAAAAAAAAGCTCCCAAAAATAAAATGTAACAGAGCAAAGGATGACATGACGAAGCTATACATTATTATAAATATATGTTTTAAGTTTGTTTTTAAACTATTTAAAGATTCACATTCCTTGATTTCATTAGACAGAGTTTTATATAGGTAGCTGTGCTCCCTCAAACAATATGTTCCTCTTACCAAAATTTGTTCTAGGCCCACGTACTTCAAATTGATTACTTTTTCGTAGAATAAATTCGCATATTCTTTTTTAGTGAACGTGATTTGTGCGTGAATGATATTAGTTAGAATCTTTTGACTGACTTTAGTTAGAATATTCTACGACATATATTTACGATACACAAGTAAATTAGCACGCCGACTAGGTACTAAAAAATTGGCAGACCCGAGCCTGCGCTGGAGTCTATTAGGCTATAAATCTGAAAGCCATTCAACTCACTCTGGCAGTAAAAGTTTTAGTGTCATAATTTAGCAAAATGTTTTAAGAATACGTACACTTATCGCCGTTTATTTATGTTCACACAATTTATGAATACATGGCATGTTTAGAATTATGTTATAAGTTTTATCGAATAGAATTCCGCATTGAATGACGGTATCTTAGCAGAAGTTAATGATAAAATGATGAATAAGAACAGTAATCAATCATATATCATGTGACTAAGGCTCAACGCACACCTACGGATTGGGTGGAGTGGAAGCGCGGCGCGAATCCCGCTCTTGCGGTAGCGCGGCCGCGCCTGGAGACGCGTGCCACCTAGATACATACACACACACTTTCACTCCAGCGCACATACTTACATCTTAGTATCTTATGTTAATTTAAAATTGTATACGAATGTTTATTATCATTCATTTTATTTATTTATTTTCCCTTTATAAATCAAAATTGTACCTACATAGAAGAGCCTAAATCCCGTGACACAGGGTATCCTAGTGCGGGATTTAGAGCATCAACCACTTTTTGTATTAATTTAAGTTGCAAAATAAATTTATTTGTATTTGTATTAGAGCCGCTTCGCCTCGCCGATTCGCTTGCTATTGTCATTCCATTTTAAACCGTAGTACAGTGTAGTTAAGGATTAGTTCAATTGTTATCAAAGAAAGACGCCGCGACGTCCGCGCTCCAGCGGTGTGCGTTGGGCCTTATACAAACCAACAATATCATCGAAATATCACGGGAATAATATGAATTCAAAGCAGAGAGAGTGGAGGCCGAAAACTCCGAAAATGCACGCGTTCCCTAGGATCCTCTAACTCGATTTCCCAAGGGATCCGAAAGCACCCGCTGTTAAATGGTTCATTTAGTTAGATCATACCTAACGATGTAACATAAAAACTATATATAGATACTTACTTAGGTCTTAGAATGCAAAGCAAAATCGTACATAACATTGCACGGTATATCGATAAAAGTGGTAACCGTAATAATAGTATCAAGTGTAGCTTCTCGAATCGATTCGACACGATTTTATCGATGTGGGATACGCTCTCACGCCATTTAATCTAATGACTGCGTTACGAAGGTAGGTATTAATCGATATCGGTATCGAAACGGTAATTTTATCGACTTTACATTTGGTTTTACCTGGTTTGAATTTCTTCGCCTTAAGTGACTAATTACTTAATAATGGATAGGTAAAACTTTTTCAGTTTGCGCTTTCAATGTTATAGCTGCCCATCAGCCTTTCCTAACCCAGGTTAAGAAAGGCTAATGGGCAGCTATAAGGAGCCCAGGCTCCTCGTATGTTACAAGCAGACACATTTCAATATAAAGCCCTAAATCTGTTTACACGGCGTGTGTCAGGGCGAAGCAAAGTACGGAGAAAAAGACGGGCAGTTTTTTATCCTTCCCTATAACTTTCGTCTTTCTTTTTTAATTTCCAAGGGGTCAATGACGATTATCGTTGATCTTCTAAGGGTCCGCGGTTAAAAAAGGTTGGGAAAGACTGACCTATAATAATTCACCAACAACAATCATACTTAACAATAATTATTCAATCTAATTACTAATATGAATTTGTGTTCCGGTAGTGTATCATTAGGGAGTGATCCCTGGCACACAGGTGATGCCTGACAATCAGCGCCGCAGTGCTAAATCCGCTGCGGCAACAGGCTGAGGCAGTCCCGTTTTTCCGGTGCCGCACACCACTTACATCAAACTTAAGTACTTTTGTTTATTTATTTTTATAATATATTTATTTAATATTATTTTTATCTTCTGTACCTAATTGTTTATATGTGTGCACTATTGGAACTAAATTCTTTCTTTCTTTCAATATAACATGTCAACAACAACAGCAAACGGTTCAAAAACCATTGCAATGTAGGTGCCTACGCTCGTTCCACTATAGGATCCCATAACTAGCAGTTAATTCTGTCAACGACCAGACATATCTGCCAATCTTTACCCCATTTGTTCACTGGCTTAGGTTTATCTATTATAAGTTCTACATCTCACAATGTATTATCCAAGTGTTAATTATCAGTAATCAGATCTTATCTTCTCATTGCACAGTTTTTTATGCCGCTTTTCAGTTTTATAGTCAGGTCTTCTCTTTAACATTGGTGATACGTTGACCCCCTCTGTTAGGTTACCTTTGTGATAGTGTTCTTCGTAGTACATTTACAGATCTTCTTCTTCTTCTACTACTTCAGGCTTTATTCATCCACTGCTGGTTATAGCCCTCTCCTATATATTTCCATGTAGCCCGATTTGCAGTGCTTCTGAGCCAAGTCATTCCAGCTCTAGCCCTAATGTCGTCTGACCACCTCGCTGCCGGACGTCCCACACTCCTGCTGCTTGTGCGCAGTCTCCATGTGAGTACTCTGTGGGTCCACTTGTTGTCGGTTCGCCTAGCCTCATGTCCCACCCAACGCCATTTCAGAGTCGCTATGCGTTTAGCTACATCTGTGACCTTTGTGCGCAGCCGGAGGTCTTCGTTTCGTACTTTGTCTCTTCAGGAGACTCTGAGCATAGCTCCATGACTCTTTGGGTAACTTTGACTTTATGGATGGCCTCAACCGTTAGGGCCCACATTTCCGAAGCGTAGGTATGTCAATACGTACCTTTACAGATAGCGCATTAATTTCCCAGGGTCTTATTCCTTCGACAGTTTCTCCAACAACCACACTGTCATCTTAACCGAAAGACTTTTAACTGTCGATGCTTACCATGTCTGTCTTTTCATTTTCAACGCATTATTATTTTAGCACCTACTTATAATGGATACCTATACTTAGGTACTGTTTACATTACACGTTCCTTGTTATATAAGTAGCTCGACCAGTTTTAGTATTATGAAGTCATGCATGTTTGTCAACATGATTAGAATTAGTCAATAAACTAGACTATGAATGTTTATTATAACTGTACACTTCCCATTATACAGTATGTACCATTGAGATGGGTCAGTATGGGGAACTCTGAAACTTTAAGTGATAGAGAAATATGTTCTAAGGAACCATGTCGTTGATTATAGAGTTAAGAAAACTGCATTCATAGATTTACAAAAAAAACTCATATGTTATTTTATTTCAAAAATTGATAGTGTAGGTTTTTAGAATTAAATGTTGCTATGTCTACAAATGAAAGAAAGTGCTGTATTTAATTATTTTATTTATTTAAGTTAATGTTCAATGTTAAGTACTTCGGCCTGGCCTGGCAAACCAAAGAGTTCACATTCTATTTTAAATCTTTAAATTTTTGCTGGTACGCAGTCACGACAATCGATATTCCTTTTTCAAATTATGGAAATGAGTACCTACTCATTTCCATAATTTGAAAAACGCTTACCTAAGCGTTAGCTTTAAATGGACTCTTCAATCAATTGTTTACGTTGGTATGATTAATAATATGAACTGATATGATAGATAACAAAACTTCCGGAATAGCATAAAATAATTAAATTTAGAATTTTTAAAAGTTGTAGACACAAGGTTCCATAACAACATATATTCCTTACAATCTACGCTATCAATTTTCGTGATAAAATAACATACTCGTACTTTTTTCTGACTATTACCGTTTTCGATTCCCGAGTCGTGTATGAGTTTTTCTCAACTCTAAAATCGCCGACATGGTTCCTTAGAACATATAAATTTCTCTATCTCTTATAGTTTCAGAGTTCCCCATACTGACCCATCTCAATGGTACACACTGTATAACATGTACCTATATTGTCATCAAAACATTTCATGGATTTCTTCAAAATTAACAATGTTGAGTGATATTCCAATTTTCCAATGTTTTAATATAATTTGGCTACTATTCCACCTAGACCTACATATACAGCTAGGAAGTGAGTCAAAATAATATTACCGTTTGTTAGTGGGCGTAAACTGACCTTCACGATGTGCCCGGCGTCTAGGAATGTCCACTCCATCCATTTAGTTTATTGTAGTTGAGGTATCAAGCTATAAATAGACTGGTTCGTTAGAGGTACAGCTTCAATGGCAGTTTCAGTTGGGACGCAAGGTTTTGTTTTCTTCAAATCTTTCACAAGTGAATGCGTTTATGGCAACGAGCTCCAGAGATCTGTGTGATTGTTTCTTTTGTTTGTTTTCAGGAATTGTATTATCACCCTTATCATGACTGATTGGTATTGTCAAATCTTCATATTCACTACCTTCGTCAGCTTTGGAAGACTTTAGGCCCGGCTTGCTTAATTCGCGAGTTAATCCTAGGTTATGTCCCAATCCACCTCATCATCATCATCATCAGCAGCCTATTCTAGTCCACTGCTGGACATAGGCCTCTCCCAGGGCGCGCCATTGAGCCCGATCTTCGGCTCTTCTCATCCAGTCGCTGCCAGCCACCTTGCGCAGATCGTCGCTCCATCTAGTAGGGGGGCGTCCCACACTACGTTTGTCCAAACGCGGTCTCCACTCCAGAACTCGTCTACCCCAGCGGTTGTCGGTTCTGCGACAGACGTGACCGGCCCACTGCCACTTCAGCTTGCTAATCTTATGAGCTATGTCGATAACTTTTGTTCTATGCCGGATCTCCTCATTTCGGATTCGATCAGCAGAGATACTCCGAGCATAGCTCTTTCCATAGCACGCTGAGCGACTTTCAATTTGTGAACCAGTCGCACCGTCAGTGTCCACGTTTCGGCTCCGTATCCCAATCCACCTACCGTAGATGAATTATTTATTAAATTGCCTTCAGTTTTCAAAGTGATTTCTGTGTCCTACGAATTTGGTATTTATAAAAATTACACAACATTTTCGAAATGTCAAATGATAATGATGAAAGAACAGGTGCGTTTATTCTTATATTTGCAAAAACAATTTTAACGATTGTGTTCAGATTGTCGCCAGATAAAAAACAAACAGCACAAGCGTAAGTTAATTTAATTACTGTGAAGTCTTGTTTTGTTTGAAACCTCGCTCAACTTTTCCTCATTTCCTGGGAGAATAAATGCAGGGCTTTTTGCCAATCTTCATTGGCATGCCATGCTTTTTTGCAATTGCCATGAATTATTTTGAATAATAGTTACCTACATTAATAGTAAGACATGGATGGTTTCTTACGATGATGCAGGATACTGAGGATAATAGAATTTGAAACTGAGAGAAGGCAATATTGCGCAACTAACCTTTTTTTTACCTAATATATTTTTTAAATCACTGACCTGAGGTTCTTAAACAGAAGATCCTGACTTGAACCACATTAGACTTCTTTCGAATAATTCCATTGTTGTTTCAATTTTTTTCTTAAGAAATTATATATGATCATACACTTACTCCGCTGGCTCAGCGACCCAAAGTGGATCCTGGCCTCCACAACCATGAGACGCCATTTCTCCCTGTCCTGCGCACTCTACTGCCAGTTGCCACACAGTTGCTGACTTGGAGTTCGCGTAGGTCCATATTAAGGATGTTACGGAGCTTCGACTCCGACTCCGAAAGGTCGGAACTTCCGATTGATTTTACTGCTCCGACTCCGACTTCGGCTCCGATAATTTTAAATCGGAGGTTATACCGAAGATTTGTGAGCAAACATATTGAATTATCAATATTTTATTATGTTAAGAAATATGTTTCATTGCCGCAAACGTCATCATAAAAATATTGGCCAGTTCAGTTATAAAAATTAAAAAAAAATGAACTTCTTTTTTTTAATGTCCTACTAAACCCGCATTTGACCTCGATCTCGCCTGATGGTAAACGACGATGGAGCATGCGGGTCCAGTAATTGCCTATTACTCTGACCTTGAAGATCCCAAGGTTGAACATCTTCTAGCTCCGACTCCGGTTCCGAATCCGGTTTCAACTCCTATAAATCAAATTTAAAACCTTCGGTTTCGACTCCGGTTCCGGTAAAACCACCTCCGTAATATCCCTAATCCATATGACCATAGTTATTATATTTTAGTTTGTCATAAAAATAAGTAACGCAGTCATTTTTATAGTTTTGCTAATCATGTTGATATGTGCAACATAAATAACATGATTTATATAATTTTACAGTGGCTTCCAGCTGCTTGTAAATGTAACATTACTATTTCTCATTATGATTATTTGGCAAACTTACATTCAGTATTTCATTTTTAATGAGGAATTAATTAGATCTCATTAACTTTGCTCCACTTACGTCAAGGGCACTTTAGTAATAGATTTGTATTTTCTTTTTTAACAGTGATGGTTATTACTTATTAAGTTAATAGTAAGCACTCTTTTTGATTCTTTTCTATAGCATACATGATTTTGTCTGTCCATCTATCTTTTATCGACATTTTTTTAATTTAGTTAGCCATACTTATACCTAATGCAGAGGTTTTAATTTTTCTATATATTCTAGTATTCTACATTATTTAAATCAGCAAGGAGTCAATTATTTTTTGACTTTGACCTCCTTCATCTTTTTTCTTTTAAATATTGATCCAATTTGTTGACCCATTTTCTCAGTCTATTGCTTCATCTTTCCAATTTGCCCCTATTGTTGAAATTATATCGTCTTCCCATTTGATCAACCATAATGGTCGTTAATCATTGTAGTCTGATGAGATGATGACATCTTATCTTATCTTATGACACGGGGGCCAGGGATAACCCCAGCGGCACTTCGACCCTCAGGGATCTTTTGTGCTCACCCCTTACCTTAGTCTCCTTCCTGTTCCTTAAAGATGCTTTGCATCAAGGACGCTATACAGCTCATAGAAAGGAGCCTATAGTCCTCTGGTTTCGGGTAGGTAACCCCCAGAAGACTCATATGCTTTCTAGCCAATGAGTCACATTCGCACAGCAAGTGTTCCATTGACTAAACGGTGTCACCACAGGCTCTACAGGTGGGATTGTCTGCCAGTCTCATCTTGTGTAGGAGGCTCTTAGATGATAACATAATGCTTCTCTATCTCTGTCTTTTTCTACTATATCGCATTATCATTCTTCTCCTTCGTTCTTTGTTCCAGGCCATGAAATTATTCCAATTTTATTATCATCCACATTTTGTTAATATTTGTCCATCTGAGCCGTAAACTCTGTCTTAAAAAAGTGGAAATTCGTATTGACATTTCCATTAGATTTCAGTAGATTGTCATTATTTAAAATCTTTCTGCTCTGTGTAACTAGAGTTATTATATTAAAAGCTTCATAGATTTATAGAAATCAAATTATTCTGTACCTAAATAATAATTTCAACAAAATGGAGTAAGAGGATCTTTATAGAAATCTATATTTCAGAGATCTTTCACCAAAACAGCATCTTCAAAATTTGAGTTAAAACCGTAGTGCGAATGTTTATGAATATTATTAATGTAGCGTGGTTGCAGATTTAGCTCGGGATTAGCGGCCATGACGTCTGCTTACTCATCTCGTCTGCTCCTGCGCAATATCACTTGCAATTCTGTGTCATTTATTGTGCGCTTTGCTCTAGTGCTGATTCAACTGTGTTTTCTTTCATTTACTATGTTTAATCTTTGATAATTAATGTCTTTGTTAAGAAAAGTCCTCATTATGTCTTCTTTTGTTTATTTAATGCACTTGATCAACATATTTTATTAGTTATTCATTTCTTTTTAAACCTTCATACACCATACATACACATTGTTTTTGTGATTGTAACAAAGTAATGTAGATGTGAACAATGGCATCTAAAGTTTCTTGTGTTTATCTTTCTATTATGTAAAAAGTACTGGTATTTTAGATATTTTCACAATAATGTAGAGTATCTAGACATTCTTATCTCATACATAACATCTCTGTTTATCATCACTTTCAACTCCTTTGCTCTACCAGCGTGAGAAAGCTTCCTATTTTTATCATTTATAAATACAAAGTCATCATCTGACACAACCCATTTTATATTTTGACGTGACGTCACGATTGGGTAGATAGAGGTATCTACCCAATCGTGACGTCAGTGCGACAAGATAACGGGGTTTAGTTATGATAAGTGAAGCCACAAGAGAAAAGAGTAGTCAGTGTGTCAGTTATCATAACTACACCCGTTATTTTGTCGCGCTGACGTCACGATTGGTTAGATACCCCCCTATCTACCCAATCGTGACGTCACGTCAAAATGGTACATCTTGGTATTTGTTGTTTTTTGGAATTTGTTTATTATTTTGATTTTATTGCATAATGATTTTAACTTATAATTTTTTTTAGATGGGTATATTTTTGCGAGCATTTTTGAACTACTAGTGCCAACTGTCATCCAAAAACATTTGTTTCTAGAAACTATGTTGGACTGGTTAATGTGCCCGTCACACTTAAATTTAGAATTCACAGTTGCCTTCCGAAGAGGATCTTGTAATCACCAAAATCATCATACTGATTACACTGCCTTTGTGGATTTATATGAAGTTTTTTGTATTAATTGCGAAAAAAAATCAAGTAAACAGCCATTAACAACCTTATGCTTGTAGTGATTTGTTCGCAATGTGGCGAAGTACGACGCTCCACTACGATTAGTACCTACTACTCACATCGGTGTAGAACGCGCTATCGAAATTTTCCTGGGACTTCGTATATATATACGAGTTCCAAACATAGTTGGACCAGGACATCTGGTCACCAGGCATAATACCCCGCCTGGTGGAAGATCTTCCCTTTTCCCCTTCATACAACTGACGTTACGTCATCCCATGTCCTCACATTAGTCCTCGCGTTCCTACATTCGCATGTAAAAATAAAGCTAAAAGGATAAAAGGACAGATAAATTTTCATATTTTTATATGTAGTCTTCTTTATAAGCGTGCCATTTTGACCCCTACCTATCCAATCGTGACGTCAGCGCGACAAGAAAACGGGGTCTAATCATAACATACATCTTCTTCGTCAACTCCCAACGCTCCAGTTGATTCATCATCTACGCGGCCTTCGACCAACCTTAAACCTTTACACTTTTGATGACGTCTACTGACAAAATGTTCCCGTTCTATGTTGAGAGCATCTTACGCGGCGTACACCCAGCATCTATGTCTGTCGTCCGATGCCGGTGACGTTTCTAGCGGAACACCAGGCACACAAATAGATATTACGTGTTGGTCATGCTCATGAGTTTATTATGACAAAATTTTGATGGCGTCATTCTTACACGCCCCAAATACTAGTGTGTTTGGTAACAGTTTTATCACCAAACAAAACGTACGTATGACCTTTCCAAAAACATCAATTTGTTTCACCTGCAAGTCTGTTGCGATTTCTTAGAATTTACGTTTTCTTATTACGCGCTACCTCATTGCCGTTTTATTTTTAGACGCAGTGATTTTATTTGATTTCCTAAAATGTACCTATCTCGCTTCAGGCAGCCGTTGGGTCTATTTTAAACCTTGCTGCACGCAATTCCACAACGTTGTGTTTGAAAACAAACTAGTTGAACGAGTTTCAACTCTAGCTGCTTAAATTGAAGATGCTTTTTTGTTTGTACTTCGGATAAAGAACTAATTCGATTGAATTCTTTTTGGATTTTTCAATAGACTGATATTCTATTTTTAGATTGTTATCCGTTGTCCCATTTTGAAGAGTTATGTTTCTATTAACCTTAATCTTGGAAGAGATCAGGACTATCCGATCCGCAGTTCGACACAACATTTCAATTTGTTTCGATTGACTCACTGTCTTGTTTAAGCTTTTCAGTGTCCATTAAATCCCGTTTACGTTTAATTTTATTCTAATTAAACTCTGGTGAACCACTGGAGTGGTGGTAAACCACTCGAAGTCAATTAATAGTCGTCAGTGTCAACGAATATTCGACAAAGAAAAGTTAATGACTTCAGTCGGTATTTCTGTAGATGTGCAACTTCATTTCAAACGAGAGCGTATGTCGGGAGAAGAAAAACAAAGTTCGACATTCATCGCCGTTCATACAGTTGTGGTGTTTGGCTCGTAATCGAAATTGTGTTGTGCTGGCAATTAGCACTTTAGTCGGCTGTCATCGGGTCATCTTCTGAGCATTTGGTTCAGAACAGTATCAACATCGTGACTTTTTTATTTCAATTCATTTCATTCATTAATAACCCATCAGATTATTTTGTGTCTAACCTAATCAATAATCTCTTTTGTGATTTTCATATTTCTGCTGTAGCTAGTATGTCTTATCTCTTCTTCTTCTTCTGAACAGTTATAATCTCAATGTTAAAGTTAGTTTCATTGCTACTTCATTGTTTAGTCATCTTTGTTGTATTAGATAGTCGAACGTCATCTGATTTGATTTTTTCATCTGAGTCCCTGCGTTAAGTGCCTCAGAAAGCACGTTAAACTCTCGGTTCCGTAGGCTATGTCAGAGCAATCTAGCCTGAGCAACTCTGGCAATAGGTTGGCCACTTAAACACACGCCAAAAAGAAGAAGAATATTTTTATGATTGACCGTGATTCCCCTTTCTTGACATCAAATTATGTTCGCATCATTGACCTTGGAATTAGTGAGGCGCGAACTCTGAAGATTTATAAGCAGGACTATCATCAATTCGTCACCAACTTATTTTTAGGAAGATCATCACCCCCTAAACCCACTATAAGTATCATCGCAACCAACATCATAAATATTCTTTATGATTGACACATGGTTTAATTCTGGAAGAGTGTCCCATGTATTTCGGGCAAGGTTTCTTTAGTACAAACATTTCTCATCTGTGGACGGGAGCGTCGACCGTGCGGGTTTGTGGGCTGGGCTGCCGAACATTTAGCTTTGTCTATTTTTTTTTTAATGTAGGTATTGTGTGTGAGTAAAGGCTGTTGCTACGCAATTTGTATGGTCCTAGAGGAATTAATGCATTATTTTACAGATTTATTTAGATAGATGATACTACGAGTACCTTCTTCTTTTGGATTTCTTATATGTGTCGCGAATACTGCGATGCTATTCATTGTTGTGAAAAACACTCTGGTTTTTTCAGCGGTAAAATATCGGTAGGTTATTGTTGATTGTACAATGGGAGTCCTTCACCACGCTTCTTTGTCGAGAAGATAAAAAAAAGAAGGAGGACATCGCCACAGAAACATTATATCATCATTATACAAGATATCATCATATCATGAAGTGGTCATTTCCCGAAGTGATCATTTCCAGAAGTTGTCATTTCCCGACGAAATGTTTGTGCCCAGCAATTGAGATATATTAGGATGATGGATAATGAAAAAAGAAGAAATTATGGTGTAGAAAAACCTAGTTACTCAATACCGCAATAAGCTGAAAAACCTCTCATATTTTAAGGATTTTCATGTCAAACAACAATGTAAAGTCAAATACAGTTGCAACATAGAAACTTTGAGTATGTAATGTAGGTACCTAATGTAACCCAGGCAACATTTAACGGCAGTATGTGGAACAAGCCGCCCAATGAATCATATCCCTGTTTACTCTGGACTCCGTACGCTCAACAATGGTTTGCAAGACTCAAATTAGAAAGGTTGAGAAATTGTTTCGTTCTGGATTCACAGTATTCGGAATACAAGCACCTTTCTTTCAGCTGGTCTCCATCCAGCTAAAATCAAATTCTGACGATCTCCGAATGGATGCTAGAAGTTCGTCGTCAATATATTACAGGTAAGGATTTAAAAAAAAATTATAATTACTCAAGTATTATCATTATTTTCACGCTATGTTATTTTGTTTGTTATGATCTTTACTTTTCACGCTATCCCATCTCTAGCTTTCCATGAAGTTAAAAATTACTCGCCTTCGAAGAGCGCGCGGTCTTTTTTCCTCCAAGCTTCTTAGCTTAATAAGCTTAAAAAATATAATTTCGGCAGATAGGTAGGTAAGTACCTGAAGGTGGAATACTTTAGAAAGGGAACTCTTGAATCTATTCCCTTCATTAAGTTTTTCACCTATAGCTAATGATACTACTTTCATATCATGTGAAATTGTCAATAGGGTAGTTTCCAAGTATCACATATTAAATGCATATCTTAAAAAATAGAAAAAGAAATTAATTAATTAATATTAATTATTTATTATTAGATTTCTTAAGAAATAAAGACTATTTATAAAAAATTATGGTGAAAACAGAATTAAAATTCGTTGAAAAATAAAATAGCTACAGGCAATCAAAAATCAGATCGATAGAAAGAAATGGCCATAAGTTTTATGACGTAATTGTTCTCTAGCGCCATACAAGCAGGTCCTGCATATAAGGACTGTTTTGCTAGAAAGGGACATACCATCTGTCCAATACTAACTTTAACCATTAATATCTATGATGTTAGTTGAGATATCGAAAAACGAATTTTAGATCTTTCTTTAGTATGTCCATGTAAGTTTATATTGCATTAAAAAAAATAACTTAATACCGTATTCTGGTAGTTCTTAACAATAGTTTATTTAATTTTATTACTTTGACAGACTTTCTTCTTACTCTTCAAATTCTGGCTTTCATCAGAAGATCTGCTTTTATGGTTTTACAATTGAGATTAATTAACACGATAGTATGTATTTATAAAATTCTTGATTAAGACGTAATCAAGTAGATATTTTGACAGATTATGCGCTGTGAGAAAGAGTTACGAGTAAGTCGTCATATGTACAATTCCAATTTGGCAATTTAATGAAACTAAAACCTTAAGATTAGCCCATATATCCCTTAATATTCAAGAGTGGTTACGAGTTGTGACGAAGGCTCTGTGCTCTGGCAGACATTTCGTAATCGAAACACGAACACAAAACACCTTTCGTCGTGATAATCTCAGGACGTGATACGAAGGCGTGTGTCTGTCTGTACTCGTGACTTGAGATCGAAGCAGTTACTTTACATATCTATTTAGCATCTACTTGGGTACTATTAAGTTGATCTTTGGTCGTAAATAAGGGTCCTGTTTCTCTAGTATTTTCTAGCCTTATTTCTATGACAACATAGATATACTAACTTAGGTATCTATCTCTTTTGTATTATTTGTACACATAATATCTATTTTGTCTCTGGCTGGATGAATACATACAGTGCGTAAGCTCTTAGAAAAACATTATCGGGTAAACTCGGCGTCTGTCTCTGTTTTACTACAGTCGTAGTACATTCGCGTATCGTTATCAATAACCGAAGCACACCGAAGTTTTCAAAGCCCGAATGTTTAACTAAAAGCTCACGCACTGTAACTACATAATATAGGGAATCCTATTAGTATGCGCTAACGAATAGGTAATGTGTTATGTGTGTATGTTTATGTGAATGAGAGTGAATAGGCATTTACTGGACCCGCATGTTCCGTCGTCGACCTCATCGTCGCTTACCATCAGGCGAGATCGAGGTCAAATGCGGGTTTAGTAGTCAATATAAAAAGTAAAAAATGTCCTTTATATATTCTAAAGGGTCGTCTCTATGGCTAATTTGCTCTGAAATTCTTGGGACTTAAATTCAATCAATATCTATCTGGAAAATAAATGATTTACATTTTCCACTTTGGGTCTTTTTTGGAATGCCTTATGCCATACTTAAGTTTCTCGTACTTTTGCCAAGTTAATCATATGGATCTAAGATTCCATTATATTAGATTATATTATTTAAAGGACTTTGGAGCGAGACACTCATATCATATATTTTCTGAGTAATATTAAACAATATCTTGTATATTTACAAACTATGAGAGAACGGTCTTTTGTATTCCGAGACAATGGAGCCTTTGTGATACAAGTATGTGCCTACACAAACGCACTGTCTTCCACGGGTAATGCTGCTTCTGCACAATTGGATCCGTAATACAACCTTAAAGATATCTGACTCCCACTGTAGTCTTTATAGTTAGTGTTTGTTGTGAGGTTCTTTGGTTTGTCTTTGCTTTAATACTATAATTCGTAGTTCAGTCGTTGCATTGTTAAACTCTGGTTTACCCTTCTCATCATTATCTTCAATCACGTTTAGATTCTAAGCCTAGACTTTTGTAAAACCTACGCTTATAGATCCTCTAGTATTAATTCTTGCAAGGATGCAGCGTAAGTAGGTACTTGTTTTTCTTTCTTCGTAAATCTATTCACACCACGGGAGTGTGTCCGTCAAGTTCGTTAATTTTACAGGTATGACTATAAGTAATATTATTAGGTAAGTAATTATCAGTTTTAATGAGATTTCATGACTATATTTATTGGCTTTTTCGCATAATTTTCCATTAATTACGTCTTATGTTCCCATATTTTCATACAAATAAGCACGCAGTCAGTAGAAGTTGGCGAAAACTGACCATTCCAAATAGGAACAATGACCTCACCACACGATCATTGGGTGAGATTAACAAAGATGAATTTTGCAAAAGCTGTTTGCAGTCCACGCTGAAGAGGTGAATTCTTCAGCGTGGACTGTCGGGCGTTTGCAAAATTTATCTTTGTTTTTAAGAACCGATGCTAGGCTATCAGAGGAATCATTCAAATTATTCTATCAGTGTCAAACCATCAAAGTTTTAATAAAGTCAAAAAAAAAAACTTTATCAGAAATTTAAATTTATCAATTAAAAATGCTTTTTTTTTATCTTTTTTTATTGACCACTAAACCCGCATTTGACCTCGATCTCGCCTGATGGTAAGCGACGATGAGGTCGAATATGGAGCATGTGGGTCCAGTAAATGCCTATTCACTCTGGCTTTTTATTGCCAAGGTTGTAGGTTTCGGGAAATACAGACGCCGGCAGGCTGTTCCATTCCTGAGCCGTTCGCAAAATGAACGAAGAAGCAAATCGCTTCGTACGCTATCAAGTAGCATTGAGAGAAATTGATGGATATGCTAGTTCAAAACGTTCAACTTATTTCTAAATTGTTGCAAATATTCCAACTTCATTAGGATGCATTAAAATAAGGTATGCTGTTACTTACAGAGAATATAAAATTGCTACTTTCTCTGATAGAATATAGTCAAGAAAGTCACATAAAATGGTGATAATGGCGGTAAATGTACGCATGATGTGGTTATCTGTGGACATAAAGGCAGTTTGACTACTCTAATGATGTTTCACGAAACATTTGCAATTACTCGGAGCGTGAACAGTAATAACACCGACATTCGTTCCAAGAACCGCGCAAATTGGGAAAGTGTTCCGACTTTGAAAATTGAAAAAAAACAGTGACGTCAGTAACATGTCTGAAATTATCGACAAACATATTAAACGTCTTGTAGACTTGTAGTTATTACAGGAATTAATTGTTGGAAAAAGTTTTGAAGCAGAAGATGTCATAAAACGACAGCGAAATGAAGGTGTTTTATGTCAACATTTTCTGACTGACAGCTTTGCAACCGACATAGACTTGGGGAGACAGTATTTTTAATAGAATGTTGTTTTCTGTGCAACTATGTTAGATAACATAACATATTATTATTTTTCCTTAGACTGGACGTGGAAAAATTTACAGGTTACAATTACAACAATCCGTATCCAGCAGGATTTAGCCAAAAAACACGGTATTTTTAGGTTCAAGAGGTGCGTCAGTTGATTTAAAAGAGTTGACAGTTGATGTTTGTCCACGCTCGCCTTCACCTTGATACGCGAGCTGGATTATATCAGACGGAACTTGCATTGACAACCGTGACACCCACCGGCTGGACATCCAAAATAACCTCCTCAACAATGATACCCGGCGCAATAAAAATATATTCGTCGCTAACCACGCTCTCTATCTAGACGATACAATAAAATTATTGTTACTGCATTAGCGTTTGAATCATTCTAGAAACTCAAAATTCACTTTCGAAAGTCATTAAATAAGTCGCGGCAAAAATATGATTTCAGCTCGGGACACGATCAAGACCCACGTTAAAGCAAGACTTACTGGTGGTCGTCTGCTCTTGGTGGTCGTGGTGGTGGTGACCGTTTGCTCCATCACGGTCTCCTCCATCTCCACGTCGTCTTCTCCCGCCCATGGTCCAAAGAACTCGGTCATTTTCGCAGGTTCCTATACCACTCACAGCACTGAACTTCAAACGGCCTTTTAGACACATTCACTGCACAACCATAGAGCTGCTGGAACACAAACTGTAGATTCACTTTCGAGTCGATTTTATAAATTTTCGCTATGTCCTTTTATGTCGTACAGTAGCGCATCCATCGTCGGGCACGGGTAAATCCAGGATTTGTTGGAGGGTTTACATAAATCCCGCTTTATGCCGCTGCACTGCGTACGCGGCCAGAGCTGATTCTGTTCAAAATCCTACTGGAAAACTGAAATAACCGCGGCGAACAAAAAGCACCAGCCAAAACATTTCACGTGCGGAAAGTATTATTAGTTGGACGATCTAGCCGAAAGAGCTAAGTGTCCCTACGGCCTTTACACAAATAAAATGCGTTTGATAATGTGCTTTTCCGCGTTTTACATCACTTGTTTTGCGATCTCTTCAATTATCCTCACCCTGAGAACGTACATATTTAATGCGACATAAATGGTTCTTTAGTGTCTCCTCTGAATGCTCTGTTTAAAACGGCATGCTTTTAGTCTCTTGTCAAACGTGTCTTTGTGAAGACGGTATTTCGTTTTAAGAGTTTGTTTATTTCATCTTATTGGTCCTGTAAGATGACCGAGACGACGAGAGAGAGAATTGGCTAGCTCAGCCTCAGAATTTAAATTGTGTTTGGACAAATAACTTATTCAAAGCGTATTTTTGAAGATAGGAATAACGCAATTATTCCGTTTCTTAATTTAAACCTCATTGTGCTATATTGTTTTTCTTAGTCTTTATCCACTACAATCATTTAAAGTTCCTGAAGCTCTGTTAAATATTCTATCTTAATTCTATTTTTCTATTTGTTTAATAGGTCATCAACCTTAGCAGGAAAATTTCAGTTTTCCTAGTTTTCAATGGGAAGCAGTGTTGCATACAGCCGTCCGAAGGCGGCGGCGTCGGCGTAGGCGCTGACAGCTCCCCCACTTAATATAAATACGCAGCTTCTAACAGCCCGCGATAAATCCGGCCCGTATCCCGCGGGATTACCGCCCGACTAGCTGTTTTAATGACTTATCGATAGAGTCCGCTATCGAACATTCCCCATCACTAAACTTAACGAAATTCCCTACAAACATTCCAGGGTTATGTAATTCACAACGTGTGTCGTTAAAATAAGGTTCAAAGTTTTTTGAATTTTATTTTGTGGGTCATCGCTGTCATATTTCCTGATTTTTAAAGCAGAAGTAATTTGGTAATTGGATCTAAAAATCTCTTTAATGTTAAGAGGCCATTTGGCGCTGAGTAAACATGGTGAGTAGCAGATGGGGACCGTTGTGAAATTTAATCGTGAATGAAGATGTTATTCAAATGAAAGAGTGGTAAATACCTCTCAACTTTCTTTGGGGAAAGGCTTTGACAGCAGGTGGCCATTGAAGTGGACGGAAACTAACCGTCTATTACACGAAACGTCATTAAATTTAAGTCTTTATCAAAATACATACTTTCAACGCCATAGCTCTAGATAGAGAAGACAGAAGCCTTAACGTTATGGACGTAGAGTATCTGTAGGGTTTTACTCTAGATTCACATTTAAATTAATTTTATTTATTTATTAGGTAAACACAACAGATTACAACCGTAGAAATTACAGAAAAATCAATATAAAGTTATGAGCTAGGTCGTAACCCTTAACGTGTAAACACAGCATGGTTAGGAAGTAGAAAATTGATTGTTGTACAAAATTGAGTTGGGAAAAAATACTATTGAATGTAATGACTACTAATGACTAAAAAACTTATACCTATTTGTAATGACTAAAAATAAAAATAATAAAGTAAAGACTATAAAGTAGGTGCGTGGATAGCTCACTTGAGGACATCAAAGTGTAATAATCGTGAAGCCCAACTAGTAACTGTAAGCAGCAGAACTGAAAGCAAGATTTTTGTTTGGTTGCGATCGTTGCATTTTTTAAATACATATAAATGGACCGGGTCCCATATCCATGGAGCCGTGGTCTAAAACACTCACGTGATTTCCCCTCCAGCAGCCATCGATCCCACTTCCATGTCGTCCACTCTTCATGATTACTTTCCATGATGTCGTATCCAAGTCGACTTACCTGAAATTAATTAAATAGGTCAAATTAAAATCAAAATGTATTTATTATCATTTACAACCTTATACGGCACTCCTTTTAAGTAAGATATATTTGTGTTAGGAAGCCCCGCTCTTCAGACAGAACGAGATCCGACGACTTGACGATTTCATCTTTTCGATCGCCGATGTAGCCGCAGATGTAAATCGTGTTTTTATCCCTCTTTCTATTGAATAATATTGCTGGTCATAACATAATATATCATTTTGTCAAATTATTACCATCATTATGTTTGTTTTTCGTTTGAAATATTTCGAATGCCTGAAATGTCTTTGTTTCCCGAAACGTACAACTTTGGCATCTTCATGGTTAGACTGAATAGGCTTTTACTAAACCCATGTGAACCACCTTCGAACTCATCAACGCTAACCATCAGGTGGGTTTGAGGTCAAACGTAGACCTGGTCGTATATGAAAAAAATCGGATTAGTGTAACATGTATTGAGGTAGAGTCGTATATTCTTAAGATTTAGTGTTCCTGGATGCCAATTCCTTACCGAGTTTACAATAGACCCAAGAGTCAACCCAGTCAAAGTTTCAAGGTGAAGCTTTGACTCCAAATCTTAGGTCCAAATCTCCGTTCATCATTATATACGAGTAGCTTGTTGAATGAAATACAGCAGTAGACACGGGAAGTGCTCCGGCGCCGATGCCGCGAGCTGTCATTGGTCGAGGACATCTCACCTGGGAATCGTGCGTGCCCGTGACCTCTCCCCCACTATAAATACCGCTGTTTCGCGAGCATCCGTACTTTTTGCATGACATATTATGCAACGAGTCGCACACGCAACTTTATGTTTACTTTACATGATGGACCAGGAGCTCCAAGAGAATATACTCATGTAATAATCCAGAGGGCCGGGTATTGGCTAAGGTAGTAATTTATTAGTCCGGCAGTTAGATTCTAGACCGGGACTTTTATAAAGTTCAACGTTCGTACTCCAACACTTGATTATCAGGCAGGATGAATGACGTTGTAAGACAGAGGATAGAGGTCGGTCTATTATCAAAAACCCTTTGGACTTTGAAATATGATTGTACAATCCGTACCACGCATACCTAGTTCATAAGTTTTGTTTACAGTAGGGACAGTTATTGTAGGTAGTTTTAGATTTCGTTTTTGTTTCGTTCTGTCGAATATTAATGTCCAATGAGGGAATTTTTTATCGTTAATTGCCACTCGCTGACACAGTCTCGGAAACACAGCCCTTGAGACAGCAGCGATTTGTGCGCGTGTCACCGAATTTCGTCATCGCTTATGAACTTTCACCTCCATGGACTCCTCGCAGTGCTGATACAGTGCTGGTGCTTCGGTGATATAAAAAACTGCCAGAATGTTGGACATTGTCGGCGCCGACGGGTGATCTCGGACAGACGCCGGTGAGTTGGTTTTTCATTGGTATTTATTGCCTGCCCTGGACATTATGTCGTTCCCCTTAGTTTATTTCGCCCACGAAAGATCCCTGGAAACGCTGGGGATCGCACAATGATAATAATGGTGTTTCACATGACTATGTTTGTTCTCATTGTTCCTATTAACCATAGAACTCCCGGTGCAAAGAACTAACGCGGCTGCATGAATATTTATTAACTATTTCACGTCGCGCACCGTTTGTTAAAAGGAGCTGCCTATTGCATTTTCAACGTTTCATCAATTATAATTTCAAAATAGAAAATTACAAACAGATGCTCAGTAGTCCGTCTTGATTGATCAATCAAATACCTGACATAATGTGAAGATTCGTTTATTTTACTGACTATTGAATTGCACAATAAGCATGTGGAACCAGCCATATTACTTACCTATGGTTTTTAAAACTGACATTTACTGTGAGCTTTTGTTGGGCTGTTGACTTATTGGTTAATACTTGCGGTTGTTGGTACTTGGTGAAACTTGTAGTACATGATTAGACTTAAATAATATACTGTTTCACGGGTTTTTACTGTATTTTATTAATTACGACCGGTTTCGTTTACACATCTTCTGGTAATACCTAAAATACCTGAAGATGTGTAAACGAAACCGGTCGTAATTAATAAAATACAGTAACAACCTGTGAAACAGTATATTATTTAAGTCTAATCATGTTACGACTGCTCTAACGGTTAAGGAAAACATCGTGACCAAACCAGCATGTCTGAGGAAATTAAAAGCAGCAGCTTCCGAAGGCGTGTAAAATCCACCAACCAGTACTGGGCCCGCTCGGTGGATCATGGCCCGTACCCCCTTGTGCAAGGGGAGGCCTGTGCCCCAGTGGGAACATTAATAGGCTTATGATGATGATGATGAATCATGTTGAATTCCTTACTCCAAAAATACGTTCTTTTTAATATATTTGAATATTTTTGTGATCTATAAATGGGACCTCAGAATGCAACAAAAAACAATCATCTACTCAATTAATATTCATGTCAACAGCTTCTCTGAAATTATTTTAAATGTCATTTTGCTTGTTAACTTGTTATTGGTACAATGTTTAGTCCAGCCGATTCTCGCAATCCGATATAGGTCAGAAACTCGACCAGGCGACAGAATTAGCCAAATTCTTCAAAGTTAGCTTTTTACATAACTCGAGGAAAGATTTACGGCTTTGTGTAGTCATTTAATTTATGTGTACGTTATTCATTTGTCTGATGGACAAGTAGCAAGTGTTTTAAACGATTAAAAACTAGCCTTCCGCACTACGGCATTGTTCACGGCTATTCGCTAATCCTCACAAACACACGTAAGGTATATAAATGTTAAAACATATTTTTAAATGCCATACAAGAATTGTAATTATTTAGGATTACAATTACGAGGATTGTAATTTCGTAGAAGTCGTTGATGAAATAAGAATAAGAATAGTTTATTTGTGCGGTAAGATTACAAAGGATTTAATAGTATTATAAAGTACAGGAATTTTCTAATTTTTAATTCAGAACTTTCCAGGCGTGGTTCCGGGGTCTTTAAATGCTTGCAACTTCCTAAGTATATGACCCCTCCCCTCCAAATGTCGTTTTCTTGTAAGTAATTGACCAGTCCCCTTTTTCAGCTAGGATTGGACTATCACCATCACTTTCAAAATAATAAATCCAAAACTCAAAGTGTAGAATATCTTTCACCTTGCCCTCCGGTGTTCTGCGGCAAAATAATAAAATTATAATGACATTGAAAACTTATAAATAGTCCACAGTAAAAATACTCATTCGTCAACGCGTTTACAGTTGTATAATTTTTTTATGAAACACATTCGCTTGACTGTTCAAGAATTTGAGCAAAAAACACGATTAATAATTCAATTGATATGATGAAAGTATTTCTTCAAATCTCTGTGAAGTGATAATGTTAGATTTAAGTCAGATCCTTTTCACTATTATGTATAACAATTATTATTCTGTAACAAGATGGTCTTACAGCTATATTAATCCTATCAACATGGTATTACCTGGTTGATTCCTAAATCTATTTCCATTGCTTTTATAGATGTTAATGTTATTATTTTTTAAACACTGTTTTTCTCCCATTATTGGGGTGAGTTTATATTGTTATTATTTATTGTTTAATACATACAAAGTAACATGGTAGATAAACTGTATCCCATTAGGCAAAACCTTGAAAGGTTTGTATCCCGTTCGCCATTATAGTCGTTAAACTATTGTATAGTAGTTAAACTATTACATCTAAAGTAACCTATAATATTTTTTATTTTTTTTATTTACTTCTAAACCCGCATTTGACCTCGATCTCGCCTGATGGTAAGCGACGATGAGGTCGACGATGGTGCATGCGGGTTCAGTAAATGCCTATTCACTCTGGCCTTGAAGATCCCAAGGTTGTAGGTTTCGGGAAATACAGACGCCGGCAGGCTGTTCCATTCCTTAGCCGTTCGCATAATGAACGAAGAAGCAAATCGCTTCGTACGAGCAGATGGGATATCAACAACATAAGGATGGAACCCCTCCCCGCGCCTGGTAGTCCGAAGGCGGAATGGATCATTAAAGCTAGTATCATTTTCTATATAATGTGCTTTTAATGTTTTCAATGTATATATCCTCTATATCCTTTCATATAATATATCTTCTCATTTGACATAAAGTGTATAGAATTAAAGAAAACTTATTCTACCTTTTATACATTAGTACGAGTACAGTGCAAAGGAAATGTCTGCTGATAGTCCAGGCTGTAGCCGCATCAAGATTCAGCCAAACGCAAAAACCCTAATTAAACCCTAATATATAATTTCGTAATTGTGCGACAAATACGAAGTTTATAATAGAATATAACGCGGATAATTAATGTCTCCTTGTATTCCTCATAATGTGTTTACAGAGACGGATAGTCATTTTGGCAAACGTACGTGTGAATGAATCATTCGATTTTACACAGTGGTGTCTCACACTTAAGCCATGGGAAAAATTCACATATTATTAAGTCAGTTTGTTTGTCATTTTTATTGCCATAACATATCTGCATGCCCAAAGGTCAACTGGCAGAGAATGCCGCAAGGCATTAAGCTCACCTGTACACAAAAGTGTAAAATAGTAAATAAAATAAAAAAACACACTACACACAAAGCATACCTACAGCCTATACTTTCTTATAGGACAAGAGCACCCTTTGTGGTTAGTGGCCAGTGGTATAGCTTTTGACCACTTTGACAGTTGGAATTGAACTTATAATTTAAGCAAACGAAGATATATTACTATCTGTTTGAGATTTACAAAATACAACAGTAGATTTCCATATATGGATGTCAAATTGAATGAATGAATCATTAATTGTACACATTAAACACATGCCATTAACGTTTACATTTTTCTTATAAAAAATAGTTTTAAAACTGATAAGTTAACATGCATACGGTGTGGCGAAAGGGGCCCTAACTCAACATTATATTGTGACGATGAATAATATAAAACAACAAATATGAGATAGAAAAGGTAATAGTGAAGTACAATTTAGGTGGCCTTATCGCTAAGAGCGTTCTCTTCCAGGCAACCTTCAATATTATTATTATTCTTTATTGAAGAATCAACAGGCATGAGAAAAAAAATATATCCGTACGATTTCAGTAAAGGTTGCCGTTATTTAAATTCTACTCTTTAAAATCAAACTATACTGTGGTGGTTTTTAAGGTGATATTTCCAGATACAAAATGACCATAAAGGGTGGTATTATCACCATGAAAGTTTAAAGTTATGCATGACAATGACCCCATCTGCTACTACCTACTCCTACTTTTAGGATAGTAAAATGATTGGCAAGAGCATAAAATTAATTCTGTATAACTGTCATAAAATTAGAAAGTGTTAGATAATATTTATAATTGTAGTTAAGTGTGCTAATAAAAGTACAATTTTGTTATTAGGTACTTATAGAAAAGCAATTTCTTTTTTGTACATAGGTGAAATCTCTTATCTACTTTACGTTAGGCAAGAAGTAGACTTGAGATTTCCCTGACATTAATAACTTTTATAGTGCCGCACCATGTTTTCGATTCATGTTATAAGCAGTTGAATCTCGAACTATTATTCTAAAAACAGTAATCCTTATTTATTTTCGTCAATCGATAACTTCGTCCCAATAACACGGGTCGTCCCACTGTGCGTCGTTGGGCGGTAAATTATATCGAGACAGCTGTGTGCGCGGGCACAAAATATAAACATACAGAAGGTCCGTTCAATACATACGCGATATTGGGCCATGTAAAGAAAGAAAGAAAGAAAGACAGAAAGAAAGAAAAACATTTATTTAACATTGCATACATTATTAAACTTAAAAAAATATTTAAAATTAAGAAAACAATGCAAAATTAAAAGGACACATGCTCGCATGTGCTGCGGTCCGACCGGTACGGTAGAACCACACAGCGCTGGTTTCAGCTGTACCAGGACGAAGGCAGTCTACGGCTCTATGTACGGCTCTGCGTACAAGCGATCTCCGATTGAATCAGACGAATTCAGTCTCGAGTTGCTCGCGCATTGTCAGAAACAAACTCTTTCTTTTAAACTGGGATCTGAAGCAATCCTAGCACTACGGTCGAGTGTAGGTGGTTAAAAGCGCAGACGCCCGAAGCGGACCTTCTGTATCTTTATATTTTGTGGCGCGGGCTTGCGCGGGCGCCGCGGCTGACGCGTGTTTATGCGCTGGATGTAGGTTAATGCAGACAGCGACATCTAGCCGCCGGATTATGAACTCGCGTTTCCGCTAGGCTTGTGTCGAAGTACCCGCTTGTTGCCGACGAAACTTGCAATGGCAAATGTATTAATAGCCTGGGTCAGTGCTGCTCCCTGACTCTACTTGGCTGGAATGGATGGAAGTGTGTTCAGTTGTGTACCCAGATATTAAGACTAAATGCCCGAAGACATTCAGCCCCACCACATATAATTCTCAGCCAACGGTTTAATTGTCGAGTTAACACTAACCCCGGATCAATTTTGTAATGAATGACGATACGCGAGTTACACAGATTTGATACATAAACTCTCACGTCCATAATCCCCGAGAGGGTAGACAGAGGAACCTTCAATCAAGGTAGTTCACACTTGTCGCCGTAAGATTTGGTGGACAAACGTGATTGGTGGCGAGCCTTCAGCCATCAACAATGTATAAAATAGTACCTATCCACTAAGATCCTTAGTCGCCTCGTACGACACCCACGGGAAGAGCTGGGGTACCTAATGTTATTCTTTATTAATTAATTCTCCGTTTCAACGATAAAGATAGAAGATATCTTGTTGAAAAAAGAGAGAGTAATTATTTTAATATTCTGAAGATGACCCTTAATTGATGACGCATGAACAAAAGTGATATTGAAACAGAGCTTCATTGACCATGATAATGATACTATAGCAATCAATCAAACGACAACAATATCAAGTGCCAATACCGATGCCAATAACCTTTCCCATCTAAATAAAGTATGTATCAACATACCACTACATACTATAATAATACCAAATTAATATTCATCATGCCTCAATGCTTCAATGTCATTCCAAATAATCAGGGTCAATACTGAGATTAGTAACTGATGGATGAGGTTCCAATATCGGAGGGCTGGTTAAAAACTCCAAACCTACCTACGTCTATTTTGTTATGAACTTATGAACCAAATTGATATCCAAGTAGTAGAAATTGAGAACAATAATGGAAAGCAACAAGAGAGATAAAAAGGATATGTGGTAAAGAGTAGAGTAACCTGGGGAGACATTTGATGGAGTGGACCGATGTATGAAACGATGCCCTGCTAAGCAGATACACAAGGTCAGAGTTCAAAACAACCCCAAACCGTGGTAAGAAATCTCTATCTTACTACTTATAGTATTTATAAAGCAATCTGCACCGTCAGGGGCCTGACACCCAATTTTTGTATCTAAGAATGAGTTCTACTATCTAACAAATCTTCCGAATAATTCTTTTTCAAATCTTTGGCAAACCAAAGTCAGTCTCAGGGGACATCTTTTTAGCAAGACACCAACAAATGTAACTTATGCATTATTTCTGTTTATCCAGGACTGCAGCTCTCTAGAGTTCTAGATTGCACGGAGATCTAACCAAAGGTTGGTTATGCTACTTCAAGAAGACGTATTGATTGCAGTTTGTAACATGTCTAAAGCAAACTAACGAATGACATAGGGCCAATTTAAAAATTGTTTGGACACAACACAACCGCATGGAGTTTGTAATTATGCCGGACATTGTATGAGTGAGTAGTTGAATTCCCAAATCCAAATAGGTCAAAACTTTCCACGCAAAGAATAATAAAATTAAGGAAGTAGCATTGAGAGAATGTGACAAGAAAATATTACAGGCATGTAAAACGTCAACTTATCGAAAACCAGATCACGGCCGCTCTCGTCGCGTTTCGCGGCACGTCCGACTTTTAGCGGCAAAAACTAATCAGTATCAGTTCACAAACGGTTTTCACTTTTATTTATTCTACTGTGGTGTTCCGGATTTGCCACAGAAAACGTAGTCGATAGGTTTATTCCAAAGAAGTTTTTATTCTTGACTTTCGATGTCTGTGAGTTTTTCACTTTCGTTGAAAATAGTTTTTCGTGTTTTTCCTGGAACATTAATATGAAATCTATTGTCTGTGATCAAACGTAAGTATATTTTAGGAACCTATCATATCCAAAAGATTTTTATAGGGTCATAGAGTTATACCATCTTCCCTTTCTGTGATGTGATATAAAAGGGAATTGTTTTAGTGTTTTCCTGGAACATTAATCTGAAATCTAATGTCTGTGATCTAACGTAGGTATATTTTAGGAATCACTACCTTTCATATCCAAAAGATTTTTATAGGGTCATAGAGTTATACCATCTTCCCTTTCTGTGATGTGATATAAAAGGGATAACTAACTATACTAGAGTACTATTCATGTAGGTAAAGAACATAGAAAATAATATATATAACTCTTGCTGACAATTTCAAATTGACCGTTGAGAAATAGTCAGCCATTTATTGGCCATACCAGCCGTAATAATTTTCATTGCAACGTGTCGGTACCTATAAATAAATTAATGCTACGATCTATAAGTCTATTGGACGCAGAGTTCACTGTGCCAAGGTACTGGCTAAAGTGTACGAGGAAACGCATGCGCCAAGGGTGTGTGTGTTGTCATCATAAACTAGTTTCTATGTTCTAAAATTGTGGAATATCACTGTCCTTTGTGTAGAACAAGGAAACAAAGAAATGGTGGAAAATTCCGTGTTTCCTGCTTTGTTTCGTTGTGCATTTCAACTTCAAATTTATACTCGTAAGTATTTAATATGAATAAGTTGGTCAGTGAAAATTGTACGAAAAACCTAAAACATGGACATTAAAATGTCTTCCAATTTTGCTTTAACATTGATGGATAAGGTTGATAGCGCCCTCTCCTCTAGAACAATGACGTGAGCACTGAGAGCGAGCCATAGAATTTCATACATTTGACATTTCAGTGCCCGATTAATGTATGGGAAAATGCTCAAATCGCATGAGCGAACTGGCAGACTGGCTTCCGTGTAAAACTAGCGAGCAATCTACAGAGGGGTGAATTTCAAAATCTTTGGTTGATAACTAATAGTAGGCAAGTAGATAAAATAAATACCTAGATAGATTTACCTAGCTAGCAACAGCTCTAATTTTTATCGTCTATTTTTTTACCAAATGCCACAAATTACTTGTGCAAATTCCTCCTGTATTAATTTTCGTTTTTGCTAGATTCTCAGGAATCACAATAAAGCCGGCTTTATTGTGATCCCGAGAAGCAAAATGCTGCATAATGAATTTACTTACAACACTGAGCGGTTTATAACGGCGATCGATATGCTATTGGAGGCTTATATCGATATCATTACAACTAGGGATGTTACGGAGGTGGTTTTACCGGGACCGGAGTCGAAACCGAAGGTTTTAAATTTGATTTTTCGGAGTCGGAACTGGAGTCGGAGGTAGAAGAGCGATGTTCAGAAGAGAGATGTTTTAAACCGTTTTTTAATTTTTATAGCTGAACTGGCCAAATTTTTTTCAAGATGACGTTTGCGGCAATAAAACATGTTCCTTTATGTAGTCCTACACTATTTAAATAAATATTGATATTTGAATATGTTTGCTCACAAATCTTCGGTATAACCTCCGATTCAAAATTATCGGAGCCGAAGTCGGAGTCGGAGGTTTAAAATCAATAGGAAGTTCCGACCTTTAGGAGTCGGAGTCGAAGCTCCGTAACATCCCTAATTACAACATCCACCCAATCGACAAAGTTCCGGCGACAGTGGGACTGGCCCCGCCGCTGCTGGCATGAAGTAAATATAGTGCAAACTTCTCCCATCCCAACCGTTCTAATAAAATTAATCCCAGCCCCATATCCTAATAGTTACCGCTTACTACATTGCATCACGTTTGGCTGCTGTCGCAACTTTCAGCTCTGTGCTGGGACCGACAGGCAGACGTGGACGATGTCTCATATTTAATCGCTAATTGGTTCTCTTGTTGAGATATTATGAAATGATGCGTGTTGATAGAGATATGAAAATAGATTATCGTTTAAAACCATAGAAACCCGTGTGCCGGTTGAACTCTGAATCATGCCGTTACATTATAATAGGTCAAATTGGAACTATGCGAGTTAAAGAAAAAGAAGGTAGGCTTTTCTTTTGTTAATTTTTTTTTCATAAATAGGCTACGACAAACAGGCAGACGGGCCACCTGTAAGTAGTCACCGTCGCCTAGAGACACGTGCAATACCAGGGTTTTTTTAGTTTCTCCCCAGGGTTTATCCGCCCTGGGGGGGAGTGTATTAATTATTAAGTATAATTACCGTTCGCTGCCGGTATACGTTGGACAATTATATAATGTTTAATGATTATGAATTTATGAGTAAGTACCTAAGGGATGGAACATGATTACAGTTGAAACTAATTACAGAAGAAATAGAATAACAAGAAACGAAAGTATACATTAAAGTTACATAGCTAGCACATGGAGATGGGGGAGGAGACTTATGGGTTAGAGGAGAACGTGTTGGGGGAGAGGGAAATCGGGGCGAATTAAACATTGCTTGTGTGTTGCCGGCCGTGAAGGAAGAGGACTTTTTTAACGTTCTTTTTTAAGCCTCCCATGTCATAGCGCTACGTGAAAACGTCGGGTGAAAGAGAGTTCCACATTTTACAGGTGCGTGGCAGAAACGCTCGTGTAAAACGGGTCGTGGTAGACACCCAAGGCTTCAGAAAGTGCGGGTGAAAATTGAGCCACCGACGAGTGGTGCGATTCAAGAAAGCAGACGACGGCACCAAGTCAAATCGTTCTGAAGAGCAAAGCTTGAAGCTTGAGCAAAGAGAGAAGCTTGGCGTAAGGTTAAAGTTAGGTAACCAATTGCGTATGTTAAACACTGTTATAGAGATGAGCTCTAAGAGCTTGATGCTAAAGCAAATCCTAGAGGTGTCAGAATCTGGTAAAATGTAAATGTAACAAAAGTGGTGTCAAATCTGAAGTGTCTGAATTGACGACTGAAACCGCTAAATAACTCTATAAGACCGATTATTTATTTTATATTTAGTAAGTAACACTTACTACCTTTGTAATTAGGTAGGTTAGTAACTATGTAATTTTGCGAGCTTCTGAAATTGCGGGTCTTCTTCTTTTTAAACCTTTGAACCTTGTACAGACACTGCACTCTGAATTCCTATTCAGCAGTTTTAATGTCACGCGGATCACCGCGGCTGCGCCCGCGGTAGTCTGTAGTTTCTCTACCACCCTCTTGTATGGTATACTGTTTGGAAATATAAGTATTGGTTAACAAGTTCAGTGTGCTGCCTGGCTAGGAGATAGGTATAGACACGTGCCGAATTCTTAGGCCAGTCAAGCAAACCCTATGCCTCTATAAACCTTATCGGGTAAATCGGGCGCTATTTCTAGCACTGACCATGCAGGTTGCTTTGAACTTTTAGCGGCGCAGTCATCGCCTAAATCACAGAACATATACTCTACTAAATCTTATGTTCCAGGCCACATTACAATGTTGCAGCTGTCGTTCACAATTTTCCGCCCAGTCTAGCTTTTAGTACAGTCAGGCCTGGACTATATGCGCCGGTTCCAACGCCGGGTCGGTTCGCTGCAGGCAATCACGAGGCGCTGATTTGCAGTGGGGGGAGGGCGGAACGCTTGTGATTGGCTGCAGCGAACCGAACCGGCTCTGGAACCGGCACATGTAGTGTCTAATAATGTTTGAACAGACAAAGTGTTGAAATACTTTATGACTAAACATGTTTAAAGAGTAATTTCTACAGAGCAACATACTAAAAATATCTCAACAACTCGTAGTTACCTACGTCATAATTATTATATCGGTTCGGTCTCCCAATGATGCTGACTGTACAATATTAGGTACTGGTGGAAAAACAACTTATTTTGAGTTTAGTTTTGCTTTGCTCATCATGAGTCATGACTCAGTATGCCAATCAGGCCAAAATTTTCATTTTTAAATTTTAATCCAGACTGAATTGACCCCAGGAGTGTTTGTTAATCCGAGGGTTAACGGTTGGCGCAGGTGGAGCTAAGAATGTACCGGAATCAGACATAAAATGGAAATAAGAACGACTAATACAAGTTTTTTATGTCTTAGACGGCACTTCAGTCAGTTACATACACGACATGCCACTTTGTACCCTGCATTAGCTAATTTCAGAAGTTTTACTGCCAGAGTCCAACGACCGTCCGCTGTGTGACTCATCACATCACACAGTCGACCGCAACTTCTGTTTTAGCATGAGGTCGGACGTAAAATGGCTTGAATTAGATTAGGGACTTGTAACCGGACTGGAACCCAATGCAACTCTGACGATTAAAGGGAGTTGCTCGTAAAACATCAAATAAAATAGGGCAGGAATTTATGCATACCTAACGTAACTGTCGTCTTAGGTAGTCAGGTAGAATCGGTACAATTAACGATAAATATCCATCGTTGACACGAAAGAAGTTGATATGGTTTTTTTTTAGTTTCTCCCCAGGGTTATATCCGCCCGGGGGGGTGTATTAATTATTAAGTATAATTACCATTCGCTACCGGTATACGTCCGACAATTATATAATGTTTGATGATTATGAATTTATGAGTAACCTAAGGGATGGAACATGATTTGATTGATATGCATAATTTTCACAAAGAAAATCTACATATTTTTAAATTATTTTATTGCGCAAATTATTTACTACTAAACTCTCTTATAACGATATAAATAACACTAAAATAATACTAAAGCAAAAACTAAACTAAGGCTAAGAAAACTAAGGATAAAAATTTGGGTTAAGTCCCCCACATCCGGCAGTGTACCCAAGAGACTGGCTGCGTTGCCCCGTTGGATAGCTAAGCTAATCCGCTGGGCCAAATAGGAGCCAGATCTTGGGTCTTTTGACGCGTCGACCAGGCGCTTTGCGAGGTCCTTGAAGACGCGGTGCGCTCCCGGGCCCCAGGGTCCCAATGTTTCTAAATAATTCAAATTATTTAGTTTTATATATGACCAGTCAAAGTAATGTAAATTTACTTTTAAAAACACGAAATATGATGATTCATAGCTTCCTAAGCTTATGGCAATTTATAAAAAAGCTTTCATTTAAAAAAATGAAATAAGTAACACTGGCCGATATTAATAAGAAATATTTGTGAAAGCCTTAAAAAAAGAAAAACGTGTTTATTTTTAAATTGTAATCGGGCGATTAAAGTAATATTTTCTCTCCAGATGGCCAATCGTTTGTAATTTTATAATGCACAGAACACATTTTAAAAAATAAAAAAGACTCGAATTGATTGATTTGAGGCACTTACTTACTGCTCTGACTTTCATTGCATAGATCAATGCACGATCAATGTCATATTAAGTTTGGTCGATTTCAATAAACTTAGGTAAGTAGTTCAGGGTAAAAGATCGCCTCCCCAATTTGCCACGACACATGAGTAGTATCAGTATTAATACGATTTGCCCTAAATAACCCAAAGCAGGCGAAACGTTGCTTCACGAATGCCTTGTGCTCTAAAAGGAGTGAATGTTTGTAAACATGGTTCATCGGCTTCGGCAGGAAATATCGAAGTAGTAATAGAACATGTCGAAATAATTATACACGATTAACCTACACCAAGTTTTGCAACTTCGATACTAGAGATAATCCCCATTATGAGCTGAACAGTCCCTCAAACAGCCCTCAAAGTCAATAAATTCTGCAAAATCCTCATCAAAAACGAATAAAAATGTCTCATACTGCTTGATAAGTAGCGAAATAATAAAAGGCGTAGTAAAAGGCTTGATTCTGTGGCCTTGATTTGATAAAGCGCAGAGTGAGTGAACCTATAGAATAACCATAATCTTAGGAGTTTTAGGAATTCACAGGAAGTTTCAGTTGTACCCAAGTTGTAAATACTCAATAAAGAGGAATTCATTAAATGTTGACTGAGATTTTACGGTCATGACTGATGAGTAATGTATGTAATGAAAGAGTCAAGAGGGCATTAATAAGGCAATCTAAATTCTCAAACGTCGAGTGTGGTAGAGTCTTCCACGAAAGAAAGAGTACGAGTAAGCCAATTCTAGATGGAGCGACGTTTTGCGCAGTGTGGCTGGCAGCGACTGGATGAGAAGAGCCGAAGATGGGCTCAGTGGGGCGCCCTGGGAGAGGCCTTGTCCGTGGACTAGAGTAGGCTACTTATGATAAAGATGTTAAAAGAGAGTAATGAGACCTCTTCTGTCCGGAAGCGCGATCAGGGTCCAGGGAGGTCTAGGGTCGGGCTTTACCTATAGCTGGCTGAATCATTATACAATGTAAACTCTGGTCTCATGGATTGAAATATTGCGCATTAAAACTAGCAATTATGTTTATCTTAGCACAAGTTTTTATAAAAAAAGTCTCTCGTTTGCCTCGTAAATTTTACTAATGTAAACATTTGGGTATTTTCCAGTTTACAGGACAATGTTCCAATTCTGCACACAAAAGACCATAAAAACGGGTCATTGTTACTTGTTTGCACTAATACGGGCTGATGTCTGTTCTATTTCCACCAGGAATTTACTAAGATTTATTTTGGTTGGATCCGGAGTCGGGGCTGGAGATGTGCTTTAGTCATTATATGTCAATGACCTTTCTCGGCGGTCAAGTATACCTGAAAAGTTGTTTGAAATACGTGTTTACTCATCACCTGCCTGGAGGCCTATTTTTGTTGTTATTTTTTCAGGAGATTTTCTGTTTTGACAACTTTCAAGTAAATAATGGCAAAGTCGAAGAATGATACTAAAGAGATTGGGTATGATAGGAAAATCTTTCATTGATGCGATACTTAGTTATTATTATTATACTTGTATTTAGCGGGATTAGATTAGGGATTTTGTACATGTATTAAACGGTGTGTGACTCATGGTCCCACCTACAGTGTCCCACCATTACTCGTAGTCCCACTAGACCTCATTTTACAGTAATTTACTTTCTGAACATTCGATCATCACCCAGAAATCTGCATGGGGCATTCTTGTGATTCGTAATTTTAGGTCACAAAGATTTAAAGAAAGTAATTTGAGTTTTTTTCTGTCGTGTAGAGTTATTAGAGTTAACTGGCGTCTTGACTGATCTAAAACGGGTTTAGATTCCAAGAAGTCCTGCGCTTACGCATATTCTAGTTACATTCCGAAGGCGACAAGACAAGCAGAGATGTGAATCGCGTAGAAAAAGTGAAGCCATACTCTGAGTACTCCTTATTTTAAATACATTATTTTTAATGACTTAAAAAGCAACTTTCAAGACAGAAGATTTCGATAATTAATTGGATTGAATATTTAATTGGATAGGTCTACCTATCTAACCCTATACCAAATTCAATAGGTATTTGATACCTATACTTAATTCATTGTAGGAGGTAATTTATTGCCGAAACCCAAAAAAATCATAGTTACACCTAACGTTGACTGAAATCTATATCTACCTTTCCGATGTCAGGTAAATTATCTAATGCAAGCGAAATATGTGACAGTGCGCAGACAATGCGCGCGATCACCTCGACATTGGTGCGCGGCGCCGCGCGAGACGCTATTTCTGTGCGCGCTCTCGACGGCTAGAGCGATGCGCACACGCAGCGCGCGCAGCTCGTTTCTTATTCGCTCTGCTCTCGACCGATGCGCGTTGCTCGAGACAAATGTCCTGGTAAACAAACTGTGATTTGGAAGGTCGGGCTTTGGACCACGACCGATTAATGCAACAGTTTGTTTCAGCATAAACTTTTTTTTAAATTGACTTTTGCTAGTAATCCGATTTATGTGGATTCTAAGCAAAAAAGGACATGTTTATGAGTTTGCATTGCACAGATACTAAAATAAGTGAAGTGTCGCCATATAGAACCTCTGTCCACCTATAGCATCTTTGCCCTGATAGAAGCCTTCTATCAAGGCAAAGATTCTTCTAAAAGCATTTGTACTTACTAGTTTATATGGTTTACAAAAGACACGATCTGCGAGTATTTCGTTGGCCAGCTAAGAGAGTTGTATCAAAATTGCATTCTTGGATGAATTTAAAGTGGGAAAAATCCAGCCCCAGTCGGTGACCGCCACTATGTTGACATTGAACTGTTGGAGCCAAAGAACCTATTAGCAGCTGTTTCGGTGAAAATTATTGTGTCTGTATGCCGTTTATCAGGGTTGTAAAAACAATTGTCTATTTCTATTGCACTCACTCTTTAGGCACATTAGACATCTTGTATCTCTTATTGATAGGGTATTTGAGTAAATTTTTTTATTGCATCAATCAACTCAAAGTCGGGATCAATTGAACTTGTTCATAATGTAAACAAACCTATTTTTTTCGTATCCTACACTACTCGTACATTATACGATGAAATATTAATAAAACTTGGATAATTCATCAAACCATCGACATTGTCAATATATGATGGTTTCAGTGAGTTTGACTATACATGAACATTCTGAAGATGGATCTGAAATTGGTTTTTCGATATTGCAACTAACACCAGAGATATTAATGGGCAAAGTTATTACTGGGGAGATGCCTCCGTCCCTTTTTAGCAAAGCAGTCCTTATGTAGCTTGTATGGCGCTACAGTAGACTGACGTCAAAAATTTCGTTTGCCGTCAACTCTACATTCTTATTTTTGATAGCCTGTTGCTATTTTATTTTTCAATGAATTTCAATTCTGTTTTCACATTTGAAATTCAAACTACATGACTCTGGTTACTGGACCAATCCAACGCGCAAGCTGTGACGTGGGGCATTAATTCTGGTCCTCCTGCCAAGTCGTGCCGTCGGGAATATTAATCGGGAACATTTAGTAGTCGTGATTCAACTAAACAAGCGCTGGGTTAGCTGGAAACATACATGCCCCAGACTTCTCTTACAAGGTGAGATCTGCGGTCCAAAACTATTAAAGTTTAGTTAAGACTTGCCATTATGTAGCCCGTTTGCTCGTCTGCTCTCCCTATACTATAAAAAACCGGCAAGAGTTTGATCTCAGTCTCGTCTGATAGTGACAATGGTCATGGAACACACTTGCCTAGCAAGGTCTTTACTGTGACCTTGCTAATTCAAAGGTTTGTTTCAGGAAAAACAAATGCTGGCAGACTGTTTTAGTTCCTAGACGTTCGTATTATGAATGATGTCGTGAGAATATAAGTGGGAAAGTCTGGTAGTTTGATGCTTGAATGGCTTTTGGTTTCAACCTATTCTTCTTCTTCAGGCTTATTCACCCACTGCTGGCCCTCTTATATACGTCTCCACTTAGCCGGATTTGTAGCATTTCTGGGTCATGCCAATTCAGTTTTAGCCATGATGCCGTCTGACCACACAAAATACAAAATCAATTGACGATCACCAGGACTGCGGGACAGTAATAAACTTTGCAGAAGAAAACACAGATGATCCATATATCATTATGGATCTGCAACGAAGCCATTGGTCCTGGTTATATTGTCTAGACAATATAACCAGGACCAATGGCTTCGTTGCAGATTTTTCTGTCGATTATCCAACTACTTCTCAATTTTCATACTCAATCCAAACGTCCGATTTCCTCAGGCGATAGTTGACCGAATTCGCGAGTTAATTCCCGCCAACCGTTGTTCGTCGCGTTTTAATTATATCCGCTGCGTTCCATTTCGCGGCTACGCGACGCTGCAGCTTCCGCGAGCTGCCGATGACCCAATCGATTGCCTGTCGAACTACATTATGATGGACGCGGCGTGTATTGGATCGAGACGCTGGCGTGAATTGGAACGCGAAAAATTAAATATGGAAATTATGGAATAGATCTGCGACCAAATTGAATAGATCGATAGTGTAGAGAGAACGCATGGAGAAAGCATGGAAGTTTTGGTCTTACAAACAAAAGTATGGTGCAGGGTATTTGCTGCAACAAGGCTGCATTATTGTAGATGAAACAGGCTGTACGCTGAACGCTTAACCTATGAATCCAGTCACACCTAGATACCTACTCCTAAAACAATTTTAACTAGAAACACGTCTAGAGAGTGTAAGGCTCCTCCATAAGTCTATTTGGAACAGTGAGAGAAATCTTTGAGAAAACCCAAATGCATTGAAAAAATTTATTGACTAATTTCCACATTGCGTTCGTGGTATGATCATAACTTAGCTGAACGGAGATTCCAAGAAATGTTACACACTACTCACTGGTCTGCAGAGACTGTAATGCAAGATCAGAAAGAGAGGAACGAATCATAATGAATGCGCGTTGTTTGGTGGTAAACTTGTTTTATCGCCGACCGCGCGATCAAACGCCAGTGTCCCGCTATCGTCAATTAGCCGAAATCGCACATTTGGCAACACGCCCGCGCAGTTGTTCCACTGGGCGATAGGGGGAGGAGGGGTTCGGGAGCATTGCGCGGCAGCGCTCAGACGGCGCAGTTTCTCGCACTTCCTTTTATGGCGCTTTTGCAAATTTGATGGAACGTTTACAGGTTAAGACGATGGTACCTTGATGCGTACGGAAGTAGAAGTCATATATCTTACTGTTGATTAAAAACTTCTCAACACACTTACTCTTTTTTAATATTTTAAATATCTGTTCTCTAGAAAAGACCACTTTCCAGGTGATAAGATACGTTGCATCAGTCACCTATATTTCGGCAAGAGTAGTGTAGAGTTCAGTGTAGAGCAGAATTTGACTCTACACTCAATCGACACATCCAAGGCGAATATGAAGGTAAAAAATACGCCTTTGCCCTATTTACATTTTTGCGGCCATTGCCATGGGAATTCGCTTAAATCATGTAGTTATTTACTTGCACTTTTTAGATTTTCAATTCGACTAAGAACAATATCAAACTTATAACTTCAATGCGTGGTATTCATTCAATGAATTCCATTGAAGAAAACAAAATGTTCGTTCATTAAAATGCCGTCGCCAGTTAAATTTGCAACATCTCTGAAGAGACATCTTCGCTTTCATTCGTTCGCTTACATTTTTATTGCATTAATGAACGTCACAATGAGGAATGGTGCTGAGAAAATAAAATATAAAGGAAAGTGTCAATACAGAATTTCCAATCAGATACAAGTCTAATTCTAACAAGTGGTTGTGGGAGAAGTGAAAAAGTAGGCAAATAGCGAAGTTCGGCGCAGTACGTGCAAAATATACGAAATATAGGTAGGTATTAAGACAGCAAACCGAAAAAGATTTATGGATATGAAAAAAATTCGGCAAAGAACAAAAGTCGGCAAATGCCGAAAAGACCAACGTAGACCAATCTGGAAATGTTTTTTTTATGAAGGAAGGAACGCCCGCCTCTAGGAGGAGACTAAATTTCCCTAGACTAAAAAACCCATGGATGAAAAACCCACCCACCCGGATCGACAAATAACCACACCTAATAGTTTTCAACGAGTCCCTAATCATAGACTAATAGAGTTCAATGTTCAGTATTAAACTATACCTGTACAAACGGAAGATAGCCATGGTTAATTGTGCCATGAAGAAATCTAGAAAAATAGAAAGTAAGTACATACGGAAAGTAGCCATTTTTATAATCCTACTATAAAACATGAATAAATTGCAAAGTCACGAAATAAATTAGACATAACTAGGTATCATCTGAAAGAAATATTGACAGTTATTGCAAGAATAACAGCTAAATTTAAGTCAGGATGTTGTGGCAGGAAGACCTTGTAGTAAATCTGAATTGATTCAATTCGATTGGTGTATTATGTACGGTCGGTAAAGAAATGGTTTTAAACGTTTTGATAGAGTGTCCATCCAACAAATCGATCATTTTGTATAAGCAGACGACTTTTTGTTCAGCATAATTCAGTAAGTTATTCATTTGGGGTATATAGGTTACTTACCTACTAACACTCTGTATAGGTTGGTAAAGAAATTTATTCGCTACCCGTACGCTGCCGCCCACTATTAGGTACAGTCCACCACAAGCTATAGTATACCATCTGTTAAAAACCTTCAATTAAATCTCAACCTTAGCAATATGATACATTTCGGAATCTAAAATTTTGACGTTTTAAGTAGCTTGACCTGTGGTCGCCTGTACCTACCGCTCCAAAACACCGATTCGTTACGCATTTTGTTGTCGTAAATACGGCTGTTGTTTTTAATTCCAGTTATTAATAAAGATCTCGGGGAAAAACACTACCTTCATTGTTGACGATGTTTATTAAAATATGATTAGGTTTCCTTGTTGGCTTCTTACGGAACAAAACTAACCTATGGTCGTAGCTAATGTGGGCTACCAACCATCGAAAAGTTTCCCCGCTTAGGACAATGAAAACTTACGTCTTTTCAATGCAACATTTCTTTAGTCGTCGAGCTAAATTCATGGCTAATTCAAGTGTTGGTGTTGCCGATAACACCACTGGGTATTACAAGCGCCGAGTCAACAACAAGATAGAGTAATATAGAGGCACGTGATTGGTGAATGAAAACTAGGAAGTGCCTAAGCTCACTGGTAGAGTTTATTAATGGAAAACACATAAAGTATACTGCCAGCTAGTTGGCACACAAATTGACCATAATGAGCAGCGCAAATCATTTCGGTCAACCCTTTCAGAATGGTCGAGGACGCTCTACTGCGCAAATTGAAATTCATGCCCGAATAGTTTATGGATTTCTTTTAACCTTCTCTATTAATTTTTGAAGGGGCCCTGACCATAGACCCTGATATGAAGGTTCGCTTTGCGAAGTAGGTACCACTCTACACACTTATTTCTTTTTTCTTTTTCTTCCATTGCTCTATATCGGTTTGTTAGTAAGAGCTACAACAACCCATCTGCTTGTCAGCTATAAGTAATCATATATTCTTTAACATTAAATATTGAAAAGAATTTCGCAATAGCTTAACTACATGCGATCATACCTAGATCTAAAATGTGGTGCAAATTAGTCGAGGAATTTAAATCCATTTTAGGCCAGTCTGATTCTTTAGAAATAAATTTCAAATAGTAGAAAGTTGCAGTTGAAAAACATAGTTACGTCATACATAATTAAATGCTTGAATGAAGGGAATCCTCAATGTAACATTGTATCGAACTTTACCTACCTATGTTGACCATTTTCTGTTATTCTGATTACATAGACATCCTGGCATATTTAGTAATGCACATTCGGACTAAGGCTCTATGCAACAGATTCCGACAATCCTGACTGGAGCGACGTATCCTAAAACTATCATTATTTTCCGAGTCTGAATATAATTTTGTGTGTATGCCACCATGATACAGTGAATTCTATAATTATGGTCTATTAAGTGCCGTCAGTTCTAATAAAAGTAGGTAAGTTATCAATCAGCAAAAGTTTTGAACTTTCGTTTGTTGTTATTAATCGTCTTGTTTACTTCATTATTTACATTTAAATAGCCCGTAGGTGACATTTTCTACTGTATTGTTCATCGTCTTCCACGATTTTGTCGCATGACCTGTTTTGGAGTTAGCTTTATTCGAATAAAGAGTTGCCAAAAGTTTTGAGTTTTCTGTCCCTTTGTGTGGTGTATCCGGACTTTGATGTTTGTTTTGTCTATCGTTGTTTACAGATTGTGTTAGTGTTAATCTTTAATTAAGGGGGTAAAAATAGAGTTTTTATGTGGAACTTTTGCCAAATACTTATCTATAAAAATTAGCAAAAATTTCACCCATTTCAAAATTTTCGAAATCTATTTAACGATAGTTGTCAACAAGAATCATGGCAACACCTCGAAGTAGTTACTTATCATAAGTATTTTAATTGGATGAAGCCATACTTTTACATACTAATTAGTGACTAATTATGTATGAAAATTATAGTTTTCAATACTATAAGTAGGTTCTTGGCATAGTTAATCTCTGATTGGAATACTTTTGTAACTTTTTGCCAATCAGCTGTTTCAGTTTCAAAATATTGAACACTATTACAAAGAAAAAGCTCGACTTGCTGATTAGCAACAGAGCAAGCAGAAGAAGCCTAGCGTTCCTGTAAGACCTACAAGTGGCACAGACACAAACACACACATTAATGCTCACATTCGTATTGTGAATAAACATCGTAATGTAGCAGATAAACTAGGATGGGAGCCAAGACGAAAATATGCCACGGCGCGTTTTTCCATTGGGTTTCGCGCTTTGGAAACGGACAGTAGTCGACACACTCATTGTTGCTTCACTGTCACTGATGGAATGTGATAAACTGTGAGATGCAGCGCTCGATACAGCCTCATGTAGTCCATTGTTATTGTTACAGTTACGCTCCAAAAGTTTTGTATTACGAGAGGTTTCCTCATCAGAAACTAAGGTTCGAAAAAAACTGAAAGCGTTTTATCGCTTTGTTGTCGACGTTTTGACTGAAAGTCACCGCTATTTCAGAACTAGGTTCATGATTATGGTTTAGATTTCCAAAAATGTGTTGTTTTGTTTGTTGAGTGTTGTTCCTTGCAAGGTCGCACGCGGCCGTATCACGGAACAGGTCGATGCACACGCGTCAAGGTGGAAATTTTCATTCAAACAGTTCTATTTACATCGGCACAAGTTACGATGCCGCATCAGCGTTGGCGCACTTCCTCCACACTGACGTACGCAGCGGACCTTCGCGTGCCCCGATAGCGATAGCCACTTGAAATCGATTTAACGCGCTTTCGAGTCTGTCCAGGAATAGTTACATCCGGATAGATCGTTCACCGGGAGGGAGAGAAGAAAAGGGTGCGAGGAATTTTTGAGTGAGTGTCGGGTGATGTTTGGAAGATTCCGCGTGTGTTCGGTGCGAGCGTTCCGAATAATGTTTACGTTCGTATTCACTGTCAAGCGTGTTATCTGTTACGTGAGCAGGTGGCGGCGGCGCTGGCGTCGTCGCCGCGTGCGCGCCGCCGGCGGCGGTAGGCGGGCGGCGGCTAAATATGTGCGCGAGGGCGGCGTTACATAAAGCTGTCGTGTGTGCATCCTCACCTCCTCTATCTTGAGGCTGGTGCGGACCACCTTGCGGGTGACCGCGCTCTCGTACGTCTCCTCGATTGTCTCCGCCATGGTTGCGATCGCGGGCGCAGCGGGCGTCGCGCGCGGCTCTTGCGGCGGTACTGAGCACTCGCCGGTTATTTTTAGTCGCCGGCGTGGTGGCCGGACTGCACGACTCTGCGGGATGCTCCACGTTCTTCGGGATTCGGGGTGGTATGGTAGCGCAGTGTAGAGACTAGCAGTTGTCACAGTCTACGCAGGACCTTAGATTATAGGGTCACTTGAGTTGTAGAGGTGTAAAGGTTGCTCTTGGAATAACTTTAATGTGGAAATGGTTGCGTGTTCTTGAACGCACTTGAATAGTGACTCCATAGAGTCTTAGAGAAGTAACCGGTAGATTTCTAGATACCTATTGATGACTATCCGTGGACATTGTCCAGCAACATTGATTGACCTAATATCCCAGCTATCGTCGGTGATGGTTCTAAATTCAATGGAAATCTATTTTCCAACGATCCCTTACTCATCAGTCGATTTACTGCTTCTCCGATAGTCTGTAAATTGGCTTTATGGCCTCTGCGCCTGCGGCGGCGACAGCTGACGATGCTTCGTCAATTCTCGGGCGAGTCGGGCAATGACTCCAACGTGTCCATTTCGACACAAACAAATTCGTCATGTGCACTAAATAGTTGAATGATAAACCAAAATGACCGTAGTGGAAAACACTCAAGCTATAGGTAGGTAGGTACTTTAAGGAACCCTGTCGCTGTAGCTATGCCAGGTTTTGTTTGATTTTTTGACATTCGTATGATTGTGTCGAATAAGGTAAAGCGACAAAATACCAAAGGGTATAATCCTGATGTGTCGGTCACTTTGTACAAGGGGGTACGGGACATGATCAACCATGCGGGCACAGTGCTGATTGGAGTGTTTCACATACATACATAAACTCACGTCTACAACCACAATATATACAGATATTTTGTGTCCATAATCCCCGAGGAGGTAGACAGAGGAACCACCGAAAATTTCACATGCATTAAAAACACTTTTTCGTCAGATTTGCAGCTTTCCTCATGATGTTCTGTACTAAGTCTTCGAAAAAAGCGAAGAAGTGCCTAGATGGTACATGAGATTATATGGTTTCGAACCCGGAACTCCCGCATGGGTGTCGAACTACCTAGCCACCAATACTCTCAGATGTATATGTGTATGTATATGTAAATATGTATTTTTTTGTGTCAATAAAGTATTTGTCTTTCTTTCTTTTTTATGTGTATCGATCTTATACAAATCTGAACTAAAATCAGCCTATACTCTAGTCTAATGCTGAACATAGGCGTCTCCCAGGACACGCTATTGAGCCCAGGCTCGGCTCTTCTCGTCCAGTCTTTACCAGCCACCGTGCACATATTGTCACTCCATCTAGCATGTAGATTAAGTCACATACTTATTACTAATATGGACCATGTCACTGAATTTATAACTTATTTATTTAGGTACGGCGCAGCATCCACTGCGACAAACAAATTAGTCATGTCCATCAAATGGATGAAATGAAAACCAGATGGTGGAAGAGGATATTGTTTTTATGGCCTGTTTGATGACCCTGGCATTGTAGAAAGCTGCCCACTCTGCCAGGGGTTCCGGGTTCCAATCCAGGTCGCGCAGGTGCTTGTATTCACAAACACAAATAACACCTGAGTTTGTTGATATTTCTATAAATATTCAACACAAATATTTCTATAAATATTCAATACAAATATTCAATTCAATTCTGCCTGCTTCACCTATAATATTTGTCGCCAGTGCATTTCCCGAGTTTGTTGACATTTCTATAAATACATAGGTATTTAATTGGTATTTGCCTGCCTAAAGTATTTGTTACCAGTGTATTTGGTTTCTATTTTATTCCCGTCTAAAGTGTTGTTTTGTAACCTAGGTTGTCTGGAAGACTACGTAATTAGATATGGATACGGAATTAGAGGCCAAGCCTATGACCTAATAAAATCATATTTAATAACATTATACTGAGATCACTAACGAATTTTATACGTGTTTTTTTTTTAAATTTCTGGTCGAATTTAAAAGACCCTGTCAAGAGGGCCGCCATTGCTAGTTTTTTATTCTGTGTTATGGATGCCGCTACGAAAAAAATAATACTTACCATTTAATTTCGCAACATGACGAGGGTTTTTTAGTTTTTGGTCAGGGTATAAAAAATTAAAAATGGTCCTCTCTAGAATATTGACATTTGGAGTACCACAGGGAAGCTTTCTGGGACCACCTCTTTTCTTATGGTATAATATAATAAAATTCAGGTCGTTTTCAGTCAGTCAAGAAGTTTGACCAGCGCGGGAATTGGACCCTAATCATTTTCACAGATGGTAGAGCAGCCCAATTAGATCCAACAAGATAGACATAGAGCTTCCAGATAAGACATGTAACGCCATCTATGAGCGTATGCTGATTACTAATACTGCACGAGATTTCGGCGCCATCTGTTATTTTTATGAGATCTATACTTATAGATAATTCTAAAAGCGCCACCTACATCACATCGAAGGTAAAAGTTAAGGAAAGCATAGCAGTATATGTTTGCCCGTTCGTTCAGTGGTTCATATATATGGTATGATATGGTTATATCTGGCTGTTGGGTTTTTGCGAAAGGACCATCTATAATTTAATTTTGAATAATAGTTAGATAGATAGATAGTCGGAGGTCCTATTATTGTGCCTTGTTATAAGTAAATAAACTTATCTTTTTTCATTTTCAGATACCTACACTAGCGACTCCTATCCTTTAGTGACGTTATCTGACAGAACTAGTTAGAACTAGTTAGAAGAGCTGCGTAGTATTTCCGACAGTTGCACGAAGCATCCATAAAGTTAAGTCTTCATTAAAATTCATGTTAGGTACCTATACCTTTCTACGCCATGGATGACACTAGAGGAAGTCCAATAAATAAACCTTTGGTTATCAATAAATCTGGTGTTGCTATGATTTATATACACTGAAAGAAAACTTTACTTCAAACGAGAACTTGTTTCAATACGAGCATATAAAGTCGGCTTGTTAACTTCAACCTAGATCTTAGTGGTGTCTCATATCAATATCATATCATATCATTTATTCATAAACAATTATAAATTGTGTTTGAATTCAAAAAAAAAACATGCCAAAAAATTAATAATTACAAAAATAATCAAAAACAATAATTAAACTCTTTTAGTGTCAATATTTGCTACAGTATAAGAGTTAAAATAAAAATAAAAATTACAAAATAAAACAAAAAAATTAAAATCCATGTCACAAAAAAAATTGTTAAGTAATAAAAAATCAATGTCAAAACAAATACAACCCAATAAATTATAATTTACTAATTAGTCATATTTCCATCACAGGTGCGTACTGACATTATAATTCTTCTACTGAATACAGACTCCTTTCTAAAAGTAGCGCATGTCTTTCAAGTATTTTGTTCAAATGATTAAAAATTACTTTATATGCTCAAAACCAAACAAGCTTTTTTTTCAGTTTAAGCATCGATGTCCACTTAAGACGAGGCATTGCGCACACTAGCGCCGCCAATCTAAAAAAAATATATCTAATTGATATGATTAAGGCATTTACGAGGAGTCACGTCACGTCTTCGTCCGTGCAGTCACTGAGGGTTTGCCTCAGCATTATGCTGAGCTGGTGTACCCTTTTTGGCACTGTACCGCACCAGTGGGCCTACTACGAGCTCTTAAAGCAGGACGTAAATTGAACTGCCTTACTTTTTCGTACTATGACCACTTATTAGCAGGCCTGCGGCAGGGCAGTTTACGTTGACGTTCTTAAACCGTTCACCTTTTTTTTAGTATGGAATTTCGTACTATGACGCCTACTTTGACAGCAGCAAAGCGTTTTTTGCTCGTCTGTAATGTCAAATAAGACGATCTTGAAAAAGTTGCTAAAGGACTAACTCAAACAACATTGTTTTAGAAATTATAGTGGTTTCACAAGCTTTTTGTGGATCTTTCCTTTACACTTGAGTGTATTTTTGAGACATAATCCGTCGGTGATAAATTTGTGTTCGAGGTAAGTGCTTAATTGCGATCCATATGAGATTAAAACACTCGGTTAATCTTTAGAAGAGGTTGTGAAGTGGAGGACTTAACTCTTATCTTTATCGCCTTAGAAACTTTTCAAACGATTTATTGTTTCTATTTTCGTAGATGTGTGACGAGTATGAGTTGTTTGAGTACTTGGAAAGCGAATATCGTTCACAAAAAAGAAACCAACGGCGTCGTACAAGGGTGATAAATAATCCATTTGAAATGGAAGAGAGGGAATTTGTTGATGAATATAGGTACCTAAATGATATAATTAATTAGTATCTATTCATAGATTTAATGTTAAATTATATTTCATACCTAATTCTTTACATTTTTTAAGGTTATCACCGGATTTGGTCCATAGTTTATGTGAGGATTTGGAACCAATTATGAGAGTAAATCCTCAAAGATCAAGCGATTTAAGCATAGAAACAAAAGTGAGTGAATTTTTCAAGATGAACTTCACATCGAAATGAATTACAACCAGGGTTTTTATAAAGTACTTATACTAATTTACCTTCTTTTCTAGTAGTACTTATATATTGCATGTTTTAGGTTCTAACAGCAATCTATGTTTATGCGCATGGGTCCTATCAGAAGCCCACTGGGAGAGCTCAACAAGTCGCCCAACAGACTGTATCAGCAGTTTTGGCAGAAGTTACTGCTGCCTTAAACAATATTGAAATGAGGAATAAATTTAAATAAATTTATTTAAATTTATTTAATAAATAAATATTAAATTAATATTATTATTATTATTATTATTTTTATTTAATTTTTATTTTTTTTTATTTTTATTTTAATTTTTTATCAATATATTTGTGCATAATATTTTATTATTTTTCGTATGTATTTAATTATATTGTATTTATATATATAAGTAAATTATTTTGTATATTTGTATTAGTATTGTATATTAGTATACTATGTAAGTATATTGTTATTTTAATATATGAATTTCACATATTATTAAGTAAGTTTCTTTGTCATTTTTATTATTGCCACTGCACCGCCATAACATATCTGCATGCCCAAAGGTCAGCTGGCAGAGAATGCCGCAAGGCATTAAGCTCACCTGTACACAAAAGTGTAAAAGAATAAATAAATAAATAAATTTATAAAATTTCCTCAAACTGCTGCTGAGAGGAATACAAATAAGCTAAGGTATAGTATACTCTGCAAAGCAATTCAATTGTTTTGTGCTTTTGTTAATGGATGGTTTTAGTTAAGTCCATTTTAAGAGAACATGCACTAACATTACAAAAATTTGTTTTTGCAGATTTTATGAAAAGTTTGGTATCCCAGGGGTAATAGGCTGTATTGATGGGACTCACGTAGCCATAGTCAGACCTAATGAACATGAGGAGAGATATTACTGTAGAAAAAATTACCACTCTTTGAATGTTCAATTGGTAGGTTATTCTCATTTTCCTGTAACTAAATCAAAATGCATCTTAAATTATTGTAAATATTTTTTTATTAATTTAAACAGGTTTCTGTATAAATGAACTGAACAAAGTAAAAAAAGAGTTCTATTTAGCTAGTTCTATTTACACATTTTAAAATTTTTTAAAAACTTATTTGTCATTACCTATACCTATTTATTTACAAAGAAACACCACGGAATACAATCAGAAAAATGAACTAAAGCTAGTTTTAAAAACTACAAATAACAATAAATAATATACTTTGTAAATAATATACTATGTAAAAAATCCTATAATTACATATTATAAAATTATTTTCAGATTTGCAATGCTGACATGCAGATCATCAGTGTAGATGCTAGCAATCCAGGTGCCAGTCATGATTCTTTCATTTGGTCTAATCATCCACTCAGACCACACCTGGAGGACCTAAGCGCCACAGAGGCTTTATGGCTTTTAGGTAAATTAAGAATGATCTGTTTATCACTCAAAATAACAACAATGAACAAAACAATAATGTTTATTTATTTCCTTTCTATTTCAGGAGATTCTGGATATCCACTCCGAAAAATCATTATGACACCAATTTTGGATGCACAACCAGATTCTCCAGAAGCCTACTATACAGAAAAGCATGTCCACACCAGGAACATTATTGAAAGAACAATAGGTGTTTTAAAGGCTCGATTTAGATGTTTATTAGTCCACCGGGTGTTACACTACCAACCACATGTTGCTGGCTCTGTCACAAATGCATGTGTGATTTTACACAACATTTGTAATGCTACCAACTTGCCTGTACCCGAACTCACAGATGATGAAATTCGACGAGAAGCCTTCATGCAACCATCTGTGATACCCCATGTAGATTCAGCCAGTCGACAGAACAGGGAGTTGCAGATTGGTTTTTCTACACGGCAGGATCTTGTATCTCGTCTGTGGCAGCTTCGGCAGGGAGTCTAAAATAAGTAGAAATTAGTCAATTGATTTTTATGTAATGTGTCCTCCTCATTGGTTGATTACTAACATATTGAAAGTAGCATTTACTCTGTGATGAAAATAATATTTCAAAAATAGTAACAATCTTTACTAATTTATATAATTTGTAAAAAATATGCTTGATAAATAACTTATTTTAAAAGAAGTGTTGTGGAGAGTTTCTCTCTTAGCCATAACACCATTCGAAGCGGTGGTAGCTTAAAAAAAATTACGTGCTAAAATATACTTGATGTATTTACTGGCAATAAAATGATTTGAATTTGAAAAATAAACGATTTCAGAACCTATGTACAAACAAAAATATTTTATTTTATGAAAAGATTTGAGTCTTACCTTGCTTCTATTCTTCTAAGTATAGAAGTCATGTCGCTGAGAATATTAACAGCCCGTTCTATAGAACGGCTGTTAGCCAACTCGGCGTTAGCACGAGTCTGAGCAGCAGATACCAGCTGCTCTCTCGCCTCTGCAGCTGTTATCCGGCGCCGCCATTGGCGCCTCCTCGGGAGTCGCTGCCCTGATGTGCTACAATGTGTGAAGTTGCGTGCTGAAGTTAATGGTCGGGGAAGGGGGTATTGATATGATGACAATGATGGTCGAGGGTCTGGATGTGCAGTTGAAGGTCGGGAAGGGGGGTCTGGCTGGTCAGATAGGACTGGTGTTGTCATCGATAGAGACGACTGTTGTGCAACAGACGCCACATCTCCGAGTGCCTCATCTTGTTCACCTTCCTGTGGATAGAAACATACATTAATTAGCCTATCTATCTAAGACTAGCTTCAACATATATATAAACAGACTGATATTTACATTTTCGCTGAAATTTAGGTCCAGCTCTAGATATACTGGCTGCTCACTGGCTGTCGATTGGGAGGTACCCGCCTTACTTGGGCCAGGCTCACTTTCTCCATGTTCCTAGAAAAAATGGAAAATATTTAAAAAAGGATTTCACAGTAACTAGTAAAAATGTTTTTGAGGCACAGACTTAATAGGTTTAAAACTTACTTGTGCTACTACTAATGGATTGACTTACACACCAGGCAGGCCAGATCCATAATCCTCACCTAGTAGGGTGAGGAACCTTCTGTCGATTTCTGATAATTCCATGTCAGAAGCGGGACCCCCACCCGTCCTCCTCCTGGCATCAATGGCCTGCCTGTTTTTTCTTTTTGTTTTGGCCTTATAGTCCACCCAGTACTAAAAGTAAAACAACAATGATCATATTTACACATTAATGAATAAATAACATACATTAACACAATGATGACACTAATTGCCATATATTTTTTTCCCCAGTGCAAGACAAAATCGAACTCACGACCTTTGCGTCTCAGTAGTCTATCAAAATAGGGGTACCTATCTAAAATGATTGTAGTGGAAGGAGCGATCTTAGCCACTATACCACTGCCACTGTCATTAATTATGTACTCACAATAAATTCAAATGACATACCTTTGACCATTCAGATCCGGACTTTACTGCTCCCTCGCCAACAGAATTTAAAATTTGTGCCACTCTTTCCCACATCCGCTTGGAGTGTTCCCGGGCTTGTGCAGATTTATTATACCCAGTTGCAATCGCTCTGTGTTTGTTTAAGAACTCCCACAAATGAAGCAGCTGGGTATAAGTCACGCGCCGTCTTGTTTGCTGGTTTCCACTGAAATTATAAAGGGACCATCTCTTAAGTTTCTAGGCGAAAATTAATTCAATAAATTAATTGATAATGTGGAGTGAACATATACTTACGACATGATTGAAAGGGAGAGTATAAATTTCGGGAAGGGTGCGAAACACAACGATCGAGAAAGGAGGTTCGGGATCAAGTGCACCAAGTGGGGTTGAAGTGAAGCGAGGGCGACATTTTAAACTATTCGTAAACTAATTTTTATATTAGGCGCTAAAACTTGGTGAAATGTGTTCAAAAATCACATCACGACAACTTTAGGTTTCAAGTCAAAGTAGTAGCTTACATAAAGTTTGTGTTTTTGATGGTTATAGACTATAATAAAAGTATCGTCTTTAATTACTTTATATTAAAATGTACTTTTTTCCCATAAACTTTAATATAATAACATTTTTTAAAAACCGGTAATATAAAAAAAATAATTGATAAAAGTTTTTGAACGTCGTTGATTGGAAAGAGTAAAACATAGGGGCTATACTTGTGAAACTGTATAGCGCCATCTCACTCTTCCATTCTGACATTACAGCAGGCCATAGACAGCATAACCGTTCACCTTGAGGAATATGCGATGCAATTGTCGTTCACCTTTTCGATGCTCATAGTACGATTCTAAACAATTCAGTTGCAGGCCTGCTTTTGAACTGCTCGGAAATTGGATGGTTTTTTAAATGCTCATAGTAAGCTCCCAGATGTTCTGTGCTGCATGTATTAATCTTTGTATACTTCTGTATTGTGTACTATATTCTGGTGTTTACAGCGCTAAATAAACGTTTTCAATTTCATTTTTTCTTTAAATAAAAGTGTCTGGTATTAAGGTTCCACGAATGAAGATTTTTTAAATAGTTCTGTATTCTCATATTGAAACAATAACAAACTAAAAGCGCTGTGGCTTGCCTCAGCATTATGCTGAGCTAATGTACCCTTTTTGGCACTGTACCGCACCAGATGTTCTGTGCTGCATGTATTAAACTTTGTATACTTTTGTATTGTGTACTATATTCTGGTGTTTACAGCGCTTAGAGCACGTGAAGGTTGTTGTCTTTCGACAGCAGTCGTTAAGCCATGTCCGATGCCTACGGGCGGCCTGAATAACTCTGACAAATAGGTTAGCCACTAACCATACGATAAACAAACAAGCGCTAAATAAACGTTTTCAATTTCAATTTTACTTTTAAAAAAAAGTGGCTGGTATTAAGGTTCTACGAATGAAGATTTTTTTTTAAATAGTTCTATATTCTCATATTGAAACAATAACAAACTAAAAGCGCTGTGGCTTGCCTCAGCATTATGCTGAGCTGGTGTACCCTTTTTGGCACTGTACCACACCAGATGTTCTGTGCAGCATGTATTAAACTTTGTATACTTCTGTATTGTGTACTATATTCTGGTGTTTACAGCGCTAAATAAACGTTATCAAATCAATTTTTATTTAAAAAAGTGTCTGGTATTAAGGTTCTACGAATGAAGATTTTTTTAAATAGTTCTGTATTCTCATATTGAAACAATAAGAAACTAAAAGCGCTGTGGCTTGCCTCAGCATTATGCTGAGCTGGTGTACCCTTTTTGGCACTGTACCACACCAGATGTTCTGTGCAGCATGTATTAATCTTTGTATACTTCTGTATTGTGTACTATATTCTGGTGTTTACAGCGCTAAATAAACGTTATCAAATCAATTTTTATTTAAAAAAGTGTCTGGTATTAAGGTTCTACGAATGAAGATTTTTTTAAATAGTTCTGTATTCTCATATTGAAACAATAAGAAACTAAAAGCGCTGTGGCTTGCCTCAGCATTATGCTGAGCTGGTGTACCCTTTTTGGCACTGTACCGCACCAGATGTTCTCTGCTGCATGTATTAAACTTTGTATACTTCTGTATTGTGTACTATATTCTGGTGTTTACAGCGCTAAATAAACGTTATCAAATCAATTTTTATTTTAAAAAAGTGTCTGGTATTAAGGTTATACGAATGAAGATTTTTTTAAATAGTTCTGTATTCTCATATTGAAACAATAACAAACTAAAAGCGCTGTGGCTTGCCTCAGCACTTTGCCGAGCTGGTGTACCCTTTTTGGCACCACCAAATATTTTTTTACCGCACCAGATGTTTTGTGCTGAATGTATTATATCTTTGTATACTTTTGTATTGTGTACTTGCTGTATTCTGGTGTTTACAGTGCTAAATAAACATTTTTCAATTTCAATTCTTTACATTTCAGATTCTCAAATTTTGACATTTGGGGTAGGTTGACCTGCGGTCGACTGTACTTATGTAGGTAATGATGGATGTATTCTTACTAAAAACACAAAATTACATTAAAAGTTTTATTATCGCGTTCTCAGGCAACATTATCAATACTCCTGGTATTAAATAACACAATAAATAAATAGACATTACATTATCCTAGCACTAAATTTCGAGAAACATTTACAGATAATCTTTATCTTTACATATCACTGGATAACGTGAACTAGATCTCCTTGTATATCACCGCTCTCGTAGCACTAATACTTAAAATATATTTTTTCCTTTTTTTCTTTCTCCGTGTCACTGGGGTTTTACTCGACTTGGCTGAAAGAAAAATGGTAAGTGTTAGTTGAAACTTACGGATCATCAGCAGCCTATTAATGTCCCCACTGTTGGGACATAGGCCTCCTTTAGCACAAGGGGGTATGGGCCATGATCCACCGAGCGGGCCCAATGCTGATTGGTGGATTTCACATACATTCGGAAACTTTTCATTTCCTCAGACATGCAGGTTTCCTCACCATGTTTTCCTTCACCGTTAGAGCAGTCGGTAAATGTTACGTACATTTACTGACTTCGAAAAAGTCCAAAAACTCATTGGTGCATAGCATTCAGCATTGCATGGTTTCGAACCCGGATCTCCTGTATGGGAGCCCGGCGTCCTAGCCACTAGGCCACCGAGGATTGAATTATGGATATTTCGTTTTATTTTTACAATTTGATTATCAGTTTTAGTAAACCTGTGTAAGAGGCTAGGTATCCCTCGCACTAGGAGGGGGTTCGGGGTTTCAAATCCGCCCTTAAAATCCGTCAGTCGATTCCTCGCCCTCTCGTGATATCTTCAAAAATGATGTTTCGTTTGCTTTTATGTTTACGGAGTGTGCTCGTGGCTCCATCTACACAACGCTTGGCGTTTTTATGCCCTATTGTAACTCGACTAGAAATAGCCCTTTGTGCCTTGACGCTGTTGCCCTGCACAATAATCCTGTGCCTCCTGTGAAAAAGGGTTCAATTCGAGCTGACCCCTATTAGGGGTCAGTTCCGGCTCGGTTCATTACATCCAATCACATGCATTGATTTCAACCTCCGTCCACTCCCCTCTTGAAATTAACGCAAGGTTATTGGATGTACAGTCCCAACTCTAAAAAGTCACGGGTAAATAATATAACACTGTTCCCATTATTCTTACCAATTACTGATAGTAAAAATACTGCGATGTTTTATTTCGTAGTTATGGTGTTGGTACAAAAACGGAGGTTAATGAAGACTTAAACTTAAGGCCGTTTCGTGCAAAAATAATAATTAATTGTTAAGAATAATGGAAACAGTGTTATATTATTTACCCGTGACTTTTTAGGGCTGGGACTGTACATCCAATAACCTTGCATTAATTTTAAGGGGAGAGTGGACGGAGGTTGAAATCAATGCATGTGATTGGATGTAATAAACCGAGCCGGAGCTGACCCCTATTTGATAGGGGTCTGCACACAGAGGGAATTGCTGATGGAGGAAGCCACAACTCACCGGAACTGACCACGCGTACGGCATTGACATGCCTACGGCACCCTAACGCCCCACCCGTAGTTACGGGTGGCGATAGACACCCCTGTAGAGGGCATCATGCCCCGAAACAGGCTCCCCACGCCCCCTAGGGGACGTGAGAAGATTTCGACGACGACAGGGGCACAGGATTATTGTAAAGGGCACCAACATCGAGGCACAAGGGCAACCTATGAAATGAAATGACAGTTCAATCGAAGGGAAACAAGGACACTGACATAATGCGCATGGTGTTGGTGAAGCCGGAGCCCTGCCGCCAGCCAGTGACCACCACCACGTGGTCGCTCGTCTTGATGAAGCCGCGCTCGCGCCCGAACTTGAGCCCGTATTGCACGCGATTGTCTACGTCCTTCAGCCAGTCGCTCGCCGCCGACTCTGGGGATAAAGAATAACATATAAAAATTAAAAATATAAAAAATTATTCTTGCAGACAGTACCCCCTACATTTTCTCAGATTTCCCTGGCTCTCACACTAGGATACCCTGTGTTGTGGGGGCCAATCTCTTCCGATATATCTAAATTATGACATATAATAATAAGGTTATTATTATTAGAGCTAGAAGTTGTCGTGTCACGATCTAAAATTTGTTAGGGATTGAATGCTGTTTTTATCGACTTTTCTAGATATCGATGTCGTAGCACTGCTATTTAATGGTTAGGTACACATCACAATGTCCAAAATCAAAATGTCTTAGACCAAAATATTCGTATTTAAAATAATAAAAAATGCCGACTATTCAAAATACCAAAAATATTTAAAACCGAACAGTTGAATTACTCAACCCCAAAATTCCGTACCTATTACAAAATACTTATCCCCAAATAATGTTAATTTAAAACATTTCAGTGAGAAAATAAAATAAACACTGCGGGTAATTGTATTATTATGTTAGAAATTGAAGATAACAGCTTTACAAACATTTTATTTCTTCTTTAAATTCTGTTAAAATGAAAAAGAAAAACTGAGTCGCAAAAATATGGAACATTGTAATATTATCGATAAGACTAAGTATGCAATTATCGATAATGCTATCACTATAAATATGACAATTCTGCCCCGACAACTATCTAGCTCTAATTATTACTATTATATAAAATAACTATTTCCATCAACTGATGGAATCAGGCGTAAAGATACTAAGTAGCACGTTAAAAAGCATGATCAATATGACATAAAACGCAAAGCGTTGCGTAGATGGAGCCAAACAAAACGACATTTTTGAAAACATCACAAATATTCTCGTTATTTGGTTAATTTAATTTAATTTCTCAAAGCTATAGTAAAATTGTGATGATGTCATGGCATCATATGGCCATTTTAAAATAGCAGACCTAAAAAATCTGAAGGGTAAAAAAGGATTTGGTGGAAAGGAACGTATCTACACGTTAATTGGCTACGTACAATTGTACTAGTGGCGCCTCTAGTGATAAAACATTGGAGGATTATCTCCTATGATGACTGTACAGAACGGTGGTGGAGGAACGACTGACGTTTAAGGCTGTCGCACAGATATCAACCCTGCACCGGATCAACCCGGCGCAGGCACGTGGCTCAGCGCCTCCGAGGTGTCGGCGCGGCTACGGCTGGGCGACTACTATAAAACCGATAAAACAACAGGCGGTCTGCTCGGCGACTCCCCGACGTAAGCGCGGTGACTGCGAGTTGACCACGAACTGCGAGCGGGTCACTAGCTTGCCTTTACGAAGTTGATTAGTGTGCGTTGCAGTATTGATTGAGTTTCATACAAAGAATACTGAACGGCTCGAGTTGAGGCGACGCTGATCAGGTGCCGGGGTGATATGTGTGCGATAACCTTTATACGTGGGCACAGCCGCCGCGTGTTTTATTAAACTTTATGAATTTATATTTATATAATTAATACTTATATTATTGTTAGAGTATATTTAATACTGCTGTTAATGACGTATCTTGTAGCGGTTTTAGTTACTTTAAGATAAATAAATTCATCATTCATCTAGTCCATCATGGCTCATGTCGAGGACTGTGTCACGTACCCTGGTACACGATGGGCAGCACGCCGCGGAACAGGTGGGCCTGGCGCGCGGTCTGCGAGTGCCTCGTCACCGCGATGATGGGGCAGCGCGGCCGGTACTTGCTGAGAAGGTGCGCTGAGCGCCCGCTCGTCGTGATCACCACGATGGCCGACGCCATGCACTTGGTGGACGCCTCCACGGTCGCGATCGCTACGCAGTGAGTGTTCTCGATCGGGGGCTTCACCTGGAATACGACAACGGATTTTACCAGGTCATTTTTTTAATTTTGTTTATTGACTACCGCATTTGACCTCTATCTCGCCTGATGGTAAGACGATGGAGCATGCGGGTCCAGTAAATGCCTATTGACTCTAGCCTTGAAGATCCCAAGGTTGACATATTATGCCCTAGACTTGTAGGTAACTTCCAACAAAATTCCCGTATAAGACAGCACCAAACCTCACGCCACTGTGTGCTCAAATAATGCAACACGTTTCTCACACAATGAAACTCAAATTAATATTTGAACTAAATAGATCTTACGGCGATGTCACAAAGGCGAATATCCGTCTACGTAACTCTTACATAGGATCGTATGATGCACAGATCGACTTCAAAATTCGAAGTTACACGCAAGGCGCGACTGACTCGCCGCTCGCACACCGTTTTAAGCCCCGCCCACCTGAGTACACATTGTGGCTCCACTCGCGTGCGTCTATTACATTTCTGGGGTATAATATTTCGCTGGATTTTACTTTTAATTTGTAGCTGTGGCGGAACTTTGGCGGATCAAGGAGCCAAGATGTTTTGACAAAATTACCTAAAAGACCACGCCATTAAATGTTTATGGCGTGCTTTATATTGGCCACGGTGAGGATGCATTCCAGATGGTACAGCTGCTTGTGTCAGATGGCAGCTTCAGCCTCCTTGCAGACACATTCTAGATGCCAGTCGCCCTTGGAGGACTCTCTTTTGAACCAGGTCTAGTAAAGAAATATAAGTGGAAGGCTTTGTTTAAGTTACCTGAGCGACGAGGTAATTGAACAGCTGCCTATGCCAGATGGCAGCTTCGGCCTCCTTGCAGATGTTGACCATGAGTTGCAGTTTTTGACAGTCTCTCATGGCGGTCTATTTGACCCAGGCAGGTCAGGACTTCAGGTGGAAGGCTTTGTTTAAGTTACCTGAGCGACGAGGTCATTGAACAGCTGCCTATGCCAGATGGCAGTTTCGGCCTCCTTGCAGATGTTGACCATGAGTTGCAGTTTTTGACAGTCTCTCATGGCGGTCTATTTGACCCAGGCAGGTCAGGACTTCAAGTGGAAGGCTTTGTTTAAGTTACCTGAGCGACGAGGTCATTGAACAACTGCTTATGCCAGATGGCAGCTTCGGCCTCCTTGCAGATGTTGGCCATGGTGAGGACGCACTCCAGAGGGTAGTCTCCCTTGGCGGTCTCTCCGGACAGCATGACGCAGTCGGCTCCGTCGAGGATGGCATTGGCCACGTCGGAGGTCTCGGCGCGGGTCGGGCGCGGTTTCTTCACCATTGATTCTAACATCTGAGTGGCGCAGATCACTGGTTTGCCGACCTGCGGTTTGTACAAGATTGTGACTTCAAAAAAATTGCTAAATCCACTACGGTAACAGGCTGAGGCAAATTCTGCTTTTCTGGTACTGCACACCACCTTCATCAAACTTAATTACTTTTGATTATTTATTTTTATAATATATTTGTTTAATATTATCTTTATCTTCTGTACCTAATTGTTTGTATGTGTGCGCTATTGGAAATATATTTTTTCTTTTTACATATTTTAAACGGAAACGGGTCATTTAATGGTAAGTGATCACCGTCGCCCATAGACAATCTCACCTGACTATCTATAAATGTTTTAGAGGGTTTTCGATGCGTTGCTAATTTTGAGGACTTCTTATCTTATCTTATGATAGAGGGCCGGGAATAACCCCAGCGGCACTTGAGGATATTTTGTGCCTACCACATTTTACACACTGGACATCTCAGTGTGCAGGTTTCCTAAAAAAAAATAAAGATTACTTTATTTATTTATTTATTTCCTCACGATGTTTTCCTTCACCGGTAGAGCAGTGGTAAATGTACGTAACCTTAAGACCATAGTTAGTGATCCACTCCTAGTACAGGCAATTCCAGCCTAGTTGGAGGGAAGAATGTTTTTTAAACAGGAATGTAACAGACCTGGTTGCAGCGAGCGATCATGGTCTTCTGGGCGAGGAACACCTTCTCCGGGGGGATCTCGATGCCGAGGTCACCGCGGGCCACCATGATGCCATCGGACGCCTGTCAATTGCACCAACATTATTATAATTTTTAACTATGAAAACGGGGCTTAATCGCCTCGGTATTTCGGGGCAGCTGTCCCCCATGTAGAACGGTCGAGCGGTTTGATGCTTTGGTGCAAGCTGATTGCTCCAGTAGGGCTCCGAACCCTGAACCCCCCTTAAATTCTGCGTGGTCATGATATTCGAAAGAACAATGGCGACGTTCCATACATTTTGATGCCCAATGTTTTTGACGACGGGAGACCTATTAATACTCGTAATACACGTTCATATCATCAAAAAAGCTAGGTAATTGATACCCACTTCTGTCCACTAGAGCTGATGATTCTACATAATAATCATCATCAGCCTGGCCAGGGTTTGCCATCATTCTTTAAACTGAGTTTCCGCCCGAAGTACTAAATGACAGAAAGAAGTAAATGTAATTACTGACCGTAATGATTTCATCAAGGTTCACCATGCCCTGGTGGTTCTCGATCTTGGAGATGATCTGGATGTTTTTGCCCTTCTCACCGAGGACGCCGCGGATCTCTTTCAGCGCTGCGCCGTTGCGGATGAAAGACGCAAAGATCATGTCCACCTGAAGGTAAATATGACTTCATAAATAATAGTAGGTACAGTACTGCAGAGGCCAGGAAATTAACCATTCGGTCGAGCCGAAGGCGAGGCTTTTTAATTATTTAAGGCCAATAATGGTTACTTCCGCCGATGCTTGTATAGTGCTTTTCCTCAAATAAAGCGGGAAATCGAAAAAAAATCACTTTCCAAATGCTGCTTTCAAGCTGAAAGTACAAGGCGCCCATAAAAGAAATATCGTTGTACAGTAGGACCTGGAGCTGTTCGAGCTAGTTATGCGGAGTGACGAGCGCGGGGTCTGGGGGGCGCTGACGGAATTCTCCACGTCGGCCCCGCCCCGCGACCCTTAAGAGCCTACAAGAAGCAGCTACCCGGCCGGTATTTTGATTGTAGGACATTTCCCAGCATCTTTTAGAAAACATACATAGACAGACTCACGCCTGTATCCAGCAGTAGGCAGAGACTTGGATTTGAGTCTTTACTAGAAATATAACTAAGTATGTAATTTAGGTACATCTCCTATAGAAATTCCTCGAGATAAATAAGAAACCTTCAAGTGCGAACAAGGTCAAAACATTCCCACTGCAATCTCAAGTACCTACATCATTATCACCATTCTTATGAACTTAAGATTTATATACCAGTATATTTATTGAACTCTTCTTATATTCATTATGTAACCCGATAGCTTATCGACCTGTTTATAAGTTTGTATTTGAACCGTAATACAGATTAAAGATAACTAAATATTGGGGTTTTACTCAATAAAAAAGAATTAATATGAATTTTGACACATAAATATTAATTTAATACCTATTGCCGACTTTTATACAAAACTGTGACTTGAGTCATCCAATTGTTATGTTTTTAATTATTAGTCTCTTATAGAGGCTTTTGAGCGTCGGTGGCGTCGTAGCCAGAACGTCGGACTCCCATGCGGGAGGTCTGAGTTCGAAACCAGGCATTGCTATGTACAAATGAGTTTTTCGTTTTTTTCGAAAGACTTACGTACATTTACCGACCGCTCTGACGGTGAAGGAAAACATTGTGAGGAAACCTGCACACTGAGATAACCAGTGTGTGAAATGGGGAAGGCAATGGTAAACCACCCCATTAAATCTGCAACGAGAGTCGTTCTATGTGATTAATTCCTTAGAATGATCACGACCCTCAGCAATGAGGAAAACGACTTAGAAGAATAGAGGCTTTGATACACGACAAGGTGATCATGTCAGTCTCGTTAGGGTCACTAGGGGAAGGAATGGGAAGCTCAAGTATTATTAGAGGCAGCAGCCCTCTTTTCAAAAGCTAATTTAGCAAATAACAGTAGTTTTTCTGTTATCAGAAGAAGGTTGATCCAAAGTAATATTGAGCCTCCCATTTTGGAACCTACTGAGGCCAAATCTTTCTCTCAATATACACCAGGTCAACTCCATTAGTAGGTGAGTGAGTTCTTCTGTTGTTTTACAACTAATACAGAGCGGTGATGCAGCTCTTTCCCACCACAAGGGCTTCTTTACCGTTTAGGTACGGAACTCTAAAATGTCTGGCTATATAAGCTAAAAGGAATTTCTGATAAATTACCTAATGACCTCACTAACACCCCGAAACCTTTATTATCTGACATGATAAGACGTAAGCCGAGATGACGTCGCGGCACGTGGATTGATGGCTATCAGTAGTGGAAGTCATTCACCGAACATTTCAGAGGTTCGTGACTTTATTTATTATACCTAAGTACCCAACTGATTGTAAACATAGATATCTACATTCTTAAATAATTATGACTGTACTTTTATCTAAAACACTGTATGTCTTTGTGATATATTAGGTATTTCAAGGTCCTAGACAAAAACAAAACATTCTCTGCTCTATTTATCACGGAGAAATCTTTGAGAGACAGACAGGTACCTATAGAGCTACGGGAAAATGATGTTCCGTGACAAGCAGCTCCAACTCTTAGATTCCAGTACTGTTAAGGTTAGAATACTCACGCCCTGTTCCACACCGAAGAGCAAGTCGGATTTGTCCTTCTCGGAGACGGCAGGTAAGTCCACGGGCAGACCGGGCAGGTTCACGCCCTTGCGGGATCCCAGCAAGCCTGTGACATAGGAATTAGTTAGGTTAAAGGGATTATTTGTACCAACCCTAGCGAAGATGTCAGGACTACCCTTCAGAAATATCTGTATGGACCTGGGTTAATTAGCAAAATTCGAAATCGAGATTTTAGACCATTACGTTCACTCACCTACACGAAATGTGTGAGCGTAACGACACATTCCGTAGCCAATCGACTTGCAAACGTGCCAGAAAGCCACGCTCAGGTCCACAGATATTTCAGACGGGTATTTACATACTTGTAACGTCCTGCAAGTTGGTGTTTTGACAATGAGTTTGAGTTTTGAAAGCACTCAGAGTTCGGGCTAAGGAATGAAGACTTCAAACAATCCTGTTGCAGGGCGTATTGATGTTCTTTAGTTCAAGACAAAACTACGAAGGAATATGACCTTACATTCTCAAGGGTACAAACGAGGGTATCAGGCGTGACCGACTGGTAAATGACAGAGGCCAGATGAGGCCGTCATCGATGAAGATAATACCTGGTTTCACAACGTTGATGTTTCTAGGTTCAAGATAAAACTACCAGTAAATGTGACCTTACCGCCATTTTCAATGGTGCAGATGAGGGTATCAGGCGTGGCTGACTGGCAGATGGTGGAGATGAGGCCGTCATCGTTAAAGATCATGTAACCTGGTTTCACAAGGTTAATATTTCTGCGTTCAAGATAAAACTACAAAGGAATATGGCCTTACCCCCATTCTCAATGGTGCACACGAGGGTATCAGGCGTGGACGACTGGCAAATGACGGAGATGAGGCCGTCATCAATGAAGATCCTGTTGCCTGACTTCACGACGTTGGTGATATTCTTGTAGTCGACGAAGATCACAGCAGCCGAGCCCCGCTCGCTGTATGCCGTATCCGTAGTCAGCTTTATCGTGTCGCCTTTTTTTAGTTCCACTTCGGCTGAGCCACCCTGAGAGAGAAACATGATAACTAATAGGAGAGTTAAGTAACCTCTGGTCTTTGGTGAATGGACCCTTGCGCGAAAGTGCGGGTTAAATATTCTTAACCCGGGTTAGATAACCGCGAATTGTCTGTGATTTTCTTACAATAATTTTCAGGGTTTGCGTTGTAGCAAGACATGTTTGCAATTTAACCCGAGTTAGGCACTAACTCTTGGGTTATCTTTCAATGAGACCTTCGCGCAAGCGGGCCTAATGTCAGCGTTATTCCACCAAGGACTAGAAACACACAAAAATAACAAAAAAACGTTTCCTAAAAAGCGATGACTACAATCACCCAGCAAAGAAATTTAGAGATCCAAGTGTATTACGGGACAAGTAGGTACCTACGTTTTACATATCAACAGAATATATCAGTTCTGACCTTAGGTATATACCAGATGTCAAAGGTAAGAAGCCATGCTAATCAGTAAAACCTATACCTATTGTTTTTTTCTGTCTGCTATAGTTTAATTTTGCAGTTGAAAGGGAATAAGTAGGTATGGTTAAAAGTTTCCTATCAGTATCAGACAAGAACTCACACCCACTTCAAAGCGTCCTGATATCAGGCCCCTTGGTGTAGTTCTTCCCTTAGTAACATCCTCCCCAACAATCCAGTCCTGATCTCCGGCCCCTTGGTGTCCAGAGCGATGGTCAGCGAGAAAAGCATGCCGAGCTTGGTACTGTAGACGTTCCCTTAGTAACATACTCAGTTCTCGTTCATGATAATATTACTCACCCCCTCCAACAAGCCAGTCCTGATCTCCGGCCCCTTGGTGTCCAGAGCGATGGCCAACGAGAATGGCATGCCGAGCTTGGCACTGTAGGCCTTCTCGGCCTGTCGACAGTTGCCGATGGTCTCTGCGTGGTACTCGTGCGAGCCATGAGAGAAGTTCATGCGAGCGACATTCATGCCGGTTTCCATCATCTTCTCCAGCATGGCCACGTCACGGGAAGCCGGTCCTGGGATATGAAATCACTAAATAAGTAATATGTAAGTAATATACAGTTTGGGCAAACGTAGTGTGGGATAAATACTAGATGGAGCGACGATCTGCGCAAGGTGGCTGGCAGCGACTGGATGAAAAGAGCCAAGGATCAGGCTCAATGGCGCGCCCTGGTAGAGGCCTATGTCCAGCAGTGATGATAATGATAGATCAGTAGATAGAGTACAGAAGTTCGCAGCAGATTTCTTTCCTTCGTTTGTCTGTTGTTCAGGCCGCCTATAGGCCTCTGACATGGCTTAACGACTGCTTTCGAACAATAACCGGGACCGAGGCACGGAGGCCCTGAGTCTTTCCTTCAAAGTTGGCAGTTATTGAATAAGATGTTGTCAACCAGCAGAGTCAGACTGGAGCGGTACTACCCTTTTACTTATTCCTGCCGTAAAGCAGCAATGCTTGCATTGCTGTGTTGTTTCGGTTTGAAGAGTAAGAGAGCCAAGGTAATTTAATTACCGGCACATGAGGCACTCCAAGTCCTCAAGGTTAAGAACGCAACGAAAACTTTTTTCTATCTTCATAGTGAGGTAACATGTCTATGGGCGATGGGGAACACTTACCATCAAGTGGTCTGTTTGCTCTCCTTATACAGTAACAAATATAGAGTCCAGTGGTCAATAGCATTCCATAGGTAACTACAATCTAGTCAGTATAGAACGACGTGAAGGTGAAGAGCGAGGGTGTCTTGTATGATAAAATAACATGACTTTAAAGTTGTACTTATCGGAGATCTCCAAATCTGGCATCGTTGTATTTTCGTCTATTTACGTCTTATGTTTATTTATATTATGAAATCATAAACCTAAGCTTATTTATTATCATTGCACAATCCCGCCACATCAATAAAGATTGGAGACATACTTATCAAAATGTAGGTATATTTTTGTATAGTGTGAGTTACCTTTATCGTTATAGGTGCGTCTAAATATACAGTATACAGAGGTATACCAATATAATAAAATAGGAAAAACTTAACACCTTTTTCTTGTATAGAACCTACTACTCAATCTGTTTACTTTAATAGCCCGAGAGAACATTCACTGTTAAATTGTCATTCATAATCATGTTTAATTTTTATTAAATGCTTACAGGGCCGGCTTGACTGCTGTCTGCAGAGCCTACCTGGGGTCGTGACCCCCAAAACTATCTTTATGACAATCCTCGCCTCACCGAGAGTATACATAATTATATGATGCCGGACAGACGCACGCGTAAGCTAGCCTAGAAGTCAATGTCCAGAGCGCAGATGTACTGCAGCTACCGCCTTGCGCATGACTCGCCTGCCGACCCCACCTCACCCACCTGGGGGTCACGGCCCCCACACCTCTCTCTATGACAATGCTCACCGATAGTGCAGATGATTCCGGACAGACGTACGTACGATGCCTTGGAGTCGATGTCCAGAGCACAGATATGCTGCAGGTGGGAGCCCGCATCCGCCGCCGCTTGCTGCATTGCTGGCTTGTCTGCTGATCCCGCCTGTTATATAGATCAGATACATACTATGTAGAAACAGACTGGTATAAAATTAAACGAGGCTAGAGCCTGTATTGTATTACTGCCCTGTTGAAACTATTCTGAAGTATTATAAGTAGGTAATAGAGGAAGCACAAAGGTACTAGGTATGCTCTGTCTGCGTCAATGGAGAGCAGAGGAGAGATTCTCATGTCGTGAGGTGAAATGACGAAACTCTATAGGTCTCTGTGATGTTTTATTGTAATTATACAACATAATAAACAGAAAAGATAAAATTAAGACAAGGAAATAAGTAAGAGTAGAGAAGAAAGAGATAAGGGGAAGACTGTAATAAAACAGATAAAGGTTGTAAAAAGAGTCACTAGCGATAATGATAATGGTGATGAGAAATGAGGGAGAGCATACAACTGAATTAGTCACATTTATAAAAGAAAATAAAGGAATGGGAGATGTTTATGGAGTGACTGAGGGCGAAAAAAAAGGATGATTCTGAAACTGAAATAGAATTAAGGACTGCTCACATCCAAGCGACCAAGCGACTGCGAAGCGGTGGCGATGCGAGTACGTCTGCAACGCGAAACTTGTCATACACACCTGAGCGACCACGTCGCGCACATTCAAACGTCAATTCTCGTCAGGTCCTATAGAAATGTCGGCGATTCCAAGAATACATTTATTTTTAAGAAGTTAGGATATCAAATACTCCACGCAATGTTACACATACTCTATAGTGTCCCACCTGTTTCGTAGAACATGCGGTCGCATCCGTTCCTCTTTGCTGACGTTGCCTTCCCGCGTCGCCGACGCGTAGGTGTGCACAGCTACATATAAATATTATGAGCAGCGTCTGCCGCGCGACTGACGCTCCCGCTTCGCAAACGCTTTGGTCGCTTAGGTGTGAGCAATGCATTAAAACGAATAACAAATGGCCAGGAAGTATTTGATGGACGAAAGAGGTGAAATGCAGACGAGTGACCGAAGTAGAACGACATCATTACATTTACCTACTTACTGTGTAAGTACCTAATAGCTACTTCTATTCACAATAAAGTAAACAGGTTATATAATTTAACATTGTGTTACCTACTGATAAACACATCACGTTATGCAGACTGATGGTACATAGAGACAGGGATTGACTACAGCTGGCATTGAAATACAATTTACAAACATGGAGGTAGCTAGGGTGATTTGTCTTACTCAGAATTGGTTCATTGAGCTCTATAAGAGATAGTTTCACAGTAGAGTTATGAAGGAAAGAACGCGTGCCTAATATCTAAGAAATGTATTGATGGATGGATGAATTGTATTTTTTTTATTTCTACATCCACGTTGAACCACAATCTCACCTGTGGTATGGGCGTGATAAAAAGAGGGGAGCTCTACAAAAATCTTGTCTTCATTTATTGGCCCCCTATGCTTTAAACCCTTTATAAAAAGGGTGTCGCAGTGGGAACTATAACTATACATTATTATTTGAAGTTGACCAGACGATGTAATGTATTCAAGTGCATGGAAATTAGCAGTAAAAATGTATTTTTACGTAGGTTTTATTTCTGTCAAAGCCGGCATTTTGTAAGTATTAAGTGAGCAAAAACAGTAAATTTTTCGCCGGTAAAAAATAAACGTACCTATTTATCTAGATTAATTTATTAAGCAACCTGTTATTAATTCTCTAAGGCAACCTAACACTGTATTTTATTGTGGTTATATCTGGTCTTTGAGTAGAACAGCCGGCAATGTCGTGAAAAAATATTGTCAAGGTAACCGAAAAGAATAAAAACGATACTAAACCTATTAGGTACTAATGAAAATAGCTCACGTAACAGCTGAATTTGATCAAAAATAGAATGGGGCGATCGCCTTTACCTCGGTTTTACCATCGTAGACCGTTGACCACACCATGTTCACACTTTTATGGGGTAAGATTCTTTCACGGAACTCCGCGTGAGGTAAATCGGGTGGCGTTTGTGATCTTGAACTGCCCTTCCGAGTGAAAAGCCAATCCCCACTGCACCGATACACGGACTTGCGTATTGGACGCACAGACGCGAGAGGCGCGCGCAGCGTCGCGGCGCCGCCGTCAACCACGACCAAACAGAATTTTCTTCCAGGTGACGTATTTTTATTTATTACTTTATTTCAATTAAAGTTTCATTTATAAACTGCATTCAAAACTGCACGGTGCAATTTAACAACCCACAAACTGCAACTGGTCGAATTTTGTCTCAGGGCGGCAACCGAGATGTTTGTAATTCTAATTTTAAACTTTTGAAAAGTTGCCAAGAATATCTGTTTGCCAAACGTTCATACACAAGTATACAAGACTTAAAAAGTTAAATTATTATTATCAAATACATTATGTACGGTAAATACTTAATCATGAATTACAAATTTAAATTGCCGTTATCCATTTACAATTTCGCGCCATTTTTATGAAGATATTAAATTGATTTTCAGTTTTTTTTCACTACCGGTGACCTTCTTCGACCCTTCATTTCCGTATCCTACACATGTTCAGTAATTAACAACCTTTGGTTCGATTTTAAAATATTTAAAATAATATTTTATGGTCTCTTGTTTACTTGTATCACTTGCTTTGCTTGTATTGATTTATTGTAAAAACTTTGATGGACTTCCAAGTTAAATTTTTATCAGTAAGATATGGTAAAGATAGGAGATATATGGTGTACTAAAGTGTGATTTATGATTTAAATCATGTTCATAAGCATTCAAGTATGCTCCTATGTATTAATAATCACAAGCAGTACCTATAAAAATTTCTAATTAACAGATTATTTCCAAATTTTTACTTAGTAAAAGATATTTGGAAATAATTTTATTTTTATTGAAAATAGGGTCTGAAACCCAATTCAGACCCCATTTTGGATTCGAAATCTGAAAGTGGGGCAAATGGGGTATCCATATGAAAGGGCATTGTATTTGCACACTGTACACTATTTTTTATTTAATTTTATGTGCTACTTATAGTTTTTGACTTATGGATGGCCAAAAATGTGCGAAAAAAGACAGTCCCCTTAATTCTCCGCCGAAAAATCAGAAATAATGGTAATCTTCTATACCTTACAGGAAGAATAAAACGAAGTAACAAAACTTTACAGTTTATGAGTAATTAAAAAAATATAAACTAGTTTTTATACGATGAAAAATCCGATATAATTGGTAGGTAGGCTTCTCAACATGGTTTAAAAATTTTTTTTATAATATTTTACTGTGCTCAAGCGGTCGCCTCGCGTAAAAATGACTCGGTCAATGTCGTAAGGTCTTGTGTAGGGAACCCTCGGTGCGCCAGTCCGACTCAAACTTGCCGGTTTTTTATTATTATTTTGGTTTTCATAACAATAGAAATAGGCAGGTATACTTACCTACTTATTAAAAGGTAATATAGTATTATACGGAAATGCTGTATCAAACATTTTAATGACAATTTAGGGAATGTTATGATTCTTGGCGCTCCATTCTCTCGGTATCTAAAAAAGTATGTAGTAAAGTAGGTATGTAGGTAATAAGTATTATATTTTCTTAATTTTTATTAATACCTACACAAAATTACATACAAAAAAAATTAGGTACCTTTTATAAATGCGATGTACCTACATACAAAGATAAACCATAAAAAAATAAATCTTACTGTTTTCTTTTGAGAATGAGATAAAGTGGGCAAATTGTGTAGGTAGAGCTGTAGGTATATTTTCATGCACTCTATCCAAATCATATGTATAGGTACTAAATCTAATAAGAAACAATTAGAATCCTAACCTAAATGTTAAGCTTTGGAAAAAATATCTACATATCTAAGTAATTTTCAGTTATATTATATCATAGGTACTCACTTTTTTCTGATAAAATGTGAACAAGTAGGTACTTACCTACTATAAGTCTAATACGAGCTACTAATGTTAGTTAGCAAGGATGTATAGGTATAGAAACCTACCTATCTATAGTTTATTGCAAGAGCTTAGTAAATTATTATTTAGAACATAACAAACAGGAAGGTACTCGTAACTAAAGTACATTTTGCATTTATAAATAATTAAAAACCGACACTTAAGTACGTTAATTTAGGCATTCCTATCATACATACATACTGGAAAACATTTTTAGGTTATGATGTTCTAACAAATAAAAAATGATTCTGATTCATTCATATCTGAATTACCTATTAGCTTCATAATAAATAATAAGATTTGTTTACTTTTTTAACATATAATTATAAACATAAAAAATAATCTGAACGACTCTCAAGTTTTATTGTATGAACCAACTGTTGATGAGACAGAAAGAATTCTGTCATTCGGTAATTACAGACAATTAACAATTACAACTGGTCCTGTCCAAATTAGTTTTGTGTATTAGAACTATTTAGAACTCACCTACATACATGTATGACTAACCAACTTGTTGATCCATTCATGTTTTTAGAATTACATAAAATGCAAACACTACAACTACCTAATTTACAATGTATATTTTCCACTTACCATTGCCATATTTAGTAGCAGAAATGTTAATTAAAAACTTTTAACTAAATATAACGTTTTCCTGGTTTACGCCCGATCACTAACTCACCGCACGTATTTGACAGAAACTCTGAATGAATTGAATGCAAGGACTTTAGAGGTCAGCGCAATGTCAATGGCAGGTAGAAGTAGGTAGGTAGCCATTTTTACGTCTAGCCACATTACAAAATAGTAGGCATTATTTATTAGTCTCTGTAGGCGTTGATACACCACAATAAAATGCATTAAGTTTGAAAAAAATTCTGACTGATATTCAAACTTATTTTTAAAGAAATAGAAAGTTAAAAAAACATAACGAAAGTTATCTGTGTAAAAATAGTGAAAAGGTTTAGAAACCATGACTTCGTTCGTTCCTTTTTTGAGCACATTTTGAGGAAGTCAAATTATGTCTCATTTATTTATTACAAAATACATCGTTACTGCTAAATAAGCGGTTAATTATTATTTTATAAGTTACCTACATATAAACGTACAAAAATGCACAATCTCATTTTTTCATGCAAAAAATAAAGGTCAGACTTACTTTGAATTTATTCCTCGTTTCCACGGCTTTCATATTTTTCCCACAAAAAATAAACTAACACGACTCGCCCCCCGCACCCAAAGACCTCAACTGTCTACTGGAGTCTTCTTTCCTGTTTAACCGGCTTTATCTCGAAGCTGATAAATATTGAGTTTTAATAATACCCTTCCAACCCTACCTTATCGCCTGTCAATAAGTTCAACAAGATACCTCGATAACTATGATGTTTATTGCTTCAACGTAGACTACTATCTTTATATTTCAAAGCAAGCGGCTATAAACTTCAAATATAAAATAAACTTTCTGTGGTTCCCTATAACGAAAAAAAAAGACTATTTTTGGCGATCGATCGAAGCTTAATAGTTCAATAGAGGACATCAATAGAAACATAAAACATCTCTTGATAAATACTCCTAAAGTATCTCTGAACACAGATATTTAACCAGGAATCTTACTTAAAAAAATGCAACTTTCAACATCAAATATCTGGGTTCAGAGATACTTTAGGAGTTTCTTCAAGATACGTTTTTTTTCTATTGATGTCTTCTATCGAATTATCGAGCTGGGATCGATCGTCAAATCGTATTTTTTTCAAAATCACGGAAAGTGGGCGTGATAGGCTCCATACTAAAATATTCCATACCCATTCCTGTCACATTTTATCCCTTGCTTGTAACATGCATTTCTTAATAGTTAATATTGTTATTAAGACTTTTTAAGCACCATAGACTAACTCCCTTCAGTTCTATTTTCTTACATACAGACCGACCTACATAGGTATTGCCATATACTTACAGAGATAATATAATATGGATCAGGAAGCTTCTCTATCAATATTTATCAGTGTCTGGGGTTTATTATACTGATAGTAAGGTTTATTGCTGATCTAGATTTAATAAATAGATGTATCTACAAACTGTGGAACCCTGTCGCAATAAGTGGATAATTCTCAAAATGTGTAACTGAAATTGAAATTCTCTTTTGTGGAGTTCCAGGTTTTTAATTATTTTGTGATACAGCATTCGACCGAAGTATCACAACATAAAGTTTGTTTGTTTGTAGTCTCTATACACAGAAAATTAAAAAAAAAAACAATAAAATGTGTACAAAGGCAGGTTTATCCCATAGGGATCTCTTCCAGACAACCTTTGAAGTTTATGATAAAATATCTAAAAACCATTAATTACAATATGATAATAAAAAAACTAATTAGTAAAATGTCATACTATAATTAGGCAAAAATTATACAATATAACTTCAGTCAAACAGAAGTCAAAAACCGCGAAGTGCCCCCTGGCCGAAAGTACCCAGGATACTCGCGGCGTTCCCTCGCTGAATGGCGAGGGAGATGCGCTGTACCAAAAAGTGGCCGGCACGCGGATCACCTCCTCTCTCCTTAATTCGCCTCCCCACAGCGCGAATCAGATCCTTGGCCTCGGAGCCCCATGGTCCCGCGGTTTCAACTGCCAAAGGCACGAAGTCGTACATCGATTAATTATTTTTCCCTATCGCTGATTTTCTACCATTTTCTACCATTTTACAGACGATGTAAAGATGTAAGAAATAAACAGACATTTGTTGAACTTATTTTTATTATCCAATCCAATTTACAATGTAAATTATATTAATAAAAACCAAATCTTAGTACAGCTACTGACAAGAATTTTACCTTTTTCAAAGGTTTTGGAATGGCATCCGCACAAATTTACAGCTTTTAAAATACAGAAGCATTATAAATTATAGTTCTAGAGTGGAGACCGCGGACAAGAAAGCGCAGTGTGGGACGCCCCCCTGCCCGGTGGACCGACGACCTGAAGAAGGTTGCTGGCGATGATTGGATGAGGAAGGCGGAGGACCGAGTATTGTGGCGCGCCCTGGGAGAGGCCTATGTCCCAGCAGTGGACAGATACGGGCTGATAGATAGATAAATTATAGTTAGGAAAAGAAATTTAAATTTTAGAAATGAGGCTACTGAAATTAAATAATATTAGATAAATTATATAAAACTGATTCCATAGAAATAGCGTGTATAGTTTACTTAGGTCTTGATAAAAAAAATACCTACTAATAATATTGGTTGGTTATAGCTAAATAAGGGTGGGACTACACAATGACGGTTCGGTTCAGGAACCGCTACCGGCCGTGTAGTCGACTTCATGCGTTGCGCTCAAGCCCCGCCCACTCGGTTCAAGAACCGCGCTGGCCGGTTCCAAGTGGAACCGCTGTACAGTCGAACACAAGCTATAGTATTTATAACTACTCTAAGGCATACCATCTGTCAAAAACCTTCGACTAAATCTCAACCTTCCTGCGCAATATATTTGATATATACAGGGTGTAACATTAAGAACGGTCAGTATGGGAAAGTCTGAAACTATAAGACATACGAAGATCTGTTCTTAGGAACCATGTCATCAATTTTAGTAACAAGAAAAACTGTATTCATACATTTTTTTAAAAACCTGTACTCAGCCTGGGAATCGAACCCGGTTGTTTTGAAAAAAAATCCAACACTATTTCTGTTTAGATATCGACTGTGTAGGTGTTAAGGAATAAATGTTAGTATGAAACGTGATGTTTAAAATTAATAAAACGCATTGTTTCCATATCTTTTAATTTATTTTAGACTAGACTATTAATTACTATCTTTTAATTTATTTTAGACTAGACTATTTCTTGTGGGGTTACGTTAAAAGATATGGAAACAATGCGTTTTATTAATTTTAAACATCACGTTTCATACTAACATTTATTCCTTAACACCTACACAGTCGATATCCAAATAGAAATAGTGTTGGATTTTTTTTTCAAAACAACCGGGTTCGATTCCCAGGCTGAGTACAGGTTTTTTTAAAAATGTATGAATACAGTTTTTCTTGTTACTAAAATTGATGACATGGTTCCTAAGAACAGATGTTCGTATGTCTTATAGTTTCAGACTTTCCCATACTGACCGTTCTTAATGTTACACCCTGTATATTCAAATTTTGACGTTTTGGGTAGGTTGACCTGTGGTCGCCCGTACGTGTTAGTCATCAGCGTATTTTTGTTTGAGTTTATATGAAGCTCCGGTTCCATGGAACCGACCGATACTGGAACCGTCGTCGTGTAGTCCGAGCCTATAATCGAGCGATGTGGTCTTGAGGTCTTCTGTCCAGAAGTGGACATTTCTAAATAGATAAAGAGACCTTGGGCACTATGCGGTCACGACCACAGCCAATCGTGTCGTAGCCGCAAACTTGGTCACACGAGCTCTGACCAAGATGCGGTCAACCAAGCGCCTCCTATACAAGTTTGACCGCGGCGACCAGTCGTGTGACCCGTGTGGGTTACCGACCAAGTGCCCGATGTGCTTTGGGTTTCTATAGTTTAGGCCTGGACTACATGCGCGCGTTCCGCCCTCCTCCTACTTGAAGTCAGCACCTCTTGATTTGCAGCAGTGAACTGAACCGGCGCATGTAGTCCCAGCCTTAACCTGGTCGGTGCAGCATTTGGCTGTGGTCACACAAAAACACAAGTCTTCAAACTCTTCCAAATCGAGACAGGTAATCTATACGAAATTAACATGTTCAGAAATGGCATCGATTCTGGGGTGTCCGCCAGATGGATTCGCTCCCATACAAAGTGAGGCTCAGCCATTTAACTTTTTAATTTCCACAAAAAATACAATCACGTCATTGCAGAAGAAAATAAAATATTTATAATACGATAGCCCAAATTAAGATAAAAGTTTATTTACCAATAACCTAAAATCACTTTGTCTATCTATATCTATACCAATATATAAAGAGGAAAGGTTTGATTTTTTGTTTGTTTGTTTGAATTGAATAGGCTCCGAAACTACTGGACCGATTTGAAAAATTCTTTCACCGTTGGAAAGCTACACTATCCCCGGGTGACATAGGCTATATGACGCGAACGAAGTCGCGGGCAACAGCTAGTAATTAATAAAATCTCAGGTGTGACTTTCGACCATTATTGAATTTAAGATTTTGACAAAAGTTTAGGTGTCTGGAAATAATGAATTAGTGCATAAAATACTACAAAAAATTACATTCAATTTCATATATTTATTTTTCTCTTGTGCATTCAAATTAATCAAAAAGTTTGTAAACTCTTTCGTGGTGGCAAGAATTTCTTCGTACGTGGGCCTGGGAGAGGCCATGGCTTTAGCAAACGTCCCGTTCACTCGTACACAATCTAGAAAGAGTGAGCGTGACAATTGAATTTAAGTTTTTTGTCGGCCACCCCGGAATCGTAGCTAATACCTCTAGTATTTAAGACAACTTTCAAGTTTTAAATATTTTTCTATTATAGGTAGTTTTAAAAAAAAATTTAGACAGGACATCTTTGTAAGATCTATCTATACACAATCCATACATTTAAACCTACCACAAACCACTAACACTTCTTGTGAGCGATACAATTTCAAGATTTGAATCAACATTAAAACTGTTCAGTTGCTTAGAAAAATACTCAAAATATATGCAACTATTATTAACAAAGTCTAATAAATAGTATATTAAAAAACTGTAAATAGAATGCAGTCATGTTCCATAGCAAGCATATAGGAATCGTTGTAGTCGGAAGGTAGCTAATCTAAAATATGCTATACCTTGGTGTGCGCTTGGTGTCAAAATTGTTATACAATCGGCCCAACCAAAAATAATGGTATACTATTATCACTGATCGGTGTAGGTAGGGCTGTTTCGGGTCAATGTCCTCAAAGGTTATATGAATATGGATATGATTTCGGGATCCCGTTTTAAGTTATCGAGCAAATGTTGTAAATTACTTTTATAAACCTCGCCCTTACTCGGCGGATTACGATTTTTTTTAAATTGTGAACTTACGAAGACGTTAAAACACTACCATAGGTACACTAGCGCCATGAATATTAAAAAAAAAAATTTCGCCACTAATCTTAAATGTGTATCAAAACAAATATAACGTTAAAAATGTAAATAATATATTTATTCGATCCCGGAAATCCCGGGATGTGACAAGTACCAAAAACAGCCCTACCTACTCCGATCATAGACTATTATAATAAAATAATTAAAACATTTGAAAACATACCGAGTTGATCAAGCTACGTTTTAAATCAAATAGACAATTTAAAATAATCAAAAATAATCACATTTAAAATATGTACAGCTTAATATTTACCTTGTCTATTGATCTGTCTGGGGTACTGAAGAAAATAGCTGCCGAGATAAAAATTACATAGAATTTTAAAAATATTTATAAATAATCTTATTGCTTGAAGAAATTATCAATGACATTTAAAATCAAATTAGAATTATAATATATAGAAATTAAATAATTTTTTCAATAAGTAATATACATGAATCAATAAATATAGGTATAGGTATAGGAATAATCGTAATAGCACAAAGCATTTCACCGAATACACGATAATAAAGAGTTTTAGGCCAATTTTCATATAATTTTCCGTAATATACATTTGCCTAGACTATATAATATGTATGCAGATATAACATGGATTAATTTAATATAGACTGAAGTGTATATTTGAACTATGTATTTATATTTGTTGGATCCATATTGTCAGGTCGTAACAAGTGAAAATATCGTGAAATGCTCTATTCATATACTTTACAATATATTTTTGATCAATTTCTATATCCTAAAATATATACTTTAGCTACATTTATAATATCACGTCAGACCGACAACACCCCGTCTGTGCCTACTATCTAAGATTGTCTTTTTAAGCATCTAAATACCGAAAACCGAACCGACCGATATACGGAGCCGGGTCGGCACCGGCTCGGTTTATTACATCCAATCACATGCATTGATTTCAACCACCGTCCACTCTCCCCTTGAAATTAACGCAAGGTTATTGGATGTACAGTCCCAGTCCTAAAAAGTCACGGGTAAATAATATAACACTGTTTTCATTATTCTTAACAATTAATTATTCTTATACTCATTAAGAGGCTAACCGTTAGCTGCACGAAACGGCCTTAAATTTAAGTCTTCATTAACCTCCGTTTTTCTACCAACATCATAGCTACGAAATATCGCAGTATTTTTACTAGCAGTAATTGGTAAGAATAATGAGAACAGTCGAAGCCACTATTTCTAGTCGAGTTACAATAGGACATAAAACGCAAAGCGTTGCGTAGGTGGAGCCACGAGCACACTCCGTAAACATAAAAGCAAAACGAAACGTTATATTTTTTGAAGATATCACAAATTTCTCGTTATTTGGGTTAATTTAATTTCTCAAAGCTATAGTAAAATTGTGATGATGTCATGGCATCAAATTGCCATTTCAAAATAGCAGACGTAAAAAATCTGTTAAAACGTCGTGGCGCGAATCTGAAGAGTAAAAATAAAATTTGGTGTAAAGGAACGTATCTACATGTTGATTGGCTACGTACCATAGTGCTAGTGGCGCCTCTAGTGGTAAAACTTTGCAGGATTATCTCCTATTTAAATAATACTCCCGGACTTCGAGACGAAACAATTGTAAGCAGTAATCCAGCCATAGTATACTAAAATGACTATTTTTGTATAAACACGCGAAGTACAGACATCGAACACAAACTTCGCTTTTATACACACGTGGTACAACGTGGCGACTTTGTTTCTATTCAAGGAATTTTTACACATTCATGTCGTATCCGTGCAGTATTTTACAGAAATAATATTACAAATTAGAACCTTTTAATATGATTCGGCTCGTATACGTCACTAGGATGTGGGAGGATCGGGCAGTTAAACGAGCGTATGTGGGACGCCCTAACGGACGACGTCCGGTCAGACGTCCCAGATACCGCTGGCGCGAAGAAGTGGAGGAAGGAGCTCCGGGTGCCTGACTGGCTCCAGACTGTGCAGAAGAGAGAGCGAGGGCGCTCTTTGGTATCGGAGGCCAAGAACCACTTCAGGTCGCTGCGCCGGCGGAGTAAGTAATATGATTAATTTTTAACTTTCAATATTTTTACGATATAATAGGGAATATGCATGTGATTCAAATATAGGTCAAGTATTTTGTAATCTTTATTACTACTTTAGTGTCTATACCATTTTTTTAATTCAATTGCTTTTTGATTATGAATTTAAATGAATAAAAGTGGGAAAGATGTGAGAGAAATTCAAAATAGCAAGACGCAACGCTATTAGTTAGAACGAAACGTGACGTCAGCGTCCATGTTGGATTGTCAACAAACAAGTAATTTGCTTTGGCTAAACACTTGTGGACGCTGACGTCACAGAAAGCGCGCCAAAATGGAGGCGTTTAATTCGCCCAATTTGATTGCAGTTTTAAATATTTATTTTTATAATAAATATTCATAATAATAATAGAACAAAAGTTATCGACATAGCTCATAAGATTAGCAAGCTGAAGTGGCAGTGGGCCGGTCACATCTGTCGCAGAACCGACAACCGCTGGGGTAGACGAGTTCTGGAGTGGAGACCGCGTTTGGGCAAACGTAGTGTGGGACGCCGCCCTGCTAGATGGAGCGACGATCTACGCAAGGTGGCTGGCAACTGGACGAGAAGAGCCGAAGATCGGGCTCAATGGCGCGCCCTGGGAGAGGCCTACGTCCAGCAGTGGACTAGAGTACGCTGCTGATGATGATTCATAATAATGATATTTTTTTTACGGTAATGTACCAACGTAAACAACCAAATAAAACCATAAAAATAATACATGCACATACCCTATTGTAATAAACTTTTACTTAATAGTAACAATATTTCAGTAAAATATTGCACTAATTTATTTATTAATTAATTATGTTGTCATGGTTTTTCATGAATGTGTAAAATGAGAAACTGAGCCGTACGTTGCATATTAACATACAAGAGTAGGTAGGTATTTATTAGGTGGGGCCACACCGACTAAGCTGCATGTAGACTTTTATCTTTGTTTTATTTTTTGTGTTATAAACTTATAAGTTTGATACGTTTATGTCTGTTTGTTTGTCTATGGCATCATAACTTCAGAACGGATGGTCCGATTTGGACCCGTTTTATGATTATATAATAGAGAATTTTGTCGTATTCTTAGCTAGATCTGATAAAAATTGGATCAGTGGTTTCCAAGGTCTTGGAGTATCTTTGATGTCAGATGGGATCTCTGGAACGGTAATAGTCAGATGGTTTTGAGCTCAAATAGTCAGGTTCATGGTTCCGTCATTCCGACATCTGAGACCATGAGAATCTGATGATGACCAGGAAAAAGTAAGGGGGTCTCTACAATGGTACGTCGGAGGTTTGTTTAATTTTTAATTTAGAGTTATTTACGACTAAACGCGTTTGACCTAACGTCACCTGGTGGTAAGTGACGATGACGTCAAAGATGGAGCACAAGTACTGGCACTTCAGCTCAGGCGGTGTGGACCTTTCCATTAGAGCTGAGCTCAAAAACATACAGAAAGGAAACTCAGTATAGTACGGCGGAAATATCTGTGGATAGTCTCATAGTTTATTCATCCGTAGATCTGAGCAGGCCTTCTGGAGCATTCGAAATTCAATGTCCAGCGGCTATGAAATGTCTGTCTCACACTTATGTTCGTGTCTATGTGAGTGAAAGAGATAGATTATAATATCGATTTCGACTTTTGCATGCAGAAAGAAGATGATGAAGATGCAATAATCGCTACGCCAGATCCACGGATATGTTCGGCGGTTTATACTAGAGTGGGCGAGATTTTTTTTAACGGTTCATCTCTTGAGATGAATCGATAAAAAAGACCTCTTGAGGTCGCGTTGTAAACGATAAGGCCCAGCATGTCACAAATACAGAAACACTATCTAAAAATGACCCATTATTTAAAAATAAAAATTGTAAAAACATATTATTTGTAAAATTACTAGCACAATAGTTTTGAAGATTTTACCGTTTATCTGACCTGCTAAATAAAATATTTGTCAGAGTATTAACACGTTCCGATCTCATTGTTTGACACACTGGCGGAGTGGAGTGGAGTGGCGGCGCTAACTGCTGTTCAGTACCGCTGCCGCGCCGACTTGCTAATGTCATTCCACTTTAAACCGTATTTTAGTGTATAAATTGCTATCGAAGTAAGACGCCGCGCCGCCACTCCTGAAGTAGGCTTTGGGCTTAATACTGAGTTTCCCTTCTGCACTGTTATTTTGTGACACGGGTTTGACGAGCTCTTCGCTGCAAACGAACCACAGTATACGTAACTAGATGACTATGGTATCAATTCCGAAACGTCTCTCGCTAAATTTTACATATTCTAGTCAAAATAAGGGTGATAGTTCCCATTTATAGGCCAACCGTTCTGAGACGACGCCTTTGGCGCGGCGCACATAATCGGAGTGGAGGTGCAGGCGACTACGATTTGTTTTGCATCTTAGTTCATTATGCGAACGGTTAAGGAATGGAACAGCCTGCCGGCGTCTGTATTTCCCGAAACCTACAACCTTGGTATCTTCAAGGCCAGAGTGAGTAGGCATTTACTGGACCCGCATGCTCCATCGTCGACCTCATCGTCGCTTACCATCAGGCGAGATCGAGGTCAAATGCGGGTTTAGTAGTCAATAATTTAAAAAAAAAACAATGTAAACTAAATCTTTAAAATACGGTTTCTTTAAATTGCTATAGGAAGAAGTCGCTGCGCCTTCACTCTTATAATGAACGCTGGGCCTTAGGTAACTGCAATGCGGGAAGAGAGATTTTTCGCCCGTTTCAATGGCTGTCCATATCATCGTCCGCACGCAAGTACAGTGCGTGAGTTTTTAGAAAGGCTTTCGGGGATTAAAACTTCGGTTATTAATAGCGATACGCGAATGTACTAAGGCTGTAGTAAGACAAAGACAGACCGACTTTACCCGAGACCCGAATCCTTTTCCAAGAGCTCACGGACTGAATCTACAGCATCTCAGTTAATCGGTATACTTCTCACCTCTAGATTTAGCTACCACACAGAATCGAAACCTGTTTGTTGAACTTCAAACACGAAATATCGACGGATGAAATGTCAAAACGAACACTAGCCAACTTCGCTTTTCACGTAGAAGAGAAGGTAAGGCGTGGCAGCGGACCTCATTTTCGGTTCAGCGGAGAGGAGGTCCTCGAATTCTTCGTTGGAAATTGGTTTGACGAGTTCATCGTCACAGGCGAGCCAGGAGGGCTCTGCCCTAGGGCGGGGAACGCAGCAGTCCTTAGCGGAGCACCCTTGAGGAACCGGTCTCGGTCGGTTAAACAGGGTGCGCATAAAACTCGACCCAGTGTGTGTAGATTCCCCGTTTGTGCCTCCCGCACTATTATTGCGTTCGCACTTGAATTCCCCGCTGGAGCTGTCACGAGCGTACGCCACGTAGTGCCCGCCGGTCAGCGTTTGTCCTAGGTGCATTATTACTGCCCAGAGGATGTATCTGAAACATTGTACAAATACTTATTTATTTTTTATAGTAGAATCAGGCTTAACTTGACGGATCATCGTTATCAGCAGCCTATTAATGTCCCCACTGTTGGGGCACAGGCCTCCCCTTGCACAAGGTGGTACGGGCCATGATCCACCGAGCGGGCCCAATGCTGATTGGTGGATTTCACATACCTTCGGAAACTTTTTATTTCCTCATACATGCAGGTTTCCTCACGATGTTTTCCTTCACCGTTAGAGCAGTCGGTAAAGGTACGTAAGTTTTTGAAAAAATCCGAAAAACTCATTGGAACATGGCATTCAGCATTGCATGGTTTCGAACCCGAATCTCCCGCATGGGAGCTCGGCGTCCTAGCCACCAGGCCACCGACGCTCTACTTGGCGGATGTCCATTATTAATTAATTCTTAATATTTAATTTATCCCGTTAGCATTTATAATCTCTTATTTTATATTGCGGTGCCCTACTCAGGGTTTCATGTATGATCATATAATATATATTTTTAAGACCAATTGTTACACATGAAAAGCACTAAATGGTATGAGTAATTATTCAAAATATTTAGGTCTATTTTACTCTCACTCAACGCACATCACATTCTTAGAAGGTCGATTTGTCATACTTAGCGATTGTAAATCCTTCTGGGTTGGTCAATCGCCAACCGGGGAGGGCGAATCCGAGGGTAAGTGGCGGATTATTCATCCTCCAATGTTTACATTTTTTTTATTGTACAAGGAGAGCAGACAAGCAAACGGGCCACCTGATAGTAAGATGTCACCGTCGCCTTTAGGCATTTCACCTCACTATAATGTCATTAGAATTTTCAATGCGCTGTTAACCTTGAGGACATAGATGTAGTGCCGGTAATTACGCTGGACCTCTTAATTTGCTGCCACCTGTGGGACGGCTCAGCTAAGTACCAACTGGCTGCTCTTGATTCAGTGGAGAAACGCGCTAAGCGCCTTATAGGTGACGAATCGTTGGTGGAAGCTAAGCCTGGAACATCGGCGCAAGGTTGCCTGTCTATCGGTATTTTATAGGATACATTTCGGAGAGTGCTCATCGGAATTGCACGACCTAATTCCAGCATCTCCATTCCGCCTTCGGACTACCAGGCGCGGGGAGGGGTTCCATCCTTATGTTGTTGATATCCCATCTGCTCGTACGAAGCGATTTGCTTCTTCGTTCATTATGCGAACGGCTAAGGAAAGGAACAGCCTGCCGGCGTCTGTATTTCCCGAAACCTACAACCTTGGGATCTTCAAGGCCAGAGTGAATAGGCATTTACTGGACCCGCATGCTCCATCGTCGACCTCATCGTCGCTTACCATTAGGCGAGATCGAGGTCAAATGCGGATTTAATGGTAAATAAATATATTTTTTTTAAAACCCTTCGAACGAAGCACAAGCATTGCTGCTTTACGGCAGAAATAGGGAAAAGGCGGTACCACCCCAGGCTGACTTTACAGTCTCTTCTGAGTAGTATGCCTCGTGGATGAAGGTCTTAGGTGGTTTGCCATTGCCCTCCCCATTTCATACACTTAAAGCAGTCGGTAAATTAATGAAAGTCTTTCGAAATAACCGAATTACATGGTTTCGGATCTTCTTCAAACCGCAAGTGTACAGTATACTACAGTACAGACCGATGTGCGGGCGGGTGGAGCGGGTCCCTCGCCACGCACGGCTCGCAGAAGCACGGCATGCGAAGGGGGGTGGGCGCGTGGCGCGTGATCTTCTCCATGCCACCGCTGAACCTCTTCAGCTGGAGTACTAGCAGCCTCGGCAGGCGGGAGTACGCTACTGTACGTCTGGCCTCGTTGTAGCGCAAGCAGCGCTCGCACCAGTACTGGAAACAACGGATAAAGCGATAAACGTCAATATAATAATCGCATATTATACCAACTCGACGCGAACTCGGCACCAACTCAGAGCAAAGCATTGAAATGTGAGCTTTATATCGTATTACATACAGTAGGTTTTCAAAATTCAAGTGAAGTAGTCGTCGATGAGTCAACGCGTGGGCCACTCGCACGCGGGCGCGCTCCGTCCCCGTTTCGCAATCTACCTACCTTGTTCTGGTCGCGGAGACACTCGCTGGTGAGGCAGGCGGCGCGGAAGGGCTCGCCGGCGGGCTCGTCCTCGCCCACGGGCACGCACAGCTCGCACACGGCCTGCGCGCGCTCTGTCACCGCCTCGCACTCGACGCACACCGTTCGAACTACCATCGTGCCTGGTACATATAATACTTCGTTAATACGACTGTTATGTCATGATCAGCTTATGATTCTTGCGTTAGACACTCTTGTGGGAACGCGCTATGTGAGGACATAGATGACGTAATGTCAGTTATATGAAAGGGAAAAGGGAAGATCTTCCACCAGGCGGGGTGTTGTGCCTGATGACCAGATGTCCTATGGATGTTTGGAACTCGCAAAGTCCCAGTAAAATTACGACACCGATGCGCGTTCTACACCGATATGAGTAGGTACTAACCGTAGTAGCGCGTCGTACGTCGCCACACTCTCAAATGTATCCTGTAAAATAATGAATAACAGGCGCCGGTGTTCCTGGATCTGCAGTCTGGCACCAACCAGGGATTCGTCGTCTATTTATGTATAATGGAACCTTTATAGTACAGTCACAGATTGCTTCGAGATTTTAATATACAAAGCAGACGACCCCAAAGGCGAGCATGCATGAAACGACGACTAGTAGAATAAGCAAGAGAGGCGTGCCAAGACAGAGATTAGTGGCGCTCCATTCTGCCTACCCCGCAAAGGGACACAGCATGAAGTTATGTATGTACCTAAGTTATGTATGACCTCATAAAGTCAGTGACGAAGTCTTCCCTGGTCGAGTGTTCTCGCAATGCCACCAACCGAGCTAAATGGAGACACGTTGCAAAAACGGCCGTGCCCGAGAAGTAGGAGCAATCCATAACCACAACCAAGAGTAACCGACTAAGAAGGAAGTATGTATGTGCAAGCCCGTAGCCAGGATTAGCCGTCGGGGAGGGTTAGAAGAAGTTGATGAGTTTCAGATAGTGGATAGTCACATGCACTCACTCTTCGCAGCCCAAAATGGCTGCCCAAAATGGTGACTGAATGGCTGAGGAAGGTTGGTGGAAGGTTGCTGTGCAGGTGCCCAATTCGCCTAAATTACAACGTTTGTAGTTCTATTTCTATCCAATTTCAATTTAGTTTTAGTTCCAATTATATTTGGACACCATATCACAAGATTCTACCACTGCCACCTTTTGATATACTATCGATCGGGCAAAAGTACCTTGGGAGGAACTTATGTTCGATCGTTATATTTGACTGTTGAAGCATTTTGTTACCGTTCAACTGCGATTCAGTATAAACTAAACGTTTTATTAGAATGCACAAATACGTTACTGTTCGATCGATGGTTGACACGAAACCGAAATTGAATCGTTAGTGGATACGAAACACGTCATAACATTGCAGTTTAGATTCTATTTAGTTACGTTAAATTTAGTGGAATCGATCTCCTGGATCCTGTTTAAAAATTGGGACTAAAACCCCCTGTCTAGACGCCATTGGTGGTCTTATAATCTGTGTTATGGAGTTCCCTATTAAAAATAGTACCATTTAATTCCGCAATATGGTTTTTAGTTCGAGGTCAGGGTATATGTATGTACCAGTGGCGCCCCACGTACCCTCAAAGTCGTCGGCCACGAAGTCCCACCCGGGTCGCGCGCTCTCGTCGCCGGCCGCGCGCTCCGCCCACTCCCCGGTGGGCGAGGCGCGCTCCGGCTTGGCGCCGCCGCGCCGCTTCCACGACTTGCGCAGGTTCACCAGTCCCTTGCCGCCTGATGCCGCTTCGCCTTCTGCGTTCGGTTGCCGCGTAATGCCGTTGCTGGGGAAAATAATTAAATATTACTAATAGTAATGTCTGTCGTCAAATATCTTCGCTTTGACGTTGATGTGTTTCGGCAGTGTTTATAGAAGAGCCAGCCATCTTCGGTCTCTTACCACCAGAGGTGAAATTGAGGTCAAAGGAGGATTAATCTTAAATAAATCAGTTTATAGTACCTTTCGCCGTTGTCATGGACGTGCAGTCTCGCAGCCCGCGCCCCGAGCGCTCGACACGTCTCGCGGATGTTGTCCAGAATACACACGAGCAACTCGTGCGCATCCTGCTGACGATTGCCTGCAACGCACATACGTAGTTTTCTAATATACGTCATAAACACAGAGAAATGAACTGAACAGCCGGAAAGAAAAAGTCATCATCAGTCTATTCCTGTATGAATGGTAATCGTTGTAAGGATATCGGTTCAGAATTTACCCTCGAACGTAGAGTTGACATCTCTCTCAGCGTAGCTAAAAAAGTCACCACCAGTATACTCCCATATTAATGGTTATCGGTTCACAATTTACCCCCGAACATGGAGTTGACATCTCTCAGCTTTGCTAAAAAAGTCACCACCAGAACAAGTCTATTCCTCTATGAATGGTAATCGTTGTAAGGTTATCGGTTCACAATTTACCTTCGAACGTGGAGTTGACATCTCTCAGCATTGCTAAAAAAGTTACCACGAGTCTACTCCTATATTAATGGTTATTGTTTCACAATTTACCCTCGAACGTGGAGTTGACGTCTCTGAGCGCAGCTAGGAAGGCATCAGCCGCGAACGGCTCCGGGCTGGCGTCCGCCGCGCCGTTCGACAGACATTTGCTCTCCGCCGCGCGCATGTTTAAATATGTTTCGTGTAGTTTCTCTGTTGCTATCTGTTAAGGAGAAATTTTCCACTTTATAATCTTCTTAAGACTTGGATTTTAGGAGATTCGTTTGTTTAACTAAATACAGGACAAAAATATAAAAGTCAAATATTACAAAAAACTTTCCCCGCACATTTTTGCCCTGTTAAATATTTTTTTTGTGATTTTCGACGTTTCTAGTACTTTAGCCTCGTTGATCCCAGAGTCTTTTCATCCTTATACGAAACTGGATCGATTGACACTATAAAAAGAACGTGAGAATTGTCGTTTTTTCCATACATTTTGTAGAAAAAGTTTCTTAGCGATTTCTGACATTTCTAGTACTCTAACCTCAGTTGGTCTAATAGTCTTTCGATCCTTATAAGAAACAGGATCGATTGACATCATAGAAAGAAAACGTGAGAATTGTCGTTTTTCTTGCTGACTGTACCATCTTTTCAAAATCTGTGAATGCAGTTACAGTTATCTCTTCTCTTCTAAGTCGTGTTCCTCATTGCTGGGGGTCGTGATCATTCAAAGGAATTAATCACATAAAACGGACTCTCGTGGCAGATTTAACGAGGTGGTTTGCCATTGCCTTCCCCATTTCACACACTGGTTATCTCAGTGTGCAGGTTTCCTCACGATGTTTTCCTTCACCGTCAGAGCAGTCGGTAAATGTACGTAAGTCTTTCGAAAAAACCGAAAAACTCATTGGTACATGACATTGCATGGTTTCGAACCCGGACCTCCCGCATGGGAGTCCGGCGTCCTAGCCACTGTGCCATCGACGCTCCGTAGTTATAGTTATAAATAACTCCAAAAGTTACGGAAGGTTTCTTAAGAACGTTTTTCTGTAGCTACAATGGTTCAGGTAGTTGCATTTTCTGCCCCATATCAAATTTCCACCCTGTATAGCTGCATAATTAACTTGACCTATAATGTACATTAGTTAGTACCAATAAATATATCATTATGAACCAGCTATGTTTGCAGTAATTTCATCTAATATGGGCAAATGAAAACATTCACGTGTTATAATTTATAATCAAGTTTACACACCAATTATTACTAGGTTTGTTAAAATAATATATTACCCGATCAGGGGAGTTTTCCGCTTGTATTTCATAAACATTACACCCTCGCGAAAAATGGTTCAAATTGTTACATCTTAGGCACCTTTTCCCACTAGCAGGACAACTTTTATTGTAATGAATCAATCCACAATTTACACAACTCGAACTAGAACCGGAATAGTTACGCCTTACTTCTTGTTGTCGCGTATTGTTATAAGTGCGTGAGCGTTCTGGCGACGGCGCGTAAACAGCTGATCGCGGCGGCGGCGGAGGGGCGCGCGCCGAGCCGCGGGAGGCCTGCGCGCACGCCGCGCTTTGGCCCCGGCCACCTCGACGAGAAACCCAGTGCGCATTGACAGTCCACTGTTCTTCTTCCTCATATTTCTCAGCATACCTCTCGACAGTGCATGCACGATGGTCCGTGAACTCCTTTTTTATAATGTCGAATGCTTTTTGTAACGTTAGTTCTGGTTCTCTAAGCAAACGCTCACGTAGGGCACCGTCTTTGATGCCACAGATTAACCTGTCTCTGATTAATTCGTTGCATAAGTCTTTAAACTCACAAATACTAGCCAACTTTTTTAACTCGATACTGTACTGTTCTATTGATTCACAATCCAGCTGGTCTCTAGTGAAAAAACAATGTCTTCGCAACGTAACATTTTTCTTTGACAAACAGCATAACAACGATTACAGTAAAATATCTAGGCTTCTTATGGAAATGGCGTCACCAGTAAGTGAAATCAGGCCATCCAGGATACCGGGGTATGCGCGTTTCTAATAGTTGGCCATGTTCAAGAAATTCACGCACGTCTAGCACGAGAAAAGAAGGCGCCTGGAGCTGGAGGGGAATATCAGAGTCTGTGGATGCTCCCGCCGACTCAAGGGATGTACTTGACATAGACATGGGCAAAGGACAGACTGACACGGACATTACCATAGGGACCATACAGAACAGAACAAGAACAGCCCATAAATATAAATAATTCCATATTGAGTAAAGTGAGTAAAAAGAGCATGGAACATTTTACTGGAGCCTAGCACACCTACTTTCCGAGATTTTGAAAAATTGACGATTTATTGGCGATCGATCTTAGCCCGATTATTCGATAGAGGATATCAATAGAAACAAATCATATCTTGACAAAATCTCCAAAAGTATCTCTGAATCCAGATATTTGACGTCGAAAGTTGCAAATTTTTTTTAGGAAGATTACCTGGTCAATATCGTAGGAGTATTTGTCAAGATATGTTTTATGTTTCTGTTGATGTCCTCTATCGAATTATTAACCTAGAATCGATCGCCAAGAATGTCATTTTTTTCAAAATTTCAGATAGTAGGTGTGCCAATAATATCTAGCCTTTTAAGTACCTGTATTTTACTCTTCCCCGTGCTATTGTCTGACTGCCCCAGAGACAGCAGGTCCTTGCTGCTCCAGGACCGAGCCCCAGACGAGGCCAGGCCGGCCGCCGTCCTGCCCAGTGAGGAACTCTTTAACCTGATGCTACCCAGCTTCTGTTCTACGCTTGCAAGGTCTGAGACCAGGTGGTGCAAGTTGTGAAGGAAACGGGGAGCGTATCTGAAAGTAAGAATCAATCAAATGATTTAATTTTTTTCATCAACCAGTAAGTTTATAAGTTAATTATTAGAAAAGTTTATAAGTGAAAAAGGTGTGATACTTAGGGAAAGCCTGTGTTTCATTTTAAACCCTCACCCCACAAAATCTTGCATTTCACCTTCGTCAAATTCTTCTTGTGTAGATAGTGAAATACCTATTGTTTTTCAGGCTGTCCATAACCCACTGACACAGTCTAATGAAGGGACAGACAGTTTAACATGCTGCTTAATTTCACCCTTGATGATAATGTACGAGCGGCGGTCCAAAAATTGTTAGTTAAGGGCTTGTTATCAACCTCTTTGTTTTACTTTTATCCCTTTGTTTTTTTATCCCTTGGAGGCAAATTTTATTACAAACTCCTTGGCCAAATATCACTGCTGGCGAACTTTAGTTATTTTTTTATTAATTATTAAAAAAACATGTCTGTCACTTTTCAATCGCTACGATGAAGGTAACGCGGGAAGCATTTCGTGCTATGATCTATTATGATTTTAAACGAGGGTTAACATGTAAGGAATCACATGAAAATTTAATCAGTGCTCTTGGGGAATTGGGAGCCAATTATTAGTCGAATGCATAAGTGCATTGATGCCGCAGGGGAATACTTTGAAAAGTTGTAAATAAACATTTGTAATATTTCTTTTATTTTCTATTTGACTAAAAATTAATGGACCTCGTTTTAGTCAAGGACAATAATTATTACAATTTATAAGTACCTATAAGATTTATTTGTACTATTTTTTACTGCATTAACTCTTCTACAAGGTCTTTTGACAGATATGATTAGACACTTAGATAAAGGTTTAAACTTAAAAATAATTAATTGCAGAATGTACCTAAATCTCCCTTGAAATTAATGATTTCATTAAAATCTTGACATTCATTTTGACTCGGTCCATCAGGATCATTTTGGAGAAGCAATTCAACATAAACACATGTTGGAATAATAACAGCAGCATCGTGGTATAAAGCCTACACTAATTCAAACATAAAAAAAGGAGGCCATGCCAAATGTTACCTAATATATTTTAAACAAAACTTACTGGCAATAGAAGTTTTGAGAAGTACATATCTCAAGCTTCAGAGAAAACTGAATGATATAGCTCTGAACAGAACTGATCACAAGCCTGGGTGGCAGGCTTCCCTCCAAAAAGTCATAGTCATCTCAAGCTTTCCGAGTTTAAGTATAAACAATATTTGCATATGCTGCAAAATAACCACTTTCACACCTTAATCTACAGTCACAGATGGCAAGGAAAAGCAAACACAACTCACCGTAAAGTATAAAGCACACTGTTGAGAAAGCAAGTGTTCCCCAGATTTGAGAGTGTAGCGATGGGTGTCTTTCGTGGAACACTCCCGCCATACTTTTCGTCTGACTGGTGGTGGCCATTCAACATGGCAGAGCTGGATGGTAGCTGCTCCTTTAGTACTTCAGTCTCGAAAATTTTCTCTGAAATGAAAATACCTATTTTTAATAAAATATCTATTAGATTTGACTGTAATAGATTTATTTTTAATTGAGGATAGACTCTCGTAGTACTATTTTATGCTGAGAAACCTGTTAGGTGTCTTTTGGTGTTATAAAGTTAGGACCTTCCAACTCCTGACCTTGATTGTCAAATCATCTAAAATACATAATTCAATTTAAGAATTAATAAAAATATTATTCAAACAATAAGTACAGGCTTGCTTTTCTTCCTCTTTTTAGGAGTAGGTATGTAATATGTTTTCTACACTACCAGAGAAGGCTCATAATTTTCATTTATAATGGTCCGTATCATTTTTTGCCTATTCCAAGCGCATCTGCGACGCGATCTTGCACTTGTATCACTGGCAATTGAGGTCCACAATTGAGTGATTGACTCTCTCTCTTCTCTTCCTGTCACCCCCTGCTGGGGTATAGGTGAGTGATTGACGTTCAAAGTATTTGTATAACTTCAAAACCAATTCTCGGGTGACTATTGATGGTATGTCCTCTTTTAGACATGTTGAAAAACAGTTCACACGATATCACAACCGAAATCGGAAAACCGAATCCGAATCACTATGAAATTCAGAGATCAATTGGTTACACTAAATTTTTTTTAATTAGACATGTTGACGTAACTGTTTTTGAGACTTTTCGTAGTAATTCAAAATTGCATGTTGCACTTGAAATTATCTTCTTTCTATCATATTATATAATGCGCCAATAAAATTAAATCCAAATAAGTTAATAATAATTTGTTTACCGTTTTGTTGATTTCATTCAAAGTTACATTCTATCGTCTTTCTTAGCTGTCAAAACGCGCCTATTAGATCGTGATAACTTAGGGTAGGTACCAATTTAAAACCAAAAAAATTAAATAATATAGTTGATAGCTTATAGGTTATGAATACCTGCAGGTTTGGGTGTCTCAGTTAGATGCTTCAACTTTTTTGCAGCATTCAAAGTATTGAAATATGTACTTGAAAAAGGTCGTTTCCGCGGCTTGTTCTCTTTATTATCGTTATCTAATGATAGTTTACAAGGCGTAGAATTATCCTTCGAGTTCACAAGTTTGGTGTCGCTGTTGCTCAGATATGTTGCATTATTTCTATTTAGAGACAGCGAAAACTTGGATCTTTCGATTCCTTTTTTCGCTTCAGACACAGAGTTAACTGGCATCTTCAGGATACCTGCAAATCAAGGTGGAATACATTAGAATACCTCAAAATAGGTGGGCCACTTTGTAACTTTCCCAAGAAATTTCATAAATCTTGGCGAAAAAATCCACATAAAATAACAACATACTCACGGAAAAGTTTTCATTCGACACATTGACTTACATTATACAGTAAGGCAAGTTATTCCTAAAGAAAAATCTCAAATAAAACCAGGAATTACGAGAAAATTAACCGCGAGTAGCCCCATTCGTAACAGGCAGCCATATTGGATTCTTTTTCAGTGTTGCCACCTTAGCAAAAAATAAATCCTACCTAGGTACGGTAGGCACGTTCACAAACCACTTTGCCTTTTATCGAGAAAAATGTGTTTAAGAACCAGGCATTATAGTGTCAACGTGAAACATTATTTTCACGTTGACTGACATTGACGGTGATATAAAAAAAAACACAGTTTTTACTCGATAATAATAGGAGGTATTCTTTTTGTTTGTTTTTTTAAGTTCGTTTTTGTTCTTATAGATGGCTCTCGCACGTAGGCAAGAGACTATCTGTCACTGTCAGTCATACAAAATTCACGCGTCACGCGTTCAAATTGTATCTAAAAATGAAATAAATACGTAGACAAAAGGGATAAAACATAGTTTGTTATAGCGCGATGTCGCTCTCACATCTAAAGGCTCTCGTGGAACTTCGTTAAAGCGCCATCTAGCGAGCCTCTTGGAACCAATCGGCATAAATCTAAAGACCTGCGGAAAGTAGCTAGCTAAAGGCCCGCTTGCGCGAAGGTTAAATTCAGAATTAACCCGAGAGTTATCACAAAAACGTCTTGCACCGACGCAAACCCTGAAACATTTTGTATGAAAACCATAGACTATCCGCGGGTTAAATCAGGGTTAACTAGCCCGGGATAAGAACATTTAACCTGCACTTTCGCGCAAACCGCCCTAAGTAGAATAACGTAGAACCTGTTAACGCCATATCTCATTATTTTTAAATTACACTATATGCATACTTATCTAATATTCATATAATTATACCTGTTCCTTTCCTACTTATCATCTAAGAGACAAGACCGAAAGAATACGCGCATCGTGATGACATCACAATGTCATCTGCCAATCAAATTCACTCGTGAAATGACTTCTGTCGCAACGGTCACGCAAAAAAAAACGCTCCTCAGAAGTAATTAATTTCCACCCTAATTACGCTAATTTGTAATTGAACTATCGCCGTGAGTGCTCTAACTGCTCATCCCTACAAACTTTGGTGGAAACCCTAAGAAACCAGCCGCCGGGATCAGATCCAGGGGCTTCTCAAGTAGTTCTTGTCTCATTTCCTAGCTCTTTGCCGCAAATTTTTCCACCACTGCCTACCCAAAAACATCCACAGAATTTTTTTTTGTTCTTCCTAAGGCTGCGTGAGGAGAGACCGTGTAATGTGGGATTTTCACCCATAAAACCCCCTCGATGGCCAACCTCGTGCATGTTGGAGGGCTCCGAGATCTTTAGTGGAAGGCACTAGTGCTCCTCTAACACCTGTATTTGATAAATATAGAAATTGTTAGGCGCGAAAGTCGAGTTACGAGAAAATACATGTTCCTCTTATGTTTGAATTGTTCGCTTTACGCCCCGCGTCACAGGCGCATAAGCTCCGCGTCTCCATGAACGAGGTCTTAGTGCCTAACGCGGGTTAAATCACAAAAACGTCTTGCACCAATTCGCGAGTTAACTCCGGGTTATCTAACCCGGGTTTAAAACAAACAAAAATTATCCGCACTTTTCCGCAAGGAATCCCATTACTCTAGATTAGGTGGTACCTACTTAACAGGCAGGGTTTAGAACATCTTTTTAACCCGCACTTTTTCGCAAAGGTCCCTTAGGAATCCCATTACTCTAGATTAGGTGGTACCTAACAGGTAGGGTTAAGCTTGGGTTAAGTAATAATTAAGATACCCACATTCCGGTTCCATGTTTGCATGTGGTCCCATTTGAAAGGTCGATCGGACGGCTAATATTGACCATGACGCGTTCGCTGAATCGAATTTCATGCGAGGGAAATGTGATGCGTTTGCAGGATACCGCTTCGCCGAATGAAACTAGGTTATTGTTCCAGGTTTGTAGATTTAACATCTGCTTTGAATTTGAACTGACATAGGTGCCTACTTGTACCTACCTTTAGGAGCATTGGTGGCGTGTAGTGGCTATAGAAAATGGGTTGGTGATATTAATGAACTTTTAGAAGATTTAAATTATTTTAAAATAAGGAACATACCTATATACCTACATGCATTTAAATAGTGACTGTTCTGAGGAGCTCGTAGCCTAGTTGCGAGCACAGTCCGAAAGTGATCGTGCAGGTTAAGCGACGTTGGCGCGGTCGGTACCTGGATGGGTGACCTATTTCATCTGAGCCCCTCCGTGCCTCGGAGAGCACGTTAAGCAGTCGGTCCCGGTTGTTGTCGTTCGACAGCAGTCGTTAAGCCATGTCAGAAGCCTACGGACGGCCTGAACAACTCTGACAAATAGGCTGGCCACTAACCATACGATAAGCAAGCAAGCAAGCAAGTGACTGTTCTAATCTAAAGCTCAAACATCGCGAAGAAAACAGAGTGTCATAATAACTTCGAAACGTTCAATCACAGAAAGGATTTAGGTTCACATACCTATTGTAGCTACCTATACAGAATATTATATAATATCTAAGTAGGTACTCCAAGATGAAGACGTTTTAACCAAAGATCTTTATAATGTAAATCCTTTTTCCCCGACACTTCATACTACAACTAGGTATACTATCTACAGATAAAAAAGTGTGGCCAAAAAGACCTGCAAAAGCTTCAAAATAGCGCACCTCTATATTTACTTCTTTTTTTTACTGATAATTGCTGTTGGTCCTAATGACCTTTCCAGCTTCACCGGGGTTTTTGGGGCGAGCGCTAAGTGCGCTCCAGCCTGGAGGAGGACTTAAAAACTACTATAAGAAGCGATTGCCTAAGGGCACCCAGGTGGGTACGGACCTCGGCTTAGGACGTCGCTGGGGAGGGAGGGGTCGGGGAGAAGCGGCCTGGAATACGCCGATAGCGCGGGTAAGCGCCAGAAGCGGGTCGACGCCCGCGCCGGCGCAGGCGGTATGTAGGTGATGAGTGTGAACTACTATCGGGTGGGGTCTATATTTACTATATTTTCTCCAAGAAAGTTGCATACTTACTAAAGTAAGTACCTAACTGGAATGGGATCTTCATAGATACAAAGTGGCCGCTACGAAACCCTGTTAAAAAAAAGAGAAGCGAGATAGACTGGAGCAGGTATCCCATCTCTTGTTAATACAGTGACCTTGTAACCGATGTAAAAGAGACGGGATACCTATTCCAGTATATATCGCTTTTTTTTTTAAATCAAGGTTTCGAAGTATCTATTAAGGTCCCATTCCAGTTTTTTTTTTAAATTAAAGGACTTTGGTATTGTGTTTAAGCCACAATAATTCCGCCAATTCACGTTGAGGGAGACACATCGTGAAAGTGACCGGTTATGAAACTGGTTTATCAAAATTTAGCCCATTCCAGTTATGTTAAAGCACAGTCAAATTTCCCGCTTTCTCTCCTTTCAAACCCTGGTCCAATCAAAACTTTCCAGTCATCGACCAATCAGAACGATCGTATCGTTCATTTACTTAGCGAAAAACTTTGCATCAAACTTTGTGACTCCACTACGCTAGCCAACAAAAACTATTAAAATAATCAAAATACTCGCTTGCCAGCCGGTTAAAAACAATTGTGCAGTGCCTACTGTTGATGTGGTGCGACCTGGAGACCTGGATTCACCGTAAGTCCTTGATTCCTCAATTTTAAATCAGAATTATTGTAAAACACATCAGCATCGAGCCACAAGGGCTCGGACAAGTTAGCCTATGAAATTACAGTCCAATCGAAGGGAAACGACAACAGATTACTTAGGTACTTTTTAGTAAATATGCAAATTCCTTGGCCACGATTATTAGGTACAAACTAGCGATGCCCGATATGTTGCTTTGTATCGATATGTCGTATCGTGATGTATCGCAACTGATTGTATCGATACACCTTAGACATCGTATGCCTTTGTATCGTTATTGTAAATATCGTATCGAAAGTAACGTATTGAATTTTTAAAGTAAAACTCATAACTCAAATGTAGGTTTGCTTTTATAATTATAATTTCCAAAAATAAATTATTATAAAAAATCAAAATCGGTTAGCAGACAGACATACACACACTTACAACATGACAATATTTTTTACAACTGCCAATGGTTAAAATCTAAACTTTTAAGAAATAATAATCTCGACAACCGCTGTGGGTCTAGTCTACAAACTAATAATTGTAGTCTCCGGTTTGAATGAATTGAATTATTCAAATATTATACTCCTTTATGGTTCAATCTCAGATGTTGCTGCATATGCTTTATATGACAATTAAAATCCCATTAAAACCTACCCATTTAAACTTTAATACTACGATTAATATACGAGAGAGAACTCATTAATAACTGCACTACGCATCGCTTTTCCTTTCGAAATAAACTGGAATTTAATTCCGCTTTTGACGATGGATGGACATCTATACATATTATTATTATATTTTAACTTTGATTAAGTATTAATTAGTATATTCGTAAACCAAATTAGTATTAATTCATATTGAATCTTCCAAATAAATCGATGTTTGTGCACTTCTCTACGTTTCTGAATTTTATATACCTACCTCCGCATCTAAGAGAAACCCCTGCTCCCTATCTCGAACTACCGACGATAGGGTTGTCATCTTTTTTAGAGGTCATATTTGAGCTCACATCCCGAAAAATATAGTAGTTGGTAGAAATCCCACAAAGTATACAGGTGAAAAGTTAGGGCAGCTACCAGATCCGTTGGAGCTACGAGAAAATGGTCTTAGGAGACCTTCCCTAACTTATGGAGCTATTTAAAACTGCATTCACAGATTTTTGAAAAAAGGTACAGTCAGCGAGAAAAATGCCATTTATAACAAAAAAATATTTTGATGTTGATATTATGTTAGGGTTTCGTACTAAATGTATGAGAATAGTTTTTTGCTATTTCTGAGATATCTAGTACTCGAACCTCGGCTGACCCAATACAGTCTTTTGTTCCTGACATGAAATAGAATCGAATGTCATCAAAACATTTTTTTGTGAAAAATGGCATTTTTCTCGCTGACTGTACCTTTTTCAAAACTCTGTGAATGCAGTTTTAAATATCTCCAAAAGTTAGGGAAGGTCTACTAAGACCATTTTCTCGTATCTCCAATGGATCTGGTAGCTGCCCTGGGTGCCCCGCCGAAACTTTCCAGCCTGTATATTATTTTTGGAAATTTTAATAATTTTTGAAAACATATTTTAAGTACTTTTATAGTTTCACGTTACTTACTCCTATATGCAAGTTTTTTCGATATAAAAACGTAACTATCTTCTTAATTGTGAACAACAAACATTGTAAAACAATGGATTTGGGCTCATGGTCATCATCAGATCCTCAAGACTCCAGATGTGGGAAATGCACCTTGAACCTAAATAAGTATTTAAGTTCAAATTCTAGCTATTACCGTTCCAGATATCCCATCTGACATCATAACTACATACTCGAAGATCTTGCTAACCACTGGTCTAATTTTTATTAGACAAAGCTACGAACACTCGACAAATTCTCTGTTAAAAAAACGGGTCTAAATCGGATCATCGGTTATTGAGTTATGATGCCACAGACAAACGCGTCAAACTTATGTAACACCTCTCCCTCTGTCGGTCGGGGGTTAAAAATCAGCAATGCTGAGCTGTGTTTCATTTCACCCCTTATTCCAAGATGTTAGTGGAGCAGAAGTCACGTGGATTACAAAAGAAAAACCACAAGCCAGGTATTAATTTAAATTTTTTATTTTTATTTGACATAAATCTCCGTTACAATTCAAACATCAGTTATGAATACATTTAATATAATCTTTATTTTAACATAAAAATAATATTTACACACTCCATTATTTTTTTAACTTATGTCTACGTAAGTATTTACATGAATTGTATACAACTTAGGTATACGGTTTAGGTACCTATTATATAATATGTAGGTATTTATGAATAAAAGAAACATTATTCGTTATTAAGATAAAACATATTTTAGTACCTCTCAATTTCCCCATTTAGGTAAGGTGCAAAGTTTTGACTCTGTTTCCTTCCATACAAGTCATTTTACACATGTCATGTCGTCACTATTCTTGCAATATTTTACTGTAAAATTATCGCCAATTCACAAATCTATTACTATTTTTTTATTACAAGGTTTATTCATGCACTTTGAATGCATTTACCCTACAAATAACAATTGTAACACATGAAAAGCAATAAATGGTATGAGCATGAGTATGAAATAGGTATTGAAAGATGTAAGTTAATCATATTAAAGGTTCTAAGGTGTTTTATTATTATACCTATTGGCGGTAACAGTAAAATAGGTAGGATTCCAGTAAAATATTCCACAAGTACAGTCACCCGCTAGCAACAACAACAAATCAATCAATGTGTATATATGGGGCCGTGTGCCCCACTGAATGAAAGTCAGCATGTTGATGCGATGATGAAATATATTATATAGATATTGCGATGATGAAAGGAAGAGGAGTGACAGCGCGAGTAAGAGAAAAGCGGTGGCGATTGTTTTGAGACGTCAGCAGCGCGCGCAGACTGCACAGCGCGCATGCGCCGTCATTGTGGCGGGAAGCCACCACATATACATTGATTGATTTGTTGTTTTTTTTATTTTGAAAGTTCTTTATTTAACATAAAACACATAATAATGAGTAGTACCAGTAACACAGTCATGGTATACCAAAACATAAACCTACAATGTTTACAAGGCTACATACCTTTTAAAACTTATACAATGAATATTTAGATGTTTACAACTTTAAACACATAAGATTTTACATTTAAAACAAAACGTTAAAATATTATACACAATTATACATTAATATGGTTGGTATTACCATCTCGTTCGCTCAATTACATGTGTGAACGTGACAAGACGGTGGTAGCGCTCGACTTTTGTACGTCGAACGCTGCGAGAATTGCATTCCTGAAATGAACTTGCATTTGCATAGACTTCAAATTTGAATTGTAGAATATTGACAGATGGTATACTCTAGCTAGAGGTTGACTGAACTTATAAAATAATTTGTATGGAAATCGAGCCCGTAACGTTTCTCTAGCTAGCGTAAAGCTTCAAAGGTATGAGAAAATGACACGATTTTTTTATTCCAAGTAGATAGACCTTCAACGACCTACCTACGTTTTGCATGTTTCTTGAAAGGTAACCCTGTCTTTTTTTCTTTTTATTCAGGAAGGGCGGAACGGTAAGACCGCCAAACCACAACGCGAGTGTCACAAAAATGTAACACTTTTCGCGCGTCTCTATTTAAGTCTCTATTAAGCCGAGCTAGTGCCGTAAGCGTGTATAGCGAGGGCAAGGTTGCTGGCTCATTCTGAGATAAAATACATACAGGGTTCCCTGCCCAAAAGTGTCGGCATGATCAGAATCGTGTTTCAGGTTTTTTTATCTACATATTAAACCAAAACGTGCAAATAATTCTTTCTGTTATAAAATCTTCTGTAGAGGCCAATTTGTAGGTACCTACTTAAACGTAATATTTCACAAGGCCTTTCAACAAACTAAGAAGGTAAATAACAGTTTTTATGTGCCTAGTATTATAATTTATAATAATGGAAGTTGCGCTCAAACGATTTGTTTGAGAGCCGAAGTTTTCCGAGAGCGTGTCTGGCGCATTATAATAACCAAGGCGCACACAATTTATTCTACACAATGAGTATACTGAAGACTTTACCACTTAGCCACTTTGCGGCTTTGAGGTCAATAATGTTGTATGAATTTTCATTACTGATCAGCTGGAGCAGCTAATTCGAGTTTATTGACCTGCTTTGCTTTCATAGATACATGCGAGTAAAGTGTCACTTTGAGCGTCGGTGACACCGAACTCCCATGCGGGAGGTCCGGGTTCGAAACCATGCAGTGCCATGTACCAATGAGTTTTTCGTATTTTTCGAAGACTTACGTACATTTACGGACTGCTCTAACGGTGAAGGAAAACATTGTGAGGAAACCTTCACAGTGCGACGACCGGTGTGTAAAATGGGATAGGCACAAAAGATCCTCAAGTGTCGAAGTGCAGCTGGGGTTATTCCCGGCCCCTAATCATGAGAACAAAGTGTCACTTTTAAAGGGTGTAAATAAATATTTCCGTTATTGAACATACTTTGGTCCACTGTATTATTATTTGTTTAAAATATTTATTAAAGAGTAATTTCTAACGTGTTTTTTCATACCTAACAAAAGTGGTAGAGGTGATCCAAAAGGCTGTGTCTTTAGCATAGGAGACCATTTTTACCGATATAGACTCTGCTATTACCAGGAATATAAAACCCTCGCAATATTGCGGAATAAAATGATACTATTGTAGACTTAAATTACGCAAACAGCGCCGCACACGCCACCGACATCTTTGTTCTTCTTAAATTACGCAAACAGCGCCGCACACGCCACCGGCATCTTTGTTCTTCTTAAATTACGCAAACAGCGCCGCACACGCCACCGACATCTTTGTTCTTCTTAAATTACGCAAACAGCGCCGCACACGCCACCGACATCTTTGTTCTTCTTAAATTACGCAAACAGCGCCGCACACGCCACCGGCATCTTTGTTCTTCTTAAATTACGCAAACAGCGCCGCACACGCCACCGACATCTTTGTTTTTCTTAAATTACGCAAACAGCGCCGCACACGCCACCGACATCTTTGTTCTTCTTCTTCTCGGCTGTTTATGAGAAGTATTTGGCCTTCACTATCACGGGCTGCTTGGGTAGATTCCCTTTGCCTAACAACTTGTAGTAACCAGCTTTAACGATGTTGATGACTGGAACCTTGCCGTCAGTAGCATTGGCGTACTTCAGCCGGGACTGTTCTGAAACCAGGGTCCACAGTTTGTCCAGGTTGAGGACTGGGCAGATCTTCTTCCTCCGCAAGTGAAAATTCCTCATGCCTAACTTGCCAAAGTACCCGGGATGGTATTTGTCCATGTTGATTCTGTGGCGGTGCTCGCCACCAGCGTTACCGCGACCGCCAGGGTGCTTACGGTGCTTGCCGATACGGCCATGGCTTACGTGTCCTCTCAGCTTCCTAGTCTTCTTCTTTGATGTGGCCATATTTTCGGCTTCCGTCAACTTTTACAAAAGTTTTACAAAACTATATTTTTCATAGCTAACACTTTAACATAGATTATAAGTAAAACTACCAATGGCGCTCTCTTGAATAGTTTTTATATTACTGGTCAGGGTATAATAATTTATTGTAGACAGTAAGTAGGTACTTACATATTTACATGATTGAAGATAATAATTAGGTTTACTTATTTACAACTATCTAACGAATTTATATTTTAATTTTCTTTTCTGAAATAGCAAGAGGTTTTGCGATTCGTAAACATAATAATTTCTTTGTATCCAATAGTATTCGCAAACATTTCTTTGTATCCAATAATACAGTCACCTTTAGGAATTGGTAGGTACCTATAATAGGCTATTTATAATACTTACAAGGCCATCAACATTAAGTTTGAGATTAGAGCTTACTAAACTTGGCTGAATTCAGTCTATGTACGATTTAGTCGACGATTCAGACAGGCCTCTGTTTATATGCTTTAAACCGCATACTAACCGTACTGAATGCTATTACACTTTATTGAAGTGCCCTTTCCTCCAACCTAGCTTTCAACGTACATAGATTAAAATTACCTAATATTACATGTATTAGGTAATGTTACATGTAGTATTAGGTAAATTTAATCTTTGTACGTTACAGTATAGTTTTAAGAATAAGTTCAGTAGTTTTTGGGAAAATCTCAAAATTATGTTTGCTCTACCTTTAAATCAACATACAATAGGTATAAAATTACAAATTAATAAGCTTTATGTACCTACCTAATGTGAGTATTATTTAGATCATTACAAGAGAGATCGCTTCACTTACAAACTTACAGTATAAACCCAATATGTACATTTCCGGTACAAATTCAAAGGTAACGGTTTAACCCTTCGCTCTGATTGGTGACTGCTCCACCAAACAGCTTACGCGTAGAGGTCTTGGGGGGTGAGGCGGGCGCGCAGGGGGCGGGACTCGCGTCATATCCACGTGCGTTCTACGTTTGAATTGGAGTTGGAATTGTGCGCGTCATTCGTTCCGCAGTCAGTGTGGGAGGCGGATGCGCCGCGCCGATGTCAGGTGCTGCTCGCCAGCGTGTTATTGTACATGCTGTGCATCGAAATGCGCATTGTGCCTGTCGGAAATAAAGGTTTTATTTAATGTCAGGTTTAGCTTCTTGAATATACAAATGATTTTATGCATTGTAGGTAGTAGAAATTATAATTAAGAAAAGTTATTGTCGTCTCTAAATATGTCGGCAAGTAAGTACGTGATCCTTTATATCATAATGGACTAGATGGCAAGAAAGTATTGAGATAGCATTGATTGATCTCATATGACAAATGTTAAAGGAACATCAGATAAAAATAGTGAAAGAAAAGCAGTCACATTTTGTTCTACATCGCATGCAAACATTTATTATGTACCTACGTAATGCCAAACAAATATTATGGTTTTGCCAACTTGGTTAATTGCCGTATTATGCATCTGTACAAGTTACTTCGATAAAATAAAGCTGCCAGCATAGCATGGAATTGTACCGTCCGGTAGTTAACGATGTTGACGTGTCTACACATAAATCATGAAACTGAAGACGCCACAGAAAACAAATGTATGACGGTGAATGAAGAAGCCAACACAGAACGCATAACAGTGCAGAGCTAGACGCCTACCAAAATCTCTTAATTCCACCATTGTATTAAAATTTTCAATTTTGATAAGCTAAGAAGTAAATTAAATGAGAATAGAGGCAACGTTGATTTAAAAGTACCAAAGTAATAGACGTTCGTAGAAGATAAATATTAGGTCAACAGAGAACAAATAATAAACAATACAATACAAACTGAGAAAGAAATGATGGCAATAAGAGCTAATGCTAAGGCGTATGAGGAAATGTAACAAAATTGGTTCGAAAAGAAAGCCCAATGTGTTATGCCACTACCGATGTGAATCTAACTACGGCTTGATTTCTGAAGCCAATCCGGGAGCCACAGCTGACGTAACACGGATAGTTATAAGTCGATCATTACCGAACTTGAAACTTAGGCTCCTGCTATTTGTGTATTTTGTTTGCATGCAGCAAGTGTGGCGAGCCCGGCGGGTTTTTGATGAATTTTGTCGTTTTACTTGTCGCCTTGAATAAACCTACGAAGAAGAAGTTCCCGCTTTATTGGAAGATTAATTTTATGACATTAGAAAGTGTGCTTCCTGTCGCAAACACGAAGGTTTGGTCTGGCACGTATACCATGATTACAGATCACATGATGACTGACTAAAACCTGATCAAAGCAATGTAATAAATCTATGTTCAAAGCACGTAGCTCGCTCATCAAATAACGATTGCTTTAGAATACTGTCAATCAGATCGATCAAGCAACACGAGCAAGATATCTTAAGAAAGCAGACAGAACAGATGAGCGTGCTACAGGCAATGGCAGATGTTACACTAGATTGGTTAGTGTCGGCATATATTTTTTATATATTTTTATTGACTACTAAACCCGCATTTGACCTCGATCTCGCCTGATGGTAAGCGACGATGAGGTCGACGATGGAGCATGCGGGTCCAGTAAATGCCTATTCACTCTGGCCTTGAAGATCCCAAGGTTGTAGGTTTCGAGAAATACAGACGCCGGCAGGCTGTTCCATTCCTTAGCCGTTCGCATAATGAATGAAGAAGCAAATCGCTTCGTACGAACAGATGGGATATCAACGATATAAGGATGGAACCCCTCCCCGCGCCTGGTAGTCCGAAGGCGGAATGGAAATGCTGGAATTATATAACAAAAGAGCTAAACCATATCCTGGAGAGCTATCCCTCCAATAACACTTTTTCGTCTGAGATTTTGTAAGCGGTGAAAAGAGAGTTTATTAGGTATGTTTTAAACCTTAATATTTTTTTATATTTGGGTATTAATCAAATGCTTTTTTAGAAAAGCATTTGATTTACACTCTTCTGACTTTGGTCAAAGGTTTAATCAACAAAGAAGTAATGGTAAGAAATAAAGTAAGGTTCCGAATAGAGATACTTTTCTGATCGTGTACGGACAGCACAAGGTGTGTTTAACGAATCTAGTATGTACAAAGAAATAGGTAATCACAGTAGCTATATACAAGTATCAGTCATAAGTTTAAAAAGTATATTTTGGTGCATGTGAATTGTGAATTGCGTGCTTTGAGTAAGATTGACTGAAAATCGAATATAATTTTGAGCGGTAGACGGCTACACTAGGCTTTTATTTGCTTGCCAAAGAAAAATTAAGAAGCCAATAAAGCAATAGGGTATTTACAATGGGACATACGACCACACGATAGAAGTTAGCTTGGAATTAGGTATGACCTATGACTCTATCTATGCAGGTTAAAACTTGCTAAATGCTATAACTACTAAACTATCACAAAAAACTAGATAAGTAAGGTAGAGAGATCTAGATACCGACAACTGAAATAACATAATATTTTAAGTATTTGATTTCGCAATGACATTTATATATATTTTATTGGAAATTTCGGCTTCCCATTTTGGGCTTTGAGCATTTCATCTCTAAGTTAAAAAATCTCTAATTATTATTATCCCAAAACTGATTGCTCAAAATAGGTGATAGCATCATGAATTCATAAAAACCTTCTTATGTCATGGTTGGTAGAGTTTGTGGTCTCAGTTTTAATACAGAAGTTTTTCAAATTGTTTATATTAGTTCTCTGTAAGTAAACTATGTTCTTAAGAGAAATAAAAATTAAACCGAAGTTTTTATACCCGTATACTTTGTGTAATTAAATTAATTAACATCTACCGCATCATGAAATTATTAGGGATAATACTACCACTACTAAAATACGAGTTGGACTAAGGGTTTACTTATAATGTTTATTCTATCCATAAGATTATGGAGAAAAATAAAAATGAGTTCAAACTACCCGCAGATTACTAAATAAATACTGTTGTTCCACTTACTGGTCCCGTTCTTCCGACTTGGTGATATGGACCGGACGGACCGGTCCAGTCGGTCCGGTCCGAATGCTCTGTGTCTGCTCAGTCCACCGCTTCCAAGCATACCGCAGCACCAGAAGAATTGCTTGAAGCCTCTTCTGAACCTACGAGATTTATTGAAACTGTAATGTATTAGCTTGTACTGTGACCTTACTGTGAGTAGCCAATGGGGCACAGAGACAGCGTTATCACGTTAATATAGAGCGCTATCGCCATCCTATGACATCATTTCATAGTTTTGAGAAGGGTAGTAACTATCTACCCATATCAGTAAAAGTAAGTATTCGAAATAACCTAAAACTCAGTTATCTTCGACGTTGTCACGTTTATAATATAGCGTTAACCTAAAAAGTTGCTCTACTAGAAGATTTTTTTTATGAAAATGTTGGCAGTAGATAATTAATTAGTGTGTTTCAACCTCAATGAAACATTTTACCCAAATTGCTTCTACCGTTCACCGCTGATTAATAACCAATACGGTTAAACTTGGGCAAGGTTCAGTAAGCCATTTGTATCGCCTTTCATAGTTTTAGGAGTGGGTAAATAACCTTAGATACTATTCCACAACCTCAAAATCTTTGAATGAAGATTAAATTCATCGATCCAGGTTTATACACAGAGCTGGAGGAGCAAAGCAATGAATTGATGAATGTGGTAGCGCATATAAACTATTAATTATAGTAGGTTAATTATGCGAAATTGTTTTGAAATTTTAATAGCCTGTCCTTTGAATCTGGGTGAAAGTTCAATCAAGGTTTTCAATTACATTTTGATTTTGAAAAACTGTCTTCTTTTAAGCGCTAGTCGAGTAATTAATGTCATCATACGTTATTTTGTAGAGAGGTTCTAAGTCGACCGAAAGTTATCGTGCAGGTTAAGCAAAGATTGGCGCGGTCAGAACCAGGATGGGTGATCTCTAGTGGCGCATTTTCAATTAAGACCCTCCGTGCCTTTTAGAGTTAAGCTGGTCCCGGCTGCAAGTCAGAGGCCTCCGGGCGGCCTGAATAACCCTGACAATATGTTGACCACTAACCATGCGACAACAAGAAAAATTTAGACTAGTCTTTCTGGGGCTTCCCCTGTATGGAATTTTATAAAATCTAGAAATAAGTAACTGATTCTGTCTACGCTAGAAAACATGGTAGGTATGGTTTTTTTACGAAGACATTAAAAATGTTCTTTAGGTAGTATATATGTAGATTAGGGCACTACCTGTATTTATTTGATTGTCAACACAAAAACACCTAATTATCCCTATTCCTAGTTCTCCCAAAAACTCAACTGAATATTATGGGAGGATCAACAGAGTAAAAAAAAGTTAGCAGCGCCATTCCGCTAACAAGCAGCGTTAGCTTGTTTCTTTTTGAGAAAAGGATTTTATGAATGGGATTTGAGCTGAAATTGCCGTCATTGCTAGGTTTTTCTACTAATGGAACTCGCCTTTACTTATTTTACCTTGTTTTTTTGTCCGTTTTTCTGGGTCAAATCTTGCAATAATATTTTTATCCACTTCCAGAAGCTAGATCGACTTCGAATTTTGCACACGCATTTAGTCCCAGTGACAATATAATATTTTTATGTCCATGACCTGAGTGTCAGTACGGGTCAGTACCCAAATTGACCGTAAACTGTACTGCAGCAGGCACTGCACTGTACCTTCTAGGCTTTGATATCATCATCGTTTTGTACGCATTGTATCACACTAATTTTGTGCAATAAAGAGTATTCATTCATTCATTCATTCATTCAAAATCGAAACGATTATAAAATAATAGCGACAATGACAATAGGCTACATATTGCTAACCAGGAGGATCCTGAAGGGGTCTTACCACCAGCAACGTTACTCAGGTTAGAAGTGGTCTCGATGACGGCGGTTTACCCACCCTGGCTCTACCCTTGCAAGGGAGGCCTTCCAAGTTAATGAAGATGGATGAAATACTAGAGGAGTACTCTCAAGTGAATGACTAGAAGACGATAATGTCGTTGATAATGACATACACTTGAATGTAAACTCACTTGGAATTCATCCAGCAGTATATAATAGGGTTGTACATAGAGTTGCTCATGGCAAGCCAATAGATGCCGAGGTATATCTCCTGGATGTGAGGGTAGTTGCCCATGTCAGGGTAGTATGACGTCACCACGAAGTACACGTGGAACGGTAACCAGCACACCGCGAATATCACCACCACCACTATCATCATCTTCACCACCTGTGAATTTGAAATAGATATTGACTGAGGATATTAATTTGATGCTACATGTTGATAGCTGCTGATGATAAGGAACTTCAAAACTGATTGGAGGAATTTAAAAAAATAAATCCATTCATGGATGGATTTGGATGGTGGATTCATCATGATGAAATAAATTCTCTATCACCTGTAATTTTGTAACCCCTTCTACGAAATATCTACAATATTCGCAATATGAATTCTAGTTACAATAAAATTGTCATCATTAGATAGCTACTACTAACTCTTTAGTTGAAGGAATCAGGCGTTATTTTACTGAAATCCATTATTTGTAAAATGATTGGCGAAAGAGGGAACCGTCACTCACTCTCGGATTCGTCCTCTCCAACGCTAACCAAATCCAGAAAAAATTACAATCGAAATGAATGACAAATGGAGTGTGAATGAATGAGACCTAAATGAATAGCACTATTTTGCTAGACAGCGCGGATTTGTCATACTAAATCCTTCTAGATTTGTTATCGTTTCGGTAGCGCATCCGAGGCTGAGTGGCTGGTTCTTCCTTCCCGCAATAATTTTAATAATTACTAACTCTATAATCTGTGATTGTAAGTACTATTAGCATCATAATTCGCGCTATCATTTTTAAAACCAACACAATTTCAAAGGTTCTGAACTAATACAGCTTTGATATGTTTTTCATGCATACCCTCCGTTTGCTCTTGACATTATCCAGCTGTCTCTGCGTGCACTCGCCTATGGACTGCGACCCCCACAGCTCCAGGCCCACCCTAGTGTACGTATACATCATGGATCCAATGGGCAGGAAGTATGTCAGCACCATAAACGTCACGTTGTAGCTGAAATATACGGAATCTTGTTGCAAACCATAAAGTAAATATGAGTATAAGTTTCATCAAGAACCAACAACCGTAAGTATAAACCATAAAATAAAGAGAAACAAAGTTTACATCTAGAAAGATGATACATTTTTTATGGCTCATTCTAAAATTCGGGTTCGGAAACAATATAACATACTTAGATGTAGTTGGATAAATAATGACAGAACGATGACGAAAGAGCGCTACCAGTCCGATTTTTGTAGTTATGACGTAAGTAATAGAATACTCTGTAAAAAACTACAGTACAAATGACAAACTAAGAAATGTTGGCGAGGGCCTAGATTTACTTCGGGTCGAGCCTGTGGAGAAGGCCATTAAAACGGGAACAAAGAGGAGGAGAGAGAGAGAGGAGAAGAAGAGTACCTAAGTTAAAAAATTGTGCAAGCTAGCATTTCTTGGTACAAGCATACATTTCCGATCAAGAATAGAAACTGGAACCACAGTAAAACGTGCAATGCAATGAACTACCGAAGTATCGACAATGTCGTGCTGTACAAGAGGAGTTGCTTCGGTGATATTGTACAGACACGGTTGTCTAACTAAAAGGTCCCACGGATTGGATCAAAGGCAAAGACATTTATTGCATAATAGATCTTATAAATTATATTCGTTCACAGCTATAGCCTACCATTTTTCTTGGCGTACAATATAATAATAGTTACATATTTAATTAATTTCTGATACATTGGAACAGCCTGTAATCGAACACCCTGCCGGCGTCTGTATTTCCCGAAACCTACAACCTTGGGATCTACAAGGCCAGAGTGAATAGGCATTTACTGGACCCGCATGCTCCATCGTCGACCTCATCGTCGCTTACCATCAGGCGAGATCGAGGTCAAATGCGGGTGTAGTAGTCAATAAAAATAAACATTATTTGTTATTATTATTATTAAAATCTAAAAAATTATACAATCAAATTTAATACCACAATGTCAATGTTTTTGTTACAATGTCAGTCCTATTCCAGTTTGCCCTTATTATCTCTGATCATGCCACAGGACGAATACTCCCATTAGGTCATAGATAGGTCTAGCCCTATGCTAAATAATATTCCAATCAAGGAAACTGGCAAAGAGTTTGTTATGAGGACCAAAGAGATACTTGTAAAGATGAGGTGGAATTAAATATACAGTGCCGGTCAGAAAATGTTCGCCGAAGATCCATAATAACGTACACATGTCAGTTTCATATAATAAGGTAGCTGTCTAAAATTGGTCCGCTCATATGACATCGACCTTATTGCGCACAGTATCCAATTTGAAAACTGAAAAACATTTTCTGACCGCCACTGTACATACCTACTTACATGTATTCATGTTGGGATAACATGGTTATGCCATCGGGCCATTCCGCATAGCACACGCGTCTGTGGAAAAACAAGTCTTTGAAGAAGATCAATCTTGATTTCATAATTGAACAACGAAATAAGCACATCGTTTCTGTAGACGTTTGAATGTTCTTATTTCAATTAATCTCCATCGTAGTGGCTTGCAGAAGCTCAACTTATCTCATTTGACGCAGTCGGTTCTTTGCACATAAAATATTTGTGATATGTAGTACACAAATGAATGTAGATCTGATGGCGTAGTTGCATCTCCTTTATATAGAAGAGTATTCTTTCTGAGCTTTTGTTATACCTCAGGCGTCTGACCGTTTGAGTTGATGAATTTGAAATTGAAACTGCCGGTATGTCGGTTGCGTAGTGGCTCGGGCGCCGGATTCCATGCAATATTTGTACCAATTGGTTCTTTTCATATATTTACCGACTGCGCTTGCGGTGAAGGAAAACATCACGAGGAAACCTACATTTCTAAGGAAAAAATGATCTGAAGGTAAGTGAAATCCACTAAACAACATTGAGCCCTCACGGGGGATAATGCCCCGTATCCCTTTGCGCAAGGGGAGGCCTCAACAGTGGGGACTTTAATAGTCTGAATATGATGATAAAGGAGGCAATTCAGATGTGGGTAAGGGAATAAGTATTTCGGAGGATGTGCTATCCTCTATGTGTTCATATCTCACCTGGCAGTACCATCCTCTCGAACGTACACAACTGTGGTGAAGAAGATGAAGTGGGGACTGCTGATGACGGAGCTGCCGGCCCAGATGAGGGCAGCTATGGCTAGCGTCGCTCGCTTGCCCAGCCGCGGCCGCAGAGGGCTCATGATAGCCACGTATCTGGGACAAAAAGGCAAAAAATTAACACGGTCGTAGCCCCAAAACAAGAAATGTCAGACGACGATAGGATAATTTCAAGTCATACACACACTCTCACACACGCATACACTCACCCTCAAACCCTCGCACACACACCCTCTCACAACAGGTGTGAACAACAATAGAATGGATAAATACTTACGTTTTATAGAAGTGTATCCCCAAGCCATTATATTGTTGCTGTCTACCAATGGCTTGGCTTGGGCTTATAGACCGATATGTCTTACTTATCGATACATTCTAACTACATTGTTACTTGATTGTAATTTGAATGTTCTGGTTCAATAAATATTTTTGTATTTTTTTTGTATATGTATAGGTATCTACATAACTTCAGTGATTTTGTTAGATCATTTTATGCAACACTATATTTTTTAAATCTTTTAGGCTTCCGCCTATATAGGACCATGTCACCCTCATTGGGAAACACGACAATCAATCACGACACTGGCTGCCCTGAGATATATTTAAAAAAAACATGATTTTTGCCCGTGTCAAGTAAAATAAATTTAAAAATCCCAGTATTCCCAAAAATATTTTTAATTAAAAAATTGCTCTATCTAATTCGCCAGTCCTTCCTGAGCGCTGTAGATAAATTAATCAAGAAAAATCTGTGGCTCTGTGGGCCGTGATCCTCCTTTAATGAGATCAAATCTCTTGGGGAAAAGTTAAGGGTCGATTCGTTAGTGAAAGAATCATGGAAGAATTTACACATAAAAATAATTATACCTACAAAAATGTCTTTAAGAAAGGATTTCTAATTTATTTTAGTGTGTAGTTATGTAGGTAAACCTATCTACTAAAGGGAGAAGTTATAAAAGTAGGTGCCTTAAGTTTAGAATTTACAGGTTCCTCTTCGATCAGTTTGTAGGAAAATAGCAAAAGGATTTTGAATCTAAACTTGGTAATAACATCGATTTATAAACGCCATCGTTACTACTAAATCTTACTAGATTTTCTTCAAAGTTTAAATAATAAAACTTAGTCTTTATAGCTGGTAAAAGCTTCTCAAGCTCAGGGCGAATGGAAGCTCTTTTACATTACCTATAGATGCTATTATAACAGGGATGAAGTCAGTGTCATTTAGATTTCAATGCTATGAAACACTGGCGATATTTTCCTTAGTTTCTCTAAATGCCATAAATATGCAATTTCATTTTTTATATACAAAGGGCGACGTTTAAAAAAAGTATTCCGATCAAATGGCCTGTCTATTCGTGCAACGTCTTTATTTTCATACTAAATATCATAATAAAAATTATTATAAATGATGATAACGGTTGTGATCCTGATAATAACTTACCGGTCTATACTGATAGCCATGAGCGTGAACACAGAGGCCGAAATGCTAAGAACAGCGGTGAACTGGCAGAACTTGCAGTAGAAGTGGCCGAAGGGCCAGTCAGAGTACAGCATGTAGGTGAAGTTGAACGTCACATTCAGAGTCGACACCATCGCGTCCGCCACTGATAGGTTCACTGAGGAATAAGCAGACAAACCATGCTAGGACTTAAAGAAAAACTAAAGTACTTGGCAATCCAAGTACTTTATTTTTCTTTAACTCCTTTTATTTTTCTTTAAAAAAAGCTGGTGTGGACGTGACAAAAGCGTCGGAAAAACTCGTAAGGTGGTTTGTTCTTCTTGCGACTCCAATAAACTAAAAGATTTGTGAGAGATTGCTCTCACTGCTCAACCAATACGGTGGATGTTTTCAGATTTTAGTTTATTGGAGTCGCAAGAAGAACAAACCACCTTATGAGTATTTCCGGCGCTTTTGTCGCGTCCACACCAGCTTTTTTTCGTTGTCTTGCAAATTGTTTTGCAGTAGTGCTTTTCAAGTAAGAATAGTGTTTATTATTCGAAGAACGTCTACAAAATGTGATTAATGTGTGGGATAGTATAATAAGACGCTGTAGCCCGATCCGTACTTAGCTGGTTTTTAAAGAGTCATACTGCGCCCGGGACGCCTTCTCCTAGATAGCATTGAAATGTCTCACACCAGCATTTTGATGAAGAATTGAAGAGTTGTTTACATCAGACAAGGCCGTATGGGCTCAGTTCCCTTTGCCTTATAAAAAAAACAACTAACCACCTTACTGAATTCCTTATAACCATTCGTTTCCAACCACATAAGATGTTACAGTACTTTATATAGATCACACTATGTCCCTCCATCAAAAGGCATACAATAAAAATTATAGGTAAAAAGTGTTATGCGATATTATCTGTTGAATCGATAATGAAGGATATTGGATTTCGTGCGTGAGTGAAACTACAATTATTGTTAGAGAAAATAAGATAATGATACATGCTTTCGTTGGTAATAATATAAGGAAAGGTTTATTTTTGTGTCCATATTAAAAAAATTTTTTATTTTTTTTTATTTAGTTCTAAACCCGCAGTTGACCTCGATCTCGCCTGATGGTAAGCGACGATGAGGTCGACGATGGAGCATGCGGGTCCAGTAAATGCCTATTCACTCTGGCCTTGAAGATCCCAAGCTTGTAGGTTTCGGGAAATACAGACGCCGGCAGGCTGTTCCATTCCTTAGCCGTTCGCATAATTAATGAAGAAGCAAATCGCTTCGTACGAGCAGATGGTATATCAACAACATAAGGATGGAACCCCTCCCCGCGCCTGGTAGTCCGAAGGCGGAATGGAGATGCTGGAATTAGGTCGTGCAATTCCGATGCGCACTCTCCGAAATGTATCCTATAAAATACCGATAGACAGGCAACCTTGCGCCGATGTTCCAGACTTTGCAGTCTAGCTTCCACCAGCGATTCGTCACCTATAAGGCGCTTAGCGCGTTTCTCCACTGAGTCAAGGGCAGCCAGTTGGTATTTAGCTGAGCCGTCCCACAGGTGGCAGAAGTACTCCATGCACGACCGGACTTGAGCTTGGTAAAGGTTTAAAAGCTGTCCCGGCGTGAAGTACCGTCTAACCTTACTCAGGATGCCCAATTTTTTGGCTGCGGTCTGAACTTTTGACTCAATGGAGCGCCCAAAGTTGAGATTGGAAGTCAGATCCAACCCCAAAAGGCTGAGGTGGTCGGTAATCGGTACGGATACATCCCGGAAAGTCGAAGTCAGGTGGAAGGGACTCCGTTTAAAATTCTTTAAAAAGCACTGTATACCTATAAATCTCAACCATTTTCAATCTCCTGGTAGGTATTACTTACAAAGTACAGCTAGTAGAGCAACTATGTAAAAATACCTAAGTTACGTTATTACATAGTCTGTGTCTATAAGCAATATCAGCTAAGTTAGGCGATTTTATGACCACTATAAAACTTTAAGCTTTCAGGACGCCAGTCGATAAGACACCAGTGAATTCTGCAGAAAATTTAGCACACTAATCGAAATATAAGAAGCTTAAGTTTAAAAATTTAAATTGGATTCCTTGGGAGCTAGTGGGGAATTGAGGGATTATGCAAAACAGTAGTTACTTCCGGGAAAAACTTTGCTTATATATAGGCTTATATTGCTTTCAATATGGAAGACTGTTACATTATTCTTAGTCATATTTCTCAGTGATGAGGCTGTGATCGAATGTGAAGAACAACTTTTTTGGCACATTTTATGAAGGGGTTCACCACTGCCTTCCCCATCACACACTGGTTATCTCAGTGTGCAGGTTTCCTTACGGTGTTTTCCTTTACCGTTAGAACAGTCGGTAAATGCACGTAAAGCTTTCGAATAAAATGGAAAAAAAATCATTAGTACATGATACTGCATGGTGTCGAACTTGGACCTCCCTCATGGGATTCTGACGTCCTAGCCACTATGCCACCGACGCTCCACAGATGGATAAATACCACTGTCTAGTAAAACCTAGCTATCTTTAGAGGAGGTCTTTCATAAAATTCCTTACTCTACGTTGGACAGAGGCATACATTTCCGGAATATTAAAGTCTTAGCTCAGAATTTCTTAATGATGGAACATTCCATCCGGCTCATTCTTCAACTGTATAGGCAAATAGAATCCTAACAGGTACCGTCGAGCATAGTTCAACCTACCCAAAACTCAGAAAATTTGTAATTTACGAGTACCATATTGCACAAATATAGGTTGAGATTATTTGAAGGTTATTTAGACTAATGAGACCATTAGTATTTAGACTAATGGTATATTTTACCTAGCGGTCGACTGTATTATTATGAGTGCCTAAATAACTATAGTAATAGTACCATGCCATCACCCTCCCACACACTCAGTACCTCACATACACACTAATATCCTCATTCATAAAAACAAACACATTCATACAACACAACACGCACACACTGTTGCTTTCTTCGTCCGTGCAGTCACTGAGGGGCCAGCTGAAAAACAGCGCTGTGGCTTGCCTCAGCGTTATGCTGAGCTGGTGTACCCTTTTTGGCACTGTACCACACCGGATGTTTTGTGCTGCATGTATTAATCTTTGTATACTTCTGTATTGAGTTCTAAATTCGGGTGTTTACAGTGCTAAATAAACGATTGCAATTTCAATTTTTCAATTTCAAAATAGTATGGTCTAGCATGAGGTAAATTTCATCATATTTTACTAACCGTTAGCTAAGAATTTGCTCTACAATTCTTGTTGAGTTTGAACGGAGTTAGAATGACTAAATTTTGGGCATTTTGTTAATTTTAACGTTTTGAGTGATACCTATATCAAATGAAAGCTCTTAAGAAGCTCTACAATTTATTCTACGACTAAATTGACGAGCTTCGTGAAAATCTATCAGAAATAGACAATATGCAACTTGTCACAGCCGTTATACTTTATTAGACAATGTTGTCTTTTTCTGTTCGGGGTCCAATTACAACTTTGCCGCCATAGAATTAATTGAAGAGCTTCGTGAGAGCTTTCATTTGATTTAACACTTAACGTGCTACAATCTTGGGAGGGCTCCAATACTAAAGACGGAATACTATTTAGTATTCTGTCTGTGCCACATATTAAGTACTAAAGTGCCTGCCCATTCGCCTTTAGACACTCGTGCAATGGTATCTTGTGTGCAAAAATGATCTTGGTAGTTTTTTTCGGACAATGTTTACTATACCTACCAGGGATATAAAAACCCGTTAAAACCCGGTTTAATAATCTGTGTTATGGAATTCGCTATGAAAAAATAGTACCATTTAATTCCGCAATGTGGCGAGGGTTTTATAGGTATTCCTGGTCACACTTATGTAAATTTTGATGTGAAAACGTAGGCGCGGGTTTTTACCACAAAAATTATACTTGGAGAGTCTGTAAATAAAAGTATCAGATATGTCCAGTAGTCAACAAATATACCTAGTGGTTTTACAAACCTAGGAAGTAGTTGGTGACACTGCGCATCCTCTTGTTGGCGAGCACTATCCATATGACGACGAGGTTGCCGACGGTGGCCACCACCACAATTCCGGCGAACAGCACCGTCCACAACACCTGCCGCCACCACGGCAGGATGAACGACTGGTATATCTGCTGACAAAGGTAGAGCTTTTACCAGAGAGAAGATCATCAAATCAATTTTTATTTATTTATTTTTTATTTTATTTTATTTATTTATTAGGTAAACACAACAGATTACAACCATAGAAATTACAGAAAAATCAATATAAAGTTATGAGCTAGGTCGTAACCCTTAACGTGTAAACACAGCATGGTTAGGAAGTGGAAAATTGATTGTTGTACAATATTAACTTATGAAAAAATACTATTGAATGTAATGACTAAAAAACTTATGCCTATTTGAAAAATAAAAATAATAAAGTAAAGACTATAAAGTAGGTGCGTAGATAGCTCACTTGAGGACATCCTCAACCCGTCTTTTAAAAACTAATGTCCTAGGATCAAATAAGTCTATCGATGGCTTATTGTTGCTGTTCGAAGAGATTTCGTTAAACAATCTACACATTCGCACAAACAGTATCAGGTATCTTGTTATAAAATCGTACAAAATGACCTATAAATTATGTGTTTACTTTACTAACTCTAAAGCGTGGGCCTGCAAGTTTGTTTTTGTTTATGGTATAGAAATTATGATTATTTCTTTTAATTACGATATTTTCATAAATATACTGACCCGCGACAGCCAGTACATTTATTTCCCTGAACAATTCCCTTAGGGCAATTCGTGCAATATATAATCTACGTTGCAGGGACTCTCCCCTGCAACGTAGATTATATATTGCACGAATTGCCCTCTTCTGTAGAATGATAATGGTTTCAATATCAGCCGCTCGGCGTCACAGAAGAATGCCATGAGGCATTATGCTGTTAAAATAACAGAAATATAATAGTCTTGCGGTTGCTACATCTGTCAGTTGTCTTATCTTTCTAACAGCATAAGCGGGGGAACTTAATCTTCCGGGCAATGTACTTATGTTAGGACCCCATTAAAGTGTTGAGTCTAAAGTAATCACACCATACTCAGCCTATACCACTGTATATAGCTGTATATAAATAATTTCACTCACACACACACACATACATACACACAAACACACAAACACACACACAATACAATGCATTCCCGCCAACCCTTATATTAACCTTTATTATTGTTCTTTTTTTTTCTTTTAAATTTTGTCAGTTATTTATTTTCCCTTTGTTCTGTTACATGTTCATTTGCACTGGTCACAGAAGAGATCTGTCCTCCGGGATACAGGAACTTACTAGTTCAGAGGTCAGCGTTTATTGTAACTAAGTTGTTGCTCACTAATTTTATTTAGTTTAATATAACATATGCTTAAGTTCCTACTGGTGTATGGACTATGAATCCTTTGTAATCTAACCGCACAAATAAACTTATTCTTATTCTCTTTTTTGTGACCCTTTTGGTATAGTGATATTCGCATCCAGATCTCCGATGCGACTTTGGTAATATCATCCGACCACCGCGCTATGGACGACCCACGCCTCGATTTCCAATATTTGCTCACTACTCAGTGAGGGGTTTAGTCCACCTGCCATATTCACGCCTAGCCATGTGTCCTGCCCACTGCCACTTTAACAAAGTGGCCAAAAGAAGGCAAATTATTTCTTAAACCATGTAGAACTACGGTCGGTCAACGATTCCATCCATGGTTGGGTCCTCAACTATTAAATAACCTGCCTGATGAGATAAAGAGTATTCAACATCATAATGCTAAAAGTAAAGCTATTAAAATGGCTAATAAATGAGGGAAGAGAAAATTGTGAACACAGACTGACAAATATACTAAACTAATACTATCCAAAGTTAAAATACAGGGCTGAATTGCTTCATCAATGTTTATGTATTACCATATTATATATTTATAAATATTATTGTTATTAGTATATATAGTAAGTAGTAATAAGTAATATCTATTATTATATTTATAATGTTTTTGTATTTCATTAATAGCCACAGTAAGTTGTGTGTACCCTACTATTAGAGCACAAAATATCCCTTAGGGTCGAAGTGCCGCTGGGGTTATCCCTGGCCCCCTGTCATAAGATAAGATAAGAAGTACCCTAAATATTTTTTTCCTTTTGTTTCCATTTACAGTATTTGATCTTGTCTCAGTTTGTATGTATCGCATTGCGATGACAAGCAAGTTCAAATTCAATATCCGCTAAGGTTGCTGCGACACGATTCGGTGGTTCTCGACACGGGCTGGCCTAGTGAGGTCCTCCCACTCTCTAACAGCTTGCAACGCTTCTACTTCAAACACATCACTATGTAATTTTAATGCTTATTATTTTAGTTAGTTTAGTATTACGTACTTCTATTAAGAAGACGTCTTAAGCGCTTATTACAATGAACTGAATTCAGTCAATGATTTAGTCGACTAACTATAGTTTCTATAGATGAGTAGAGTGTCTATAGACAGACTTCTGTTTATATATACTATAAATCGCGGAATAACCGTACCGAGTTTTACACTTGGCTGAATTCTGTCAAGTGTAATAAGTGTTTTAGTTACACTGTAAATGACACGAATAAGTTATTTATGACATAAGGAAAAGGCGTCGGTGACGGGTGTAGTAATTCATACGTAATTCTTAATTCGTCAAATTCTAAATGGATCAAATGCTTGATTCGGCAGTGAATGCGCCGGGAAGTCATTTGGGGTTGATGTGTTCCAACTAATTGTTTTTTGCCTCGTGGACCATTTTGGTGGATACGCCTTTCCATCATTACAACTGTTATCGATGCAAACTTCGAACCAGTATCTTCTCATCGGCAAATCAGTCTGATATTGCACATCATCCCTATACAAAATCCAGAAAATACTACAATTCGGTAAGTCCATCCTTGTTATTTTCCTATACATTTTGATTTCTTTTCGCTTCTTGGCCTATGCTCATCTATCAAAATTTTTATTCCATAATTTGAACCATTTTGTTTTGTGTAAAAAACCGCGCCCATTCAGGCTGTATGAAGACTTATATTTAGTTGCGCTCCTTCCGAATAGGGCCTGGTTCGGTCACATACCTCAGTACTGTTGATGTGGCTGTCGTTGGGATACTGCAGAGTGATGTAGAAGTTTTGGAAGTCATGGCTGGTGGTGTCGTTAAGAGCCGATGTTGGGCTCGGCTCCACCAGCATTATAGCATGAAGGCTGGCACCTGCGGGCAATAGGAAACGTGGTTACTTTTGAAAGTCCTCAGGAGGAAAATTCTTTCAGGATTTAATTATGTAAGTACCCTGTTTGTTTGTAGTCTCTTTATTGTACACAAAAAAATACACAGAAAACAAAAATAAAAAACATTAAAATATGTACAACTTCATACACCCTCTCCCCTGTAGACCCACAGTATCATATACCGCTGGCTATCTATGTGAGCACTGGCATGCTGCAAGACAGCCGTTGGTTGGTGCAGGTACCAGGAGTTGATTTTTATAAATAGATACCTACCTACTTGTTTCAAATTATATTGTATTGTAGTATTATGTATTATATAAGCTTTTAATAAAAAAAATGAAAAAAAATATTACAAAAGTGGGCTTATCCCATAGGGATCTCTTCCAGCCAACCTTTGTAGCTTTTTATTTTTTTAAGACCAATTGTTACACATGAAAAGCAATAAATGGTATAAGTATGAGTACATTCGTTTTTAGGTTTTTTCTATTATATAAGGAAATCAGACGAGTAAACGAGTTATCTGATGGTATCACCGTCGATGTCTCTCGTCTAACTATAGCGTTTTCGGTGCGCTGCTAAACTTGAGGACCTATTTTTTACCGTCTCTCTAATATGTAATGTACAGTGGACAACACGTCAGGCTATAGTAAATACCCTTTAGTACTTTGTCGCTAACTCATTTGACACATGATACATGATTTAGATATGTTTACCTTTGACTACATAATTATTTTATTATAATTATAACTGTTTCGGTCATTGCTGTGTGTGAAATAAACGTATTACTTACTTACTTACTTACTTACATTCAAACGAATGTCAAGGAATCATAACAAAAACTCACTGCGACAGGGTTCCACAAAGTATATAGCTTGATGTGTCTTTAACTGTACACTCGACCACTAGCTGAAGTATACCATCTGTCAAAAAGCTCCGATTAAATCTAAACTTTATACTTGCGCAATATGGTATATTAAAGATTCTCAAATTTTGGCGTTTTGGGTAGGTAGACCTGTGGTCGACTGTACAATCCATAGTTTACATTATACATTACGTGCACCTACAAACTTTTTACTTAATAACTTCTTCCAACAATCTTCCTTCCATCTGTACTTTCGGTACATTATGGGCCATAATACCTTGAGAAGTACAGTCAACGCTTCTCAACTCAATAGATTACCGGGTAAAAGCAATTATCGCATTACGAAGTCAGAACTTGCTATTACCGGGGTCCCTACAGGAACACGGGTACCTAACTTCCCGCACCTAGAATTTATGTTACTCTAGGGGTCTGGAAAACTGATATATGAGCGATACCTTTTGAAAACACGTGCCCTGTAAATAGGAATATCGAAATGTTAGAAAAGGGTTAAATAGACGAATGGAGGGTATTTTTATTGACCAAAGTAGCTACGGAAGGTTTTTTTTTCGTTTTACTATAGTAAAAACTAAGGCAATCTACACACGGTGGCCCATTTCGCATGAATTTGTCACTACATGAATAATATAGAACAGACGAGCAAAGGAGCTATCTGATAATAAGTGGTCACCATCCCCATACACATCTCAACCCTAGGAGAGAGGAGGTGATCCTCGAGCCGGCCACTTTTTAATACAGCACATTTCTCTCGCCATTTAGCGAGGGAACGCCGCGAGTATCCTGGGTACTTTCGGCCAGGGGGCACTTCGCGGGGGGCTGTTTGACTGAAATTATATTATATAATTTTTACCTAGTTATAGTATGACATTGAATTTATTATTTTATTTTTATATTTTTGACATCAAACTATTTCTTATTATGTAAAATTTAAATAATTGTACAATAAATCTCAACCCAATGTATTATAATTAGAAGGTTTTCGATGAGCTGCTAACCTTTCTCTTATCCTTCAAACCGAAACACAGAAACGCAAGTATATACTAAAAGGAAAATAAATAGAAATAATAACAACAGCGCGATCCATGTGCTACGAGCGGAAGAGGCAAAAGTGCAAGAGTTACGATAGTGCTACTCCGTAGCAAATAAGCTCACATACGAATACAAGGTTCATATAAGTATGACTTTTAACTTGGTTTTCTAAATAGTGTTTCTACATTGTGTAGGCTACTTTTCTCGTAAGTAGGTGCTTACATATGTTTACTTACCATTCGATACGAATTTAAGTATAGATATATTTTTATAAGCTTACAATGGTTGTCATAAATATTCAGTTAGATACTTATAGTCCATCATCCCACGCCGTTGGTTCCAAACAATTATTTTCCACCTTCTTTCTAGTATCAAATGAAAGATCTCGATGAGGGCTTACTGAAAACTTGGTTATACAGCGCAGACCTGGGCGGATGCAAATGTTTCAAAAAAATCCGAATTTCAAAATCATCCTGCTTCGTTGCCATAATTATTTCCAGGTATTTTTAGCATGGGTTAAGAGACAACCAATACTCTTTAAAAAATATATTTTGTAAGATTATATGTGCGATCCCCAGCCATTCCAGGGATCTTTCGAGGGCGAAATAAACTAAGGGGAACGAGAGAATGTCCAGGGCAGGCAATAAATACCAATGAAAAACCAACTCACCAGCGTCTCAGCCCGAGATCACCCGTCGGCGCCGACAATGTCCAAAATTCTGACAGTTTTTAGAGTCACCGAAGCACCAGCACTGTATCGGCACTGCGAGGAATCCATGGAGGTGATAGATCACACGCGATGAAGAAATTCGGTGACGCACGCGCAAAACGATGCTGTCTCAAGGGCTGTATTTCCGAGACTGTGTAAGCCAGTGGCAATCAACGATAAAAATTACCCTCACTGGACATTAATATTTGACAGAACGAAATAAAAAACGAAAGTTAAAACTACCTACAATAGCTGTCGCTAATGTAAACAAAACTTATGAACTAGATAATGCGTTGTACTGATTGTACACTATAACTAAAGGGCCGGTGATTTTATGACCGTTGAAAGTTGGTACATTTTCGCGACTTTTTCGGAATTTTGATTAAAAATACCACAGCATAACAGTAGTTATTTAGGTGATACCTAAATCGCAAATTTTGACAGATTTTGTTGAGCATTTTCCATTTTATGACCACTTTTATTTTAAAATTTTAATCGGTCATAAAATAAGCGTTACTGATTTTTTTTATTAAAAGTAGCGATTTCGTAAACTAGGGTCTTTCTTAACTGTATTAAAAGATGTTGATCGGTGATTGTTTTAGATACATAAAAGAAAACATAATATTTTGAGGGTAGTTTTCTCGGCATCCGCCCGGGTCCGCGCTGTATGACTGAGTTTTTCGGAAAGCCCTCATCGGGCTCTATCGTTCTAGACTAATTTGGTGGTGGTAAAGAATAGATTGGAATTCACATCAGTGCCGGATGATGTACTATTACTACCTATCTCAATAGTACCCGATAACTAAGAAATGAACTACCTATATACCTAGTTATCTCCTAAATACTTTCTTTTATCAACTGAAAACGAACAAATGTTTTCAAATGTTACTTTTATAGAAAATGCACGACCTGACGCGATAAAACGAAAAACCGATGTTAAATTATGTACAGCGAGTTCAAAAGAACCCTCTGTTGAATAAACGCCTAGCTGAGGGAAAACATTTATTTTCATACGGACAAAAGAACAAAAGACCACATTAAATGGGACAATGTCTTGAGTGAACTTTTACAGCTAGTCAACTCAATGTTTACTTTGATACGTCCATTATACACGCAGTAATAAAATACTTGTCAGTGAACTCTTCAGGGGCTCATAGCCTATAGCTGCGACCATGTTTAGCCTATAGTTAGTTATTTTTTCTTTAATGAATGGTAGTGATTTACACTCTGCAATTTGGCCAATGACCGTGTTAGAATCTTGAAAATCACTCGAACGTTTCGGCGTCTGTTTTGAAAAAAACAGTTTACCAACGTCGAGATTATGGGAGTCGTGTGCATCAGGAATGCCTAGTGTCTTGCATTCCAAGTGCAATTGGAGGTTAGGTTACCGGAACCACACTATCTGTAGTATTTCACACCCATTTCACTGTCTTATATAACGTTTACTTAACACCGACGAATTTTAGGTAAAATACACTAGTTTTACGAATAAATAACCACTGTAAACCGTTTTTAAACAATAAAATAGGACGAACACGCCATGACAGCATGAACGCAACAACTAATCCCCTGTAGTTAGGTAAGCCTATAGTTGCGAGTGATCGTTAGGCTAAGAACAGGATGGATGACCGGCTAGTGGTATCTCATCTGAGCCTCTTTGTGCCTCGGAGAGCACTCAGAAGCCTTCGGGCGGCCTGAGGAACTCTGACAATTGGTTGGCCACTATCCTACGATAAACAAACAATTAACTCTTGCAGGATAATTACAGACATCTATGGAACTGATTATTATCTACATTAAGTACGGTATACCCTAAGGCACACTCAAAACAAAAAGCTGTTTTGATAAACATATTATTTTTCATGATGTTAAAATTTTTGCATGCCACAATAATGGCGAAACATGTATGAACTATTCCAACAGTACTACTATCTTATATGTACCGTGTTTCATAAAATTTCATGTCTTATTGTTATTGTTTAAATGTATTCCTGCTAATCTAGGGACGTATGTATAGTTATTAATTAAAAGATCTCGTAACCCGCGACGCGTGATCATTAGTTTAATACCCCATGTCGTGTCAGTCGTGTCCACTCCAAATGTCGCCGGGATCCGGTGGGATCCTTCTAGTCTCAACTGAAATTATTTATTTATTTATCTCGGTCACATCTCAGTTACCTATTATGGTTATTTGCTATCTGCGCGCGGAATACGAATTTGTGCGAACTTTTTCTTAGACCATTATCTCACATCAGGAGTTGAAAGCATTAGTGAGTCATGGTGGGGCCATTTCAAGTCCTACCCACAGCCATCGTTAATTTTAAATTACGTAGGCCTGCTCATTTCACTTTGTCAATTATATAATAGGAGTTAACTTTAGTCATGGGTCATTCATGGCTAAATGCGTAACTGGACTAGACTTAGTAGTGGTAGATCCTAATGTGAAGGATCGCCTGGGGTGGTACCACCCTCTCATCTATTTCTGTGTTTGCTTTTATTTCTGTGTTTCGGTTTGAAGGGTAAGAGAGCCAGCGTAATTTCCGGCACATGAGGCAATCCATCTTAGTCCTCAAGGTTAGCAAAAACCCTCAAAAACCCTCTAATACAGTGTGGTGAGATGTCTATGGGCGATGGTGACCACTTAACATCAGGCCCGTTTGCGCGTCTGCTTTCCTTATTTGATTTAAAAAAAACTTTAAGGGTAAATGGACGTAATGAGTCAGATCCGAAAGAAGACAGAATCACATATTAATAATCTGACCTAAGCGGCCCTTAAATGGAACAGTATCCAGTTTATCTGTAGTAAATAGAACTAAATTCTGCCTGGCAGAAGAATAGAACTATATTAGATGTGATTTTTGACCGAATAAACTCAATTTCATGCAATATACTTGACACTTCCAAAAATAGAAAAGGTTGAAAGTAACAAATTCGATTTCCCAGGGACCTATGGACTAAATTGTACAAAATATCCCACGAATATACAATAAACAGGGCTCATAAACCGGAAAACTCGTGTATGAGATAAACAACGCCAATTCCATTTAGATCATTGTATTTCACAATAATTGGAACAAAACATGTTGCGGAGAAATTCAAGCCGATAATGAAATTAACAGGCGCGCCATGTTTTGCCTAAATACGCAAACAATAGAGCTATCTTAGCACGGGAGCTGAATCCGGATTTCTGCCTTATAGACCGTCAGTTGCATATTGCGTCTTAAGAATTCGACCTCCGTTCAAGTATTACGTAAACGTCAAAGGGGGGGTGGGGGGTGGGGGGAGGTAACTTGAATGGGAATGAATGGGTTTGAATGGTGATTATGTCAGCATAAAAAGCGAATGCGAAAGCAGTTAATAACAATTAAAGACTTGACAAATTCTGTATAAATTATACCAATGCTCACGTAAGCGTATGAGGGAGGGAAGGGGGGGGGGGGGGGAGCTTTGCTTACTTTCGCTGACAAGAGGAACCGGTGGTTAAAAATAGCTAGAATTCTGCTTACGTAATACTTGAGCCCCTCAATCCTTTCCACGATAATAACTCTATAAATAGATGTCACTATTATTTAGAGATGACATTATTATAATTTTTGAAACGATATAATTTTAAGCAAGCTTCATGCAACTCGTCGAAATGTTCCTAAATGCCACCAGTATCTTAGGATGCTATCAAAACTGACACACACATAATAGGGTATCACTCGCTAAATTAAAAATCGCCAAATGAAACGTTACCTTTTACACAATCTAGCATTACGAGTGATTTTATTTACTTAGTTTTAATTTTCGTAATTATTCACATGCAATATGAGCTTATTCGTACAACTTGCAAGCGTCGCGTCGTTGCATCGCCGGATCGAATCCAATTTGGACTGTTTTTTGTGGACCACTCCTAGCACAGGTTCTTTAACCTAGTTGGAGTGCATAATGAAGAATATTGGTACTATGTTAAGTTATTGTTTTTTCTTTAAAAAACCTTGATCTATACGTTACGAAATTCAAGTTAATTTTTTTGTAGTGCAGATACCTCGGCCGGCTTCATTAAATGATAGCCTTTTGGTTTCCTAAAGTATTTGCCATCTTATTGACATGATACCATTACCTACCTTTTTCTACCAAAATTACTCCACCAAAAGTAATTGTATTAATATATAATAATTAATTTTGTGCAATAAAGTGTATTCATTCATTCAAAGGTCCAAACCTTTAATAAGAAAGACATTCCTGATCCAGCTCCCGTACCAAAGGCGTGAATCGTTAGTGGGACAGCTCGACCGCCATATTGGATCCCCGTAAATGTTGACACAGTCCCTCCACCGCGTCTATTGCTGCTTGTCACCGCAGCAATCAAACGATCATGCAAATTTCTCATCATTTGCACTTTCTCGAGAATTCAGAGTAAGGTTTAAGATTTGAACTGATTTAGGAATATAAAACCAATAATGGGTATACATTTATTAAGGATTAGAGTCACAACGCGATACCGTTTCCTATTTCACATTTTCCGACGTATCGCTATTAATAAATAAATAAAATAAATTGTCTTTATTGTCAGGTTATATACCCATAGTGCCTACAAGTTTTATAAAAACATAAGTAAAATTAGAATAAACAATTTTAAAAAACATAAAAAAAAATTTTAAAAAAAATTAAAAAGAAATGAAATGACAATAACCAGAAAACAGAATATTAAATTAAAAGTAGAAGTAAAAAAGGGAATATTTTAACACAATACAATAAAATAAAATACATTAATATTAAACATAATAAAAGTGAATTTCCTACTTTTTATTCGCAGTCTGGTGCATCTTCAGCCAGTGTCCATAGAAATTGAAATTGAAATCGTTTATTTAGCGCTGTAAACACCAAAATACAGATTACAGAAGTATACAAAGTTTAATTACATGCAGCACAGAACATCTGGTGTGGTACAGTGCCAAAAAGGGTACACCAGCTCAGCATAATGCTGAGGCAAGCCACAGCGCTGATTTTCAGCTGGCCCCTCAGTGACTGCACGGACGAAGAAAGCAACAGTGTGTGCGTGTTGTGATGTATGAATGTGTTTGTTTGTATGAATGAGGATATTAGTGTGTATGTGAGGTACTGAGTGTGTGGGAGGGAATAGAATATCCATAGAATCTATTTCTATGGATATCCAGACCGACAACTTTCAAAAGTCCGTTATGCTTTCTATGCTTTTCACTTTACTGTCGTATTGTGCAGTTGGAACCGTGTCGCAATAGGTTTTTGTTATGATTCCTAGACATTCGTATGGATGTCTTAAATGAGATAAAGTGACAAAGTTGTCCTGAAATCGCCAATAATTACCTATTATTATTGTTCTCTCTGCCTGCAAGGGATATGAAGATATGTATGTAGTATGTATTTAGGCAGTATCTGAGTAAACTATCATATATAATATGTTTAATAAGGACATATTGCTCGAGGCTGAAGCAATATTTAGTTGGGATTTTTCGTATTAACTTTTGTCGACTTATTTTTCATAAGAGTTAAGAACATTTGCGTATTCGGGTATATTTTGAATTTTTGGTACGAGTTAAAATTGTCTTAATAATAGTCAATTTCTTTTAAAATTCTACGCTTGGGTATTTGACTAATTTTTTTTATTCCATCAATCAACTTACATGGATATCCTGCAGAAAGATCTAAAAATAGTTTTTCGATATCTCAACTAAAATCAGAGATATTGATGGTTAAAGTTAGTACTGAAGAGATGCTCTTTGTGGTTACACGTCTATTTATTAAGTATTGTACTTAATGCACCTGCAAATCACCTGATTGAATCAAGTCTACTAAGTAGTGTACTTAATGCACCCAGGTGAATTACCCCAGGTGCATTAAGTATACCGCCCCTATAATTCGGCCTAGTCTCAGTAGTCCGATGGTTTAGTCCGACGATCGGAATGATGAGACTTTTTAGTCTCTATCCCTTTTTAGCAAAACAGTAACAGTTCTTTATATGTAGCCAGAACCTGCTTATATGGCGCTACAGCAGTGACGTCATAATTATCTATTGCCGTTTCTTTCTATCGTCTGATTTTTGATTGCATGTAGCTATTTTATTAGTCAACGAAATTTAATTCTGTTTTTATATTTGACCATCAATTTATGTCTCTTTCTTAATTTTTAAGAAATTCATTTAATATTTGTTACTTGGAAGTACCCTGTTAGATACTTACACGTCATATTACCCTGGATGGCATTACGCATAATCTATGTTGGCTACTGTACCTCTAGAAGCATACCGCGAATTGCAAGAAACGTCGTTAATGTTAAGGCTTTCTTAAGTCTCGTGTGTTCTCTATCTAGATCTAAGGCATAGAAAGGAATAGCATGTATAATGTTGACTTAACTTTAAGGACGTTTCGTGAGTGTACCAAATAAAAATATTCTATTCTAGATACCATTTTAGGTATTCTCAAATATCAACGAGCGTACGCCTGCTTTCCCTAGGTAAGCAAGGAAATTATGAAATAATGGCGACAGTTTTCCACTTGGCCGACTTATCTTTCTGCTCCACCAGGCTAATGCCCTTTAGGTACAATAAACTTACCCTTTTAAGGGTCAAGTCAAGATACTTTGTATTCTATGCGGGCCACACGATACTTACAACTACAGTGGTTGCTACTTGGGGTCCGCAGAAAATAAAAGGATCGGTACTTTACTCGATACCAGTACGCATCGAATGTATCGATTCCGATGAGAGTATCGAATCAAAAGCATAGATACTGCTCATTATCGAGTACTTTTTTCGTTACCTTAGAAACCGTTTATAGTGTCGTAAAATTAATAAACATTATTTTTCCACCTAAACAAAACGAATTCAAACAAAAACCAATTTGTCATTTTTTAAATTACGCTAAGTATTATAATTATAAAAAATAAAAATAATAATATATAAAATAAATAATAATAATCAAATCCTTTAATCTCAACAATAATAATCAAAATCTTTAACCTTATTGTAATTTTTTTTAATGAGTTCGAGTTTCGCGCTGAATGTTACAAAGTATCGTGTAAGTGTGGCAAAGTTTCGATATCTAGTAAAATATCGGAAAAGAAGCATTGAGTACATAACTAAGTATCGAATCGTAAGTATCGATACTACTCAGGTATCGTTACTTCTTGCGGATCCTAGTTGTAACATAAGAAATTAAGTGCCAAGGGACGGATACAGTAATTTTTCGTTTTTTCAGGTCATGAAATAGGGCTATTCTTAGTGATTTCAGGGACTCTGGAGATCTTCTATCTAATATACGAGTATAAATTATCTGCTTAAATTAAGTTTACTGAATTTTCTCCTGGGTCTATATCTCATTAGAAATATGGAGTTTTTTTAGTACCCCGAAGGGACTCTTTCTTCTGTCAAGCTGTCGCTTTTATCGTCCATCCATTCGTCCGTCCACCCATGATGCGTTTTTTACTCGTAAATGATACACATTACACACTTCAAAATTTCACATATTATGTAAGTATTCATTCGTTAGGTAGATAAGTATTAACCCGTAGGTATATTGATTTAAACCAAGCCAAATGAGCCTTCAGCAGGACAAGGATTTTTGACAACGCAGTGTCGTGTTATGGACACGGATCCGTGACAAAAATTCCCTTATCGTCGCCGTAGAGTTAAAAAGGCAATAACTTTCTAAACATTTTAGTACAATTTCGACTTTTGAAAGAAGGGATCGTTGTTTAGGCCTCGACACAGCCTAATGACTGCTGACGGACGACTTTTGGACCAGCAGCTTAGCTCTCTGAGGCACCGCGGTAGAGCCACCCTGGTTCTGTCCGCGGCCAACGCTGCTTAATTTAAATTAAGCACTTACTACATCACCCAAAGGTTGCCTGGAAGAATTAGCTTGAAGCTAGAAGGCCGCCAATTGTAATTGTATTTTGTAACTTTTCTTCTGTTCTGTATTTTTGTCCTGCGTGCAATAAACAATATTTGTATTGTATTGTATTATCTACTTTACTTTTTACTTAACCTACGACGAACACTTTCAGACCCTGCTAGATTGCGAAAGTTACGATTTAACTTTTTAAAGTAGACAAATCTGTAATATATAATTTAACAACACACTTTATTACACATAAAAGGCAAAGAGGCCAGGCCATTATACAAGGCAATTACCTCATTGTGAAGGTACGTGTACTTACAACTATTTTATTGCTATAAACCGGATCCTCCTGTTTTCACAACATGCCATTTCATATTTTACTTCCATATTTTAACATTTAATTAAAGATCTCGATTAGATACTTCATTCTGAATTACACTCAGAACTCCCAAACTATGTGATCATATAATATGGGTCGCAATGAAATTTGGATTATTATCGGAGTTAAAAGATTTTAAAGTAATGGTTCTTGAACCCTGTGACTGCGCCTACCATTAATGAAAGAAAAAAGAGTATCCCCTGCAGGCGTTCGTTCCTTTATGGCGCCCACCTGAGGGTGGGCGCCACCTCTTTCAACCAAAAGGTGGTAAATCCCGATGTGCTGGATCGCCTGGGTTGGTACCACCCTCTTATCTATTTCTGCCGCAAAGCAGAAATCCTTGCGTTTCTGTGAAGGGTAAGAGAGCCAGCGTAATTACCGGCATACGAGGCAGAGGAGTGCCTCGTATGCCTAAGCCCTCAACGTTGACAGCGCGTTCAAAACCCTCTAATAATAATACAGTGAGGTGAGATGTCCGCTTACCATCAGGTGGACCGTTTGCTCGTCTGGTCTCCTAATTAAAAAATAATACCGTATGTAACTAGGAAAAAATAACTCTAATAAGGTATCACAGTTGCGTAGAAAGACGCAACAAAAGAAGTAAGTGCTTGAAAATAATGGCACCAGGAGAGCAGAATAACGCAGGCAATGTCGTGGAACCAAAAGATAAGGGCGCTATAGCGAGGGATAGATAGACACGAGCTCACGATGTGACATCTCCAACAATACCGGCATCACTCGAAAGACGTTAACAAATTGTCAGTTCCAAGCTTATTGTATACGACAGCAAATAGAAATTCCTCTGTTCCTGTCGCATTTTGAAATTTATTAATATAAGTATTACCAACATAAACCAGGACACGTTAAAGTCAAAAAGTTATTATTTTTTAAATTACGAAACTGGCGTGAATTCTTCTGAATTCTGCTTTCGTGGTGATGGTGAATTCTATAGTTAGACACGGGATTCTTACCACCGTTTGGGGTTGTTTTGACCTCCCGATATTTCGGCACAGTGGCATGCGCCACGGTCACGGGTGATCATTGTCGTAGACACTGCTGTTATAATAATGCGTGAAACGTAATATAATAAAGTAAAGTAAAATACACTTTATGGCACAAATAGAAAACAACAAACAACAGATAGAAAAGGAAATAGTGAATTACAATTTAAAATAATATAAAGTTGTTTCAGGACAGTCAATCTGCAATCGATCGAAATCCTTAATTTTCTCGACGCTGCAGTCTCATTCTTTTTTATCAGAGAAGTTTTTACAAACTGAGGTTATTTTGTCGGTCACACTTTGCCATTTTCTCTGACACTTCGTTCGCAAAGATTGAATCATTATTTCAATGATTATTGCGAACTAAGTCAGCGAAAAATTAGCTGTTCTTGACGGTCTGTTTTATGTCGCTCGTTTGACGCTAGTAGACACCGAAAACAAAGATGTTCCCTGTCTTGTAGTGTCAAGTCCTAAGCTCTTTCCCTGAAGATGTAAACCCTTTGTAGCTCCGCGGGCCCATGAAACCTGAGAAACATCATAATAATAAAATGTTTTGTTTTATCTCCATTTTATAGGAGAGGCCCCTCATCCAGCAAGCAAGGGGGCAATAAGATTCTGGAAAGGGTCATGGCACTTTGACCTAAGGTTATAGAATGGCGTGAGAGTTTTCTTTGTTTATTTCATTTTATTTTTTATTTATATCCCCGAAAGCCTTTGACCTCTCGCCATGAAACCCCTGAATTCCCAAGGGTTGTATCCAGTCCCCATCTCTCAGAGCCACGTAAACAGTACGAACTTTTCTTAAGCCAGACCTCGCCCGAAAAGCCCTCTCCCAATATCGATCAGCCCCACTTTTAAAATTAATATCTTGTCTCGGTCCTGACTGTAAATAACGTGGCACTTACCAACTAATACCAAATAATTCTCGTCTTACAAAAAAAGCTTCCAATTTCAATTCCAATGAGTTCCAATTAAGGTTTTGCTCACACTTTTGTAGAACAATCTAGATCTTAAGACCTGGGAGACACGTTCAGAACAACTGCGGGTACTGCATTGCTTCATTTGTCAAAGTCAGAGTTAAGCCAGTGGTACGGTGGATTATGGCCTTCGTATAAAACAGAGACGGATCTAGTAAAAAATGGGGGCCATCGGTCACTGAAATCGCGTAAAATATAATACTTACTAAAAATGCTCAAGGACTCGTCCCCTACCCAAGGATCTTATGGGTTTTAGCTGGGAGGGGCGCGGGCGGTATGAATTAACGTCGTCTAAAGTTACGGGAAAATCAAGCTTTTACGTACAATATTTTTTTCTTTTTAATATTTTTCCACTGCTACGCGTAGATTCACGGACTCCACCCGATTTCTGTGTAAGGATGAATTCAAATTTTGTTCGATACATCACGAAATTACAAAGTCGTAAAATGTTAAGACGTCCAACTCGGAGAATGTCAGGATCGCAAGATGTCCAAGTCGGAAAATGTCAAGATCGCAAAACGTGACTTGACTCACGATGTGTGCAATGTGTCCAATGTCACGGGCGACACGGGGACGACACAGGGACGACAAGTTCTTTTCGGGGACGAAATTGTGTCAATACGAGTATGTGCTATGCAATGTGTTCAATGTGCAATTGATCGTCATTTTGCGACTCTTGGCGTATCGATTTTAAATGAACTATCTACTATGAAATATCGACATTTAAATGGAGCTAAAAATTAAACACAAGTGTAAATTATTACTATCTACGTAAATGTTTCAAGTTCTATTGAAAAAAGGCTTGAATCCATGAAAAAAGACCCACTCGTATGTGCCATCCAACCGTTTGATTCTAATTCAATTGCAGATATACTCCAGATATACTCCGGCAGGCCAGCTCTACTGCGACCAGATTTAAATTGAATTCGTATCGAAATTGAAATACATAGAACCAATACATAGGTATACTTGTCTTAGTGAAATGAACACTTTCACGTTACTATCAATTTCTCTGGTTGTACGTATATGAAAATAAAAATGATAAGCCTGATAAATTATAAGTCATATCCAGGATTTTAAGGTAAGCACTAAGCAAGGAAAGATAAAAGAAAAAATATTCTTGATTGCACTAATTACGAACTGAAATTACACTGATGAAATTCTAATGAATTATATTTGGCAGCCTTTTCTCTTATGGCGATCTATTCCAGGCAACTATCAGGCAGGGGATATGATTACTGTATGTCTATACTATACCTGTTTTTACAGATTATACTAAGACTTTATAGACACTTAAGGTCTTCTGTCCTCGGCTACGGCTACGCGGGTCAAGCTACGGCGGCGTAATGGCCATTATGATCTCCCCCCCCCCCCCCCGCCCCAGTGCTAAAAAAAAGTCCCACAAAGTATAGAACAAAAGTTTTACAGTCTTAGTAATACTTTAGAAATTTGGCTACAGGATTTTGAGGTTCCTTCAGTCCTAATTCACTATTTGTGTTAGTTTCCAATTATAACTATAGAGAGCATCAATGTCGTTATGTCTGTTCGTCTGTTGTATTGACTCATCTCCGTTCATGTCACACACAATTATTGTCTGAAACTCGATCAGTATCAAAAAAATATGGGACCCATAAGGGTTACGATTAAATCCTATAGTTTTGATACTGATCGAGTTTCAGACAATAATTGTGTGTGACATGAACGGAGATAAGTCAATACGACAGACGAACAGACAGAACGACATTGTTGCTCTCTATAGTTATAATTGGAAAGGGTCAAGTTGAAAACCAGCGTCGGTATAGGTGTAGGTAGGTAGGTATCCATCTAAGTAATCTAACGACATTTAGCTAAACTTCGCCCTTTTTAATAGATCATATGTTTCCTACTTTAATTAAACCATATCATTTAAAAAAAGTAATCACATAATGTAGTATTTCAAGCCAAAAATGGTCTATTAATAAAGGATTTTCTATTCTTGAACTGAGACGAAATTTTAGACAATCATACTTTTATAAATACTTGAATAGAAAAACAGATAAAATATCTAAATATCTCTCGAAAGTTTGAGAAATTGCATCAACTTAAGTTAGTTAAAAACTTAAAATGTTACAAAATCAAAATCAAAATGTTTTTTATTGTAAGTAAGTACCTTATTGTACATTTTTATAACGTCATTCTTTTTTAGTCTACCACCGCTTCGTAAGGTGCTATAGCTGAAAGGAAACATCTTTTGAAATAAATATATCTTACAATAATTATGATTGTACCTAATGTGCAGAGCTGGAGCTGAATTTAGGACTAAGCCTCTTTATCATTTAAGTAGTCATTTATTTTATAATAACCCTTTTTACATAAGGTCCGTCTTATATGGCTCTTAAATTTTTTCTGTCATATTTATTACAGTATCAGGTATCTTTTTACAGAGGTACTTATCCCGATTTTATTTTTGTGTTTGTCGCTGCTCTACTAAAATGAATAAATCTTTATTTAGGACTAAACAATAGTACCTAGATCTAGGTTGAAGCCCATGTGTAGGCTTCAGGCACAAGTGTAGGCGACGACCTCTACGGTAAGCTGCTAAATCCTTCCTCCTATATCCTGCAAGCCGTAATAGCGTCCATTCCTTAGGAATTTTCATGCTTATCGGTATTTATTGATATATTGGATTCCAGACAATAAGAACGCCCACGGCTACCGACCGATTGGCATATACGTATCTGTTTTACTACTCGTACTGGTCAACAATAAGTATTTTCATACATATATTCATGCAATATTATGTCACCGTCTGTAAAAGTATTACATTACTCACACAATTCTACTTCGCCAAATCACATTACTTACGGTACATTTAGGTACAAACCACAACACACACTCCCCACCACAGCGCCCACGACACAGGATTACCTAGTGTGGGTGATAATCGTAGGCTCGGTATTAGAAAATATGAGTTATTTTTAATTTAATTTTTTGTAGTATTCATTGTACCTTTCCGTTGTAGTGTTGTCGTTAAATAAATTTATTTATTATTATTTATGTGAGATGTTATAGACTTAGTTATTTAACTTAGTTATTTATGCCGCTCACACACATTTCCATATACTCACACACCAATACTTATTTCTCCGTATAAGTATTATTATAAAATAGGAAATCTGTAATGGGCATTATGTTTTATTAATGGATATTTTTGTTTTTAAATTAAAGTGCTGTGGATTTTGTAATAAATGAAAAATAATAAAAATCAATTTTAGACCACTTAGGATAATTTACTAGGTATATGTACCTAATAAATTAGCTGTATGCAGCAAAGTCTCTGTTAGCTGACCTCAGTGAATGGTATAGATACTCTCTCAGACCCATAAACCCAATTGTTATCATCACAAGGAAGCTAAAGCCAGCTACATATTGTCATCCATTTTAATATAAAACTATAACGGAGATTTGACCACATAATCGTGTTGTGTCCCGCAACCAGCGCTCCATCTAGCATGTTAGGCGAGACCTGAAAACCAGCGTGTCGCTGAGGCCTCGACCATTTCATTCTACACATAGGTCAATGCATGTTATATATATATTTTGTTTATAGGTTAAGAATTAGAATAAAATAACAATATTGTACCTTTTTACTCATGTGTGAATGAATAAATACTCTTTTATTTTTATTTTTTTATTCACTTTAGTTACCAGATTTATCTCATGAACGGTATTCTCTGGGAAGTCGAAAATTGGCTAGAGAATATTGGTCATATTCTCTATTTAAACAGTAAATCTACATCTATGGTTGCTTGCTTATCGTATGGTTAGTGGCCAACCTATTTGTCAGAGTTGTTCAGGCCGCCCGTAGGCAGCTGACATGGCTTAACGACTGCTGTCGAACGACAACAACCGGGACCGACTGCTTAACGTGCTCTCCGAGGCACTGAGAAGCTCAGATGAAATATGCCCGACTGCGCCAACGTCGCTTAACCTGCACGATCACTTTCGGACCGTGCTCGCAACTAGACTATGAGCTCCTCTGCATCAATGGTAATAAACTACATAATTACATCTATGGTAATATGTAGTTAGTTTGTAAGTTAACAAGCAAAAGATTTTTACACAAATCTTCCAATATTTATATTCATATACTGCAGAAATGATCATACATTATCAAAAAGATAGATAACAGTTAGAAATAAATATTAAAATATTAGCATGTCATGATCATTATAATTATTATATTACATATAATATTACTCGGATTTTATAATTACAGCGAGGCCCAGCCCGCACTTGGCCGGTTTCTTATACAATGCAATACAATAATTAACTCTTATAGATATACCTCTATCCTACTTATAACTAATATCTTTAGTTCTATGGACTTAAATACAGATTAACTCATACATACTATGGCTCCAAACCAGAACTTTTCTACCTCGTGTAATTACTCAGCTCTGCGATAGATAAACACTTACATAAATATCTTGTACAGTAGTACCATATCTTATGTTACACACACTGTTGCTTTCTTCGTCTGTGCAGTCACTGAGGGGCCAGCTGAAAATCAGCGCTGTGGCTTGCCTCAGCATTATGCTGAGCTGGTGTACCCTTTTTGCCACTGTACCACACCAGATGTTTTGTGCTGCATGTATTAATCTTTGTATACTTCTGTATTGTGTTCTATTCGTTTTCAATTTCAATTTATTTTAGTCTGTGCTCAGATGTTCTCCCAAAATAATAATCACCGAAAACATTATTTGGTTCAGCCCACACAAGAAATGTATTCGAATTGAAATTACTGAATCGAAGCCTTCATTATTTCAAGTCTTTGTACACCACATACGATACAAAGAATGTTTTTCTTTATTTTACTCACGAAAAAGAAGTTTCCAGAACCAAGGATAGTCGAATTTACGGAACAAAAACGTAGATGCGTAGTTGTTTTATTATTTGGAGTAATGGTGACGTAAAAATTCGTAGCGATGATGGCGTCTTTATTAAGACATGCCTACAACATTAAAATACTTATTGTGGCAGTGAAATGAATATTAAAATACTAATGGCAATGTACTTGCGAACGAATTTTGCGGAATAATCCGATAAAATTATTTTTCCATATTTTGAACGTACTTCAAAATACACCCCCCCCCCCCCCCCCCCTTCCTCCGGTGTAAGGGGAGGCCTGTGGCCCAACAGTGGGGACATTAAGCAATAACCCTACTATAGATATCTTCAACAGTAGTCCTGATTCTGTAAAATCCTTTCTCATTAACAAATTTTCCTCTGCCTATCTGTAAATGTACATGGTTGCTAGATTAAGAGTTTTATTATTATCTTTTTATTAACTGTGGAAGCTTATAAATGGCTATTGTTTTTATATATGTATATGTAATTTGTAAATAAGGCTGTAAGCTACCCAAATAAAATAAAATAAAAATAAAATAAAATTAATAGGCTGATGATGATGAACGTACAGATAAATGATGGAATACTGATACTGATACATGGGATAACCAAACTTCTTTAGTCACATGACTGTAGGTATATTTCGTATATTCCTAATTAATTTTAAAATAAGTTTTTTGTCACATAATAATACATAAACTCTCACGTCCAAAATCCTCGAAGGGGTAGACAGAGGAACCACCTTCAAGAATAGGTAGTTCCCACTTTTTGCTGTAAGATTTGTCACATAATACATAAACTCTCACGTCCAAAATCCTCGACGGGGTAGACAGAGGAACCACCTTCAATCTCAGGCGGTTCACACTTTTCGCTGTAAGATTTCGTGGACAAAGATAGGTGGTGAGCCTATCGCCATAAACGTTACTTATCAACTTTTTCCTGGTTACTTATGAATATAAAGGTTTTTCTCAATAGACACCTCTACTCAGTTACTAACTCTTAAAAAGTTATACTTACAAATAAGTAACATTTAACGTAGTACGTTATTATGCACAGAAACCGCAGCCATCATTGCTAGAAATTAATTACTGCATTTTTTATTCACGTATAAAACGGCTCGTGGAGTTTTATGTTCCTATTCGACGCAGTCAGAGCTTTTAAATCGATTCAGTAGTATCGAGTCGGTAAACAAATAAGTACAGAAGAGAATGTATGTAAAGCTTACGTACGCACGCCGCGCCGCCCGCCGCCGCGCCTCCGCGCTTGGTGCTTCAGTCGCTTGCACAGCTATCCTATTATCACTCACCAGCCCCCCGATTCATTAAAATTGTTGTTGTTTATTGTTTTTGACCGGGTTCGAAACCATGCAATGCCATGTACCAATGAGTTTTTCCGATTTTTTCGGAGACTTACGTACATTTTCCGACTGCTCTAACGGTGAAGGAAAACATCGTTAGGAAACCTCGTTTGAGGAAATTAAAAGTTTTCGAAGGCATGTGAAATCCACAAATCAACACTGGGCCCGCTCGGGTGGATCATGGCCTGTACCCCCTTGATCAAGGGGAGGCCTGTGCCCCAACGTAGGGACATTAATAGGCTGACGATGATGATGATTGTTTTTGACTCGGATGTTATTTAGTTTCATCAGTGCCGCAATAGAGAGTGAACTGGGTCTGTGAAATCCCAATCTATCTAGAAACCAGGTTCAACCTGTGGTTCAAAGTTCAAGTCGTGCGATACTTACCTACCATGAGCACATACCATGGGTCAGTACTTAGATTTTCGCCGTTGTTAGTTTGATAACTTTGTATAAGGACTGGCTGAAAATCAGCGCTGTGTGTTTACACACAAGTGTATTCACTCAAGCATTAGCTGAGCCAGGTGCCTATTGCCAGTTGTATTAGAGACCGATATTTACTTATACATTGTAACTACACTATTGTTAAGTGATTATAATTTGAATATTTTTGGGTTAATAAATATTTTTGTATTTTGTATATTTTTTTTGTATTATGAAGTGAACTAAAAATGTTTTTTTTTTGTGGCAATAAAGTTTCTTTTTTTAAAAATAATTTGACTTTGCCGAGTCAGCCATTGTCGCTTCTTTTGTGTATTTGTATCGCGAGACGAACGATTGTGGAAGTGCCTTTTCTCTACTGAACATACATATTTATTTTGTGACCGAGTGGATTAACGCACGAAGAGCAATCCCATCAACGTGATACTGATTCTGAGGCTGTTTCAAGTCGATACTGATTCAATAGTAACTTTTCAACTAAGATTGCAAATTATAAGATCATCCGTAATGATAGGGTCCACTCCCCCAAAGACGGGACCCTGATTTACTACAGAAAGTCTCTTCACTGCATCGCACTTGACACCCCTCCCCTCGTTAACATCGAGACTTCAGTCTACCGACTTGCCATGACAGGCCATCAGCCTATTACCATCGCTTCAGTATACCTCCCCTGCGGTAAAGAATTACTCAGGAGGGATATACAAGCACTACTCGACTTAGGCGACTCAGTCATAGTGGCTGGTGACCTTAACTGCAAACATGAACGATGGAACTCCATCATTTCAAACCCTAACGGCAACAGACTAGACGCATTAGCTGACACACTCAACTTTGACGTACTAGCTCCCATGTCCCCGACCCACTTTCCCTACACCGTTAACTATGCTGCAGGCTCTTAGACAAAAGGGAGAAGGGTTTTTGGTGGTTCCAGTTCCTCCCCCTACCCCTGAAACCCTCAATCCTCATTCTAGTTTGCCCTTCCCCCTCTCCCCCCACGGGTCGCCTGCTCATTGAAAAAGAAACTTTTACTAATTCGGAAGAAACTTCTCCATTGCAAACAATCTGTATGAGGGATCAAAAAATTTTGTTAACTTAGTAAAAGTGTTTTGGATATAAGTCAAATCAAATCAAATCACACTTTTTTGAAATAAATATATATTTTACAATGATTATGAATACAATCATATACACATACAATGTGCAGAGCTGGAGCTGGAGTTGAATTTTGGACCAAGCGTCTTTTAAAACAGACTATAGAGTCACCATATTTTCATAACAGATACACCAAAATCTCAAAATGGTGACTATGGTGACTCTACAATGATCTCAATAAGGTGACAACACGGTGATCATTTATTTTTGAGTTAACAAATAAATAAACCAAAATCATGTACTCTATAATATCTGAATTTGTATCCGAACAACTTTGGCCAAGTTGAATTAATTTTTGTAACTGCCCATAAAATCATATAAATTAAATCAAATCGTACATTACTTGCAGAGCTTTCTATTTTGCGAATTGCCAAAAGATTCTTAGCAAAAAGTGTGGTTGGTACCCACCAAATATAAAACGTGTTTTTCGTCAAAATACATGTGTATATCCTACATATTAAACGGTTCTTATGTGCACGTTATTTAATTAAACTTTCCATTCCTTAATTGCAAGTCTGAATCTACCACAGTAAATTAGAGGGAACTACTGCTGTGCACTCCATCTGGAAAATTACCTCAGAAAATGGGTTACATAAAAGTACTACGTTATTAAAATTTCATTAGACATAACCTGCACTCATATTTAAGTGCTTTAGGAGATAATTTTATGGTCATTTTATAGGTGCCCATGACATAAACGAAATTGAAGATTAGATCACTTATTTATGAAGCAATATCAACTGCCATATTTTTTCCATTGTTAATTTTTTCATCGACCTCGAAAAGAGAGTGGTATATGTTGAAAAATCTATGTACTTTCTAGAGCCATTGGAACCTACAAACGGCATGATTTTGATGAACGGTTAAAACGGTTAAAGCTTTACGTTTGCAATGGCCTTTTTACAATAAAGTATTTGACAAGTAAGTTGTGTTAATGAAACGTTTTAAGTTCAGAAAGGGGAAAATGTAGACTAGATAGTTAAATGTAGACTAGATAGTTAAATGTAGACTAGATAGTTAATGTAGACTAGATAGTTAATGTAGACTAGATAGTTAATGTAGACTAGATAGTTAATGTAGACTATATAGTTAATGTAGACTAGATGGTTAATGTAGACTAGATAGTTAATGTAGACTAGATAGTTAATGTAGACTAGATAGTTAATGTAGACTAGATAGTTAAATTTTAACTGTAAACCTCGTCAAAAATGTAATGACAATCATTGATAACATAATTTCGGTAGATACGGTATATGCTTTTCTGATACTCATCATCATCATCATCAGCCTATTAATGTCCCCACTGTTGGGGCACAGGCCACCGAGCGGCCCAGTGCTGATTGGTGGATTTCACACGCCTTCGAAAACTTTTAAATTTCCTCAGACCTGCAGGTTTCCTCACGATGTTTTCCTTCACCGTTAGAGCAGTCTGTAGATGTACGTAAGTCTTCGAAAAATTCGGAAAAACTAATTGGTACATGACATTGCATGGTTTCGAACCCGGACTTCCCGCATGGGAGTCCGGCGTCCTAGCCACTAGGCCACCGACGCTCTGATACTCACCGATAAATTATTATTAGGTATATTTTATCTACTTCATGATTATCGCGGAAATTGCTCTGACGTTTCGGTCTATTCCGGAATCCTTCCTCAAGGAGCATGAAACGTGTCGCTCGCAGTGGGTCATGCTTTATAATCATAATTACTTAAAGATATCCCATTTGAGTTTTCGTTCTAAAAAGAACGGAGCCTTTTGACGACTAGAGTTTAGTAATATGAAGTATTTTTAATGCTGTGCTGCATGTATTATATCTTTGTATACTTCTGCTAGATGGAGCGACGATCTGCGCAAGGTGACTGGCAGCGACTGGATGAGAAGAGCCGAAGATCAGGCTCAATGGCGCGCCCTGGGAGAGGCCTATGTCCAGCAGTGGACTAGAGTGGGCTGCTGATGATACTTCTGTATTGTGTACTTGTTTAAATAAACGTTTTTCAATTCATTTTTTTTTCAATACATTGTAGCAACATAATAAAAGTATTAATCTATCAATATTTAAAAATGCTTTAAATAACTAGCCTTTAATAACATCCTTACCATGTAACGATGTCGACTTCATCGTCCATATCAACCTCCTTGCCATCAATTTCAACCTCATTGTTAGCGTTTATCTCACCTCATTTCGTGTTGGCATTTTCATTTCTTCATCTAAATTTTCAAAATTCAAATCATATTCCCTTTCCATTTCTAAATTCCATTATTCCATTAATTTCATTGTTTTTATTTTCTCTCTGTAGTTTTATCCAGAACGGACGTTTGTCAGTTTTATAAAATTGTCTCCTACTACTACCTATTTTCTACTATTGTTTTGTTCTGTTCCTGATAAATAGAATATCTACTATTACCAAGTTTCTTCTATTACTTCATCTGCACACTGTCTTAGAACCCTGCTAGCCGGCACCTAGAGGGCAGATTGTAGCAACCTAATACGAGTAAAATAAGATATCTTCATAAACAAATCACTAAAACAGACATAGTTATCATTCATTTCACGATAATAGCCTTTTATGTAGTACTTCAGTACTTAAACCAAATCAAGATAAGGTAACTTACCAAATAAAACTGTCTGAATGGTGTCTATTGTGTGTTTTGATATTATCATCCCATCCAGTAAAACCATGTAAAATGTGAGGCTTTAGTATAGTCATTAGGCGAGTTCGTTTACATTACAAGTTGAATATCACGAATAAAGTATCGAAAATGTCACGAGAAAAAGCATCCTCGGATCGAATCCACGTCTATATCACATTAATAGAAAAAGCATCCTCGGATCGAATCCACGTCTATATCACATTAATAGAAAAAGCATCCTCGGATCGAATCCACGTCTATATCACATTAATAGAAAAAGCATCCTTGGATCGAATCCACGTCTATATCACATTAATAGAAAAAGCATCCTTGGATCGAATCCACGTCTATATCACATTAATAGAAAAAGCATCCTCGGATCGAATCCACGTCTATATCACATTAATAGAAAAAGCATCCTCGGTTCGAATCCACGTCTATATCACATTAATAGAAAAAGCATCCTCGGATCGAATCCACGTCTATATCACATTAATAAAAAAAGGATCCTCGGATCGAATCCACGTCTATATCACATTAATAGAAAAAGCATCCTCGGATCGAATCCACGTCTATATCACATTAATAGAAAAAGCATCCTCGGATCGAATCCACGTCTATATCACATTAAAAGAAAAAGCATCCTTGGATCGAATCCACGTCTATATCACATTAAAAGAAAAAGCATCCTTAGATCGAATCCACGTCTATATCACATTAATAGAAAAAGCATCCTCGGATCGAATCCACGTCTATATCACATTAATAGAAAAAGCATCCTCGGATCGAATCCACGTCTATATCACATTAATAGAAACAGCATCCTCGGATCGAATCCACGTCTATATCACATTAATAAAAAAAACATCCTCGGATCGAATCCACGTCTATATCACATTAATAGAAAAAGCATCCTCGGATCGAATCCACGTCTATATCACATTAATAGAAAAAGCATCCTCGGATCGAATCCACGTCTATATCACATTAATAGAAAAAGCATCCTCGGATCGAATCCACGTCTATATCACATTAATAGAAAAAGCATCCCCGGATCGAATCCACGTCTATCACATTAATATTTTGTATGACTTTAAAATAGGCTGAGAATCAGCGTCGGTGGCACAGTGGCTAGGACGCCGGACTCCCATGCGGTTGGTCCGGGTTCGAAACCGTACAGTGCCATGTACTAATGAGTTTTTCGTAGTTTTCGAACTTCACCTTACGTACATTTACCGACTGCTCTAACGGTGAAGGAAAACATCGTGAGGAAACCTGTACACTGAGATGACCAGTGTGTGAAATGGAGTGTGCACAAAAGATCCTCAAGGGTCGAAGTGCCGCTGGGTTCCTTATCATAAGATAAGATAAGATAAATAGGTTGAATACTGTAACATGTGCATTACTATAACACCTGTAAGATTGTGTATTCTGGCAAATAAATGATTGATTAAAATTGAAAACGTTTATTTAGCACTGTTAACACCAGAATATAGAACACAATACAGAAGTATACAAAGTTTAATACATGCAGTTTAGCAGAGAACATTTGGTGTGGTACAGTGCCAAAAAGGGTACACAAGCTCAGCATAATGCTGAGTCAAGTCACAGCGCTGATTTTCAGCTGGCCCCTCAGTGACTGCACGGACGAAGAAAGCAACAGTGTGTGCATGTTGTGTTGTATGAATGTGTTTGTTTTTATGAATGAGGATATTAGTGTGTATGTGAGGTACTGAGTGTGTGGGAGGGTGATGGCATGGTGCGGGTAATTTACATGGTATTGGACTGAACACACACACATGACACACACTGACATGGTATTGTGTTGGACCACACCTATAGCACAGGAATTTTATCCTAAGAAGGTGGAGTGGTTAATAAGGAATATAAATACGTCAGCGATAATTTGGACAGTAAAGTTAGTTTCACCAGCGATTATGAAATGTGTGACGAGCACTAAATCTAAAGATAAGGATAACACAACCTCATAGGTACATTTATTTTTCGGGTGGTAATTAGTGAAACTTCTATTAAATAGCATTTTGTCTATTGTAAAACTAAATTGTTCTCTAAATGAGTTTATTGACCAACTATGAGCATCTAAAAAAATACTATTTTAGCGACTAAATATTGTCAAAACAAGAAAGATTTAATATACTTAACCTCAGCATCGTAATTTCCATTATAGCCTCTGAATTTTCGACCCGGATCATTGACGTCAAAGGTTAGTGACCTTCCCCCCCCCTCACCTTTTACGCCTAGGCAAGCATATAAAAACAGATTTTCTAGGTTGTTATAAAAAATAACCTAACTTATTTTCAGTCAGAGCTTTCACACTGTTCCAGTGGCTTGCCGTCGAACTGTATTATATGAGTGATAGTGATAAACAGGGCTTTGCAATGAATTTGCTTAATTACTTCGGATATTTTGGGAAACTTGCGTGTCGTGACGTCATCATCGTCGCGAGTCTGATGACATCATCTCACGCGATACGATTGTTATGCACATAATAAAATAAAACATGGGGGGTTTAATACGCGCTCCTAAAAATAATTTCGTGATGTGTTTCGAGTTCCGCCGGGATTGTTGCGATTATTACAGAGTTCATTGGCAATTACAATAGAAATATAAATTGAAAAACGTTTAGCAATGTAACACCGTTTTTTTTTTAATTCTGACTATAAATTCATTTATTGTGTATACTAAATCGTTACAAAATATAAATTTCTTAAATACTAGTAGGTATATCTACTAAGTCATCTATATCAATATACAATGCCATCAAAATCGACAGCTCAGTCAAATAACACCAGAATTGAATATTACAATAAAAATTGAAATTAAAAAAAAAAATATTTTAGCACCGTAACACCAGAATTCAAAAGTTCATTGGCAATTACAATAGAAATGGAATATTGAAAAACATTTATTTGGCACAATACAATGGGTACTGTACTCACGTTAAATTATGTGTATAACAGTTATGAAATTCGAAAGTCTTTCGACTAATTTCAGCCTATTTCGTAGGCCTTGGTCACGTCTTCGTGTGGAGAGTGCGAAACGCCTGCCGAAGGTCGACAGGCGTTTCGCACTCTCCACACTTTGGTGGTAATCCCTGCCATTAACTTTGAGAAGTTGAATAGAATTTCTTTACCTTATTAAACATGCGATGCGAAAAGGTCGTGAGCGAGTTTGGAACCCGCGACCAGCCTTTCAAATTTTTCTCATTTTTCAGTAGGTTGCGAAGCATATTGCACCGCGCACCGCCGCGGTGAGCGGTGAAGCAGTCGAACTAGTGGTAATACAATCCACTACAATCCGATACAGCTAGTAGTACTAGATTACATACAATCCAGTACCTCTTTTCGTACGCGCACCGGTGCAATGTGAGATTCACCCTAAAAAGGATAATCACTCAATTTTGAATAAAGGATTATTCACCCCAGAGTTAAGTAAGTACTTACTTAAAATTAATATTTAATGACTCATTCTTTTCTACAGACATTTTCCGAGGTTTATTTTCATTTGACCTTCTTCTTAGGGTTCTCGTTAAATTAGTTAATTTTAGATTTCATGACGAACTTTGAATAATTGCCATTGTGAAACCAAGGGATAATTCGACACAGAAAGAAGTTTCTGAGATTAGATTAGCTTTAATTAACAATAGAGTATTTGCCTAATTTTCTTTGCATCAATCCTGAAGAAGGATCTAAAATTAGTTTTTCGATATCTCAACTAACATCAGAGATATTAATGATTAAAGTTAGTACTGAAGAGATGCTCTGTCCCTTTTTTGCAAAACAGTCATTATTATGTAGCCAGGACCTGCTTGTATGGCGTTAGGGAACAGTGACGTCACAATTCTCTATTGCGTTTCTCCGTCAGATTTTTATTGCCTGTAGCTATTTTATTTTTTAACAAATTTTAATTCTGGTTTCACATTTGACCATCAATTTATGTCTATTTCTTAATTTTTATTATTTGATAAGGTTATCAGGGCATCGGAGTATCTAAAGTCGATTTATGCTCAGGCCCAGCCATCCAGCCTAAAGGTATGCCTTGTGAGTAAGGTCTTGACAAGATCTGGGGCTAAGTACCTAACATTATTCGGATCACTGGGACATTATACACAAAATAAATAAATGTAGAAGGAAAACTCGAACAGTCGTCAGAGAGCGAGCGACGACATATCGATGTACTCGAGATGTGGCGCTAGAGAAGAAGAACCAAGAGTATTCGAGTTAGAAGAACAGACGGGACACTCAGTACCTATACTGGCGTTCGTTACGTGAGGCCACACACATCAATCTCATTCACACGTAGATTACACGGGCGGTCGGGATCTTGACGTCTTGTAAGCACTTAGAAAAACATTCAGGTAGGTATCGGGTAAAATCGGCCTGTCTCTCTGTCTTACTACAGTCGTAGTACATTCCGGGTGGTCGCGTATCGTTAACAATAACCGAAGCACACCGAAGTTTTCAAGACCCGAATGTTTATCATCATAACATTTTGGGACAAGGGGTGAAATGAAAAGCAGCGCTGCATATTTGGTAACCGAGTATGTCAGAATTTGCTGACTTTCCCCCCTTTTGCCAAATATACATAGAGTATCTGCAACAATATTGTCTTTTCCACTCATATGCTGAAAATTTGTAGAAAATTGTGAAATATACTGAAGTTTTCTTTGTTGCCTTGGAGATGCTTTATCGTTATTTTGCTGTAATGAAAATGTTAGTGCTTTGTGATGTGTTTGTTCTCTATTTGTTGTTATCTGTTGTTTTCCATTTGTGCAATAAAGTGTATTTTACTTTACTTTTACTTTTATCTAAAAACTCACGCACTGTACATTTGCTTCGTGCGATAATGTGGTTAAGTTTTTCTTCTGTACTTATTTATTTTGTGCTCACGCTCTGCTAATTTCACATTTGGCCGGATAACATTATACAAGCGAGTGGAGAGGCCGATAAGTCCTAATGGCTGGAGTGTCCGGCCCACATACCTATTAAAAAGGTTTAAAACCGTTTAATCTTCAATTAGATACGTTACATTTAACCCTTTTATGTTTAGTTTCTATTTTAAATTATGAATTTGATGAGTTTCTATTTTAATTAAAGTTTGGTAATACGTTTCATTTGGGAATATAACACGTGACTGTGATGTGCTCTGAGTTGTCTACGTATCAATCAACGTTAGCTAAAGGGGTCAGCTAATTCAGGACATAGACTGTACCTACTCATATACTTAAATGGCGCGCTTGTTATTTTTTGTAAGAGAGCCAGATTATTTATTGATACACCAGACATTCATCATCTGCCTATTAATGTTCCCACTGTTGGGGCCCAGGCCTCCCCTTGACCAAGGAGGTACGGGCCATGATCCACCGGACCCAGTGCTGATTGATGGATTTCACACACCTTCGGTAACTTTTCATTTCCTCAGATATGCAGGTTCCTCATGTTTTCCTTCACCATTAGAGCAGTCGGTAAATGTACGTATGTCTTCGAAAAAATCGGAAAAACTCATTGGTACATTGTATTGCATGGTTTCGAACCCGGACCTCCCGCATGAGAGTCCGGCGTCCTAGCCACTAGGCCACCGACGCTCTTGACACGAGACATTGCCTCGTGGTTATGGATCTAAGTCCTCGAGGTAGCAGCATATCTAAAACCTTCTATCTACGAGTAGCAAAATAGTGAGGTGAGATCAAGTCTAATGTAACATGCGTCGGTGGCACAGTGGCTAGGACACCGGACTCCCTTGCCGAAGGTCCGGGTTCGAAACCGTGCAGTGCCATGTACCAATGAGTTTTTCGAAGACTTACGTACATTTACCGACTGCTCTAACGGTGAAGGAAAACATCGTGGGGAAACCTGCACACTGAGATGAGCAGTGAGTAAAATGGGGTAGGCACAAAAGATCCTCAAGGGTCGAAGTGCCGCTGGGGTTATTCCCGGCCCCCTATCATCATATAAGTCTAATATATGACGTTAACCACTATACCATCAGAAGGCCTATTAATGCAGAGGATTTCGCAAGAAGGGGGTTTGAACTATTCAAGTGGGGTTTCAAAACAGTTTGTTTTGTTTATAAATAGGCATAGTCCACCTGATTGTGAAGCAGCAATCCTCGTCTAAATAGTGGAAATCCTTATACAAAACAGCAATAATGTTGCCTTTTTGGACTTGTAATTACAAGGATTGTTACTTCGTGAATTAGGGTTCCGGTGGTAACTTTGACATCGTCGCCTAGAGACACCGACAACACAAAAAGTTACTCAGAATATGAAACAAAATATGCAAAAGTGTAAAAGTGGCCTAAACACGGCGGGAAGTCAGAATTTCAATGGGAAAAGCTGTTACACCCCCAAAACTACACCCCCTCTTGGTGATTAGGCGTAATTGGAAAATACGAGTGTCGCATTTGGCACTATTTGTCAGTGCCGACTTTCCAATGGACGGCGTAATGCTCTCCTTGACAGGGGTGATACATATAGTATTTATATTTATATTTCGAATATTTATGTTGCGTTAGCAAAACCATTTATATTTACTAGCGTAAGGACGTGCATGTCAATACTTGAGATCTGTGGAAAACTCTCACATTGGACTTAAGTCGCGATCCGAATAAAAATACTCCTACCCCAGAGGTAGGTACTTACTTACTTATCGTATATTTGTCAGAGTTGTTCAGGCCGCCCGTAGGCATCCTACATGGCTTAACGACTGCTTCGAATGACAACAACCGGGACCGACTGCTTAACGTGCTCTCCGAGGCACGGAGGAGCTCAGATGAAATATGCCACTAGCGGTCACCCATCCAGGTACCGACCACGCCAACGTCGTCGTCATCGGAAGGACCCAATTCTACGAGTGTTATTTTGCAAAACGAGCCAAAGGCGAGTGAGAGTGAGATAAACGGCAAGCTAGAGTCGTTTCCATTTATCGGGAAAAGTTCAAGTCGTAATATGTCGTTTTCATATTACGTCCAAGTCTTGAAATGACCAATTCATGTTAGATCTGATAAAGAGTCTCTACAGTACCGCTGTAGTTACCGTTGGTCATACCTATTCTTATTAAATACATATTTTTCTTGTAACATTTTCAATAAAGGTTGGCGAACATTAAGGTCACTTGAATCCTCGAAACATAGCAACCCTGAATAGTCATCGGGTGCTCTTTCCGTACCACTGGCGTAGATTTTTAAGTAAAGTATACACTTTATAGCACAAATAGAAAACAACAAACAAAATAGAGAAAAGGAAATAGTGAAGTACAGTTTAGGCCGCCTTATCGCTAAGAGCGATCTCTTCCAGACAACCTTCCTTCCTTAAACCAGGATATTCTCCTCCACCCTGTCTTTTTACTCACTATCTTGCCCTATTAAATGATTTAGTGCAAACATTTAAATTAAATAAATAACAATGACTGACTGTAAAATCTGTGAACTGTGAAATTTATAAAATGAAACTAAGAACTTATAACTTTCCAACACTATGACAGACGCATCAGCATATCTATAAATATATAATAATATTAAATACATTATCATGTTGCTCTTTTCTTGCATCTTTTTTTTTTTTTTTTTTTTTATTTACTTCTAAACCCGCATTTGACCTCGATCTCGCCTGATGGTAAGCGACGATGAGGTCGACGATGGAGCATGCGGGTCTAGTAAATGCCTATTCACTCTGGCCTTGAAGATCCCAAGGTTGTAGGTTTCGGGAAATACAGACGCCGGCAGGCTGTTCCATTCCTTAGCCGTTCGCATAATGAATGAAGAAGCAAATCGCTTCGTACGAGCAGATGGTATATCAACAACATAAGGATGGAACCCCTCCCCGCGCCTGGTAGTCCGAAGGCGGAATGGAGATGCTGGAATTAGGTCGTGCAATTCCGATGCGCACTCTCCGAAATGTATCCTATAAAATACCGATAGACAGGCAACCTTGCGCCGATGTTCCAGACTTTGCAGTCTAGCTTCCACCAGCGATTCGTCACCTATAAGGCGCTTAGCGCGTTTCTCCACTGAGTCAAGGGCAGCCAGTTGGTATTTAGCTGAGCCGTCCCACAGGTGGCAGCAGTACTCCATGCACGACCGGACTTGAGCTTGGTAAAGGTTTAAGAGCTGTCCCGGCGTGAAGTACCGCCTAACCTTACTCAGGATGCCCAATTTTTTGGCTGCGGTCTGAGCTTTTGACTCAATGGAGCGCCCAAAGTTGAGATTGGAAGTCAGATCCAACCCCAAAAGGCTGAGGTGGTCGGTAATCGGTACGGATACATCCCGGAAAGTCGGAGTCAGGTGGAAGGGACTCCGTTTAGCGGTGAATAGACACGCCTGCGTTTTAGTGGCGTTAAACTTGACCAAATTGGCATCGCCCCAATCGGCCACGGCCTTTAAGGTCAAGTCGATACGCTCAACCATGGCCTCTCTTTGAGTCTGGATCTCACCAGCACCAGCGCGCGCAACAGGAAGATATCTCTCCGTAACCGTGCTGTCGTCTGCGTACCCAAAAATACCCGATATGAGCAGATCATTTATGTGCAGCAGGAATAGGGTTGCAGAGAGGACAGATCCTTGTGGAACTCCGGCGTTGATAGCCAGTTGGTCAGACGAGCAGCCATCTAGGACCACTCGTATTGACCGTTCACTCAAGAAATCCGCGATCCATATGCGCAAACTGGTTGGGATTCCATATGAAGGAAGCTTGCTTAATAGGCTACCGTGCCAGACCCTGTCAAATGCCTTAGAAATGTCTAGTGACACGGCGAGAGCTTCGCCGGTTTTCTCAATGGCTTCGCCCCAGAAGTGAGTGGCACGAACCAGAAGGTCCCCAGTAGACCGGTTTTGGCGAAAACCATACTGTCGGTCACTGAGGAGATCGTTACCTTCTAGGTATGCCAGGAGCTTGGTGTTCAATACACGTTCCATAACCTTGCAGAGAATGGAAGTGATTGCAATGGGTCTATAATTGGCGGGGTCAGCACGGCTACCTTTTTTGGGCACAGGCTGCACGTTAGCAAGCTTCCAGGACTTTGGAACTTGACCAGTCTTTAGGGAGAGGCGAAACAGGCGCGTCAAGACAGGAGACAACTCAGGTGCACAGTTCCTCAAGACAATGGCTGGTATCCCGTCAGGACCACTGGCTTTATTCACGTCTAGAGTGCGGAGCGTTTTAAGTACCTCCTTTAGGTAAATGCAGACCTGTGGCATTACAGAGTCGCAGTGGGGTAAAGTGGGTGGAGTTTTGCTTCCAGCATCTAGACAAGAATTACTAGCAAATAGAGAGGCAAACAAGTTTGCCTTCTCATTCGCGGTGTGAGCCAGCGATCCATCGGGTTGAACCAGAGGTGGCAGCGAAGGGCGACAGAAGTTAGCTTCGACTGATTTGGCGAGGGACCAGAAAGCCTTGCTACCCGCAGGGTATGAAGCAAGCTTGTTTCCGATCCGGCCAACATGTTCGTAGCGAGCCCGACGCTGAGCCTTCTTGCAGGACTTGGCGGCTTTGTTGAAGGCTCTCTTTTTATCTAGGACATCCGGAGCTTTGCGCGTCCGAGCATCAGCCCAGGCTACAAATGCTGACTGCTTCAGTGTTTCAGCACGAACGCAGTCCGCACTGTACCAAGGGCGTGCTGCGCCACCAAGAGGCACGTCAGAGAAGGGAATGAAATATTCCATGGCCTGACATACCACGTCGGTTATGGCCGAGGCGCAGCTCGACGGATCCTCAGTAGAGAAGCAGATTTGTCGCCATGGATAAGATGCAAAGAAGTGCCGCATCTCATCCCAATCTGCTGACTTGTATCGCCACACTCGCCTGGTGCCTCTAGGGCTTAAATCGGGCGGAGAGTAGCTAGATACAGATTTCACCAGACAGTGGTCAGAGGTTCCCAATGGGGCAGAAATCGACACAGAGTACCTGTCCGGATCAGTTGTCAGCAGAAGGTCCAAGCAATTGGGCGTGTGACCATCAACGTCCGGTATGCGCGTGGGGCCATCGACCAGCTGTGTGAGGTTTAGCGACAACGCGAGTTTGTACGCCTCCCTGCCAGCATGGTCGGTCTTCTGGTATGGGAACAACCACTCCTGGTGGTGAGCATTAAAGTCCCCCAGGAGAACCAATTGCGCAGATGGATACCGTTGTTGGGCCACTTCCGCCGCAAGGCTAAGGTGTTCGATTAACTTAGTTGTCTCCTGGTCACCGCTGTGCGAACGGTAGACACAAGCATAGAGCATTTTCTCCAGCCCAGTGTCCACCAGCATCCATATTACAGAAAATTTGGGATCTTCAAGGTTCCGGAGACGCCGACAGCAGATGTCATCGCGAGCATACACGCAGATCCCAGCGCGGGGTTTAAAATTGTGCTCCAGGTTATACCCTGGGTATAGTAAGTATGACGCGTCTGACGGACATCCGATCTGCGTCTCCGTTAGGAATAGCAAGTGTGGATTTTCAGTTTCTAGGTGGTGGTGAACTGGGTCGATATTGGAGTGCAGACCTCGGATATTTGAGAGGTGCACTTTAAGTTGGAGGACGTGCTTCCGCTGTGCACACTTACTATTCTTTATGGACTTTATCATGTTTTATATTGGAGAGTGAATAGGCGAGAGAACGGTAGTTGGGCAAGGGGCTGCACAGCTCACCCAGCGGCGCATGCGGGGTCGCCACACGTATGGTAGCCTCATCTGGAGACTGCGGGGACGCCCGAACCCCCCACGGAAATGCCCACCGACTCCTCCAATCCGGTCGCCAACCGGCACGGTGGAGCATTCCGGGATTTTTCGCGAGGCGGCGGGGCAGCCTTTCATAGGTGGCTGGCCTACTACTTGGGCCCCCTACAACCTGCGGTCGGCCAGCGGAGAACCGTGCTTCGGATCCCGCTACCCTCCACGATGAGGCGCCCGGCGCGGCAACATATCGCAGCACCGAAACGGGTGCGCATGTGTAGTATAGCTGCCCAGACCCGTTCTCTTGGTAGCTACTCCGAACATCATGCCGAAACACGACTAGGTCGCTTGGCGGCATGTCTTTGTCCGGAGGGTGGTGACAAGCCGCGGTCAGCCTGGACCTACCACCAGTAGGCTGCTCGTTTATGGCTCCCAGGGTTCATGTGTGAGGCCTTGTGGTAGAAACTACGGATGCGAGCAGCGGAACCGTATTCCCACACATCCCTTAGTCGACTTTTACGACACCCACGGGAAGATATGGGGTAGTCCTATTCTGAACCGGGAACTACACGGCATCTTCCAAAAAAACATCCGACGTTACCTACATCTAGACAGAACATGCTCTATATTTACTCCATTCGGAGCTGGCGACTGTTACCTTAATGTTGACAAGTATTTATTAAGACAAGGGAATTAAGTGAGCTGGCAACACATACAGAGGACCTTAATTGGACCCTGTCTTTCGAAAAAAGGGGACGTTTATCTGTTTACTATCTAACTAATAGGAACCAACTAACAGCTTGACCGTAATTGGACAGTAAAGGGAACACCGACCTAGTTAAAGGAACATTATTATGTCCATTTAATCAGTTATCCCCAAAGCTCTTTGTAAAGGGAGGAAGCTCGGAAACTTGAAGAATGGGCAAGGAGCCAGGAATGTAAGCGACATGCTTCAGTGACGATGTTTGTTTGGCTATGGCATTCGTTTATGGAATTTTCAGTACCGGCTGTATATATTGATCTCAAATGGTGGTTTGGTAAATGAGGATTACTCTGAAAGAAAAGCTTGTTTACTTCAAACAAGAACTCGTTTCAATACGAGCATATAAAATCGGCTCTTAATTAATTGGTGTAATACATTATTTTCTGATTATTAATGGTTATTATGACTGTGTTAAATAATGAATAATTGTTCTGTAGTTCCTCCGGGAGTTTGTGTATATTTTTTTTGTCTGCGTATATACCTTAGTATATGCTGTATATTACATTAGTATATATAATTATACCTGAGTGTAATAAAATATGTCTATGTCTAACATCAACCAAGAATTTTTCTTTTTAACTAAGATCTTAGTCGTATCTATCAAGTAATTTGTTCAAATAAATAAAAATTACTTAATTAAGCTCTAAATCATACAAGCTTTCTATGAGTGTGCGTGCAGATTAAAAAGTCGTAAGTATGCATTTCACGATTTACTTTCAAATTATCTTATCTTATCTATAATAAGATAAGAGAATTTGTGGCAGAAAGACCCCTATAGGGTCGGGATAATCTTTCTGCCACTAGTGACAAGAAAAAAGATATTTGAACGTAGTAATGTATGTATATTTTTTTGCATTTCATGATTTACTTACAAATTCTCTTATCTTATCTATAATAAGATAAGAGAATTTGTGGCAGAAAGACCCCTATAGGGTCGGGATAATCTTTCTGCCACTAGTGACAAGAAAAAAGATATTTGAACGTAGTATTTTTTTGCATTTCACGATTCACTTACAAATTCTCTTATCTTATCTATAATAAGATAAGAGAATTTGTGGCAGAAAGACCCCTATAGAGTCGGGATAATCTTTCTGCCACTAGTGACAAGAAAAAAGATATTTGAACGTAGTAATGTATGTATAATTTTGATTGGTTAATCAGCATGTTTTCTTAGCGATGTAATGTTACAAATCATCTATTTAAAACGAACATAACATAAACAAAAATATGGAAAATTAGGAAGGACGCCATAGGACGTTGGACAGCGTGTTGTTCAGTAAATAAAGCAACAAAATTATGCTCTATGTACCAGGAAAAGCGGATGCAGGAAAAAGATCCGACGAAATTAAGGACGTGTCAGGGGAAATAACACACGCACAAACGGAAACAGGAAGGTATTGATGAAAATCTTTTGATAACACTTAGGTATTTTCTGTAGGTATTACCTACCTACCTACGTGGAATTCTTACAAATATAGTACTGGGTTTCAATAGGTGATAATAGCAAGAATTGAATTGTTCTGCACCCATATTTCTGGCACTCAGGGGATGCTTGAAAATCAGCGCCGCAGTGCTAAAAGCGCTACGGCAACAGGCTGAGGCAGTCCCCTTTTTCCGGTGCTGCACACCACCTTCATCAAACGTAATTACTTTTGCCTATTTATTTTTATAATATATTTGTTTAATATTATTTTTATCTTCTGTACCTAATTGTTTGTATGTGTGTATTGGAAATAAATTGTTTGTATGTGTGTATTGGAATTAAATTCTTTCTTTCTTTTCTTTCTTTCTTTATATACATATAATATCACTAAAATTCATAAGTAACAAATAAAAATCATCTCATCAGCCTATTAACGCACGCTGATAGAATCGAGGCTGTCCAGCGATCGTTCTTGCGACAAGTAAATTATTCACAGAAAGTCAAATCTGATAGTTATGCGGACAGTCTTAAACTAAACAAAATGCAATCGTTAAAGGATCGTAGGGTGGTTGCAGATTTGAGAATGCTACACGATATCATCAGCAATAGATTGGACAGCCCCGAGCTGGTGTATCGCCTGATGCTGGGCGCGCCGGAGCTGCGCGCGCGGCGCCACCTGCCGCGCCTGTTACAGCATGTGCGCGTGCGCACTAACTATGCGCTACACTCACCTCTTAACCGGAGCATTGATCTACACGAACGATTTTTCTCCACCGCTGACATTTTCTTCCTTAGTCGCTCTCAGTTCGTCAACGAAGTCATACGTCAATTGGCCCGGTCTTAGTCCTTCCTTCTCCCGTTCCACTCTCTCTCCCAAACTCACTACCATTATCCTCATCACTCTCTCTCTCTCTCTTACACACACACACACAAACACACACCACACACATCACACACACGCACCGTTAGCACTCAAAGATATCGTAAAACCTGTTTTATTTTCTGTTTTATATTATTTTTAATTTTTTCTCTTTCATTTTGTAACTACTTGCTCAATTACCTTTTTAAACAGCTTTGTAACAGTTTGGTTTCGTAACTGGCATCTATAGATTTTTAATTGTTTGATTTATATATTTAATGTGTAATATGCTGTGAAACTGACAAATATAGTTTTTTTTTAAATAAAAAGGGCCGCCCACCTTTTATTATAAAGATATTTTTCCATCCTTTAATGTGAAAGCTATTTTTTAAGTATTCCAATGAGTTTAGTCAAGTCTAGTATTTGTCTTTACTGAAGCACAAAACGTATTATCATTTGATGCCCTGAAATTTTAATTAATTCTGAGTGGATATTGACTCCAGGGATTTGAAGGGCCATCTCTGAGCGAGCCATAGCTCATTCTATAGTTGTCGGGTAATATGGAATGGAGTATGAATTCATTTAGGAATTCGGGGCGGCACTGCTTCAGATTTCATCAGATGGAGGGATATATAATATAACGTACCATGAAGAGCATTTTTAAATGAAATTAATATCAAACAATTTGGGTCTCAGAATCTTTTATTCACATTTCATAATTTTTTTGGTTTGTCGACTTTTTTTGTTATCTATATATTTTAAACTATCACGATTTGTTTTGTTTTAACTATGAAAACGGAGCTTAATCGCGTCGGTTTTTTGTAGCTGTTGTTTTTTAGAGATCGCTCTTAGCGATAAGGCCGCCTAAATTGTACTTCTCTATTTCCTTTTCTATCTTTTGTTTGTTGTTTTCTATTTGTGCAATAAAGTGTTTTTTACTTTTACTTTACTTTTTTTTTAATTACTTACTTTAAAAAAGGGTTATTCTCTGTTTGATATGGCTGTTTCTACCTATAATCGAACTACGATACATCGCAAAATTTCAAAGTCGTAAAATGTCAAGATGTCCAATTCGGAGAACGTCAAGATCGCAACCATGATATATGGACATGATTGACAGTATTTAATATTGTTTAATTAATTAGAATATGAACTGAATATTGTTTATGACCATGTCATTCCGGGACCGATTATCGGCGATGGTACGGCCCTCGAAGTTGTGCAACAATACGTCTACCTCGGGCAGACTGTGCAATTAGGTAGAAACAACTTCGAGAAAGAAGCCGACAGAAGAATTCAGCTGGGTTGGGCAGCATTTCGGAAGTTACGTCACATCTTCTCGTCGCCCATACCTCAATGTCTAAAGACAAGAGTCTTTAACCAGTGCGTCCTACCAGTAATGACCTATGGAGCCGAAACGTGGACACTGACGGTGCGACTGGTTCACAAATTGAAAGTCGCTCAGCGTGCTATGGAAAGAGCTATGCTCGGAGTATCTCTGCTGGATCGAATCCGAAATGAGGAGATCCGGCATAGAACAAAAGTCATCGATATAGCTCATAAGATTAGCAAGCTGAAGTGGCAGTGGGCCGGTCACATCTGTCGCAGAACCGACAACCGCTGGGGTAGACGAGTTCTGGAGTGGAGACCGCGTTTGGGCAAACGTAGTGTTGGACGCCCCCCTGCTAGATGGAGCGACGATCTGCGCAAGGTGGCTGGCAGCGACTGGATGAGAAGAGCCGAAGATCGGGCTCAATGGCGCGCCCTGGGAGAGGCCTATGTCCAGCAGTGGCTAGAGTAGGCTGCTGATGATGATGATTGTTTAAAAAGTTATGATTATAATGAAATTGAGAACAAAATAATTTCAGTAAGCAGACTATAGGACTATATGCCACGGCACCACAAAACTCTAAAGCCCAGCGTACACTGTAGGAGTGGTTCGATAACTATTTGAAACTAAAATACGGCAAATAATTATCAAGCGAACCGAAAGCGAACGGCATTCCAGGCATGCCATTTAAACCGTATTATAGAGACTTTTAAGTTTAGTTTAAATTGTTATCGAAGAAAGTCGCCGCTCCTCCCCTCTTCTAATGAACGGTGGAACATAATCGGATGTACCCTCCATTTCGTAGAGCCCTCAATTGAAATTACATTGCAATAAACCACAGCGCACTAACTAATCTCAGTATTCTCAGTTAACTAACACATCCACCGCAAGCCTACGAACTTAGTCTATTATTTACATTAGAATGTCACAAAATAGACAATGTACGAGTAATCAGTAGAAAATCCAACCTTTACGAAGCTTTTACAACGAACTTTAGACAAATGATGTCAATTTGTAACGTCCTTTTAAACAAATGACATTCGTTTAAAATTCAGTCTAACAAAATATTGTTTATTTAGGGAGCATATACACGACCGACCGTGCGACAAAAAGGATTGGTCAAAATCCCTGCCACTAAGACGCACAGTCTTGCTCATGCATGACATATTCGGTGAAGTGGTCAAGGGATAGGTACAAGGGGTTGAACACAAAAGACCCCAATGAGTCGAAGTGTCGCTAGGATTCCCAGCCTTATCCAAAGATAAGATAAGACACGACCGATTGTTCACCAACCCCACAGTTTAGTCGGTGGGCAAAAAGCAATGCACTAGTATATGGGTGCGTACATACGCGTACGTACGTACATTTACCGACTGCTCTAACGGTGAAGGAAAACATCGTGAGGAAACCAGTATGTCTGAGGAAATGAAAAGTTTCCTAAGGCGTTGTGAAATCCACCAATCAGCACTGGGCCCGCTCGGTGGATCATGGCCCACACCCTCTGTGCAAGGGGAGGTCTGTGCCCAACAATGGAGACATCAATAGGCTGATGATGATGAAACAGTTTAATGGCTAGGTGCGCACACGACTGGCTGAACTCTTCGAAAAAATCCGAATAACTCATTCGTACATGGCATGGTTTCGAACCCGAACCTCCCGCATGGGAGTCCGGCGTCCTAGCGACTAGACCATCGACACCTTAAAAACTACACTAAACTGTTTAGTTGGACAGAAATCGGTGTCGACATTCAATCGAACCAAACTGTTTGGTTGGACAAAGAATCGGTCGTGTAGTTGGGCCCTTATAGGTGTATAATGTCTGTCATGAAAATTGAAATAATAGACCCTATTCATCATCTCGAGTAAAATTAAATTAAAGACTACGCAATGTCGACCTCATGGTTGCAGGTTCACATTTTTCAACCTTAATCTAGACACACGGAAGTGTGTCCGCCAAGTTCGGAAAAAAATTATTCATTCAATGCAAGATTTGATATCTATTTGGTTTTTTTTGTTCAACAATATTATGCTTCATTGCTGGGTTGCGGTTTGTTTTTGAAGGGTGACAGAGCCAGCGTAATTATAGGCATACGAGTCCTCAAGGCCAGCAGCGCATGGAAAACCCACTAATAACATTATAGTGGTCCGTTTGCCAGTCTGCTCTCCTTATAACAATTAAAAAATATATGTTAAGGAAAGATAAATATTTTTGTCAAGATCTTGGTCACAGGAAATGTTGCTCTTATATCTTAATAAAGAGTTTTATGTCTAGGTATAAGTACGTGTAACCATTAAAAACCAATTTCTTCCGCGTGGAGTACTTTTTGTACCATTTTAAAGGAGGCTCTTCATTCGCGCGCGAATCGCCGCGACAGGCGCGAAACAGGAGTGTGGATGGTATCGCGGCTTCGCGTTCGCGCGGCGCGACCGCGAACCCATCCATACACATGGTATTGCCACAGTAGCGTGCGAGACGCGGTAACGAGCGGACGTGCGTGCTATATTACTTTTAATTAAAATTAGCGTTTCGTGGAGCAATCAGTACCATTATGAACATTCCTGTGACGGATTTGAAGAAAAAAAGGACTCAATAATGTGCAGTTACAGAACTTACAATAGCGGCACGGCAGCGGCAGCAGCTATGTCGGCGTCCATTCTTATCTAGCGCGCCAACTAGACTGCGCATTTGAAGAAGTGACTGTACTTAGCAATTAAAACCAGTGGGGATTTCCAAAAAAGTTGTCAAGTTTTCCCCACTGAACTCTTAGTGGGGTCTTGGTGGGGAAAATTGGACAACATTTTTGGAAATTCCAGAACCAGTGGGGACTTCTTGGTGGGGATTATTGGAATAAACCGCGAAAAGTTGTGGGTGTGGAGGGAAATATTGTCGCGCAGGGTTCGCGGGCGAGTCGCAGCTAAATGTCGCGGCCGCGGTTCGCAGGCGAGTGAAGAGCGGCATTGTGTCAATTAAAAAGTTGAGTTGGTGCCATGTGCGCATACTAGTGCAATGCTTTTTGCCCACCGATTAAACTGTGGGAATTTCGAAAGGTCCCGTCTTAAAAGTACATCTTGGGACCTCCGTGCAAAATTTCAGCTTTCCAGGTCCCACGGTTTTGGCTGGATGTTGATATATTCGTCCGCATAGTATTCGTAAAGCGGATATCAGTTGTTTAGACTACCTTTACGTTAGACGTGAACGTTGCCAAGTCTTTGAAACTCGAATCACGTTATATCAAACGTCTACTCATAAATGACTGCGTTTGACCAGATCCTCAGTGGTGCCAGTCATGTGTCTTGGATCAGGATGGGTTTATTCGGTAAACAAACAATTTGCAGGGCTGCGTGGGTTGGACGCATGCCAAAGAGGACAATTCTAGCAACATTCGACATATGAAAAGTCTTGAAAAGTAAAATGTGGAAAAGCTGCTGAAAATGTTGAAAGTCACGTAGCATCTCGAGCAGCTGTAGACATGTTTAAAGCGAGGTTGCGCGAACACCAAAAATTATGTATCACTCGAGGCTATATTTTTTAAAAGAACGTATCGTTCAATTCGATATGTTATTACTCGTAATACAAATGTATGTTTATGTGAATTTGTCATGCTTGGTAACTAGTGGGCTGATTTTTATGGAATGTACGAGTTAGGATTGCAGGTATTGTTTGAATTAGGGAAAACTATGAGCGAAATCAAACAACCAATTCCTATTGCTTCCGTGTTGTACAAACATCCGACTTCAGTAGAGTTGGTTTTGTTTTCTGTGGGCCTACTTCTATTTCCACGATTCAGTTTATTTTAGTTCGTTCCAAACGTTACTTATACCGTTCTGAGAGTGACCTTAAACAAATTATTTTATAAATAACGTTACCTTGTAAACTTTGCAAGCGATTATTACAAATCATTTCTGTTCAGGAATTTTATCAGTAAAATAATCAAATTAGGTCATAGTTTATTTTCTGTTTGTAAAATGTTTTAGTATTTCATAGGTACGTTATCAAATCATTTGGATGATCAAGTGAGAATTCTTTCGGAGTTTGGGTATCCTTACCGCCACTGGATAAAGCGTGTCGTACGAGGCGACGGAGGTGACCAATCCTGTAACTTGCTGGTGGAAAGACCCCTTCAGAGTCCGCCTGGCTAACGACCATCTATGTAAGATCTGTCGTTAAATATCTTCGCTTCGGCGTTGATGTGTTTGTTTCGGCAGTGTTTATAGAAGAGCCAGTACTTACTAAGCCCGTGTGCTCCATCTTCGGCCTCATCGTCATTTACCACCAGGTAAGATTGAGGCCAAACGCGGGTTTAGATGTAAATAATAAAATATTAAAAAAACTGCATGAAGTAAGAGTAAGGAACGCCAATGATGACTAAAATGTAACATGACCAAAGCTGAATATAACTAAAGCAGAACGTGACTAAAATAGATCATGACCACCACAGCACAACCCATCCCGTTCTATTTTTTTCACAGTTACAAAACAGTTACTACATCGCAAAGATTTTCGAATGCTACGGCCTACGATCTACGGCCTACGACCAACGACCTGCGGCCTACGACCTACGGCTTACGACCTACGGCTTACGACCTACGTACCCAGAACTACTAATAGAGAAGTGTCAAAGTAATGTGCGTAAATCATAAGATTGTACAGCTAGGACACAGGAAATCTCTTTACGAGTACTTTTCTCTTCCAGATTTTTTTATAAATACGAAGAACAGGCTAACTGCTCACCTGATGGTAAGTGGTTACCATCGACCAGAAATACGTGTTACATTATTTTTTAATGTTTATTACATTACTTTATTTTAAATTAATTTTTCCGACGATCATTCTACAAATAAGAATTGTATTTTGGACATGTATATTTTAAATTGTGTAGCATGAAAAAATTATTCTATTCTATTCTTACGTACATTTACCGAATGCTCTAACGTTGAAGGAAAACATCGTGTGGAAACCTGCACACTGAGATGACCCGTGTGTAAAATGGAGTTGGCACAAAAGATCCGCAAGGGTCGAAGTGTAGCTGGGGTTATTCCCGACCCCCTATCATAAGATAAGATAAGCAATATGGTCCAACAGAATACCAGCGCTGTAGGCATTTTTGTCTGCGGCAATAAGCTGAGTTGAGGGCCCTTTTCACAATAACAGCAGACCATCATACATGATTTCAATATGTTTACCTTTGACTACATAATTATTTTTTATTATTAAAACTGTTTCGGTCATTGCTGTGTGTGAAATAAACATATTACCTACTTACTTACTTACACGCAAAGCCTGAAACAAAGGACGTTTTTACATTATTTTTGAAGCGCCCAATTGCTAAATTCTAAGAATAAAGTTAAAGATTAAACGATCTATTCTCCGTGCCGTTCTTCTGGCTAACCGGACAATATTGTGCAAAAAAAGTTTAACATCCAACTTTTGCAACAAAAACCAATCACCGACAACAACAACAACTCTGCTCATTTTTCACGGGCGATAAGGCATGTCATACTATCCCGGTCTGGATGGCACATGGTAAATGATGTGGGCACGACCAGGCCTGAGAGGCGTGACAGCCGCATGATCGATGGATCATTTGACAAACACGCGACATATATTGCCACAAAGTAGATTAGAACAGAAGCGGCCTACCGCTTATACAATCATACATACATACATATCGCTTATACATTGTACCTACATTGTTACTTTAACTGTAGATAATTTGAATTTTTTTTGGATTAAATACTTAACTATGCGGCGACCGCTAGAGTATAGGTACTCTAGCGGTCGCCGCAAAGCTTTTCCATGTCGCCATCGCTATAGCCTTATCAAAATTCAAAAATATATAGTTAAATATTTAACCAAAAAAACATTCAAATTATCTACAGTTACAGTAACAATGTTGGTACAATGTATTGTTAAATTAAATCATCATAATTCCTTTAAAAAATCATAATAAGTTGTAAATATGTGAATAAACTGACTAACTATTTATTTATACTGATTTATTGTACTCACAATAAAAGTAGTCTAAACTCTCCTAAATCAAAGGTTGGTTGGAAAAGATCCCTATGGGATAAACTAGCCTTTGTACATATTTTAATGTTTTTATTTTCTGTGTATTTTATATTAGTACAATAAAGATACTAGAAACAAACTAAAAAATACATTATTCATTAATCATTTATTAAATCAGAAAAATGAGTCCATAATTATAACATTAAAAATTATATCAAATAACATACAATGACAAAAAAAGTTAAATAAAATAAATAAAGTAGTAATCGTTTAGGTTTATAATGGTCCACTTCCTCAAAAAATACACTTACGAAAAAGTCCGCTTCTCATAAAAGTCCGCTTCTCAAAAAGTCCGCTTCTCAAAAAGTCCGCTTCTCAAAAAGTCCACATTCCCTTAAAGTTCACATTTATCGGTCTCTACCACTGCACTAGCCTTATCGACCGTCTTGCAGCATAATACATAGCAAAAATAGCGGACGAAAACTTCTCCAAGTAACCGCCGCGCTTTCTCTGCGTGTGATTGTGTCCCGTGGTAGTGAATTCCCCTTCGGTTTTTAACTATTTTGTGACAATTCGATAAGAATAGTCACTGGTGCGTCATAAACCGGTAGGCTAGATTTGGAAATCTGAGCTAAACTGTACATAGACACACCCAGCTATTCGGTTAGTGCTTGTATTAAATTGTCAGGGCACTATTAAGGTAAGGCAGGATCACGAAATAACCCAAGATTTGGCTAGAATACCTTGATTCACTATTGTGCAAACTGTAGCACTTGCTACTCGTATATCGGCATAATACCTAACATAATTATAAATATTTCTATTAGACATAGAATAGAATAGAAGAAGACATCAATCTTTTACTTGATATCTTAATAACAAGCAAATCCTGAACGTGATAGCGGAAAAGTACGATTCCCTATCCTTAAACACTTCGTTCGGGTGCTGATCGAATGATGTTATCTTTGATCAGCATCTGATAGAAGTGTAAAAACTCGTAATTTTTGCTGAATATATTTACTAACATAGTTTTTAAGTACACTAACACAATGGATCTAGTTATCTGAAAAATAAAAATATTGAATTGAATATAATCGGCCATGTACCTACATGCTATGCTACCCCTGAAATATTTGCAACAACAACGACTGCATAGGTACTTAACTAAAAACAATTTTTTTAAATTTAATTTTTAAGAAAAAACTATATATTTTTTTAATTTCACTGTACAATTGTACATAGACTATTTTCTACTTTGACCCTATAGAAAATAAACTTCCTTATCAAAGCGTCAAATAAGCGATGTCGGTTTTTTTATGGAAATATAATCAATCGACCATTGAAATGTCAAATGTATATGAAACTTGTCAATATTATAATGGACATTTGCCCAAACACTTGACTCGCTGTCAGTGCTCACATCATCATTCTAGAGAACAGGGCACTACAGTCCGAATTCTATTACCTAGCCTAGACCTTCGTACAGGGCTGTAGTTAAAAATAAGTGTAATTTTAGGCCGGGCACTAAAGACGTGCCAACAGCTGCCGGACATTAGTCTTAAATGTTTATCTGCTACGTACACCACACATTAATTTTAATATCATCATCATCATTAAAATTTGCCACAATTTTGTAAATATTTCTATAAACATGGGCAGGAAAGGAAATCAAACCATGTGCCAACGTCTCGCTAGCTGGGTATAGAACCCAATTCCACTATACTGAAAAAAAGATTGTTTGCTTCAAACAACAACTTGTATCAATATAATCCTATCAAGTAGGTTTGTTCACTCCAGCCAAGAAATTGTTCCTTCAACCAAGATCTTTAACGTGTCTATCGAATATAGTGTTTTGTTATTTTACTTCTGTTTATTAATATTTCCGTCATTTATATGTTCGGGTAGTGTATCATTAGGGAGTGATCCCTGGCACACAGGAGATGCCTGAACATCAGCGCCGCAGTGCTAAATCCGCTGTGTTAACAGGCTGAGGCAGTCCTCTTTTTCCGGTGCTGCACACCACCTTCATCAAACTTAATTACTTTTATTTATTTATTTTTATATATTATTTTTATCTTCTGTACCTAATTGATTGTATGTGTGTACTGGAAATAATTCTTTCTTTCTTTCTAATAAAATATCAAGGGCGTATCCCCCCCCCCCCCCCCCCCCCCCCCCAATCTAGAATCTCATAAACATATACGATTGATATGTTTAATAGTGGTGTATATACTCGTATTTATAGGATTGCCTGGTATTTCGTAACGATTTAATACCGTTAGATACTAATACTCCGCAAACAAACAAGCTTCTGCGTAAACACGCAGGAAAAAATGTATACAGGGATCTTCAACTTGCGGACCGTGCCTTGATTTTTTTAAATATGTGGTCTTGTATCTGTCGCAGCGGAATTGTCAATCTCGTTTTATAATAATGACGCTAGCGAAATTATAATAAAACAAAATATTGTCAGTCGGACGTTGTTCTCACACATGATGAGTCAATTTTAGTTACATTATAATTTCGCTAGCCAATCCCAGAGAAATTGTAATAACGCTTGTAACATTGTCAGTAGCCGAAGAAAGGCTCCGAGGTGGGGGATCACGAGCGCACCGATTGGTCAATTTTGCATGATTGCTCAGACAAGACTTTGACAGCTAAGTACAATTGACCAATCAGGTTTACTTTCACAATATGACTAGAAAGCTGATTCAGCAGTATTGTCAAAAAATATGACGCTTCACAATTTCTCTAGGATTGGCTAGCGAAATTATAATGTAACTGAAATTTGCTTGTCAAATTGTGAGAACAACCTAAGACTGACAATATTTCGTTTCATTATAATTTCACTAGCGTTATTATAACAATACGAGATTGTCAATTTTACTGCGACATAGCGACCTCATCGGTGAACATGCTTATATGTAGGTAGATGATATGACGACGCTAAAGAATTTAAAGCTGTTATTCTCTGATTAGTGGCGCTCCGGTTTTCTTTGCTAATCTTACAAGAAATAAGGCCTGATGATATTACGTAAAATTGTTATCCCAGACTACCTTTTTTCTTCTTCATAATATTATGTCATAGAACGTCATAAAATCCTGTTTCATGTGTTATTTGTGACACTTTTTATCCTCAAATACATATTATGGTTTGTCGCAGATACATTGCGTAAAGGCGCGTTTTACGAACTGCGTAGGCATTTCACAAAGTGCTAAAAAAGTTTATTAGATTAGGTGCAATTCTGAAATTCGACTAAATGTTACAGTATCTGTCTAACTTTTTTTAGCACTTTGTGAAATGCCTATGCACTTCACTACACTACACTACACGATGTGTTCCCGACGTGTAGATTATCGAAGCCTAAGTGCGTAGGTAGGTATATCGTTTTATTTTTTTTCCAATTTTTATCGGTATGAATCTGTTCTATAGATATGCATTCAGTAGCGCTAGAAAAGTTTAGCTCGATTTTAGCCTGAAACCCAAAAAAGTTGACCGCACCTATTTTAAATTAAGACTATTTTTGTCAGTCTAGTTTATTTTAACTAAAATAGTTTAACGAAATCTGACGAGTAATGTCTTTTTTACTAACCTCAAGAAACTTCTAGGAATACCATCTATTTATTTATAGTATAGTTCTAATTTTTTCATACGTATGCGTCAGTGGGCTTGGGTGTAAACATATTAGAGGAGTACCCGGTTACTACCCTTGGAAAAATACGATATTTATCTGTTGTAATGTGTTAGGGATTATGCAAGGAGTTAACTTGGAACCCACAAGTCATTCCTAAGTTTTATTTTTTACTTTATCGTGTCATGTACAGGAAAATATATTATTTATTTAATTAAATACACCATTAAAATAACTAATTTTATTAAAATACCATGTACTTGGACAACACATAGGCTTTTACTTATTTGACAGGTGCATACGAATGTTAAGTCAACAAATACTTATAGCGACAGGGTTCTACCGAGTATGACGTGTCTTCCACTGTACATCTCTTTTACCATGGATTTTAAATCCAAACCGATTGCTAACTCTATACTACCAACCAGTGCAATTTAGGGATTTCCGAAAATTGAAACTGATCCAACGAAAAAAAAATCATAAGTCATTTTCTGATACGATACTTGTATAATCCGTACCATGCATACCTAGTTCATAAGTTTTGTTTACATTAGCGACAGTTAATGTAGGTAGTTTTAACTTCGTTTTTTTTTTCGTTCTGTCAAATATTAATGTCCAGTGAGGGTATTTTTTATCGTTAATTGCCACTCGCTGACACAGTCTCGGAAATACAGCCCTTGAGACAGCATCGTTTTGCGCACGTGTCACCGAATCTCTTCATCGCATATCACCTCCATAGACTCATCGCAGTGCTGATACAGTGCTGGTACTTCGGTGACTCTAAAAACTGCCAGAATTTTGGACTTTGTCGGCGCCGACGAGTGATCTCGGGCTGAGACGCTGGTGAGTTGTTTTTCATTGGTATTTATTGCCTGCCCTGGACATTATCTCGTGCCCCTTAGTTGATTTCGCACTCGAAAGATCCATGGAATCGTTGGGGATCGCACATACTTAATACTTCATTTGTACTTATAATATGTAGTACGTAAGTAAGTGTACTTATAATTAGTGAGTGAATTGTAATAGTAAAGGCAATTATAAAATAACACACCATATTGATACTAAATTTAGAATCGCCGGAGGAGCCCGGGAAATGTTATCATGATTACAAGATTGAACAGCAATACATAATGCAAATTTTGTAAAAGGAATTTAGATTAGAGCTCTTATTGAGTTATCGAATATCGTAAATGCTCGCTCAAGATCATAAATGATTATGATCAAAGAGATGTTTCGTAGCCAAGAGGATTTCCACTCTATAATAAACGTCCATACAAAAATTTGTAGACATCCATCATTCCTTTATTTTTTTCTGGTTTAAGACAACTGGGTGGGTGGGTGGTGGGTGTCGTACGAGGCGACTAAGGATCTTAGTGGATACTATTTTACACCTTGTAGACGGTACCGCCGCACGGTACACTTCTAAATGAGACAAATGAAAATCGTAAAGAGCATAAAACCGTCTATATGTGACTATTAGCATATAAAAGGAGCGTGAGTGCGTGTGCAAAATGAAACTAAGAACTTATAACTTTCCAACACTATGACAGACGCATCAGCATATATGCTGCCTGTCTATAAATATATAATAATTATTCCACAATATGGGATTTTATATTTCTTGTCAAGTTTTACTCAATTTATTACTTACAACCTTTGTTTCCTGATGAATTAAAATCTTATCCGGTATAGAGTTGCTGAGTTCACTTCATCGGAGACAGTCGTTGGATTTCCGCCCGATATCGACAGCACTTACAGCTTCGTTATCTCGCTGAGGAGTCTCGTTACGTTGTCGCTCCAGTTATTCCTTCAGGCTTCAGCGGAATTAACTTCCCCCATATCTGCTGTACGATCACTTCTAAGGGAAAGTTGGAGTATAATGTCAAGTGATATTACAGGGATTTGCATTCTGTACGCAAGGAATACTGCTCCTATTTGTAAATACAGGATATCAGGATGAAAACTCTTCAAATTCATAAACAAAATGTCGGCCTTGATTGATCAATTTGCGGTTTTTTCACAAATTCTGTTAATTTTGGTGAAATGGTTCATATTCAGGCAGGTTTTCCGTTACATTCAGAATATTGTATTTATTTGATTCAGTCAGCGGTTTTTACCAAATCATATTCGACAACGATTCAATAGATTTACGAGTGGTTTCAATAAATGTCACACAATGTACAGAATATCTATTCATCCACCTAGAGAATATTTCACGCAGAATCGATGTAAATGTCAAAAATACGCGTCTCGAATGAAATAAAAATAACAGCGGTCGGCTGCGTAGACGTTCTTTTGACATCGTCAAGAAAGGTCGGGGAAAATGTGAGTAATTCAAATATCTACGAACCCGGGCCTTTGCCCCTGAAAGTTACGTAAGTTGCCTAACTCGGTGCACTTTGGGGGTTTGGTATTGTCGTCTGCAACAGCTCGGGATCTATTCAATCTTTCGAAAGTTAAACGAAGTTATTCTTTCTTTATTTTTATTTTTTTTATTTTTAAGGGAAATCTACAGCATTAACAATTATAAAATTACATATGTATTAAACTTAAAGAAGGCCAATTACAGATTTCCTCGTTTATATATGACTTGTGTACCTACAGAACGGGGTTAACTTTAAGACTAATAATGTAGAATTAACATGAATATGTCATACATATTTACCACGAGTATTAAATGTTATGTGGTGGCGTGAGAGTTTGAGGGTGTGTTGTGTATGTGAGTACGTGTATGTGTGTGTGAAAGGGTGTGTAAATACCGACTGTTTAAATACCAATGCAGCATAATGGATTAAACATATATATAATATTGTTATTGTTTTGTGACCAAAATAATAACAATAACAATCCTCAATCACAGCTCCATACATGCATGACAGGGTGAAAAACAGCTCCCATGTAATTTAGCTAGTCTGTCTAGTCTTTAGACAGCAAACACCGTGTTATAGTAAATCTAAATGTGTCTGCTACTCCAAAATATATCCACGTCCCTGAAGTGTCTATTGTAGTTACTAGCTAGACGTGAAAATATCCACGTCCCTAAAGTGTCTATTGTAGTTACTAGCTAGACGTGAAAATATCCACGTCCCTAAAGTGTCTATTGTAGTTACTAGCTAGACGTGAAAATATCCACGTCCCTAAAGTGTCTATTGTAGTTACTAGCTAGACGTGAAAATATCCACGTCCCTAAAGTGTCTATTGTAGTTACTAGCTAGACGTGAAAATATCCACGTCCCTAAAGTGTCTATTGTAGTTACTAGCTAGACGTGAAAATATCCACGTCCCTAAAGTGTCTATTGTAGTTACTAGCTAGACGTGAAAATATCCACGTCCCTAAAGTGTCTATTGTAGTTACTAGCTAGACGTGAAAATATCCACGTCCCTAAAGTGTCTATTGTAGTTACTAGCTAGACGTGAAAATATCCACGTCCCTAAAGTGTCTATTGTAGTTACTAGCTAGACGTGAAAATATTGAGTTACTTTTCTTTTATTAATAAGTACTTGCAATGTAAAGTATAATGTTTATTTAACTTGATAGTTTATACATATACCTATAATTATAAATGAGTTACCCCTCGAGGATGCAAAATATGTATGTAAATAGAATAAATTTCAAGATGCATTTCATGAATACAAACGACAAAACTATTGTAAACTATAACTTAACACCAGTTAAGTTAATAGAAATACGTAATACTAAACTAAGTAAAATAGTAAGCATTAAAATTACATAGTGATGTGTATATTCTTTAATCATAAATGTGAATTGTTTAACGGAAGAAATAAGCCATGTGTGTATATAGTACCTAGAACTCTCCATCCTCACATAAACCCTAGAGGTTTTTGAGCGTGGATCATGTGTTATGTACGAGTGTGTATTTGTAATAAATATTATAAAACCGCAAACATAAAACTCGCTAAGACTACTTAAACGTGTCTTTTATTGGGTCGACTCTTAAACTTTGCAGTATAATGCGGTCCTGAGTCGGATTATTAATATTATAATAGGTGGGGAATTCGATGTAACGTGGAACGACTAATAAAACATAATACAGTGTTTACAAAAGTTAGATTTGAAAGAGCGTTGATTAGTAACAGCTGGTAACGCAAAATCGGTTAATTTTGTATGAGGAACAGCATTTTTGTTACACATTGCATATATAGGATTCTATTTTATTAGCGGCCAATATTTCTAGGCTGTCATCTATAGCTTATAACCACTGATCGGTGTAGGTAGGGCTGTTTGGGGTCAAAGACCTCAAAAGATAGATTAGTTCTAGGTTAGTATGGAGAGGACTCCGGGACCCCGGGATTCCGTAATTTTTGAGCAAATTATGTAAACGTCTTTTAAAGTAGGTAGAGCTATTTCGGGTCCATGGCCTCGAAGATTATGTTAATATAGATATTAATCCTGGATCCCTTGATTAGAAAATAATCGAGCAACTTTTATAAATCTGCAGTTTATGAATTTTTGAAGTAGTATAATTACGAAGCGAATGGCATGTCCATAGTATGATGATCGCAGGTTGGAATTACCAAAAGTAGCTCTATCTACAGCGATTTTTTCAATTCCGGAAATCCCGGGATTATCCAAATATGGTTTATAAGAAAGCCGTCTCCATATCATGACCACAGATTGCAAGTACCAAAAACAGCCCTACCTACTCCGATCAATGCTTATAACAATAAAGATAGGGCAAACAAACATATTTTTTTTAAACAAATTTTCGAGAAAAACGTCAAAAGTGTTTTTTTTTAAAATTCTGAATTATTGCTATTCTAATACTGAAATAAGAAGTATAAATGAAACTCGTTTCATTCATAACGACATGGATGAGTTTATGCCCCCAAGGCGCAAAATAATGGGGTTTATTTTTCTTTAGTATGGAAAATTTTCATACAAGTAACAGGGTTAGATTTATTGTGTAAAGTGGTACAAATGACCAGCACATACCGCCCTCCAAATATTTGCTACTAATAAAAAAGGACCTTATATATACCTACTTACTAAGAAGTTAGGCGTCAGAATAATGGTTGGACCCCTAAATGAGGGTCGCGTGGACTATCTAGTTGGACTGAGGAATTTCAGACCGAAATAAAGACACATACTTAACAAGAACTCTAAAAAGTTCGTTAAAGTGTACAGTCAATAATATTTTTCCTAAAAAGTCTTTCATTCTTATTTCGTCTGAAATTACTTAAAGAATTAAGGTTTTCTAAAAATAGGAGTGAATAATAAATAAGCTATTGGAATTCACAGTCTGTCTTCGGAAACAACAGTATTCAATAATTCAGTATTCAGTATATCGCGTGCCAAGATTTGAGAATGTCCGCAACATTTCTGCGTTTCGTAAACTTTAGGGTATCCGTAATGTTCATATTTATATAGGCCGCCGTGGATGCTAGAGTGTACAGCAAATACTACGAACATATAACGTGTCCTTTTAACTCACCACCCTGTATACAGGTGGATCTATTTTGCATCTAACAGTTTTTTACAAAACCAGTGTAAGGTACGGGTGCTATTGTTCTTGATAACAAATATCAGAAAAAAAAATTACAGTAAGTTAAAGCTTAATAAGACTTGTTACGCTCGTTTTATAAATATACAATTTTATTTATTTATTTATTTTGTATGTCCCAAGCCATGGCCGGCATTTGGTGCCAATAAGGAAATATGCGCGGGAAACTGCCGCTGCGACTGAAGGCGAAAGTGTTTGATCAGTTGGACGTAGAAGGCTGTCAGGACTGCCAGACCTGGAAAGAAATGGAGGAGGCCTATGGAGGTGTATGTCCAGAAATAAATTACATAATGGAATGTATTTATTTCCAAGAAGTGTCGTACACTGACAAAAAGAGAAAACTAAAGTAAATCGATTATTTCAAAAATAAAATACTTGGTCCTGTCATAGAAATTAGCAAAAGTGGTTTACTCCAATGTAAATGTAGATTGGGTTAGCTCCAGGTGCCTGCCTGGCTCGAGACTGTGCAGGAGAGAGAGTGATGGCGCTCTTTGGTATCGGAGGCCAAGATCCACTTCGGGTCGCTGCGCCAGCGGAGTTAGTAAGTAATAATTTTGTACGTTTTCACGTTTTACAGGTAGACCAAACTTTTTAAACATTTCTTTATTTTTCAAAATTCAAAAAACTCAAATTCAAATTTTTATTCAAAAAACTTATATAATATATAATACTACAATACAATACAATGGAATATAAATTGAAGCAAGTAGGTAGGTATCTATTTATAAAAACAAATCCTGGCACCTGCACTAGCCAACGGCTGTCTTGCAGCATGCCAGTCCACACTAAGATAGCCAGCGGGATATGATACTGTGGGTATACAGGGGAGAGGGTGTATGAAGTTGTGTGAGGTGATGTGTTTGTGTGTGTGAGTGGGTGGGTGTGCGTGTGTGATGTGAGAGGTTTACAATAAACATTAAACAATAGCCACGATAAAATACCACTTAACTTATTTTATCTTTTTATTTACGTCTAAACCCGCATTTGACCTCAATCATAATTTCTCTGGGAGTAGCCAGAAAAGAAAACAAGGAGACGCGGCATTAAAAAAATTTGGATGAAATCTGAAGTTTACAGTTTCAGTTTTAGCGTGAAATCTTTAATGCGATCCTGTATATCTCTCGTAGATACGTACCCTATCAATATGTAGCCTACAGAATATACTATGTACAAGTATTAACAGAGGTACGTAAGCAGATACCCATATTACTCGTAAAGTGGACATGGGTTGTTATACAAACAACCCATTACATTACATCATTGAATTTTCACGTGTAAACATGTAGTATAATTTAAACCATATTTATGTGATTAGGATATAGGTTTAACCTATAAATACCTATAGCGGGGAAAAATAATCAAATATGGTTAAATTCATACCGATTCCTGTAAATACGAGGGCGAGCATTTGAACTGGGGTCAAGACTGGTCAGAAATTCGGACTTGTCAAGTGACAAGTTCTGACCGTTCTAAATTAACTATGTGCCTATTTAATTAAGTGACAAGTTCTAACCGTTCTAAATTAACTATGTGCCTATTTAATTAAGTGACAAGTTCTGACCGTTCTGGAGTGAATCAAGTTGCCTTTTCGTAATTTTTGCCACACATACATATTTTTTTTCTGATTGTATTTTTCATATTTTTTTAGTAATTATTTTGACAAACTCTTCAGGATTTAGGTTTTACTCTGCTTATCCACAGAAATCGGATTACCTATTCTGAAGTCTGTCTGGCAATTATTTGACATGGCTACTCGTATCGTATTTGGTAAAGATAGCGCTTCAGAACAAGACCAAACTTATCAGTAAGTACACGTTTACTGTGTTATGCCTAAATGGGCAAATAAGTGTTTGGAAGAAAAAGTTTATGATCTTTTGCCCAAACTTGTGGGAATGGCAGTCTAAAGCACATGGATATAAAAGGTGATACAATTAAAGTCTTGTTTTTTGAGCAACAAGCTGAAGCGACAGTGGATTATATGCATAGGTTTTGAAACATTCATCATCAACAGCCTATATTAATAAGAATAAGTTTATTTGTGCGGTAAGATTACAAAGGATTCATAGTCCATACACCAGTAGGAACTTAAGTACATGTTATATTAAACTGAATAAAATTTAGTGAGCAACAAGTTAGTTTACAATAAACGCTGACCTCCGAACTAGGAAGTTCCTGTATCTCGGAGGATAGATCTCTTCTAATGTCCCCACTGTTAGGGCACAGGTCGCCGGACTCCGACGCGGGAGGTCCGAGATCGAAACAATGCCATGTACCAATGACTTTTTCCGATTTTTAGAAGACTTACTTACGGGTTTAGTAGTGAATAAAAAATATATAAAACGTACATTTACCGACTGCTCTAACGGTGAAGGTAAACATCGTGAGGAAACCTGCATGTCTGAGGAAATCAAAGTTTCCGAAGATGTGTGAAATCCACCAATCAGCACTGGGCCCGCTCTCGGTGGATCATGGCCTGGTACCCTCGTGCAAGGGGAGGCCTGCGCCCCAACAGAGGGGACATTAATAGGCTGATGATGATGATGGAATATGAACAAAAGAAATAGCAGCTTCTTTACCGAACAAGGTTCAATATCGAGTCGTGCTTCTTACAACTGTCATGGGAAACTAAAACATATATAGAATATGTATAGTAATAAAATTCAATAGGTACGAGTAAGTACTACAACGAGACAGGCCTTTAGTACTTTGTCGCTTTAACTTATTTGTCAAAAAAGCACAACAAAAACGTATTATGACAGGGTTCTACCGACTGTAGCTTGATGTGTCATCCACTGTACTCCTATCTGCACCGTGACGTACCAACGTCATGTTTGGATATGGTCTGCTATGCTGGTGCATAGCAGACTCCAAACTTCGATCTAAGACCTCTACTTGTACATCAGTAGGCAACTTGAAAACCTCTAGTTTCTCATAAAAAACACCATCGTACCATTCATTTTGCGTATGTTTTATAACAAGGTTTTACTGTTTAAAGTAAAGTCCCGTGCGATCCACGTCACTTTCACGTAAATGGAAATAATTAAATTTCCACGTCATTGTTGCCTTGAAACAAGTCATTAAATGAGACATCAAAAGGTATTATATGGTTTAGACGATGTAATAATATACCTACTTACTGTCTCTCCTCAGCTACAGCCTACAGGAGGGATTAGAAGTGACTTTGGATGCGTTAGAACGAAGATAGGTGATCATTCGATCCAGTTGGATAACTGAACAACATATTTTCTGCATTGTCATCAGCAGCATTGAATGTGGTATGACTCTTTGCAGGGTCAGCCTTGGGTAGTACCCCTAGCCACCATTCTACCTATTTCTGCCGCAAAGCAGGAATGCTCACTGTGTTTTGGCTTGAAGAGTAAGAGAGCTAGTGTAATTACCGGCATGTGAGGCTCTGTGAACTCTACCCAAGTTCTCAAGATTAGCAGCGCTTCGATAGCCTTCTAATAACATTATAATGAGGTGAGATGTTTATGTGCGATGGTGACCACGTACCACCACAGTGGTTATTACTCGTCTGCTCTCCTTATAAATAAAAAGCAGCCTTCCTAGTTAATCCAGTCCACGGATCTATGCTTTTCCGAAGGTATATACACCGCGTCGTTGTGCGTTGTAGTTTTTAACGACGACAGAAAAAGGAGAGGTTCTCAATTCGACGCGTATGTATGTATGTATGTGGATTTGTTTCGAAATTTATCGGTAACTAGAGGGCCGATTTTGCGTTTTGCTTGGTATTGTTTGAATTAGGGTAAGGACGAGTTAAAATATCTAAATCTGTTAAGTTTCTGAATAATTATAAAAAATGTTAGACGGAGTACCTCGGCCTGCCTTTTAGGCCTGCCTCTAGCAACAATCCAGTTATCGTGTCAAATCACTTTTAATAATATGAATATTAATGCAACACATGCTGAAAAATATTAATTCTAAATCGACACCATGTTGCCGCAAATTAAAAATAAATAAATTGAAATCGTTTATTTAGCGCTGTAAACATTAGAATACAGAATACAGAAGTATACAAAGTTTAATGCATGCAGCACATAACATCTGGTGTGGTACAGTGCCAAAAAGGGCACACCAGCTCAGCATAATGCTGAGGCAAGCCACAGCGCTGATTTTCAGCTGACCCTCAGTGACTGCACGGATGAAGAAAGCAACAGTGTGTGCGTGTTGTGATGTATGAATGTGTTTGTTTGTATGAATGAGAATATTAGTGTGTATGTGAGGTACTGCGTGTGTGGGAGGGTGATGGCATGGTGCGGGTGTATTTACATGGTATTATGTGTGTGGATGGTAGTTTACAGATGGATATGTTTTCAGATGGTAGTTAATTAGTAAGTATCATCTGGATAATTTTACAAAACGAGGCAAATAATATTTATCGAACGGACCTAACAACTCTGGTACCCTAGAGTTACTGGACATATACTCCTTGATATTGTTGAAAAACTCATTGGTGGTGACTTAGAACTTCCTTGGTGTAAACGTAGTGATTAACCACATATTGTAATTCTATTTCTATTTCTTCTACATATTTAGTGCTATTTAATTAAAATTAATTTTGAGTTATTGTGTAATTGGCGTTATAACTTTTTAAGACAAGTACTTGTATAATTGTTTTGCTGTACCTGTAATAAAATAAAATAAAATAAAAATTAATCCTCTTTGACTATGACTACTTCTTTCGGAACTTTTTATCGGGGTATTACCTGTGGTCCATCAACTATCTTTTCCCTATATTTTTTGACACATTTTACCTCTGGGTACCAAATAAATTATAAGTAGTTTAAAACTACTCACAGGAAAATTATCAGTATATTGTTATTTATATTATGTTTACGTTTGGTCGCCGTTAAAATAAGTAACTGAGCGGCACACTATGGCAAAGCGTGAAAAAAAATGTAATATAATAAAGTCGGCTATCAATAAAATAACACAAGAGTGCGACTTCAGTAGAGTCTGTTACATTTCTTTATTTAAAAATCTTTTTCTAAATTCCCAATTTTCCATACAAGAGAAAATGAAAAAAAAAAAGAAATTGAAAAAGTTTATTTACTTATTACAGGGCACACAAAAAAGGACCTCCGACTTAGAAACTAAGTCGAAAACCTGTATCTTGTAAGGCGGGATTCCGTCGCACTTTCTGTGCAAGCAAATTACAAATTATATTCTTAACCTAAAAGGAATTTGGAAAATTTAATCATAAAGGAATTTAGTAAAGATAATGGTAAGAGTGAGTATGGGTGGGGGGGTGTTAGGTTGTGTGGGAGTGTGTAATGATGTAAGTGTGCATATGTAGAGAGAGTGCAGTTTAAATTTCATCTTTTTTATGAATTTTAAAAAGTAATGTTACTAACCTACTTACTTTAAGTGCCTTACTCGTGTTCTTTAAGTGCCTTACTCGTGTTCTTTAAGTGCCTTACTCGTGTTCTTTAAGTGCCTTACTCGTGTTCTTTAAGTGCCTTACTCGTGTTCTTTAAGTGCCTTACTCGTGTTCTTTAAGTGCCTTACTCGTGTTCTTTAAGTGCCTTACTCGTGTTCTTTAAGTGCCTTACTCGTGTTCTTTAAGTGCCTTACTCGTGTTCTTTAAGTGCCTTACTCGTGTTCTTTAAGTGCCTTACTCGTGTTCTTTTAAAATTAATAATAACAAAAAAACAATTTGGTTCTTTGCCACTTCGAATCTAATACCATTTTTGCTATATCCTATAAATAATGTAGCTAGAGGCGGAATATGCAAGGTATGAAACCAATTTAGGCAATATACGTAGCTTTTTTCTCCATGATGGAAGATATGAGAAATCTTGCATAAATTGCGATCGTAATTTCATTTTCGTTACGGTTCGTAAAAGGGGACCTTTTTATTGCTTTTTGCTTTTAGTGCCTTACATACCTTTTTGAATAAATAACGGACTCAAGGTAGGTATTGTTCACACCTGATTTGTAAGTTTCAATTGATAAAGGCTAGTTCATTCAAGCAGGTAGTCTAGGCACCCTAGGTTGAGCTAGTGTGAAACAAAACGATGAATGACAAGTGCAGTAAACGATTTTGGCTCTCTTTGGCGGTCTGGACTACCGTCCAGTGTCATTGCGATAAAGCGATTCAATTCAATTCAATTTTTTATTTGGTTCATTTACCGTGTGAAATTAGTGATTGTATAATCCGCAGTTTTACATAATGGCTAGCCGTTTCTCGAAACGGCGCCGTTATATTTAGCGTCGGTAGAGGTATAGGTTATACATCTAGCGACACTCAGCTGAACTTGGCCCTTTTAATAGATCATATGTTTACTACATTAAGACATATCATTTTAAAAATGTATTTGCATGGTTGTAGTATTCTAAGCCAAAAATGGTCAATTAATAAAGGTTTTTCTATTTCTATTTCTATATTACGGATTGACAATGCGTTACGTTCTACAAAATGGCTGCCCACGTTTAGCCGGAATGTAAAATGGCAATATTGCAGCCGCATTGTATAATTAGCCACTAATTTCCAGTGATCGCGGTATTTCCCGGTGATACCCGGTGTTTCCTAGTGAAATGCGCGATTTCCGCTAATTCATGCTGATGTGTAATTGATAATTTCAAAAAAACGTTTTCTAAACTCGACGCCATGTTTGTTGTTATGTTTAAGCGGAGCCACGAGCGGTAAAAAATTATGATCCGTGGTCTCATTTTAAGCCGTTAAGCAAAAAGGCTAAACTTTGACACGTCGGATTGAAGAACGCAAAACGTTATACAATCGGGCGTGTTGAGGTTCAGCCCTTATGTAAAACGGCTGAATGTCGTTTATGCGTAATACAAAACGGCGCTGTTTTTCAATATGGCTAGCCTAATGTCAAACGGCGAATTATACAAACGGGCTGCGATAAATGCGCGAACTAACTTCGTTCCAAATATCTCTAGCCTTGGATAAAGAAAAAATTTGTCTCCCCAAGGCGCGTTCTTTCCTGAATGGTCACATTTTTATTTCATTGCCCTCAGCAAAGGACAAATAGGTACAGGAGCTACATAGCGTGAGAATATTTGTATACAGTAGAGGTGCGATGGTGTGAATTGGCCGGATAGTAAGAACTTCCGTTCACGATTTATATCAGAATATATAATATTGAGTTATCTCTTTTTCGATACCCTTTCGACAGTGACCATGCCGAGAACTAGGTACGAGTATATATGTATACCTGACCCAATAGTTTGTCTAATACCTACTCAATGTTATACATTCCGAAGTCAATTGCGCACGGAACTATAGCAAGAATTATTAATATCCGGTCGCACCTCTAGTATTCAGATTTATGTAAACAAAGAAAACTTTCTAGTTCCAATATTTTAGAAAGGTGACAGTTAGTGATCTTTCTTATCTTATGATAAGATTCCAGGAATAACCCAGCGGCACTTCGACCCTTGAGGATCTTTTGTGCCTACCCCATTTTACACACTGGTGCACTCAGTGTGCATGTTTCCTCACGATGTTTTCCTTCACCGTTAGAGCAGTCGGTAAATGTACGTAAGTCTTCAAAAAATTCGTAAAACTCATTGGTACATGGCATTGCACGGTTTCGAACCCGGACCTCCAGCTTAAGAGTCCGGTGCCCTAGCCACTGTACCACCGACGCTCTTGATAGTTAGTGACACTCGTAGTTGCAGGATGGAGCGCAGTGTCGTTCTTTAGTATCGGAATCCAACATCCAATTTGGGTCGGTGTGCCGCCGGAGGAAGTAATACCGCTTTGAAAATGTGGGCCGAACTTTGATAAACTTTTCAAGGGAGCCCAAAATTGTGATTTTATTGAACCATGTAATGAGTTTCATTTCTCAATTTCGCCGTTTTCTTTCATGACAAGACAATCTAGGCCTCAAAGTTAGCGGGTAGAATTGCAAATAAATGTGAGTGACTTAAAAGTGACAGCGGAGTAACGTGTAAAAAATGCAATATATGAGTATTATTCGTCATTGGTATTTGAACAACTTTTGTCCCACAAGTTATTTTTTTAATTATTTTATTTGTTCTTTTATACTTTTGTGTACAGGTAAGCTTAATGCCTTGCGGCATTCTCTGCCAGCTGACTTTTGGACATGCAGATATGTTAGGGCGGTGCAGTGGTTTACAAAAGTTTAAACTTAAATTGAAATATAAAGAGCGTCGGTGGCACAGTGGCTAGGGCACCGGACTCCCATGCGGGAGATCCGGGTTCGAAACCGTGCAGTGCCATGTACCAATGAATTTTTCGTATTTTTCGAAGACTTACGTACATTTACCGACTGCTCTAACGGTGAAGGAAAACATCGTGAGGAAACCTGCACACTGAGTGCACCAGTGTGTAAAATGGGGTAGGCACAAAAGATCCTCAAGGGTCGAAGTGCCGCTGGGATTATTCCCAGCCCCCTATCATAAGATAAGATAATTTGAAATATTATTGAGCCTATGATGACACTCGATTGAGATCAAATCGAAAACAATCTATATAATTCACAATTTGCTGGAAGGATCGTCAGCGTTCGGGAGCCCGCTCCGGAGGGCCCCGGGGCTGCACCCAAAAAAGCCACGTGGTTAAATAGTTAGCCAATCTTTAGACCACTGCCTCCTCAGATATATTTTCTGGATACAAAACCGATTGGTCCGCGGCACGTGACTAATTTGAACCATTCTTCCCAAATGGTAGCAACGGAATGAATAATTCCCATTCCTACTTGCCACGCCTAGTGGCAACCACCAGTGGTGGCAACTGGTTTTTTTTTTCCCGTCGCTGTCGCTGTTCTGCCCGCTGACTTCGAGACCTCACCCAAATGTCAGAGCGGTTCTAAACTCAGTTTTGGAGTCCGTATCACTTGCGACTTTACGACATAGCTGCAAACTTTTTAATGGCCCATTATTTACAGAGCCCTTCGCACTACGAGTAGGTACTAGCCCTCTGCAAATTGATTGTTAAGCTTTGGAACCTAACGGGTAGAGATTTATGGTTTGATCCTCGGCACAATCTTTATTTTATAATCCAGTTTCCTAACAACTGATTGATTTATTTGTTTATTTGAGTTTCCTGGATTTGCTCGTAATTTTCCCGAGCTAAAAAGGCTACACTACGTACATATTCTTCAAGACCAAAATATGCAATATCATCAAAATATTCTGGACCTGTACAGCATGACTGAGTAAAATGTAGAGCGCTACTAATACTCCTAGGTATTCAAATATTAGAAGGAAAACAGTAGGATAGGAGTAAAATATCAGCAGCTCGCGCGGGACAGCGAGCGGTCGAATAAAAAATTGCTGATTAAAAATGCAATACCTAAAGCAATACCTTATTACTATTATAAAATCTGCACAATCTACCTACTTGCATAAAATAAAATAAATACTATTCCTGATAAGTATACATATTTGTCTGAAATGTATATAATATGTTATGTTTTAAGTGTGTGAAATATCTAAATTGTATGTGTGTAAATATCTGATACTTATTGTATAAGTTTTAAAAGGTATAACCTCGTAAACGTAGGTACTTCATGTTTTAGTATGCCGTGACCGTGTTGCTGGTGCTATTAATTATTGTGTTTTTATGCCAAATAAAGAAATTTCAAAATCAATCAAATCAATACCTAAAGAAGTGCTTTTAGTGTAGTCAGGCTAGGATTTTGAAAATAGAATAAGGCCTGGAACACAAGGAAAGATAGCTTATTCTTATGATTCACACTGACCTGTGTAGCAGGTACAACAAGCACACGCGCACAGGCACACCCGGCGTAGCAGTCGTCCAGGCTTCGTTTACACACGGGCAATTTCCAGGCACCACACATAGAGTCTTAGCACACAGATTTCAGCGGGTTTCAGGTGTTAATTAGCGGAAAATTAACGGTTCAAACAGCAGTTACAGATCATGCGATCAAATCAGATGTCGAAGTCCAACTGGGCAGTGACGTCACTTCAGGCGATAACGTGCGTATAAAGATATAGGTACGATGATAGGGAGACGCGAGGCGCGGCCAGCACTTGTATTGTAATAGTTGCTCGCTGCTCAGATAGAATACTTTAATACGTTGCGAAGACAGTGCATTATCAAGATGGCTGTTAATGAATCAATATGTGATGCTGGTGTCCCCAACTGATAATTTGTTGTGAGTCTATTCTGTTGTTGTTTAGCAGAGTTTAGCTGCTACTTTTGTGTGTTCGCGCTCTGTGTTTATATCCAACTATGGTTACCAGCTGCTGTCGACACCCCGTCATCAGCTTTAGCTCTGACCTATTAACTTTTATATAATCATGTTTATTTTATTTGTAACTTATAAAAGCAAATAAAACATTTTAATTTTCATTCATTTTCGTACTGTGTATTTATCTCCCAAGTGAAGATTGTGTTAATGTTTCCGTAAAACAGAAGCCCGAAGACTACACATGGGACTATACGTGACAGGAGGTTTGTCAAGAACTGATTTTGTGAGTCATGCTGAGGCAGTCGCCTTTTCCGGTAATACACACGAAGTTGCAGTTAATACACACGAAGTTAAAGTTGCAGTTGATACACACGAAGTTGAAGTTGCAGTTGGTGCAATTTCTCAATTAGTATAAGTTCTCAGTTTGTTCACATTCACTTTTTATTGTGTTTCTTTTTTCTCACTTTGTTTATCTGTACCTACTCTGTGTTTTTTTGTACTTGTCGTGTGTGCGTACTGCGTATTGTTTATCTTATCTTACCTATGCCTACATAAAATCATGTTCTTAATTTTTTTAGTCCGGAAACAGAGGTGTGGCAAAAAGCACTCAGAATTTTAAAACTTTACATGTATAAATATCAGTACGAAATTCAGAATTGAGTAAATAAATTGGCAGTTAAAACTTTTATTACATGATTACGAAAAGACAGATGTAAGCCATTGAAGTCGACCAATGATTACATTACCGGGAGAATGTTTACTCGACGATTACGAATAAACAAATGTCGCATGCGCCGATACTCATAATAGAATGTGTTCTACGCTCGAAAGGAAATGAATGGTAAATTCAAATGGGTTTTTGGAATAGTAGCGATTGGACAAGTTACTTACCTATTGAGCAATAATAACACAAACACATTTTTTAAGAAAACCCCGATTACCATTGTGGAGATCCCCTTACTTTTTTTTGTCATCATCAGGTTCCCAGGGTCTCAGATATGGAAAGGGCTCTATGGCATGACATTTGAAATAAAAAACGAACCACCTAAATATTGACGTTCCAAAGATCCCATCTGACATCAAATATACTCTAAGATCTTGGAAACTACTGATCCAATTTTTACCAGACATAGCTAAGAACACTCTAGACAAAATGCTCCGAATTAGGAGCGGATTATAAAAAATCCAGGTTCATATCGGATCATTAGAGTAGACAAACAGACATATCTTTGGTAAGGGGTTTAAAAGTATGGTTGATTTATTTATTAATCAGTAACCTGTTATATGAGTATTATAATATGATGTAGTAAGATAAAAGAAAGAGAATTAGCACTTCTCTTTAATAATGGGGGGATGGGCAAAGTTCATCGTTTCTCGTGTAGAGCCCTGTGCCTCCTGAGATCCACATTATTGTCTGAACAATACAATAGAACCCAGTGGGAAATCAAACCCAATAAATGTGTTGAAATCAATCATATTGTTTGCCGGACGCCGGGAGGTTCGTTTTGTTTAATTTATTATGAAAAAGTCATGGACAATAATACATTTTTATAAAAATAAAGTATAAATTCACAGTTGAATAAATATTGAAAGACTGGGTGTTACATACTTGCTAAGTTATCACTAAAAGCGAACGTCACCCACACTCTAATATAGCTCTAGCTTAGAGTGAGCGAGCCAGTTTCATTTAGTTTTAACTTAAGATTGAGCGGCTAATCTTCTATCTTCTTTTCGTGTGGTTAATGGCCACCTAGAGGCGTGGAATTTACCAATGGGCTAAGTGCCAAAACATTTAGTAGGCACTTTTGTCAAAGTTGTCCAGGCCGCCCGTAGGCCTCCGGAATGGCCTAACCACTGCTGTCGGGGGATTGCAGCCAGTGTTGATAATATTACGTGTTCTCCGATGCGCGGAGGGGCTCTGATAAAAAATCCCTGGCGAATAACATTGCTTAAATTGCATGTTCACTTTCGGATCACGTTCGCAACGAGCGACCCTTTTGCTATTGATAGACGAGTCGAAAAAACATTTGTCAGAAATAAATCAGTCCATAAATGAAACCTTCGTTCCGAAACTCAACTATCATTAATTACTGCCAAAATATTTGGTACAACAAATGTTACCCAGAATAATGAATGTGTTGGTTTTAGTTGGACAGGTTGAACACGGAATTTCGGATCATGGACGATAGTGTGGACGCTCGTACAAAGGTCGTGCCGATCACGGACGTTCATGCGATTAACCATTAACCATCATGGCCCATCGTGTAGATGAGTTTTTACAAGTATACACATTAATAATATTGCTTATTAACCTTTCCAAGAGGCTAAGAATGCCTGTGCTGTGTTAGAAGTGGTCCACCCCAATGGTCCAGAGGTCCATCCGGCGACCCTTGCGCCGCAGTCTTGTTCCTTTGAGCCATTGGCGTATTCATCAAATTAAATGGAGTTCTAACCACGGGATTCGGGAAATGGTGTAAACTGTCTATTTTGCTGCCAAATAAGATTAAGAATAAGTTTATTTGTTTAAAGTTTTGTTCTCCGTACCTAATTAGTGTCCGACCAAAGCTTCGGCTTCGGCTTTGGCCACCTTCGGCGAAAAAAAACACCTTCGGCTTCGGCCAAAATGGGCCGAAGTTTTGGCCGAAGCCGTAGGTTCCTAACAAACGACGAATTCGAACGAACTTTTACGAATGAGCGGAGAGCGCGACGGACAGAGACGTGGCGGGCGGGAGGTGAGAGTCACACACATCACATTTCGTTTTGTGGACTTGTGCCGGCAGTCGCTATCGCAAATGTTATAAGAATTAAAATTATTTCGAAATGTTATTATTTTTCACAAATCGCAAGGTAATTTTGATTACCCCTAGGGGTAATCAAAATCTAGATCAACTTCTAGAGAAGATTAAAATTACCTTTCTATATTATATTATACAGTCGATATAAAACCTTCAATTTTAAAGTTTTAAAATCTAATCATTTAAATTAGCTTGTATCCAATCTTGAACAAAATTCTTAGAGCTTTTAAACCTTCGGCTTCGGCCGAGGCTGTGCCGATAGCCGAATAATCGGCTTCGGCTTCGGCCAGAAATCGACCTTCGGTCGGACACTATCCGTAATTTACTTTTTCATTCAAGTAAAATAGAACAAGTTCGCAAGCGAGTAACTTGTTTCATAAGACAATTGAAACTGAAATAACGCAATAAAGAAACATCTACCTGTCTTGGCGAAGTCCCGAGATCTGCGTTGTCTTCTACGTTCTCGTTTTTATGAAAAAGTTTCTTACTGTCCTCTATATTAACCATAACGTTTGTGTTATTAACTTAGTATTACACCTATTATTTATTGTACCTATATAATATATGTCCTACCGTTTGTTAATTCTGTTATTTTTCCCGTCGCGTCGCTTCTTCATCAGCCTATTAATGTCCCCACTGTTGGGGCATGATGATCTACCGAGCGGGCCCAGTGCTGATTGGTGGATTTCACACGCCTCGGAAACTTTTAATTTCCTCAGACATGCAGGTTTCCTCACGATGTTTTCCTTCATCGTTAGAGCAGTCGGTAAATGTAAGTAAGTCTTCGAAAAAATCCAAAAAACTTATTGGTACATGGCATTGTATGGTTTCGAACCCGGACCTCCCGCATGGGAGTCCGGCATCCTAGCCACTAGACTACCGACTTATTACGCAGAATGTTCAATATACCGATTGTGCCGTAGAATGATGTACCGTTTTTTAATTATAATTTACTCTATGTACAATAAAGTATAAAGTTATTTGTAACAAACCCCGTACCTAGGAATTTAACATAAGTCTGTAGTCGGATGAGCGTGGGAAATTGAAATATGGCTTAAATAATTCCGAACTTGAACGCAATTTCAGGGGATTTGGAAACATCGGTCGTGATAAATAAACTACCTACCGCCGAATACAAAGCTTTTTAATTATTTTTCCTTTTCAGTTATGCAATATTATGATATGTATGAGTAATAGTGAAATGACTGTAAAGACATTGTCGTAGCTAGTTTCTTTCGGGGATTTAGGGGAATTTATGGATGTACCAAAACCCCTATAAAGCCGAAGTGGGAGAACAAAAACGATACCTAACTGATCAACTTTTGTTCTACTATTTTAATTTTCGCAAAAAATCAATTCTCTATAAGTACATTTGTACCGATCAGCGATCGATTTGTAAATAAGTATTCAGTTATGGATTCTGAACACCCTCTCTTCGGCATTATAGGGGTTTTACATATATTGTACATACTCAAAGACGAGATTCAGATTGAGTCCCCAAACTTCAAAAAAGTTCACTTACCTACTATTCTTTATAACTTAAATAACTTCTGTTTACAGTTACCTATAGAAGTGTAGTTTAAGTACAATTTTCTGGGCAAAGGTTTAAGCAAAATGCTTATTAAATTACAAAAATGTATAGGTAAGTATCTGTCTATTCGTATTTATTTAGATAACTATTATGGGGTGGCTGTTGACAAGGCAATTCTGGGACGCTGGTATCCCCATATTAAAAAAAATGTTGTGTGTTTGATCAGTTTTTGTAATTTTTTTTATTTTGTGTGTTTCACTATTGTGTTATGTCGGGCCATGGCAGAATACCAGCGGCTGACGACACCCATGGACATGGACCCATTTGCCTTCATGTTTTAATTTTATTGTATTATATTTGTATTGTATTCAGGGCAAATAAACGTTTTTTTTTTTTATTTTATTTTTTTCATTATTATGAAAAGTCTAAGGATGTTATTAGACCAGCGCGATTGGTGTCGCATCGATGCCTTAATCAACGTCGGCCGCGTAGGTGTAAGCTCAGAATGATCAATAATTGCGGCTTGATCAACCTTGTGCTAGATTATGCGATCAATCAACCAAAGAACCTAATATTTTCATTGATCAATCGAATCGCACGATCGACGTCGGATGCTCAAACGATGGCAGATCAGTTTGGTTTAATAGCAAACAATGATCTACGTTGAACGGACTATAAAATCAATGTTGATCAATACCACCGATCTATGTCGATCGCGCCAGTTTATAAGCACCCATAAATAGTAGATTTACAACATGGAAGAAAACGCTGTTGCTTCTTTCTATTTTCGTCCTACTACGTGGGTGAGAACTTACAGATAATATTGTTATAGGTAGAAAGACATTGAATTTAATGAGTTTTTCGTGGCGGGGTCGTAATGCCCTTTAGTGCCTATTAATGTGCACTTATCACAGTCTACCGTACAAATGATAAATAAATGGTACCTACTAAAATAATGGTATGTGATTACATAATAATGGTACATGAGTGGCTTGTTTGAAACGTGCACATAGCGTTTTTAGCATGTCCCACGACTTTTATGATAATTTTAAAATCATTTAGCGTAGTTATTGTTTCAAACTATTTATTTTTTTGCAAGCAATTTATTATATTTTGCAAATGACTCATTATGTAATTTGAGCATAAAATCATGATACAGTGGCAGGCGCTGTGAAAGTCTATACTGTGGCCGCGTGAAATTAGTTCGCATCGCACATGTAACTCAGTTCACATCGCAAACGAACCAATCGCGTGATAGCATGAATGGAGGGAGGTTTATATAAATCACAGTTCAGTTTCATCTATGACATGTCACTGAATTTTGATACTTATTGGAAGTGTGGTGGGATTGGGGGAGTGAAGAAAATGAGGGAAAAGAAAATCCTTTGGAAGATTTTTTTCTTTGCCACTGAAGACTTTTCTTACCCAAGCTCCCTCCGACCTCAGGAAATAGTGGCTTCGGAATCGACGCCGCCAAACCTAGGAAACTGTCACGCTTATTCACATACGAGATTGTGTACTCGAGAGCGGGACTTTTCGCTTTCGGCGACCATCCCAGAATTGATGCTATTGTCCAAATAATAGTACTGTTGCGAACATTTTACCTGAAACAAACAATACATTTTTTGGTTTTAAAGCGATAAGATTTAAAAATAAATATTTAGGTAAATATGTCTCAATGGGAAATTCTTCAAATACAAATATACTTTATTGCACACCCGGGACAAAAACAAAACATACAACATAAAGAGAGGTACAATATAATGTGCAGAAGGCGGCCTCAAACAAACATTGTTATGGTTTAAGGAAATACGTAAAATAAATCATCTTCTCATACAAAGTTGACAGATGAATTAGCCACAATCTTTTTAAGTAGCTTGCTGTACAAACTTTGTCATAAAATGTTTCTTTTTAAGAAAACGGTTCTGGTTTTCTGGAAAGAAATGTAAGAGAAAACAATTATTCTAAGAACGGCAAACGAAATGGGACAAGCTATTTTAGAAGAATCGTCCCTTTGTCAACATTACTTACTTGTAAAAAGAAATAATTCTTTCTCTAGGGAAATGAATGACAACGGAATCGCTAATTTATTATGGTTTCTCATTGCTGTTTTATGATAAAAATGTAATTTACATAATTATAGCTCTTACTAAGCTAGGATTAAGTTAGCAAGAGTTGAATAGATTCTTGTTGAACCGAGGTTCACGTGTAAATAAGGAATAGCTAAGATAGGTAAGGTGATGGTTATTGAATATTTTTGCCATGCGAAAAACCAACATCATCATCAGCAGCCTATTCTAGTCCACTGCTGGACATAGGCCTCTCCCAGGGCGCGCCATTGAGCCCGATCTTCGGCTCTTCTCATCCAGTCGCTGCCAGCCACCTTACGCAGATCGTCGCTCCATCTAGCAGGGACGCCCGTCCCACACTACGTTTGCCCAAACGCGGTCTCCACTCCAGAACTCGTCTCCCCCAGCGGTTGTCTGTTCTGCGACAGATGTGACCGGCCCACTGCCACTTCAGCTTGCTAATCACCAGCTCAAAAACCAACAACAAGGAAAAAAAATGTACGGTCAAAAATGTAACAACATTTTTCCCTTTTGTTGTATTTTACCATACATTTTGCCTTTTTTTCCTTTTTGTTACTTTATGTAACATATGCATTATTATCACGTCCATAATCCCCGAGGGGTAGATAGAGGAACCACCTTCATCATAGGTTGTTCCCACTTTTCGCCGTAAGATTTGGTGGACAAAAAGGAAAAAATACTATACTTAATGTACCTAAGTATAAAATTATTTAATAATTAAAATAATTCCATTAAGCAAAAGAAAGCTGGCGTTTCAATTATTGTTTACCTGATTGATTGGACTGTAACTCGTGTTTAATTATTGTTTACACGATTTCTTTTAAAAACAAATGTCGAAGTATTTTAAACTTTCGTGTTTGTTTACTAATAGAAAATTGGACTGAAGAACGAAAGCGAAAGACACGAAAACCCTCTATTTGAAAACCTAATATTAATTTAAATTTTAATCCACTTTCATCCGCTTTATTTTACTAGTTAAAAAGTCATATCTCTCGGCAGAATCTCCTAGAAATAATAAAACCAACTAAGCTTTTCATACTCGGCTGTACAGCGGCGCATTTGCAGGTTAATTTCACGTAGAGTGTTTCGTGTATTTACACGGACACTTTTATTAAGGCCTTGTTCGCAAACGTGACTATTTGCTGGATGTATACGTCAAACACTGTCTGGCCTCAGTCATGCCAAATAGAGTTTGTTCTAAACGAGAGGTGGTGGTATCGTGCGGTGCGCTGCCAAAATAATTGCCATACTTTACGTTACAATCGAATTCTATGCGTTTACCACAGAACAACACAGTAACTGGCCTAAACAACAACCTGTGAAAAAATCAGCGCTGTGGCTTGCCTCAGCATTATGCTGAGCTGGTGTACCCTTTTTGGCACTGTACCGCACCAGATGTTCTGTGCTGCATGTATTAAACTTTGTATACTTCTGTATTGTGTTCTATATTCTGGTGTTTACAGCTACTATTACTTACATAAATTTTCTTGCCTAAAATATACTATTCCCCACTTCATCCAATAGGTAACTTCGGAAAGAAAATATATCAAGTAGCCAACATTATTAAAAAGCTTCATGCCATTCAGGTCAGGGACGAAACCAAAAATATATTATTTGTGCTTTTAATAAATTTTTGGTTTCGTCCCTGACCTGCTGTTTCGCCCGGGATGCCTTCGCCCTGGCACAGCTGAAAACCAGCGCTGTGGTTCTGCCGTACCGGTCGGACCGCAGCACATGCTGAGCATATGTCCTTTTTGTGTTGTTTTTTTTTTTAATTTCAGATCTTTTTAAGTTTTTTTTTTTTTTTTTTTTTTTTATGTATAACTAAACCCGCATTTGACCTCGATCTCGCCTGTTGGTAAGCGACGATGAGGTCGACGATGGAGCACGCGGGTCCAGTAAATGCCTATTCACTCTGGCCTTAAGTTTAATCATGTATGCATAATGCAATGTTAAATAAATGTGTTAATCAGAAAGGCAGTTAAGGAAACTAAACTATTTTTGAAACATGATCACTATTGTTCACATATTTAAAAATGGTTTTCAAAAGTTTTGAAAACAGTTTGAAAATGTGTCCGTGGGCAACGCGGGTTGAGGTTTTATAAGATTATGATTGCAAACTACGTTGTCTTTATTAGTAATTAAATTAATTCCCTCTGCATAAATAATTTACACAAATTCTCAGAATTTAAAAGTAAGCGACATTTTATTAATTTTATAAATTGCCCATCAAAACAACCACAGTTTTGTATTGTTTCAAGTTATGCTACAACTTAGTGTTGTTTCAAATTAGAACATAACCTAACTATAACTTGAGCGAACTCTCACCCAAGTTACTAACGAGCACTAAATGTTACTATACTAAGTAATAAAGGTTTCTTAGTCCACAAAGATCTCAGAGGGTTGCAATTTATTTAACTGCGGGGCAAATGAGTAGTAACCTGCGAAAATGGGGGTCTTGCTTCGTTTACTACACCTACAATAACACAGACGAGATATATGATTGATGGAAACAAAACTTTAGTCTTTACGGGATGTAACAAAACACCCGTATAGAGCTAAAAGGGGGGTGATTAGTATCCATAACTGACCGAATTTCACTATGGGAGTAACTCTGAAATCACAGGAAAAAATCAGCTTTTCCGCGGTAGATGAAACGGGAACAGGGACAAAAGCTCAATACTTACACGACCGTATTGAAACAGCTTTTTTTTCGCGATTTCAAAGTTGTGTCCATAGTGAAAGTTGTTCATTAATGGATATTGAACACCTCTTTCGGCTCTTATCAAAATGGTTAAATATGTTAATAAATATATTTTATTTCTGTACCATTTATAGTGTTTTCGTTACACCTAGTATAATAGTTTTCTTACAGTCCCTCTGACTGAACTCAGTTGAACCACTTATGGTTTAAAATTTTCATGAAAAGCACCTTTGACCTTCGCAACCAACCCATTATAAAACGCCGACACGCACACTGTCCACTACGTAATATAACCATTACACTAAATGAATACTACGCAGAAATAGTCGCCATATTTTATATTTATATTTTATTTATATTTTATTTATTAAGGAACACAAACAGTTTACAAATAGATACATACATATAAACAAAAAAAAATACACAGAAACAAAAAGGGTTCACAAATATTATAAACGTAAATAACATATTTCAGTTCATGTAGGCAAGACGAGTACACACTAGTTATATATAAACATAGAAAATTAAATATGCGAAGGAAGTCAATGTAGAATAATGTAGAGGGATATAAAACAATGCTATTAAAACAAATAAACAAAATTATATGCTATTAAAACAAATAAACAAAATTATATTGGAGATAGGTTACTGCTAATCATCATAGTACTATTTTTTATCTGTCCCAAAGAACAACATGGATTTACTAGTGTTGAAAAGGTCAACACTGGTAAATCCAATGCACATTCCAATGGTAATCGATTCTGTGACTTTTTGTTCGCTCTTCTTTTTCCTCTTGTTTTTTAACCTACATCTTATGATCACATCTTAAAGCAATGTCGTCTCGTATGATATGCCTGATGATAATACGATTTGAATGCCTTATTATGATGATGAGATGAGATGATATGCCTCCTATGCTTATGTTGAGCTGGTGTACCCTTTTCGGCACTGTACCACACCGGATGTTCTGTGCTGCATGTATTAATCTTTGTATACTTCTGTATTGTCTTCTAAATTCTGGTGTACAGTGCTAAATAAACGTTTTCAATTTCAATTTTTTTCTCCGTTTGAACGAGGGCATGATCCGTCGTGCTGTTTGGTGGATTTCACCATTAGAAAACTTTCTCTACAACCGTGACCTAGCCAGTTGTAGTACTAACCCATAAATAACTAATTCATTAAAAGAAGCCTGTAAAGTTAACAACTTAGCAAACAATCCGCAAAGTAAACTTTTGTGAATTTTCAAAAGCCTTTGACAAAGTTTTCCGGTGTGAGGCTACCTCGCCCAGGGCATTGTAAAAGGTTTACAATATTAAATGCCTGGATATAAAAAATTCTTCCGACGCCGCGACGGTGCACAGATACGGATTTTTGAAGAAAAATCTCACCAGTCTTTTAAAGGCTTATCCATGGCTATAAATTTTATAAGCTTTAACTTTAATTTTAATTTTTGGCCCAGCGGATTAGCTTAGCTATCCAACGGGGCAACGCAGCCAGTCTCTTGGGTACACTGCCGGATGTGGGGGACTTAACCCAAATTTTTTATCTTTAGTTTTCTTAGCCTTAATTTAGTTTTAGCTTTAGTATTATATTATATTATATTTTCTCGTTTCTGTAATAATTAATTAAAAAAGATTTTTAATTGTAATTCTGGAATCTGAATATTAGATTGACACATAGCTTGTAAAGTAATCAATGTGTGTACCTATGTAATCTCCACGACACAGGCAACGCCTAGTGTGGAGGTTATAGTTTAATGTGAAATGTTAATTAATATGTGGTAAACGATTTTATTTTTAATATTTTAAATTTTCAAATAAAGAATTTTCAAAATTCGCAATATGTCTTTATGCTTAGGTACCTACTCTTACCTACCTTACTTCTTCTACTTCTTCTTAGTCGTATTCCTTAGTGATGAGGGTCAGAGAGGGTGAGATCATTCTATGGAAATAACCGCACATGCTTAAAACAATTTCTTGGTAGATTGAGTTAGGTGGGTTGCCTTTGCCTTGTCCATTTCACACTGGTTATCTCTCAGTATGTAGTTTTCCTCACGATATTTTCCTTCACCGTTAGAGCACTCAGTAAATGTAAGTCTTTCGAAAAAAAACAAAATCTCATGGGTCATGATATTTGCATGGTTTCGAACCCGTACCTCTCAAATCGGAATTCGGTGTCCTAGCCACTATGCCACCGACGCTCATAAAGTAAATTATATCCTGACCAGGAATATATTCTGTCAAGAGAGCGCCATTGGTAGTTTTATAATGTTTTATAAGTTGGCGAAGAATAGTGCTTACCATTTAATTCCGCAATATGGCAAGGGATTTATATTCCTGGGTCTGGGTACTAATAACTAACCTACCTACCCTACCAATTTACTTTTAGCTTAAAAGCTCTATATTTGAATTCTGAAATAGGCATGGAACCGAAAACTTATTATTTTACCGTTAATTAATAGAATTCAAATACAGAGAGAGTTATTTTATTAAACCCTTGTTTGAGTAGAGTCAGAGCATAGCTTAAATAGTATTTTAGTTAAACATGATGTAAGTATTTGTATATGTAAAGCCGTAATCCCGACCAGGAATGTAATTTGTTATAATTTCTTTCCGCAAGCAGATTACAAAAGTAGCATTGTCGCCCTCTTGAAATCTCTATTATATTTCTGATAATGGTTTACGTAATAGTATAATGTGATACAAGTGCGAAAAGTTAGCTATTGTGAACGAGGTGACGAGTTCGAATCTCTAGGCGTTAGCTTAGGGATTCTACGGCCCGAGTTTACAATTGCCTTTCCGCACGTATATTTATCACACAATGTTTTTCATCATACCTGGTGAGTAAATGCGGAATAATGTGGTCAACCCGTTCCGCAACATGACTTTGAAACAATAAAATTTAAGTAAAATTAATAAAACTAGTTAAAGATTCGGTTTCGGAATCGACCCTGAATGGCCACCTGTTGCGCATTTACTCGGCCAGAAAAACCGTAGAATCCCTCAGCTAACGCGAGATTCAAACTCGTCACAATTTATAATTGGATTTATAAATTTCATTTATCATTGTTTACCCCGCAAAGGATATAGCGTGAAGGTATGTATGTAGGTAACACAGGTGTTATTATGTAACACGATCCCATACAAAATTGTTTGACAACCTCACACGTCCAACTAATTTAAATCTATTGTTATGTGACCCAAAAAAGGAGGCATGGAGGAGTCCATGCCTCCTTTTTTGGGTCACATAACAATAGATTTAAATTACTTGGACGGAGGATTATCCAAGGAGTTGGATAGGCATTTGGGGTCTCCAGCGTGGAGGCAATAGACTGAGAATATGTTTCTTGCGTTTTCCTTAACCTCACTGATGGTAAGTGATGATGAGGCTGAATCACCATGCGGCATTACAAAGTTTTAACGACTCCCTAAATGACAGTTGGGATTTCGTTGAAGGTTTAAGCTCTTCATAAAACCACTTAAGTGAATTAAGGAAAACTTAAGGTCTCTCGAGCCTCCGCCTTGTAAAGTATCTTATGAAGTATTCCTCGCGAACGAAATAAAGTTCACATTGTTTCCCTTGTTGCGAAAAAGAAACTTTATACGTAATGTTTCTGCATAGAAACTTTATACGTAATGTTTCTGCATAGAAACTTTATACGTAATGTTTCTGCATAGAAACTTTATACGTAATGTTTCTGCATAGAAACTTTATACGTAATGTTTCTGCATAGAAACTTTATACGTAATGTTTCTGCATAGAAACTTTATACGTAATGTTTCTGCATAGAAACTTTATACGTAATGTTTCTGCATAGTTTTGCAAGTATAATGTTTATTTTTAGAAAAAAATATCTTTTTACTGATTCCGTAAAGAGAATTTAAGGTTGAATTTCACGGGCATCAGATGCTGTTTCGCCAAAGGATATAGCCACCGAGCGCAATTTCAGATTTTAGCATTTTGTATGAAATTATGTCGTGACGTCACCTTAAGTTTTAGAGATATTCCAGGCAGCGGTGTGCTTTACTAAAGATTTTACACTATTTTTTTTCCAATTGGCGAAACACAAAGACACAAGTTTCAGGCCCGTACGGGGTTTCAGGAATGAATAAGGGCCCGCCCTCCCTTATACCCCTTTAAGAATTTTATTAGCTCTACGGAAAAATCTATAATTTTTATGACTCATCAAATAAAAACAATTCAACCGATATAGACTCATTCCTAGTAAATTGCGAGGTATTTCGACTCAAGATCTTTCCTTCCGGATGCAATAAACCGGGAGTAGGAAATCATTCCCTCTTCCACGATCTTTCCTTACCCGGATATACAGGATGTCTCAGAAAATATAGATCAAATGAAATAGAGTGGCCGAGGTAAAAATATCAGCCAAATCTCTGTCTAGAGATGCAAGTCGGAACTTACTGGGAATGCTATTTGTTAAATTCGATAGCATTCCTGACTTTCTGATAACTTATAAAAGCGCTAGCAGCGTAGGTACAGTCACGAACCTTAATTTGGGACTCCCATGCTCCCATGCGGACTCCCATGCGGGGGAGGTCCAGGTTAGAAACCGTGCAGTGCCATGTATCAATGAGTTTTTCGTATTTTTCGAAGACTTACGTACATTTATCGACTGCTCTAACGGTGTAGGAAAACATCGTGAGGAAACCTGCACACTGAGATGACCAGTGTGTAAAATGGGGTTGGCACAAAAGATCCTTAAGGGTCGAAGTGCCGCTGGGTTATTCCCGGCCCCCATCATAAGTTAAGATAAAAGCGTTAATCTAGTATTTACTATAACAATAAGGTTGTTCAATTTGTAAAAGTGCGTCCTAAATTAAGGTTTGCGATCGTAGAAAAGCTCTGACAGTCTTATATTTAATTTTTGGTTATATGCAAAAAGTCATCAAAAATCTAATAAAATCACATTCATGGTGCTATACGAGTACGTATTTACTCGTAATGAGAAGTTATTAGCATCACCCTGATTCGTGTGCCGTGTCGTGCCGGCCATAAAGAATAGCACCACCCCAACTTTTCCCATGAGTGTCGTACAAGGCGACTAAAGGTCTTTGAAACTATTTTACACCTAGTGTCTACTAGGTGATAGGCTCCACCACCAACACGTTAATCCACCAAATCTTACGGCGAAAAGTGGGAACTACCTGTGATGAAGGTGGTAACTCTGTTTACCCTCTCGGGGATTATGGACATGAGTGTTATTGCTATGCTATCCTGATTCGTTTGATCTAAACTTTCTGAGACATCCTGTATAGGAAAACACTTCCGCTCGGGTAAGTAATCAATCCTTAGCTGATGAAAGCCAGTGTGACTTCGATACATCTTAGTTGACGTATATTGACATCGTATTGAAAATCTTTCTATTTCGAGCGTCTTTGGCTGGATTTTGCCTCTCAGAATCATTGAGCGAAAATTAATTACCTATACAGATTTTATTAATTGAACTTTTTCCCTACAGTAAATACTTATATCATTTATAGTGATTGTAATCCGTTCAGGTAAGATTTAATTATTATTTTTTATTTACTATTAAACCCGCTTTTGACCTCGATCTTGCCTGATGGTAAGCGACGATGGAGCATTCGGGTCCAGTAAATGCCTATTCACTCTGGCCTTGAAGATCCCAAGGTTGTGGGTTTCGGGAAATACAGACGCCGGCAGGCTGTTCCATTCCTTAGCCGTTCGCATAATGAACGAAGAAGCAAATCGCTTCGTACGAACAGATGGGATATCAACAACATAAGGATGAAACCCCTCCCCGCGCCTGGTTGTCCGAAGGCGGAATGGAGATGCTGGAATTAGGTCGTGCAATTCCGATGCGCACTCTCCGAAATGTATCCTATAAAATACCGATAGACAGGCAACCTTGCGCCGATGTTCCAGACTTTGCAGTCTAGGTTCCACCAGCGATTCGTCACCTATAAGGCGCTTAGCGCGTTTAACCAAATCTAATAAAGTAGTCAAGATTCGTGATTGCCTTCGTGATTGATTGATTGCGATGGCGATGACTGCGCCATCGTTGCCCATCATCGTCACTTACTAATGGTGAGATTGAGGTGAAAAAATTTCCGTGAAAACTCCATCCAAATCCGTTCAGTAGTGTTTACGTTTCTTTCAAAAAAACATACAAACAAAAATTTATGCCTACTTCAACGTTATTAGACCTTCAATGTTATTAGACTGTGAAGATAATGATGATGATGGAAATCAGTTCTGCGACAAACCAGCTACATGGCAATAATTCAATTAACTCCACAATCAGCGTGGTAGGGTAGCAACAGGAATGATTAATTACCATAATTGAATTACGAATTGATTTCTCCTCAAACCTCACGTTAATCGGCGATAGTGGCGCGTTTGAAGTCAATTTACAAATACCCTACGGAAACGGGGAAACTAACCGTATAGAGTCCTACCTAATGCCTAATGATCTAACCTACAATTTATGTTAGATCGTGTATTTTTTAAACTAAATTTATCAAAGAGACAGCATCCTAATAACTAATAACACACGGCCACATTCAATCCAACGCAACGATTATAATCACCTATTACTCGTACAACTGTGTGTGTGTGTGTGAGAGAGAGAAATACGCTAGGGCCGCCGCGCCGCCGTGCAGTAGGGCTGACGAAACTTGTAAGTCTTGTTTAGACCAACTATAATTATTTTTTCACCACAAAAATCAAATAAAATTCTGATTTCTTTTTATTTAACTATTACGGTGTTTATGGTAAGTCGCTTGTGTTGAAAAAACAAATTACAACACTGTTTAGAATTTATGTGTATTTACTTTTAAAGCTAAATATCGTTCAATTCTCGTAAAAAATCAAATACAATAAATATTTACTCCAACGTTACTAGTTTATTTATATTATGTTTATTTAGCAAGCCCACAGATACATTAAACATTTTTTTAATATGCGTGTAAAAGCAATGTCACCCACGTACATATACCTACGTATATTAGAATTATATAAAGTTTTCCTCTCCCAGTAGTAATGCCTACCTGTAGTTTATTAATGTATTTAATGAGCACATACCATGGGCAGTACTTAGATTGTCGCAGCTGTTAGTTGGTTAACTTTGTATAAGGACTGGCTGAAAATTAGCGCTGTGTGTTTACACACAAGTATATTCACTCAAGCATTAGCTGAGCCAGGTGCCTATTGCCAATTGTATTATGGAGTGAACTAAATATGTATTTTTTGTGGCATTAAAGTGTTTTTTCTTTCTTATTCTTTCTAAAGAAAGAATTCTTTATGTGGGTGTAGGCAATGTGGGTGTGCTTGAGTACACAAAACATGAATTACTGCTCAATAGTGATCCATTATAATAATAATTGCGTAAATAAATTGAACACAAAACACGAATGCACGCGGTGACACTCAGTGACAGCGTACTACTGATCGTACACACAATCTGCGGGGAACTTGAATCAGGTGGGGGCGGAGAGTCGCTTCTGGACGTAGTACTATTTAGTATTCTGTGCTAATAAAAAGAGCCTCATAGTAATAAAAGTAGCCACTGTCCTTGCGACGAAATATGGTCGTAAAATATCGCGTGGACCTAATCTAACCAATAATAACGCGTGCACACGCATTATTACATAGCAAACATACATAATTGAACACAAATATGTACATGTAGTATATATTATATGTATGTAATCTAATACGTCGCACAAAGTCTGTAGGTAATAAAGGGTAATCTTGACGTATTACGTTAATGTAATAATAGATCGAGCAATAGATACTCACTTATCCGAATAGGATCCAAAAATTGAAAAGAATTGAAACTAGGTGTTGCCTGTGTCGTGGAGATTACATGGATACACACATTGACCACTTTACAATGTTATGTGTCAATCAAACATTCAGATTCCAGAATTAGAATTTAGAATATGCAGATTTTCCACCAAAAAAAGAAATCAACTTGAAGTACAGGGCCTAGAACAAATCTTGGTAAGAGGAACATATAATATATTGTTTGAGGGAACACAGCTATATACGAGTAATGCTCTGTCCGATGAAATCAAGGAATGTGAATCTTTAAATAGTTTTAAAAACAAACTTAAAACTATAGTTTCATCATGTCTGTTACATTTTATTTTTTAGAACTGATTTGAGTATTCCACTTGCTGGTAATATTTCTTTCAAATCGTTTATATTAGTTTATATTTTCTCTGTAAGTGAACTATGCTCTAAAGAGAAATAAATATATTTTTTTAAACCGACAACATTAATTTTAATGGCCGGCCATATTGGGATATATGGTTGCATTGTCTACCAAAAGATATGTTGTTCATTCTAACTGAAATCTAGGTACTACCCTTATGGTACTAATTTGCAATGGTCTTTTCCATTTAGTCACACATGTATGATTACTTGGAAAATTATTTCCATCTAGTTCTACAGTAAATGTGGGTAGGCAATGCAATGTTTAACCAATTATCGCGACAGGCACTAATTAAAAGGATATAGATAGGACCGACCTATAAAAAGCTGGTGTGTGACTCGTGGTCCCACCTACATTGTCCCACCATTACTCGTAGTCCCACTAGCCTAAAAATGTAGGTTCGTGGTTCCACTGCATAGTGGGACTACCAGTAATAGTTGTAGATTACGGCTCGTGGTCCCACTCTATTTTGATTTCCAAGTGTAATGAAATCTTTCAGATACTGGCCACTTTAGTTACAATTCACTATATTTTATAATTGTTTTAGTTTGACATTATTGAGAAAAAATAAATATTGTTTTTTTGTAAGAAAAGAAATGTAAAAGTTAGTTTGACTTTATTGAAAAATAAGAAATTTTAATATTCAATAATTTATAATTATATTTACTTCATCAGTAAACTACTCGTAATTATGTTGGATTTTCTATTTCCCAATTAATGTTGAGTTCCTAAAATATTGTGATATTGTTTATGGCCAAATTAGTGGGACCAAGAGCAACTGCATTACGGCTGACTGGTGATCCCACCAGACAGTGGGACCACGAGCCCATTATATCGAGATACTGTACCTCTAGTGGGTCAAATTAGTGGGGTCACGAATCGTAACCCAAAAAACGATAGGTACCCACTAAAAGTATGTTTTACTCTTATTTCTTATCTAAGTTAGATATTCTTTGTACTATTTACTTACATCATTTATAGCGAAGACAGCAGCAACGTTCTTACCCGTTTCAAATTTCCGCAAACTGTAATAATTAATGATCTACGAAGCCATAAATATTGGTTTCGCTGTACACAAACTTCACCATAGGTAAACAACGCATTAATTTTTCATGAGAATAGTTGGTTAAAGAATAGGGCTTAAGGTGTTACGTGGTTCAGGCATGTGGAAAGAATTTGTGAAGAACGATGACGAAACAGAAACGAAAACAAGTCGAAGAAAAACCGGGGACATCCTAGCTGGACGGAACTTTTAAAATCAGATTGACAGAGCTCATAGATCTGACATACATTGTAGCTGGATACATTTAGTGAAGACTTAAAAAAACACATACAAATGTACACACACCTTTCACTCTCTTCTACACAAACACGCTCACACACATTTCCGTGTGCAATAAGCATTATTTTAAAACAGGAAATCTGTAATTGGCAGTATGTTTTATTAATGGACATTTTTGATTTTATATTTAAGTGCTGTGGATCTTGTAATAAATATTTTTTTTAATACAGAGCAGACGACTCCTATGGCGAGCATGCGAGAACGAAACGAATGACTGTAGAGGAAGCAAGAGAAAAGGGTCAAAATAGAGATTCATGGCGTTCCATTATCTCCCTGCTTACTCCACAAGGGACATTGCGAGAAGTTGTTTCTACGTCATTGCTTATCATTGGCTGTAATTCAGTCTTAATTTGATTTGCACCAATGAGAGCCATCAAAATCGTCCAAAACAACTGGTGCTTTCCTCCCCCCTCCAAAACGGAGAGCTGTTAACGTCGAAATGTTATTATTAATATTAGATATGCTCTCAAAATTATTATACTGACTCCATGATTGATGTTGTGACATAAGTAGGTAGTTTTGATTGATGAAGTTTTGAGCTTTGATAATTAGTCACGTTCCGTAATTTAATTCAAGTTAGTATTGAGCGGAACTTCTGAAGTTGTTGGCTTAGGGCTCTCCCAATGCCAAGCTGAGACGGTGAGCGCTGACTGTACCTACATTATCATCATCATCAGCCTATTAATGTCTCCACTATTGGGGCACAGGCCTCCCCTTACACAAGAGGGTACGGGCCATGCATGATCCACCGAGCGGGCCCAGTGATGCTGATTGGTGGATTCGGAAACTCCTTTTAATTTCCTCAGGAATGCAGGTTTCCTCACAATGTTTACTTTTACCGTTAGAGCAGTCGGTAAATGTACCTAAGTCTTCGAAAACTACCTACATCGAAAAACTACATAATAGGTACGTACCGTATGTTTGGACAAAAACTTATCTTTCGTAGGGATGTAACCACGTGCGTGTTTTATACAAATGACAATAATATCTAGCAAGTATTCTTCTCTGATCTCAGCAGAATAAAAAAATACGAAACCTCACATAATAGCTCTACTGAGAGGTAAAATGATACAAAAAGTACGAACTTTCAGTGTTAAAGTTTTGCCAATTACACTGACTCCAGTGTTCCAAAGAACCAAGTAGAAAAAGTTTCCTTTTTACTGAGTATCTACTTACAAGCCCACTTCAAGATGATGGTAAAGTGTAACATAATTTAAGATTAGGGAAAAGTACCTAGTCCACGTTTTTACTCGGAAATCTTTTTAGAACGTTCCAAAACTCTGTTATATTTTATAATGGTATCATCAGTATAACCGTAATTCTAACGCTCTCTCATATATTTTTACAGATTTCAAAAATGAAGCAACAATTATCATTGTATTGTGCAGGAGAAATTATTTTTACTAGATACTTAGTAGAATTGACTGATAATATTCTCGTTGCTAAATTAGCCAAACGACATTTTTCCGATAAAAATCTGTGAATGTACAAACGGTCGTAATCAATCAATCAATAAACCTGTGGTTCATTTGGCAATTACAAAGCATTTAAAAAAATTACACCCTTAAAGTTATTATAATAATAATTATAACACCATCACACAATTGTATAGTAATAACTCTAACAAAGCCTCTACGTGTTGTACCAATGTCCCCACGCAAGCCTTTCAAAGGACCAAACCCCTTAGGGCCCTTGAACCCTATATAGAGACCAATAATAATAATAAATACTGTATTTTCAGACAAATTATGTAGTAACTACAACATAGACTAACATACATAACATTATATAAGTAAAAATTTAATCGCACCACTCGTCGGCGGCTCAATTTCCACCCGCACTTTCTAAAGCCTTGGGTGTCTACCACGACCCGTTTTACACGAGCGTTTCTGCCACGCAACTGTAAAATATGGAACTCTCTTCCACCCGACGTTTTTCCACAGCGCTACGACATGGGATGCTTCAAAAAGAACGTTAAAAAGTCCTCTCCCTCCACGGCCGGCAACACACAAGCAATGCCCTTGGTATTGCACGTGTCTCTAGGCGACTGTGACTACTTACCATCAGGTGGCCCGTCTGCCTGTTTGTCGTAGCTAATTTATATAAAAAAAAGAATAAATTTTCATTATACACTTCATCACAACACAGCTAAAACCAAGGCCTTGAATATAAGACAAAAGAATTTACTAACTTTTAAACTAGGTATTTATTGTTTCCCTGAACATAATAAGAATACAAATAGGCAGTTATCCATAGAAACAACAGAACAACCGATCATAAATTCAAAACATACCTACTATTAGTATGATGTATAACCACTTTACCCGTAAACTACGAGCACTTGAAAAATTTGAAAAATTTCACTCCGATCGGTTCCGTGCGAAACGAAAAACGTGCGGGAAATATAGACATGACGAAATCCACATTTATCTCGAGATCGCGAACCGATTTGGGTACTCCCAAGGATGTGGAGTACAAGAGCCCTTTTACATTACCTTTTGCCATACACGTTACATAAAGTTTTGAACGAATAGCAAGTTACTGAAGATGAAGAGAAGCCTTGTCCTCTACAACAATGACGTGAGCACTGACAGCTAGTCACAGAATTGACCCATAGGTCATATATTTTCTCATAGATTTGGCAATAGAAGTCCTCGATTTATACGAAAATGAGACCAACATCATCGTAGTACGTATAGAAATGGAATAATAAGTATGCGTCATTGAGGCTCTTTGACCTCCCCCCTCCCCCTCCCCCCCTGCTAGAACTTCGCCGATGGCTACCGGGCTAAATTAGCTTAGGTAGAAGTAAAGGTATCTATACATCTAGCTACACTCAGCGGAACTTGGCCCTTTTAATAGATCATATGTTTACTACATTAAGTCATATCATTTTAAAAATGTATTCGCGTGGTTGTAGTATTTTCAGCCAAAAATTGTCTATTAATAAAGGATTTTCTATTTCTTAGATTGACCCAAGGAACATCTGTGTAAAGTGGCTTGCTTTAATGACAAAGTGCAAGGTTCCCATACAAGCGTGAGCAATGAGGTTCCCACTACTACCACAGTGCACTCTTATGGATATACTAGACATTTCGGGAATAAAACGTAACAGACAGCTCCGGTTATATGTCCCGTTTCACTCATTTGTTAGAATAATGATAGAGATAGTTGAAAGAAAGCCAAGCCTGATATCTCAATATGACTGTGACCACCACTTGGGATTTTTTTGCCTTTGTAGAAAGAAGATATAGCTTCTAAAAAGGCAAAATTAAACCATATTAATATACTGACTGTGAAACGAATTTTGAAAGTGAAAAATAACACGACTTTCTAAGACCATATTTTTGGAAGGATTCAGAACTAATTCTACTTATTACGAAATTGCGTTGTATGAAAATTCGTCTTTGACACGCTCAGGCCAATATAAAAGGTCTCTAAATGGTCGGTAATTTTCACGTGTCACACGTAGAGTTCGGATTTTATGAGGCCTTCATTTCTTTAAAATTGAACTTATGTAAGCACCGTAATACGAAATTGAATGGGTATGGTCGGGGTCTCGACGGGAGCGGGCAGCGGGGCGCCAAAGGCGCGGCGCGAGCGGCGAGTAATGGCGAGTAGGGGTGGTCCTATGTGTATGCAAAACTGTCGATAGTATACCTATAGATAGGTTTCACTCAAAAATACCCACAGTATCGATATCGATAGTGCTATCGATTGTTTATCGATACTATTGTTAACTTCACTTCACTCTTTTATTTAAGGCAACTACAGAATCGCGGTAATTCTGCCAGTGTCTATGTGTTTGGTAAGGAGACTACTTTTTATTTCATCCTAGCTCTATTAAACAATTACAATATCGTCAAAATATATGGCGATGGTAACACCTAAGTGGATCAGTGGGCTATCACTAGCTGTTATATCATTATAGCTGTATTGTATTATAATCAATGGCATCATAACCGTAAAACCTTGGTACAATAAACACACCCACGCATCGGCCAATAGATTACGTGTTAACGTGCGTAAGTAGGTACTGTGCGCATGAAAAATAATTGGCCTGTCATACATTATGTATGAAGTAAAAAAATGTTTGGCTTAGATTTTTAGGTATTTATGTGAAATTCAGGTCTAAAATAGCACTTACTTACAACTAGTTTTATTTTTATCACGAAACTGTAGCGTTGATAGACCTGTCTGCTTTCGCAAAAAAAAAGAAATACAGAATAAACACTTTAATGCCACAAAAATACATATTTAGTTCACCCGATAAGACTCTAATAACACAATTGCCAATAGGCACCTGGCTCAGCTAATGCTCATAAAATGTCCATTTCTCGAAATTATCCTTTTCAAAATATCAAATCACTTCACAAAATGACAATTCTCAAAACATTGTTTCGATGCCAATTCAAATAATGATCACTTTTCATGTCATTTCTCAAAATTATTACATCCCAAAATTATCACGTTTCAAAATATCATGATTTCATCAATCACCTCACATTTATAACGATCACTCTCCAAAATACCAATTCTCAAAATGATTACTTCTTAGAATAATCGCTTTTACAATACAATAATACAATACAAAACCATTTATTGCACACAAATACATATTACAGGTACATATCTTGCCCTTACAATGTTTTACATAAACTAATTTGTGGCATCAGGGAGCGTGTTCAGCTTATGCTACGAGTGTGGACTCCCCACAGCGCTGATTTTGAAAATGATTCTTTTCCAAAAAAAATATCCATTCTTGGCCACATCTCAAAATGATCACTAGCCAAAATATCAATTCTTGGCCACTTCTCAAAATGATCACTAGCCAAAATATCCATTCTTGGCCACTTCTCAAAATGATCACTAGCCAAAATATCCATTCTTGGCCACTTCTCAAAATGATCACTAGCCAAAATATCCATTCTTGGCCACTTCTCAAAATGATCACTAGCCAAAATATCCATTCTTGGCCCCTTCTCAAAATGATCACTAGCCAAAATATCCATTCTTGGCCCCTTCTCAAAATGATCACTAGCCAAAATATCCATTCTTGGCCACTTCTCAAAATGATCACTAGCCAAAATATCCATTCTTGGCCACTTCTCAAAATGATCACTAGCCAAAATATCCATTCTTGGCCACTTCTCAAAATGATCACTAGCCAAAATATCCATTCTTGGCCACTTCTCAAAATGATCACTAGCCAAAATATCCATTCTTGGCCACTTCTCAAAATGATCACTAGCCAAAATATCCATTCTTGGCCACTTCTCAAAATGATCACTTCCCAAACAAGTTCCAAAATTATCTTTTCTAAAGTCAATTGCCGAAGCTTCCTTTTCAAAATGATCCTTTCCTAAAATATTTTCAAGGTTATTTTGCCAACAAAGATTGGCAAACAAACGTTTTCCATCGTTGTTTGCCTTTCCCATGGTGAAAACGGTTTTATTTCTGACGATACAATTTGAAATATCGGAAATGGGTCCATCTCTAATCCCCATGTTGTTGATATTTGCACGAAGTTATTTGTTTCATCCACAGACGCAAAAATAGGAGCAGACTGAACATTAGCGTTAGTAATGTAAGGCCAAAATGCACTCAGCAGAAAATAGTATGGAGAATGTAGTACATTTTGTTTGTTTATCGACCATATTTGTATGAGGAAGTGTCAGAAATTTTGGCCGCGCTTCGATACCTGACAGTGTAGTAGTGCATGGGGAAGGCAATGACAAATCACCCCATTATAATCTGCCAAGAAAGTCGTTCTATGTGATTATTTCCATAGAATGATCACGACCCTCATCAAAAAGAAGAAGTGGTACATGTTGAGGGAAAAAGGGCAAAATTACATTGCATAAATAATGAGCGTATGTGATATAGTTATCAGTGTACGTGTGTGTGTATTCATGTTGGGTCTGTTTTATATATTTTGATGACGTCTATGGCTTCATCATAGGTATTGTACTTTACGCGAAAATGGCTAGGGAATAAAACCCTTCCATGTTTCCAGGAACACATTCATACAATATTATTATATTCAAGGACATAATGAAATAGGAAAGGCACTTAGCCACTCACGTACGCGAATGTCACTTACTAATCTTTGGCCTCTGTTAGAGCTTTATTAGATCACTTAGTATATTGATCATTTACAATCTAATAAGAACTATATAGATATTATAGTATAGATAGATGATCAGATTTTATATAAAATTTAACTTGATTAAAATACCATATTAATAATTACTAAAAATACTACTTTATAAAAAATTAAAAGCTTTAATTTTAAAAAAATATGTCGACCCCATCGGGGATTATTGACATGAGAGTGATGCATTACTAATTTTTCTAAACTTAAAACTAAAATTTAATTTTATGTAATTTACGATATAACATTAACTTGCACCCGCTTACATTGTATTTTAAAAAAACTCCATCACCCAAAGGTTGCCTGAAAGAAATAGCTTATAGCTATAAGGCCGCCTACTGTATTTGTATTTTGTATCTTTTCTTCTGTCCTGTATTTGTATCCTTGTGTGCAATAAATAATATTTGTATTGAATTGTAACATCTGCGAAAACTGATTACGAACACCTTTGGCATTCACAGATTGCGTAAAAAAATAAGTTATCAGTTTTTTTTTAAACTGAAGTGGTATTATCTGCTCTATAGTTATATATCCTCTTGTCAACTAGAGGTAAAAGCTCTATGTTGATCACAACAAATGAAGCGTAAAAGAGCGCTTTCCAAATAACCTCTATCATTCTCCGATAGGCTTCGATAAAAAAACCAAAATCGATTCATTAAGCTCGCGTTGACGTTAATGAACTGAAAATGTGAAGACTGATGAGGGAACTGATGGGCTTAAAACCATGGAGGAAAGAAGCAAGCCCGCCGTGGCAGGGATGGAGACAGGTAAGGTGTGAGGGTGAGCACATTGTAGGGAACGGGGTATGGATTCAAACTGACGAAAATTGTTCTGGACATAGGAATAGCAATCTTATTTATATAATGAATAACACAGATTTGTACACTCGGTCTCTAATTAATGTACCTATACCATCTGACAAAGCTTTCGGTAAAAAATTCTGGAAAAGATATATTTCATGTATTTCAAAACATTCCTCGGTAAGTTTTCGAGAAAAATGGACCTAAGTGAAAATACAGTTACTAAATGTATAGAGAAATAAAATAAAAGTACACCAATCTCAGCAAAAAAATATATCAAAGAACTTTTCAGCCTCCCATGTATAAGGACTGGATAATAGCCCAATATGAGAAAACTCTTTATTATATTTAAAATAAAAATATCCGCGAAATAGCAGTTTTTTTCTCAATTTCCTAAGATATATAAGGTGTAACGCATCAATTATTTTTTTTAATTAGATTTGCCAAGCAATTTTTTTTGAACTTCAAAAAACTCGTTTTTTTACTCATTTAGAACTTTGACTATAACAAATCACAACAATCTTACAAAATAACAATCTTTTTCCTGTTTTAATCTAGACATGAAATATATTTATTCCATAATTTTTTACCGAAAGCTTTTTTTTTCAAACAAATCCTGCGGGGTCCTTTCTGCAATCTGAAATGAACTTTATATAGACTTCAAATTTGAATTCTAGATTTTTTACAGATGGTATCTTTGGCTATAAGGCCGAGTGTATAATCCGTATTTTCATAATTGGCGCGAGTAATGGTTTCTAAACCAGTCAATGCAGACGTCAATCATCATAAAAAAACATCACTGTAGTTAACATTGACGTGATAATGTGAACAAAATACATCTTGCTGTACCCCTCAATTTTGGCAACCCTAAAATACGAAAAACTCATTGGTACATGACACTGTTTCGAACTCGGACCTCCACGCACGGGAGTCCGGTGTCCTAGCCACTGTGCCACCGAAGCTCTCTACCATGAAAGATTAAAAACTTTTGAGCTTCTCGTTTCAGATTCGATCCAATAGAGACACTCCGATCTTACCGTCTGTCTTTCTTTCTTTCCTTACTTCTACTGGTGCGGACGATTGTCTGTGGACAAGAAATTGTCCACAGACAATCACTTGCAAAAAGTAAGACACCGCACCGCTCCCTTTCAAAAACCGCCCGATATTCGCTCCATCCTGGCATTCGAGCTTCTTTCCTCCAAAGCTTAACCCGCTTTCCCCAATACTTTTTAGTGAGTTTTCAAAACGGTTCTTCGCAAGAATGCCGCCTCGATCAGCTCCAAATGACGTGTGAAATTACATTCTCAGTTTATCGTAGACGATGTTTACTCGTGAAGCACTCGCGCTAGAGTAATACGCTCATTTACAGACGACATAAATTAGGTTACGACTCCGTTCTATACTAGAGAGCTGGTGTATGTGGTAGAAGTAATGAAAGAACGAAAGAAATACGGTAAGATCGGAATGCCTCTACTGGATGGAATCCGAAACGAGAAGTTCATAACTTTTTAAGCTTTCATGGTTCATCATCAGCCTATTAATGTCCCCACTGTTGGGGCACAGGCCTCCCCTTGCACACGGTACGGGCCATGCACCGAGCGGGCCCAGTGCTGACTGGTGGATTTCACACGCCTTCGGAAACTTTTAATGTCCTCAGACATGCAGGTTTCCTCACGATGTTTTCCTTCACACAGAGCAGTCGGTAAATGTACGTAACTTGACTTCGTAGACTGCGAAAAAATCCGAAAACTCATTGGTACATGGAATTGCATGGTATCGAACCCGGACCTCCCATATGGTAGTCCGGCGTCCTAGACCACCGACGTTTCATGGTTATTATCTCATTATTACAGATACGAAATATAATACCACGGTTTGAGAAATGCTATCTAGATTCCTTGTTTATGGAATTATGCTGAACCAGTGAGTTCAGGACCCTGTTTAACGGAGCAACAATCCGAGTAATTAAAGTCTAATATGGCAACATTGACATTATTTAGATTGAAGATTTCTAATAATGTTACCATTTTTGTATTTACATACCCAATACTCAATATTCAATATCTTTTGTTCCATAATGTACATAGGTGGACATAAAAGGATTATCGTTTCGTAATATGGGTTCCAGATGAATCCCCTAGGGGTTTTTGTAAGAGGATCCTAGTGTAATGACTTAATCTGCCCTAGTGCGAAACTGAAGCAGCTAAAAGTAAAATACAACATTTAGGTACATCCTTGTCAAAATAATTTATCGAAATTGGAAGTTTACCAGGCTTCAAACATTGAAATTGATTTTCCATCCGAAGTGTTTTATCTAGACGAACGACGAATAGACGAACTTCCAACCCCCTCTCCCCCTCCTCTACGAAACCTTAAAACCCTTTAACTTCCCCCCCCCCCCCCCCCCTCTCCCTGAACTAACAAAACCCCTCCGAAATAAATTTCTATTACGGCCCTGCTCGTAACTACTAGGAATACTGATATTGTCATTTTTCAAGGATGATACATTTATTTACATTTGGTATACAAATTCGGAATCGAACCCCTCCTAAATCCATAACCTGTATCGATGAAGGTCCATCTGTATAATGGACGTCGTTCTGCGTGTTTGCACGTTTCTCGTCCAATACTTACGCCGATTTATGACATGTCGTCTTGATGGCCGCTTACCCACATCTCCACTTTATTTTTCCACTAAATCCCTGATAAAATGTACCTGCTCCTATTGTATGGGTCCACAAGAGTGCTGCATTAAGTCTTTATACAGGCTGTAACATTAAGAACGGTCAGTATGGTAAAGTCTGAAACTATAAGACATACGAAGATCTGTTCTTAGGAACCATGTCATCAATTTTAGTAACAAGAAAAACTGTATTCATACATTTAAAAAAAAAACTGTACTCAGCCTGGGAATCGAACCCGGTGGTTTTGAAAAAAAATCCTACACTATTTCTATTTAGATATCGATTACGTTAAGGATGAAGCGTACAAAACAAGTTACGACACAATTGAAGACCTAAAAGCAGCCATAGAGACAATTTTAACGCAAATTGACCACCTGAAGTTACAAAATTCAATAGTAAGATCGCTACCTAAACGAGTTGAATGTTGTATTTTACAAAATGGTAGTCATTTCGAACACCTACTAAAATAAATTAAAAGATATGGAAACAATGCGTTTTATTAATTTTAAACATCACGTTTCATACTAACATTTATTCCTTAAGATCTACACAATCGATATCTAAATAGAAATAGTGTTGGATTTTTTTTCAAAACAACCGGGTTCGATTCCCAGGCTGAGTACAGGTTTTTTTTAAAATGTATGAATACAGTGTTTCTTGTTACTAAAATTGATGACATGGTTCCTAAGAACAGATCTTCGTATGTCTTATAGTTTCAGACTTTCCCATACTGACCGTTCTTAATGTTACACCCTGTATAACTATAGAACAAAAGGAAAATCCAGTTTGACTGTAAGATTGATTGACTGACATAATAATGCTCAGCCTAATATAAATCATTGCAAACGCACGGAACTCATAATTAATAAGATGTGGGCAAAGAATAAGGCGGGATGTTTCGAAATTGCCACAGGATAGTGAATAATACATACGAGTACCTATACTTACTGATAATACCTATTTCGTATGCCGAATATGTTATGGAATCTTCATGTGCAAGTCGTAAATTGTTAAAACTCAAAATTACGTCAAATCCGCGAAATGTCCAAATCTAAAAATGTCAACATCGCAAAATCCCTGAGCCGTTTTGATTATAACTAGTGGTTAGGGGATTCCATGATACCATACATTTTTTAAGGCGTAAGTGGCTGGCTGGATACACATTGTAGGGACTGGAGACCTTGTTCTAAAAAGAGTTAAGTTCTCTAGTTTTGCAGCACTCCAGCCAAAAAGTAGATATCTTTCGGATCATCTTTTTAATAACACAAACACGCTCACACACATCTTCAATAAACACACATCCATATACTCACACACCGAAACTTATTTCTCCCTATAAGCATTATTTTCAAATAGGAAATCTGTAATTGGCAGTATGTTTTATTACTGATCATTTTTGCTTTTATATTTCTGTACCCCAGAAGCATAACAGTGTAAATGCTTTTCTACCATTTTCTGTCTTAGGTATCGTGGCAAATTATATAATCTAGAATAGTTTCTCTAATAAATGTTTAAAAAACTTTGAGAATTTGATTACCAATTTTATACAATTGTCTCATTTGTAAAATTGGTTATGGCATTTACAGTTTAATGCTTCTGAGGTAGATTATAGATTTAAGTGCTGTGGACTTAGTAATAAAGTTAAAAAATCTGAATATATTTAGATACTTTACTTCAAAAGTAATATGGCACCTATAAAATTAAAACAAGAGAACAGCCTGTTGGACCGAGGAAGGACACCAGTTGCGATTTGACTAATGTTATTTAAAGTTAGGAACTTTTGCCATAAAACTTTTGAATATTAACGGGTCCTATTAATCATTGCACTGTTGTAAGATGGCTATACATTTTTCCGGTAAAAATATTAAACCACCATTATATCGGAAGGACATAGAAGAAATTTCTAAATCTTTAGTCACGACTTTACGACCCAATTATTTTACATAAGTATTTCAAAGATACATTTTTTTTAAACGGGAGGTCAATCTCCTCCAGGAAGACCTTCTGGGTGAGGGACCGGGTGATGTGGAATTTTAGGAGGGGAGGTATATGCTTCACTATCCAGTTCCTCCCGCTATGGTACGCTGCTGCCTTCCTTAGGGTCGCTCGCCGATGAACGCCCAAAGCCCTCACTAGGATCGCTCGCGACTCTTATGACTCCTTACGACGTTTTAGTTGCCTCGTACGACAGACAGGAGTTACCTTAGCTACCTGTTATTGAAACGTTTTCTTTTCAGCAGTATCATATATCATTTGCATATATACCATGACCAGGAGATCAATTCTAATAAATACAACGTAACTAAATAGAATATAAACTGCATCGTTATAACGTGTTTCGTATACTATCCACTAACGATCCAATTTCAGTTAAGTTCCGATCGAGTCAACGATCGATCGAACAGTAACGTATTTGTGCATTTTAATAAAACGTCTAGTGTATACTGAATCGCAGTTGAACGGTAACAAAACGCATCAATTGTCAAATATAACGAACGAACATTAGTTCATCCCGAGGCACTTTTGCCCGATCGATAGTAAATCGAAATGCGGCAGTGGTAGAGTTATGCGTCAGCAGAATGCGATTTGGTGTCCAAATAGAATTGGATCGAAAACTAAATTGAAATTGGATAGAAATAGAACTACAAACGTTGTAATTTAGGCGAATTAGGCCCCAGGTAGGATATAAAAACCTTGTCATAATTTGTGTAATAGTACCGTTTAATTCCACAATATTGCAAGGGTTTATATTCTTGGTCATTGTCATCCTGGATATACCGCATTTGCATCGTACCTTGTAGAGACTAACCCCCAAATTCTACGCCCAAGTCTATAAGCGCAAAGCTCCTGTTTACCTAATAAACAAATTGAGCTGTTTCGTACACAGATGTTATTGATATTGGCGAGCTCAAATCGTTTATTGAGTTATTTACGAGCACACAATAAATATTTATTCACAAGACGCCTGCTTTAAAGTATCAACTTGGTCCTGCATGCGAAAGTAACACGTTTATTTGTCGTAACATTTATAGGGCAATTTGTTGGGCCATAAATAACCATGTCTATGGAATCTCAAATTAGTTCTAGGGAATATTACGTACGTATTAGCAGCGTTTCAAAGACTGCGCTAAGCGTGACATGGCTGCATTCGCAATCAGTCACGATGATCGGCAGCAGCTCGCGGGTGACAGAGATGCATGGAGGAAACGTATTCGAGAGGGATGTCAGGAACACGATGGAAAGTGGTTCGAAGTACTGGCGGCCAGGAGAGCAAACAAACACCGAGATATCATCACCGAAACAGTGTGTGCCGCTCTCGAATTGGATTGTTTAGCCACGAAAAGCGATGCCTTCGCGATGCTGCTTAAATCGTCTGCAGTCGTCTGTAGACGTAATAGGCCTATGATGATGATGATGATGAGTAGCTTTCAAGACGGTTCGAAACTGCATATTTTGGATAGCTTGGACTTTTTGGTATAAACTCTGGACGTTTGACTCCTTGTGACTTAAAGTGTTTTTGAAGATGGTAGAGGTAGAGCCTGATATGTAACGTAACGCCTGAGAAAGTACCACCGTTTTTCCTATTTCTGCCGCAAACCAGCATTGCTGTTTTCCCGTTTGAAGAGTAAGGAGACAGCGTAACAAATGTGGCACTCCACCTAAGTTCTCACGGTAAGCATCGTGCACCGAAGTCCCTCATTCAAATTTTTTGTGAGTTGAGAGACCTACTTACGTTTGATTTGAAGATCTATCCCGAAATTCGAAAGTCAAAGGTAAATATACCAGAAATATATTAAAAAAAACTCGCCATAGTACAGACTGTAACAGTACCATTGACAGGGTTTTCTATTTTCCTGGTCAGGGTAAACAATACTTACTGGTTGAATGGTATTTGCGGATTAGAAACGCGAGAGGCAATTTAAGCTGCCAAAAGCCGACTTGAGCTTTCACATTCGCTTATCAAGCTGAAAGCTCGAGTTTCACAGGAAAACAGGCTCACAGGGTATATAATAAGTATTGTAGTGGGAATACCTAATAAAACGTAAGTAGAGTGCGTGAGTTTTTAGAAAAACATTCGGGTCTTGAAACTTCGGTGTGCTTCGGGTATTGTTAACGATACGCGAATGTACTACGACTGTAGTAAAACAGAGACAGAGATCGATTTTACCCAATACCCGAATGTTTTTCTAAGAGCTCAAGCACTTGTATTTGTTTTTAGATAAAATATACTGGAGCCTGTCTTGTTAGGCATGTTTTAAAATCTTTTCTTTTCTCGTTTACTAATTTTCTGATGAAAAGCATGAAAGTAAGAGAGCCAGCGTAATTACCGGCACCTGAGGCATTCCATCTTAGTCCTCAAGGTTAGCAGCGCATCAAAAACCCTCTAATATTAATAAAGTGAGGTGAGATGTATATGGGCGATGGTGACCACTTACCATCAGGTGGCCCGTTTGCTCGTCTGCTCTCCTTATTTAATAAAAAATAAAATAAAACATATAAAAAGTGGTTGAACACTTTTCCGTGAGCAGCATTTGAACCTGCGAGGTAGCCGTTTCGTGGCAGTGCTCTAACCAAATGAACTATTGTGGTTCATCCTCATTTATTTAAGTATGTATAGCATAGTATGGCTAAATGCACAAGTAATAAAACTAAAAACATAAAATTCTTCTTTGGAATTCATGGTTCAAGTTCGTATTTGAACCATTTCTTCACAATAGAACGGCAGCCTTCGATAAAACTGCCAGGAAATGGAATTCAGGGCGAGCGCTGGACGACAAGCACTTTTCGAGAAGTTTGTTGATCAATGAAAATATTAGTATTTTATGACTAGCTGTTCTAAAAACATCAAATAATCTTAATACTTTGCATGTCTGAAGAAGCGTCTAGTTTTTTCGAAGAAATGCTGGGTCCGTACGCACACAGTGTATCAAAGGGTTCGTCAAATATGCTTTTAATTGATGATGAATCGAACTATCAGTTCGCGACTCGTGGACGCATCATTATGACCCACCGGTGGGTCTACGGTTAAATTGCATTCAGTGGGTCTATGCACAGAGTATGTACTTAACTAGGAAGTAAAAACTATAGTAGGCTACTTTTTACAATAACTATTACGTTTATCAACGACAGATTTATCAATTTATAATAGGCACGGTAATTAATGACGTCTAAATGAATGGATGCTGGTGTAATTATTTTAACATTGAGTAATCATGTAACTAGTATTATTAAACAAAATGTTGACCAAAATAATAGATATTTATTTACCTACTGTACTGACGGACCTACTGTACAAAGATATATGTCATTATAAGCCAAATACGCTCGGGTCACATTTATTTAATTATGTTTTTGCATTTGGTAGGAAGAGCTGTAACACCGTTTTGTACCAACTGCAACAAAATAAAAGACCTCACTCACCTCCTAATGGAGTGTGACCTGGTGCAAATTGAGAGGAAAAAATTTGGTTTCCATAGGCTCCAAAATGGGAGGCTCAATATTATTTTGAGTCAGTCCTTATCTGATAATATGAAACACTTACTGTTATTTGCTAAGTTGACTCTCAAAGTTAGGGCTGACTCTAAATGAAATATTTTTTTTGAAATTGAAATCGTTTAGCGCTGTAAAAACCAGAATGCAGAATACAGAAGTATACAAAGTTTAATACATGCAGCACAGAACATCCGGTGTGGTACAGTGCCAAAAAGGGTACACCAGCTCAGCATAATGCTGAGGCAAGCCGCAGCGCTGATTTTCAGCTGGCCCCTCAGTGACTGCACGGACGAAGAAAGCAACAATAATACTTGAGCTTCCTTTCCCTTTTCTTAGTGACCCTAACGAGACTGACATGGTCACCTTGCCGTGTACCAAAGCCAAACTGTGATTAAAAAATTAAAAAATAAAAAAGAAGCCAAATACTTAAATATTATCAAAGTTGTAAGCCGTAAATAAGGTTCAACAGACAAGGTCATAACACACAGGTCAAGTTGCAGCAACTGCAAGCGACGAACTACGACGCTATGAATTGAATTGGAGGTACTAAAGCGTTGCCAACCTTTAAAAGAGAAACTGACTGTATACTCCTTCGTATTATACTCCACTGTTGAGACGGAGACATGAAGAATTTAATGGGAGCAGTGAAGCGTTGCCAACCTTCAAAGGAGGAACTGGCGTACACTCCACTGCTGAGACGGAGATACATATTTGGCAATATAAGGGCTCGCCTACGCGGGGTTAAACAGTTTATCGAAAATTGAGGTGTACATTTGACTTAACCGTAGTTAAGTGACGCCCGTTGCGTCACTTCACGTGAACAGCTATAATAACAGTAAAGTTCATTAATTAACACGTGACGTGACCCTCGTCACAACAAAAGCTCGTTCCGAAACTATTAAGCACTTTAACACACTGCATTAGCTGAAAGTTTCAATCCAAATAGCCATACGAGTACATCAGAATAATAAATAGACTTAAATAATGCGCCGAGCGGCTACTAATGCATATTGAGCTACTTTTTCTTAAGGCCTCCGGGGGCCCAATTCGCCTAAATTACAACGTTTGTAGTTCTATTTCTATCCAATTTCAATTTAGTTTTCGATCCAATTCTATTTGGACACCAAATCGCATTCTGCTGACGCATAATTCTACCACTGCCACGTTTCGATTTACTATCGATCGGGCAAAAGTACCTTGGGAGGAACATAATGTTCAATCGTTATATTTGACAGTTGAAGCGTTTTGTTACCGTAACTGCAATTCAATATAAACTAAACGTTTTATTAGAATGCACAAATACGTTATTGTTCGATGGATCGTTGACTCGATCGGAACTTAACTGAAATTGGATCGTTAGTGGATAGTAGCATACGAAACACGTCACAACGATGCAGTTTAGATTCTATTTAGTTACGTTGTATTTAGTGTAATCGATCTCCAGGTCTTCTTCAATTAAAGCTGTATCTCACATTATTATGACGGGAGATGGCCATATCTCCCATGATAGACCTAAAGCAAAGCGCTAGGCACTGGTGAGTTCCACTGGAGATCCCAGAGCCCTCCGAGCGCCATTGAGGGGAGTTTAGTGGGTAAAAATCCCACATATAACCCAGTCTAACTAAAAAGGTGTAAGCTATGTACGGCACTATGTAGTCTTATATAGGTTTTTAGCTTTCGTCCTGTTGAATTACGGTTTCTGCTCATTTCACCGAGTCATTGGACTACGCTGATAGATCTTTGGCCATTCTATAACTTTATTGCCCTACTGAGACAAATAAATGGTAATCATCAGCGTATTCTAGCGCGCTACTGGAACGACAACCTCTCCTGAGTCTTCGGCTCGTCCCATTGTGCTCAAGAATCTTCGCTACATCTATCTTACCAATTATATCCACCTCAAAAATCCACCCCAACCGAGTTTCTTGTTTTTATGAAAAATCTTTATTAAGCAAACTTATAAACAAATGCATAACTTACTTAAGTTATACAAATACATATGATTTTGTTAACTTCAACAGGCTAAATAGACACATTCTAAAGTAATTTACATAATTAATAATTGCTCATTACATCTTAAGATGTGTCAAAGTTAAGTTGGTACTAATTTTACGTTATCTTATGAATATTTAAGCTATTAGACTTTACTTTTTTCATGTTACAATAAATAAAGAATTAATACACTAATTTACCACAGCCCACTCTGTTCGTAGCGATGTAATATCGCTAAAGTAAAGTCTAATAGTATAAATAGAAAAAAATGTTCGCAAATACATAAACATTCCCGACACTTCAGTGGTAGGTAACCGAGCCATTCTATTATTTCCGTCTATCTGAGCGTAATTATATCGGGTACTAGCTATTATATCGTGGGATTTAGGGTTATCTAACGGGGGCCGATCACGAACGCTCCGTAGGGCGCTGAATAGGGGCCTTGTGCGAATGACAGATTCCAGGACAAAAGATAGTTATTACAACAATACCTCATAATATGTAAGGGTTCAGCACTTGACCTAAATCGCCCTAAACTCTTAGACAGTTAAGGGTACCTTGGTGTCACATGTTGATTTAGAATTGCGAAGCTTTACAAAGGACGTTGGGTGTTTTGTGCTAGAGAGAACTATAGTATCATAAGTATGTACAGTCGACCACAGGCCAACCTACCCAAAACGTCAAAATCTGAGAATCTGAAATGCATGTTGCACAGGCATAAGGTTGAGATTTAATGGAAGGTTTTTGACAGGTATATTATAGCTTGTGGTTGACTGTACGACAAATAATTTAAGACGAACATTACAACTCAAGATTGGGGCAGTGGCTGTCCCACAAAACAAAAAAGAATGACGGAAAATTCACAAAAAACTTTCTTCTCAAAATTGCAAATACCAGAAGTTTCCTAACCCCCTGACCTCAAATACACGTCTGTGAGTAATATGAGTAATCATAATATTTGAAAACCCCGCACGAAATGTTTTCGCGGAACGAGACGGTATTTCCGGACAGTCCGGACGCCGTCGTTTCCGGAAACATCGCGTCGTGGATATAACGAGGGTCGTGGAGCCTGGTGCAAGACCGCCATCGCAACGGAAGCACATCAGGCTCCTTCCGGTCTGCATGTTTTGATGATGTGTGGATTCCTTAAAAATATAACGTGTGGTGAAGAGCTTTGTTGAGTGAAAAAGTTATTGTGTAAAAAAATAATTAACCCTTTACCGTGGAATGTAAAAAAATCTACGTGTTTTTCATTGTGGACTTTTATCAAATCAAATCAAGTCAAATCAAAATACTTTATTTGTCAGAATAATGTAAAAGATCTTAAAAATAGATTAAAAGCATTTACATGTATTCAGCCTGTTACAAGGCGTACAAAATGTCAGGTACCTACATAGAATATAAATTAAGATAAAGTCAATTTTAATGCTAATGGAATGTTCATTATACTCCTTAACATATAGAAAGGATTTTCAAGCAGTCATTTCAATAACTCAGTTTTAAAGAGTCTACCTTCTAACACTCTTATATCATGAGGTAATTTGTTGTACACTATTATGCACATGTTATAAACATTTTTTTTATATATATTTCCGGCACGGGGGCTGCCACAGCTTGTTCATTATTTGTGACCTCGTCTGCCTGACATGCAAGTCGCTCCGCTTTGTAAAATGAAGCATATTGGCTTTAACCAATAAGCATATGTCCTTAATATACATACACGGCAAGGGCAGTAAATTTAGTTTTTTAAACAGTGGTCTGCAACTGTCCAGAAATTTAGCTCCGCACTGCACTTTATAACCTTGTACACAATAATAAGTATAAGAATAAGTTTATTTGTGCGGTTAGATTACAAAGTATTCATAGTCCATACACCAGTAGGAACTTAAGCATATGTTATATTAAACTAAATAAAATTAGTGAGCAGCAACTTAGTTACAATAAACGCTGACCTCCGAACTAGTAAGTTCCTGTATCCCGGAGGACAGATCTCTTCTGTGACCAGTGCAAATGAACATGTAACAGAACATGGGAAAATAAAAAACTGAACTTTTTTATTATATCAGGAGACGAGCAAACGGGCCATTTGACGGTAAGTGGTCACTGTCGCCCATAATCTTCTCACCTCACTATTGTTATTTGGGTATTTTCGATGTGCTACCCATCCAGTTTATAAACTGGTTACGAAAATAGTTACGAAAGTGGACTAAACCGATTGTACCATATGTGTCTGTAATTACGCTGACACTCTTATAGCCTTCAAACAGAAACAGTTAGCATTGCTGCTTTGCGGCTGAAATAGGTAAAATGGTGGTACCACTCAAGCTAACTCTGCACAGATATTCTTGTAAAACACGATGTACCAAAATTCAGCCAAGTCGGAAATTATTACGATGTGAAACTCTACCTCCTGTGCAGTTAAAGACACATCAAGCTATATACTCTGCGGAATCCTTCCGTAACATTTTTTGTTACCTATGATTTTTTGACATTCTTATGAAAGTGTCAAATATGTTAAACCAAAGGATCCCTGATGTGTTGGCCACCTGTATTATAAACGATAGCTTAGGCAATCCCGCGGATCTGACGTAGAATCTACAAACGAAGGGAAAAGTCGCTAGGGAAATGAAGGTCGACAAGCAGGAAGAAGTAAACGTTTGTATTTAATAAAAATGTTTATCATTGTAGGTAGTCAAATATAATTAAAAAATAATTGTATATTATTGTAAGATGTGCTGCTGATTGTTTCTGATTCCTTGATTTCAGTAATCACGCCTTGCGCTCTAATAAAAAATGTGCTCTAACATACTTGCAATAAAATTTCAACTAGCTCTATCTTAGAAAAAAAGAGGAAGAAATAAATATATGCCCATTTGATTACACGCGTGAAATGGGTTTAGTAGGGATATTTCAAATTATAAGTTTACCTTTTGCCTCTTTCGTTGGATTATTATAATATTATGCAAAGTTGTGGCATACCTAATTGGACAAGTTATTTATATGGTAATAGGTGTAGACATAAGAAGTACTAAAATACATGTTAAATTACTGGGAAAATGCAAATGACTCTACTGTTATCTAAGGACAAAAAGTGATTTGTTTATTTACAAAATGACAACATTTTTTAAAATTACAGTGAAAATATAAATTGAAACAATTTAGTAAAAAAACTAACACGGCGGTGCATAAATCAGTCTTAAAAAACGTGGTAAGCTTGGTCGGTTCTGATTCGGCGTATAAAAATAGAGTATTAATGGCCAATATACAAAGATTGTAGATATGTGGGTTTATAGCTTGCTAACACCAAGTTGCTATGGCTTTCAACACGTTATAATACAACACACAAAATATTGGAGATCAGCCACCTGTCTTTTATTTAACTACTTAATCGAACTGTTATATTTCGTACACAGTTAGCGTATTAATGACGCGTTTCACGAAGTGCTAAAAAAGTTAAACAGATGCTGTAATCGTCGAATTGTACACTATCTGTCAAGAATTTTCAACCATTTCGTGAAATGCAGATCATTATTTAGCACACAGCGTAATAGTTTAGAATACACGAAGTAGCCTTTAGACGCAGATATTTATAACTATTCAGAATTGTAGAATGTATAAGCATACTCTCCAAGAAAGTGTTTCTAATTTAATTATATTCTTTAGAGAAGTTAAAATTTAACTTAATTCCTAGTTAATTACTTAGGTATTTAGATCTTAGACGTACTTAGTGAACGCAACCCTGGCACATTCGCATAGCTTTGAACGTTTCAACTGTAAACTTTTGGGTATTTTCTAAGCAAGATAAGCCAGTCTTAGGAATAATTTGAAGGTGATAACTCCGTGCAAAGTCAACCCTAGCTATTTCTGCCGCAAAGCATTGCATTGATGTGTTTCGGTTTGAAGGGTAAGAGAGCCAGCGTAATCTGACACAAATGGCACCCCATCTTGGTGACTACCAAGGTTAGCTCCTAATACATTATAGTGAGGTAAGAATGTCTATGGACAACGGTGATCACTTACCATCAGGTAGGCCGGCTCGCGTCTACTCTCCTTATACAATAAAAAAAATAAAGCACCACAATGTGCCAGCGCTGGAAATCGAACCAGTAACCACCAAAGTTCAGTGGCGTATTCTGTATCTTGTCACTAGTGATAAAAGTAACCCTTCTTGCTTTCGCTTTCGCTATCACGCTGTTTTTGTTTCTTAACCACCTACCAAAAGGAAGGGGAAAGGAATGGGGAATACCCCTTGTATTATAAGTTTGAAGCGTATGTCTGCTTGTCCGTCTGTTTGTCTTTGGCATCATAACATAACTGAACAACGGATTACTCGATTTGGATTTGGTTTATTCTATTTAACAGAAAATTTTGTTATGTTTGATAAAAATTGGATCGGTGGTTTCCAAGACCTTGGAGTATTTTTAAAGGCAGGATCTCTGAAACGGTAATAATTAGAAGGTTTGAGTTTGGTTAGAGCTATTGGAGCCCTTCCCACATTTAGAACGTTGAGGACCATGGATGATGACTAGGAAAAAGTAACAGAACCTTCACAAAGCTGAGTCGGTGTTTTTTTAAAATTTTTAATATAGGTTATTATCACTACAGAATAGAGCCAAAGGAACGGGTGGATCTCATGAGGGCGAAACACAGAATGCCGATTATGATATGAATGTTTGTTTTTCCGAAGCACGTTTGAGCGACTGTTCGTTTGAGCGAAAATCGTATGATCAAAAGTTTGTTTAGCCGAAACACGAAACAGCGAAAGTACATCATCAGCAGCCTACTCTAGTCCACTGCTGGACATAGGCCTCTCCCAGGGCGCGCCATTGAGCCCGATCTTCGGCTCTTCTCATCCAGTCACTGCCAGCCACCTTGCGCAGATCGTCGCTCCATCTAGCAGGGGGCGTCCCACAGTACGTTTGCCCAAACGCGGTCTCCACTCTAGAACTCGTCTGCGACAGATGTGACCGGCCCACTGCCACTTCAGCTTGCTAGTCTTATGAGGTATGTCGATAACTTTTATTCCATACCGGATCTCCTCATTTAGGATTCGATCCAGCAGAGATACTCCGACCATAGCTCTTTCCATGGCACGCTAAGCAACTTTCAATTTGTGAACCAGTCGCACCGTCAGTGTCCACGTTTCGGCTCCGTAGGTCATTACTGGTAGGACGCACTGGGTAAAGACTCTTGCCTTTAGACATTGAGGTATGGGTGACGAGAAGATGTGACGTAGCTTCCGAAATGCTGCCCAGCTACCAAGAATTCAGCTGGAATTCTTCTGTCGGCTTCTTTAGCGAAAGTACGTTTGGATGTAATTAGTTATTCGACAGTTAGTTAGTTAGTTTGGGCGACAAACATTATAGCGAAATAACTTAACCTCGAATAAATGTGTTGTCTGGGTATGACATTGCTTTAGGTACTTATGTTTATGTATGCGAATGCCTGCTGCACGAAAGTTGACGCTCGACTGCTTCCATTAAATGTTTACATTAACTTTTAAAGGATATGCAAATGTTAACTTTGGTTTGCTGTTCACTGAATAAACATCTAATTTTGTATGATTTATTTACGAAATTATAATTAACAGAAAGGGTTAGTTTTTGAAGTGTCTAGGTAATGTTGTTTTTATCATCTTTGAGCTGTCACATGCAGATGTTTTAAAAAACCGCATTGAAATTGGTCCACTGAGAAAAATGTTTCGTTATTTGTAACAAATGTTTTCGATACGTTTCTCTGTTAGTGCAAGTCAAAGAGTATAAACTCATACTTCTCTATTCGTCGGGATGGGTAAAATAAAAATACAAACTTAAAATACAAAAAAATATAAATATCTACTTCCAAAATTAATTGAATAGATGTGATAAAAAAATTATAATTTGTTGTGGTTGTTATCACTATATGGTATACCTTACTTATCTTGAAGTGGGATAATATACATCACACATCAGCAGCCTACTCTAGTCCACTGCTGGACATGGGCCTCTCCTAGGGCGCGCCATTGAGCCAGATCTTCGGCTTTTCTCATCCAGTCGTTGCCAGCCACCTTGCGCAGATCGTCGCTCCATCTATCAGGGACGTTCGTCCCACACTACGTTTGCCCAAACGCGGTCTCCACTCCAGAACTCGTCTACCCCAGCGGTTGTCGTTTCTGCGACAGATGTGACCGGCCCACTGCCACTTCAGCTTGCTAATCTTATGAGCTATGTCGATAACTAACAATAATAATATACAGATAATATACAGATTCTAACAAAAAGAACCTATACTCGTAGAACCGAAACCGACCAACTTTTACTACTCTCTAGCTCTACACGACCGTAATGTACGAAACAGCTGATATTTTTTTCTCGATTTAAGAGTTGGCCTCAAAAGTTGTTCAGTTATGCATACTGAACACCCCCCTTTTGGCTCTATAGAGGGTTTTTGTTACACTCTGTATAAATTTGGCTTCTGTCAGTTTTATTTTTATGGCTGTCAGACTGTCTAAGTAAAGCCTTATGAAGGTAGGCTCTGAGAGAGGTGTTGAAACGAATTCATTATGATTCCTTTTGCGTTGTTCAGATACGGTGATTTACATAATATTTCAGTCTTAGTTGGCTCGAAAATTATACTCCTTATTTTTATATATATTATATATTTTCGCACTAATGGGGTGGAATAAAATAAAATTCTGGCTAAAGCACTGATGAAACGGACTATAAAATTACATATAACTCAACAGACAATAGAAGTACGTATAGTTGGAATTTCGGGCATTTTTATATATTAAAGGAAAATAGATTAGCTACCTGATGGTACGATGGTCACCATCGCCCAAATATCTTATCTCACTAAACTATTGCAAGAGGTTTTGCGATGCACTGCTCTCCTTGAGAACATAGGTGAGCCTTGTGATGTCCGATAATTACCTAGCTCCGTGCTCTTCAAATCAGAATACAGCAGTGCAACGATACATGGTGAAATGTCAAACTTTGCGGCAGAACAATTAGCTAAAAGTGTGTTTTACAGCATATTTTATTGTGTCAATTCTACAAAAACACTATTCATTGGAAGAATATTAGCAATACTCGATATTGTATGTATGTAGCATTGTAAAGTATGCACATGAGCGGGTCGTTATGTCAGGAATGACGTGATAGCCCGCGACGTGCAGATGGAAACCATTCAGGTGTTCGTGGAGAGGTTAGCGAGATCAATGTATGATCGCGTCGACAACGGTCCCCACGAACACCTGAGGAATATCGCCCCACTGCACGCGCGCCCTCCTGACGCACGGTACCCGCTCCTGCGCGAGTTAGTACGCCCTCAGTCGCCCAGTGGTGAAGCGACGTGACGATGCGCGGTGAGCGGAGCGTTCACACAACCCCCCCTCACCCCTAATTAACTAAACTAAACCTTGAGCCCGTTTAATATAACGGCACCAAACACCGGGGATGTAGTGACACCCCGAGCTTCTGTCCGGGCACGAGGTTCGCCTCCAGGCCCGCACCCACTCCCCCGCTTCAGGGTTCGAGTGGACGAACCGTTTGATTGATTGAGCATTGTAAAGTGTCAATGTGTGTACCTATGTAATCTCCACGAAACAGGCAACGCCTGGTGTGGAGGTTATACTTTAATGTGAAATGTTAATTAATATGTTGTAAACGAATTTTTTTTTTAATTTTCTGTTCTTGGGGGATCCAGAAAAAAGGGAAATATTACTGGAAAATTTCGAGTCGAGACTCGCGGTTTAAAGGGAGGGGGGTTACATCTTACAACTACAAGGCTTCCCCCCTGGATCAGCCTATACATAGCTAATTTATTTAGAAATCTGTGGAGCGGACGGAATAATCTTTTATTTTGATAAGTATCTTTTTCCAGTTTTTGGGAGTTCGTAAATTGGAAATATGTCTACGTAAATTAGATTAGTTACATCTGTCGAGCAAGCTGTGGATGTCTCATGAGGAACAAACTTAATAATCTGCTTTGACGTAGATAAGGCTTTGGCAAATATTATCTGTCTAACTATTGGTACGTTGGTACTACACCTAAAGACAGATAAAACATACTTATACATACTATGAATAAAGTAATAAATAATACTTTAATGTATTTCGACAATAACATATTTTAACAAGTTAGTCTTTTTGTGCTTCGAAAACAGCATGTCAAATTTACGGTCCCGATTGTTGTCGTTCGCAGCAGAGGCCTACGAGCGGCCTGAACAACTCTGACAATAAGTTGGCGACTAACAAAACGATAAACAAATAAACAACAGTTACCTACTTATCCTTTCCCGGTTAAATTATAAAAGAGATTGGGCGGTAGCCATACAATCTTCGACATGTTAGCATGTCGACGCATCAAACCAAACCTATATATAAATTATTGCTATATCCGCTAGTCGATTAGGCAAATGGTAATGGATTAAATAATAGCTCTTCAAGCATTTAATTACATATATTATCAACCAAACCAGAAAAATAATCAGATAAAATTAACCATCAGTTCCTGTCAAAGTGACAGTGAAAGTGAAAGATTGTTGTTTGTTTTTTTAAGGCAAAGGGAACTGAGCCCATACAGCCATGTCTGATGTAAACAACTCTTTCAAGTCTTCATTAAAATGCTGGTGTGACACATTTCAATGCTATCTGGGAGAATCTTCCACGCTTCTGCGCCATCCGAACCAAATAAGAAGGCGTCCCGGACGCAGTGTGGCTCTTCAAAATCCAGCCAAGTACGGATCGGGCTGCAGCGTCTTATTTGACTTTACTTCACTGTCCCACACATTATTCACATCTTGTCGAAGTTTTTCGAGCAAGAAACACCATTCTTACTTGAAAAGCACTACTGTAAAACAATTTGCAAAACAATGAAAAAAAGCTGGTGTGGACGCGACAAAAGCGCGGGAGAAACCCCTGAAAGTGAGAAAATGGCGGCAATGCATCGCGCAGGCGCAGTAGCACAATCCAAAGAGATTATATTTTCTGCTGCAGGTTCAAAGTAGGTTTTATGCCTTGGTTTAATCGAACTGGTGCGTATCAAAATACACTTGAGAACTTAGAATTAATGAAATACTTACATCTTTTATTATGGAAGAATACAATACAATACAAATATTCTTTATTGCACACAGGACAAAAATACAGAACAGAAGAAAAGATACAAAATACAATTACAATTGGCGGCCTTATAGCTTTAATTGTATTTGAATTTTGTATCTTTAACACACATTATATCGTGAGTGATATAATTGAACCATAATGAAAAGTGTAGTCCTAGGCGAGATCTATTAAATGCGATATGTTTGGTTAGAGGCGAAGCTCTAGGTACAAAAGCTCCCAATTGTCTTTAAATATTTGTAGCTGAAACGACTTCACCCATGAAGGAACGACCGCGATCCTAACCCTAGGGGAAGAACTATTTTTTCTTTCATCCAAGAAGAAACCGGGTGACGCAGTGTAAAAAAAACAAAGTAAAAGGTTTTAAGTAAGTAGGTAGTAAAAGGTGCATTAAAGGTGACACGAGGTTTTACTTCCGGAAAAAATAGTTCTGACCCAAAAAGAAAGGCCGCACAATGTCGCAAGCGCGTACGGTCTGAAGGCTTCAAAAAGGCAGCGAATTCATAATCTCGCACCGAGATGAGAGGTTTCATCTCCAGATCTAGGCTTTGGTGCACTTTTATGCGCTTTCCAGTTGTTCACTAGCGTTTTCCGTTTTACACCTCCAGAATTTACGAGTAAAAGGGAAATGATTGGAAACATTTTTTTACGTTTAATTATAAACTGTGTTATATGTCTGATCAAATTATAAGTAACTTATGAAATTACCTAATTCATAATTCATTTATTCAGGCATAATCATGAGTTACATACAGAAGTAAGTATAGGTTTCATTACCGCAGGAAAATCTGATGATTAAAAGACAATGTATGGTGGACGACACATCATGCTATACGCTGTGAAACCCTGTCACAATACATACATGATGTATATCTTGTAGACAGATGAACCACCTTCACCATAAGTAGCTCCCACTTTTCGCCGTAAGATTTGGTGGACAAACGTGATAGGTGGCGAGCCTATGCCGTCTACTAGGTGTTGAACAGTATCCACTAAGATCCTTAGTCGCCTCGCACGACACGCACGGGAAGAGTTGGGGTGGTGCTATTCTGTATGACCGGCACGACACGGCACAATAATTGTTAGTATGTGTGCGCTATTGGAAATACATTCTTTCTATCTTTTCTTTTCAATAGGTTTTTGTTATTATTCCTTGACATTCGTATCAAATTAGCAGTTCTTTAAAATTTTGAGCGCTAGAGAACCGTGATCGAGGTATTGTTCTATTTATACACTTGGACTAACTTATTTCACGTGGGAGAAGTTTCAAGGTTGGTCAAACCTGTTTTTGGGAATGCTTGGTGCGGAACGTCATGTTTTTATTAATGTATTTTGAGCTACGACCAAATTAATGTTCGATTTCTATATGAGTATATACCATGGTACCATAAATACTGACGTAAGTATTAATATTAGAGCATCGGTGGCACAGTGGCTAGGACACCGGACTCCCATGCGGGAGGCCCGGGTTCGAAACCGTGCATACAACACGTAGAAATACACGTAGAAACCGTGCAGTGTCATGTACCAATGAGTTTTTCGTATTTTCAAAGACTTGCGTACATTTACCGACTGTTCTAACGGTGAAGGAAAACATCGTGAGGAAACCTGTACACTGAGATAACCAGTGTGTTAAATGGGGTAGGTACAAAAGATCCTCAAGGGTCGAAGTGCCGCTGGAGTTATTCCCCTATCATAAGATAAGATAAGTAATAATATTGGTGTTGCAGATTTTGACAAATTCTTCATTCAACAAATGACAATCACACTCGAAAAAGTGTTTGCATTATAACTTCACTTCAAGCACCTTCCCGACCAAGAATCGAAACTAGAACCCCATGACAGAAAGACAGGAAACCATCGGTTTTAATTTAGCTGGGTACTAGTTTGCTCTTCTTCTAAGTCGTTTTCCTCATTGCTGAGGGTCGTGATCATTCTAAGGAATTAAATCACATAGAACGACTCTTGTTCCAGATTTAATGGGGTGGTTTGCCATTGCCTTCCCCATTTCACACACTGGTTATCTCAATGTGCAGGTTTCCTCACGATATTTTCCTTCACCGTCAGAGAAGTCGGTAAAAGTACGTAAGTCTTTCGAAAAAACCGAAAAACTCATTGGTATGGCATTGCCTGGTTTCGAACACGGACCTCTCGCATGGGTCTGACGTACTACCCACGACGCCACCGACGCTATAAATGCGTAGATACAGTCAAAAGTCAGTCTAAAGAATACAGAAAGAAAAAAAATGTTTAAGATTTCTTAAAAATTACTGGACTAACTCGTAAATTCATATAGTAAGTAACAAGTTTATTTAAAACACCAAATAGTCCAAATCAGTTATATATAATTATATTGACAACGGTAAAATACCGATAGCTTATCTAATGGGCCTACGGTTGTTGTGAAAAGGGCCTCAACTCAGCTTACTGAAATTGAAATTGAAAACGTCTATTTAGCACTGTAAACACCAGAATATAGAACACAATACAGAAGTATACAAAGATTAATACATGCAGCACAAAACATCCGGTGCGGTACAGTGCCAAAAAGGGTACACCAGCTCAGCATAATGCTGAGGCAAGCCACAGCGCTGATTTTCAGCTGGTCCCTCAGTGACTGCACGGACGAAGAAAGCAACAGTGTGTGCGTGTTGCGTTGTATGAATTTGTTTGTTTGTATGAATGATGCACGTTATATACCTCGGTGCTTATTATATCACGTTACATAGATTAATACAAGGTGAGTACCTATATACCTATATGCAATAGAGCGTCGGTGATCTAGTTGCTAGGACGTCGGGCTCCCATGCTGGGAGGTCCGGGTTCGAAACCATGCAATTCTGAATGCCATGTACCAACGAGTTGTTCGGATTTTTTCGAAGACTTACGTACATTTACCGACTGCTCTAACGGTGAAGGAAAAGATCGTGAGGAAACCTGCATGTCTGAGGAAATGAAAAGTTTCCGAAGGAATGTGAAATCTACCAATCAGCATTGGGCCCGCTCGGTGGATACTCCGTTGTGCAAGGGGAGGCCTGTGCCCCAACAATGGGGGCATTAATAGACTGCTAATTAACTCTTTATTGTACACTCACACACAATATAATACAAACTTATACAAAAATATGTGAAACACAAAGGGCGTAAATTATCTCTAAGAGAGATCTCTTTCAGCAAACCCCATAATGATGATGACCTATATGCTAGTGAAAGAATTTTTAGAATCCATTAGGTTTTTTTGAACACCATTGCAGTACTTTTGGTTTCCAAAATAAAACTTTACTGTTCCATAGTAAATAAAACTTTACTGTTCCATAGTAAATAAAACTTTACTGTTCCATAGTAAATAAAACTTTACTGTTCCATAGTAAATAAAACTTTACTGTTCCATAGTAAATAAAACTTTACTGTTCCATAGTAAATAAAACTTTACTGTTCCATAGTAAATAAAACTTTACTGTTCCATAGTAAATAAAACTTTACTGTTCCATAGTAAATAAAACTTTACTGTTCCATAGTAAATAAAACTTTACTGTTCCATAGTAAATAAAACTTTACTGTTCCATAGTAAATAAAACTTTACTGTTCCATAGTAAATAAAACTTTACTGTTCCATAGTAAATAAAACTTTACTGTTCCATAGTAAATAAAACTTTACTGTTCCATAGTAAATTTATATTTTGCAAAAGTTATGTTAAATTATTCGACTTCCATTTAACATCATAGGATCTACGTTATTCTAAGTACAATCTAATTTCAACTTTATCACCATAGAAAGTGTTGACCCTGTAGGTACGTTTTCATTCGTTTATTATTTATTTTACGACGTGACGAGTTCCCTTTTAGTTTTATTTGCCTTGGCCGGTGGGTATGTGATACTAGGGGACTATACCGCTATACAGGAGGTACCGCTATACAAATTGCAAAGTTCTTTCTTAAAAAAACCTAACTACTTAAATATAATGACATCTGATGAGCCAGCCTGGGGAGGTACGTTTCCCTATTTCAAGGGAAGGGGGCCGGGAATAACCCCAGCGGCACTTCGACGTGCCTACCCTATTTTACACACTGGTCTCAGTGTGCAGGTTTCCTCACGATGTTTTCCTTCACCGTTAGAGCTGTCGGTAAATGACTAAAAATACGAAAAACTCATTGGTACATGGCACTGCACGGTTTCGAACCCGAACCTCTCGCACAGAAGTCCGGTGCCCTAGCCACTGCCACCGACGCTCTTTAATAAACGAACACGAATACTAGGGGGTGGTAAGAGCAGGTCCTTTATATCTGTATGGATACTTAGGAGCTAAGTATATTTCCGAAAAAAATCTGGGGGGGGGGGGGGGGGCAACCCCCAAAACCACCACCGTGCCTACGGTAATAACCAAGAGTAATAACCGGCCCGTGAGTATGAGGCCCGTCCATGTAAGTCCTCAAGAGTAACTTTAATCGGATCGATGACAACTTACCAATAAATCTCAGGACGCTTCATGCAATGCTAAATAAGTAGGTATTCGGAGAGTTTCATGGTTTCTAAAACAAACATATATCGAGCATATATTACGACTAATGGCTTAATTACACTGCTCCGGGTCGCCTTAATATACGGTTGAAACAGATACGGATGTCATCGCTTACACTAATTCGGCGGACGAACATTCTAAGGACTTCTTACACCTAGTTATTTCAAAATGACATTTTAATTGTTTGAGACGTATCCGACTTCGGTATAAGTAGGTAAGTACCTACTAATTCTTGGCCGAACTGCTTAGAAGCCGACGGCGGCCGGAGCAGTGTAAATGTGCCAATATGTGCAAAATTAAGTTCTCAAACATTTTCAATATCGCCAGTTTTAATATTCAAATAAATCTTATTAGATGTGGTGTATCCTCATTTATTAATGTATCGCTCAGTATCTTTGCTAACGGGTATATTATTCCTAAAGAATAGTAACTAATAGTAACTTTTATTATTTGTTTTTTTACTTTTTAATATATTTTTGGTTTCGTCTCTGACCTGCTGTTTCGCCCGCGATGCCTTCGCCCTGGCACAGCTGAAAACTAGCACTGTGGTTCTGCCGTACCGGTCGGACCGCAGCACATGCTGAGCATATGTCCTTTTAACGTTGTCGTTTTTTTAATTTCAAGTCTTTTTTAAGTTTAATCATGTATGCATAATGCATTGTTAAATAAATGTATTTTTCTTTCTTTCTAACTATAAGCTTTATCTTTTTCATTCTATTTTACAGAAAAAAGCGTTGCTATAATTCATGAATCACTTTATTAAAGAAATATTTTATGTAGGTTAGTATATGTAACAGATTGTCTCGAAATTAATACGATACAAATGCGGAAAGTTATCAATAAGGTGACAAGTTTACAATTGCCTTTCCGCACATATTTCACACAATATTTTTACACCTAGCGTGTAAGTGCCAAAGTGCCCGCAACTGTACTAGCGATATGACTTTGCAAAAATTAAAAAATAATAGTAAACTTGGTAAAAACTGTAAAAGATTTGAATCCTGTACCGAAATCAAAATATTTTATAGTTGGAAGTCGTGTCCCGTTCCGTTTCAGTACCGGTCCTAGTTCCAGAAAAATAATACGCACAGTACGAAATGATCAACTTTCGATCAGCTCTACATGAACTGAAAGATTCTATTTACGAAGAGGTGTGAATAAGTAATTTCGTCTAAAAGTTGTCTGTCAATTTGTTAACGTATTTTTTCATCGGTTCTCCCAAAAATAAATAAATAGTTGTGTATGGAGAGTATGCTCGACCATTCTGCCGGAAACCGGTTAAACAAAATAATTACGCGACCGGATTTGGAATTTCTTTGAAAGTTCATGAAACCATATCATTAACCAGTTATAAAAAACATCTAAGAACGCAGTAATTTTCCAGATTTATTTTTCATTTATATTACTACCTACCTATAAATAATCTTTTGTAAAGTTTGACTGTAATTAGTTAAAATTATCAAACTAATTAAGAATTCTTTTTTTCTCGAAACATTTCTAATTGAAGTATTTAATAATTCAATACACATTACATAAAAATGTAAATAAAATAACAAAATTAACTTAGTAAAATTAAGTTCAAAAACAATCAATTACTTGAATATTTAGTAAGTTAGGAACATACTTATACTTAAAAAATCTTACCTTATCTTTGTAGATTTGAAGATTACAGAAGAGCAAAAGTTTGATGGTGAATTAAATTTTATAAGAAATTATTAATTGTACAGGATAATAATACCATTATCAATTTGATTTTATTATAAATCCACTCCAATTAATTAATAATTAGATATTAATAGTTACAAAACTTTATCATATTAAATTAAATTAACCTTATTAATTTGAAGTATAAAACTTTCAACCTTTTTAAAGTATTCTAAATTAGATACACTATTACCAAAAATTTATTCAGCATTGCAACACTTCGTACAACTAACTTTCGAAACTTTCAACACAAAGTTAAGCTTCCCGCCAACAACACAATTCTAATTTCAAAAAATTATAATTCCAATCACTGTTTAAAAATCGGACATAACTTATAAAGTTCTTTTTTAAATATTTTTAAGGATGCCGTATTCGGCCAGCACTTCGCCGCGAGCGTACAGGTGCTGGGTGTTCACGAGAGTAAGGCCGGAGTGACACTGGCTGGCTGGCTGGTGTCTGCTTGAAGCTCGCTTATTTTACTCGCCTCTGTGGTGTCGCGAGCGTGTAGGCTGGGATGGCTTCACCGCCGTCTGATAAGCATGACGTAACCAAGAGTTCCTGGTGTCACAATGGTTTTAATAAATGAGTGTGAGTATGAGTATAAGAATCCAAATTAATGAATAAATTAAACAAATAAACATCAATAAATTACTGTAGGTATTGTTTGTTAATTTATTTAGCATTAAGTCATGCTCAGCTTAATTAAAGGCTGATAAAGGCACACCGATTCGTCCTTCCGCAAATTACACATAACCCTTTTTCTCATTGAAGTAAATAAGGTGTTATAATAATTCATTCAAGTTCCGCCCACAATGAACTTACCCTTGATATAAGAACGTCGATGGTGTAGTGGCGAAATGTACATATTACAATCGACAACAGTTATTTAATATTTCATTAAAACACTATTTTACGCGACGATAACGACTGAACCTCTTTATGTTATTGATTGTGGTTTCTTAATGATCAAATTACGAAATGGGAGTCGAAAAATCATAGAACATATTATATGTGTAATAATACTTCATAAGTTGACCCAGGTCGAGAGATGACTGGAGAGTTCTGCATATGACAAATGGAAATTGAGAATTTACGAGTATGAACGTAATTACATCCGGACTTTTGAATGAAATTCCTTTACAACATTCTCAGCGTATTTAAATCAAGATTGGAAATTATTATTGCGACAAAACCAAACCTTTTATTTAACGTTCTATTTTTTTCTTTATTTGATCCACAACAAAGCATTTCAAAATCTTTGATCCAAAATAATGAGACTAACACGTAAACCTATGGAATGGTTCTTGAAGGAAGAGGCCTATAACCAGTGGCAAAAATCGGATGTATAAGATGAAAAAAAGAAGAGCGATTCATTAATGATAACTAAACAATGTTTGTCAAGCAAGCAATTACAGAAAAGAAATTAAAAAAAACAGTTCGTCGGTAAAGATAAATAAAACGTTTCTTTTTTTTAAGTAACTAGGAGCTCGTAGCCTAGTTGCGAGCACGGTCTGAAAGTGATCGTGCAGGTTAAGCAACGTTGGGCGCGGTACTAGGATGGGTGACCGGTAGTGACATATTTTATCTGAGCTCATCCGTGCCGAGGAGAGCACGTTAAGCAGTCGGTCCCGGTTGTTGTCGTTTGACAGCAGTGGTTAAGCCATGTCAGAGGGCTACGGACGGCCTGAACAACTCTGACAATATGTTGGCCACTAACCATACGGTAAGTAAGTCAGTAACTATAAAGATTCTTGGTGAAAGTTATCGATACTGATACTATAGGCCAACCGCTTGACTGATTACAGTAGCGGTTTGTTGTAAACGTAAATGATAAGGCTTCCTTAAGTCTCTTGTCATCTCTATCTAGAGCTATGGCGTAGAAAGGAAGAGCATGTATTTTAATGAAGACTTAGTGTTGGCAACTGGCTGGTGCCGCGGCCAATGACAAGGACGCAGGTGCAATTGTTTTTCAAAAAGTAGTATTGTCAGTGTCAGAGTCTTCTCGTGGTGTAAAATTGTATTTCTTGTAAATATTAAACGCATTTACCAGTCCTCTTCGTTTCTGTCGCTCACGAGTCCACCCGCAACATTTAGCTTTAAAGTCGTTTCGTGAAACTGACGTTGAAATGACACCTTATTAACTAGTTAAGCGGTGAGAGTAGGTGCCAGGCAAGGAAGTTGCATACTAAACGTAAGTAACTGTAATGGGATCTTCATAGACACAAAGAGGCCCCCTTCGAAACCCTGTTTAAAAAAGAGAAGCGAGATAGACTTGAGTAGGCATCCCGTCTCTTTTACATCGGTTACAAGGTCACTGTATTAAAAAGAGACGGGATACCTGCTCCAGTCTATCTTGCTTCTCTGTTTTTTTAAACAGGGTTTTGAAGGGGGCCACTTTGTTTCTATCTAAGAAGATCTAATTCCTGTTACTAATCTTATCTTATGACAGGAGGCCAGGGATAACTTCAGCGGCACTTCGACCCTCAGGGATCTTTTGTACTCACCCCTTACCTTAGTCTCCTTCCTGTTCCTTAAAGATGCTTACCATCAAGGACGCTATACAGCTTGCAGGAAGGAGCCTATAGTCCTCAGGTTTCGGGTAGGCTACCCCCAGAAGACTCACGCCCTCCAGCCAACGAGTCACATTCGCACAGCAAGTTACTTATATTAGTAATTATACAACTTTCTTGGTGCCAGGTCATCAGGGGTAGCAAACCTTTTTTACTTTTGGAGTGCCAACTTCTTTCTCGTTGAGGATGGTTGGGGTACCGGATGACGTGACAGCTTTAGAATCACCCTCGCACCATACTCACAAACTGCGGGTCACCAGCACGCAGGTACCTAAGCTGTCGTAGACCTATAACTCCGTCGACACGAAGTCATCCGTTGGGGTAGACGAGTGGAGACCGCGTACAAGAAAACGCAGGGGGGGACGCCCACCGGGTGGACCGACGACCTGAAGAAGATTGCTTCTTGCTTGCTTGGTTGTAATGTGGCGCGCCCTGGGCTATGTCCAGCAGTAGACAGACACGGGTTGATAGATAGATAGACCTGTAACATTTGTGACATCCATTTCAGAAGTTTTAATAAGCCGTTCTTCGCCAGTCTGAAGTTTGAAGCAGTTTAAACTGAGAATATAGATATTCAAGTTCAATAAAACTTGGATTACATTTTTATTATATAAAAACTCTCTTCTAACTTCTAAGCTCTTCGAGAAAGCTTTCGTAACAAGCTTAAAAACCCGGAGCTTTAGTCAAAATTCTAGTACCTACTTATCACTTTAGATAAGCAACATGTCGTAGAGCAATAGTAATTTTAGTTCCCAATATTTTGCGTAAGTACTCGTATTGGATTTATAAGAGAAACTATTCTCTTAATACTTATTCTCACTGTTCCTCACAATGTTTGGAGCGGTTGGTAATTTCACTTGTAAGGAAACAGACTTTATTGAAACACAAGATGCTGAACACCACACACGTTTAAGAAACCTTATAGAGGCGATAAAATTAATTATTTCAGAATTAATTATAGAGTAACGTGTTCCACTATAAGTGGTTAAGGTCGCACAGGAAGTTGCTATTTTTTACCTTTTTAATGTCGCATATTGAAGTTTGGATACAATCTCTAAACTAGTGTTCTGTTGCGAACACTCATAATAATTAATACTTGCCTACATCAAGTAAATCTAGAATTATTATCCTCTAATTTAGAGGATTATTAAAAAAATCGTGAATCTATATTTTATCTTTCCACAAATCGGATTTTTTTTATTGCATAAGATAAGCAAACGAGCAAAAGGGCCACGTGATGGTAAGTAGGCACAGTGAGAGACATCTCACCTCTCTACAATGGTACGGAAGAATTTTTGATGGACTGCTAACCTAAGACTTAGATAAAATACCTCGTGTCGATAATTACGCTGGCTCTCTTACCTAATCCAAAATACAGTAATATTGGGATTGCTGCATTGCGGCTTAAGACTGGTTAAAACTGGTTTACATATATTCGACACAAATGGTTAACCTTTTAGTGCTGGACTATATGCGTCCGGTTCCATTTCCCGTTCGGTTCCCTGCAAACAATCACAAGCGTTCCGCCCTCCATCCACTTGAAATCAGCGCTTCGTGATTAGCTGGAGCGAACCGAATCGGGACTGGAACCGGAGCGTGTAGTCCGGGCCTTAATCTAATGATGGCATCGCGTTCCCGTTCCAGTTCGGGGTAGCCGTCTTTAGTGATGACCGCGAAACGAAACGTCCCGCTTATTCGTATACAGTATAGTATACGAGTGAGCTTCATCATTAGAGAGTGATCCCTAGCACACAGGTGATGCCTGAAAATCAGCGCCGCAGTGCTAACTCCGCTGCGGCAACAGGCTGAGGCAGTCTCCCTTTTTCCAGTGCTGCACACCACCTTCATCAAACTTAATTACTTTTGTTTATTTATTTTTATCTTCTGTACCTAATTGTTTGTATGTGAGAATAAATTCTTTTTTTCATTTAGGTTTAGATTTAGATTTGGCGGTCACCCCGGAATTGAAGCCAATAAAACCAATAATAAAAGGGACCGCGAATTGTACCACTTACTGAACTCGAACTGTCCTCAGCTCACACAATACAACCACACAGTATTTGAGTACGGGTTCCAACTAAGGTCACAGATCTCCGCAGTGTTACCCACCCAAGTGCACAAATCATATAAAGCAAAAATGTGTTTCTCGTAGTGGGCGGGCGAGATATGTGAGCGTGATCCCATTTCTTTTTTTTTTATGAGAGCAGAGCAAACGGGCCATCTATTGGTAAGTTAAGTGGTCGAGCGTCGGGTTCGAAACCGGACAGTGCAGTGTATGTTTACGTAATTTTCGAAGACTTACGTGCATTTTATCTTATCTTATGATAGGGGGCCAGGAATAACCCCAGCGGCATTTCGACCCTTGAGGATCTTTTGTGCCTACCCCATTTTACACACTGGTCATCTCAGTGTGCAGGTTTCCTCACGATGTTTTCCTTCACCGTTAGAGCAATCGGTAAATGTACGAAAAATACGAAAAACTCATTGGTACATGACACTGCACGGTTTCTACGTGCATTAAGGAAAAGGAAACCTGCACACTGAGATGACCAGTGTGTAAAATGGGGTGGGGTAGGCACAAAAGATCATCAAGGATCGAAGTGCCTCAGGGGTTTTTTCCGGCCCCCTATCATAAGATAAGTAAGTGGTCACCGTAGGCTATAACATTATTACCTCAGCACAATACTGTTATTAGAGTGTTTTCGATGCGCTGCGAACCTCGAGACTAGAGGCTGCCAACCAGTAGCGTTCGTCGCGCAATACGCATTTGTTTCTTACAAAAGAGTGTATTTGTTATGGCACCGAAGTTATATAATAAGGTACCGAAATCCACACGAGAGTCTAACTGTTTAAACTCATTTAAGCACGAGCTGAACAAACTGCTAGTTGACAGGACATATTATTCAGTAAATGGTTTGGTCCTTGGTTTGTACTATGAGGAAACAGAAAAATTGCTGGCCATAACCAAATAAAATAAATAGGCATATCTAACCTACATAATAAACACACACTCGCACTCACTTACACACAACCCACACATTTTAATAAAACAACACTCTCATACACCTCAACATATCCTCCCATACTATCATAATGTTATAGATATTAAGCACTAAAGAACTTTACCGACAGCAGCACACACAAAAATGCAATCTAATAAACCGATATGGTGGACCGGAAGCAAATGATCCCTACAGCACAGGGCAACCAATTGTAGGTATCAAATGCAAATATTTCACCCAGCCTAAAAAACACTAGACACTAACTTTTGAAATGGAATAAACTCTGTTCGGATTTAGATTAAGATATTTTACATAAATTTCATTCGTATTTTTATTTGTAACTTAGTTGAAGGCTTTTGTCATATTTTTGAAATAAACATGTCAAACTTAAAAAAAATGATTGTTTAAGAGACAAAGATATTTAATCAGTGTTTGCCCCATTTTTATTAACCTTAAGTCCGATATATGTCCATAAACAGTGTTTAGTGAATTAATACTACTACTACTATTACTTACTATTAATACTACTGCTACTAATCAACTGTTTAATTTAATTTTATTAGTTTATAGAATATTGACATTTAAAAATTTTTTGAAAATATTTGTATGTCAAACGACGGAGCATAGTGATACCAACTCATTTAAACTGTATACTTACTTATTATTACCTATGTTCACGAATAAATGATTCATTGATTGTAGTATGTACTTATACCATTTCAGCTAACGTTTAGAGATGACACGGACCAATCTCTAAATCACAGAAAGAAAATATGATATCTCCTGTTTTGTATGACCGTGGGGCAATGAGGTAACTGAAATTGTATTGTATTGGATTTCTTGTGAAATTGATTCCACGAGGCCCTGAAGAGGGAATAAAGTTCAACATTAGTTACTTATTGAAGATGAGTTGGAAGCTATAGCCATAGCCAAGTATGGCGTGGTCATTTCAAATCCCACTCACGTACAGCTGTTATTAAAAAAACTAAAAATGTAAGAGACACAAGCTGTGCCCGCAAACTTTATGTATGAAAACATCTAGGCTAACTTTGGTCTCCTTCCTCATCTCTCCTGATAATTTTAGCCAAATACATTTGACTGCAAAATGAGCTATGTTTATCGATGTCTTCAACGATACGATTTGTTTTTACATATCTTTAAAATTGACTAAGTTACTAGCTTTAAGAGCATCGGTGGCCTAGTGGCTAGGACGCCGGACTATCATGCGGGAGGTCATGTACCAATGGGTTATTCCGATTTTTTTCGAAGACCTACGTACATTTACCGACTGCCATTAGAGCAGTCGGTAAACATACGTACGTGTAAATTAAAATGTTGCGCATTGGCAATACCACTCAATCTGGACTCGAACCCAGAGTCGTAGAAATTAGATATTTAAAAAGTTAAGTTGGACAGCTGTCAGAACTGTGAAATCGTGTTTGGTTAAGTTGAAAAAATTAATTATATTCAGAAACTGTAAATTAGGAAAGGGTTATTAGTGTTAAGCAATAACTTATACCCGGACTCCCGTGGGAGGTCCGGGTTCGAAACCATGCCATGTACCAATGAGTTATTCGAATTTTTTCGAAGACTTACGTACATTTACCGACTGCTCTAATGGTGAAGGAAAACATCGTGAGAAAACCTGCATGTCTGAGGAAATTAAAAGTTTCCGAAGGCGTGTGAAATTCACCAATCAGCACTGGGCCCGCTCGGTGGACCATGGCCCGTACCCCCTTGTGCAAGGGGAGGGCTGTGCTTCAACAGTGGGGACATTAAAAGGCTGATGATGATGACTAGCTTTTGTAAGAAGGTATATAAGTGAGACACACGATGCCCGAACCAATTTATTATTTATTTATTTTTGTCAATTTTTGGAAAAGTAAATAGGTAAAAATACGACCGATTCTTTACTGGCGCACAAGCCCTGTGGCTTATGCCAGTATTATGTTTTACGATATAATTAGTTTTATTTAAATAAAAGTTATAAAAAAATTAAAAAAATCTCGTCCTTCCTATCGCCTGCCTGCCTGTCATACTTACTGTCTTTTATATTGAATTGTATATTTGTTTGTAAAGTGGACCTGTGAAAGTGGCCAACCTACCCGAAACGTAAAAATTTGAGAATCTGAAATTTACCATATCGCAGGTAAATTTCATATATAAGGTTCAGAACTATTTGACTTGGTGCCGTCGTCTACTTTCTTGAATCGCACCACTCGTCGGCGGCTCAATTTCCACCCGCACTTTCTAAAGCCTTGGGTGTCTACCACGACCCGTTTTACACGAACGTTTCTGCCACGCACCTGCAAAATGTGGAACTCTCTTCCACCCGACGTTTTTCCACAGCGCTACGACATGGGATGCTTCAAAAAGAACGTTAAAAAAGTCCTTTCCCTCCACGGCCGGCAACACACAAGCAATACCCCTGGTATTGCACGTGTCTCTAGGCGACGGTGACTACTTACCATCAGGTGGCCCGTCTGCCTGTTTGTCGTAGCTAATTTAAAATAAAAAAAAAGATTTAATCTTAGGTTTTTGACACATGGTATACTTTAGGTAGTAGTTGACTGTACTTATACTTAGTATACTTACCTATAGTTTTCAACTGGACTCAGTTCTTAGTTATTTCCTTATTGATGAGGGCGGTGACCATTATATGGAAATAACCATATAGAGCTACTTTTATTGATAGATTTAATTAGGGTGGTTTGCCATTGCCTTCCTCATTTCACACACTGGTTATCTGTGTGCTGGTTTCCACACGGTGTTTTCCTTTACCGTTAGAGCAATCGGTAAACGTATGGTTTCGAACCCGGATCTCAGTATGGCGTCTTAGCCACTACGCCACAGACATAAGACATTTGGGGTACAGTTTGCAATATAATGCAAAGATAATGTCAGTTACTATTAAATAGGTAATAAATAAAATTTATTTTTTGTTTATTTATTTACACTACAATGCACAAAAAAGGTGTACATGAGGCGAGCTAAAATTAAAATAAAATTCCTGTTACATCTGCTGAAAAAAGTGCGGGAAGTGCCACATTCCAGCACTGAGTGAGTGGTCGTTCCCGCACTAGTTAGATAATCTACTATTTCGGCTGCCGTGAGAAATATAAGCCTAACAAGACTCTACTAACATTTTTTACTTATTGTAAGAAAAAAGCTCACTTTTACATTCTAGGTATTTTTTTTCATTGTTTAAGGAGAGCAGAAGAGCAAACGGTCTAGTCATGATCCATGGTCACATCATCAGACATATCTATCTATCTATCAGCCCGTGTCTGTCCACTGCTGGACATAGACCTCTCCCAGGGCGCGCCACATTACTCGGTCCTCCGCCTTCCTCATCCAATCATCGCCAGCAACCTTCTTCAGGTCGTCGGTCCACCGGGCAGGGACCGCGTCTCACACTGCGCTTTCTTGTACGCGGTCTCCACTCTAGAACTCGTCGCCCCCAACGGTTGTCTGTTCTGCGACAGACATGGCCAGCCCATTGCCACTTCAACTTGCTAATCATATGAGCTATGTCGATAACTCGCGTTTTGTGACGGATGACTTCATTTCTAACTCTATCCATCATAGAGATACCGAGCATAGCCCTCTCCAAAGCTCAGACATATCACCTCACTGTAATATAGTTTTAAAGCACTGATAATCTTGACCTGAGCTGATTGCGTCTTTGCGACAGAAGTAGGCAAAATGGTGGTATCCCAGGCAACTTTGCACTGGGTCAAACCTTCAAAAGGCAGTTAAATAGACATAGATTATTGAACCGGGCTCAACAAATATATCCTAAATCTAATTGGATTAGTAAAGTGGCAGGCAAGAAACGCCCTGGTACGACCCAAAACTTATAAATTAACCGTTGATATAAGCAGTGTTGCCGTTTTGCGGAGTTTTCCCGGAATTTGGGGAATTCAAACGTATTCGTATTGAACTGGTAATATTATCGCAGGGAAGATCATTGTTGACCATCTTGATTATATTAATGACAGATGTTTTCAATTTGCGGTATCGGCACGGTAGGCCTGTGCGTATCTATAGATATTATTTTTATTTTTTAAATTGTTTCCAAAAGTGTAACGTAAACAAGTGTGAAAACAAATTCCAATATTAGTGTGTGTCGACTTTTCTTCCCAAAAAATTACCCAAAATGGGTGTTTGCGCAGAGATCGCCAATGTAAAAAAAGAAAATAAGTCATTAACTTTCAGAGAGTACAATTTATTCCAAGATCTAAAAATGCTATGTAAAACCGAAGTAACAAAACGATGTCGCCAGGTATATAAGCACGGCGACACCTGTCGGCAAATTAACATAAACCATTAACAGTAGGGCATTAAACAATGGGTATTTTAGGGTATTTTCGAGATTGCCAAACGGCTACACTAAATACAAGTTCTATAACCGATTTACTATCCCGATACCGCACTAGTTCAACTAATTCGTGTTCTCCTAGTCATTTCGTGTATTCTATGAACTAATAAATTAATTTCCCGTGCGAAATCGGTACCCTTGTCACGTTTGTGGGGGAAAGGGGAAGGGGAAGCTTTCAAGGTAACATTGGCTAATATTAGTATCGTAACAGTCACGTAAGTTTGTACAGGGAAATAGACAAAGAAAGGCTTTTTATTGTCGATTTACCTGTACAATGGATGATTTTGATATGGGTGTATTAAAACTCCCTATAGTCCCGAAAGGAGGGTGTTCAGTATCCATAACTAAACAACTTTAACTATGGGCCCAACTCGAGCTTCGGTGGCACAGTGGCTAGGACACCGGACACCCATGCGGGAGGTCAGGGTTCGAAACCATGCAGTGCCCATGTACCAATGAGTTTTTCGTATTTTTCATAAACATACGTACATTTAACGACTGTAACGGTGAAGGAAAACATGGTGAGGAAATAGGTGACGAATCGCTGGTGGAAGCTAGACTGCAAATTCAAACAAAGTCTGGAACATCGGCGCAAGGTTGCCTGTCTATCGGTATTTTATAGGATATATTTCGGAGAGTGCGCATCGGAATGGCACGACCTAATTCCAGCATCTCCATTCCGCCTTCGGACTACCAGGCGCGGGGAAGGGTTCCATCCTTATGTTGTTGATATCCCATCTGCTCGTACGAAGCGATTTGCTTCTTCGTTCATTATGCGAACGGCTAAGGAATGGAACAGCCTGCCGGCGTCTGTATTTCCCGAAACCTACAACCTTGGGATCTTCAAGGCCATAGTGAATAGGCATTTACTGGGCCCGCATGCTCCATCGTCGACCTCATCGTCGCTTACCAACAGGCGAGATCTAGGTCAAATGCGGGTTTAGTAGGAAATTAAAAAAAACTGCATACTGAGATGACCAGTGTGTAAAATGGGGTAGGCACAAAAGATCCACAAGGGTCGAAGTGCCGCTGGGGTTATTTCCAGCCCCCTATCATAAGATAAGATATAAGAAGATGGGCCCAAGTCTGAAATCGCGAAATAAAAAACAGCTGTTATGAAACCAAAAAAAACCAAATGCTTTGTATGAACAAAAGCTCGCAATACCTACATCCTATATACGGCCGAAATGTACGAAACATCCGATTTATTTTTTTCGCGATATCAAAGTTGTGAAAGTTGTTTATTTATGGATACTAAACACGGGTCAACTCTATAGAGGGTTTTTGTTACAGCCTGTATAAGTATAGGTATAATTTTCCACGGTACGTCGGTGAATCAGAGCCCTTACTGAGTGGTGGCCAAGATCGGAACAAGAGGAGTTGATCGTCCAACAGCCAAATGGGCGGATGATATCATCAAAGTCGCATAGAGTACATGTATTGTCCAATTTGTCTAATGTCGGCTTGGTACCACTGTGGGTGCCGTGGCCACAATAGACAAATTGGACAATACATGTACAGTATTGGACAATACAGTAATATAGCATGTAATGAACAATTTGTCTAATGTCGGCTTGGTACCACAGTGGGTGCCAGGGCCACAATAGACAACTAGTTCATTACATGCTATATTACTGTATTGTCCAATACTGTACATGTATTGTCTAATTTGTTGCACAGGACCGGAAAGGGTGACACAAAAGGAGGCTGCTATCCTGCAGTGGGAAGACATCGGCTGATGATGAGGTTGTTGGCCCGGACAGGGATAGAAAAATTTATGGGGTTGTATGGAGACGATTTTAGGCCCGGAGAAAGAAAGAAAGAATTTATTAACATACAAACAATTAGGTACAGAATACAAAAATGACAAGTCGATATCGAAGTACCTACGTACATTGCTGGTTATTGTATTCTTTCGCTGACATTTCAATTTCATAACGAGCAATGGGTATTCACGCGCCGCGTACGTCCACCTCACCTAGTCCACTGCTTTTAAACCGACACCACCATATACCTACAAACATTAAAAATGAAAATTCTTAAAATTCTTCTTATAGGTACTTATACCAAATTGTTTCTTTCTTAGGTGAATTCGTTGTCAATAGGAAAATATTCAATAAAACCTAGACACGTGTAGAAGAAATATTTGTTTCTATTGAGAAAATGCTACGTAGAGGATGCTTAATCGGATAAAAGTTTATTTACGCAAGTAAGCAAACATCGAAACTTAGTCATAAGATAAGATATAGGTCGAGACAAACTGCCATTTCAGTATATTTGTCATCCAAAAGCCGAAATAAAAATAACAGAGCCAAGACGGGGCCCATTCAAAACGTAATTCCCGACTTCCCGTTTAAGTTTTGACGAGTCCATCTTCGGAATTTAATAAGCTTTCTCGCGAGGATGAAAAGCAATTCAATTTTTTGTTCTCCCAAGTTCTGACAGTTGAATATTTTTTCAATAGGAAAGTAATTTAGTGAACGATACTGCAGAACATTACCAGATATTACCTACACCTCGTGGACAAGACTATAAGTTTCATTACATTTCATAGTAATTCAAAGTCTAAAGCTGTAAAGTTTGCTTAATATACATATCTAATTTTAAAATAGCGCGTCAAAAACACTCTTTATTTATTCTTTTACACTTTTGTGTACAGGGGAGCTTATTGCCTTTCGGCATTCTCTGCCAGCTGACCTTTGGGCATGCAGATATGTTATGGCGGTGCAGTGGCAATACGAGACAAAAATTACTCGTAAAAATTACAAAGAAACTTACTTAATATTATGTTAAATTTATATATTAAAATAACACTATATTAAAAATGTATAAAAAAACAATAATTAAATGTAACTTATAAAATTTCTTAGATTAGGCCCGTGTGGTAGGGTACCAAGGATGCCGGCGGCGTTGCCCCGCTGGATCGCTATACTGATCCTTTGGGCAAGATAGCCGCCAGCCCTTGGGTCCCTCGTCGCATCGAAAGAACGCTTGGACAGCTCTCGAAATAAAAAAACAAAAAATAAAATAAAATAACAATTAAAATAACAATATACTTACATAGTATACTAATATACAATACTAATATAAATATACAATATAATTAACATTACAGTTGGTTTGAGTTGTGTATAAGCGACGGTGACCACTTACTCTCAGGTGGTAACGTTTGCACATCTGTTCTCCTTTTACAATAAAAATCTGCATGATTGACAGAAGATCCGACACCACATTTTCATCTCTCAAGAGCAAGTAATAAATCACTTCCATTATACAAGTCTCTTCTCTTCTAAGTAGTTTTCCTCATTGCTGAGGGTCGTGATCATTCTAAGGAATTAATCACATAGAACGACTCTCGTGGCAGATTTAATGGGGTGGTTTGCCATTGCTTTCCCCATTCCCCACACACACTGGTTATCTCAGTGTGCAGGTTTCCTCACGATGTTTTCCTTCACCGTCAGAGCAGTATGTAAATGTACGTAAGTATTTTGATAAAACCGAAAAACTCATTGGTACATGACATTGCATGGTTTCAAACCCGGACCTCCCGCATGGGAGTCCGACATCATAGCCACGGCGCCACCGACGCTCCGATCTCCGTAGCTGCACCCAATAAACTGAAGATGTTTGCTCCCCTCTCGGACTTTCCTCTTGACCTTCCCACTTAACGACGCTTTCCTTTCAATTAAACACTCCTACTCACTCACTTTATTTGAGACTCCTTGATTCGCCATTCGGACGCTCTTCGTCTTTCTACTATCTAGGATTATACAGTCGTCAAAGAATTTGTTTGACCACCATTGCCACCAGGCGTTGGTTAAATCACACTATTATCGCCGTTAAATTATGTAAACAAACCACCATTTTAAAAATGACGATGGTTTGATGAATTTACTAGTGATTGCATGCTTCTTAGTTACACTCAATCAATACTTGATAGAATCCGTTGTTACTTCCGGATGTTACGGAGCTTCGACTCCGACTCCGAAAGGTCGGAATTTCCGATTGAATTTACACTTCCGACTCCGACTTCATCTCCGATAAATTTGAATCGCAGGCTATACCAAAGATTTGTGAGAAAACATATTCAAATTTCAATATTTTACTAAATAGGGTAAGACTACATAAAGGAATGTTTTATTGCCGCAAACGGTATCATAAAAAATATTGGCCAGTTCAGCTATAAAAATTATAAAACGGTTTAAAATTTGAATTTGTTCTGAACATTTTTCTATCTCCGCCTCCGACTCCGGTTCCGACTCCGATAAATCGAAACCGGAGTCGAAACCGAAGGTTTTACCTTTGGTTTCGACTCCGGTTCCGGTACTATATTTAGGTAGTGTTCTATTTCACTCGACCCAAAGTTGAACCTTCTATGGAGGTTTATGGCTAAGCCATAACCCACATACAAAATAAACGAGCTACGTGATGATTTGATCAGTATAGTACCTACTCAACTTCACCAACAACTCGAAAATTCTACCCAGAATGGAAGAAGGCCGCTAAGAGAAAAACGTGATTTGTGGAAAAAGCGGGCCAAATTAGTTGTCTAGTATTTTCTGAATATTTCTGAAGTCTTCTGGAATATTCATAGAATTCCATAAACAATAACACTGCAGAATCTAATGGGTCCAAAAACAGAGAATCTTATGCCCAAACGGAAGCGAGCTCACACGACACGCTTTTTTAAAGAGTTAATAAGTAACTCTCTTGATCAATTACATTTTCGGGCGACTGTACTTAGATACTTACCTGATTACTCCTCTGGATTGGAGTGTATCTGTACCCATGGTAATCACAATAATAGGCAAGTAAAGGGTAAGTGAAACACTTAGCTACGATAGCTCACCTGCCTTGAGGTAGCCCAAGACAGATGGTCGATAGAAATCCCAATCGTAACATAGACTTTTATACTTAGGTTCTTAGTGTATTGGAATTAGGATCTAACTTAGCAGTAGCTGTACGTAAGCGGATTAATACGCCTCGAATATTGATGGAGCTTAATATCTTATACCTAACTTACTTGCTTTTTAACCCCCGACCGATTGAGGGAGGGCGTTATAAGTTTGACACGTTTGTTTGTCTGTCTGTTGTTGTGTTTGTCTGTGGCATTATAACTTAACAACGGATGATCAGATATGGACCCGGTTTTTAAAAATTTAAAAAAGATTTTTGTCGATTTCTTAGCTAGGTCTGATAACAATTGGATCAGTGGTTTCCAAGATCTTGGAGTATCTTTGATGTCAGATGAGACCTCTGGAACTGTAATAGCTAGATGGTTCTCTCTCCGACACCTGAAACCTTGAGGATCTGATGAAACCCAGGAAAAAGTAAAGGGATCTCCACAATGGTACAGTCGGCCTCTAGCTAATGTATACATCTGTCAAATTATTGCAATCTGAAATGAACCTTATTGCATTCGCCAGAGACTTCAAATTTTTATTGTAGTATTGTAACAGATAGTATAATTTAGCTATAGACTATACGTTGGGGGTTTCTTAAATTTTTAATTTAGAGTTATATATAATTGTTTTTGTTTAGCTGTATCTCTTTAAGCTCTACTGCATTATTAAGGCTGTGATTTCGTCTTTAGTATCGCTTGAGGTACTAAAATTTCCATTTGTATAGTCTTACGTGTTTAGGTCCTGAAACTACTATAAAGTCATTATCCCATCTTAAGTTCTAACACAGCTGTCTCTATCGCCGCTTTGTTTGTTGGGTTTCTTCTCTACAAAAAAAAAAAAACGTTTTTATCCACCCCTTTTAAATGTAAGTTATATGACCCCCCCCCCCCCCCTTATTCTATTGAATACAAAGTATTTTTAACCATCCCTTTTACTTGTATGAGCCCCCCTTCTAAAATATAATTCTGCAAATATTTAAATAAGTTTGATATTTGGATTTGGATCAAGGGAAAACATTATAATATGTGAAATGTTGAAGGCTGTATCTTGTCCCGATTAAGAGCTAAAAGCGTGTGACGTGAACAGCATAGGGTTCCGTTTTCCTTTTCGGGGTACGGATCCATAAAAAGGAGATACTGAAGCTCATTCTGGTACGAGAGAAATACAAGCAGTTTCTCTCGTACCAGAGAAATAAAGACGGTGTCTAATCCTACTGCAGCAATGTTGTACACAACTATATGACACTGCAGTAGGTATGCAGCCTCGTAGATGCGGTGGCATGCAGCCAGCGAACGCTGTTCTCGTTTTGAGTTACCACCATCGCATTCCATTGGTAGCTATTACAGGAAATATTAAATTCTTTAAGTTTAAAAATATTTTAAAAGTTAGCCTTATACTTTGAAGGTAGATCCTGATGTGCTCGCCGGAGGAACTACCATTCTTGCTTTGCTGCTTTGCGGTAGAAATACGTAAGAGGGTAATAAGGTAAGGTAAGGTTAGGAAGGTAAGGTAATACTGATTGGTAAAAACGTAAAGGGTAAAAGATACAGCGTAATTACAAACCCAAGAATTATAGCAGCGCATCGAAATACAGTGAGATGAGATATCTATGCGCGACGGTGTCCAAGTGGCCAGTTTGCACCTCTGCTCTTTCTAAACAATAAAAAAACTTGGTGAATGTTGAGATTCTTGTTTTTTTTTCTTGTGTCTTATTTATTAGCATAATAAAGGCAGTTAAGTAAGCGAAAGACGGAATTCGTGACAGGGACAGATTCGAGGCGTACAATGGAAGACACATCAAGCTTTACCTACTCTGTGGAACCCTGTCGCAATATGTTTTGGTTGTTTTCTTGACATTAGTATGAATGTATCAAATAAATTAAAGCGACTATGTATCTATAGCCTGATGTGTTGTCCATTGTACAATTCCCCTTATCGTACCCTGTTGTTGTTGGGTTGTACTCGTAGGTGGAGTACCCCATGTACCGGTAATTACGCTGGCTCTCTTACCCTTCAAACTGGACCACGCCAATGCAAGCATTGCTTTACGGTAGAAGTTTGTATATTAACTATAACTACCCAGTCAGGCTACTCATAGAGTAACACCTCCAGCTGTTTAGAATACAAATTCCGTTACTCTAGTTATATTTTGGTATTTACCAGTAGTCGTTTGAGCCAAAGTTGAAACGCAAATATGTACACAGTCGATGCATACAAACGGTGCAGAAATGCAAGAGAACTGAGGAAATTGAAGTGCGGCATACGAAATGAATTTCCGCATTGGCAAATTCACTGGGAAAACACCTGGAGGCCAATTCTCGTGGAGTGATATAAATATCACATGAATATCGAAAAAAAATGGCGGAGACTGAAGTACGGGACTTTTTGCTATTCTCGCAATTTAAAGTCACCCCGCTTCATCTTAGGCGCAAACACCAAGACCTAATAATCCTACATAAAATTCTTCATTCCACCATAGATTCACCTTCCTTGCTGTCCTGTCTAAACTTCAACACAAACTTTAAACTTCGCAATCCTAAAACATTTGTATTAAATGTTTTTAGGAACAACACATCGTTCTATAACCCTATTGTGCGAATGTGTAGATTGTTTAACGAAATCTCTTCGAACAGCAACAATAAGCCATCGATAGACTTATTTGATCCTAGGCCATTAGTTTTTAAATGACGGGTTGAGGATGTCCTCAAGTGAGCTATCCACGCACCTACTTTATAGTCTTTACTTTATTATTTTTATTTTTCAAATAGGCATAAGTTTTTTAGTCATTACATTCAATAGTATTTTTTCATAACTCAATATTATACAACAATCAATTTTCTACTTCCTAACCATGCTGTGTTTACACGTTAAGGGTTACGACCTACCTCATAACTTTATATTGATTTTTCTGTAATTTGTAATTTTTCTGTGGTTGTAATCTGTTGTGTTTACCTAATAAATAAATTAAATTATCATTTTCGATATTTAGACGAATGCAGCACACTTTTTTTTGTACTATGTCGCATATGCATCTATCACACACGTGCATCTACCTACGTAATGCTCTCTCCACGTCACAGCACAGCTGCTTTTAGGGGTAGTTTCTAGTACCCGGCATCCAAGATTTGGAATACCTTACCACCTCCTATTAGAGACGCGCAGACTCTTGACACCTTCAGGAAAAAACTTAAAATCTATACAATTGATATACAAAATCGAACACTGCTTTGTACATTCTTTAGGTGCCCTACAACTACTGCCTTTCACAATCTGGATGTGCTCGGTAATCTTATGCGTCTACTGTTAACTACCATCCACACACATAATACCATGTAAATATACACGCCCCATGCCAACACACTCAGTACCTCACATACACACTAATATCCTCATTCTAAAAACAAACACATTCATACAAAACAACACGCACACACTGTTGCTTTCTTCGTCCATGCAGTCACTGAGGGGTCAGCTGAAAATCAGCGCTGTGGCTTGCCACAGCATTATGCTGCGCTGGTGTACCCTTTTTGGTACTGTACCGCGCCGGATCTTTTGTGCTTAATGTATTATCCTTGTATACTTTTGTATTGTGTACTTGCTGTATTCAGGTGTTTACAGTGCTCCATAAACGTTTTTCAATTTCAATTTCATATAACTACATCGGTAAGTAAAAGAACCCGTAAACTTTTACATAAACTCATACATAATATAGATATTTCAATTTCATATATCTACATCGGTAAGTAAAAGAACCCGTAAACTTTTACATAAACTCATACATAATATAGATATTTCAATTTCATATATCTACATCGGTAAGTAAAAGAACCCGTAAACTTTTACATAAACTCATACATAATATAGATATTTCAATTTCATATATCTACATCGGTAAGTAAAAGAACCCGTAAACTTTTACATAAACTCATACATAATATAGATATTTCAATTTCATATATCTACATCGGTAAGTAAAAGAACCCGTAAACTTTTACATAAACTCATACATAATATAGATATTTCAATTTCATATATCTACATCGGTAAGTAAAAGAACCCGTAAACTTTTACATAAACTCATACATAATATAGATATTTCAATTTCATATATCTACATCGGTAAGTAAAAGAACCCGTAAACTTTTACATAAACTCATACATAATATAGATATTTCAATTTCATATATCTACATCGGTAAGTAAAAGAACCCGTAAACTTTTACATAAACTCATACATAATATAGATATTTCAATTTCATATATCTACATCGGTAAGTAAAAGAACCCGTAAACTTTTACATAAACTCATACATAATATAGATATTTCAATTTCATATATCTACATCGGTAAGTAAAAGAACCCGTAAACTTTTACATAAACTCATACATAATATAGATATTTCAATTTCATATATCTACATCGGTAAGTAAAAGAACCCGTAAACTTTTACATAAACTCATACATAATATAGATATTTCAATTTCATATAACTACATCGGTAAGTAAAAGAACCCGTAAACTTTTACATAAACTCATACATAATATAGATATTTCAATTTCATATAACTACATCGGTAAGTAAAAGAACCCGTAAACTTTTACATAAACTCATACATAATACAGATATTTCAATTTCATATAACTACATCGGTAAGTAAAAGAACCCGTAAACTTTTACATAAACTCATACATAATATAGATATTTCAATTTCATATAACTACATCGGTAAGTAAAAGAACCCGTAAACTTTTACATAAACTCATACATAATATAGATATTTCAATTTCATATAACTACATCGGTAAGTAAAAGAACCCGTAAACTTTTACATAAACTCATACATAATATAGATATTTCAATTTCATATAACTACATCGGTAAGTAAAAGAACCCGTAAACTTTTACATAAACTCATACATAATATAGATATTTCAATTTCATATAACTACATCGGTAAGTAAAAGAACCCGTAAACTTTTACATAAACTCATACATAATATAGATATTTCAATTTCATATAACTACATCGGTAAGTAAAAGAACCCGTAAACTTTTACATAAACTCATACATAATATAGATATTTCAATTTCATATAACTACATCGGTAAGTAAAAGAACCCGTAAACTTTTACATAAACTCATACATAATATAGATATTTCAATTTCATATAACTACATCGGTAAGTAAAAGAACCCGTAAACTTTTACATAAACTCATACATAATATAGATATTTCAATTTCATATAACTACATCGGTAAGTAAAAGAACCCGTAAACTTTTACATAAACTCATACATAATATAGATATTTCAATTTCATATAACTACATCGGTAAGTAAAAGAACCCGTAAACTTTTACATAAACTCATACATAATATAGATATTTCAATTTCATATAACTACATCGGTAAGTAAAAGAACCCGTAAACTTTTACATAAACTCATACATAATATAGATATTTCAATTTCATATAACTACATCGGTAAGTAAAAGAACCCGTAAACTTTTACATAAACTCATACATAATATAGATATTTCAATTTCATATAACTACATCGGTAAGTAAAAGAACCCGTAAACTTTTACATAAACTCATACATAATATAGATATTTCAATTTCATATAACTACATCGGTAAGTAAAAGAACCCGTAAACTTTTACATAAACTCATACATAATATAGATACGTAGCTTTTTCCGCTGTGTGTATGAACGTGAGAACTAAACTGAAGTTAATCGAAGGCTCTGGCGATAACCAGCGTACAACGGAACAAACTGTGAGCGTTGGAACGCAGCCAAGCCATCGATTGTTTAACTTACACGTACAGTAGTTCTAGACTATAGTTCGCAGCTCAGCCTACCTGACCTGCCCCTTACTATGAGGTTTGCACACAAAACCCACCCAGTTAATTGCGGTAGGTCAAACTCATCATCATCTTCAGCAGCCCACTCTAGTTCACTGCTGGATATAGGTCTCTCCCAGGGCGCGCCATTGAGCCCGATCTTCGGTTCTTCTCATCCAGTCGTTGCCAGCCACCTTGCGCAGTTCGTAGCTCCATCTAGCAGGGGGCGTCCCATACTACGTCCCAAACGCGGTCTCCACTCCAGAACTCGTCTACCCCAGCGGTTGTCGGTTCTGCAACAGATGTGACCGGCCCACTTCCACTTCAGCTTGCTTATCTTGCTATCTGAGCTATGTCGATAACTTTTGTTCTATGCCGAATCTCCTCATTTCGGAATCGATCCAGCAAAGATACTCCGAGCACAGATCTTTCCATAGCACGCTGATCGACTTTCAATTTGTGAACCAATCCATATTGGTCTAAATGTCGCTGGGTCTATGAAGTGTCGCTATAGGTGATCCTGCCCCCACTTCAAGTAAGCTATTTCTGTCGCAAAGCAGCAATTTCCAAAAGCAGTTTCCAAGTATCAAATATTATATGTATTTCTTCAAAATTAAAAAATAGTCATTAATTTGACACCTTGTAGATTTTATTCAAAATAAAATAATACTTAAATAACACTAAAATACATACTTGAGCTAAAATTACAAAATACCTAACTATTTCACAAATAAAAGACCTGGCCCAGGTCGCTCCCTGTATAGCGAGGCTTATACGCTGAGCAAAGTAGAGTCATAAATTGATTGTTAAATGTGAAAACAGAATTAACACTGAGGTGCGTGCGTAATCCGTAATTAATCACATATTTCAAATGTCTCACTATAGTTTCAATTCCAAAATAGTTACGAGTATATCTTTAAGGCAAAGTACCCATAGAACCCACACACACGTCTGATCTTGATCACATGATCGAGGGCATTTTCATGCCGTAGTTGCGCGGACTACGAGACTTTCCCATTTTCTCGTGACATACAAACACGTGACTACAAATAGAATGTGCCTCAACTCATTTGTTGTCGTCGATTTATTACGTGACCGATGGATTCGGTTAATAATAGAAACCATTTATTATATAGACTCTTTTCTATTATAGGTTTTAGGTTCGATTATCAATGGTGAAATAAGTAGTTTTTATTATTCCAAATTGATACAAAATCTATGAGTAAAATAATACTTTGTTATAGTTTTGAAAGGACAATTATTATTATGTAATTAATAGTAGGTACTTTATGCTATAATTCAACTATTGTAGACTATTTTATATTACCTATTTCATTTAAAAAGTGGAATCACGACAATATAGGTTTATTCTTGACATTTTGGAGTTTTGGTGGGAAAGTGAGGCGGCACGAAATCGTGTATGTCAGTGATTGATTTTAGACTAACAATATATGGCCAGAAAACATTGACGTTTACCGTTATATAGAGTTTTATGCCATTTTCTTTTGTTGTTTCCCGTTTAAAAGATAACTAAGAGTACTTTTAACTAAGAGTTCTATATTTACAGGAACACACAAACTAAAATTTGTACACGTATGTATGTCTACTTATCGTACTAAATTTCTCTATGTTAGAAGGTCTAGCTGGAAGAAATCTCTATTTTAGAGATAAGCTCCACCTCTGGACGTCAAATTTCTTGTAAAATTGTCTTTTGTAATTTATGTGTGTGCAAAATAAAGTATAAAGTAAAGTATAGTCTATTTACAATTTATTATCGGAGATTGTAGTCTAGTTCTTACAGAGTTAATTGCAAAATATCTTGAAATTGTCGACGATTCCGTGCTCACGAGCGATTTAGAGCCTCTCAGTTTAAGGAGAGACATTGGCTCTCTCTGCGTCTTCTATCGCGTATATAATGGGGAGTGCTCTTCAGAACTATTTGACTTGGTGCCGTCGTCTATTTTCTTGAATCGCACCACTCGTCGGGCGGCGGCTCAATTTCCACCCGCACTTTCTAAAGCCTTGGGTATCTACCACGACCCGTTTTACACGAACGTTTCTGCCACGCACCTGTAAAATGTGGAACTCTCTTCCACCCGACGTTTTCCCGCAGCGCTCGACATGGGATGCTTCAAAATGAACGTTAAAAAGTCCTCTCCCTCCACGGCCGGCAACACACAAGCAATACCCCTGGTATTGCGCGTGTCTCTAGGCGACGGTGACTACTTACCATCAGGTGGCCCGCCTTTTATAAATTGGCTACGACAAACAGGCGTTTGTCGTAGCCAATTTATAAAAATTAAAAAAAACTTGAAATACAGCGGAAATTCCGTGAGTTTCAGTAGTTCCTCCCGGTTTAAAACAATGAAGCGACTGGTATCAAGTTATGTTCACTTAGTTAGGCAAGTCTGTGCAACTCGTTTAAGTTTGCCACACTTGTACCCGACAAACTGCGGCATACGGCCGTAGTCAGGGTGCAATAATAATAAGGAAAATATAAAAAAAACATTATTTTTTAAAATTTATTACCATAATAAATTAAAAAGGATTAAAAAACAATAATTTTAAATTTTTTTAAATAAATTACAGTAGTTAAATACATTCCAAAAACCACAAGTTTGTCCGGAATGACTAAACATTCTGCATAAAACGGATTTTTATTTAGTTTTTCTACTCCCATTTCGTAATTTGTTCATTAAGAAACTACAATCAATAATATAAAGAGGTTCGTTCGTCATGGTCGTGTGAAAATAGTGTTTTAATGAAATATTAAATAACAGTTTTCGATTGTAATATGTATTTTTTTCTTTATTGTATGGCACTGCATACAAGAACTCTTTCGTATTAAATGCACTATATTTCACTGGCCAACTATTTAGTCCTATAGTCATAAAAAAAACTCGACACCCGATGTCGATGTCGACAATATGCCAAACATATCTACGGTTTCCATAGTTACCAATTACATGTTAAGCTATCACGACGTCTGTTGAAGTCTCCGTAATGGTTTGTATTTTCTGTTTATATTTATCATGGTCGTAGAAAAAGTATTGTATGCAACGCACGTAATGGCGATTTTAACACTTGAACGATCTATTATGAAACGAAGTCATGTTAAAATCGCTATCATTACGTGGCCGTTGCATAAACTACTATTACAGCATTAAAACTAAAAAAATAACGATAAAAGAACTAAAACTAAAATCTAACTAAATCTAAAAAAACGTTGCACTGCGTTGGGAATAGTGTCTGTAGATGTGGTAATGATACTGGGAAGAACATTATAATTGCAGGAAGCTCCTTAAAATACTAACTATCTTAAGGTGTAGTGACATTTCTTTTTAGAGTTGTGACGTAGAAGGGGAAAAAGTACGTTTTAATCGAGGTAGAATGTAGAATTCTTAGTAGTAAGAACAAAAAAGTGGAATGAATGAATACACTTTATTGCACGAAAACTTAGACCATTAGATTGCTGTCTTAAATAAAGACTTTTTGATGAGTGAGTCAGTTTTAAAAATGGCCATTTTTAAAGGTCAATATCTCAGGAACAATTTCATCTATTTTTATGAAAAAATATATCTGATTTATTGGGTGGGTCTTAATAAACATACAAAATTTCAGATTTGGAGGTCAAACAGATTTTGAGTTAAAGGGGGGTCAAAATGGCTCGAAATGGTTCCTGTAATATAACACACGTGAGTGCGTTGTCGCCCTTTTTCTTTCCGAACTTAGCGGACACACTGCCGTGTGTCTAGATTAATTAATTAAATAATTATTTAGGACGTGTATTGTAACTGATCTCCCATTTAAACATCAATTATGTCGAATACACGGTCATTAATGTTCACTAATGGCGGCCCTGCCAGTATGTGATAACTTAGCCAAGTCACACCCAAACTTCGTTAGCGACCTGACCTCTAAACATGGTCTAAGCGTTCATTACTACTAATTTTACCTCGGTTTACTAAGTTTTGCTGCAATATTAGTAAAGCACTATTAAAATACTACCTGTTTTTACTGGAATTACCCTGCAAGTGTTAAAGTAACTTATATTTACCTTTCCTGAAAATTGAATGCATAGAATCTTTAAATATATTTTTTTTTAATAGCCTATAGGCTGTCCCACTGCTGGGCAAAGGCCTTCCCTCCTCCTTTCCATTTTTCCCTATCCTCGGTGTCCTTATACCATCCTTTTTGGAAGTGGTCGATATCGTCCTTCCACCTACGCCTGGGCCTTCCTCGGCGCCGCTGTCCGTCTTGTGGCACCCAGTGCATGGCGATCTTTACCCACCTTTCCGGATGCATGCGGCATACGTGGCCTGCCCAGCCCCACTTCAATAGAGATGCTTTAGTGATTGCATCAGCGATGCGTGTTTTGGAGCGCAGGGTCGTGTTCCTGACGCGATCCGTCCTTATAAATAAATAAATATTATATTTATTTTTATTATTCTCTATATTTCTTTCTTTTATTTATTTCTATTATATATTTGTTTAATATTATTTTTATCTTCTGTACATAATTGTTTGTATGTGTGCGCTATTGTAAATAAATTCTTTCATTCTTACTTCTTTAAATATTTAAAAATTGTTGTGATTTAAAATTTGAAACCCCAATTGTGGAGATTCACTTACTTTATCCTGGTCATCATCACGCCCTCAAGATTCCAGTTGTGGTTAAGGCACCATAGTCAACATTTGAACTCAAATCAATAAATTTTCGAATAAATCAATAAGAATAAGAATAGTTTATTTGTGCGGTAAAATTACAGTGGAGTAGGAACTTAAGCATATATTACATTAAACTTAATAAAATTAGTGAGCAACCAGTTATCCTACTATAGGCGCTGACCTCCGAACTAGGAAGTTCCTGTATCTCGGAGGACAGATCTCTTCTTTGACCAGTGCAAATGAACATGTAACAGAACTAAAAGTACAAAATTTGGAAGAAAGAAAAATAAGAACAGTAATAAAGGTTAATAAAAGGGGTGGTGTGTGTGTGTGTGTGTGTGTGTGTGTGTGTGTGTGTGTGTGTGTGTGTGTGTGTGTGTTGGTTGTGTGTTTATTATTATTATTGTGTTACCTTTAAAAGTTTCTCCGTGCTCTCGTGATCAAGACCACTAAGCCAATCTCGTACCATTTTCGTACCATTTATTTTTCGTACCAATACCGAACCATTACTTATTTCAAATTCCTAATAAAAATATTCAGTGATTTTATAAACCCACTACAGAATATTAAGGTCTACTAAGTACTCGTATCAAATAAAATAAATGACCTAAGAATAGTTTCGTATAAACACAACATACAGACGTAAGTATAGTATTGCATTGCTCTCCTATGTAGGTAAGCCGACATTTTTTAATATAGGGCTAATTTATCATGACTTATTTCTAAACATACCTATTATCATGAAAAGATTAAGATAACGCAATCAGCTCAGTGCTATCTTACTGCTTAAGCATTCCCATGCTGACCTTTGCTACGGCGTAGACCCGTCTACATTTCTGCTACGAATCTTAACACTTGCAAAGAACCCCCATGCTATTATTACAGTAATAAGTTACTAAGTAGTAGTTTTTTGCAACTGTTACATAATCATAATCGCAAGTGGCGGTGGCTAGGTCATGTGCTCAGAAGGGCGGACGATCATCCCTCAAAAATGGCCCTGAAATGGTACCCATCAGGTAAACGCAAGCCTGGTCGTCCGAAATCCACATGGCGCCGGTCAATTGAAAATGAGGCAGCCACAATCCGAATGTTCTGGCAGGACTCGAAGAGCCGCGCTAGATCGCAATAAGTGGACAGCAATTGTTCGAGCCCTATACCCCAGCAGGGGGTGACAGGAAGTGAAGAAGAAGTTACATAATCATAGCAATTTTAACCGAGTTTCACAATAGATAGCACGAGTTGATAAATGGTCATTATGCGCTGTGGCATGCAATACTTTTTCTATGAACATGAAATATCTAAATGACTAATAAATACTAATAATATCTCGTGGTTTTGTATTGAACAAATTACTAAAAGAGTAGAAAAATGTTATTAAAATAATAGTAATTGTTCGACTCTAACTGTGAAGCAAAACATCGTAAGGGAAGTTCATATTGAGAACCCCCGTGTGAAGCGAGGAGTAAGGGCAAATCACCCCATTAAATCTGCCGAGAGAGTCGTTCCATGTGGTTAATTCCATAGAATGATCACGACCCTCATCAATGAGGAAATACGATTTCGATGAAGTAATCGTTCTGTTTGTTCGTATTATTTAATATACCTTATATATAATCTTCTAATACGGACAAACGGAACGATTACTTCTTCGAAATCGTATTTCCCAGAAGGAGTAAAGTAGCAAAAAAAGCGAATAACCTCACCAAAATTAGTGCAGACGGCCGGATACTAGTTTTAAAGATACTTACTCGTATTTGGACTTGTGATTAGTGCTACAACGTTTTTACCGTTTTCTCTCTATTTAATAGTACATAAAAGAAAGAATTTATTTCCAATAGCGCACACATACATACAATTAGGCACGGAAGATAAAAATAATATTAAACAAATATATTGCCAACTCAAATCTCGCCAAGCGGTGTCTGTCCCTCGGAAATATTGTGTACAATAAAGTAAATAAAGTCCTAAACATTTATCCCATGTCCAAATCAGAATGTAAAAAAATAGTTACTAACTGGCTACATTCACTTGACTACGACACTACAGAAAAACTCCTTGTCACCCATACGTGATTAGATATACATCTGGATCTTTGTTATTTATTACATATAAACTCACACACGCACGCACACACACATACACACGCACACACCCCCACACCAGTACACACCCTCACACACACAAACACACACACGCACACACTCGCGCGCACACATACATAGTTTTTAGTTTTTGTATTAGATATAGTATTGTAGTATTTTCTCGCGATATTGTTACCTTACCTAAACCTATAATTAATGCAGTCTTCATCTCGGTTTCCGAAGAGGGTGGGAGCCTGGAGATCCGTCACACAGGTACTGAACCTATAACGGACTCCAGCTCTCACAAGGCCACAAGCATTGTCTGCTACTGCAGCCTTAGTTATAGCAATTACCATGTTATTTAATGTTGCCTTATGAGAGAAATAAATGATTTTTGTATTGTATTGTATTGTATATTATAGATTTAAATCCAAAAAAAAATTAGGATTGATGAAGGTGGTGTGCAACACCGGAAAAAGGGGAATGCCTCAGCCTGTATATATTTTTCTGTTGTACATCATAATTGGCCTTATGCTGTGATGTATTTTAATAAAATCAAATTTAAAAAAACGTCATCGTGAATGGACCAGAAGCACTGCTTGTGACCAATCAGCTACTATTTATTAGAATCAATTCATAACATTATGGAGCCGTTTGTCGCTAATTTGTTATATGAAGTTACTTGTTCAGGCATTATAATTGACCTATAAGTGGGTATACTACAATATCCGCGACATGCGGGCGTGCGAGTGGTGGGAGACTCTCGGTCGGCTGCCATCTTGCCTCGACCACACGAAATCTACGGCGGACAATCAAAAATTCGGTTTATGTAATTTTTCTCAATATTTCTGGTCAATATCCTTCGATTTATGTGCTATTATATGTGAACTATGTTTGGGTAATAAATTGGCTAGCCAAAACTTTGTGATTAGTGAGAAAACTGATATGCACTGTAGAACACCACGTGGCCTATCTCCTCTGCATGAGACGCAGTTCAAATCCAATCAAGGTGACTGGTATACTTCTTATGGGTCTATTGTAATGCCTGGAAACGCCTAACAGAAGAACCAGACCAGCTCCATCCATTGTCTATCGAAGTCTATTAAACACTTAACAATTAACTTCCTTACGTTATATTACCAGTTCGCTGTGATTAAACCTATTATACTGTTAACAACAGTATAAGCAACAAAGCCGTTCTAGTGGCATGTAACTTTATTAAATAGGAGTGAAGTTATCCGACAGCGAAGCTTAGTAAACAATGCTATAAGCCCGCAAGGCAGTAATTGAAAAAGTTATGCCCGCACCGATACATTGTATACTAGAACTTTCAAGTATTATGCGACATAATAAGCCAATTATATAAGCCCTATAACTTAATATTAGAACATTATGGTGATGCGTTCTATGGCTTTCAAATTGTTTCAATAGAAACGCGTAAGTTTTATTACACTGGACTGAATTCAGTCACGTGTAACGAGCGTTTTATAGATGACCAAGCCTATTTTCGAACAAAATGATTCGTTAGAAGTTATAATTTGTACGGAAAGCTAATTTTCTTTATATTCAAATGGAAAGGTTTGCTTAATTGTGTGTAACTTACGAACGGCCACAAAAATGTACGGTGAATAGACAGCGTCCAATCCTACGATGTTCATCCATATGCAAAACATATTTAAATTCTTTCAAATAAAAATGCGGTCGCACGTTCCAATCGGGAAATTTTACGCTATTTATTGAGTTACGAGTTTCCCCTTAATCTTGTCGTCCATAAAGAAGAGGATTATCTCATCAATATTAAGACCATTAACAATCATTTATCTATTAAAATGGTCGTTGTTAGGTAATAGGATATCGTGGAGGTAACTAATAAGATTATAAGTTATTTATTTATTAATATTGGAGGCTTTATATTGTAGGGTCTAACCACCATGACTGTGAGGCAGTTATTCATAAATTATGAATAACATGAATCATAATAACAAAATAAAAACACAATTTCGCAAACTTTATGCATGTTTTATAAATCTTTATGTTTGCAAATTCATACATCATTATTTATTCATTAATAAGTACGTAATTTTTAGAATGATTCTTCACATCGCACATTTTAAAGTTAGCTCTTATTTATTTATTTATTTTTGGCAAATTGTTTCCTAAATTATTCACATAAGTATTTATTCTTTTTGATGTTTAGTTTTTAATTTTAATTTTTTTACCCACTATCACAATCGCTCCCACTAACATCTTGGGATAAGGGGGGAAATGAAAAACAGCGCTGCATATTTGGTAGGTACCCGAGTATGTCAGCATTTGCTGACTTTCCCCTCTTTTGCCAAATATACATAGTGCTTTGTGATCTGTTTGTTCTCTATTTGTTATCTGTTGTTTTTCTATTTGTGCAATAAAGTGTATTTTACTTTACTTTACCTCTTACCCTTCACACCTTGGATAAAAGAAAAAAATAGTTTCGCCCCGGGCGTTCGTTCCTTCATGCTTCACACTGAAATAAGATACGCAAGCATTGCTGCTTTGCGTCAGAAATAGGTAAGAGGGTGGTACCTCCCCAGGCGATCCTGCACATAAGAATTCCACCTTTGAAATTGTTCAATACCTATATTCCACTATGATAGAACACGCCCACACTCCGTGAAATCCTCTTTAAAGCTTGTCTATGTCTAGACTAGAAATATACTGCACCTCCCTTACAATATGTGGCGACTGTTGTACCTAATCCATTATTCACCCCACGCCAATTTGCCTTGCTAATCGTAATAATGGTCACAATTCCTACATAGCGGCAAAACTTAAATTTAAGTTCCGTCCGTGTTTTTTTTCTTACCGATAACGATAGAGACGGACTCTTTCGTTATCGATAAGAAAAAAACAGAGGAAGAAGATGGTGTCGTGTATGTATGTTATTTATGTTTTTGTGTATGTGTTATGTATGCTGTTTTTTGACAGCTCCGTAGAAAAATCGGATACAAATTACATGCCATAAGACAGTGAAATGGGAGTGAAATACTACAGATGATGGTGTGGATCCGGCAACCTAACCTCCAATTGCACTTGGAATGCAAGACATTAGGCATTCCTAGTGCACACGACTCTCCCTTAATCTCGAGGTTGGTAAACTGTTTTTTTTTTCAAAACAGACGTCAAAACGTTCCGAGTTATTTTCAAGAATCTAATACGGTCATTGGCCAAATTGTAGTGTCACTAGCAGGGGCCATTCATTAAAGAAAAAAAATAACATGCTATCTAAATTTGTTGACCGTCGATTAATCTGACAGCTCAAAGCCTAAATTGACATATTCTGTCCTTTTCTTACCGATAACGAAAGAAACAGAAGGGCTGAACTTAAATTTAAGTTCCCATGAAAGAATTGACACCGTTATGAGCAGTATTTCTTAGTTTACAAGCTACCTGGCACGATATTACATGGTGAGTGGTGACCTTCAATAATGATGGATGGCATAATTTGGGCACTTTTGTGTACTTACATAATAATTTATTACTTTTAAGTAGGTAACATCATAATGGCCATTTCTATATAGGTTGTGACGCTGGTGACCCTGATGACTTCATCCTTCTAACCTCAGACGCCGCCGAATGGCTAAGAAACCTGGATATTTGGTTGTGACATATCGCAGTACCTACTGTTATTGTGTATAATTCCAACTGCCATACGAATAAATAAATAAATATATAGGTTGTAATAAAAAAAAACCTTGTAAGCTGAAACGGTGTCCAGTATCTATAACTGAACAACTTTTAAAATGGATCTGACTCTGAAATCGTTAAAAAATCAGCTGTTTTTGGTCGTGTAGGTATTGAGCTTTTGAACGGAACAGATGATTTTTTTCTCGATGTCAGTGTTGGCCCCATAGTGAAAGTTGGCTTTCGGATCACATGGGGATTTGTTACACTCAGTATAAGTAAATTAAAAATATATTTTTTTTGTTACACCTGCTCAAAAATGGGCCCATCTATCGACTCGAACCTGTGGGGGATGAGTAATGAGTGAGGGAATAATTACCCACTATAGGAAGAAAGATAGGTACTCCTGCACAGTCTTCGGTCTATAAATAGGCCGATTTTTGAGCAGGTGTAATAAACAGTGGTTCTTCACATTCTTACATAATCCATGGCACATTTATTTTGTTCGAAAATGAAATGAACACTATAATAATTTATTGCATAAATGATATGTAATTTAGTAAATTTCCTCAAAACTGCGGCGTTTATTTCATTATTCATAGTAACTATATAGCGCATCGATAACTCTCTATGATGGCCTGTATGCTCGTCTGCTCTCCACAATAATTTTTAAAAATATATAATCATCTCAAACTAATTGCACGGCTCTTCAGTTGCCAATTTTGAATGTATAAGTTCCCATTATTTGCAGTTTCAATATGATACGTTACAAATAATTGCATAAGTAATTTTTAAAAACCGGCCAAGTGCTGCGACTCGTGCCTCAGCTCTTGCTTATTTTGATCACAACTTATAAAATATTAAACATGTAATTTTGTTATTTAAATATAGTAATTATGACCAATAGCCAACTTACAAGAATAATCCAATTGGGTATTACACAGCTTCATAATAAATCATGCAGTTTGAGCAAATAATGGGAATATTAGCACATGTATTTAGGACACCCAAATGATCATTTTGAAGATTAGAGCCTACGCAGATGACCGCTCCACTACGAGGGGAGAATTGTGTCCCTCCTCCGCGCTCAAGTCATAATCTATTATACCTACCAGTTACTAGGGCATATTTGGTGTCGTTTTCATGTGAAATAAAGGCTGACTGATTCATTATTATAATTTAACTTAAATTTTAATTTTAAATTGTAATTCTGTAATCTGTATATTAAATTGCCACATAGCTTGTAAAGTGATCAATGTGTGTATCCATGTAATCTCCACGACACAGGCAACGCTTAGTGTGGAGGTTATCTTATCTTATGTCAGGGATAACTCCAGCGGCACTTCGACCCTCAGGGATCTTTTGTGCTCACCCCTTACCTTAGTCTCCTTCCTGTTCCTTAAAGATGCTTTGCATCAAGGACGCTGTACAGCTTACAGGAAGGAGCCTATAGTCTTCTGGTTTCGGGTAGGCTACCCCCAGAAGTCCCATACGCCCTCCAGCCAGCGAGTCACATTCGCACAGCAAGTGTTCCATTGACTCAACGGTGTCACCACAGGCTCTACAGTGGAGGTTATAGTTTAATGTGAAATGTTAATTAATATGTGGTAAAGGAATATTTTTTTTCAATTTTCAATTTCAATTTTCAATTATTGGAACAATATTTTCACTATTCCGTTTTTCGCTCAGTACGGACGGAGACCACAGAGCGCGAGGCCTCGCAGAACTTGGCCGCTTTTTACATACACTGCGTCGCTTCTACATAGGAGAGAAATTATGAATAATCCCAGAGCTTTTGAATTTTTCAATGATTTCCCATGGGGACTTACTCTTATTTTGGATAAAACAACTCTCACGTAATTGGTAAATGGTTGCCTAATAATTTATCGAATATTTTGTCAATGGATTATTTTTCATCTTGTTATCATATGGGCTTTTAACTCCGTTTAGAATAGCGCTGTGTTTTCATCTAGGTACAAGTTTAGTTCACCGACATATGAAGTGTATATACTCGCAGTTTATAGTTAGATAGATAGATTAATATTATACTTTATTGCACACAAGAAATTTTCATAAGAAAGGAAACATAGAATAAGTGTACAAAGGCGGCCTTATCGCTCAGAGCGATCTCTTCCAGGCAACCTAGGCGATAAAGATAAAGATAAAGATAAAGATAAAGATAATTTATTTGTTAAATCATGAGTAAATATAAATACAGTTGTTATTGTTATAAAAAATAATGTTCTTCATGTTTGCCTTACGGCGTACAAATGTAAAAATTAAGTTATTCTTTTCTCAGCAGGCACATACAGAAAAATAAGTACCTAATAAGTTCAATAGCAATTATTGGAACAGTTTCTAAAGTCTACCTTTAACCTATAATTACCTGATTATTCTTTAGTCTACCTACAATTTGTCATCCAAAAAATCATTTATTGTATAATAGCATTTTCTAGCCAATAGTCCATTTAAATTATTTCTAAATTGCTTTATATTGCACATTCTTATTTTTAAAGGAATTTTATTATATATTTTTGGCGCCATACCAAAAATACTTTTTCGCAGTAAAGCAGTGTTTGATCGTTGGTGGCAGATTTTTGTATGATCACGTGGACGAAGATGACAATGATAGGATGTAGCAATTACATTTTCAAACAAATCTGGATTTTGCTTTACAAACAGTGCTGTCTCTAGTATGTATAATGATGGAAATGTCAATATATTATACTTTATAAAGTAAGGCTTACAGCTATCGATAGTTTTGAGACCAAACATTGCACGGATACATCTCTTTTGATTTTTAAAAATAGTTTCTCTATTTGTAGAGTTACCCCAAAAAATTACTCCGTATCTTAAAACAGAGGCAACTAGGCCATGATAAGCTGATAGGACAGTAGTAACATCTACTATTTTAGATAGTTTGAACAGAGCGTAAGAGGATCCGGACAATTTAGAGCAAAGTGTTTCAGCATGTTCTTTCCAAGTTAGTGACTTATCAATTGTTACTCCTAAAAATTTGACAACCTCAATTTCATCTATTTTAAAACCCTCATATTTGATATCTAAGTGTGAAGCTAGCATACGTTGTCGGAATTGCATTATTTTCGTTTTATTAAGATTTACCAGTAAATTATTACTTTTCATCCTAGAAATTATACTACTCAAAGTGGTGTTTATTTCGTGTTCATAAGACTCTTCATTTTTACATTCTATCACAACTGTACTGTCATCTGCAAATAGTGTCATGGGATATTTTATATGACTGGGTAGATCATTTATATAGATTATAAACAACAGCGGTCCCAACACACTGCCTTGTGGCACCCCATATCTAACAGATTTTTGACTAGAATTATAAATTTCCTCTCTTTTTGTACCAATATTGATTTTAGTTAATTCGATGTATTGTTTCCTATTTACTAAATAAGAATTTATTAGTTGTAAAATATTTCCTCTAATCCCATAATAGTCAAGTTTACGCAAAAGAATTTCATGATCAACATGGTCAAAAGCTTGAGTCATGTCCATAAATATCGCGCTGACATGTTTCTTAATATCCATATTTAATGAAATGCTTTTTAATAATTCAAATATCGCCAAATTTATTGATCTGTCTTTTCTGAAGCCTTGTTGTTCATTTGACAAAAGGTTTTTCTTTTCCATGTATGCATATAACTCCTTATGAATAAATTTTTCAAAATTTTTTGAAAATATAGACAGAAGAGCAATAGGCCTATAGCAAGACATATCTTCTCTATTAGTTTTTTTAAATATAGGTTTGATGACAGCAATCTTCATTCTATCGGGAAAAATACCTGCACTAATACTTAAATTTATTAAATGGCTTAAATGCGGAGCTATGCAATCAGCAACGTATTTCACAACCTTAGTATGTATTCCGTCGTAGCCAACACTGTTTTTATTTTTCAAATGTTTTATAATATTTGAAATGTCATTCGGAATACTCGGTGGCATGAACATAGAGTTAACACTTGAACTTTGATTTAGATTTATATTTTTACCTGCCTCTTTTAGTCGGTTTACTTTATTTACGAAATAGTCATTAAAACATTCAGCAATTTTTTTTGTATCGGTGACAATCAAATCATTTAGTTTAATTTTACATATTTCATCTTTGGGTTTGTTAAGTTTAGATCTATTTATGATTTTCCATGAGGATTTAGTAATATTATCAGATTTTTTAATAAAATCAATATTGTGTATACGTTGAGTTTGCTTCAAAACTTTTCGAAATATTCTAGTATAATTTTGATACTTTATTTTATTAAATATATTTGGTTTAAGTCTATATTCCCATAGTAGCTTTCTTTTTAATTTACTACTACGCTTTATACCTGGACTGATCCATTTTGATGTCTTGTTTGCTTTAATAATTACTTCATGTATGGGAAAACATAATTCATAAAACAAACTAAAAATATCAATAAAGCGGTTGTATGCTTCAGAGGGGTCACTAATTATATATATTTCGTTAAAAGAAAGGTTCTCCATGCATTGTCTGAATTTTTTTAGATTTCGTACACTGTAGTCCCGTCTTTTTATACGCCAGGAGTTAATAATACATGTACTTTTTACGGGCATTTTCAATATCTGAGCGGTATGATCAGATATGGCAAATTCGAAAACATCACATTTACTTTTATTAGTTATTTTCTTATCTATTGCAATATTATCAATACAAGTACCACTTATAAGTCTCGTCGGTTGATTTACTACTAATTTAAGATTATAATTTTTAAGAATATTTTCGAATTCTTGTTTTATATGATTATTTTTTAAAATATCAATATTAAAATCTCCACACAATACCAAGCTATGGGATTTTTTATGATCATTTTTCGCAACAGTGACTCGAGTCGTTCAAAAAATATGCCGAGATACAATTTTGTATATTTAGGTACTCTATATATACACACAATTATTAATTTAAGCGATAGAATAATTATTAATATGTTACCGGCAGTATAGTGCAGAAGAATATGAAATATTTATTGGTTTATATATTTTTAATACATAACGTAAGTAAAGCTCGTAGGTAAACTTAGTACCTATTAGAAGGCAAATGGTAAAATTTTCTTCTTCTTGAGGTGTGATTATTGGCCAACCTATTGACAGTGTTGTTCAGGCCGCCCGTAGGCCTGACGAAAAATATAATAGTTTAATGTGCCATTATCGTGTCTGATCATGGCACCTAGGCTAAGCTTAGAAGGTTTGAAAACTTTAGAGCGAGTTATTTATCTGTAAATCATTATGAAATCATTGATAATCCATATCAGTCAATGCAAGATGAACTCGTCTTCCAGTCTCATTCTGTCTTGCGTTCTTGACTATTGTAGTCAGGCCATCATCATCATCATCAACCTATTAATGTCCCCACTGTTGAGGCAGAGGCCTCGCCTTGCACAAGGGGGGTACAGGCCATGATCCACCGAGCGGGCCCAGTGCTGATTAGTGGATTTCACACGCCTTTGGAATTTTTTTCTTTCCTCAGACATGCAGATTTCCTCATGATGTTTTCCTTCATCGTTAGAGCAGTCGGTAAATGTACATGAGTCTTCGAAATAAATAGAAAAACTCTTTGGTACATGGCATGGTTTCGAACCCTAGCCACAGGTCACCGACGTTCAGGCCATTGGGGAAATTTCTGAGGAAAATTTCAGTGTAACAATTTCATCTAATTTGCACATCAGTAAACTGTAACTGAGTGAGAGTTATCATTATTACTCATCTAATTTCTAATTAACGGGCAGGCCGTGAGGACTCCTGATTCTGATGTAATCTGTGTGTGAAATGGTTGAAGGTTTTGTTTGTTGAGTGTTATCTAATGTTAAATAAATACCCCTTTTGCGGAAGGTAAATTACTTCATTAAATTCTGTTCAAGAGAACTTTTCGTTTCCGTCATGGAAAAATACATCGACGTTTATGGTATTAATAGCCTCAAATAAAAATTTAAGGTTTTTATTAGACCTTTATTATATTTTCTACTCCCATTTGTAATTTGTTCATTAAGAAACCACAACCAATAACATAAAGAGGTTCATTCGACATGATCGTGTGAAAATAGTGTTTTAATTAAATATTAAATAACAGTTTTCGATTGGCTTATGTAAATTTTTAATTATTTTTTTTGTGGCACTGCTTACAAGAAAGAAGTTAAAAAAAACTCAACACCACGCGTCTGCGCGATATCAACAATACCTCAAACACATATGTCTACGGTTTCCATAGTTGCCAATAAAATGTCAAGCAGTAATACGGTTCCGTTTTAATTTGTTTCTCCGAATGAGTGAAAATAATTAACAATAACGAAAATTTAAAAAATAATATTTGCTAAAGTATAATACGATAGATAGATAGAAACACTTTATTGTACACAAAATCAGGAATAATAAAAACAACAGGAATAATAGCACGATATGTACAAAGGCGGTCTTATCGCTTAAAGCGATCTCTTCCAGATAATCTCTTAAGTTAAATAACTGAGGTGGCTATGGAGACGAGAAAACGGACCTCGCACTGTTTTGTCGATTTAACAGCAGTCATGGCGTCTGTTGAATGCTCTGTAATGGTTTGTATTTTCTGTTCTTTGAGTTCATGATCGTAGAAAAAGTATTGTATGCAACGCACGTAATGGCGATTTTAACACTCGAACGATCTTTAGCACATTCAGCTCAGCTACGCTTCATTTCATTCAAAGTTCTCGTTTTGAAATCGCTATCATTACGTGGCCGTTGCATAAACTACTATTAATCTCATCAATGATGGGTCATTCATCATATTGGTAGTAAACCAACCATCTCCACTGTGCTCCAATCACAGGCCTCTCCGCCGTGCGCGCCCAGTGCTGATTGATGGATTTCTACAGACAGGCTTGTCTCCTTACGAATGTTTTCCTTCACCATTGATATGTTAAAGCCAAAGTGATTAATCAAGATATTATGTATAACTATCCAGCCATTATATATAATGTCTATCCAAATTAGCCAAGGTGATTATTGAGGCGGAATTAATCAAATTATCTAGCTATTTTACATACTATCTAGTAAGAATTGGATAAAGTAATAAAACACAATATTGGACTCAAATTGGATACGATCTGATTATCTATAGAGTGTTTTTTTTTGCTGGCTGTCATGTCAGTTGGACCTGTTGCTGTGATAGGAGCAGTGTTGGGCAAATTAAATCTGACTAATGATTGAAAACGACTCCGCAAGACTCCGCACGATGATTCCGCATGGCTCCGCATGACTCCGCATGACTCCGCGCATGATTTTCTGCGATGGGATCTCTGGAACGACCTGATGGTAAACAGAAAAAACAATGGTACCTAAGTCGGGGGTTTCTTAAATTTTTAATTTAGAGTTATTTAGTGTATACCACACATACAATTGTATAAAAGCTTTTATCATAAAGCTCGTTGTTTATGGCGCGGAATTGAAAGCTGGAAAAAATTATATACCGACAAAAGTGCCAAGTACTTTTACCTTGACAATAGCCTTAACGTTTTGATGATAAGTATACCTGCTGTAAACCTTGAGATACTGCGTAAAATTACGAGCGTATAAAAATATTTTGTTGAAATATTGTACGTCTAGAGCAATCACGAAAGGAATAACGCGTATGTAGTGGCTTACACATGAGAGTAGGTAGTGGCTTACACATGAGAGTAGGTAGTGGCTTACACATGAGAGTAGGTAGTGGCTTACACATGAGAGTAGGTATATGCTTCGATACTTTGTCGCTTTAACTAATTTGACACATTCATATGAATGTCAAGAAATTACAACAAAAACTTATTGCGACAGGGTTCCACAGAGTATAGCTTGCTATGATCTTCCACTGTACATTTGACAACGAAATGTCAACATTTTCAACGTGTCAGTATTGCACCAATACAACTGCTCATAATTCGATATACGAGTAAAATAGCATTTATTTACATTAGCGGATGGAGCGACTATCTGCGCAAGCTGCTGGCAGCGACTGGATGAGAAGAACCGAAGATCGGGCTTAATGGCGCGCCCTGGGAGAGGCCTATGTCCAGCAGTGGCCTAGAGTAGGCTGCTAATGACATTAGCGGAAACATTTTTTTTTCATTCAATGTAAATGATAAGTTACGTCGGTCTAGTGGCGATTCCACCCGCTCCCGGTCACCGAACGGAGCACGTGTCGTATTTATAATTACCCGGAAAGTTTGCAAATTTATTCACACCCTGAGCCCATCCACACTCTGAAAGCTGAATGCGGGGTGTAACAAATTCACTAAATTGATAATCATTCATCATAGTTTCCAGTCGATTTTACGGCTGCTGCTGGGTATAGGCATCTTCTTTCAATTTTTCTTCTTCTTTTTAATCAGTCCTTGCTAGTCCCGTCCAAAGTCTCCCCGCCATTTTTATGTCGTCTGATCATCGGGCTGGTGGCCTGCCTAGTGACTACTAATCTTCGCCCTGTTCTCAGTAAGTTGATCGTTTATACAAAAATATGTCCTATACGTTTTTGATATTCCAATTTTTTTAGCAGTTGAAGTTATTCGTTTTCTCTAAAAGATACAGTACTCGATAAACACCGATATCGAATTGAAATTTTAAATAAGTATATAGATTCTTTAGTTGTAATATACTACAATGTTGGAAACACGGGCCTAGATGGTCCATTGACACTTGTGGTTAGAAACATCTAGATGATAATTATGTCCTGGGACATTAAGCTTCACTTCCAAAATACTACCTTTCTCGCCCGCGCTCTAACATCCGTTCAAGTGTCCGTCACGACACAACCCATAAGCCGTTTGACGTGGAGTCACAATGGAAAGGATCAGAGATGGGTCCTTCAGTCGACCCTCGTAAAATGCTTGTTAAAAGTTGCCAAAGAGAATTTTAAACAGCCCGTCTATCTCGCAATTCGAAATAGGGATTTTTTAAGCTGACAAAGATTTGAATTTGGTTTTCGAACTTCCAAGGTATTCGCAGGATTCGATCGAGTTTTCTAGATCGAAGTTCTAATAAAACCTGACATATTGGAGTCGAGATAAGGTTCGGGATTGGTACCTTTCGAATTTTTCAGTCGGCTTGCAAAATTAAATGTCCAAATTACTATGAACATCAGTTTCACCACCAAGAATTTAATGACTTATTAAAAGAAATGGCGGAAGTCAGTCCGTTAGTCCACGTCTGCATTACTTCCGATCATAGGTAATAATTCCCGCGGGAACAATACAGCTATTTATTTTATTATTATTTTTATATGTTTACCTGTTAGGTTTTCTCCCATTTCTGGGGTCAGTTTATTATTATTATTATTATTATTATTATTTTGCTATTCCTCATCGTAAACACTACCCGAGCTTTCAGATGTATGTTTCCACAACGGTTTGCCCTTCTAAGTTTGGTAGTACAAAATGCCCCCTTAGTATAGACCGCCGAATGAAAGACGGTCTCCAGGACGAAGACATTAATTGAACACATGTTTTACTATATCAGTAATTCGACACAATACAACCATAACGCGTTGTAAAATGCGACTAGCGCCATCTATAGACGGATAGGGTGAAACAAATGTTAATGTAAATGACAGTTTCTAAGAACCACACATAGTGTGACCCAAACTACTAAAAGGCGAAAGAAGCATTTTGAATGTCAATAAAAATCTCAATAACCTTTCATGTTCTCCGCCGCAGAGTAAAGTAACAATATTGGACGCGGTGCTGGCGTTTATTATCCCGCCTGTCCGTAATAACAGCCTGTCGCTCGGTATGAGCGGGGTCTTATTGGAGTACCTTGCAAGATTAACAAAAGGTTTTTCCGTGTAGGTATGGGACGGATTATAGTATCCCTACCGCCACTGGACAAGCGTGTCGAACGAGACAACAAACCCGAGTAACTTGCTGGTGGTGGTTTCATGCATGACATATTCGGTGAAGTGGTCAAGGGATAGGTACAAGTGGTTGAACGCAAAATATCCCAATGGGTCGAAGTGTCACTAGGATTCTCAGCCCCCATCCAAAGATAAGATAACTTGCTGGGGGTAGGACCCCTTCAGGGTCCGGCTGGCTAGCGTCCCTTTAAAATATCAGATCGGTTTGATGTTGCACCAGTGATTGACGTTGAACGATGTTTTAATGTTGATCAATACCACCGATGTATGTCGATCGTGTGAGTGTAACTAAAGAGCGGATTTGTAGTTGCTATTGGTTTTATATGAATATGACCAGTGAAATAAAAAATGAAAATAAATGTATTGAAGGAATGAATGAATTATAATTTATTTGCACACATACAAAACACGATAATTACATTTCACTACTTAAAAGTAAGTAACTATGACTTAGAATAAGTTCACATGCATATGTGGCAAAAGGGCCCTGACTCAGCATTGTGCTGTGACGATATGGCTAGATGTTAGCCACCGCCGCAGCGCTGGTTTTCAGTCAGGGCCCGGTGACACGACGCCACGGTGCGTAACGGTGAGACAGCTGTCAGCATTGCACAACTATATAATGTTATTCCCATTAAATCTACTCAAGTAATATACATTATTTTCTGAGTGGTCATAGAAATTATCAGTGTGCACTGTGCAGAAGGAATCTAAAATAATTTAATGAATAAAATATTTCATTAAGTATCTATTTTGTTTTAATCTTCATCATTATTATTTCAGCCAAAAGACGTCCACTGCTGGATCTCCATTTTCCTTTTTTATTTGAATTTGTTATTGTTTGTTACTTGAATAGATTTGTTACTTGTTAGAGCGTCGGTGGCATCGTGGCTAGGACGTCGGACTCCCATGCGGGAGGTCCGAGTTCGAAACAAGGCAATGCCATGTACCAATGAGCTTTTCGGTATTTTCGAAGGACTTACGTACATTTACCGACTGCTCTGACGGTGAAGGAAAACATCGTGAGGAAACCTGCACACTGAGATACCAGTGTGTGAAATGGGAAAGGCAATGGCAAACCACCCCATTAAATCTGCCACGAGAGTTGTTCTATGTGATTAATTCCTTAGAATGATCACGACCCTCAGCAATGAGGATTACGACTTAGAAGAAGAAGAAGTTACTTGAATAACAAATTGCACTGGACATATCCATATAAATCCAATAATAGCTACATCAAATCCGCTCTTTAGTAATAACACCCTAAATGGAAGGGAAATTCTGATCCGTCCTTACACGAATAAAATTGTACTTCTTTTGTATGAGTAATCCAGCGAATAATAATTCGAGATGGAATCTCAATCGCCGGCTTTCTCATCAGCATTCAGAGCCCGTGCGGCGAGCTGTATATTGAAAGTGAATGAAATGGTTGGTGGCTATTACCGTTCTCAAAACGATGGAATGATATCATGGCGTGCTCAACAGAGACAGCGCTTACCAACGCAATAGTAGCCACCCCGCAGCCCGGATTTAACTCCAATGGACTTTTACCTTTGGGGATATCTCAAAAGTAAAGTTTACATCAGCAACCCAGTGTCTATTGAGGAATTAAAAGAAAATATACGCGAGGAAATGCAGAACATTTCACCAACCACTTGTCGGGCGGTCATGCAAAATTTCCGTTCCCGGTTACAGGTGTGCCAGGATGAACAAGGGTCACATTTGAATGATGTTATTTTTAAAAAGTGAAATCCTAATTTGTCTACTTTATTATTAAATAAACAGTTTTTCACTAAACTAGCATTTGTATTTTTTATAACCATTTTAAATGTTAACGGACTTTTGGTCCACCCTTTATATGCCATCTTATGATATCATTTCACCCTTTCGAGAAGTGTGCTTTAGAGGGCTTATCATGCAGAATTACTTTTTTTCGAGAGTCCAGAACAAATCTTGTACGCTACTGCGATCAGACCTCTAGTAGGAGGGCTGGCGAGTGGATGGGTGAGCTCTTTTTTAACGACTGTGGATGGGAGAAATGCCAGCACTATAGCTTGATAATGTCTTCAGCTTGTATCTCCTTCGTCCACCACCGAAAACCCAGAAGATTTTTCTGGTTTACTATATTATAGGAACTGATCCTTCACCGGGTAGGTAATCGTCTTTCAGAAATAGGATATTTTTTTGTACCTTGGTGTACATTTTTAGTATAAAGTTTTTTCGTAATTACTTTTTATTGTTAATAATTAAAATATAAAGAGTAACAATAAATTGAAAGTATTTTTTTGTCTACCGTTTCTTCGTAAGACGCTATTACTGAAATCAAAGAAACCTTTCAAGTACCTTTAGCCTTACTCGTATATGGTGCTGAGTCGCCATTCATAAGGAACACTATTTTTTACATTGTGTTGAGGACTCACCACACCATCACCATCTTAACCACAATTTGCGAACGAATAAAGAAACTTCAACTTCAATTCTAACATGGCCGCGATCGATATGCATTACACGGGTCGCTATATTTATTTTTATTTAAATGTAATACGTATTAAAAGTAGTTTTTACTACCTATGTTCTATTGCCTGCACCCCTCAAGAAACCCTACATAGTCCTTCGAGACGGATTGCACAAATTCTGGAGTCAGCGCCGAGCGGAAGATAGAACAAAGGAAGCACGCGGTCAGGTCATCTCCATTCACATTTTTGTTCCTATTTGGTGTACCTATTATGTCTGCTCTCTAGATGATAATGATGATATTACTCGTATGTTCGTCCATTACGGACAGGCAAAGGACTGAGACATACAGCCTTGTCTTTAGGTTCAAGTTTCTGCTCTCAATATTCTGCAACACATGCGGACACATGTCATAGACTAACTCCGGTGCAGGCTCATTTACACGATATTATAAAAACTAGCGCTGCTACGAGTATGTTCAGCAGACCTACTATACGACCTTTGGAAATTAAAACCTATTACTTAGTATTCTGTGCTATTACGCCCAGTCTTGTTTAGGTTATTAAATCGTTGACAGGTAAATTAGTAGGTACCATGGGACCTTAGCGTGTACGCGCAATAACAATCAATCATAGACAAATAGAGTGCAAAACTGCTTAGGAAAATGTTGCTGTTGTATAAAATAAATTACCCTCAAACCGACTACGATTGAAATTTAATATGAAAAATGTACTTTAATAATTATGACATTGATATTTGTATTTATAAATCATTACTGGTGCACAATTGTTTATTTATATTAAATACACCTCAAAAGAATAATAAATTCTCTGGATATAAATATTAGTTTTCTTAACTTGCAACATCTTAGTTTTTATTTCTTTCACCATATTCTGCACTTTCGCTTCATAGTACGCAAAGGAAGTTTCTCCCGCGCTTTTGTCGCGTCCACACCAGCTTTTTTTCGTTGTCTTGCAAATTGTTTTACAGTAGTGCTTTTCAAGTAAGAATGGTGTTTTTTATTCGAAGAACGTCTACAAAATGTAATTAATGTGTGGGACAGTGAAGTAAAGTAAAATAAGACGCTGCAGCCCGATCCGTACTTGGCTGGATTTTGAAGAGCCATACTGCGTCCGGGACGCCTTCTTCTTTGGTTCGGATGGTGCAGAAGCGTGGAAGATTCTCCCAGATAGCATTGAAATGTGTCACACCAGCATTTTAATGAAGACTTGCAAGAGTTGTTTACATCAGACATGGCTGTATGGGCTCAGTTCCCTTTGCCTTAAAAAAAAACAACAATCGCTTCATAGTACGCAAAATATCTTGGTTTCTATCTGTCTCATCTCACATTCATTTGTCTCAGCTGATAACATCTTATTTGTTTATTTACACTTTATTGTACAATAATAAATATATCTTCTCATGTATACCATCTATTAATTCGCCTAAACTCTCTCAACCGTGACTTTGCCTGCATAAACTTCAAGTTTAGAGAACACATTTCGAACTAATTGTCTCTTACAATTTAATTAAAGTAATCAAACCTGAACCCGAGCTTTCTCTAAATAAGGAAATAAAGTATGTTGGTCCTGAAGCTCAATCGAGCACAAAAGCTACAGACAAAGCTTCTACGAGTATTCGCTTGTAACTTCAATTTTATGGTCTAAGTAGAAGAGCCAAGAATACTTATGAATACATGCAACTAAGATGATAGCTTACGGATATTAAGTGTATGGGTATAAATAACCATGGTTAATATTTATGCAGTAAGTACTAGGGATGTTACGGAGCTTCGACTCCGACTCCGAAAGATCGGAACTTCCGATTGATTTTACACCTCCGACTCCGACTTCGGCTCCGATAATTTTGAATCGGAGATTATACCGAAGATTTGTGAGCAAACATATTATTGCCGAAAATGTTATCATAAAAAATATTCGCCAGTTCAGCTATAAAAGCTAAAAAACGTTTTGAAACATCTCTCTTCTGAACATCTCTCTTCTACCTCCGCCTCCGACTCCGATTCCGAATCCGGTTCCGACTCCGATAAATCAAATTAAAAACCTTCGGTTTTGACTCCGGTTCCGATAAAACCACCTCCGTAACATCCCTAGTATTACCTATTACATTACACCTCACTATAATATTATTAGAGAATTTTCGATGCGCTGCTAACCTTGAGGACTACATGGAGTGCCTCAGGTGTCAGTAATTATTACGCTGGCTCTCCTACTCTTCAAACCGAAACGGGCTTATTGGTTAACCCGGCACCAATAACTCAATCAGTACTGAGTAGATTTTATTGCTATTACAAGGTATCCAGACAACAAAGTGATTTTATGCTACAATCGCACAACACGCGACGGGAAGCTCTCGGATATTGGAAATATTTGGGGTTTTATCAAGCGCACCGCACAGCTGCCGCCTTTCCCGTGATACTTGTTACAGAATTTTACGATCTCGATATTTGAAAGAGTTTGGCATACTTTTTACTACAGTCGAAATAGATTATTTGCTTACAGTTCCAACTAATGTGTTTCTTTGTGCCTAATAAGGCAATAACTCTAGTAATAACTCTGGCGAATTGCGAGCGCATTTCCAGTGGAGTGATATGTCAACTTACGCGCAACGTATTCGCCGCGTGTACGCTGTGAACTCAATGCGTGTGCGCAACGAATTTGCCGCGATAACGTGACGCGGGCGCGTTTTCTCATTATTGTACAGTACAGTACTGATATCAAAATTCGCGATCTCGACGCACACCCGCGACGAATTCGTCGGCGAAGTCGTCAGGCTTACGCGGCGAAATCCATAGTTTTTTACAATCTGTCAAACTACTTAATTTTCCTTGTACACATCTTGAAGCTTAGCGTTCCCGTGGACAATGCTTGACTATTCATACGAATGACAAGAAATACAACTTTATAGCGACAGGGCTCCACAGAGAATATCTTGACATTATGTTCCACTTAACTGTACCTATACATTGTGCTTTTACATTGTTTGTATTATGTGGGTAAAGTCTATCCCGCATGTGAAACATCGTTTGCTCTTCTAGTGATTCGGTTGTAGTTTTTTAAGTCCCGTTTTCCCTCGTTTGTTGTCACCGAAAACATAAATAAAAATAAGAATAGTTTATTTGTGCGGTTAGATTACAATGGAGTAGGAAAAAGCATATGTTACATTAAACTAAATAAAATTAGTGAGCAACCAGTTATCCTACTATAAGCGCTGACCTCCGAACTAGGAAGTTCCTGTATCTCGAAGGACAGATCTCTTGTTACAACCTATTGTTTTAGAATTCTTAACCTTGTTTAACCAATAATAACAACGGTCTACATTGGAAGTCACATTAAACTATATTATACTCTGTGGAACCCTGTAGTAATAAGTTTATGCTATGATTCCTTGACATTCGTATGAAATTGTCAAATTAGTTACAGCGACAAAATATAAAGGATATATAGCCGCGGTAGCCTGATGTATTTCCCAGTCCAGTTCAGCTACTGTACTTGACTTTAAATGCATGTCGTCGATCATACCCATGAAGGAAGGATTTAAGGGAAGGGAGACTACTTTTTCTTTCATCCAAAATCATACCAGTCAAATTACAATTATTTTTACAGACGCATCTTATCTTAGAAATAGAAATACATTTATTTCCAAATACTCATAAAAAAATTAAATTAAAGTACAAAACACTATAACAAAGCACTATGTATATTTGGCAAAAGGGAGGAAAGTCAGCAAATGCTGATATACTCGAGTACCAAATATGCAGCGCTGAGGGGTACCGGGAATAACCCAGCGGCACTTCGACCCTTGAGAATCTTTTGTGCCAACCCCATTATACACACTGGTCATCTCAGTGTGCAGGTTTCTGTTAGAGCAGTCGGTAAATGTATAATCGAAAAATACGAAAAACTAATTTGTACATGGCACTGCACGGTTTCGAACCCGGACCTCCCGCATGGAAGTCCGTTGTTCTAGCTACTGGGCCACCGACGCTCCATACAGACGTAAAAATAAGATGTATGGCAAAAACGCACACATATTGGTGACAAAGTAATAAAAGTACATTTAGATATTATCCACACTTTTACATTATTGTAATATTTAGAGTTTAGTAACTATTTTGGCGTCTGTTGTTTTTTGGATAGCAAATCTTTAACCAGTTAAATTTATAGCACGCAACGCGACGCATCTGTCCACCTCCATGGCACAAATGACTGTAACCTGGAATATCTTTTGGGTGGACTTCAGGGTACCTATGCACGACACAGGTTAGGGAAAGATTGAGAGTTACTGGGGAAATCAAAATTTTATTCCATGTACCTAACTAGAGAACTCTGGAAAAAAGAAACGATGCTTGAAAGTTGAATAAGGTTTGAATAGATTGATCGGGCGCAAAATAAAAGTCCCGGGCAGTCAAGCGGCCGACTAAAATAATAAGGAACGAGACGATAACATCCGCCCCGGGACTCTGGGCTATCAACATTACTCCGGACCATCCATCAATCCCGGAGTCGACTGGATCGCCCGGGATTTCCCACCACTAACTTTATCTTCTCACGCTTACCTACCGTCTTTCAGTATACACTTTTATCAAATTAAAACCTCACGCTTCTACAATTACTATTTTGAGTTGTCTAAAATACTTTTGATAAATTGTGACCTAATTTACCAGACATAAGAGGAGAGGTCCGTTAAATTTTAGTCAAATAGAAAATAAAAGATATATTACAAATGTTTATTTACAACTTGTGAAACATGTGAAAAACTGTTCTTGCGGAAGGTTGATAAAAAGTCGCCTAAATTGGTCTACTGCTTCGTCTGCAGTCTTCTTCTACAAAGTCACATTCTGTCGATTGCTGTTTCGTAAGCGGGTCGTAGCTGTATATCCAAGATTCATCGGATGATGTCGAAAATCAAGATTTGGGTCACCTGTTGTGAGCTACCTCCGTCGAATTTATCTAGCACAAACTGGCACCAGTCTACACGTCGGACTTTCTGCTCTTCTGTGAGAGAGTGGGGTATCCATCGCGATGCAACCTTCCTAACTTTAAGATGGTTATGTAAAATGGTGGAAACTGCCTGTGATCCAATCTTCAGTTCATCCTGAATCTCGCGCTTGGTAATGTTGCGCCACTCCACTCTGATGACGTTTTTTTGAGTGACTGCCATTGGTGGTCGCCCCGGTCTAAGGTCATCTTTTAGGTCGCTCCAACCACGCTGAATCTCACGAAACCAATAGGTGATGGTGGCAAGTGATGGAGTCAATTCCCCAAAAGCACTGATTAAATTTTCATGTTATTCCTTATATGTTAACCCTCGTTTAAAATCAAATTAGATCATATCACGAAATCCTTCCCGCTTCCCGGGTTACCTCCATCGTAGCGATTGAAAAGTAACAGATGTTTTTTTCTACAATTGATTAAAAAAATACTAAGGTTCGCCAGCCAGTGATATGTGGCCAAGGAGTTTGTAATAAAATTTGCCTCCAAGGGATTATAAAAGTAAAACAATGAGGTTGATAACTAACAATTTTTGGACCGCCCCGTACGCCTCGTACTTAGTTGATTTTCATAAAAACTGGTAAGAAATAAAAATATTTTATTTCGAACCAAATTATGTTAACAAAAAGTCCAGTTTAATTAAGCAATGCCAAATGTTACTTTGCGAAATATCACAAGTAATAAAAAGAAAGTTGTTCAGTTATTTATGCTCAGGGACCCTGAATTTTTTATGCATTCAAGTCTAAACCCTTTTTAGGGGTCCGTTTTTTTTATTTGAAAAATAAATCGTGGGGGCTATGGGTCTGTTCAGTAAATGCTCATTTGATAGCCACCGAGGGACCTCCAGCTGCCCTCTGATTTATTATCCCCCAACGCGCCAGATTGGGTAGTGGCTACCATTCATTACTAAAATTGGACCTACTTATTTTAATTGGTTTATAATTTAAACCGATTTTAAATATATTCCGCATAATCTCACAGAAAAAAAAATCTAGCAGGCAATCGTTTTTGGCGTCTTTGTTGGCCGTCGATTAATTTGACAGCTCTAAACCTAAAATAATACCTTCTGTCCGTTTTTACTAAATACTCTAAGGTTTTTACCAATAAGAATCGATGCCAATGTATAAACAAATTAACATAATTCTAACCTGAAGATGTGTAAACGAAAATCGTCGTAATTAATAAAATACAATAAAAATAACGTGAAACAGTTATTTAAGTCTAATCATGTACTACAAGTTTCACCAAGTACCAACAACCGCAAGTATTAACATAATTCTTTTCTGAAATATATTTTTATAATTCTATTTTAATAAATTTTTAAAATCGTCTACACTGAACTGTCATCGGTAACTTGCAGAAAAATAGGAAGTTCCGTCGAGATCAGACGTTTCTTGGTGACACGATATGAAGGCCCCAAGAATATGTAGAAAAGAATATCTGTGTTCATTTAAAAACCTTTTAAACCTTTTTTAGCTTCTTCACAAAATATTTAACATCCCAAAAACTGAAGCTACAGACTATTTCTGACAATCGTTACTATGAGAATATGTCTGATAAGAATCTTCCCATACCTACTCTAGGGACTGCAGCCATATTCCTTTTCAGACATCTTCAATAAGCTATAAATAAAAACCGGCTAAGTGCGAGTCGGACCTCGCTCTATCACTAACAACAAGGTATACGTAATATGTTTTTTTTGCTTATTTTGTTTACAACTTAGACTATTACAGGTGTAGGTTTAGTATTTGTTTATTAAAGGTAACTTATTAAAGGTAAAAGGTACCTCGTGTATACTTAAATATAGTTTATACGACGCAACTGTTCATGATGATGATCATAAACATGTATAATCAAACCCATCCCAGTTTCGCTACAATTGGTTAAAGAACGCTGCCTGCGACCTAAAAGCTAGTGAGTATGGTCTGCAAAAGTACTTTTACTTATCAAGAGAAGATTGGAAATTGGAAGATATGGAAGGGCGTCGGTAGCACAGTGGCTAGAACACCGGACTCCCATGCGGGAGGTCCGGGTTCGAAACCATGCAGTGCCATGTACCAAAGAGTTTTTCGTATGTGTGGAATATTCGTACTTACGTAAATTTACCGACTGTTCTAACGGTGAAGGAAAACATTGTGAGGAAACCTGCATACTGAGATGACCAGTGTGTCAATGGGGTAGGCACAAAAGATCCTCAAGGATATCCCACTTGCTCCATTTGCCCCACTTTCAAATTACGACCCCCATTTCTGTCCCCATTTTTAATAAAATAAAAATATTTTAATTTTTTTAAAATATTTTTATTACTTAAGATATGGCTGGGACATACAGACAGACGGAGCGACACCGAATATTCACCGTGAGGGTCGAAGTGTCGCTGGGGTTATCCCCGGCCCCCTGTCACACCATAAGGGTTCCTTTTTTACCATTTGGCACGCAACCCTAAAAACATAACATAAAAACTAATTACTAATGAACTTAAATTATATTATAGAGAAACTAATTTTCAAACGGGCTATTAATTTTCAAACCCAATTACCTAATTCACTTGCAGACTCTACATCCCGTAGAGCTTCAATTGCCGTACATTTGTAGAGCACCCTCCGCAATCCCATTTCCCGGGCGTTTTAAACCAATCTCTACGTATCTCTAAAATACATTTGTTAGGTTCATTCTGCAACGAAAACAATTTGCTTCACTCGCTTTCAAGCTAGTTTGTTCTGTTCCCTCGATTTGTTTAGAGTTAGAATTTGTTCCTGAGTGATATCTGGTTTCGATTTCCTTCAGGGAATCTTATTGCTTACAGTGTTTGGATAAATGGAGCTTGTAATGGAAGGTATTCTTGGATGCAGCACTTAGATCACAATCCTGAAATATAAATAAAAAATTGGATAAAAGAAGCTTGTAATGGAAGGTATTCTTGGATGGAGCACTTAGATCACAATCCTGAAATATAAATAAAAAAATCCTGTATTAATAGACCATTTTTGGCTTATCCTGTTGCAATTGAAATTGTAAATAACAGCATATGTATTTACCGATCGCATTGTACAGATCGCAGAGTGCGGAACGTTATACGCAAAATGTAAAAGATCGATTTAGACACATGACTGTATTTCATAATAATACTCGTATATCCCTATAACGAATTTTAAATACAAATTGAATCAAGATATGTTAGTGAAAACTAAACGTTGCGATTCATTTGCGATCGGTAAATGTCAGTACGCGATTGCTTGCTGTTCCACCCTGGAGCATAGAGGGTGCACATCCTGGGATAGGCCGCGATTCGTAGGGTTCGAGCAAACCCTACGAATTTTGGTTCTTCCCTTTTTGATGTTGTTAGGCGACAGTTTTCCCTTCGATTTGCAGGGGGTTGTAATAACTTAGGGGTATGCTAGGTACTCACCTGACGAGGAGCAGGCTGGAACCACTGACACATAAAAATACAACTTTTCGTGGAATTTGGGAGGGAAACGAATCGATTCAGGGGTAGGACCGATTAGGGGTGAAAATAGGGATCAAGGGGTGTGGATTTTTAGGTTAAGTTAATAGAAATAGGAAATTAATAATGCGAGCTCGTGCTGTGTTGCTGAGACGAGAGGGAGACGAAAGTGAAAGTGACAGTTGTATTTTTTTTAAACCTAAGTTAAGTAGCGGGGTTGCCACAAACATAAAATTTAACGGAAAGTAGGGGAGATACCAAACATTTGCTATTGGTCCATTTGTTCGAATATGTCATGTAATTGAGTGAGATGGCACTCATACATTTAAAGAGAGACAGATCTATATTTCCGGAATCGCAACTTCCCCTGATACAGGCGTCACTTTGCGGAAATCTATTAAGTAAGTATTATTTACAATTTATTATAATTACTATGGGACAGTGTTCAGTTGCGAAAAAACTATGGACATAATCTAAACTTGGTTTATTTTGATGACAGATCATGACTGAAAAAACTAGTTGTGTGTGTGTTGTGGCTCTAAGCACGGGAATCAATATCGGTAAATTACAATTACAATGCACTAGGATCTTAGGGAACGTTCTCACTTCTTCTATTCTATGTTGTATCACACTAATTTTGTGCAATAAAGAGTATTCATTCATTCATTCTATTTGATAGAATCCTATGAAGTAGATCAATGTGAATAGGCTTTCTATGCGATAAATTTCCCGTTACAATGGAAGCTCAACTTTGGCACTCTTTCTATTCTTTACAGAATCGAGCGGCAAATAGAACCCTGTGAAAGGCAGTCACAGCGTAGATATAGAACAGACACTGATAACGCGATAATTCCTTTCTATCATAGATCTATGCGATAGATAATAAAATGTATATTTATAGATAATATTCCCAACATATTAGTCACATCACTAGAAACCGGCATTCCGAGGATGTCGCATACTATATGTATGTATGTATAATTATTATTTATATTATTATAATTTGTCATCTGAAATTGTAACTCCTTCTGAATTTGGTTATCGTTAGAGAGGGCAAACCCTAGGGAGAGTAGCGGATCTTTTCCCAAAAAAAAAGATTATTTAAATTTTACACAGAAAAGGGTATATAGAGGCTTTAGTAAGTGAAGTAAATGTCAACAAGTCACTGATGGCGGCAAAAACAGGGCTAATTATGTTGTCAAAAGAGTTTGAACGGCAGGCGTTTTATATTACCCTCATATTAAGCGTAATTTGCCAAAGGAGGTTTCGAAATCGGAAACAAAAGAGTACAAGCAAATTAAACTCCCTTAGCAACCCCTTAAACTTAATATTCTATTACAGTTTATCAAGAAATTAAGCTCAGAAATTGTAAATAAATTCTACGAAATGGATTCAAATCAAATCAAATCTTAATATTTTAATTGAAAGTAAGTAACGTATATTTTTTTACTCTGGCACCTCTTCGGAAGGTGCTATAGCTGAAAAGAAAGAAGCGACGCAATAAACTTTGCTGCTGAAAGTATTGTAAGAAATATTTATCTTTTAAAATATTTATCTTTTGAAATAAATATATCTTACAATAATTATGAATACAATTATATATGTACACAATTTGCAGAGCTGGCGCTGAATTTAGGACCAAGCCTCTATCATTTAAGTAGTCATTTATTACTGAATAAATTAGTATATTTCGACTTAAAAGTCGGGGACCGGAACGTTAAACGGATAGGTACAGTATGTAAGCTCTTAGAAGGGGATTCGGGTATCGGGTAATCTGTGTCTATCTCTGTCTTACTACCGTTTTAGTACTTTCGCGTATCGCTTCAATAACCGAGGTCTCACGACCCAAAGTCCTTTCTAAAGACTCACGCACTGTACGTGTTTACCTAATGGTTTTTTAAATTTATTTATTTGGCACATCAACAGATAAAACATTTAGGATTATTCGAGCTTATTTATATGGTAACGTTCTAACATATAATATAATCCAATTACAGACGTGCACAGCACTCACATAAAAATATAGGCTATAATACCAGAAATTTCACATACAAAGCCATACCTCCTCTCTCCTCAATTCGTCTCCCCACAGCGCGAATAAGATCCTTGGCCTCGGAGTCCCACGGTCCCGCGGTTTCAACTGCCAAAGGCACGAAGTCGTACATCGATTCCAGGTTGGAGTACTTTAGGTGTTTCTTCTGGGCCGCCGCCTCGGCAGCTGCACGTGCAGTCTGCCGAGTGCTGGCGAGATGACAGGGCGCGAAAGTGCTAACGCACGTCGCGTCCCAGAGGAGACAGCGCCCTCTCGCCCATGGAATCAATCAATTTGGTTATATATATAGTCTGACTTGACTATAAATAAACATCTTAATTTACTCTGTCCTCCCCAGTGATCAAGGCGTCTAGAGCCCCCTAATCCGACCGCAAAGCCGCTTCTTGATTTATTGCAGTAATGTGGGTACCCTTAAGCTACACGGAGCTGTTGAATTCGATATACAGGGTGAAATAAAAAAAATACTACGCGGGAGCTCCAAGAAGTCACTTCATCGCTTCCTCAATGTCACCCCTCCGCCGCCGCCGACCCGGGGTACAGTTGGCTGTTTGGAATGCTATCTACTTAATTTCCGATTAATGCAAATATTTCAAATTCAAATGTTTACTTGTTGATATTTATTACTGTAAATAGATTTACTTAGTTTCCAATTAATCGATGTGAAACTATTATTAGTTTTTTTAAATTATTATTATTAGTTTCACTTCACACCGATTAATTGTAAATTAAGTAAATATAGTTATAGTAATAAATATCAATAAGTAAATATCTATTTACAGTAATAACGACGTTGAAATTGACGTAAATCAGAAAACAATAACATAAAATACGTATAGATACGTTATAAATTAATTAGAAATAAACAGTTCACAAATAGTCCGAAATTGACTCGTTATTATAATAATATGTAGATTGTGTACTGAATCGTACTAGTGTGACTCTGACAGCTCAGGTGATAGCTTAAAGTTGCTGTATAGTACTGATTGTTTACAGGAATCCATAAATAAACTCACGTCCATTATCCCCGAGGGGTAGACAGAGGAACCACTTACAATCATAGGTAGTTCCCACTTGTCGCCGTAAGCTTTTGTGGACAGACGTTATACGAGTAGGTGGCGACCCTACCGCCGTCTCTTACAGGAATCCCGTAGCAATATTTGAGTCACGTGGTTAGGCACCCATTTTGATAGTTCCGGCCCGCTCGATTTTTTTCTGCAAACAACTATATATCGATTTTACATACACAAATTCATGGAGCTTTGAATTTATGTAAAGCTAAGGCCCGGACTACACGACGACGTGTCCTAGGCCGGTTCAAGTATCAGTCGGTTCCATGGAAACGGTGCTTCATATAAACTCAAACAAAAATGCGCAGTCGACTACACGTTCAAAGGTTCCACTTGGAACCGCCATGCTCTGTTCCTGAACCGAGTGGGCGGGGCTTGAGCGCGACGCATGAGTTTGAATGCAGTCGACTACACGGCCGGTACCGGTACCTGAACCGAACCGTGGCTGGAACCGTCGTCGTGTAGTCCGAGCCTAAGCAAGCAAATACTCAGATCAAATTCGCTACGCCACCGACGACGCTCGCTCTACGACGCACCGTAGCCTGACCCTCGTAGCAAAGTTTATCGTAGCACGCTCTACGCTCGGGGTGAAGTAGCGGCTAGGACGACGGATACAGAGGTCCGGGTTTGTTTTAACGGATAACAAAAATAATTTATTGTAAATTTTGTCGTGTATGTTTTGAGTATCTTATCTTATGATATAACCCCGAGAATTGAGGAGCTCGTAGCCTAGTTGCGAGTACGGTCCGAAAGTGATCATGCAGGTTTAGCGACGTTGGCGCGGTCGGTACCTGGATGGGTGACCGCTAGTGGCATATTTCATCTGAGCTCCTCCGTGCCTCGGAAAGCACGTTAAGCAGTTGGTCCGGGTTGCTGTCGCTCGACAGCAGTCGTTAAACCATGTCAGAGGCCTACGGGCGGCCTGAACAACTCTGACAAATAGGTTGGCCACTAACCATAGATAAGCAAGCAAACAACCCCGGGAATAACCCCAGCGGCACTTCGACCCTTGGTGGTTATCTCTCTGTGTAGGTTTCCTCACTATGTTTTCCTTCACCATTAGAGCATACAATAAATGTACGTAAGTCTTCAAAAAAAATACGAAAAACTCATTGGTACCTACATGGCACTGCACGGTTTCGAACCCGGACCTCCCGCATGGGTGCCCGGTGTCCTAGCCACTAGGCCACCGATGCTCATATTATGAGTAAGTAATGATTGTTTTTTTGTGAGAGAATCACCATATAAACCACAATTACGGGTATTTTTGAGGCTTTCTTTGTTATTGTTCGAAAAACGAGCGCCATTGTCATTCCTAATTCATACCTTTGTTTGTAAACTAGTCTTTCTAGATCCGCCTACAATGCGGCCCAGTCACGTACAGCAGCTAAACATTATTTACAAAGTTCAACCCGGGATTGTTGTTAAAGACCTTCTTTATTATAAAATAATTCTAGTCTAAGTCTTTATTGGGGGAGGCAATGGCAAACCACCTATTAAATCTGCCAAGTCTACAGAGTTCTTTATTTGGTTATTTCCATAGAATGATCTCAATCCTCATTAATGAGGAATACGATACGACTAAGAAGTTTTGATTGACTGAAGTAGTGGCTGTAGTATGCAGGACTCTCATGCGGGAGATCCAGGTTCGAAACCATGTAATGTCATGTACTAATGAGTATTTGTCTTTTCGTAGATTAACGTTTAGCGACTGTTCTAGCGGTGAAGGAAAACATACTGAGATAACCAGTGTGTGAAATCGGGAATGCAATGGCAAACCAAAACCACCCCATTAAAACAAAGGTTATACCTTGATGTATTGTTTACATTTTAATTTGCATTACACAACAAAATTTGACTAATTTTAGACTATTCCTTAATATTTGTCATATTTTATTTAAACCTTTGCGCTGAACGTTTGTAAAATTTAAATTATTAGGTTTTCCACTTAAGGTAGATACGTATACGTATGATCATTGTTTTGCTTGTATTTTTTATATTTAAATTATGTTAATGTATTTTCGAATATGTTCATTTACCGACTGCTCTAACGGTGAAGGAAAACATCATGAGGAAACCTGCATGTCTAAGGAAATGAAACACTTCCGAAGACGTGTGAAATCCACCAATCGGCACTGGGCCCGCTCGGTTGATCATGGTCCATACCCCCTTGTGCAAGGGGAGGCCTGTGCCCTATCAGTGAGGACATTTAGGCTGATGATGATGATGATGATGAATATATTTTCAAACACAATAGGTATTTACGAACTTGAACTTTTCTTTTTGTTCTAAATGAAAAGGTTGTAAGACTTTACAAGAATTCTCAGCCTATGTCACAAAGCCTTGAAAATATATATTGTCTTATTGTAAAATCTCGGATTTGGAGTTGACAAAAAAGCATTTCTTCAAAGTAATCAACAGGGATTATTCCCAGATTACAATGGGAATGTTAGCTTTATCGGGAAGAAAGATTAGACTTTTTTTTTCGACCGGTTATCAGAGATCGGACATAAGTGGGATTCAGTTTACAAGTTGTGGTAAAATATTCGTGTTTTATTATGATTACGAGTTGTAAACCACAGCAAGGTCATTTCAACCATCCACAGCCGTTAAAAAAGTTAACAACATTTTAAAGTCGATATTTTGTTTTGGGTCAAGGGAATAAATGCATACTTCGTATTATGTGAAATTTTGACATGATGACATCATTAATAATCTTTGTAAAATTAAAATTAAATCTTTGCCTTTCTGTTTTCTATGTAAATACAAATACAAATATACTGTATTGCACACCCAGGACAAAACAAAACATACAACATAAAGAGAGGTACAATACAATGTGCAGAAGGCGGCCATATCGCTTTAAGAGATATCTTCCAGGCAACCTTCAGGTGATAGAAAAATCATAAGATATATAATATACGGGTGCAAAAGGCGTATAAAATAGATACTACCCTCAAATATATAAATAACAATAATAATTTTAAAAAAAATGCAAACGTTTGCAAGCTGCAAAGCGGTAGTAATAATATTACGTAAATACTATAATATATACAGAAATAAATATAATACTTAATATATAATCCAAAAAAAACTAGTAAACTAATTCATAAATGTGTCATGGAAAACCTTCGAAGCTTATTTTTAAAATACTTGGATAAAAGAAGCGGGTGTTCGTTCCTTCATGTTAAAATTTTACTATCAATAATAATGTGTAATTTTACTATAAAAAGTGAATGTGACGCTTTCGCGGCAAGAAGAAAGAAAGTCTGCTAGGCTCTGCCTATCCGGACCCAAGGGAATTCAAATCCCTCCCACTAAGACGCATAGTCTTGCTCATGCATGACATATTCGGTGATGTGGTCAAGGGATAGGTACAAGGGGTTGAACACAAAAGATCCCCATGGGTCGAAGTGTCGCTGGGATCCCAGGCCCCCATCCAAAGATAAGATAAGATCAATAATAATGAACTTTCCCTCGAATGACTTGTAGAACTCTAATTTTCAGGTAAATCGTCATAGAGTCACTTTATCAACGTCATTTGGTCCCACCCTGTAGATATAAGTGAAGATTACTTGAGAGCCAACGTCTAGTCTCCACTCATACCTTTATCCTCCTCAAGGATTATGAAATCAATTATGGCCCACTGGGTCCGTGGAAAGCCATCGATTGCGGTCCCAGGTGGTGCCTGTTATTTCTTATTACTTACCTATTACATACAATCTGGAAAAGTTCCTCCTCTGGCTTTTCTTATCTATAACATGTTCGTATTAATAATAGCTATTTCTATTGGATGAACAAAAAAAAAACTGACCAAATACGAGTAGGGCCTCGCCATATCTACAGGGATAGATATTTTTAGATAAGTATTTAGTGAAAAAATAACTTTTACCGTTTTTGCTCACAACTTAAAAACTATTACAGATATATCAAGTTTTAGTATTCATTGGCTAAATAGAGCATATAACCAATACTTTAGCTAAATTTCAAGGTTCTAGATAATAGCGTTCGTGAGATAGACGTGGTAACTAAAGTGGTCTAAAATTTACAACTAAACCATTTTACAAAGAAATTGATATTCGGATTTGAGTCAAGGGAATATATAATATATTTATTATCTATGTGTAATTTTGAAGACTGTATCCTATTTCGTTAAAGGCGCTAGATACACGTGACAGACGGACGGACGGGCGACGGAGCGACAGCAATATCCGTTTTCCCCGGATCGGATCCGAAGTACGGATCCCTAAAAATAGTCTATCCGCGTTCCTTCATTCATGCTATTCCCTAAAGAGTTTATCCTTCTTCTTTCTAATGACAGGAGCGTCGGTGAAGTAGTAGCTAGGTTCGGGTTAGAAACCACGCCAGTATGTATGTACCAATTAGTTTTTCGGATTTTTCGAAAACTTGCGTAAAGTATGAGAATGTATGGAAAAAACCCGGTAAAATTTAAAAAAATATACGTGTCTTGATGCATTATCTGATGTTTACTTTAACTGTGAAAGATAACCGTCATGAGAAAACCTGTAGTAATGGCAAACCACCATTTAAGCCCAGAAAGTCATTGTATAGAATTACTGGGAGCCTTTTCAGTGCAGATGCGATTTTTATAAGAAGAGAAGAAGATTCACAATAGCGTTCTAGCTGTAGGATACATGTAGTGAAGACTCGAACAAACACATACAAATGTACACACCCTTTCACTCTCTTCTACACAAACACACTCACACACATTTCCAATAAACACATCCATATTCACACACACCAAAACTTATTTCTCCCTATAAGCATTATTTTAAAATAGGAAATCTGTAATTGGCAGTATGTTTTTAATTGACTTTTTTTATTTTTAAATTTAAGTGCTGTTGATTTTGTAATAAATAAATAAAAATAAATTTAAAAAAAAACTCTATTTGGACACGGGTTTGTAAACATCTGAATACTAAAAACGTTTCTTCTAGCTACCTTCTAACTTAAAACATTTCTCCTATTTCTTAAATTATCACCTTTCTGATAACAGTCTTAACAAAGTGATACAGATGGATGTATATGTTACACCCTGTGTACAAAAAAGCTTATCCAAAGCTTAGGGCCGAAGGTCAAGATCTGCGTCACGCTGTCTTCATTTTCACGGGTCGTTGCCGGAGATTTACAAGTTTACACTCCACGAGACTTAACTCGTAACAATAAAAATGTTTCATACCTCGACCCTTATTGGGATGTTAAGAGAAAATACTGGTGTGCTTCGAAAAATAAAACGAACCCTAAAGTAAAATGTGGTCGACGCTTTTTAGGAGTGTTGTTGAACCTTACAGATATCGAATAAGTACTTAGATTTTATTATTACTTACTTATTCCGGCTGTACTCGGGATACAGTCGGGATCGACATAAATATGCTGGAAAATAAGTACTTACCAACCAATTTTTAATTTTTACGACGCTTTTATTTGAGTAATACTTACCTAATAATAAGGTTCCATAAACTAAAACAAAAATTGTAAAAATGTTAGCTCTTATAGCTACATTTCTGTACAAAATCCAGCCTTAACTAGATTAGCTTACCTGGATTTCTCATCATTTTTCTAGAAAAATAGAACTTTTATCTTCGTAACTGGTCTACTGTTTGTAGTTTATAGTTTTTAAGTGACTGGTTTAATTTAAAGCGCTGAAAAATAACACACTGACTCTATTAAGCTCTGATAGAAAAGCTCGTCCATATTTACGAAGCTACCCACTTCTAGATTGCATGTGCTGCAGCGAAATCGAGTACAGTTCATCGAATATACAAAGTATATTGTGACATAGAGTATATTGTACATAGTGCGGGAAATGAAAAATTGTAAACTACGTTTGACGTTTTTACGGCCCGACTTTACAGTTGCCTTTCCGCACGTGTATCACACGACTTTTTCATGACATTTATACGTTACTAATTAAAAAGTAATTACCTAAGTAAGGATTTTTTTATATCTCATGAAGAAACATCTAGGCCTGGTCCCTAGGGTCGCATTGATCTTAAGTTGGAATCACTTATTATAAAAATATGCTCTTTATGCGCCAGTGTGATGTAAACATGTTAATAAATCGTCCAGTTCTTTACTGGTTATACCAGAAGCCATAGTGTTCTAAACTGGACGAGTTTATCGTTTTTTCAAAGTTACACATTTACCAAAATACACGTCTTGCTATACTCGCATATATGAAGTTATGCAGAAAACACCTCAAATCCAACAAAAATAGTAGATACATAAATAAATAATAAAAGAGTATTTATTCATTCACACATTAGTAAAAATGTACAATATTGTTATTTTATTATAATTCTTAACCTATAAACAATATAACACGTATTGTCCTATGTATAGAATGAAATGGTCGAGATCTCAGCAACACGCTGGTTTTCAGGTCTCGCCTAATATACTAGATGGAGCGCCGCTGGTTGCGATAGGCGATTTGCTAGTTTTCATTACCTACTTATAAACAACTGTGCATAAAAGTAGATAAGCGCATACTCTTCATCTTCTTCTAAATCATGACACAGCACGACCAAATAGCATGGTAGACTGTAGTTGAAACAGCAAAAGGAATTCTTTTCTTTAAGCTCCAATCTTACTAAAAGCTGCAAGTATTCGTCGTGACTGTACCAAAGACAGGTGCACAACAAGCGCTTTTCGTGAAAGTCGGCCGATTTACTCCTCTCGTCCGTCGCCTATTCGCTTGTTTGCACTAAAAGCTTCCTTAAGCTATTTCCAATGGACATCTTGGACAGTTCTCAGGAGTGTGCTCAATGCTAAAGCATCCGATTCGATTTTCGAACTTGGAATTGAGAAATAGTGTAAATGGTAGAACCTTTTTGCAAGTGAAATACAGAATGGTGGTAAACTTTTAAACTGTAAGTGATAGTAGTAGTAATAGTACTTATAGTAAGTAGTAGATCGTCCAGCAGCCAGATGGGCGGATGATATTACTAAAGTCACATCGAAGACCTGGATGGTACTTGCACAGGACCAGAAAGTGTGGCACAAGATGCAGTGGGGCGACATGAGCTTATCTTATCTTATCTTATGATAGGGGGCCGGGATTAATCCCAGCGGCACTTCGACCCTTGAGGATCTTTTGTGCTTACCCCATTTTACACACTGGTCATCGGTAAATGTACGTAAGTCATCGAAAAATTCGATAAAATCATTGGTACATGGCACTGCACGGTTTCGAACCCGGACCTTCCGCATTGGAGTCTGGTGTCCTAGCCACGTGAGCTGACGATAATGATGATGAACACATTAGAAAGGTAGTATTCAAAATCAAAATGTGTTAAAAATGTCATTAACTCAATATTTAAGAAGAGATATGCACCCTAACGTACTTGTAACATCTGCTCGATGATTAACATTTTACTTGACTGTTAACTGAACATTCATTTTAATGAACATGGAACTGAATTTTCTAAATTATTTTTTCATTTTATTTTCTCTCACAGGTGTTACATAAAATGTCGTGTGTATCAAGTGCGAAATTATCTCAAAGTGTTTCCTAACACTCCGTAAGACAATCTGATCCTTCCTACACTATTTACACAATCATACCTATTTAATTGTAGAACGATAAACAATTATTTTACCTATCCATAAAATAATCATAATCAATAACCGCACCATGGCGTAATTCCTTGTCGTACTGCCTGAATAAGGCATAAGCCGAAAACATCCGACGAGCGATGGGCTTAAGGACACGACAAGATTACGAAGGCTTCGCATTTCATCAAGTTATTATTTACGAGGTCGTTAACGCGTCTACGCAGAACAAACGATGTCATTAGCCAGCGCGACCTCGCACGTAAAGAAACAAGACTCAAAAAATCTTACCTAACTTTTTATAACTTACCATGAAGACTTTTGGTATCAAATGGAATAGACTAGTCCACCTAGTCAACACAGGGAATCCTAGGGGATCGGGGTCTAGAATAATATAATTTACTTATCTTATACCTCATTGTTTTACAATGCAATAAATTCTTATTCGTGGATCTGGCAAAAGTATGCACTCTAATGCAGTACAGGGCATTGAGCTCGCAAAACATATTTTCAGATAATCTTCTGAAATTATTATAATTATTTGAGGAAGAAGGGCCCTCCACTCACCGTCGGATTCGGCCTCCCCAACGATTACCAATTCCAAAAGGATTTACAATCGAAAAGGATGGAAGGACAAATCAGACCTCCTAAGGATGTGATAAGGATTGGGAGAGTGCGAAATGAATGGGCCCTAAGTGAATAGCAGTATTCCTCTAGAAAATGCGAACTTGAATTCAAATTCGACACGTTTTCGCCTCTAAACGAGGCATCATCAGGATAAAAGGACAAGTGGACATCTCTGTTGTCAAAAGCTAAGTGAAGCCGCACGCAATCGCATCGCCGTTTTATGCCTAGTGCCTACCCGGATCTGATGTAATAGACCTACTCGTGTTTGTAAAAATATTGGATTTCCGCAAAGTACCGCCTGATTCCATCAACAATCTTCTGATTTTTTTTAATTGTTCAATGCGACATGCTTGTCTCGATCAGAATGTTACCTTTCTACGAAAAAAATATTTCATAGCTTGGAATCCTTTATTTAAATCACAGTGCATGTTCAACAGCAAGCTTAGCGCATTGTAATATTTTTCACCCACCTTTCCTAAACGGGCTCGAATTTTCTCACAGTAAATAATAAATGAGAAAATACTTAAGTCAAAGTGAAATTCTAATTTATGTACGTATTTTCTATTTTGTATTATTAGCATATAGGTGCACACTTCGCCTGCCTTTCATATCAAATTGTCACTTTATGGGGTTTGCTGGAAGAGATCTCTCTAGAGATAAGTCACGCCCACATGCTTCACATATTTTTGTCTAAGTTTGTAACATATTCTGTGTGTGTACAATAAATAGTTAATAATAATAATAGCCCGCGATTGTGGTAGAATACCCCAGAAATGGGAGATAAACAGAAGTTTTAAAACATAATAATAATAATAAATAGAATAGTTTGGCCAAAAGCTCGCGACAGTATAGTAAACTCACCCCAATAATGGGAGAAAAACAGTAGTTTAAAAATAAAAATAATAATAACAAAGTCGTGTTATTTTTGCCGTTAATATTTATGACAGTCTATAGGCTATTTAAAAAAAAATATTCATGGCTTTGGGGAGATTACAACATACCCCTCCAAAAAACATAATTTCTACCATTTTTTTCGCTATGAATTTAGTAGCTACGCAGGAAGTTCTTTTAAAACATACAAATGAAAGGCACTCACATAAAGGGTTCCACTTTAACAAAGGAACTCTAAAACAGAAAGCAAATACCTTAAGGGCAGATATAAATTTTGAATTACTTAAGTAAGTACCACTTTCTCCTTCATGAAAAGAATTCGATTAACTCTCTACTAAACTTTCTAAGCTTCTATTGAAACTAATTGTAAGTTCAATCAATACGTCACTCGTTCGAACAAAGTGTTTCCCTGAAATTCCTCGAATTTTTCAACATTTTCCTTTTTCGCCGAATAATTTCTGTATCCGTGGAAACTCATTAGCATGTAAAAGGTCCTTTGTGATCTGTTTACTTAGTAAAATATTTGGATTGACTACGCTATGTGTCGGATTATCTCTGCTGGATCGTTCCAGCAGAGATACTCCGACAGGATCACCTATAGCGACACTTCATATGACCCAGCGACTTTTAGACCAATATGGATTGGTTCACAAATTAAAAGTCGCTCAGCATGCCATGAAAAGAGCTATGCTCGGAGTATCTCTGCTGGATCGAATACGAAATTAGGAGATCCGGCTTAGAACAAAAGTTATCGACATAGTTCATAAGATTAGCAAGCTGAAGTGGCAGTGGGCCGGTCACATCTGTAGCAGAACCGACAACCGCTGGGATAGACGAGTTCTGGAGTGGAGACCGAGTTTGGGCAAACGTAGTATGGGACGCTCCCTGCTAGATGGAGCGACTATTTGCGCAAGGTGGCTGGCAACTGGACGAGAAGAGCCGAAGATCGGGCTCAATGGCGCGCCCTGGGAGAGGCCTATGTCCAGCAGTGGACTAGAGTGGGCTGCTGATGACGCTACATGTCCCGAAAAAAAGGGGATAGCCCACTCGCACACGGGCAAAAAGCCACTTGTGCCTCTCGCAAATTTTTTGTCTAAGTTTGTTTCGCTCCCAAACTTCGACGTACATGACTGAATTTTTTAGTGTGCCCTAAGCCTGGTTGGCTACTTACTACTTCAATTATTTCAGAAATTCAGAATAACAAAACTTTGTCAGTATTCTTCATTAACCAATTCAACTCGGCTATAAAATTCCTGTACTAAAAATATACCACCACAATGGTCCAGAAGTGGATACGGGGACGCTTGTGATGCAGTCTCGTGCACTAGTCTTTGATCCACTGCCAAGGTTTTCATTTGATAAAAGCAAAAGTGATTTAATATTTACTACATGTAAATGTGGTTTGGTTACAAGTTACCAATAGTTTTATAGTCACTGTTTCCGTGTTACAAATAGACAAGCTTTTGGTTACATTTAGCGAAACAGTTTTTTCAGTGTGTTATAAAGAGCTGCAAGTCATCGTGGGCCCAATATCTGGGTCTAGACAGGGTTTAGTCGTCACTATTACAAAGCAAAAAGCTAACAACCTTTTCTTCGACCCTCATAAAAGTTATAATACAGAAAACAGTAGGATAAAATGAAATGAAGGCTTTTTAATATTGAAAGACAGGCGACGTTTAAACCTAAGCATTACGGGAAGGCTTTACTCCGTAGACTGTAAAATGGTAATCACAAAAAAATTGCAGAACATTCTAAAAATGTGATGTTGCGAGGCGAGTTTTATGGGCAGAATCGAGATTCGGAATCTATTTTATTAAATATTTTTGCAGAAGATTTTTAAGTTTGTTTTTGAAAGCGCTTTAGGTATGAAAAATTGGGAATTAAATTATAATAAATTAATTATATTAAGTTATTATAATTAATTATTTTGTTAACACCTGTAGGTATAGTTAGAAGCAGTGAAGAATTATAATTATGCAGAATGGAGAATTGAAAGAACTGAGAAAGTGAAGAACAGCGATCGATACCATGGCATGGAAGGTATTAAATTAGGAAAAACGCAAACATTACTGAAATCGTATGGAAATGTCATTGTATTTTGACATCGGTATAATATATGATAAGGGGCCATTGGCGCCGATTCCGGGTGGCCTAAAGTTAAAACTAAATGTAATTGACACGCTCACTCATATGCAAGATCGTGTAAAAGTGAGTGATGTTTCGTTTGACCATGTTTTAATTTAACGACTGGCACCCCAGAATCGGTGCTATTATTTGATTTCTACCTTCGTTACCCGTGTTACTACCAGTCTTACTGTTTATGTAGACAACACATTAGGAGGCCAATTCTTACGTAGTGATATAAATATCACAGTAGATAAATATCAAAAAAAATTTGGCGGATATCGAAGGACGGGACTATTTGCTATTCTCGGATTGTCACCTTCGATATTTATCGACTCCTAGCGATCGACATGCAACGAGTAGTCTTTAGCAGTCGATATTTTACGTTTTTTTTATTGACTACTATACCCACATTTGACCTCGATCTCGGCTGATGGTAAGCGACGATGAGGTCGACAATGGAGCATGCGGGTCCAGTAAAATTTACGGATTTTTTTAATTTTTTTATTATTTTTATTTTATTTATTTATTTAACCTTTTTTTAACCTTGAAATTTTAAAGTTGAACACTGAAACTATGAAGGAGACCACACCATTACTATCACTTTCATCTTCTACGAACTACTTTCACCTCAAGTGACATTGCAGCACGCACATCTGACATGTCTCAGACGTACAGATTGACAGTTTGATCCCAATAACACCAAATTACAATTCTCCATAATGAACCCAAATAACATCCATCATTCCAAACTAGACCACACCTCTTGTCGTAAATTGGCCGATTGCCGTAACTTGATAACGTGAAGGCCTAAGACCCCTAAAAGGGTACATTAGGTTGACATGCATGCACGAGCCACCGGATTTAACCGGATCGGATGTGGCGTGGTGCACGCGACCGGCGCCACCTGCCGCATCCGGCATTATCGTAACGTACTGCGGACCCAGCTGAAGGTAAAGTTATGGAAGACCAGTTGGAAACCTCGTCCAGTTCCCTTTTTAAGGTACTGTAGGCCTCCTAGCTAATTATTCCAAATGTATGTGTTTAGAAATTCGATTGGTCTGATGTTCTTGTATTAATAAGTATTATAAGTTGACCTTACGTCAAAAAAACGTCTAAATTCTAAAAAAAATACTAAATAAATCGGTCCGGTCGGTTGCGTCTATTTATTTATTTATTTTATTTTCTGAGAAACCTTACAGCTATATAATGCCTGAATTGTTCTTTTTTTGTCTATTATTTAAGTCTGGGTGGCATTTCGCCATACTATAAATAAATATAGTAAAGGTTGGCTGGAAGAGATCCCTATGGGATAAGCCCGCCTTTGTACATATTGTAATGTTTTTATTTTCTGTTTTTTTTTTGTGTGTACAATAAAGAGACTACAATCGAACAAACAAACCCCTACCTATAGTTTAAAAAAAAAAGGTTTATACCCCTTTAGCACACTGTAGTGATTTTCAAACGGAAGCTGACCGAAACCATAGAAATCTATTTTTCGGTTTCCTACATTTCAATGGTTTCGGTTAAAATCGCTGCAGTGTGTTGTAGGTAGCTGCAGTATATTCCGAGTTCGATCACAAATCACAGACGGCAAACGTCTACATTGCAGTCTAATATACCGGTTTCTATGGTTTTATATGAAACTAGAGGTAGTTTGTTAGACTAGAATTTGTTTTTTTCACCGATCTGGCTTAAATGTGAACTTGACATATATGATCGTAAGGATTAGCTCTGCAAAATTTGAAGAATTTCTGTTGAGTTTGAAGAAAATTAGAAGTATGTAGGTAATCGATTTCATTTTACAAATATAGAATCCTATTTCATTAGACGCAAATATTTCGAGTCTGGTTATAATTATAAGCATCTACTACTTCAAGTACTAATACCTCAACTATAACCTAAAGGAGGGTACTGACACAAACATGCTTCCGTTTGTGTAATGTAACAAATAGACGCTCGATGGCGAGCATGGCGCGATATAGGTACTTGTCGTAGGGAAATAGCCGATAGCAAAGATTTGGCCAAATCACTATTCCAGGCAAGCATAATACCAACAGCTTTTTCTGAGTTGTTATTAAAAAAAATACCTATTGAAGGCTAGGGCGGCAAATAGGCGTAGCGATGTACGCCTACGTCTCGCCTTTAACCTAACCCATCCGTGTCGGTTTCGCTCCGACATGTTTCCATGACTGCGGCTTGTTACCTTCAATCTACGTACCCTCAGAAGAAAGAATCACCACTCAGGACCGACGAATCGACCATTCACCATTTCCTAGACTTATCTAGTGATTTGGCTAATTCCCTGCGACTTACTGACCGTAGGCGCATTACATAACGCGACGTATTCGCTGATGTCATCAATCAAACAAATAAATTAAACGGACTTAAAGTTTAGTTGCATTAATTAGGCGGAAGGGTGCGGTAGGGGGGGGGGGGGGGGGGGGGGGCTGAACGCTGCTCTCACCGCGCGTCACGTCACTCCACCCTGTCGTCACGGGGCAACTGAGGGCATACTAACTCGCGCAGGAGCGGGTACCGTGCGTCAGGAGTGGGGTGATATTCCTCAGGCATTCGTGGGGACCGTTGTCGGCGCGATCATACATTGATCTCGCTAACCTCTCCACGAACACCTGAATGGTTTCCATCAGCACACTCTGAGGGCTATGTTTTGCTGGGCTTGCAGCCTTTTTTTTATTAGTGGCTGAGATAAATGGAAACCACGCGGGTGCCGCGAATGTGAGTCGGGACCGGATGTAGGTTTTATAGAGTCTCAGTTTAGCACGTAGGGGCAGCCTAGACGATAGAACAGGTCGCAAGAGCGCGTTTAATAAGGTTATTAACCATTGGCGCTAGGTTTAGCGACCTGGCTATATGGCTATATCGCTGATGTAATGGTCCATTCCGAACTGTGCGAATGCTCCCGGTCAGTACCCTCCTTTAGGTATAACTCATATTTCCAATATAACAATAAACAATTGGTATTTCGACGCAGCTTTACATTGATGCTTTAATATGACGTCGATATTCCATCGAAAAATTCATCAAAATTCCAATGTTCCAAATAAAAGCAGATTCAAAAATTACTTTACCAATATCTTTTTCGGCGCTGTTCTTTCTTACCCCTTTAAATTAATAGGGGAAAGTTTCCCGTATCTGATGGGCCGACGGCAGATGTTCGGCAGCTGTAAGAATCCGCCAAGTTTATTAAAAGGAGTTTTTACTATGATACCCTGGTAATAAATGGTTCGTAACTGAGTTCGACGTCTTAACGTCGTCTTACGCGTCGGTGGCGTAGTGGCCGAACTGCCTGCCATACTGAGGTCCGGGTTAGAAACCATACGTTTACCGATTGCTCTAATGGTAAAGGAAAACACCGTGAGCAAACCTGCACACTGAGATAATCAGTGTGTGAAATGAGGAAGGCAAACCACCCTGCTACAAGCTGCATTTTAGCTGCCGGCTAGCAGGGTTCTAGGACAGTGTGCAGATGAAGTAATAGAGGAAAATTAGTAATAGTAGATATTATATTTATCAGGAACTGAACAACACAATAGTAGAAAATAGGTAGTAGTAGGAGACAATTTTATAAAACTGACGTACGTCCGTTCAGGACAAAATACAGAGAGAAAGTGAAAACAATGAAATTAATGGAATTTAGAAAAGGAATGGGAATATGATTTTTAATTTTGAAAATATAGATGAAGAAATGAAGATGCCAACACGAAATGAGGTGAGATAAACGCTAACAATGATGTTGAAATTGATGGCAAGGAGGTTGATATGGACGATGAAGTCGACATCGTTACAAGGGCGTCGGTGGCGTAGTGGCTAGGACGCCATACTGAGGTCCGGGTTCGAAACCATACGTTTACCGATTGCTCTATCGGTAAAGGAAAACACCGTGAGGAAACCAGCACACTGAGATAATCAGTGTGTGAAATGAGGAAGGCAATGGCAAACCACCATAATTAAATCTGGCAAGAAAAGTCGCTCTATATGGTTATTTCCATATAATGGTCACCACCCTCATCAACAAGGAAATAACTAAGAACTGAGTCCAGTTGAAAACTGTAGGTAAGTATACTAAGTATTAGTACAGTCAACCACCTGCTAAAGTATACCATCTGTCAAAAACCTTCGATTAAATCTCAGCCTGCGCAATATGATACATTTTAGATTCTCCAATTTTGACGTTTTGGTTAGGTTAAACTGTGGTCGACTGTACTTAAGGAGCAACGTCACGCATGACTCAGTTTCCATACAAATTATTTTACACCCTCGTTGTCGTAATTGTGAAATATAATTCAATCATGTTGTTTTACTGCTGTCACAAATTAAATTTATTACAACCCGTCGGGTTTACCGATATTTTTTTACTAAGTCCTAAACTTTTTAACATATTCGGGAAGTGAACAGGGCAAATTGTGGGTTAATTCGATTCCGGCCCGTGTCACACATATACGATTACGACAAGGCTTTCGACCTTAACTTCGTAATTGTAGACGAAGTGACGAGGTGACGCGGACATTACAACTTAGGTTCATCTGGTCCACTTTCCCAAACAGTCATGGCACCGATTCTGGGTGCCACTCACTAAATTAAAACATTGCTTAGCAAAATATCACTTTCACTCTAACACAGTCTAGCATATGAGTAACCGTGACAGTTTCATTGTTTTAACTTTAGATTTAGCTACCCCGGAATCGTCGCCACTATACCTTGTGCATTTTGGAATGATCCTTTTGAAGTTTGTTTGACGTATCGTATAGGGATGTCTATTCGGTGCTCGAATAATTACTGATTTAATTCTTTTAAAAATAAATTTCGATTAATTAATTTACATTCCATAAACATAACTCTCACGTCCATAATCCCCGAGAGGGTAGACAGAGGAATCACCTTCATCTTAGGTAGTTCCCACTTTATGCCGTAAGATTTGGTGGACAAACGTGATAGGTGGCGAATCTAATGCCGTCTACAGGGTAGAATAGTATTGGCGATATTTGTAAAAATTTTACATATTATTATTTTGAGGCTGTTTTCTCGACTTTTATTTTTCATCATCACGATTACAAGAAGTAGATTTTTTACAATAATTGTCGATTTTAATGAGTCAATCTCTAGACTAGTCTAGACGGTTCGACGTAAGTATTTAATAGCGCAGTTATTGAAAAAAATATAGTATCAATCTTACTTCAAACAATATCCATGAATTATTTCATGGAATACTATAAATAGATAATAATTTGAATAGAAAAATAGTAATTTTATGCTGTTTTAATGTATAAAATATATTTATAGCCAGTTTCCGGTATATACATTTTAAGTTCTTATTTTGACTTTATTCGCAAAATACGACAAATTTACGTTGTATGGCATCTATCTAAAAGATCATCCCAAAATGAAAAAGGTATAAGTGTAACCTATAAACCGCCGAATTTTTGTGTAAAAAGTGTAAATTACACGTATTTTAGAGAGGAAACCCTAAAGTAAGCTAAATTGGTCAATTTTGTGTTGGACATTGTACCTGTTAGACATTCTGCCTGTAATTCAAAGATAAAGAGAGACGGATACCGGTTATGGATTTTTTGTTAAGAGTGTTGAATGTTGTAATAACAAAAAAACAAAATAAAATTACGTGCCGTGCGTAATAAGTATATTAACTTTTATTCGGAATACTATAACTGATTTGTCCTTTACATGATAACTTGACAAGTATCGCTATAAATATACTTAAATACTTAAACGAGCTTTTGGTTATTCTCGTAAACAACTGTTGAATGACAAATGAATATATCTGTTGAGGACTCGTGTAGTACCATCTTTATGCACAATTTGCGAACGACAAAAGAAAAAACTTCAATTCGAACATGGCCGCGATCGATAACGCTTTACACGGCTCACTATAATTATTTTTTACTTTTAAATATAATACGCATTAAAAGTCTTCAAAAACTACCTCTGTTCTATTGTCTGCACCCCTCAAGAAACCCTACAATATCAAACAAAACTGTTAATAGAAACATGTGTAGGAATGAATGTTTGGAATGTAACCCTCGCCATGTCGCAGTAAAATATCCAATCCCTGCGTGTTTTGAACTTTTATAAAATAAAAAGTGACCAGCGCTGACATGTCGCCGACAACAGAGGTCGTTCAAAAAGACAAATTTCATTACCACCCTTCAGAACCCTAATGAGGGTGCGGCAGGCCTTAATATTAAGTGCTTTCGACACCACTTTGTAGCGCAGGTTTTTGAGTTAAACGGTTTGGTACAGTGGACTAAAAAGCTGACTGATTTCACGGTAATTGCACTGTTGAAGCTAACTTTATACAATGTATCATGGGAAATACACAATTGCCTTTTTAGGGGTATAATACCTATTCCCTCTATGATTAGTGGTCAAAAAATAGATATCAATTAATGGGGTTTACAAAATTATGTTTTGCTGCACCTGCTCTTAGTCTTAGACTAAAAATTACTTGTGCGGGAAGGGCCATATTCCTCGTTGCGAGCGACACGTTAGTTATTTATAAAAATCTATATTTATTAAACTTATAAATTACTTGTGCCAACTTAGAGAAATAACTTCTCTTTACAGAATAACTTTCATACAAAAGAAGATAGGTGCACTTAGATGATTTTAAAAATCACGGTGAAGTAACTTTAAAATATTTTCCAGTATGATAAGTGAGTTTGCCCAACATCCACCTAACCTTAGCCTTGTGTTAAGTTCATTTTAAGTTACACATTCTACCACATTACACTTTCTACCAACTTGACAAAGTTCAAGCCGCGGTAAGACCCTTTTCGTCAAGTTAACAACTTAAGATGCAACGTTACGTTTTAATTCAAATTATTTTTATATTCCTGTCGTACTTTGTTGCTGTTTAATTTTAGAGCTTTTAGAGCCTTTAATATGATTAATTTTCAACTATATAGCACACAATGTGTCTAAGCAAATACTAAAGGGAGAACACCTCGACTAAGTTTACTGAGAGCGACATGGTCCCCAGGTCCAGTTTATTGGTTTAAATAAACTGGTATTAACCTAGTGCTTAATAAACCTTTTAATAAAATAAACAGTAATAATTGTTTTTCGAAATTCCAATGTTTATTTCGCTTTTCTTGGACAATTGTAGGGTAGATGTGACCGGACCGGATAATTATTTACGGCCACCTGCTTTTTTTTCGTATTTTGTCGTCGAGTGACAGCTGTCACTGCGTCCCAATCGCACGACACCCGCCGCGTCGTCCGCATGCATTTTGTTGCGATCGCAAATCAATACCTTTTTTTTAGAATTGTGATCTAGGATCACTTTCATCATCACCTGTGCTCACCACCGTTATCCTCATCCGCTGATTCGTTACGATCATCGGGACGATGACCCTGAAGAACGGAATCAAAGTAAGTGATTTTAAATCATTATCTGCGACCGTTACGATCTAACTACAATCTTCAACTTATTCTTTCTAAATTTCATACAGTCCACTATTCTTTCCTTAATTTTTTTTTAAATTTGTTAACAGCTCAACGGACAGTAACATGGTTGACCAGATGGTAATAATATTTCAGCAAAATATTGCACGAATAAGACATAAATGTGTATAAATGACTTATATGGAAACCGAGTAGTAAGTTGGACCTTAACAAAACTTCTTATAAAACACTTTGCTCACTTTTAGGAACTCCGTGAGTGCTCCAATCAAAAGACCGACATTATAAATTTACCAAAAGTTTGCAGCTTGCGTTTTGATTCTCAAAATAAAAAAGATACGGGATTCAATTGAATAATTTGGAACATATTATAATGTTGCAACAACGACGAGACGAGAGTCCCGGATATAACCAGTATAGAGTCCAGGTCTAAGTGGAGATGGGCAGGACACGTGTGCAGAATGCAGGACGACAGGTGGCCCCGAAGACTGCTCGAGTGGCAACCCCGAATGGGGTGCAGAAGTGTCGGTAGGCAGCCCGCGAGCTGGACCGACGACATTGTGAAGACGGAATGGAGGAGAATGGCGTGCACATGGAGAGACCTATACCCAACGATGGATTACTTTAGGCTGAAAAGAAGAGAAGACAATGTTGCAAACATGTTACACTTAGAAGAGATCTCTTTATTTCTATGTCAAAATAAACTTGCTGGTGGTAGGCTGCCTGGCTAGCGACCACCCCCTGTATACAGGTGTAACAAAAATGTCCTATAATCCCGACTGAACAATGAATGAATAGAACCAATTCCGATATCGCGAAAAAAATCAGCTGTTTCATTCATTTCGACCGTGTGTGATTGAGCTTTTGTATGGAACAGCTGATAGTGAAAGCTGTTCAGTTATGGATACTGAACACCCTTTCGGAACTATATAGGGGGTTTTTGTTACCTCTTTCTCGATATCATTTCCTCTGCCCGAAGGTTGCCTGGAAGAGATCGCTCTTAGCGATAAGGCCGCCTAAATTGTATTTCACTATTTCCTTTTCTATCTCATGTTTGTTATTTTATATTTGTGCAATAGAGTGTATTTTACTTTTACTTTACTTTATGTTGACAAATATCATCGCATCCGTTACTAAGCCCGTTTGCTCCATATTCAGCCTCATCGTCACCATAATCTTATCTTATCTTATGATAGAGGGCCGAGAATAACCCAGCGGCACTTCGACCCTTGAGAATCTTTTGTGCCAACCCCATTTTACACACTGGTCATCTCAGTGTGCAGGTTTCCTTACGATGTTTTCCTTCACCGTTAGAGCAGTCGATAAATGTACGTAAGTCTTAGAAAAATACGAAAAACTCATTGGTACATGGCACTGCACGGTTTCGAACCCGGACCTCCCGAATGGGAGTCCGGTATCCTAGCCACTGTGCCACCGACACTTGTTCACTTACCATAAAGTGAGATTGAGGTTTGACGTTATCGTATATAAAAAGAAATAAACCTAGAGTCATACGTCCTACGATGTTACGGTTGACACATTGTTGCGACCACGGACCGAAAGTGATCGTGCTGGTTAAGCTTCGTTGGGCGCGGTCGTTACCAGGATGGGTGACCGGTAGTGGCATATTTCGTCTGAGCTCCTCCGTTAAGCAGTCGGTTCCGATTGTTGTCGTTTGGCAGCACTCGTTAAGCCAAGTTAGGGCCTACGGTCGGCCTGAACAACTCTGGAAATAGGTTGGTCACTAACCATACGATAAGTAAGTAAGTAATATACTTGCGCTGGTTGCGGGATACAACACAACACGATTACAGTGTGCCGCGATCATACCCCTTAATTAAACTTACATTTTATGTAATTATGTATTCTTATGTATATATAGATATTATTATGTTTGACTGTTTGAACTTTTGACATATAATATTATAACTTTTTTTTAAATATAATTTAGATAAGGAGAATAAAAGGCTTTTTATTTATTTATTTTATTTCATGAAAAATCATGAGTGTCCACATTAAAGTGTAATCAAACTAGCGCAGAAGAGAGACAGTCAAATGTAATTGAGTGGAACGCAATGAAAGCCAAGCGGGAGGAAGGAGGGAAGGCAAGAACCTCATTCCGGACTCCGCTCCGCTACGCCCTTGTGCGGACTGATTAATTACCGCACGTTAATCAATTACTACGAAATGAATGAGTAACTTCTGTCAGAATTATACTATGGCACATTTGGAGAGAGTTAAAATGACCTTGGTGAGTGTTTTATAGCAATATATAGGTACAGGGTATAATAATAATAATAAATCGTTTATTTCAGGCAAAATGCAACCCATACAATTAATATATACAAATGTAAAAAAGAATTTATAACATATTTGCTCGTAAAGTGGCTGTAATTACACCAATTTCAATATCGTAATGTATCTCATTACGCACTTGTGCGTTATAGTAATGTGAAACGCACGAGTTTTTTTAAATAAAGTAACATGTACGGTTTTTTAAGATGCTCCGTCTAAAAATGAACGATACTTTTTAAAATCTTAGCAAAGAGTTTTTATGTTAAAAAAGTGGTCAATATTTTATGAATAAAATTAACTTTGGGAGATAAAATATAATAAATAAAGATTTAATTCTTTAATTTAATTAATTTTGACAATAAATTACAACCATTTATCTGTAACAAAAACACAAAAATATTAATTTACTTTATTAGTAATACTGGCTGTTTTTGTACCTTTACCTAAAAAAAGTTGATGCGCGCGCATCGCTAATTTGTGGACAAGTAAAATTATTCCGCGCGCTTTTTCTTTTCGCTGTATTGTTTTTATTTGAAAATGTCGTCAAGTAGTGATGAATTTATTAATTTGACACCGCCACAAGTCTTAAACGCAGCGAAAAAGGCTACTCTAAGCCTCTTGCCTGAAAAATCGACCGATAGATACTTACAAGCGTATCAAAATTTCATCATATGGAAAACAAGCAAAGATGCAAATTCATTTTCAGAAAATGTGTTTTTAGCATATTTCATGGAACTTTCTCAAAAATATAAGTCAAGCTCATTGTGGTGCTACTATTCAATGCTAAAAAGCAACTGGCAACGTAACAATCACTTTTAAAAATTGTTCAAATTTCTATAACTGCTTTAACAAGTAATTAAAGATTTATTCGTTTAAGAAAGTCAAAGTTTTATTTATTTCCTCGTAAATATGTTATAAAACGTCGTATGACATACGTGCGCTTTGAAAATTACAGCCTCTGCTTCCTTATAGCCCTCGCCTACGGCTCGGGCTAGCAATATCGCCTCGGCTGTAATTTTCAACTTACCGCACTTATATCATAATGTACTATAAACAAACAAAAATAAACTAAGTACTAAATTATTCTATATTACTTTACTTTTTGTTAGGACTCCGGTGCATGCGCAACCAACTCTTAAAAAATACATTTTCAAATAAATTGTCATAATATAAGTATCTGTATAAATATTGAATAATTTGAAAAAAAAAGGCTCGAACAAATTAGAAGCTTAATAAAAGTTGTAAAAGAAGTATTTCCGTTGTGAAGAATTTGAACTGCGACTACCCCGAGCATAATTTGTTTTAGCCAATATAAATATTTTTGTATTTTTTAGAGATCCGTAGGTAAAGATACCTTAAAATTAAGTTGCGAGTAAAAGAGACAGAAGTATGTTTCGCTCAATACTTACAAATAGTTCATACAGTGCGAATCACTATAGACATGGCGAGGCCCAAATCGCACTTGGTCAGTTTTTTCTGTGTACTGTGTTCTTTGTTACAGCATGATGGCAGTTAGTACAGGTAATCATTAATTAGGTATACTAAAAACATACTAAGTTTGCCATAAAAAAATTCGATTCTGTCTCTAAATAAAAGGCACATTACCCAGTAAGCTACTATTTATGTCCCCACTGTTGGGGCACAGGCCTCGTCTTGCACAAGGGGGGTACGGGCCATGATCCACCGAGCGGGCCCAGTGCTGGTTGGTGGATTTCACACGCCTTAGGAATCTTTTAATTTTCTCAGACATCCAGGTTTCCTCACGATGTTTTCCTTCACCGTTAGAGCAGTCGGTAAATGTACGTAAGTCTTCGAAAAAATCCGAATAACTCATTGGTACATGGCATGGATTCGAACCCGGACCTCCCACGGGAGTCCGGGTATAAGTTATTGCTTAACACTAATAACCCTTTCCTAATTTACAGGTTCTGAATATAATTAATTTTTTCAACTTAACCAAACACGATCTCACAGTTCTGACAGCTGTCCAACTTAACTTTTTAAACATCTAATTTCTACGACTCTGGGTTCGAGTCCAGATTGAGCGGTATTGCCAATGCGCAACATTCTAATTTACACGACATTTATTTTAAGAGTTAATAGATAATGAATTCAAGTCTAATTTTAGTGTATATCTTACACAAAGAAGACACTGAATAAAGTGGTAAACAAAGTGTTTAAAGTTAAGGGTGAATCCCTTAAGGGATTATATTAACTTCAAACAGAAGACACAGCAGATGTGACATATCACTTAACGAACAATGCGAAATCTGTTTTGTGTCCGACACAAACCTACGTCACGTGTCAGAAATGTCTACATGCTTTCCTAATGTTAATGAGATGTCGGGAACAGAACAAATCTATTCTAAGTACTTTACCTAGTTAATCTAACTGCTCGCAATCGTTGCAACATAATTTCAACTTCGTTGTTTCGCGGAAACATTTCGTTTAAACTACTTTGTACTGTGTTCTAATTATTTTATGATTGGGATGTGATGTGATATACTGACACTGCGAATGAAATGAAATAACATCTACCCTCGTACCTTGGAAGATGGAACGGCCTTTGGTGTGGGACGCCACTTGCGTCGACACCCTTGCCCCGTCTCACCTTCTAGCCACCTCTGCCTCTGGCTCTGCGACCGCTGCTGCAGAAACCATCAAACGGCGCAAATATACTAACCTGGGTGAAACATACATATTTGAGCCGTTTGGGATTGAAACATCGGGACCCTGGGGCCCGGGAGCGCACCGCGTCTTCAAGGACCTCGCAAAGCTCCAGGTCCACGCCTCAAAAGACCCAAGAGCTGGCTCCTATTTGGCCCAGAGGATTAGCTATCCAACGGGGCAACGCAGCCAGACTCTTGGGTACACTGCCGGATGTGGGGGACTTAGCCCAATTTTTGTATCTTTAATTAAAATTTTCTTCTTAGTCTAAGCTTAGTTTTGGTTTTATAATTATCAATGTTATTTATTACTATGTAAATAAACCAGCTTACATCTACAATGCCTATGACTTTTTGGAGGAACGCCTGCCGGGTCACCAGACCAGTGGTCAGTTCTATGTAGAGCTATCTGAAACATTCACCCAGTATGCGGAGCATCGGTTACTGATGTTCCGGCTGATCTCCTCCATTCCATCTTTGAACAGCTTCGGATGAGGCCGAAGAAGGAGCGGAGCATACGAGCTTAGAAAATGATAGAAATAAAGAAAATATATTAATAATGTGCTAAGAATAGCACAGAGGCAGGTCTACATGTAGGCGACACAAGTGGCAATTTATCCGTGACAAAGCCTGAGGCACTGGGACTAATGTTACAACACATTTATTTCATTCATGACATTGCACCACACAAACAAAAATGGGATCATGATCTCGTTAGGCCCAGAGCTTTGGGTCGGAGTAACCGCCCAGGGTCCAACAACTAGGATTTTCTAATACTGTCAAAAGCTACAAGAGAGAGTAAGAACTCGCGCCCTGATAGGGCTTCGTACCATTATATAATTAACCGTAAAGCTTAATCCAAAGAAACTTCGTGAAATGATAGAACCCAACTCCAGGCTTCAAAAGAACTGTTACTTATCTAAAAGACTGGAAAGCCAAAAGTCTATTTCTAGTAATTTAATTATATTTTTATATTTTTTGTAAAGATGTTTTTATAGCGTCAAGGAATTTTTGGACGATAAACGATAATTTTGTGATTGCTGATTGTATATTTATATTTTAACTTTATTATTATTAACATTTTGTAAATTTAATATTATTTACATTGTATGAATTTTAATGACATTCTCTTTTTCTTTTTTGTTTCTTCTCAATATCTGTATAAACATTATTAATTTGTGAATTTGGTGTAGGTAAAGTTTAGCGTGACATGTTTATGCAACTATATCTGCAATATTAGTAATTCTTACCTAAACTTTTACACAATAAATCTTATCTTATATTTAATCTCGAGGATTTTTTTATGTGAACTATTTTAAAGTCAACAAACATAATGCAAAATTTACCAAGTAAATACAAAGTAAAAGTAATCCTAGTAATTTAATAAATAGGTCACAATACGCCGAAGGTAGCTTCTTGAAGAACCTGCACACTGAGACAACTAGAGTATGAAATGAGACAGCCTGACAAACCACCTTATTAAGATTCTGTCGAGATAGTCTCTCCATGTTTTATTCCACTGAATGCGGTCCATACTATAATACAAGGAGACAACAGAACAGAGAACAGGGATGTAGTTAGGGTGGTTGAAGGAATCAGGCGTGACTTAGATTATTAAAATTATTCGGAGAAGGACCCTCCACTCACCTTCGAATTCGCCCTCCCGTGACAGTGTTCTTTGTACGATAATAATTGGATCAGTAGTTTCGAAGGTCTAGGAGTATCTTTGTTGTCAGAAAGGATCTAAGGAACGGTACTTAATAGTTAAGTGGTTCGAGTTTGGGTTCAAATGTTAAGAACAATTGTGCCATTGGTGTTTTATATTTGAACTCAAACTTGAACTACTGGCACCTTGAGGACGAAAGATACAAGACAAAGAAAGTGGATTGTCACAACAGTAAGTCGGGAGTTCTTGTAATTTAGTGGTAGTACGGGTGTGTATGGGTCTATGGCGAGGCACTACGAATAGTTCATAAAACTCGCCGTATGTACGATGCACACTCTGCATACATCGAGTCCTTATTTCCATACAAACACAGAACGCGGTATCGATATTTCCAACGCTACTTCGTCAATATACCAGTTCCAAACATCCATTGGTCGTACAGCACTACTTGCCATCAGACACAATACGCCGCCTGGTGGAAGATCTTCCCTTTTCCCAATTCAGCTGAAGATGGTATTCCATTTCCCCCATAGAAGTTATATTTATATTATACGTGTGATTGTGTTTGTACACCCCCAAGAATTTCTGATTACGGCTCGAATTCATTAACATTAGGGTTATTGTGTTACTGTTACAAAACAAACCAATTTGTAACATCAAAAGATAAAGTCTAAAATTCTAAATCTGGCTCCAAATACGCCAACAACTTTCTAAATTTATCTTGCCTCCTGAACTTTCTAAACACAGATTGCTCATTAACTTAATTGTTTTTCCGCAAATTAGACTTCTTTGAAGACTTTTATAAGACTTAACGAGTCTTAAACTGAGTTACTTGTACTGCGTTTGTAGTTATTAATTAACCTACAATGTTTCTGTTGATTGTAATTCCATCTCGGGCTTTAGTCTTAATTGACTTAATGAGTTCATTAACCCTTTATAAGGCATAGTACGTTTCAACCACATAAATAATTTGAGTTTGTTAGAGACCCTTAGCATTTTTTTAAATTAGCATATACATTATTTTATTACTTATATGTGTAGTTTTAAACATTTCACTTTGTGAAAACTCATTATTCAAAGTATGTGGCATGCCCTACGCCTGACTAGGGGTTGTTAGATATAGGCACTGTTTCCATTACATCTACAATTTTATTGATGACTGGCACTGCATTCATTTATGAAATAAAAGTACCATAAGATGTTATTTAAACAAACCTAATAAAAAAAAACCTAATAATCTTATGTGCCATCGCTAGTTAATCTCTAAGGAGGGCGTAGTTCAAAGTACTGCTAGTATGCGGTTTCCTTTACATAGGTAATAATGGAAACAGATGTATACAGCTATACAACTACACAAACAGGCATAGGGCATAAAACAACCACATTTTTTGGGACAATTTTATTATTTATTTTTAAAATAGTTAATAGGGATATATTTCTCAGGTAAAAATATGGATGATATCATATTTAAATATATTTTTATGTCTGAACTAATGGGGCCTGATAAAGGGTTAAAGCTTCTCCTCACATTATTTGAGAAAAGTACTGTACACACTGTACTGTAAATAACCAGATTTGCTGGAAGAGATCCCTATGGGATAAGCCTTTGTACATGTTTTAATATGTTTCTTATTTCTATGTATTTTATATTAGTACAATAAAGAGATTACAAACAAACAAAACCTCGGCAGAAAGTCATTGTTGGCCTTGGAGCTTTAAAAAATCTCCCCGGCCACCATCATGAGCCTATTAATGTCCCCACTATTGGGGTACAGGCCTCCCCTTACACACGGGTACGGGCCATGATACCTTCAGGGTGGTCCCATAAAAAATTGGTCAAGATCTGATGATGTAACAGAAAGTCAATTGTAATTAGACAATTGTGAACATTTCTGAGGGCCCAACGAGGGGCGAGCAGGGCCTCGAATCGGGCGAACCCCTCCTTCCCCTCCACCAACACCACACCCCCATCATTAACACTAAAACTGGTGAAATAAAAAAATAATTTTAATTATTAATAAAAATAATTATAATACAAAACTTAATCCTAGGTGTACCTATAATTATTTAGAGTCGGTGCCAACCACGTGCAACGCGTCGCACTGCCATGTTTGATTTTAATATTATTTTCTAACATTTTAGTGATTTAGGTAATTGGGTCTAGTCCTTGTATTCCATTGAAAGGATATTCCAAATACTAATAACACAATAATCTGGGACTCATTAAAGTCAGATTTTAACTTGCAATCTTGCAATGTATAAAAAGAAAATTGGAATGCGGCTTTTATTTTTATTAATTTTAACGGCATCTGTGATTCATAGGTTGCTATATGCCGTTCATATTATAATTTACTTACTGAATTGGGTTGCAAGGTAACATAACGTTTTTAATTTGTACAATGTTACCTCGCAATTCTCGTAAGACAAGAACCGAGGACTTGTAAACCCGTCTTCGTTCCAGTACTGGATAAAGTTTAATCTTTCAGCTAGATACTGTACCGTGCGACTACTCTGTTTCAGTACAAACATAAATACAGGACGGCGATTCTCGTAGTGGAATGTCGAATTCGACATTAGTCCTATCTCATTCGCTCACGTTACATGTGTGAGCGTGACAAGACGTTCGTAGCGCTCGACTTTTGTATGTCGAACGCTGCGGGAATCGCCTTCCAATACCTGCAGCTTCTGTATCACACCACCTATTAATGTCCTCACTGTTGGGGCACAGCTTCTGAATAAATGCTAAAAAAGTTTCAAATTATGCCAGAGCCGGAAACTATAACTACTTAGAGTTACGAATAAACTAAACTAGACTGCCGTCATATCAAAATTATTACTTAATTTCAAAATGCTTGCTTATCGTATGGTTAGTGGTCAACCTATTTATCAGAGTTGTTCAGGCCGCCTGTAGGCATCTGACATCAACCGGGACCGACTGCTTAACGTGCTCTCCGAAGCACGGAGGAACTCAGATAAAATATGCCACTAGCGGTTTTAAAATATTACTCATCCAATGGTTTACATGTAAATAGAGAACATTTTATTGAAAAATGCAATGGTATCTTTCATCTGATTATGAATCTTATTTTATTCGTCTGTTGTGTGCACTAATTTCTGGTTATTTCCCGTAGTTAAATTATGATGATAAAGTTTTTATTTATAATAACTTTTATGATTCCTTTATATTTTATAAAAAATATATTTTGAATGGTTCAAATATTATTATGTATTTATAAAATTATTTATATTTTTAAATTTAGAGTTCAGTTTCTATGCGCTAGAACTCAGCGCTAGAATCAAGTATAAAAAAGGTCATCTCTGACTGTACTTGTATGTGACTCCTTTCAAATTCTACAGAATTTGTTAAAATTTTGCAGAGCTGGTCCTTTGGGTAGTTCATATTTCCGCGTAAACGGTGAAAAAAAAATCTAGACTTTTAACCATACAGAAGAATGTCAGAGCTAACTTACCGCGGAGTTATTATACTTTGTCCCTTGGGTTTAGTTTATCTAAGGTTGTAGATAGAGCCCTAATTAAATAAGTAATTGTAGTGTCATTCGGTGTATCTATCGTTGCCTACTGTACCTCAATACACCGCAAGTAATACTTACAAATAGAGATGGATGCAGTCTTAGTATATACGAAGCGAAGTCCAATGAACAAGATTCAGCGTAGTCTGGCGACTTGTGGACTAAACTTGTTGAATGTCTTAACTTGTTGTTTCTGAGTAACTTCTGACGATGATTCCTTGTATGTAACCAAAGACTAGTCCAATTTCTGTGTATGTAATCCATCGGCTTTAAATTGAATAGTTTTTTTGGAGTAGGCCAACAAAACTAAAGGTAGACTAAAGGTATATTTTCAGTTAATTCGCAGAATATCCTTTTCCACGGCGTGCTTTTATAGGCTCTTCGGAATTTCACAACACGAAGAAAATTACATAACAAATACAGAACAAAAGACACAAAAAATAATTTTAATAAAAAATAAACCCGCCTTCAATCAAATCACTAAAAAGTTAGATAGATATAATTATATTACAATTTTTTTATATATTTTTATATCACAATTTTTAGTGTTAATGATGGGGGTACGGGGTTGGTGGAGGGGAAGGAGGGCTTCGACCCATTAGGGGCGCTTCGCGCCCCTCGGTGGGCCTTCATAAAGGTTCACAATTTGTCTAGTTACAAGTGACTTGCTGTCACCCGCTGAGGACTTCCGCTGTCCATCTCCTAAGTGCATCATCAGATATTGACCAAATTTTAATGGGACCACCCATGAAAATTTGGTCGGACCGCAGCACATGCTTTGCATGTGTCCTTTTAACAATGTTTTGTTTTCTTAATGTTAAGTTTTTTTAAGTCTAATCATGTATAATGCATTGTTGAATGAATGTGTATTCTTCTTTTTCTTCTTTCACCCTGGAGGTATACGCTATTCACTAAAAATGATGATGATGCCACAGACAAACACATAAACAGACAAACGTGTCAAGCTAGCTTATAACACGCCTTCTCTCAATCAGTAGTAAGTACAAATAGTGACCTTTCTTTCTCTTAGACCTAAGTATAGGGCAAGTATGTGAAATGGCAAGTGGGTGGAGATTGAAACCTCGGAGCAGAAACTTTGAGAAAATGCTTAAAATCGTTTTTTTTATTATTATTGTCTACTTAACCCGCATTTGACCTCGTTCTCGCCTGATGGTAAGCGACGATGAGGTCGACGATGGAGCTTGCGGGTCCAGTAAATGACTATTCACTCTGGCCTTGAAGATCCCAAGGTTGTAGGTTTCAGGGTACAGACGCCGGCAGACTGTTCCATTCCGTAGCCATTTGCGTAATGAACGAAAAAGCAAATCACTTCGTACGAATAGATGGGATATCAACAACATAAGGATGGAATCCCTCCCCGTGCCTGGTAGTCCGAAGGCGGAATGGAGATTCTGGATTTAGGTCGTGCCATTCCGATGCGCACTCTCCGAAATGTATCCTATAAAATACCGATAGACAGGCAACCTTGCGCCGATGTTCCAGACTTTGCAGTCTAACTTCCACCAGCGATTCGTCACCTATAAGGCGCTTAGCGCGTTTCTCCACTGAGTCAAGGGCAGCCAGTTGGTACTTTGCTAAGCCGTCCCACAGGTGGCAGCAGTACTCCGTGCACGACCGGACTTGAGCTTGGTAAAGTTTTAAAAGCTGTCCCGGGGCGTGAAGTACCGCCTAACCTTACTCAGGATGCCCAATTTTTTGGCTACTTGATATTTAATTTACCTCAGGTTATCAATATTCATTTTCATTATCATTAGAAGACTATCAAGGTATGAAGAAATTAATCTCTTTAAATATTCATATCGTATGTACTTATCGAGCAAAAATGTCCCTGAAAATCGACCAACGTATTGCGACCCCTCCATTGCTTCTAAGACGGATAAAGCTCATTTATTTGCGAAAGAAAACATTAATTCTCACGGATCCAGTTATATTGGAGCGCTACAGGGTTGAAACATCAATCAAATGACGACACAATCACGCCTATTGTTCCGAATAAGGAAAGCTTTTCCTAACATTATCTACGATTTATGATTTAGCAGATTTTTGTACATTCATGACAAATGAAATGAAATATTTCGTATTTAAATATAATAGCATATTGTGACACAAATTCGGAAAGTTAGCAATTGTAAACGAGATGAGAAGAAAACATCGAGGTGTAGCCGGCTGAATATCACGAATTGGTCTTTGGGGTAATTTCTGTGGCGATTTTTTTTAAATATTTTCGTTAATAAAATAACATACCTTGAGTAGGCCTCTGTCGCATACATTTTGACGTACACAGTAAAACACCTCCCGGCTTCTTAACGTGCTCTCCAAAGCACACAGGGCTCAGATAAAAATGAGCCACTAGCGGTCACTCATCCTGATTCTGACCGCGCGAACGTTGCTTAACCTGCACGATCATTTACGGACCGTGCCCGCAACTTGACTACAAGCTCCACCATAACCATAAAACGGTGACTGGCTAACAGTTACCTTGTTATACAATATTAAGTGGAATAATTCAATCAAAATCTGTAATACAAAACTGAATACAATTAACGATGAATCAGTAGTTTCCCAGCTCACTAAATGGAAAGTGATAATCCAGAGAGATGGAAACACCCGGTTCTCGCAAAATGGAGGTAGGTCCGAACTTCGTTCCAATAATCTTGGATAATACAATCTCGACAATTAATCGGATTCCAGTACCAAAGTTTGATAAATCACGATTTTGGGCAGACAAGACAATGTTGAAAAGTAACTTGACTTATACCTTAACTTAACGTCCTAAATGTTAAAGCTTTCTTGAGTCTCGTGTCGTCTCTATCTACAGCTATGGCGTAGAAATGGATAGCATGTATTTCAATGAAAACTTAACTTGAAGGACTAATGTTATACCTTATTCATTTTAGGATGATCGTTTAGTAAGTTCATACAGGTATGTCTATTCGGCGCTCGAATCGTTACCGATCCGACTCTATAAAAGATCTAAATAAATAAATTTATTTTGCAACTTACATTAATACAAGAGTGGTTGATGCTCTAAATCCCGCACCAGGACACCCTGTGTCGCGGGATTTAGGCTCTTCTATTTAGGAACAATTTTGATTTAGAAGGAAAAAAATAAAATAAAAATAAACGTATACAATTTTAAATTAACATTAGATACTAAGACGTAAGCATGGAGTGAAAGTTTGTGTGCATGTGTGCGTATTGGTGTGGCGGTGTGGAAAGGTGAGGGTGTGTTTGTTGAGGGTGAGAGTGAGGGTGCGTGTTAGGGTGTGTGAGAGTGTGCGTGTTATCTATTTCAATTAATTAATTTATATTCCATTTTGTAAAAAAACCTGCCAAGTGCGAGTCGGACTCGCGCACCGAGAGTTGCATTCTCAACAGAATTATTTTTGTTTTGAAAAAAAATCCATTTTAATCTTTTTTTTCTCAAAAATGATAAATGTTTAGACGTCGTTTTATTTTTCCCGGAATACACCTTCTAATTATTTCAGTTTTTTTTGTCATGAATTTCTTCATTTTAACCTTTAGCTAATCCGGCGTAATACTATAATCCCTCTACTAAGAATCTGACCTACTCAGAAATTGACTTTAACCCGAAATTAACTTAAATCTGCAATAAACAATTTCAGAATCCGACATATAGCTCAATTGACTCAGCTAGGATCTGACATCCCCCGCCCAAATCTTACTTTTCATCATCAGAATTTCAAGGAAAATTAATCGATTGGAGTTTTTTTTTACAATAATTGTAGATGTCATTGAGTCAATCTCTAGACGATTCGACGAAGGTAGTATGTAACTGCGAATTTATTGAAAAAACATAGTAACAATCTTATTTCAAACAAAATAAATGAAATAATCTATAAATAAATAATAATTTGATTATAAAAATAGCATAAATTTTTATGTATAAAAAATATTTATAGCCGTTTTCAGACGCAAAATTTTAAGTTCTTATTTTGACATTATTCGCAAAACGCGACACATTTACGTTGTATGGCATCTATCAAAAGGATCATCGAAAATTTTATAAAGTATAGTGGTTATTTGGTGCTATCTTGAAAATAAAGTTTGGAGGTCACTAGGCAAAATTGCTTGCGATTCAATCAAATCAATTCAAAAAGTGTTTAAAAATCTGTCGTCTAGTCCACTCCTAGACAACGTCCAGCCATTTGTACGAGTACCTAGGGCAAAATTAATACTTCTTAACATATTTGATAAGTTTAAATAAAAGAGTATCAGGAATATAATGTATAAAAGACCTTAATTTAGAGGCCGATTGCAATCTAAACCTAGTTAAAGAGTTTGAAAATATGACTGAATTAAAACAATTACAGAGATGCATGCTCCTATGATTACATATTCATAACATATTCGTGCAGTTTACACACACAGAACATAACAGAAATCTCCCTCTCTCTCTCACACACACACCCTTTCAACACACACAATTACACACTCTTACAACTTACATACTTACACACATACCCTTTTCTTTGTTCTCCCCACTCCCTATTCCACTTTCCCACCTCCATATTTTATTAGCTGTTACTAATTATTATTATTTTGTATAAATTAAGGAGACCTATTTTTTGGCTTGCACGCATGTAAAAAAAAAGAACAATTCAGGCATTATATAGCTGTAAGGTTTCTCAGAAAAAATAAATTAAATTAAATATTCGTACAATGTGTCTTTTCTGTTTTGTCAATAGACTTTGTCACGAAAAAAATAAACTTATTCTTAACTTTTTTAAAGCTCCAGTTTCACGGCGAAGATTAATTTTGAAGTCACCAGATACGACTCTGAATTAACAACGACTCGATTAATATGCATCATTCATCTTGAGATTGAGACTGGTACCTAAATTCTCGTAGATAAAATTAAACGTGAAAGATTCATTAGGAAAAATTAAATCACTTTCTTGGCTCCAGAATTGTTAGGAATGAATGTGTTGTAAGAAAATAATAGTTATGTGGACTAAAACACATTCGCAGCTAATGTACAATGGATAACATCAAGTTATACTAAACAATAGTTATGTGGACTGAAACACATTCGCAGCTAATGTACAATGGAAAACATCAAGTTATACTAAACAATAGTTATGTGGACTGAAACACATTCGCAGCTAATGTACAATGGAAAACATCAAGTTATACTAAACAATAGTTATGTGGACTGAAACACATTCGCAGCTAATGTACAATGGAAAACATCAAGTTATACTAAACAATAGTTATGTGGACTGAAACACATTCGCAGCTAATGTACAATGGAAAACATCAAGTTATACTAAACAATAGTTATGTGGACTGAAACACATTCGCAGCTAATGTACAATGGAAAACATCAAGTTATATTAAGCAATAGTTATGTGGACTGAAACACATTCGCAGCTAATGTACAATAGAAAACATCAACCCAGTCCAATACCTAGGTTTTTGTATAATTTCTAGACGTTCGTATGAATTGTGAAATAATGTATAACGACAAAGAACCTTACAAAAAGTATAACCCTGATGTGTTGGTGTTGTTGCTAGTACCTACGATAATCACAGACGGACCGATGAACACCGAAGTCTCATTCCTTTTTACCGTTTAGGTAGCCTAGTTGCGAGCACGATCCGAAAGTGATCGTGCAGGTTAAGCGACGTTGGCGCGGTCGGTACCTGGATGGGTGACCGCTAGTGGCATACTTCATTTGAGCTCCTCCGTGCCTCGGAGAGCACGTTAAGCAGTCGGTCCCGGTTGTTGTCGTTCGACAGCAGTCGTTAAGCCATGTCAGATGCCTGCGGGCGGCCTGAACAACTCTGACAAATAACCACTAACCATATGATAAGCAAGCAAGCAACCGTTTAGGTACGGAACCCCAAAAATTGTCAGTAAATCGATGCACTTAGAAGACAAACACTCTACTACTTATACTTTACCTAGATACTAGATAGGGTAGTGTTCTTTAGTAAGAAAGAATGGATTACTAAACAATACTTACTTATTCTTTACGGTTTACGGTTTAAGACATTTATTTATCTAAAAAAGGATACAATCCACTTAGCTTAAGGAAATACAAGATAAACTTATTGTAATTAACAATGTGTACGGTAGACGTGATTACTTATTAATTTCTAGTATATAATAGTCTGTTATTAAGGTTAATCTATCTAATTGAAGAGCTGTAATTTTTCTGAGCTGAGGGTAACCAGGAGACGAATATAAGAACACACAAAATATATCGTGCTATCCACAGTGGTACAAACTTGTCTGTTCCGGTGGCTAAAACTGGAACTATCGTTATTAATGTTAACACTATTCTCCGACAGCTACCAACAGCGACACCATCACCGGATCAGACAAGTATCAAGGCTATATTTATACATATATCTAATAATATTTTAGTCAAAGAACGCGTCACGGGCTTGTATGATCAAAAATGATGTAAAAATATCACTCCGTTTGATCCAGGCTTCGTCCCTATTATGTATGACAAACAGGTAGCAAAGCCAGCGAAAAATAAAAAAAAACACTACGATTTGTGAAAAACACAAAATGGCGGCAATCAGTCGCGCTCGCGGGTAATCGCCTGTCAAATAGCTCGGTTGAATCCGCAACAATCGAATAAATATCGACAGCTGAAAAATTGTGCGCCATTACGTGCAGTTTGAAAAACCTTTTATCGTTTACATCGCGCTACAAAGTAACTAGTTCGAGAATGACCAAATTGTCGCTACGAATGTTGTTTTGAAACACGACTCGAAAGAGAGGGCGGCACGAGGTCTTCCCGCACGTGCGAGACACGATATTTTTTTGTTATTCCTGCGAGAAAAAAATAAAAAAAATACTAAAGCAGTTAACAGTCCATGTCGTCATAATGTAAGTACATGAAGAGTGATCGTTCCACATTATTCATACGTCCATGGACTCAAAGTAATTAAGAAGTACAAAACTGTTTTATCGACGCGTGCCATTATCTATTTATTATATTCATATTCATATTTATTCATTATAAAGATTGTTGACAATAACATGTTTACAATCCACGTATAAAGTACGCATACAACGATTTAATTATACATATACATTTATTTAATACTAAATATAAGTAATCAATCATAACGTCTTTAAATATTTCGATTAGAAGGTACAGTTGGTTTGTATTTTATTCAGTAGGCAACGACTTGATTGTTTAGTACCTCAGATAGTGGGGAAGTATCGCACATAGTGCTAATGTGGCACTTCCCGCACAGTTTTCAAAGTCTATAAATAGGCCATTTTAACCACGCTTACCATTCCCTGCTCATATTATTTGTAAAAGTTAAAAATACATAGGTGACTTTTGATAATTATGTACTGAGAAATACTCATTTAGCGCTGTAAAACACCTGTTATATGTAAGTTTTCAAGTACCTACCATTTTCTTTACAAAATCACGAAAACAAAAACCCAGCGGGGAACTAAGCCCTTAATCAACAACTCCTCATTTTAATTTAATCCGTAGAAACAATGACTACCTTTTCGGGAGTGTGATGGAACGGGGACAACAAGAAAAACCCAGCTTTTAGCTAAAAGCTAGGTAGTATTAGAGAACTCTCTCATATATAAAGAGTAAAGCTCATTTTGCCCAGAATACGTGATTAACGTAGATACTTGCGACTATACTTGTTGATATATATTTTTTATATTTTTTATTGACTACTTAACCCGTATTTGACCTCGATCTCGCCTCATGGTAAGCGACGATGAGGTCGACGATGGAGCATGCGGGTCCAGTAAATGCCAATTCACTCTAGCCTTGAAGATCCCAAGGTTGTAGGTTTCGGGAAATACAGACGCCGCCAGGCTGTTCCATTCCTTAGCCATTTGCGTAATAATGAACGAAGAAGCAAATCGCTTCGTACGAACAGATGGGATATCAACAACATAAGGATGGAACTCCTCCCCGCGCCTGGTAGTCCGAAGGCGGAATGGAGATGCTGGTATTAGGTCGTGCAATTCATGAAGGAAGGAACTCCTGCTCCTATAGGAGAGACTTTTTTTCATCTATGCTGTCGATCCTGTAGAGCAGAGATGACCAAACTTCGGTTATTTCTGAAATAAACTTTATCAAATCCTAATCAAAGTTCATTTGAAATTAGAAAAGTGGCTAATTTCGTTATGTTCAGAATTAGGTACTAATAGTAGATATTTCACAGCCACTCTAGAAGACGTCTTTAAACTAATAGACTGGTCGGAGCAAGGTGTGAACATAAACGGCAAAATTCTGTCCCACTTGCGATTTGCGGATGATCTCATGATTTTCGCAAAGAACCCCGAAGAGTTATGCGCTATGCTAGAACAACTACATGACGCTTCTCTCGCTGTTGGACTGAAAATGAACACATCTAAAACAAAAATAATGTGCAATAAAGATGACACTACCACCCGTCACATTTTAGTTCACGGCAGGTCAATCGATAGGGTAGACCACTATATCTATCTGGGACAGGTAATCACGTTAGACAGATTCAGCCAGACTAAGGAATTAGATCGACGAATCCAACTAGGATGGGCTGCATTTAGTAAATTGTCTGACGTGCTAAAAGACAAAAAGATCCCTATCTACCTAAAAAGGCGAATGTACGAGCAGTGTATCCTCCCAGTTATGACATACGGAGCGGAAACCTGGACACTAACTGAACAGGCCATTGAAAGGCTCCAAGTGACACAAAGAGCGATGGAGCGTGCCATGATAGGCATTTCCCTCGTGGACAGAGTGCCAAATATCGAGATCCGGAAAAAGACGAGGGTGCCGGATATAGCCAGTATAGTGTCCAGGTCTAAGTGGAGATGGGCAGGACACGTGTGTAGAATGCAGGACGATAGGTGGCCCCGAAGACTGCTCGAGTGGCGACCCCGAGTGGGGCGCAGAAGTGTTGGTAGGCAGCCCGCGAGGTGGACCGACGACATTGTAAAGACGGCGGGGAGGATGTGGATGCGAACGGCTAGAGATCGAGGAGAATGGCGTGCACATGGAGAGGCCTATACCCAACGATGGGTTACGTTAGGCTGAAAAGAAAGAAAGTAGATATTTGCGACTAAATCCCCTACACTGAGAAAAAGAGATATAACCAATCTAATTCGGTTATTTTAAAACTTTGTCTTATGTTATAATCAAGTTCCTATGGACTTAGAATAATGGTTTAACTGCATGTTTTATGTGGATTTGGTTACAAGTTACCAATAGTACAAATATTATCTGCATTACCCATATCTACATATTTATTTATTTTTACAATTTCATTTATAATTTATTGATTAATAAATATATAATAATACTAAAGCTAAAACTAAACTTAGACTAAGAAGAAAAAAAACTAAAGATACAAATTTGGGTTAAGTCCGCCACATCCGGCAGTGTACCCAAGAATTGAATAGTTTTTAGTAGGTACCTAATCACTGTTTTCACGTTAAAAATAAACAAAATAAACATAAAAACTTTTTGAGTGTATTAGTAAAGTTCCCAAAAATTAGTTTAGTTGTATCAATGATGTTCCGGAAGTAAAAATAGACGATCGATCTTCACAAAATTAAATGTCGATTAACAGTGGGTATTTCATAGTCCACAGGCGGTGTTTAATTTAGAATCGGTGCCGCCTTCTCAGCTTGCCAGACAATAAATCAAGGCTTGTGATAAATTACTTGGCAATTTATTATTATAAGTACTTACTTATCTATTTAATATTCCGTGAGTTAGTATTCGGTGACTGCAATTTATATCTATTTTATTAAAATGCATGTAGTCTTAAAACAATTTCAATTTCAAGTAGAATTTCAATTCAAAGTTAGTTAATGATAGATTGTCCAAGTCTGTCCTGCCCAAGGAATCTGTCCTTCTGGAATCATCTTCAGAACTTTAATGGGTTTGCGTCGAAACGTAACTTAGTACAGAAGTTAAAGTGCGTTCTGTTAGCAGTAAGTCCGACAGTGGAGTCGAAAATGGCTCGAAATGGTTCCTGTAATATAACACACTATATAGTCATGTGCGTCGCCATCCTTTTTTTTAACTTGGCGGACACACTGCCGTGTGTCTAGATTGCTTCTGGAAGGATCGTCGCGTCTCATAATTTGAACATAATTCTTTGTAAATCTGAAATTGTCAGCATTTACCGGAACTCCATCTATATAAGTTCTTAAGATTAGCAGTATAATAACAGTATAGTGAGGTAAGATGTCTGGGGACGGTGATCACTTACCATCATCGTCTCCTCTTCTTATATACGATTAAAAAAATTCACAGACTTCGCTGCCCTGTGGTCAGAAAGCTAAAGTTAGTAAACCAAGCTTCTACGGTTTTCAACGATTCCGCAAATAACTTGAGTTCCAATTATCCCCTTTCTCGGTCTGATTTACGAGGTAGTTTCAAACCTCTCGAAAGTATAATAGGTATAGTATAAGTATATAGCATTAGTATATACTATACCTATTATACTTTCGATATAATACCCTTGTATCTTAAGAGATTGTATATATATGATTGTATACCCTTTTATAATGCACGCCGACAGAGATAGCCCACGCAAAAAGTTACTATCTCTCAGTATTTGTCTAAACTCTTTTCAAATACCAGTACGTACCTTTGTACGTTGTACAAGAGGGTACGATGATCCACCGAGCGGGCCCGGTGCTGAATGGTGGATTTCACACGCCTTCGAAAACTTTTAATATCCTCAGACATGCAGGTTTCCTCACGATGTTTATGTTCAACGTTAGAGCAGTCGGTAAATGTACGTAAGTCCTCGAAAAAAATCGGAAAAACACATTGGTACATGGTATTGCATGGTTTCGAACCCGGACCTCCCGCATGGGAGTCCGGTGTCCTAGCCACTAGGCTACCGACGATCTAAATTTACTCATAGTGTAACGATGTCGACTTCATCGTCCATTGATATGGACCGACCTCCTTGCCATCAATCTCAACCTCATCGTTAGCGTTTATCTCATCTCATTTCGTGTTGGCATCTTCATTTCTTCATCTAAATTCAAATCATATTCCCATTCCATTTCTAAATTTCATTATTCCATTAATATCATTGTTTTCTTTGTATTTTGCACTTTCTCTCTGTATTTTGTCTTGAACGGACGTTTCTCCGTTTTATTTTTGTCTCCTACCACTACCTATTTTCTACATTTACTATTTTCTGTGTTCTGTTCCTTAAAAATATAATATCTACTATTACCAAGTTCTTCTATTACTTCATCTGCACACTGTCCTAGAACCCTGCTAGCCGGCACCTAGAGGACAGACTGTAGCAATAGTTTACGTCACGTACGTAACGTTAATAGGTTACGTTAGTGTACGTATTTACGGGGACAGGAAACGTCTATTTTTAGTCATAATATAAAAATAATTGGCTTTGGTCCCCGACTGAGATATTTTAAAAAGAATTTCAGAAATACCAAGAGCACTTATTAAATTACTTAACAATTGTAGTACGATCTGAAAATAAAATTATACTTAAAAAATTTGGGGAAATGTTCCGGGAAATTTTCTATTTACAGCCTATTTACAGCCTTTCTATTTTTAAGACTTCAAATACACGAAGTCAATCCGTGTATTGATTTTATTTAAAGCATAAACGGTACATGTTTTATGAAGCCCAGAAAAAGGTTTTAGTTTCCCTTGGATTGGGAAAAATTGTTCCTGCTAACATAGATTGGTGTTGCGGTTATGAAGATATTTTCTGGGATATGTTTACCTACAGTTTAATAAAATAAAGCTGTTGATCTTTTCATCATGATGATCTGGCTAATGTATTGGTGATATCAGACTACTAATGTTAATTGGGACAAAGGCCATTTCCTTTCACATCCCACCGAAAATGTTTTAGTTCTTCAGACATGTAGGTTACCCAACGATATTTATCTTCAACATTAAACTAGTGTAGTCTATGTATACGTAAGTATTCTAAAAAAGCTTGTTGGTACAGGATATGTTTGGAATCGAACCAGAGCCATTCAGTAATGTACCTTATCTTTGTCAGTTATTTGTATTTGTATTTATTGGGGCTAGTGATGATCGAAATTTTATACATAATATGTATGTATAAAGTAATGAAAAGTGTTTGTTTAATGTTCGTTTTAGTTCTGTAAACATATTATTCTATTATGATTCAAATCGTACCAGTGTATATTTTTTCCGCAGTGCAACATTGCTGGGTGACCTTTGAATAATGTATAATAATTATTATATTAATGCACTGAGGAAAAAATGGTACAACAGATTAGGTACGATTTGAGTTCTAATACAACAAAAACATTTAGAGGTCTAAAACGAAAATGAAACAAAAACTTTTCATTACTTTGGAAGCAAGTTAGGGGGAACTCGGTTCGCCCTGAAGAGTTTATGGCGGCTTCCCGCCACAACGTCGGCGCATGCGTGCTGCGCGCCTGTCAATTGTGGAAAACAACCGCTATCGGTTTTTACATACTCGCAATGTCATTCTAGTGTGTGGTGTCCAGACAAATACATCTTGCTTTCCATCTCCAAGACCTGCCTTTTGTGTCGTGGGCGCGTCCAGCCCCACATTGTGACCCCGACGTGATACACGCACGTGATAGTTGTTATACGCAATGATTTTGAAATTCACTCTATTTAGATTGATCGCTAGAGAAGCTATAATGGAAACTGTGGCGGTCATTTGGATCATGCGATGTCAGCATTTTCCCCATTAGTAATTAAAACGCGAAATGTATGAAACTATAAGTGCAAGTGCACAAAGTCTTTGGCTCGCTATCAGTGCTCACATCATCATTCTAGGAGAGGGCGCTACTAGTCCGATTCTGTGGTTACACGTCTATTTATTAAGTATTGTACTTAATGCACCTGCAAATCACCTGAGCGAATCAAGTCTACTAAGTAGTGTACTTATGTTGTATGTTTTGTTTTTGTCCCGGGTGTGCAATAAAGTATATTTGTATTTGTGAATTACCCCAGGTGCATTAAGCCCCCTATAATTCACGCCGACAGATATTGCATTTTAAAAATTCCGGGCCGTCTATGCCCTTACCCTCTGATCTGACATATATAATACTTGTACTATAAAAATACATACACTAAACTAACAATAATACTTATGTTTTACGTACACTATTCACCAAATCCATTTATGTACTAATATTATATATATACATATATATGTTTGCATACTACTAACAGTGGGACTGGGCAGTACATGTATGCCGCATGCATCCGGAAAGGTGGGCAAAAATCGCCATGCACTGGGTGCCACAAGACGGACAGCGGCGCCGAGGCAGACCCAGGCGTAGGTGGAAGGACGATATCGACCACTTACAAAAAGGATGGTATAAGGACGCCGAGGATAGGGAAAAATGGAAAGGAGGAGGGGAGGCCTTTGCCCAACAGTGGAACAGCCTATTTAAAAAAAAACTACTAACAGTTAGGATTTGTCACAAGTGATAGGTAATGCTCTTTTAATAGCTTTTTAAAAATGCCTGTGGAAGCGCTGTCACGAACATGATACGGGAGTGAGTTCCACAGTTGAACTACCTGCACGTTGAACGAGTCTCCGTAGGCTCGGGAGCTGTGGACAGCCGGCTTGAGATAGAGGGCATACTGGGAGCGCAGTGGTCTGCTCCAAGATGAGGAAAGGAACTCAAATCGTTCACGAAGATGATGAGAATAGGCATTTTCTTTTTACAAATTGATAATCGATAAATGATCCATGATGAACCAGTTTATAGTCTATGTAAGTTACCTAGATAGGATATGGCCTAATAAATTGGCATGACGTCACAAATAGACAGGACGGAATCTAGTGTTATTGAGTTAACAGAATTGAATAGATATTTGCCATTAATTTCATAATTTCAATGGTAGAATAAAACTCTTTAATAAAATTCTTAAATCGGTAACTGTAAAAAGATATGTGTTGAAATATCATTAAATGTGTCGGAATTTTGGTTGTAATTGAATTGGAAAAACGTATTTATCCCTAAATGAACTTATTTATATAAAATTTTGTATTAAAAAAATAAAGCTTTTGATTATTATCTCTACAATTTCTTTTGCATCTTTAATGGGTTTTTTAATATATTGAATTTTAGGTTCGATAATAATTCTAAGACACTTCCGAAACAAATTCGAAAAGTTGACACGTTTCACACTAGTGTCACTTAAGTCATGTCGTAAATAATTCATTGTTATTCTGCTATTTAATAACCTATACAGGCTGTAACATTAAGAACGGTCAGTATGGGAAAGTCTGAAACTATAAGACATACGAAGATCTGTTCTTAGGAACCATGTCATCAATTTTAGTAACAAGAAAAACTGTATTCATACATTTTAACAAAAAAACTGTACTCAGCCTGGGAATCGAACCCGGTTTTTTTGAAAAAAAATCCAACACTATTTCTATTTAGATATCGATTATGTTAAGGATGAAGTGTACAAAACAAGCTACGACACAATTGAAGACCTAGAGACCAGCAGCCATAGAGACAATTTTAACGCAAATTCACCACCTGAAGATACAACATTCAATAGTAAGATCGTTACCTAAACGAGTTGAATGTTGTATTTTACAAAATGGTAGTCATTTCGAACACCTACTAAAATAAATTAATAGATATGGAAACAATGCGTTTTATTAATTTTAAACATCACGTTTCATACTAACATTTATTCCTTAAGACCTACACAATCGATATCTAAATAGAAATAGTGTTGGATTTTTTTTCAAAACAACCGGGTTCGATTCCCAGGCTGAGTACAGGTTTTTTTTAAAATGTATGAATACAGTGTTTCTTGTTACTAAAATTGATGACATGGTTCCTAAGAACAGATGTTCGTATGTCTTATAGTTTCAGACTTTCCCATACTGACCGTTCTTAATGTTACACCCTGTATATTATTAAAATTATTATCATCATTCCCTAAGTTCAACCTTGAGATGACAGCCAGATTCCGACCTCTGTTTATAATAATTATAATTATTTCAAACAAGTACCATTTTCTTGTTAATCGTAATAAAATATAAAATAAAGCCAAGATAAAATAAATTATGTTCAAATTCATTCAGAACGCTTCTACCAGAAATAAAAAATAAATTACCTTTTAATGAATTAATAACACTAAATTTTGGGGCGATGATACTTTTTCAATTAAAATAGATTATTAATGAAGTTACACCGCCTTTCTTCAGTATACTTTCACGCTATGTCCCTTGCGGGGTAGGCAGAGAGAACGGAGCGCCACGAATCTCTGTCTTGGCACGCTTCTCTTGCTTCTTCTACAGTCATTCGGCGTTTCACGCATGATCGCAATTATAATTAGAGCAGTCGGTAAATGTATACCATAAGTCTAAATGTACATAAATAGAATTTCCTAACTTATTTAAGTAAGCAGGATTGTTTGTTTTTCGTGGCGATTAAGTAATCTCTGTCTTGGCACGCTTCTCTTGCTTCTTCTACAGTCATTCGTCGTTTCACGCATGCTCACCGTTGGGGTCGTCTATTCTGCGTATATTAAAATATACGCACTCTGTCAATGTGATCCTTAAGTTATAGTGAGTTAAGGTGAAGTTATAGTGCCTAATTAATTTTTATGAGGGCGCCAGTAACGCCTAATACGGCCCTTAAATTAAGGCTTAATATTAGTGCTATCAAATTACCTATAATGCCGTCAATATAGGGCGTGTGCCTTTTTCAATGTTTACTTTGACATTGGGAGGAGCCGTTATACCGTTCAAATTAAATTAGGACACCAGTTACCTGTAATTTTGCGTACCTATCCGGAATAAATCGTTTTACCCACCATACATTTAACACCTATTGTATTTGACCTCGATCTCGTCTGATGGTAAGCGACGATGAGGTCGACGATGGAGCATGCGGGTCCAGTAAATGCCTATTCACTCTGGCCTTGAAGATCCCAAGGTTGTAGGTTTCAGGAAATACAGACACAGGCAGGCTGTTCCATTCCTTAGCCGTTCGCATAATGAACGAAGAAGCAAATCGCTTCATACGACCAGATGGGATATCAACAACATAAGGATGGAACCCCTCCCTGCGCCTGGTAGTCCGATGGCGGAATGGAGATGCTGGAATTAGGTCGTATTTAGGCTGGAATTTAGTAGGTACACATCGTTCATAGGTTTGTAGCGACAACAAACCACCAAAGAGATAACATCTCAATCAAGCGACAGTGTCACGACTACTCGTCAACAGATGGCGCTGAACGACCGCTGCATACAAATTCGATATCGCCATATAAAGCTAGAACACGCTGACGTTATTTTCTCCGGACTTCACATATGTAGAAATTCCAACCACACACCGTCGGATAGCTTTCCCCAGGCCTAGGCCATCTAGCGTCAGTGGCGTCGTGGCTAGGCCGTCGGACTCCCATGCGGGAGGTCCGAGTTCGAAATCATGCAATGAATTTTTCGTTTTTTTCGAAGGATTTACGTACATTTACCGACTACTCTGACGGTGAAGGAAAACATCATGAGGAAACCTTCACACTGGGAATAACCAGTGTGTGAAATAGGGAAGGCAATGAAAAACCATCCCATCAAATCTGCCACGAGAGTCGTTCTATGTGATTAATTCCTTAGAATGATCACGACCCCCAGCAATGAGGAATACGACTTAGAAGAAGAAAAGCCTCTAGCCTGGAGGAAGATCTTCTCATTTCCTGCATACCCCTAAATTGCGAAAAGTTCTTAGCCAAGGGAGGGTGTGGGAAGTACATTATTTCTTACATCTTTTCATTTTCGTCTATTTTCTGCAATCTACGAAACTACGCAGTATAATTATTTTCAATCTCTCTATTTGTAAATTATCTCTTATTGTAAAGCAATGAAAGAGTCCCGTAAGAGCCTTTGGCGTGATTTTTACGGTCCGATTCCGCCTCAGGTTTACTGCTATGCCGTGTGGTACAGTAAAACGGTGGTTTGTGTCAGAGGCGGGGGATTTATAGGCTTTATTTACGACATAGCCCAGTGTTGTATACAAAGATCACCCATGTATCTATACGAAACCTTAATTTAACAAGGCTATAAGTAGGTATAAGTATACATTGTCGCCTGAGTATTAATTCGCAACACGAAACGCGATGCAACACAACAACAACAACAACAACACCCGAGAAAATATAGAAACTTCAGAAAGAACCATTTTTCAGTCGAGAATAATGACAATTATCGAGCAGTTGTTCCCTATATTTATCTTTTTAACCTCTCCAAAATTGTATTCGGTGTCAATATAAAACTGTTCTTCTTCTAATAGAGAAACCTTGATCTTTCAGTTCATCCATCTCAATACTCAAAGCTCCAGAAAAAAGTCCTTTCTTTGACATAGATCATAGAGCTTATACATAAAGTTACATGACAGTTCACAGGTTGTCTGTCGTAAATAGTTATTTTTAATTTTTCAATAAATTCTTCTAACCAACTCCTCTACCTCTAGAAAATTAGGAGAAAATAAATAAAGCTTATTTGTTTTCTCTTCTAAAAAAAAAAAATTTTTTTTAATTTAAAAAAAATTATTCTTTTACCACACATTATTTAACATTTCACATTAAACTATAACCTCCACACTAGGCGTTGCCTGTGTCGTGGAGATTACATGGATACTCACATTGACCACTTTACAAGCTATGTGTCAATCTAATATTCAGATTCCAGAATTACAATTTAAAATTAAAATGTAAGTTAAACTTAACTAAGAGTAAGGTAACTTAAGAGTGAATACTTAAGTATAATCTCTATTAATTTACCTGTATTTTCCCAGGTCGTTTGAAAAGCTTATAGTCTACACGGCGTGCAGAAAATAGTGATTTTTCTAAGCAAGCACTGCACATTTAAATTAACTTAGGTTATTGAATCTCCTGGAGGTTAACTTAGTTTGCTGTTAGCTGCAGCACCGCAAGCCTTTCTAAACACATTTTCTAAAATGAAATTCTTTACAGGGAAACCATATAGTGCTTAAGGAACACCAACTTGAATATTCTTAGTAAGTGAAGAGAACAGAAAAATGTTAAGCGCTTGCGATAAATGATTCAATTACTCAAATACTGGAATATATATAGAAAGACTGTGCAGAGTCAACTAGCCACACTTTCATATACCTATTTCTGCCGCAAAGCAGTATTGCTGTGTTTCGGTATGAACGTTATGAGATCCAGCGTAATTACCGGCATATGAGGCACTCCATCTTAGTCCTCAAGGTTAGCAGCGCATCGAAAACCCTATAACTTCATAGTGATGTGAAATAAGGCGATGGTGACTTACCATCAGGTGTACTGAGTGTGGGAATAATTACCCAGGATCGGAAGTGTTCAACAATTAAGTCGCTACTGATAGGTTGGAAATAGAAGGTACAATTATTATGATTATTATATTTTATGATTAATATTATAACAAAGGAATATCTACATAAATAATAGTAGTTTATGCAATGGGTAACAAATAAATCAACCAAAATTTACACTATTACAAAGAAACTAAAATAAATAATTAAAAATTACAGTTTCAAATATTTTATTAAAGACGCTGACGCTTTTATTACTTCTAATTATTTATTTTTTCTTTTCTCACCGATGTAACAAAAAGAAAGTTACTCGTAACGACAATTTGGTCCTTCACGCACTAGTTAGACAATCTACTTTGTTACATCCAGCTTTTCTTTAAATCCATTATTTTAGGCCTTGTTTTTCGTAAATAGAAAAGTCCGATCCAGTAACCAAAAAAATCCTGTATAATGTGAAGCTGTTCCACAGAAAAATTTCCGCCATTTGTCAGCGCATTTTTTCACACGAAGCGACAACTTTTTTATTAGGCCGTAAACTCGACGGCAGCGGACAGCGTGGCGGCCAGGCGGCGCGACGCAGCTAGAGTGGGACCATTCTCGTTGCAAAATTATCGATAAAATAAAAAATAAATAAAATAATCTCTATTGAAAACATCACAATGCTTGTAAATCACACAATACCCTGACTCCCAAACTAGGCTAACCTGTATCTTGGGAGTCAGTGCTTTCCCAAAAAGAAGGTATTCAATAAAGGGTAGTATTTATCTTATAAATAACTACCTACTAAGTATTAATAGTTACAAATTTCAAAATATTATTACGAAAATAGTTTCATAACTGACAGTTTTCAGTCGACAACACCCACACTGTCTACAGTGTTTTCGATACTATTTTACAATACTGTCTCGTCGCGATACTATCTATAGTCCAAATGACTATCGCCGCCAAATAAATAAATAGTTCATGTTCATAAACAGTCAAAAAATAGCACTAGTATCGATACTATCCATAGGTAGTGTCGTGCTCAATACTATCGTAAGTATCGTACTATCGCATCGTAGGTAATCTCCCGATAGTATTGCTAATTTCCTCCTCCCGATAGTGACTATCGATAGTTCAAATGAGCAATACTACCGGGAGACTGTTATACTATAAGAGATTATTGAGTACGACACTACTTATCGATATACTAGTGTTATTTTTAACTGTTCATAAACATGAACTACTTATCGATTTGGTGGCGATAGTCATTTGGACTATTGACAGTATCGTGACGAGACAATACTATCGAAACACTATAGACAGTATCATACCTCCATCTGCCACCACCTGCTCCTGCCATCTTATTATATGTCAGTTATGAAATTATCGATAGTTTTGCAACGAGAACGGCCCTACTCTAGCTGCGCCGCGCGACTGGCCGCTCCGCTACCCGCTGCCGTCAAAACGTCAGCACAGGCATGGCGTGACGGCATTCTGCCATACAACCCTTTACCGTCTACGAGACCTGTGAATGATGAATAATTCACGGCTGTTCTTTGCAGTGGAATGAAGCGTTCCGATTAAGCCTAGAATAGAGTTACATTTCCTTTTTTATTTCATTTAACACTTTAATAATTCATAGCGTGGACATGATACTTAGTCTTTAGAGAACTTTCCACACCGAATACAAACAAATAATACAGTTTTTCGATTGTTTTTGGGTAATTCGTAGATGAAAACAGATCTTCAATCAACGTGAGACCAGTGATGACATGAGTTGCTTTTTTTACATCAAACGAAAGTTTTATGGGCAATAGAGGAGGAGCTCGTAGCCTAGTTGCGAGCACGGTCCGAAAGTAATCGTACAGGTTAAGCAACGTTGGCGCGGTCTGTACCAGGTTGGGGACCCCCGCTTGTGGCATATTTCATCTGAGCTCCTCCGTGCCTCGGAGAGCACGTTAAGCAGTCGGTCCCGGTTGTTGTCGTTCGATGTGCCGGTGCAGTCGCGTTAAGCCATGTCAGAGGCCTACAGGCGGCCTGAACAACTGACAAATAGGTTAGCCACTAACCATACGATAAGCAAGCAAGCATGGGCAATAGATCAATGTTATAATGGGGAAAGGTAACGTATGTATTTAACTTGTAGGAACGCGCTATGTGAAGACATGGAATGACGTAACGTCAGTTGTATGAAAGGGAAAAGGGAAGATCTTCCACTAGCGGGGAGTTGTGCCTAGTGACCTTATGTCCTGGTCCAACTATGGATGTTTGGAACTCGTATATATACGAAGTCCCAGGAAAATTTCGATAGCGCGTTCTACACCGATGTGAGTAGGTACTAATCGTAGTGGCGCGCGCATGCGTCGCCAAAAACTCGTATGAAAAGTAACACATCATAATATCAATGTCGTAGTTAGTACCTAGAGAGTTAAAGTTAAGAGGCATGAAGGAACGAACGTCCGCCCCTAAAGGGGAGATTTATTCTTAAAAATACGGGCATTTGGGAAAGAGCTTTTAAGTTGCGGTAAGTATATTAAAATAAATATGCTATGACTTAACTAATGCAAATGTAAATGGACCTTGGTTGAATGAAGAAAAAATTAATGTCCCGTCATATGGGACGGGCGAGTTCCTTGCTGCATCATGGTTGCTTATATATTATAACAAGCAATAGCTTTATAAAGATTATGTCACAAAATATTGTGTCTCAAATAAAGAAAATCGAATCAAAGTCAGACGGGAAGGAGAAATATGAAAAGTAACATATATTCGTTTCTGGGTACATCCTGGAGGGGTTTTTATTGTTAAACGCCCTTATAAGTTTGACACGTAAGCTCTTTTATCTTATGATTTTGCTGACGTCACAAAGAAGGCCAAAACATCAAAAAGGTTATACTATGTATATAACATAGAATTTTGATTTCTGTGCAAAACATAAATGAAAATACGAATATAATTAATATCAGTCCAGAAAAATCTTACTTTTTTTGGTGTCGAATAAAGCCGCTATGTGAAGGATCTCTCCAGTGATAAAGTGATAGTCCCTAAGGCACAGGTTCTAGCGGGCAGCAGGCGCTCGTAACAAAACACGCTGTACAACCATTGTGTAATATTAACTGATTCTACGAAGGAACACTTGCTGTGCGAATGTGACTCGCTGGCTGGAGGACGTATGAGTCTTCTGGAGGTAGCCTACCCGAAACCAGAGGACTATAGGCTTCTTCCTGTAAGCTGTATAGCGCCCTTGATGCAAAGCAACTTTAAGGAACAGGAAGGAGACTAAGGTAAGGGGTGAGCACAAAAGATCCCTGAGGGTCGAAGTGCCGCTGGAGTTATCCCTGTCATAAGATAAGATAAGATGTATATAATATAGAATTTTAATTTCTGTGCAAAACATTAAAGAAAATACGAAAAAACTAATATCAGTCGAAAAAAACCTCTTCATTATAGTTTTAACGGTAAGCAGGCGCTCGTATCAAACTCTGTACAAACATTCTGTAATATTAACTGATTGTAGGTACAAAAATAAAAAATATTATTACAAAATAGATTCTTCATTATAAAATAAACACTGAAAATCATAGAAGTTATACTTTTTGTACCACTGTAAGAGTCCGACGGACCACCTGATGGTAAGTGCTCACCGTCGCTCATAGATATCTTACTAGAAAGAAAGAGAAACACATTTATTCAACAATGCATTATACATTATTAGACTAAAAAAAGACTTATCATTAAAAAAAACACAACATTAAAAGGCCACATGCTCAGCATTTGCTGCGGTCTGACCGGCAGAACCACAGCGCTGGTTTTCAGCTGTGCCAGGGCAAAGGCAATACTAATAATACAATAATGTTATTAGAGGGTTTTCGATACGCTCTTAACTTTGAGGACTTGATGGACTGTGCCTTATGGTTGGCACAGCAATGCAAACGTTGCTCTTTGCAACATAAATATGGTACAGCCGACCACAGGTCAACGAATTGAGAATCTGAAATGTATCATATTGCGCAGGCATAAGATTGAGATTTAATCGAAGTTTTTTTACAGATGGTATACTATAGCTGTGGTCGACTGTACCACCTTAGGCTGACTCTGCAAAGAGTTATAAATTAACAGCTTCAAATACAATCGATTTCCCGGAAACCAATAAATACTAGGGTAATAGTTAATAACACAGATGATGTTGCATCAATATCTTAGTGTAATTATTACTCTAAGGTCAATATGTAGCAATTTCCTGTCTAACAAAATACTTAAACATTAATCGACGTAATGTTACGCTTAGTAACTTTAATGCAACGTCTTAATCACATCGTAACTCACTGAAAAACTGAGTAACTATTAACTGTAGTCAGATAGTGTTAACTGAACTGTTAATATGGATCAAGTTACTTTTATCGTTAATGGTAAAACATGTTCTGGTAAGTAATTACTTACTTATTTACACTTTATTGTACAATAATATGAGACATTGTTCAAAGGGTGAACTTATATAATGGGGAGTGCTCTTCGGAACTATTTGACCTGGTGCCATCTTCTACTTTCTTGAATCGCACCATTCGTCGGCGGCTCAATTTTCATCCGCACTTTCTAAAGCCTTGGGTGTCTACCACGACCCGTTTTACACGAACGTTTCTACCACGCACCTGTAAAATGTGGAACTCTCTCCCACCCGACGTTTTCCCGCAGCGCTATGACATGGGATGCTTCAAAAAGAACGTTAAAAAAGTCCTCTCCCTCCACGGCCGGCAACACACAAGCAATACCCCTAGTATTGCACGTGTCTCTAGGCGACGGTGACTACTTACCATCAGGTGGCCCGTCTGCCTGTTTGTCGTAGCTAATTTATAAAAAAAAAAAATCTTTAAAATAAATTTCTTCCAGCAAACCCGCGAAAGTGAAAGATGCGTTATAATTTAAAGGTAGACAGACATAGTGTGTAAGTCAAATAAAAATAAATACACTATATAAAGATATAAATACACTATATAAATTAAAATTAAGTAAAAAAAAAAGAAGAAATTAGAAATTGTTAGAATTTTCTCAAAAATTGAAGTCTGATTGTAAAAACACTTCCACTATGAGTCTGTACCTAACTATTGCTAAAATGCTAACAAAACTAAATTAAATGACATTTAGATTCAAGACCTAATAATCTAGAAAAAAATATATGACATGGTTACTAAACTAACAATAAGCTAGGTATTTACTTAACTAATTTTTGTTCGCTTTACATTGGCAAATACATACATACATAAACTCACGTCTACAACACAAAATATATAGATATTTTTTGTCCATAATCCCAGAGGAGGTAGACAGAGCAACCACCGACAGGTAGTTTTCAAAATTTGGTGGACAAACGTGCTAGATGGCGAGCCTATCGCCGATGAAGAATAGTATCCACAAAATCCCTTGCTCGCCTCGTACGACACTCATGAGAAAAGTTGGGGTGGTGCTATTCTTTATGGCCGGCACGACACGGCACTACTTTTACAAAAAAATATCTAATTGTGTAAAATGGACGATATGGATGCTGGCGGCGCGGCGGCGTTGCCCAGCTGGATCGCTATGCCATCGCATCGTCCCTATTAAATTAAATACTTAGGTATATGTCTATTCGGAATTTTTTTTAAATACAAAAATGTTAGGAATAGGTACTGACATCCAGATATAAAACTAAGGTAAAAGTCGTCAATATCTTGAATTGCAGTGGGTTCCGAGGTGGACTCCGACGTGTCGCTGAACGATTACCTGCGCAACTATCTGAACCTGTGCGGCACCAAGTACATGTGCAAGGAGGGCGGCTGCGGCGCATGCGTCGTGGCCGCGCGCGTGCCGCACCAGCGCGGGCGCAGGACGCTCGCCGTCAACTCGGTGAGGCTATAACTCTAAATTAATTTAACAAACCGCCGACGTACCATTGTTAAGATCTCCTTACTTTTTCTTGGTCATCGTCAGATCCTCAAGGTTCCAAATGTGAAGGGCACAAACATTTGAGCTCAAACTCGAACCACCTAACTGTTACCGTTTCAGAGATCCCATCATACTCCATCACCCCAAGATATTCCAAGATCTTAGAAGTACTGATCCAATATTCTTCTCACATGGCTAAGAACAATCTCGTCAAAATTCTTATACGTACGTTTCAAACTTATAGGTACCTTTTTTTTGGTTGGAAGTCGAAATTCTAAGATATGTCAGAATGGCAAATTTCAAGGTGTCGAAATGTTTTTACGCTTAGGTTAGACCTGTGGCGTCTGAAGGGACGCTCCAGGCTTCGCCCTACGCGGAGATCGGTCTTCCGCCTCGCCATTGCTATCTTAAAATTTCTACCTACACATCATTTTCATTAAATTTTTGGCCGCGTTATTTTTTTCTCTTGTAATTAATGTCTCGGAATTCCCCACAAGTTTAGTTTGAGAAGGCCCCATCTAACTATTGTAGTTTCGGCGGGCTGATGGTCTTCCATTTTCTTCCGTCTCCGTCTCGTGACAGCTCTAAAAAGAAATAATGTTGTACATTACACGATAATGATGTTTCTTCACAGTGCCTTGTGTCGGTGACGTCATGTGAAGACTGGGAGGTGACCACAGTGGAGGGCATCGGGGACCGGCGGGTGGGCTACCACCCCGTGCAGCGCGCCCTAGCGGAGTACAACGGCACCCAGTGCGGCTACTGCAGCCCGGGTTGGGTCATGAACATGTTCAGGTAATGCCCTCAAAATAAGGTTACCACAAAGTTTTTGGAAATCACCCACTCGAAGAATATTATATGGAAACCGCGTCTGCCGGTTGGCTCATGTGTTATGAGCGTCTTCCCTTAGATTCAGTCGGCATTTGAAATGTCAAAAATGTATCAAAATTATACCTATTCACATTTGGCCAAACTCTTGGGTCACATCATCATTCTAGAAAAAAGGACGCTACTAGTCGGATTTATTTGGTTACCAACTATTACCTTGAGAATGAGGTTGGTGTTCAAATTAATTTCATTCTTCTGTCTTATTCATTTAACAGGCTTTAAGTCCTGGCTAGATTTTTCACTATTCTACTTTTCTAACATAGTCACAAGTTTAATAGAAACAGGTATTAGGAAAACCTTTTTTGTACGTTAATAAATAATGTATGTACGAGTAAGTACGTATAGTTAATAAATAAGTATATATGCCTAAAAAGGCAGGATTTGGTGAAGCTAACTAATATAGCTAAATTGTATCATCATTAAAAAATGTAACCCGAACTCTATACCTACAAAGAATTTGGAATTTGTATTGTGTAGTTCCGTACACATGCCTAGAAATAGGTGCCTAGCTATCAATCATAATGCCTATTCAATTAATCCAATCTACATCCAGGATTGTCTAACAGTGTGTCTCTGTCGAACAATTATACGATTACTATTGCGTCTTTGCAAACGGATTCCAAACGTATTACACTTTCCAGGAAATAATAATTATTATTTCCTTATTAGCTCTAAAATATTAGAGCTAATTAATTAATTATTGAGCTAATTTTTTATTAATAATATTATATTATTATTAATATTAATATTATTATATTATTTTAATATTAAAATATTATTTTTTATTATTAATATTATGCAATCAGTAATTAGAGTGCAAAAGCATAAATACATAGCACATAAATTTGATTACATACAAATTATAATTCATAGTGTTTATATATACTTATAATAAACTCATTTCCATTTCAGTTTGCTGGAATCTAACAATTACGATTTAACGCAATATGAAATCGAAAATTCTTTCGGCAGTAACACTTGTAGATGCACCGGATATAGACCCATACTTGATGCCTTCAAGTCTTTCGCTAAAGATGCTCCTAAACCTGGTCTAGTAGACATCGAAGACGTAAGACTTTGTAGTAAAGAACATTGCAAAAAGCCATGTGAAAGTGGCTGGTGTTTCGTCGAGAAGAGTGAAGTAGAAAGAAATAAAAAGATTAATTTAAAAGATGACCGAGTCTGGTACAGAGTTACTGAAATCAAAGATATATTTGACGTATTGGACAAGGAAGGAGATAAATCTTACATGTTAGTCAATGGTAACACCGGCAGAGGTCAGTATAGAATTAAGTTAGATGATAATTATAATGCATTTAGTGACCAATTATATCATATACAAGATTACTTTATTATCTAAATAGAAACATGTACCTATGTTTATTGTCTGTTTTCATATTCCACGCAGGGGCTGTTCCAATATTTTCATTCCCAAGAGTTCTCATTGACATAAGTCGTGTGGGAGACCTTAAAGGACACTATATGGATCAGAACCTCGTCGTTGGAGCTGGCATGACGTTAACAGACCTCATGGCTCTGTGTAAGAGCATATCACAAGAACGTGAAGAATTTGCATACTTGGAAAAGTTTTACGAGCATTTGGATCTAGTTGCTCATATACCCGTTAGAAACGTAAGTATTACAGGACAATTACTTCTCGTGTGTACTATCTTTGAAGTAACGTTGTTTTAATTTGGTTATTATTACCACTTCCGTTTTTAGATAGGAACAATAGCCGGTAATCTCATACTGAAACACAGGCAACCAACATTTTCTTCAGATATTTTCTTATTGCTCGAAACTGTTGGAGCTGTTTTAACTATAGGTAAGTAATACAATTAATTAATATTCATGGTTGAAACTTATTCTCATTTTCATTAGATTTAATATCACAGGATTAGGAAACAATAGTGCAATTTCGCCCATTTACTATTCTCATACATCCATAATGAGCTTTCGATCTATGATTTCAGTTAGTAAATCTGATTTGATCGAAGTTGTTCCTGAACATTTTTTATCCATAAACATGACTGGAAAAATCATAACACAGATTAAACTACCACCATTTTCACAGCACTACCATTTCGTATCTTTCAAGGTAAGACTTTCTTAAATGATCTCATCTAACTGGGAATTTTCGATTTCATGTTTGTACACTTTAAGTTTTATTTTACAGATAATGCCACGCGCTCAAAATTCACATGCTCAAGTCAATGCTGCTTTTCTATACGAATTCGATCCTCACGAAAAAGAACCTACAGTATTAACAGCTAATATTGTAATGGGAGGTATATCTGGGCATTTTGTTCATGCTAGAGATACTGAGAAATTTTTGTACAAGAGGAAGATCTTTACCAATGAGGTCCTACAACAGGCACTCAAAGTTTTGGACAAAGAATTGATCGCCGAGGAGATTGCTGGAGATTTAAAACCAGAGTATAGAAAGAAATGTGGACTTGGACTATTTTATAAAGTATGTAACTTGACTCAAAAAATATTAGTTTAATACTACTTTCATAAAATATTTGAAATTATTTCATTTTACAGGGGTTACTCAATTTAATTCCTGAAGAGAGACTGAAGCCTCACTATCGCTCTGGAGTCAGAGACTTCAGGAAGACTCGGCCTCTGTCCAACGGGACAGAAGTTTACGATACAAACCCGGTCATATGGCCGTTGACCGAGCCCATGCCTAAAGTAGAGGCGTTGATCCAATGTGCAGGAGAAGCTAAATACGTGAACGACGTAGCCACGCAGCCAGGCGAAGTTTTCTGTGCGTTTGTCACCTCTGATATATCTACCGGAGAGATTGAGAATATAGATCCCACTCCAGCTTTAGTAAGTAACATTAGAAGATAATAATAAAATTCATCGAATAAATCGAGTCAAGTTTCTTTAAGTGTACCTACTTAATCAGGGATTCAATAGTAAGTTTTTCTACATGGGTGCGTTCCAAATGGAACATAACGTAGTACTGGAGTAAAATTTTTATAAGAAATTAAAGAAACCTCACATAGCCCTAATACGAGATAAGATATTTTCCAAATTACACTCTCATAGCTTTATGCTCATTCAAGTAACTTTTATTTTAGAAACTGCCGGGTGTTTTGGCATTCTTCTCTGCAAAAGATATCCCAGGAAGAAATTCGTTTCTGCCGTCAAAAAATATTATGCAACAAATACCAGAAGAAGTATTCGCTGAGCGCAGAATCAAGTACTACAATCAAGCTATAGGGGTGATTGTAGCTGAAAATGAGAAGCTAGCGAACCGAGCTGCCTTGCTGGTGCATGTCAAATACAAATCCGATGAAAGGAAACCTATTTTGACGATAAAAGAAGCTAGAGAGAAAGATCCTAGTCGGGTCTCTCTTTTCGCAGTGATACCTGCAAGAGACCGTGGTTTAGATGTTCAGAAGGTAATCAATGGTTCTGATGACATCTTCTCACAGTACCACTTCACAATGGAGACCTTATCCTGTGTGACTCGACCGAGTGACGACGGCGTTGATGTGTTGGCGTGTACACAATGGCCAGATTCAGCTCACATTGCTATTTCGGATGTATTAAACTTAGAACAGAATAGGTAAGAATTTCAGACAGTCGTATTATGTCCTAAACTTGATGGGTGCCATGATGGGGTTCAAGGCGGTGTACTTACAACCCCATGGTTTAATAAGTAAATAAAATAATTGGTAAAAGCTAAAATCTACCCACAGAAATAATAGGAAAAAAGTAAAATATTTATTTTATTGATCAGCATTGGTATTTGGTAATACAGTAACAGACCTTGGGAATTCAAATTTTAGCCGCAATAGGCAAAAGTAATTAGGAACATCTACGAGTACCATAGCAAAATAAAATAAAAATCAAATCAAAGAGATTATTACAGTATATTGCCCCTTGTCACGGAATTCTGACGGTGAGATATTTTTAAAAACTGATTGCCTATGCCTTTAGGATAAATTTGGAAGTACCACGATGTGGAGGAGCCTACGGGATTAAAATAACTCGTGTGTCGCAAGTGATAGCTGCGTGTTCGCTGGTCACCCATTTACTGAACAAACCATGTCGATTCGTTATGAGCATCCAGGCCAATATGAGGATTGTTGGCAAACGATTTCCATGCACAAGAGATTTCGAAGTAAGTTATGTTATGATGTAATGAAAAAGAACCGGATTATTAATAATCATCGGATATTTATCCAATCAAAAACTAATTGTTTTTATTGGAATATCAGATACGGAACAACCTTTATTTAACTCCAAGAAAGTTTTACTATTATTATTTACAGTTATGAACACATTGTTCGTTTTGCAGGTTGGTGTTAATAATTCTGGTGAGATACAATACTTAGAATATAATTTGTACGAGGACAATGGCTATGTAGTTAGCGACTTAGTTATTAGTCTGGCATTGGCGGGTGTAAGGAATTGTTACGACAACAGACGCTGGCAGTTCAAGATCTTCAATGTTACTACAGACACGGCCTCCAATACTTTCTGCAGGGCCCCAGGTAAGAGAAACAATTACCAATATAATGAAGTATAAATATTAAAATTAGATTTACCTACCTATTAAAATGTTCCAGGAACCTTGGAAACTACAGCAATGGCGGAGATTTTGATGGAGCGAATAGCATATGAAATAGATAGAGATCCATTAGAGGTTCGCCTCAACAACCTCAATCGTGAACAGAATACGGACGTCGCTGAAATGGTTCAAACTTTAATCAGAGATAGTGACTATTACAAGCGAAAGGAACAAGTAGAGAATTTCAACAAACTGAACAGATGGAAAAAACGCGGCCTAAGGGTTGCACTAATGAGCTGGCCCGTGGGATTGGTTGTAGATCATCAAGCACTCCTTACGGTATACCACGGTGATGGTACAGTCGTGGTCAAGCATGGCGGCATCGAAATGGGTCAGGGAATCAACACGAAGGTCATACAAGCGGTAGCGTATACCCTTAAAATTTCCATGAACAAGGTAACGATTAAACCTACCGACGTAATGTCGAACCCCAATGTTATTGGTTCTGGTGGTAGTAGAACAACACAAACCGTTTGCTTCGCAGCTATCAAATGCTGCCAACTTCTTCTAGATCGCTTGTCCGTTGTAAGGGAATCTCTCAATAATCCAACATGGGAGGTTTTGATACAAGCTGCACACAATCGCGGTATCAATCTGCAAACGAGTTATAAAGCGACCCCTAATGACCAAGAAATATACAGAGCTGGTGGTGCGGCAGTTACTGAGGTTGAACTGGATATTTTGACAGGAGAGCATGAAGTACTAAGAGTAGATATAATTGAAGATGTTGGCACCAGCTTAAATCCTGAAATTGATATTGGCCAGGTGAGTGTAAAAATTAAGGTAAAGTCTAATATAATTTAACGACTACCGAGATCAAAATTAAAGGGTAAATTGATGACAGATCGAAGGCGCATTCGTGATGGGCTTGGGTTACTGGACCCACGAACATCTGATCTACGATGAGAAGACAGGCGAGCTCCTCACCGACCGCACGTGGTACTATCATGTCCCGCTTTCGAAGGACATACCCATTGACTTTAGAATTCAACTGCGCAGGAATTCCTATAACCCTTTGGGCACTTTAGGTGCGAAAGGTAAGCACGTATTATAGAAAATATAGTGTAACAGTAGAACTTTTGGTGTTCTCAGTGATATCAAGAAGCATCGTTATCAGCTGTCATTTAAGTCTTTTTTTATGTCTTTTTTTGTACTCAGCTGTAGCGGAACCTCCGACCTGTTTGGCGATAAGTGTGGCCTTTGCACTTAGAGAGGCAATAGTTTCATCACGCGAGGAAACAGGGTACCCAAGGTCTAAATGGTTCAACGTAGGTAAGACTGACTATTGACAATTGATTTCCTTTTAAAATTATACCATTCGTTAAACCTTGGGAATCGCTATCTACTTCTTATTTAGTACCTACCTACTTTCTAAATTGTGTGTAGCAATTATTATCCGTATCTGTTTCAGATGGACCGTTCACGCTAGAAGCTAATGTTCTGAAAAGTGATGTTCGTCTAGAAGAGTTTTTATTCAATTAATATTTATTTGTACTTACTAATAATAATACAAAATATAATTATCTTTAAACGTTAATAAACTTTTTTATTTATTTGTATACAAATAATTACTTTGCTGATTATTATTATCACATTAGAATACTCATATCAATATATCATATGGAGAATTGATATTCCTTAAAGAATTCTATATAAACGGCCGATTGCAAGAAGCTTCTTTAACATGCTGGATACTTTAAAGTCTATTATTTCTAGAGCTACAACGTCGAAAGGGTCTGTAGTATATTATTTAAATGGTTGTTGAATTCTTGTTGTTGTTGAATTGAGAGCTTCGGTGGCCTAGTGAGAGCGTCGGTGGCCTAGTGAGAGCGTCGGTGGCCTAGTGAGAGCGTCGGTGGCCTAGTGAGAGCGTCGGTGGCCTAGTGAGAGCGTCGGTGGCCTAGTGGCTAGGACGCCGAACTCCCATGCGGGAGGTCCGGGTTCGAATCCATGCAGTGCCATGTACCAATGAATTTTCCGATGATTTCGAAGACTTACGTACATTTATTGACTGCTCTAACGGTAAAGGAAAACATCATGAGGAAACCTGCATGTCTGAGGAAATTAAAAGTTTTCGAAGGCGTGTGAAATTCATCAATCAGCACTGGGTCCACTCGGTGGATCATGGCCCTTGTACAAGGTTGTGGCCCACAAGGCCCACTGTTGGGGCACAGGCCTCCGGCCTGTGCCCCAACAGTGGGGACATTGATAGGCTGATGATGATGATGTTGAATTCTTACAACTGAGACGGGTAATTCGGCCTGTTAGCATATTAATTTGATGCCAGGCCAGCCGCATACAAAAACGTTTTCTTCAAAGTCACATGGCCAAGAGAAAACCTCTCAAATAACACATTAAAAAAACTTAGAATGTACAATCGCCTTATTTCTGCTAGTAGTGGAAGGATATCCGCAATTACTATTGTAATCGTTCGTTTCCTTAATTACTCACGTTAATATAAGTACATAATTATATTTTAGCCAGTGATTTGATCATGCACTACACATTCACAGTGCAATCAACCACTGAACGGTAAACAGAAAAAATGGATCAAATATATTTTAGTGTTAACGGTAACACATGTGCTGGTGAGTACAATAAAATACTTATATATTTATATAAACACCTCATTCAATAATTCAAAATAGGAGAAAAAAATAAATGAAAAAGCAAATATAAGTTATGTAATTACAATGATGCACTCATATTACTATGTACTTAAATAAATACTTGAAAAAGAGAAACTTTACTGAACACAAAAGATTTTTAATATGCTTATTTAAAGAGATATAGCTTTGTTAAAACCCATAATACAATTTTCGCGCCAAAACGCATTCATTTTCTCAAGTGACGTAATTGGATTTTATGTAAACAAACGTGAGCTGTGAACAGTCTTGAACTTGTCAAAAGATTTTTCGCTTTAGAGGTTATTTTTATATTGGTTATTTACAAGAGTAATAAAACTATTTACAGTATTTGTGTAATCCTAAGAACAATAACTAGGGTGTAATCGTAATGATTCGTTGTTTTAATTACAAAAGTTGCCAATTGCAAAAAATATTTTCCTTAGAAGTTTATCAAAGTTTATGCAGATTTGGATACGTGTAAGCGTTACTGCCAGTTATTTCTATATACAGTTATGTATAATTATTATAATAGGTATATAATTTATAAAAATAATAATAGTTTATAATAATAATATATATTTATTCAGATAATTCCGCCTCACTTGTAAAAATATTCCCTAAATTTAGGGTAGAGAAATCCTATGACGTCACTCAATGCTGATAGGTGTTTGAAATTACGTTCCATTTCGCGCTACTAAAAAGCTAAATATCTCAATAAATACAAATATATAAATATTACTACTCACAATTTAATCTTTTTATGTACTATTCTATCGACTGCAACACATAGTTTTAAATTTTAAAATTCATGCAAGTTCCCTATTGAGAGTATTGTGCGTTTATAAACTTAATTTGTCTCATAGAACACTTTTAAGGCAAATCTCAGATAATAAATATATTTAAAATAAACATTATCGACTATTATTTGTTTATTTACATATTTCATACCATCACTAACAGTTCTACCAATCCTGTGTTACATGTCAAGTTACATTATACATAGCATTGTATTTTATTTGTTATTGTACTGAAGTAGGAGGAGCGGTCATTTCAAAATAACGTTTCCCTGCACAGTCGGGTCCGAGGTGGACTCCGACGTGTCACTGAACGATTACCTGCGCAACCACCTGAACTTGCGCGGCACCAAGTACATGTGCAAGGAGGGCGGCTGCGGCGCATGCGTCGTGGCCGCGAGCGTGCCGCACCAGCGCGGGCGCAGGGTGTTCGCCGTCAACTCGGTGAGGCTATGAATAAACGGCTTGGTAATAGTTAGTTCCTATCAGCTTTTGAACCTACAAAGAACAAATTAATACGAGAGTAATGCTGTAGCGAAAACGATGTCGCCTTGCGCATCCCTCACTACCGCATACACAGAACCTCGAGGCAACTAGGAGAGGCTACAAATGATAAGATTTTATATATCAGTCAAAGGAAAATTCTGCGAAACGTTAGGTTACTACTTATTGTTAGTGCATCTGAAAAACATACAGTGAACCAGCGACTCGACTGTGATACATTTGTGCACAGTGCCTAGTATCAGTGATGTCATGCGAAGGCTGGGAGGTGACCACGGTGGAGGGCATCGGGGACCGGCGGGTGGGCTACCACCCCGTGCAGCGCGCCCTGGCGGAGTACAACGGTACCCAGTGCGGCTACTGCAGTCCGGGCTGGGTCATGAACATGTTCAGGTAATATCCTCAAATAAGGTTACCATCGAAGACCGGAGAGTGGGCTACCACCCCGTGTATAGCCAGTTAACTAATATTTATATCAGGAAAATTTAGTTTGAGTTTGAAAACTGAACATTTAATTTTTAAATAAAAATATCGTGATTGCGATATTCTCCAATTCTAGCATTCTCCTATTCTGGTAGGAATAAGTGACGCGGTTTCGTTATGTTATGACTCATAGTGTAGGTAAATACTACAAGTACTTACCGTACTTGTAGTAACTTTTCAATATTTTCAAGTTAATACGTATACCTCTTTTCCTGTGTATTATGGTGAAATTTTACATGAATTTTAAATGAATACGCCTATTATTTCTTTTCCAGCTTGCTAGAATCTAACAATTACAGTATGACTCAGTATGAAATCGAAAATTCTTTCGGCAGTAACACTTGTAGATGCACCGGATATAGACCTATACTTGATGCCTTCAAGTCTTTCGCTAAAGATGCTCCTAAACCTGGTCTAGTAGACATCGAAGACGTAAGACTTTGTAGTAAAGAACATTGCAAAAAGCCATGTGAAAGTGGCTGGTGTTTCGTCGAGAAGAGTGAAGTAGAAAGTAATAAAAAGATTAATTTAAAAGATGACCGAGTCTGGTACAGAGTTACTGAAATCAAAGATATATTTGACGTATTGGACAAGGAAGGAGATAAATCTTACATGTTAGTCAATGGTAACACCGGCAGAGGTATGTAAAAAGCTGTAAATATACAATATTTTAATACTGACTAACAATTAGCTTTATACTTATTATTTGATTTTGCTATACTACAATAGAAAAATCAATTTTATCTAAACATAGGTTCAACATTTTCTTTCAATGTGCTGTGCAGGTGCTGTTCCGATATTTTCGTTCCCAAGAGTTCTGATAGATGTGAGTCGAGTAAAAGGTTTGGCAGGGTACTACGTAGATCAGAACCTAATTGTTGGTGCTGGCACGACATTGACAGATCTCATGGCATTATTTAAAACCATGTCGGAGGAACATGAAGAGTTTTCTTACTTGGATAAGTTGTACGAGCATTTGGATCTAGTGGCCCATATACCTGTTAGAAATGTAAGGAATGAATCTTATTTGACAGATTATCACAAATTATTAAAAAATAGAGTTCATTAAAATTTAATAATTAATTACTCATAAATAGGTAAGGAATAGTAAGTGGCTCTTAATCGTATTGATTCATTAAATTTTCAGATCGCCACGGTAGCTGGTAATCTCATGGTGAAACATAGACAGCCAACATTTTCATCAGATATTTTTTTGCTCCTTGAAACTATAGGAGCTGTTTTAACTATAGGTTAGTAAAAAAGACCTAAAATTAGATCAATGTGCTAACTGCTACCGAAAAATTGCTCCTAATGTACATGCTTCGTAGAGTCGTTATTTGTTGCATTATGTTTCTTGTCCGAAGGAAGTCCGTTCCATATAGGTACTTACCTAAATATTTTTTACTTTCAGTTAGCAAAACTGAGACAATCGAAGTTGCTCCTGAACATTTATTGTCTATGGACATGACTGGAAAAGTTATCACACAAGTTAAATTGCCTCCACTTTCATCCCACTATAACTTTGTATCTTTTAAGGTAAACATAATTATTATCTACTTGAGACATTAATTTATATATTGTTGACATTGTTGATGCTACAATTGTCTCTTCAGATAATGCCACGTGCTCAAAACTCTCATGCTGAAGTGAATGCTGCCTTTTTATATGAATTCGACCCTCACGAATGTGAACCCACGGTATTGTCAGCTAGAATCGTCATGGGAGGTATATCTGGAAAGTTTGTTCATGCTAGAGATACTGAGAATTTTTTGTACAAGAAGAAGATCTTTACCAATGAGGTCCTACAACAGGCACTCAAAGTTTTGGACAAAGAATTGATCGCCGAGGAGATTGCTGGAGATTTAAAACCTGAATATCGAAAGAAATGTGGACTTGGACTATTTTATAAAGTAAGTCATTTCATTTCATTTATTCACCTTTTGGTACTTACAGCACACGTAGACATGTCAGGTAGGTATACAAAATTCATACATTATTTTATTTTTATTGTATACAAAATAATAATAATATGTGGCTCTTTAGCACATTAACATGACTCTCAACAAGGTAGCTACATCAACATTTAAAATTTCTTCTGATATTAAAGGGGTTACTCAATTTAATTCCTGAAGAAAGACTGAAGCCTCGCTATCGCTCTGGAGTCAGAGACTTCAGGAAGACTCGGCCTCTGTCTAAAGGAACAGAAGTTTACGATACAAACCCGGTTACCTGGCCGGTGACCGAGCCCATGCCTAAAGTAGAGGCGTTGATCCAGTGTGCAGGAGAAGCTAAGTACGTGAACGACATACCCACGCAGCCAGGCGAAGTGTTCTGTGCATTTGTCACATCTGATATTTCTACTGGAGAAATTGAGAGTATTGATCCTACTCCAGCTTTGGTAAGTGATTTATGAATCTGACCTACTAGACACCTAACGAAGTGCACTTAAATAACGTATCTGAATATAATAGTCTTGTTAAGCCAAATTATGTTGCCCGTGTGCTCCATTTTCGGCCTCGTCGTCACTTACCACTGGGTGAGATTGAGATCAAACGAGGGTTAAAGTGTGAATTGTGAGCAATTAGTGCAATTACTCAGTTTGTAAATTAATATTTTAGAAACTCTCTGGTGTCTTGGCGTTCTTCTCTGCAAAAGATATTCCAGGAAACAACACGTTCTTATCTCAAAGAATTGTCGTACTACCTGTACCAGAAGAAATATTCGCTGAACGAAGGATCAAATACTACGACCAAGCTATAGGTCTGATCGTTGCCGAAACTGAGACACTGGCGAACAGAGCTGCCTTGCTGGTTCATATCAAGTATAAAGCCGATAACCGGAAGCCTATCTTAACGATAAACGAAGCGAGACAGGAAGATCCTAGTCGCGTATCTATAGCCTCGGTGGTGCCTGCAAGAGACCGAGGTTTGGACGTACAGAGAGTCATCAAAGGTTCTGACAACATCTTCGCACAATACCACTTCACCATGGAGACCTTATCATGTGTGACCCGACCGAGTGACGATGGCATTCACGTGTTTGCCGCCGCGCAGTGGCCGGATGCCGCACATGTAGCAATTTCAGATGTTTTGAATATAGAACAGAATAGGTAAGGGTAGAGTCTAGGTAATTTTTGTAAGACTGTTCGCAGGTATTTGCTGTCATTTTGTTTATACTGTGTGGAGTAGGTATAAACACTACAATATGTTTTCAGAATAAATTTAGTAGTACCACGTTGTGGAGGAGCCTACGGGATTAAAATCACTCGTGTAGTGCATGTGATAACTGCATGTGCTCTAGTTACCCATCTGCTGAACAGACCGTGTCGATTCGTCATGAGCATCCAGGCCAACATGAGGATTGTTGGCAAACGACTTCCATGCACAAGAGATTTCGAAGTAAGTTATGTTATGATGTAATGAAAAAGAGCCGGTTAATTAATACGGCTACCATGTACAAGAGATTTTGAGGTATATAATGTAGTGCTATCAAGTCATATGTGAACTTTGCGGTGGTACCATTGCCGATACAGAAACATAGTTCCAAATTCTGCCACCACCATCTGTAAAGAAAGTTCCAAATTACATCTCACAATAGTAGGGTTTAGTAGGCAATAAAGGATTTTAAAAAATCTCACAGATAACTTGGTGGCACTGTACCTATAAAGTGACGAAATAGTTTCAAACATGGTCCAAATTTCATCTAAGTCTAGATGAACTACAGCCCTATAAAGCCTAGCAATTTATGATCACTCAAACTACATATTATCTATACAACCAATCCAATTAGCCACTTTACTACTATTGGAAAACGTTTCAAACTCCAGTATTTGTTTCCTATCAAAGGTAGGTGTGAATAATTCTGGTGAGATTCAGTATCTTGAATACAATTTGTATGAGGACAACGGCTATGTACTCAGCGACCCAGTGGTAAACACCACATTGCCGGCAATCAAGAACTGCTACGACAACCGGCGCTGGCAGTTCAAGGTGTTTAATGTCACCACGGATACAGCTTCCAACACTTACGCCAGATCTCCTGGTGAGTGGTAGAGAATAGATATTCGTAACCAGGACCTAACTTCATTAAATTGCTTTCTAATTTCCTTTCTTACCACTGATTTCTAGCTTATCATTTCATATAGTCTGAGCCGGTCCTCAACGAAAGGTAGGGAAAGTGCAAAAACAATCCATCAATGGATTTTTTCTTGTAAACGTAGCGGCATTTTTACTCTACACAATTGGAATAATTCCTCGAGCCTATAGTTGAATTATGACTTAAGTAAATTAATAACAAAAAAATATTTCAGGATCGCTAGAAGCTATAGCTATGACTGAATCCTTAATGGAGCAATTATCATATGAGCTGAACATGGATCCGATAGACATCCGCCGTAATAATCTCAATCCGCAATATACAGATGTCGCTGAAATGATTCAGACATTGATAAGAGACAGTGAATATTATAAACGAATAGAGGAGGTGGAAAAATTTAACAAACTGAATAGGTGGAAGAAACGCGGCCTCAGGGTAGCTTTTATGAGCTGGCCTGTGAGCTTGCTTCTAGATTTCCATATCCTGCTCACAGTATACCACGGCGATGCCACTGTCGCCGTCAAACATGGCGGCGTCGAAATAGGTCAGGGCGTCAATACCAAAGTCATTCAAGCAGTAGCATATACCCTGAAGATTTCCACAGATAAAGTTAAGATTAAACCAACAGACGTAGCGTCGAATCCGAACACTTATTCTACTGGAGGGAGCCGGACAACGCAAGCGGTTTGCTTTGGAGCTATCAAGTGCTGTCAGATTCTTTTAGATCGCTTGTCCGTGGTTAGAGAGTCTCTTAACAATCCAACATGGGAAGTGTTGATACAAAATGCACACAACCGCGGTATAAACCTACAAACCAGTTACAAAGTGACACCCAATGACCAAGAAACATACAGATCTGGTGGTGTGGCAGTGACTGAAGTCGAGTTGGATATTTTAACTGGAGAGCATGAAGTACTAAGAGTAGATATAATTGAAGATGTTGGCACTAGCTTAAATCCTGAAATTGATATTGGTCAAGTGAGTGTAAAATTAAGGTTAAATAAAATTTAACTGCTGCCGAAACAAAAATTAAACGTATAAATTGATGACAGATCGAAGGCGCATTCGTGATGGGTTTGGGTTACTGGACCCACGAACACCTGATCTACGATGAGAAGACTGGCGAGCTCCTCACCAACCGCACGTGGTACTACCATGTCCCGCTTGCGAAGGACATACCCATTGACTTTAGAATTCAACTGCGCAGGAATTCCTATAACCCTTTGGGCACTTTAGGTGCGAAAGGTAAGCACGTATCATAGATAATATAGTTTAACTGTAGTAACTTTTGGTGTTCTCATCTCTCAGTGATATCATGGAGCATCGTTATCAGCTGCCATTTAAGTACTTAATTAAAAAAATTAAGTCTTTTTTTAATTCAGCTGTAGCGGAACCTCCGATGTGTTTGGCGATAAGCGTGGCCTTTGCACTTAGGGAGGCAATTGTTTCATCGCGTGAGGAAACAGGATATCCAAGGAGTAAATGGTTCAACGTTGGTAAGGCTGATTGATTATTGATATTCTTACCTTCCTTTTTGCGGTAAGTGGACAAATCTGCAGGGAGGGTATCGGATGGAAATGTGCAATGTTTGGTTTTATCAAACTCATCTGGCTGAAAACCATGAATGCAGTAGTAGGTAATGGAAAGAGAGCATCGGTAACGTAGTAGTTACTACGCCGGACCTCCGTGCGCCCGGTCCGGGTTCGAAGTCATGCATGTCTTCGGTTTTTTCGATTTAATTATCTAATGTACTTACGAACATTTATCAACTGGCCTAAAAAAAGTAAAAATTATAAAGTGGGTCCCGTCCTTTAAAAAGTAATGGCATCGGATACTGTTATATCGGATTATGATAAGAATAGGGGGTCAAAAGTGTTCGTTCAGCAACTCGGGAGAAGCCACCTGACGAAGCTCAAAATTTCTAGTGGCAGAACCGTCACCTCCAAGCCAGAGATACTCGCCGAGATCGAAGACTTCTATGGCCGACTGTATGCTGCTCATGCTCCGCGGCCTGATCCGACAATCGAAGATCCTAGAGCCACGTTAACCCGACACTATACCGATGAACTGCCAGATTTTAGCCTAGGCGAGCTCGAGCTGGCTCTCAAACAGCTTAAGAATGGAAAAGCCCCTGGTGAGGACGGTGTCACTTCTGAGCTCCTTAAGGCAGGAGGAATCCCTGTACTGAGGGAACTTCAGATGCTCTTCAACTCCGTCCTACACAGTGGGAGAACTCCGGAGGCGTGGAGCAGGAGCATTGTAGTTTTGTTCTTCAAAAAAGGAGACAAAACTCTGCTCAAAAACTACAGACCCATCTCGCTCCTGAGCCACGTATATAAGCTGTTTTCGAGAGTCATCACGAATCGTCTTGCGCGGAGATTCGACGACTTCCAACCTCCGGAACAGGCCGGATTTCGGGGAGGCTTTGGCACCATAGACCACATCCACACTGTGCGGCAGATTATACAAAAAAGTGAAGAATATAATCAGCCCCTGTGTCTTGCATTTGTGGACTATGAGAAAGCCTTTGACTCCGTCGAAACCTGGGCTGTTCTGGAGTCCTTGCAGCGTTGCCAAGTCGACTGGCGATACATCGAAGTGTTGAGATGTCTGTATGACGCCGCGACGATGTCTGTCCAAGTACAGAACCAGCAAACAAGACCCATCCAATTGCGCAGAGGAGTAAGACAGGGAGATGTTATATCTCCGAAACTGTTCACGAACGCATTGGAGGATGTCTTTAAGACCCTGGACTGGAAAGGACACGGCATCAATATAAACGGCGAGTACATCTCACACCTACGTTTTGCCGATGATATAGTCGTAATGGCGGAGTCGCTGCAGGAACTTCAAGAAATGCTGGACAATCTCAATGCTGCTTCACGACGTGTCGGTCTCGGAATGAACTTGGACAAGACTAAGGTCATGTTCAATGACCATGTCGTTCCGGGACCGATTATCGTCGATGGTACGGCCCTCGAAATTGTGCAACAATACGTCTACCTCGGGCAGACTGTGCAATTAGGTAGAAACAACTTCGAGAAAGAAGCCGACAGAAGAATTCAGCTGGGTTGGGCAGCATTTCGGAAGTTACGTCACATCTTCTCGTCGCCCATACCTCAATGTCTAAAGACAAGAGTCTTTAACCAGTGCGTCCTACCAGTAATGACCTACGGAGCCGAAACGTGGACACTGACGGTGCGACTGGTTCACAAATTGAAAGTCGCTCAGCGTGCTATGGAAAGAGCTATGCTCGGAGTATCTCTGCTGGATCGAATCCGAAATGAGGAGATCCGGCATAGAACAAAAGTTATCGACATAGCTCATAAAATTAGCAAGCTGAAATGGCAGTGGGCCGGTCACATCTGTCGCAGAACCGACAACCGCTGGGGTAGACGAGTTCTGGAGTGGAGACCGCGTTTGGGCAAACGTAGTGTGGGACGCCCCCCTGCTAGATGGAGCGACGATCTGCGTAAGGTGGCTGGCAGCGACTGGATGAGAAGAGCCGAAGATCGGGCTCAATAGCGCGCCCTGGGAGAGGCCTATGTCCAGCAGTGGACTAGAATAGGCTGCTGATGATCGGATACTGAGGTGTTGAGTACTTACTGTTGAGTGGTGTGCCTGTTAATTATTATCTGTGTCGGTTTCAGATGGGCCATTCACACTAGAAGCGAATGTTCTGAAGGCTGATGTTCGTCTGGAAGAGTTTTTATTCTATTAATAGTTATTAAACATAATTGTAATATAAAGTACAGGCTTGGAATATTGTGATTGTATTATTGCACCTTGACGTGGAAGGATGTTAACGATTTACAAATCGATCGCTTCCTTCAATACTTATTCACATTGCAGCAAGGTATAAAAAATATATTTTTTTAAATCGAATTATTGAAATCTCCTTACTCTTTTATGTGGAACTTTGGCAATCGAGACCCGTTTGTAAAATTTTCGTTTCGTTCATAAAGCTCAAATTTTCTTTTTATAGTTTCGTTCTTTGATTTCGTTACTGTTAATGATCAGACGATGATGCTCAGCTCTCATCGTCATAACCTCAAGGCTCTACATATCGAAAAAATATCAGAACCGAATTTGAGCTCAATTAGAATTTTTACGGATCAGATGGTCTTCGAAGCAAAAGGTACTTAGAACTTCCTTCGACTTATCAAGATAAATTTATAAGTGGTTAGGATTTAACTATGTACTTAGTCAAACAAGGAGTTTGCAAACCATACGTTATTAGATAATTTTCAAACACATTATGACTAATTCAAGGGCTAAATATGTAATTAACTACGGATTACTCACTGACGAAAGTCGGTAGTCCTCCGACTAGTTAATTAAATTATTATTAAGTTATTTAATTCAAGAGTTTTCTATCTTATTTACTTTAAGGTATACAGAGTTACTTTAAGGTCGGGAAAAAGAGGAGCAGGTCGTCCAGCAGCTAGATGGGCGGATGACATCACCAAAATCGCATCGAAGACCTGGATGCGACTAGCACAGGATCGTATAGGGTGGCACAAAAGAGAGGAGGCTTGTACCCTGCAGTGGGACGACATGGGCTGATGATGATGATACAGAGTTGCCTTCTTCACAGACAATATCTTCTGGCCGGTTTATATTATGGTCAAGCAAGTACAGCAGCCAGTAGAAACTAATATTTCCAAGTGGCTTCTAGACAAATGTTATTACTCCATAAAAGAGTATCTCAACGACACTAACAAATAGCAGAAAAGATTTGCACACCGTTGTCGGTGGAACATATGATACCTATGCTTTATAAATCACCTGTAATTTTCACTATGTTCTGGCAAATAAATTTCATTTCATTTCATTAGAATGGCGAGTGCCTGGCCAGTCAAACAATATTTGGATCCACTGGCAAGTCAGCTGGAAAGCCAAGTTGACTCGCCACTGTACTTGACTAAATATAAACGGGCCATTATATCTTATTCACAATTTTGTCAAAATTAATTGAACCAATTCAATTATATTAAATCTCAAAGGAATATTTATATACAACTTACAATATTAAACAAAGAAGCTTAATAACTTATTCGATACTGACTCAAATTAAGTATTAGGTTAGGTACTTAAGGAAACATTATTCCAAGTTGTTTTACGAAATCAGATTTGTGTCGTTCGAAGTGTCCACTGATGTAAAACAAAATTAATTTACAATGCAAAGCCGTATCCGATATAGATTTTTTTAAACTGCCACAAACAGAATCGACATTATCCCTAAAGAGAAACAAATACTTAAGTAAGTTAAGGAGGCACTTAGGTCTGAGCAAAAAGCTTTAATCTGCTTACAGATACTTCAATTATAGAATTCTAAATGAAATCATCTCGCAAAGAATGGAATGGAATTAGAATAAATTAAGTCCTAAGTAATTTTGTTTCTTTAAAATACAAAGCACTAGATTGATTCTCTGACCTTGTGTAGGTAAGTAAGTAAAGTATAATAATATTAATAATATAATATGTATTTCTGTGCAATAAATGGTTTTGTATTGTATTGTAAAGTAGTTAGTTCCACACACGTAAAAAGTATAGTACTTACTTACTTACTCCGCTGGCGCAGCGACCCGAAGTGGATCTTGGCCTCCGATACCAAAGAGCGCCATCGCTCTCTCTCCTGCGCAGTCTCGAGCCAGTCAGGCGCCCGGAGCTCGCGCAGATCCTTCTCCACTTCATCGCGCCAGCGGTATCTGGGACGTCCGACCGGACGTCGTCCGTTAGGGCGTCCCACATACGCTCGTCGGAAAAAGTATAGTAAGTAAAGTAAAATACATGTCATTGCACAAATATAAAACAAGAAACAAAAGATAGAAAAGGAAATAGGGAAGTACAATTTAGGCGGCCTTATCTCTACGAGCGATCTCTTCCAGGCAACCTTCGGGCAGAGGAAATGGTTTCGAGAAAGAGGTAGTAGGTGTGCAATCATTATGGAAAGCTATATATAAGAGAATTTTATTTACACAACAATAACATACCTATAAATACCAAGGTAATAAAATACCAGTATAATTTCAGACACTTCAAGGTTTTTCTTCTTCGTTTCTTTCAAATTTTATCAGTTTTATATTTTCCCTTGTTCTGTTACATGTTCATTTCCACTGGTCACAGAAGAAATCTGTCCTCCGAGACACAGGAACTTCCTAGTTCGGAGGTCAGCGTTTATTGTAAACTAAGTTGTTGCTCACTAATTTTATTTAGTTTAATGTAACCTATGCTTAAGTTCCTACTGGTGGTTGGACTATGAATACTTTGTCATCTTACCGCACAAATAAACTTATTCTTATTCAAATAGGTGGATGGACAGAATTTTGTGAACCGACTAGCTTAGGTCGAGTTCACAATTATTGCCTTCTGGATCATATTTTTCTGTAAAACTGATTGATTGTACAATTTAACATCTACATACGTAGTTCTACAAATTATTTTTGATACCACATTAAAATCGTTCAATAGTTCAATGTTAAAATTGGCAATCGTAACTGTGATAATGCACTATTATCTATTTTTATTGATATATCATACCCCGAATGGGAACGGATACATTTTGCTGTCGCTCCGCCGCCGCCGTCCGTCCATCTGTCACGCGCTTATAGCTCATAAACGAGATAAGATACAGACCTTCAACATTTCACATAACATGTATTCCCTTGCCTTAAATCCCGAACATGGACTTTAAATTTTTATAAAATGAAATATTTACATCATTAATACCTACCTACCTACAGTACCTATGAATGCCTATAGATATGGCGAAGTCCTACTCGCACTTAGCAGTTTTTTCTGTACCTTACCTACATTTCTTAAATCTTGATTCAGTAAGTGACTTTGATCTTTTAGATTGCCTATATAAAAATCTACGTTTATTCAAAGTAACTTAATATTTTAGGTAAGTGCCTACCTACCTAAACTTCCCAAGTTTTTTTAGAAATGCTTTAAATAAGTTACCATTTATAAGTTCTAGGAATTTTTGTGTGAAAGGCGAAGGCCTGAATTCGAAATGTAAAATCTAGGAAGAAAACGAACGTTTGACGTCATAATGGGTGTCAGAGGGTAAGATTGCGGACATAATTCTCATTAGATCCAATTTCCATTCTCCGAATCACGAGGCAATAGGAATCAGCAAGAGGAATGGCAGTTTATTCCAGTCATTTCATTACCTCCCCTGTAGCACTGGTTAGAGTCGCAAAGAAGAAGAAAAACAAAAAAATGCACCGACCTGGGCCAGGTCTTCTACTTGTAAAATAGTTTGGTATTTTGTAATTTTAGCTTAAGTATGTATTTTAGTGTAATTTTAGTAAGACCGTCGGTGGCACAGTGGCTAGGAATGAGTTTTTCGTATTTTTCGAAGACTTACGTACATTTACCGACTGCTCTAACGGTGAAGGAAAACATCGTGAGGAAACCTGCACACTGAGATGACCAGTGTGTCAATGGGGTTGGCACAAATGATCCTCAAGGGTCGAAGTGCCGCTGGATTATTCCCGGCCCCCTATCATAAGATAAGTAATACTTTATTTTGAATAAACATATCCCCTTAACATACATATTTAGTTCACTCGATAATACTATTGGCAATAGGCACCTGGCTCAGCTAATGCTTGAGTGAATACACTTGCGTGTGAACACACTGCGCTGACTTTCAGCCAGTCTTAACCAAAGAATAAACTGATAGGCCCTGTCAATTATAGCTCGATCTCTCTTTAATGTTATGAGTTTCAATATTGCCATCTCGCTCAAAAAAGATGACACATCCAAAGATATGAGTCAATCGCAATCAATCTCGGACTGTCAAATCCGGATCGCAAGGTGTAGTCAAGTTAAATACTTTTAATTTATACACATTTCTGGCCTAATGCAATTTCTATTAAAACTTACATGTATTTAAAATTCATTAGGCATATTATTATAACGAAATACGAGTACAGGTACAATCACGTGCATATCGAATTGTTCCTTCCAGTTAAAGGTAACTAAAACACATTGTACTGTGCTTTCGGCATATCTAGTTGTTTCAAATTTCTGTGTATGGAGACTGAATCGTTCTAAGACTTGTTCTTATGGGTTTTGATAGATAAGTGAATGCATCAACGCAATGTGTTATTGTTTCGCTCGATATATTCGATATAGATCACAATCATGAACCTGTTTCGATTCAAATTTGAAACAACAACAACAACAATAGATATGCATATCTATTTACCGATCGCAAATTACAATGTGTTTGTACGAAAGCCAGGGGTATGTATTGCAAGAGGGTAAGAGGATATCCGCCCGTGTACTCGTACTGGAGGTCGCCCTCCAAGGAGGAAATTGGATTCTATACGCCTGATCACACCACACATTATTTGCTTTGACCCAGTGTCGTAAACATGTGAGGAAACTGCACACTGAGACGAGGGTAACAATGTGTGAAATGGGGAGGCAATGGCAAACCATCCCACAAAATTTGTCCAGAATGTTTGCGACCCTCAACAATAAGAATGCAATGTCGTATAACCAGAAGTAAAGGGAGACGGAATCGAGGGCAGGGGGGTTGTTAACAAGCTGAGTACCTATGAACCATTTTTTTTATTCATACTCCGAATCCGAGCCCTATAATGAGCATTTGGGTATGGGGTACGTATTTTTAGCGGACATACCCACTGGGCTTTATTTACTTTTTAGTTTTTTTTAATTCTCATAGCTTTATCTGTTAATTATTTTTCAAATCATTTAGTTTTACAAATAGAGTCACCAACATTACTCACACAATTCTACTTTGCCAAATCACATAACTTACAGTACATTTAGGTACAAATCACAACACACACTCCCCACCACAGCGCCCACGACACAGGATTACCTAGTGTGGGTGCTAACCGTAGGCTCGGTATTAGGAAATATGTATATATTTTTAAATTTAACTTTTTGTAGTATTCATTGTACCTTTCCGTTGTATAGTGTTGTCGTTAAATAAATTTATTTATTATTATTATTATACCGCAGCAGGGGCTGATAGGAAGGGAAGAAGAAAACTCCGCATTTACTGTTAAGTTATTTTTTATCCGTGGAATTTACTTTTACGCGATAACGTGCCGGCTAAGATAAGGTTCAGTCTTGGTGATGTTATTGTATCGCATATTTCTTATATTTGTAACAAATATATTCTTTATTGCACACCCAGGACAAAAACAAAACATACAACATTGAAAAATACAAAACAAAGATGTTCTAGCACAGATTGTTCAGAAAAAAATTAAACTATAGTTCAACTGCCATAGTCTGCCTGTCCATACTGCGAGGTTTACGGTATGGATTGGAATCCAAGTAATCTTGTACTAAACCAGGGAGAGACCCGACCTTCAGACAACGTACACTGTTATCTATTAATCCTATGAACCCTGCTTTGTAAATTGCGACAGACGTGAAATTCCTTAAAGTAGACGACTTGTTATTGTCAAAGATACTAACCGAAGTCTTAATTAACCACACAAGCACGTTTGTTTATATATATCCAATTTAGCCAGTCAACCTGGGATTACAATCACGCGCAGTACTGAATAATTAATCAGCACATCAAATCGATCCATAACTCTTGGATAAACCAGTTGGGTTTCGCTGAAATTATTCTAATCGTACTGGATATACGAGTAAGTAAGGCAAGAGGCAAGAGCGTCGGTTGCACAGTGGCTGGACTCCCATGCGGGAGGTCCGGGTTCGAAACTGTGCAGTGCCATGTACCAATGAATTTTTCGTATTTTTCGAAGACTTACGTACATTTACCGACTGCTCTAACGTTGAAGGAAAACGTCGTGAGAAAACCTGCACACAGAGATGACCAGTGTGTAAAATGATATCATAAGATAAGATAAGATAAGTAAGGCAAAGTATACAGTGATATCCCGCTTAAGAAAGTACGAGTATAGGTACCATAATTATTATCAGAATATAATATATGTTTTGTGATCAAACTGAAGGTGATGTACAGTTTCCTTATTTCTGCCGCACAACAGCGTTGCCTTGCTATCTTTAGGTTTTAAGGGTAAGAGAGCCAGTGTAATATTTTTTAAATATTTTTTATTTACTACTAAACCCGCATTTGACCTCGATTTCGCCTGATGGTAAGCGACGATGAGGTCGACGAGGGAGCATGCGGGTCCAGTAAATGCCTATTCACTCTGGCCTTGAAGATCCCAAGGTTGTAGGTTTCGGGAAATACAGACGCCGGCAGGCTGTTCCATTCCTTAGCCGTTCGCATAATGAACGAAGAAGCAAATCGCTTCGTACGAGCAGATGGGATATCAACAACATAAGGATGGAATCCTTCCCCGCGCCTGGTAGTCCGAAGGCGGAATGGAGATGCTGGAATTAGGTCATGCAATTCCGATGCGCACTCTCCGAAATGTATCCTATAAAATACCGATAGACAGGCAACCTTGCGCCGATGTTCCAGACTTTGCCGTGTAGCTTCCACCAGCGATTCGTCACCTATAAGGCGCTTAGCGCGTTTCTCCACTGTGTCAAGGGCAGCCAGTTGGTATTTTGCTGAGCCGATTACAGATTAGTACCGGATTGAAAACTCTCTAATAACAATTAGTGTCACTAGCACCATTAATTGTTATTAGAGGTACTAGAGACACAAAGTTGTATCGTTAGTACCATCAATGGTACTAGTCAATGGTACTACTGATTTTAAGCCCATTAGGGTGCCTGTCGACCAGAGATGTGCGAGGTAGCGAGGCGGTGAGCGAGGAAAAAATCCACTAATAGGATCGCGCCATTATAACGTCATATCACGTGACGATAAAAATGGCGTGATCTTATTGGCGGATTTTTTCCTCGCTACCTCGCACAGCTCTGGCCGAAAAGCCTTATAGTGAGGTCATACCTATAATGATGTTCGCTGCAATAAATCACATGCGTTCCGCCCTCCCCACACTTGAAATCAGCTGATGATTGAGTACAGAGAACTGAACCGGGGCTTAAACCGTACGCGTGTAGTCCAGGCCTTAAGATTTTGTTTGCCCCTGTTTATCGCCAGTCTTACAATTATCCAGTGTCTGTGTGACCCGATGACCCAAAAACTGTTAATGGCCTAAAAGTGAATTAAATTAGCCATTAATATGTTTTGAGAGGCCATGAATGTCGAATAAAAATACAGAACTGTCTTATAGGCAATAATAAGCGGAATTGAAAAAGGATTTCGATGTAAGTATATGAGGAAATTAATCGTCGGGTAGGCCTGTATGAACGCCATACATAAGTGCTATACACCATGTTTTTGAGGATATGCATTAACTTCGCCAAACACAATATATTATGTAAAACGCTATTACATAATTGACAGATAGTTTTACCAACACCTACTTACCCTCATTTCCATCACCCTTTCTCTGTATCCTACCTTGAATTACGGGAAGCCAACTACAGGTTCGTTTGACAATTCTAAATGTCAAACGGTCACTTCTACGCCGCCATTTGAATCGAGCACCACAAAGCTCCTCATCATCCACGGCTGTCTATTGGCGCATTAGCTCCTCAACTGTAGAAGACGGACGGAGGCAGAAAATACCAGTGTCTATACCATCTAGCACGCGGGGCAACGTGGACCAGGTCAGCCCCCAAATTCTGACCTTCCCTGGACTTTCCAATTATATATTTGACAATGAAAGTGATCCTCAAAAACGCTTTGTTTTCGAGTTACTTGCTATTTTATTAAACTAAATTTAATTGTGTTTGATACAATGTTAAAGGGCCTTAATTTATGCCTGTAAGAAATCTTGAAACAAAACTTTAACAAACTATTTATCTTTCGTTTGCACATGTCATTAATAACTTATATCATGATTTTCAAGTTTTAAATTAATCAAAATGCGACCTTGCCAGTTCGGATAAAGAGTATGGCATGCTAGCTAACTTAAGGCAAGATATTTAGCTTATATGAAAATAATAAACAAGTATTAAAATTGGTTGGTGATACAGGAATGCATAATAAGCGGAACGTTGTAGTCTGGCTGTCGATGAAGGACTATGCTGAAACGGAAGAGCTATTAGATGTATTACGTTAAGTGGTATATTATCGTGGCTATTGTTAACCTCTCACATCACACACACACACACACATCACCCCACACTACCTCATACACCCTCACCCTTGTACATACCCACAGTATCATATCCCGCTGGCTATCTTAGTGTGGACTGGCATGCTGCAAGACAGCCGTTGGCTAGTGCAGGTGCCAGGATTTGTTTTTATAAATAGATACCTACCTACTTGTTTCAATTTATAATCTATTGTATTGTATTGTAGTATTATATATTATATAAGCTTTTGAATACAAAAATTGATTTGAAAAATAAAAAAATGAGACAATATAGCGAAAACTACTTCGGTGTTCTGAGTGCAGTGTCGAAGTTAATGTATAACCCAAAAAAACACAGTACATATCTTTCATATAATGATAAGACTTAAATAATATACTGTTTCACGGTTTTTTTATTGTATTTTATTAATTACGACCGGTTTCGTTTACACATCTTCAGGTATTTGTTTATATAAACGTTATAATGTGTAAACGAAACCAGTCGTAATTAATAAAACACAATAAAAAAACGTGAAACAGTATATTATTTAAGTCATAACAGTAACATTAGTAATATTATTCATGTACTAAAAGTTTCACCAAGTACAAACAACCGCAAGTATTAATCTTTCATGTAAGTATACTTACACAGGATTTCATAATTGTAAGACAACAAACTCACTGAATTACGGTTACGGTACTAAGTTACGGTACTAAGTTGAAACCGCAATTTGGTTTGGTTATGGTTTGCGACAAGTAATTTATAAAAGTTTAATTGCACTCAGTACCTCACATACACACTAATATCTTCATTCATACAAAAAAACACATTCATACATCACAACAGCACACACTGTTGCTTTATTCGTCCGTGCAGTCACTGAGGGGTCGGCTGAAAATCAGCGCTGTGGCTTGCCTCAGCATTATGCTGAGCTGGTGTACCCTTTTTGGCACTGTACCACACCGGATGTTTTGTGCTGCATGTATTAATCTTTGTATACTTCTGTATTGTGTTCTATATTCTGGTGTTTACAGTGCTAAATAAACTTTTCAATTTTCAATTTAAAAAATCGGTGTTTTGTATATAAACACAAAATCGCCGACTTTTATCTGTTGTCATAAGTTCATAACTGTCCAAAAATAAAATTACAATCAACTAAAATTATTACTTTCAGTTAAACGTACTTTTAACACAGAATTATTCAGAATCATCCCATATAGATTTTTTTATGAGACTAAATGTAGTCTATTTTGAATCAGTCCATGCATATAACCTTAAATTGTTATTTATCTAGAACCTTTATAAATTGCTATTGGATAAAGCGTTAAACAATATTTATTAACCTATCGTCTATACAAAAGGGACTAAAGTCCACTGACCCTTCAAAGCTCTTGCTACGGCGTAGCGAGCGTAGAGGCGAGGCACACGATTATTCCGCTACAAATCGTAGCAACGTAGCACATGGAAAGCTCTTTAGATAAGATTACTAATAGCTGTGTGTGTATTTAAAATGAAAAGGAATACTTTTCAAGCGAAAGCATTATAATTATTACTTAGGTACTTACTTTTAGTAACTTAATTCATTTTAAATAACGTAATCAAATTAGAACATTTCGTGTTCAAAAATAATATTTCTGAGCTGAAATGTATGGAAATCATTGGCTTGTAATTCGTGTCTAAATAGGTTTCCGGGGCCCTTAAAAATGTTCAGTCAATTTTGTAATAAAGTTTTAGAAACTGGCTTATGTCAGCTTCGGACATGATTGCTGGTTATTGTGTTCTTTCGCTGACATTTTAACTTCATAACGGGCAATGGACATTCAATCGCCGTACGCATCGGCGTCACGTAGCGGAGCGGTAACTTTTTTATCGAGAGCAGAGAGCAAATCTATAGGTACAATGGAAGAGACATCAAGCTATACTCTGTGGAACTTTGTCGCAATAAGTTATTGTTATGATTCCTTGATATTCGTATGAAAAGTGTAAAATAAAGCGACAAAGTACTTAAGGGTATAGCCAGACTGATGTGTTTTCCACTGTGCTAGCTTTCTAAGCACTCTGCCCACAAAATAATTTCACAAATTTGTCGTTTAAAAGAATATTTCTCTTTACAGGTACGAACTCTTGTAGGGTGGGGTCCCTTATTATAATTACATACATACATAAATTAACGCTATATCCCTTGCGGTGTAGGCAGAGAGAACGGAGCGCCACGAATCTCTGTCTTGACACGCTTCTTCTACAGTCATTCGTCGTTTCACGCATGCTCGCAATTATAATTAGAGCAGACGGTAAATGTATACCATACGTCTAAATGTACTTAAATAGAATTACGTTACTTATTTAAGTAAGCAGGATTAAGTAACTGAAAGATGAAGACAAAATCTACTTCGCGATGAGGTTCAGTCAGTGAACACAATCACATAACATAAATATCTATAATAATACTTGAAATTGAAATTGAAAACGTTTATTTATCACTGTAAACACCAGAATATAGAACACAATACAGAAGTATACAAAGATTAATACATGCAGCACAAAATATCCGGTGCGGTACAGTGCCAAAAAGGGTACACCAGCTCAGCATAATGCTGAGGCAAGCCACAGCGCTGATTTTCAGCTGGCCCCTCAGTGACCCTTGGCCCCTCAGCATGGACGAAGAAAGCAACAGTTATGATGTATGAATGTGTTTGTTTTTATGAATGAGGATATTAATGTGTATGTGAGGTACTCAGTGTGTGGGAGGGTGATAGCATGGTGCGTGTGCGTTTGTATTATGTACTTCGAGTGTCTTCTTTCCAAACCAAACTATAATTTCTCCTTACCGCCTTCTGCTGACCTCCTTTGCAAAATGTGCCTTAATCCGTCTGCTTACAGTGGTAGAGGACAATGGAAGGAAGAGAGGGGCTGCAATCAGACCCGCATTGTGATTGAAGTGATTCAATTATTACAAGCCTAATCGCGCCATTCAAAACCGCAGATTTGTGGCCGGGATTGTAAAAAGGACATCTAACGTTTCATGGAAATTTTATTTTATAAATTACTTATTTAAATTTCCAATACCTTTTCAACAGATAATCAATGTTTTGCCACTAGAGGCGCCACTATAGTACAATGGTACGTAGCCAATCAACATGTAAATACGTTCCTTTCCACCAAATCTTTTTTACCCTTCAGACTCGCGCCACGCTGTGTTATCAGATTTTTTGGGTCTGCTATTTTGAAATGGCCTAAAATTTATATTATTCTATTAAAGTTATTTCAAGGAGTATGAATATCAGCAATTATTATTTTAAGCCTGGCCGTTTATGTCGAAAAAATGTTTGCGGTAGCCATTTACAGGAAAAAAAAATTTAAAAAAAAAGCCGATATCAAAAAGTTTTCCGTGACAAACCAACCAGCTCAGTCTGTCAGAGTTTAGGGCAAAAGGATATTTTTGTCAAAGAAGTTTTATAGATTTCCTGCAGCAAGGAGTATGAATATCATTTCTTTTTAATTTACTGGATCGCACCACATTCCGTCTCGCCGTATGTCTGCGACTCGACGCTGTATGCAACGTCCCACACCATTTCTGCTGCAGCGCAGCCGTCGACCAGCTCGTGCACCATGGTCTCTCTTGCTGTAGAGGCGCTGGCTGCATTCCTCGTCACGCCGAGGACTGACGCGCGATGGTGGCAAGAGGCCTGACGGAATACCCTCGTACCTTGGAAGATGGGACGTCCTTTGGTGTGGAACGCCACTGCGGGTCTGATTTTGCGTCGACACCCTTGCCCCGTCTCACCTTCTAGTCACCTCTCATAAAGCCGGCTCTGCGGCCGCTTCTGCAGAAACCCTCAAACAGCGCAAATATGTTACCTCGGTGAAACCTACATATTTGAGCCGTTTGGGGTTGAGACATTGGGACCCTGGGGCCCGGGAGCGCACCGCGTCTTCAAGGACATCGCAAAGCACCTGGTCGACGCGTCAAAAGACCTAGACTGGCTCTTACTTGACCCAGCGGATTAGCTCGTATCAATTTAAATAAACAACATACAAGTTTGAAGAATAACCCAGGCTGTTAATGTCACAAAAAATGATTTGCTGTAGCCATTTGGTGTAAAAGAAGAATTTAAAAGTAAAAGTCATTTTCAAAAAGTTTTCCGTTACAAACCTGCCAGAATTGACAGCGAAAGGTAAATTAATATTCGTTTCGAAAAATATTTTCCGTGGTTTGTTTGTGCCCTAAGTAAGGGTAAAATTATACTATTTTCTGTATCTATTAAATCAATAGATAGTAGAATAGGTACCTACGTCAAATTAAGTTCAACTTGTTTATTTGTCCATTCCAAAGTCCGTAAAAGGTAGGTAGGTATGCCCTGACCAGGAAATAAAAACTCTGTAAAGAGGGCGCATTATTGGTAGTTTTATAATCTGCGTTAAGGAGTTCGCTATGATAAAAAAGTATAATTTAATTCCGCAATATGACGATGGTTATTCCTGGTAATAACTAGGTATCTGGCATATCCACAGAAAAAGCACGTAAAAGGATGTTGTCATGCATAACATATCAAATACCACTTACAGGAACAAAGATCGTCTATTTTCCCTGAAAGCCTTGTCACAACACTTTGCTACAGCTGGTTTAACCACAAATCTTATAATTTTGGGCTATAAGAAATGACTTTGAGGTGGTATAACTCTGTCCTATTTCTGCCGCAAAGCAGCATTGCGTTTCTGTTTGAAAAGTAAGAGAGCCAGTGTAATTACCGGCACGATGGGCACTCCATATAGGTATAAGGTTAGCAGCGCGTTGAAAACCACCTAATAACATTATGGTGAGATGAGATGATTATGGGCAACGGGGTCACCTTAGACCTTTTAGATACATTACACATACTCCAAGATCTTGGAAACCACTGGTCCAATTTTTATCAGACCTAGCTAAGAACACACTACAAATTCTCTATTAAATTTTAAAAAAGCGGGTTCAAATCGGATCATCCTTCGTTAAGTTATGATGCCACAGACAAACACACAAACAAACAGACATACAAACAAACTGACAGACAAACGTGTCAAACTTATAATACGCCGTCCCTCGATCGATCGGAGGCCAAAATCAGAAAAAAATTTGAAAATATAAATTCGGGATCATCAACTCATAATAACAATTTTATCCTGAAGCAATGTGGTGGTCCTAGCGCATGTCGTTATTTATATTATAACATTGTTAGGGGGAATGACTAGGAAGTTTTCGCTGCTACTTTTTCCAGTCAATTATAGCTAAATGGACAGCCTGGGGCATTAGCCCCACTTATAACGTTCTTATAAATGTACGAAGTATTCTTACAAGTCACTGATTACGTCACTGGTTCAGCCTGGTTCCCAATTATTTGACTGTAGTCTAATTTGTTTACTGAATACATTATTATTTAAAAATACAACTTTTTACTCCGGTTTTAGGATTCCGTACCAAAATTGTAAAAAGGAATATGGTGATACTTCAGTGTCCGTCCGTTAAGTCCTACTAAGTTTTTACAGAAAAAAAAGATTGAAACGTAAAGAAAGAAGAAATCAAATCTATTAATTGAACTGTAAATTGTTTTGATAGCATAAATAAAATAATATTATTAAGTAAGTTTCTTTGTAATTTTTATTGCCACTGCACCGCCATAACATATCTGCATGCCCAAAGGTCAGCTGGCAGAGAATGCCGCAAGGCATTAAGCTCACCTTGTAAAGTGTAAAAGAATAAATTTAAAACAAATAAACATTTACACAGTCATCATAAATAGGAATCCAATAGAGAAGTCTAAAAAAATTGGATTTAAGAATACGTATACGAGTATTACAAGCTACTTACTTGGTAATACTTTTTTTATTACTACTAAATAAATACTTATCATGATCCTAATGATTTATGAGGAAAGGGCAAAATGTTGCTTCTTCCACTTGGATTCAACTTCAAAGTTGGAAAACTTTTAATTGGTCTTACTAGCCAGCGTTTGAAATCTCAGGCCGGCTAACGAACATTAAACGAATCTTTTTTGTTGGTCAGAAAAAAAATTGTAGTATGTAAACCCATGTTCTACTATTTTACAATTATTTTTTTCGATAATTGTGGCGTCTGCTAGTGTACACACTGCAATTTGGCCAAAGACCGTGTTAGAATCTTGTATATCACTCAAACGTTTTGGCGTCTGTTTTCAAAAAAACAGTTTACCAACGTGGATATCATGGGAGAGTCGTATGCATCCTAGGCATTCCAAGTGCAATTGGAGATTAAGTTGCATAATTCACACCATCTGTAGTTTTTCACTCCCATTTCACTGTCCTATATAATGTTCACTTATCACGGTCATTTTTTTTAGGTAAAATACACTAGTATTACGAAAAAATGTCCACTGTAAACCGTTTTTTAACAATAAAATAGGACGAACACGCCATTAAGCATGAACGCAACGACATATACAATTTACAATTTACAAGCTACTACATTTTAAAACACAGAGCAGACTCCAACGGCGAGCGTGCGTGAAATGACGAATGACTGTAGCACGAATGGCATGCCAAGACAGATGTTCGTGGCGCTCCGTTATCTCTGCCTATCCCGCAAGGGACATGGCGTGAAAGTTCTTTTGGCTGTAAAAAATCCCCCCGTAAATCGGGTGTACTACTGTGCTAAGTACGACGTATTGATTTCCACAAAACAAATCGAAACTCCATAGATAGATAGGTAAAATCTTTATTTTCTGTTACAATGAAAGTTTACAAACTACATACATTTATACCTGTTAGTTTTATTTGTTTTTGCCTTTCATGTAGATAGCATCGCATGTAACAAAATACCTGCAGGCGATTCTATATTGACAACTGAACAATTGTTGCCAATTTTCGTGCAAATGTTTGGGAAGCGGGAAAACTGCAATTTCCAAAAGCTCAGTAACGATAACTGAATCGATATATCGACGATAGAATCGACGATAGCTCAATATAGATGTATTAGATAGTATATACCTATTCTGATTCACGAACTCATCAGTTAGAAAATTGATAAACACATCAAATAAACAGGCTAACCAGCATTAGCTGCCTGCCTGCTAATCCAATAATAATAATAATAATAATACATTTTTTTTTAAATTATTTTTATATATACTCATAAGCGAGTATATATGACTAATAAATACAGAGTATATATGACTAATAAATACTGGACTAAAACTAGTCCAGTATTAAAACCAGAAATTGGTGACGATTCTGACGTGACCGCTAAATCTAAAGTTCTATCTAAGACTCATGTAAATGGGCGGGACGTTTTATTTAGCGCGCTAAATTAAGCGTAATGTTTAATTTCGATAGCAGACGAGCAAATGGACCACCTGATGGGTTGGCCACCATCACCTATAGACATTTCACCTCTCTATGAAGTTATTAGAGGGATTTCGATGCGCTGCTAACCTTGAAGACTAAAGACCCTCATGTGCAATTACGGTATACTTACCCTTCAAACCGAAACACAGCATTGCTGCTTTGCAGCAGAAAAACGTAAAAGGGTGGTGCCACCCTAGTGACTCTGCACAGAGTCATACCACTTTTAACACACATACAAAAATAAAACGTATCCTACAAAAATCGTAGCACAAGCTCTGAGACTATTCCTTCTGTAAACTTAGGCGTGTAACCAACTTGAAATCTGATTTTTGCTGAAGTTGCCGTAATGAAATTTCTTCAGCTTCCCTAATGAACGATTCACACCCTTGTAAAACAAACCGAAACTTGGTTTCATTAATTAAACTGCTCAAAGCTTTTACTCACTCAGGGCTAAATTTGGTTTACGTCATTCGACTGTCGCACCTAAATAGTTACCTATTAAAATTCATTTGAACTAATAGTTTTATAATTCATTTGAATTAATAGTTTTTATAATTCATTTGAATTAATAATTATTATAATTCATTTGAATTAATAATTATTATAATTCATTTGAATTAATAATTATTATAATTCAATTGAATTAAAATAAATAACTACCTACCTATTATTAATTGTTAATTTAAACCATTTAAGAAAACTCTGTGGGCCACAGAGTTACCAATGCCAAAAACGACAACCCGTAACTTTAAAATTTTAAATTACATTCTGGCCAAAAAGAGTAGAAATTATATAATGGCAACACTTACTGAAACAGTATGGGAATGTCATTGTGATTTGACATCAATGTATGGAAAGTTGCCATTATTTAATTTCTACTATTTTTGGCCAGACTGTATTTCCAATTAGACTACAAAATAGTTTGGCAAGTTTTTTACATGGTTCTTTATAATTTTTTTAGGTCGACTGTTGGCAACACTCTCTGTGGCTGTCAAAAGTGAAGTGTCAAACATTTATTCGTTGTCGCTACCTACGATTTCTGTTCCTGTTTTCTATTTTTCGGTCTTTCCTGCTAATAAAGTATTTATTGAAATTATGTCGGCACAAAACTCGCCGATCAAGGCTTCAAGATCACCCAGCGTGATAGAAACCGTGGAAGACTTCGAGAAACAAGTTGTTAAAATGTTTTTATATCAATAGACTTGCAACGCCTACTTTTGCCCTAATTTATGAAATTACTTGATTCTGCTACTTTTTATTTTAGGATACATTGCTGAAGCATGTGGATATAACAATCGTGGAATCAGAGAAGCGAGCCAATGGGACTTTACACGTTAGGGACCATTATACGGTGTATCTAATCGACCTCAAGTAAGATATTCCATTCTATTGTTTTGTTAACAAATTACACATCTATTGTGATTCAATTAGGAGCTTTGTTCACGTTTACATCGCGATGCTGTCTACTGAAGTTGTTGTGTATTAGTGATGTCATTTGGTGATCCGTTTGACATTTCATGAATTGTAGTTGCTAGAGGATACCTACAATAGCGTCGCAGCGTATTGATGACTGTATTATTAGGTGAAACATTTTAACACAAATACAGATGCATATTCTATACATTGACAAATAGATAATTTTGTTCTTTTAATTGTTTTTAATGTTTGTGGACACCAGGGCCATCTTATTACTTCCCAGATTATCACTAGAAAATCCTATTCAAATTTTTACCCCACTAAATGACTGTAATATAAAGGAGGGTATGGTTGACCGGGAACATTCGCATGTAAACAGCGAATATTTTGTGTGTAATGTAATTCTCCTCCGGTATCTGCAAGTATTTGCACTCAATGCTATTGCATTAATCCAAAGTGATTTTGCAGCATATTTAGTGTGACCGTCACACTGAAACTTGTTTGAATACATTGACTTATAATTAATTTCCTTGTGTATTTATGCTGTTATTTTAGATCATAATCTAAAGATGAAATGTAACATTCCAGGGTCACAGACCCAGACTACAAACTGGTTCAGTCTAAGATAAGCACCATTTGGAGGCGGTACACGGAGTTTGAGCAGATTCGTGACTACCTTCAAGTTACTTACCAACATGTTGTCATTCCACCACTGCCGGAGAAGAGGGTAAATTATTTAACGTTACATTTTACCTACATATCTGCCTGCGTAAGTCACTATTAGGTCAGATGTGGAAAATAATGGTTTAGTAAGTAATATAGTAGTACTCTGTGGTAACAGGAATTTACTCTGGCCTTAAAGATGCAAAGTGTTAACAGACCTTATCAAGGCACATATGATATTCTTTTAGACTGTTTTATAAAAATATCTAAAATGTCTAATTTATGCTTATTTTAAAATTGTATTAAAATCCCAACCAGACTTTTTATTTTAAGAGTTGTCAAGACTCGAGTGGGTGCCACCTGTACTTTTATATAATCTGCACTGTGAGTGGAGATTGCTATTAAAAATTAGTTCACAACTATAAAAATAATAAAAAAAAACTTCATTCACTGAAAAATATGAATTAACGTATCTTTGACATAGGCCAGGAGGCCTATGTCCAGGGACAACAATTCCTTCCACTTTTCTCTACACACGGGCCGCTCCTCACCATCCCTTGGGCTAGTCATCCTCCTAGCGTCTTGCTGGTTGGCCTCTTTTACGTTTCCTGTCTCACGGGTCCCACTCTGATATTTCTTGTCCATTTCTATAAAGCTACGTGTTCACTGCATCGTCATCGCATCGTACACTGCGAACGGATTAGTTGCTTTGTATTGATTCCTATGGAACTGCATTCATTGCATTGGGAAAATCCGGACCGGACGTCAGCATTTTGACCAAGCATTTGACCCTCATTTAACACTCTGTTCACAGCGTACACAATAATGCTGATGCAATGGACTCATGTCTTAAATAAACTCTGGTCTGGCTTCACATTTTTGTTTTCAATTTCCAAATTCCAAGCAGATAATATTTATTTTAATATCTCACATTATATGATGAAGATACTAAAAAAAAATATTTTCAACTGCAGGTTCTATATGCATGGCGTAAATCTGACACAACGGATCCTGAGTTCGTGGAGCGTCGTCGGGCGGGACTGGAGAACTTCCTGTTGCGTGTAGCGTCGCACCCTCGGCTGTGCTTTGACGACCAGTTCATCAACTTCTTGCAGCAGGAGCACGGCTGGCGGGAAACTATCACTGACAGTGGTATGTGTGGCTTACAACAATGGTTTCAGTAGATTAGAATTGAGTTAAATCAATCAATCATATTTGTAAGAATAATTTTATTAATCTTGGGCCATTTAGTGATTTAGGTGTGTTTAAAATATTAATTTTATTACAAATAAATTAATTTTATTTGAATAGGAAATATGCATGTGATTCAAATATAGGTCAAGTATTTTTTTTTAATCTTTATTACTACAGAATTGTAGCTATACACTAGACACTAGACACTTCGACCCATGGGGATCTTTTGTGTTCAACCCCTTGTACCTATCCCATGACCACATCACCGAATATGTCGTGCATGAGCAAGACTATGCGTCTTAGTGGGAGGGATTTGAATTCCCTTGGGTCCGGATAGGCAGAGCCTAGCAAACCCATCCTTTTTGCCGCGAAAGCGTCACATTCACATAGGAGATGTGAAACGGTCTCCAGTTGTTCACCACAGGCTCTGCAAGATGTGCTGTCAGTCAGCTTCATCTTGTGTAGGTGGGCATTGGTGCTAAAGTGACCGGTGAATGCACCGACCAGTAGACGCACTTGACGTTTATTAAGCCCCCAGATCTTGCTGTTCCAGCCTGTGACTTTGTCCCCAATGAATTTCTTAGAGTGTTCTAACCCCTTTAGGGTTAGCCACTCATGTTTGTGCCTATCGGTACTAAATATTATCCTAGCGAATGGCTATGCAATGAACTAAACGTCAACAAATGTCAAACAATAAACACGACCAATGACTGCGGACATTAGTGTACATACGGGAGTACGGAAAATACTTGACGGATTTAGAATTTAAATGAATCAAAGCGGGAAAAATGTGAGAGAAATTCGAAATAGCAAAACGTAATGCTATTGGTTAGACCGAAGCGTCCATGTTGGATTGTTAACAAACAAGTAATTTCCTTTGGCTAAACACTCCACACTGTCATACTGTTGAGGACGCTGACGTCACAGAAACCGCGCCAAAATGGAGGCGTTTAATTCGCCCGATTTGATTGCAGTTTTAAATATTTATTTTTATAATAAATATTCATATTTATATAAATGGTAATTTTTTTACGGTAATGTACCAACGTTAACAACCAACTAAAACCATAAAAAAATACATACATATCGCGCTGTGGGGAGGCGAATTAAGGAGAGAGGAGGTGATCCGCGTGCCGGCCACTTTTTGGTACAGCGCATCTCCCTCGCCATTCAGCGAGGGAACGCCGCGAGTATTCTGGGTACTTTCGGCCAGGGGGCACTTCGCGGGGGGCTGTTTGACTGAAGTTATATTGTATAATTTTTGCCTAGTTATAGTATGACATTTTACTAATTAGTTTTTTTATTATCATATTGTAATTAATTAAGTTGACATTATTTGTAATTTAGAGTTATTATAAAAGATTGATATTTACATATTGATATTAAAATAACTAACTCTAAAATACCTAAGCAAAAATTACACATAAACACAAAAATATGAATGAGATAATTAGTGTGTGTACTTATGGTGATAGTGAGATGTTGGATAAATAAAGGCTACAAATATTTTTTTCCTACTGTACTTAAAATTCAATTTTGTACAAGTAATTTTATAATGAATTGTGTACAATTTTTTGAATTACAACTTCTGTCTTCTTTCAGGATACATATTACAAGCAGAAAACAAGCTGAAATCACTGTCGGTGTCAATCAGACTAAAGAAGCCAGACCCGGAGATAGAGAGCGTAAAAAACTATGGAAAACAGCTGGAGATTAACTTAGGAAACTTTCTTTATACTAGGTAAATATTACAAAGTGAACACTTTATTCTTAGGTTTTTAAAACAGAAACATTCTTTGATGTTTCAATTGCTTGTTCAAATCTGAACAAGCTTGCAGAATGAATTCAATAATTTTGGGAATATCCAGGGGAGTGCACTCAGACATCACATCTCTGCTGTATGACCTTTTCACTAAATTACCAACCGACACAAGAATAATGGATTCCCTGATGCTCCGTGCATATACATGTTCTCTGGCAATCAGGTTTAGAAAGCAACTAAGTTGAAAAATCAAATCATTTTTTTTTATTTCCTATCATTCTTTACTATATTACCAATCAGTAATGATCAATAGAACTGTTTAACTTTGCCTTTTTTTTTTTCAATTTTCCCATTTACTTGATAAGCCAGGTGCAACTGCATTTTTTCTTATCCCGGCGACGGCCTAGATTCAGAAGAATAACCTTGGGATCTTCAAGGCGAGAGTGAATAGGCATTTACTGGACCCGCATGCTCCATCGTCGACCTCATCGTCGCTTACCGTCAGGCGAGATCGAGGTCAAATGCGGGTTTAGTAGTCAATAAATAAAAATATAAAAAATTGGCACCGTTTATTCTAACTTTGGAAAAATGGAAGGGAAGAGGCCTCGAGGACGTAGTCCGATGCGCTGGTCCGACCAAATCCGCCCTTGACTCTACAATTCACGATGCCATCCACACCGCCGGGGACAGAAATAAATGGAGGAAGATCATCCGCCAGAAGGTGATACCTAAAGGTGGTCACGACCCTCAGCATTGAGGACTACGACGCGAGGAGGAGGATTCTAACTTTAATTTACGCATATCATTTTCCAGGTCCAAAATAATAGAAAAGAACTATGCCCTATGTAAGCTGCATGCCAACTATGGGAAGCTATTCAGTGAATGGAGTGTTATAGAAAAAGACATGGGAGATGGATTGCAAAAGGCTGGACATTATTTTGGTATGTTTCTAAGATTTTCTAATAATCTGTTTTAGTTTTGTTCCAAAGAATAACTATGACACTTGTATGCCCATGGCACAAGAAGATTGTTCATTCTTCACAGACATATCGACTACGGATTGCTTGAAGTTTCCCGCACAAGGCTACGTCATCAGATGTTTTGTGCTGCATGTATTAATATTTCTGTATTGTGTTCTATATTCTGGTGTTTACAGTGCTAAATAAACGTTTTCAATTTTAAATTTATCAACCAACTGAGTGTTACCATTATTTACCTGAAAATTGCACAAAGTTTACCATAAAAATATATTCCAGGATTTTTTAAATATTAAATTAGTTATGTTCATACATTTGCACACAGATTGTATTAAAAAATATATTATTGCAAGCTTAGTAAAGCAATAATTTGTAGTCGTTATGCCTTTTTTGTTTTGCCGTGATATATCAAATAGGGGGAACTATTTGCTTATCAACAAGGACTGAAATAAGTGTTTTTGTCTTATATAGAATTGTATGGCCTTTTGCTTAATGTCTTAAGATGTGGTGCCGATTGCAAAATGTAAAGTGACTTATTATGGAAGTTGTTAGTAGAAAACTTTAATTTAAGGCAAGGCATAAGCGTCGATGGCCTAGTGGCTGAGACACAGGACTCCCATACGGGAGATCCGGGTTCGAAACCTTGCAGTGCCATGTACCAATGAGTTTTTCGTATTTTTCTAAGACTTATGTACATTTACCGACTGCTGTATCGGTGAAGGCAAACATCATGAAGAAACCTGCACACTGAGATGACCAGTGCGTAAAATGGGGTAGGCACAAAAGATCCTCAAGGGTCGGAAGTACTGCTGGGGTTATTGCCGGCCCCCTATCATAAGATAAGATAGGGCCTGCCATAAGTTTCTTCCCTTACGTGCCATTCGTCTCAACCTTGTGCTCATCTCATCCTTCACTTCCAAGTCTTCAATATACAATAAACATAGATAAAGAGATACCTTATATAAACAAGCCAAATAATGAATTTTACTAACCACCTTTCAGACTCAATAGCAGATAGCATAGACTCCGTAGCAGAAGACGAGGAGCAACTAGCAGACCAACTCAAGGAGTACCTGTTCTACGCAAGCGCGTTGCAGCAACTATGTAGCAACCACGAATGTCTGCAGCGAGCGCTCGAGAACGCGCAGGACACTCTCACTAACAGGTATCTTAGCAGACTGTGTAGACTTATACTTTACACGTTAGCAGATATTATATAATCGTTAGCGGACTGTAGACTTGTTAGCAGATTGTAGACTTATTAGCAGATTGTACAAGCTGCTAACAAGTCTACACAATCAATTGAATGCATATTTAAACAGACATGTTAGCAGACAGTAGAGGCTTGTTAGCTGAAAGTAGACTTGTTAGCAGATCGCATAAAATTATTAGCAGATTGTAATAGAGTCAATAGCAGATTGTATAGAATCGTTAGCGGATTGTATACTTTTGTTAACAGATTGTTTAGACTTGTTAGGTGACAGAATGTTCAAGATGGGGGGACACTCTCACTAACAGGTATCTTAGCAGACTGTGTAGACTTATCTTTACACGTTAGCAGATATTATATAATCGTTAGCAGATTATATAGAATCGTTAGCGGACTGTAGACTTGTTAGCAGATTAATTAAGTCAATAGCAGATCGTATAGAGTCGCACACAGTGGCGTGAGGTTTGGTACCATCTTCTACGGGAATTTTGTTAGAAGTTAGTCTTCTACGGTCGCTCGCTTCTAGGTATGTCGCTGGTCGTAACACATTTGGTAGACTGTAATCATTCGTTACTGATTATCTTCTCTGTCAACAGAAAAAGTGTTTTTTTCACAGGATAGCAGAACGAAATCGTGCGGCGGCCGGCAAATCAGGACTCATGTCGCGCCTCTTCGGTACCACAGATCCTGACATAGTGCGAGACCAGACCACGCGAGCATTGGACGCTAAGATACTGGCCGACAGAGAGGCCATAGAGAAAGCAAAGGGAGACTTAGAGTAAGTATAAGATTTAATTTCATAATCTTAAATGTGAACTTGTGCCGTGTCGTGCCGGCATAAAGAATAGCACCACCCCAACTCTTCCCGTGGGTGTCGTACGAGGCGAGTAAGGGTTTTAGTGGATACTATTCTACACCTAGTAGACGGCGAGAGACCAGGTGAGATTGAGGTCAAACGTTAATATGAGTTAATCCTGCAATGTTTTACCACTAGAGGGGTCACTAGCACAGTTGCAAAAAAACATTCAAAAATACGACGTACGTGTACGACTTAAAGATGATTTTGTTCTAAACATAAGATAACCTAATTTTACTGCATTCAATGACAATAATTTGATAAATAAATAATGATTATTTTGATTAATATTGAATGATTTTACAAGATTTTTGTTTAATAAACTTTAAATTATCACATAAAGCCAAATATCAACATGTAGATACGTACCCTTCCACCAAATTCCTTCAGACTCGCGCCACGCTTAAACGGAATTTTTAGGTCTGCTGTTTTGAAATGACCATATGACATGATACCATCACAATTTTACTATAGCTTTGAGAAATTAAATTAATCCAAACAATGAGAAATTTGTGATATCTTCAAAAATGACGTTTCGTTTTGCTTTTCTCACACGGAGTGTGCTCGTGGCGCCATCTACGCAACGCTTTGCATTTTATGTCCTAATTAGTCGTAAATTTAAAAAAAATTACATGTCTTTATCTGTTCCAGAGAGTTCACAAAGAAAGCGCTGGTGGAGATAGAACACTTCCAGAAGCAGAGGGACAAGGACCTCCACGAATCTCTAGTCGGCTTCATCACGTTACAAGTGAAGTCTGCCAAAAAGGTATGCTCACTCAAACTACCGGACTTCGTCTAATATCATGGCTTCGGCATTTATTCTGTCGTTGGTCGATCCGTGCATGACCGGTAAAGGGGTTTGAGAATTTATTATGGAGACAGGCTGTCCGCCATTTTAAAAAATTCAATATATCTTATACAAATCTATAACTGACATTAATACAATCATAACTCATACTAAATGTATGGGAATAGTTTGTTGCTATTTTTGAAATTTCTAGTACTCGAACCTCGGTCCCCCATAGAGCCTTTTGTTCCTGACACGAAATAGAATCGATTGGCATCAATTATTTTTTTGTGAAAAAATGCATTTTTCTCGTTGATTGTACCTTTTTTCAAAAATCTGTGAATGTAGTTTTAAATAGCTCCAAAAGTTAGGGAAGGTCACCTAAGACCATTTTCTCGTAGCTCGAATGGATCTGGTAGCTGCCCTGGGTGCCCCGCCGAAACTTTCCACCCTGTATATATATTTAGTAGATTTTCTCGAATTGTATAAGATTTATGCGTAGCCGAAAATTTTCTTTTTTTTTTTCAATGGGCAAAAAGTAAGTAAGGCAAAATCTTCAAACTCCTTTAGCGATGTTTCAGAGGGTAGATCTTGTGTTTTTTGTAACTTTTTTTATTGTTCAATAAAAATGAAAAAAATAATAATTTCAGAACCTGCAAGCGTGGTCACAAATCAAAGAATGTCTACAAAACATGCCTTGAATCCTGCCGCCTTCGTGGTTTCACACCAAAACGTACCTAACTGTTATTTATTTATACTTAGATATATTATAGGTACTTTTATATCACTTTGTATAGTAGATCACTATGGAACATATTTTAATTTGTAATTTAAAGTTAATTTTTGATAGATTTCCTTAGAAATAGCGAATTTTTCTATCGATATCTAATACTTTCCAGCTAAATATCACTTATATATCATCTACTTGAAAATTAACGTACTAAAAGACATAGGTACCAGTGGCGAAGGGTCCAAATAACGATTCCTGTCGACTTCCCTTTTTAATCTCGATTCATTAACTATCCACACCTTCCTCACTTACACGAGAGTTCACAACCAACTTTAAAAACTACATGTAATCACTTTTCAAAAATCAAAAGTAACGCCTGAACAAATATGTATAGCAAGTATAGACTTGCTATACAATTTTGTTCAGGCGTTGCATTGGCTTTTCATACGATAGCAAGCAAGAAATGCCGCTTTTATCGGCTTACTGCCCCGACAGATGTGTCAAACCCTTCTCTTTCGTACTCACGAAACCAATTCGCTTGCTATCTCAGTCCCACGCGCGGATTACGGTGCAATATAACCCGCCTCAGGCCGGCTTGCTGCAATCCCATTTTGAGACGGTGTCGCTGTGTTCAAACACAAACTGTGGATGCGAATGCGATTTAATTTTGTCCGCTTATCATTCATTGAATTTTTATTACGATGTCAACAATTTTGTTTAGAGGTTAGTTTTTTTGTTGCACACGTGGTTATTTTATATTATGTTATAGTGGTTTTTTTTATGTATAACTAAACCCGCATTTGACCTCGATCTCGCCTGATGGTAGAAGATCCCAAGGTTGTAGGTTTCGGGAAATACAGACGCCGGCAGGCTGTTCCACTCCTTAGCCGTTCGCATAATGAACGAAGAAGCAAATCGCTTCGTACGAGCAGATGGGGTATCAACAACATAAGGATGGAACCCCTCCCCGCGCCTGGTAGTCCGAAGGCGGAATGGAGATGCTGGAATTAAGTCGTGCAATTCCGCACTCTCCGAAATGTATCCTATAAAATACCGATAGACAAGCAATTTTGTATTTGTTGAACTCTGTTGTTATCTATACCATACTATGAGAAATGGCTACATTAGTGCATATTGAAGGTTGTCTCACGGATTATTTGCACGGAGATAAAACGTTATCTTCCGAAAATATTCACCCTTCGCCACTGATAGGTACTCTTATGGTTTAACTCGCACAGATAAAGAATGTAATTGAAAATTGATGGACACAAACTGATTGACGGTCAGCAAAAACAGAAGCCCAATTCTATTAGTACAAAGTAATCTAAATTACATTAAACTAAATTTGCAAAATACGATTTGTAGTTAAAGTGGATTATTACGAAAATGTAATCGCAACTTATTACACAATAAACGACAAACGTTGAAAAGCAATGGAATTGGGATCCATTTTCAATGTCGACATAAAAATAAAAGATGATTCGTGTGTCATCTGGATTTGCTCACATTCGTCAGATTCCACTTTCGACTGATAATGACTATGGTTTATTTATAGAGTGTCGGTGGCACAGTGGTTTCGAACCCGGACCTCCCGGTCCGGATTCGAAACCATGCAGTGCCATGTACCAATGAGTTTTTCGTATTTTTCGAAGACTTACGTACATTTACCGACTGCTGTAACGGTGAAGGAAAACATCGTGAGTAAACCAGCACACTGAGATGACCAGTGTGTAAAATGGGGTAGGCACAAAAGATCCTCCAAGGTCGAATTGCCGCTGGGTTATTCCCGACCCCTAATCATAAGATAAGATCGTGTATTTTTATTATGGTCTGCTTTGTTTTATTTCAATAGTCGATGCTGGCTAACGCGTAATGTGCATATAAATGACAGAAGTGTGAGGAGGAGGCAAATTTCTAATTCGATTCTATATTACTCGGGAATAGGACATAAAACTCAAAGCGTTGCGTAGATGGAGTCACTAGCACACTCCGTAAACAGAAAAACAAAACGAAACGTTATTTTTGAAGATATCACTAATTTCTCGTTATTTGGGTTAATTTAATTTAATTTCCCAAAGCTATAGTAAAATTGTGATGATATCATGGCATCATATGGCCATTTCAAAATAACAGACCTAAAAGATATGTAAAGCGTGGCGCGAGTCTGAAGGGTAAAATAAGATTTGGTGGAAAGGAACGTATCAACATGTTGATTGGCTACGTACCATTGTGCTAGTGGCGCCTCTAGTGGTAAAACATTGCAGGATTATCTCCTATTGACTCTTTTAAAGTAGCTAACTTGAACAGAAAGATATAGGCTGCGTACTAAAACTGACAGGAAATTAACTAGCGCCACACTAATCAAAATAGATTTCTTCCAAATACAAGGTATTTTGAAATGTGCTGCTCTACGTTATTCAACAGTTAAAGATGATTTTTCAGAAACGTAGTAGGAGCTTTATTCTAAGTCGTATCCCTTTTGTAATTTAGACGGAAAAAAGTGACCACTTTTTAGCTATAATAATAATAAAATATAAAGATATAGCGATAAATCCAAAAAGAAAAAAATACTTTTCACCTGTGGAACAACGTACAGACCTGCATTCTTCAAAATTATCTTATATTTAGAAGTAATCGATATTTAATTTGAGTGGCTTTAGTTTTTTTCTGATAAAAGAAGTACTATACATTATACATACATATTATTTTTACATTCCACATACTTACGTTTTCAAGTTGTCCAGCTTTTGTTTTTATATAAATTATTTTAATTATCTTACACGTATTCCAGTGCTGATATACAGGTGTAAGAAAAAACTCAAAAACACCTCCAGGTTGAGTCTGGTATAAGACTCAACTAAACGAAACTCCACTCCAAAAAAAATTCTCCTAAATGAATTTTTTTTTCGGGATTGGCGTTAGTTACGCCACCAGTACTGCCAATATGATTTATACCGAAAAAACAATTTTGAATTGAAATCAATACTTGAAATTTGAGCCTACAAAATTATCAATGCAAGTATTTTTTACACCTGTATAGTTAATAATTATCTGTACTGGAATGCTGTCATCCTAGGGCTACAAAATTGTCTGCTAATTATTTTAAAAATAAAATAATGGCACCAAAATTCTGGGGTGTCAGTCGCTAAATTGTAATCACTAAACGAAACGTCATCCTCACTCTTACAAGATCTAGCATATGAGTGAGTGTGACAGGTTCATTTAGTTTTAACTTTAGGTTTGACGGCCACCCCGGAATCGACGCCAATGTATGTACATATTTCTGTAGATCCAAAGCTAGATTAATAACTCAAGGTGTCTTGAAAATCTTAGCTATGAATGAAATTAGAAAATAATTTATGAAAAGACCTTATTATGTGTTCAACTTTCACTATTTGTGTAATTTTAGAATTAATATCTCATTCCATATCAATTATTATATCGAAATTCATTTCACATTTTTTAACATGCAAGTATTTATCGAAGATCTGCTTACTTACTTACTTACTTACTCCGCTGGCACAGCGACCCGAAGTGGATCTTGGCCTCCGATACCAAAGAGCGCAATCGCTCTCTCTCCTGCGCAGTCTCGAGCCAGTCAGGCGCCCGGAGCTCCCGCAGATCCTTCTCCACTTTATCGCGCCAGCGGTATCTGGGACGTCCGACCGGACGTCGTCCGTTAGGGCGTCCCACATACGCTCGTTTAACTGCCCGATCCTCCCCCATCCTAGTGACGTGTCCGAGCCATCGGTGTCGACCCGCTTTCGTCTCTCCTATAATGTTCGGCTCGTTCACCATCTCTTCTATCTCCCTATTATAAGAAGATCTGCTTATATTAATAATTTTATAGGTTCATTTTTAAATCGGCACGTCATTTTTTACGTAATAATTTACTTAGTGGGCCAAAAATTCTCGAATATAACAATTTGTATATTACCAATAATATAATTATCTTTCATCGAGGATTATTGGAGACTATATAACATAAAAACCCAATTTAAAGAAGAAGGGTGTTAGTATCCATAACTGAATAAAATATGTTCTATGATTTATTGATGTTCCCAATAAAAAATTATATTCCACATACATTATGTATCTATCGCTGATCGATTTGTATGAAGTCAGTTTTTTCCGTAAGTCAAAAGTCATAAAAAAAGTTGTTCAGTTATGAATACTAAACCTGAATACCTTTCGGCTTAATAGGTTGTTTTTGTTGCGACCTGTAGAATAATTCATTATCATTTTATCCATTTTAAGAAAAGCTAGACAAAATCTCGTCCATATACGATATAAAGCAAATCTACACAGAGCCAACGCAGACGACGGACTGTCCGCGGCGTACTATCCGCCGCGTACAGTACGCGATGTGTGCGGCGGATGTACGCGTGAGTACGCAAAGGTCTGTCGCGGACTCAACGCACATTAAATAATCGGTGAAACTCTAGGGTTACTTGACATCGAATCCCAATCCCACCCCAAAGAGTAGTGGAACAAAGCTCTTGGCATATTTCATTGTACGCTCCGGTCCGTGTGTGTCCTCGTTGTACGCGGGACTTTTTGTCCGCGAAATTAATAGTACACCGTTTGCGTTACGTCATAGAGTTCTGTACTGTCTATTTTTACGGACTAAATAGTACGCCGCGGACAGTCCGTCGTCTGCGTTTGCTCGAAGAGAGAATTAAGTACGTATTATTTTAATGTTTTATAGATCATGTATTGGATTAATTAATTTTGTATTCCTAAATGATATCAAATTTTTATTGTTAGCATACTGCAGTAGGTAAAACTTTGTTATTTATATTTTGCCCTAATATTTACTTGTGTTCTGTTCAGAGATGCACCGGATAACCGGCGAATACCGGATAGTGGGTGCTAATATCCAGCCGCGCCGGATACTTAATTCAGACAATAAGTTGAACAAAAAACAAGGTTCACTAATCTATATGAGATATGTGTGTTTATGTAACGTTTTATTAAGTTACAATAACTTTCGAAATAATAAAGAAACTTGCAAGACTTTTACAAATCACAGTACATATTAAAAAATATATTTTAAAATCAATATTAGAAGACACATTAGTAAACAATATTGGATAAACATAAATGAAACATACTGCTAAAGTTTTATTCAAGGTTATTCAGTGTTCAAATTCAATCAGTTTTAAATTCTGATGTTAAAACACTTACATTTCAGCCATCCTTTCAATCTTCTTATCCGGCTAAACCCCTATCCGGTGCACCTCTAGTTTTGTTACACCCTGTATACACTTTGTTTCTCTTTATATCGTCCGCCAATGGCTGGACTGCGGAGGTCAAGTACTAACTATTATATTACTAGTATTAACTATTATTTCTTTATGGCACGGATTCTAAAAAACCCAAAGCTGGTGGCGCTTGTGTAGTTGGGAGGTATGTCAAATTATTTTAGTTTATTTTGTTAGACTGTCAATGAGAAAGTGTTCGAGAAAATTAATAAAATAAAGGCTCAAAACTGCTGTTCAAAAGTGTTCATCTAGAAATTCTATGATGAACATGATCACAGGTTCCCGCAGACAAAAAGTTTATGTTACAATGGCTGGTGGCTATGAAAAGCCAAATGCTGGGCGACAGAATATGCTCGATATTTTCATACAAATACTAGGCTGTCACCATTTGACATCCAGCTACACTGGCGCCGCTGCGGGAGAAATTGGCGAATGTTATATGCCATTACCTATGATCGGAGTAGGTAGGGCTGTTTTTGGTACTTGCCACATACGGTCATAATATGGATAAGTATGCCCAATAATCCCGGGATTTCCGGGATTGAATAAATATATTATTTAGATTTTTAACGTTATATTTGTTTTGATACACATTAAAGATTGGTGGCGAAATATTTTTTTTTAAGATTCATGGCGCTAGTGTACCTATGTTAGTGTTTTAACTTCTTCGTAAGTTCACAATTTTTTAAAAATCGTAATCCGCCGAGTAAGGGCGAGGTTTATAAAAGTAATTTACAACATTTGCTCGATAACTTAAAACGGGATCCCGAAATCATATCTATATTAATATAACCTTTGAGGACATTGACCCGAAAGAGCCCTACCTACACCGATCAGTGGCCATTACTTATAGACGATGTAGAAATAACTCTGGAAAACTGAAACCATAGACTTGTCATCACTATAGAGTACCTAAAAATGTGATAGTATGCCTACAAAACTAACAAAGAGAAGTTTAGCTGGTCCAGTGTTCTAATTCAAGCACAGACTTAATTTAGGATTATTAAAAAATCTTGGAATATAGCAAGGGCTGGATAGGATAGGCCATCCGTGGGTTTTATTTCGCCCACTGCAAACATTTTTTATTTTCGCATGGCGTAGCGCACATTCTAGGTACCTACTTAACTTATACCTAACTTTAGTCAAAATAATAATTAATTTTCTAGTGGTTTTAGTTTTCTGGAGGATTATGCCACACCATATGTAAATGTATTTGCAAAACTTCTGAATACCTATTGTTTAATACTCAACTGTGATTCGAAGACCAACTTGTAGCGAGTTTTTGTATAATATTGTAAAAAAAAGTACTAAACGCCTTTTTGTGCTAATATATTTAATTAATTAATTAGCTAGATCACGTTTATCGAATTATTATTTTATTTCTGTTGATTATTTAATTATTAGGATTGTAAAGTAGTTTTGAATAAACATCAATGATTTTTTAAATATTCTGGTTTTTGTGGTTAAAGATCATTTAATTTCTCCAAGAAATTACATTTCACTTAAAAGAGAAACTTAAAACTTAAATAAATGTTGATATGTGGGTAGTTGCAAAAAGTACTATATCAAAGACAAGTCAGTGATAAAATGGTCTTTCACTTGTCTTTTAAATAAATCGAAAGATTTTGTATTTTTGATATCTGCCGGTAGATTGTTATATTGCTAACGCCATTGGTTTTTTACAATGACGTTAGAAACACTTGTCTGCCGATGCGGGCGCCCTGCGCGCGCCGAACATTAGCAGTATATTTCTTATAATTTTCGCGGCACTCTAGACCAGCCTTTCCCAAAGTGGGCGATAACGCCCCCTTGTGGGCGCTGCAGGCCTAAAGGGTAAGAGACCCAGAAAAAAAATGGGGGCGTTGTGTAGAGGCTTGGTGGGTGATTTGTAATTTCATTTAGCTGAGAGGCCTCCTAGACACCGACTGCATGAGCTCTCGACTCTCAACTACATACAACTCATTGGCAGGTGTAGCCCGTAAGAGTTAACTTGAGACCTGAGCGCCGTTGTGTATTACCGACTGCGCTCAGGTTTCAAGTTAACTCTTGCGAATTATAGTAAAAGTCTCGTTTAGAATTAATGTTTAATCTCCGCTAATATAGCTCACAATAATTAATTAATTTAATTTGAAGTTATAGTCGTTTTTAAGTAGGGGAAAAAATGGGGGCGCTAAAAAATAATTTATTCTCAAAGTGGGCGGTAGACAAAATAAGTTTGGGAACCCCTGCTCTAGACGCTTATCAGACTTTTTTAAACTATTTTAAAAACTGGTAAAAATTCCGATGTGTGCAGTGAAATGATGTGGAAAATACAGCACGACTTCTAATCTTTCCATGGATAATATTTCTTTTCACCATCATAATTTGGAAAAACAAATATTGTCAAATAAATATAAATTACGAAAAAAGTTAAGCGAGCTCGTTGATGTCTTTATCGCCGCCTTTTTCTTTCATATGCTTAATTGTATAGCATTGTCTCGTTTTTTCATTGCCATAGCCGCGCTCTTCCCTCCGCTACTCTCACATTTTTCGCTCAACGTTTGTAGGAAGAAATGTAGCTATCAGTAATCGGTACTCCATTGGTTACTTGCTTCATGTATTTTTATGAATCACCGATCATACGATACGACCTTATAATACTTATTTAATTCAAATTGTTTTGATTTTATTTACTGTTGAAAAAATTCACGCCCTCCATTGAACATACATACGCAATTATGAATAGGTAAATACCTAATATCTTATTTCTCTGAGACTTCTTTCCCGCCTACGTACGACCCTAAGGTACGACCATAGGTTGACGTCGATTTGTGCGGCAGTTCCCAGTACTCTTACTAATAAAACTATCTGGTAATACTACTGAGGACTACTAGTCAGACACCAAGGCTACGAAGAGGGGAGACAAATTCCGCAAGTATCGCGTTCGAGTGGCAGCCACGCGGGAAGAGAAAACCTGGCCGTCCTGTACACACGTGGAGGCGAACTGTCGACCGTGAATTGAAGGCAGCAGGAGTGAAGCTAGGAAGGTGGCACAGGACAGCGGCGTGGAGAGATCTCGTAGAGGCCCTCAGTACCTCCGGGGTACCATAGGACGACGACAACAACTATTGTTAAAATAAGTAATTAGTTATGGAACATCCATGAAACTGTCTGAGTATGTTTGTAATACTGTCTGAGTACTGCCGTTGATGTAATTTGACAAAATTGTTTTTACTGGCTCCATAGATGTGGCTATAAACTGGCTAGAGATATATAATACTTATGGCTAGCCACGTATGTGAGGGAACCTTGCCACGCGGCGTATCACCGTAACAAACACGTTAATTAGTGAGTTACGTGGCGGTCAGTTGTCACCATCGCATGCCAGCCGACGGTAATTGCCACCAGCAAACGGTACCTTCGATTTATCGATCTCACGTGTTCGCAACATTTTCAATAATATTTCCCGTGTATTAGTAATAGGTTAATGATGATATTCCGTGTTTTTAATGGTATAGAGATATTTTACCACCCCTCTGGGGTGTTAATTCCGATGACATTACCCAAAACGAAACGTTCATCCCTTACACAATCTACCTGATGAATGAGCGTGTTTCTTCGGTGCGTCTTAGTTCCAAAACTCAATAAAGTTGAGAACTGTGCTAGGTATCAGGCCGTGGAGTTGTTCAACAGGGAGCCTAAAGAGTTAAAAGCTGTAAGAAATATAAGTAATAAGCTTAAAGCTTTTCTGCTGGAAGGGTGCTACGGTGATTCAATTGACGAGTTTTGACATTATTGCTGATATATCTGTAAGTATACTCGTATTATACTGAAAAATTATCTTACTTATTTTGACATTTCAATTCAGGACTAATGTTTATTGATTTTAATTAGGTATTACTGGTTTCAATTTTGTTACTAAATTCGCATACAATGTATATTGGTTTTGAATAAATAAACTGAACTGAACGGATTTCGGTTTAGGCTTTAGCTAGATTAACGATCGTGAAAAAAAATCAGCTGTTCCATATAAATCTTCAATACCTACACGACCAAAATGTATGCAACAGCTGATTTATTTTTCGCGATTTCAGAGTTGGCTTCATAGTGAAAGTTGTTCAGTTGGATACTGAACAAACAACAATTAGTAATTTTCACGGTTGACCACCGCTATACGAGTAACATCAATAATTCGAAAAGAACACGTCGGCATTGAATCGATGGGAAACGGGCCATTCTTAAACATAAACCTCTGTCTCCCACACGTGGCGGATGGTCTAGTTACTGTACACTTATTTATTTACATTTGAAACGAATCGCTAGTTACTTTACGTGGTGAATTCATTATTTAGTACCTCATCCTCGAACAATTAATTCTATTCTAAACACACAAACCAAGGGCAATTTGTAGAGCTGAGAAATCAAGACCGATCTAAAAAAACGGAGCTCAAAATTACGAAACTAAGCCTGAACACGACCATAATGAAGCATCAGCAAGTGTCAGTGGACTTCTGGGCGATGGGGAAAGCCATGCTGACGTACGGGGCGCTGACGATGATGGTGTGGCTGATGCTAAGGATGTTCAATACGGTCTTCACGCTGCCGGGCCGGCTGAGAGCGCAGCAGAGCACTCTCGAGAACACTCTGAAGGAGTTACAGGCAAGTGAACCATTTGTGTCATAGAGCGGCGTCCATAGGGGGTCTTTGCTGACGGACGGGGCACTGATGATGATGGTGTGTTTAGGCAAGTTGTTGGTTAAAGTACTTACTTAGTATTTTATTTATTTGGCACATCTACAGATTATATATATAGGATTATTCAAGCTTATTTATATGGTAACGTTCTAATATACAATCCAATTATAGACGTGCACAGCACTCACATAAAAATATAGGCTATAATACTAGCAATTTCACAAACAAGCGCTATAATTAAATTATTAAAAAGTTACATCTATTTTCTAGTATTTTCTAATAACTATAGATTAAGAATAGCTTAACACTGACAACTATATAAAGAAACGGGTTTAGTTAAAAAGGCGTATAGAACTTAAAATCAAAACATGCGTCGCCCTGGAAAACTAACTGTTTGTTCGAGTATTATGTTCTATAATATTGCACTGATAACTCCACGTGAACACGGAGTACCTAGATCAATATTTGTTTTCATTCAATCGTTAACTGCAACTGAATATATTAGACTGAAATCCTGAATCCATAAATAAAGACCACTATTTTGGAGTGTTTCACAAGACTCCCCCTTCATTTTAAATTAGCTTTACAAAAGGAAAACATTTCGTAGATTATCCCACTACTGCCCGAAGGCTTTCACAAGTCTCTGCCAATCATCCCTGATCTTTTTCCACCTCTATGTGTAGTACCTATTTATATTACCTTCGCTATTTTATACAGTCGCCAATTGAAGGTTTTTTTGTCGAGCTCTAGCTACGATACGGCTTAAGTTATTATTTTGCATAACCTTGTCGCACCCCACGACGATACCATACGATACTAAACACTGTTGATATGACAAGGTTTCATCGTATTTTGATTTTGTTATTTATGACAAACAAACAGAACAAGATGAAAATGAAGCTTGATGTATGGAGGTTATATCTGTAGGATTTTGCTGTAGAAGTTTGTCTTCGGCAAGACTCCAAAGCCGTAAACTTCTAGATGCTGAAGGTCAAACCCTGAAGGCCATTGGTGTACAAGCCTTAACCCACGAAAGTGCTAAGTTCAAAATAGGTCGATATTGAAATTGAAAAGCTCATCAATAATTCAAAATAAGCATCATTAGTAACTATATAAAATCTGTTAGGATTTATGCCATTTATTTTCAGAGACGCTACCCCGATCTGGACATCACTGAGGAAGACCTAAAGAACGCTGAAAAGGAACTCGATGATTTAACCAAAGAGGAGGAAGAAAAAGAAACGCTTAATAGTCCTGAAGAAACTCCAGTCGTTGAGGAAGAGAAGAAAACTCTTTAATTCTCTGTATTAGATAGGTATTTTTAGATTATAGGAAGCATTATTTATTGGTAAGGTAAAAGGTCACAGATTGGTTTTCATACACAAAAGGTTATGCTTAGGCACCATAATGTCGTATTTTTTATTGTATAAGGATAAAGGAGAGCAACGTGAGGGTATGTATGTATCAGATTGAGCAGACGAGTCGTATACGCTGCTAACCATGAGGACTTTCTTAGATGGAGTGCTGGTAATTATGCTGGCGCACTTATATCAAACCAAAACACAGTAATGCAAGCATTGCTGTTTTGCGGCTGTAATAGGTAAATGGACTGTTACTGGCTGTGCCAACATTGTTTTATGTTCTGTTCTTTTTATAACTTCATTGTCTGTCTTTTCATATTTTGCTTTTGTCTTGTTCTCATTCCTTTTGTCACAGTCCTCTTGTAAGTATCTACAACATCTATCATTTAAAAATATTACTATTTCCACTAAGTCTACCACTCTTTTAATCAGTTCATTCTCTCGTCTATATTTGGTCCCCATTTACCTATTTCAGCCGCAAAGCAGCAGTGCTTGCATTACCACATGCTGGTTGCACCACTACCACCCCAGCTGACTCTACTACTACTGGGATCATCTGTACCCTTCAAAAGCATGAATTAACCTTTAAATAACCTTTGCCTTCGCCCTGGCACAGCTGAAAACCAATGCTATGGTTCTGCCGTACCGGTCGGACCGCAGCACATGCTGAGCATGTGTCCTTTTAATGTTGTGTTGTGTTTTTTAATTCAAATATTTTTTAGTTTAATTATGTATGCGTAATGCAATGTTAAATAAATGTTTTCTTTCTTTCTTTTTAAATAGGTTCAAATATAATTTATTTTTAATTTCGCGATCTTTTTAGTCGTATTTCTTATTGATGATGGTCGTGATCATTTTATGGAAATAATCATACAATAGAACGACTTTATTTGCAGATTTAATTAGATGGTTGGCCATTGGCTTCCCCATTTCACACACTGGTTATCTCAACCTTACGAAAAAAAAAACCAAGACTCATCGCAAGGGAGTCCGATGTCCTAGTTACTCGTACTACGCCATCAACACTCAATACAGTATCGTGATTTACTATAATGCCATGCATAAATTTTGTATGAAAACCAGTTCGTGATGTTTAACTAATATTTCTATAACATGCATGTAGTATATGTGGGTAACTTGATTATTCAAAATGTGGGTAATTTTATTTTTATAAATAGTCTACGACAAACAGGTAGGCGGGACCTGATGGTAAGTAGTCACCGTCGCCTAGAGACACGTGCAATACCCGGGGGGTATTTCTTGTGTGTTGCCGGCCGTGGAGGGAGAGGACTATTTTAACGTTCTTTGTGAATCATCCCATGTCGTTATTCATTAAATGTTATTTTCTAAAATGTCAGTCTGTGGCAGAATAATAAACTGTAAGCAACGTAATATCTTGTTTTAATGTGCCAAATAGCCTTAAACAGGACAAATTGACGACGAAGTAGGAATTTACGCGTGTTTTAATTGAGTTTACGTGTCTACGTGTGTTTGTGCGACAACATTGCGTAAACAGCTGGTCACGTAAATATGTTCGGCGGCAGTCTCACGTTCGACCATCAAACGCAAGAGTGGAGCATTTTCAAGAGTCGTTTTGTTCAGTACTGTACGGCAAACGATGTTAACGAGGACACCTATAAAGCTGGAGTAAAGCGGCGAGTATTGCTTCTCACTGCGCTGGTGGAGGACACCTACCGCATCGCAAGAGATTTGGCTTTTCCTACGGAGTTAGAGAAACTGAAATATAAGTCTCTGTTGACTAAGTTGGATGATCATTTCCGGCCTTAAAAAAGTACATTCGCAGAGTGATATCAATTTTACAAGGCGGAGCAACGACCGTGTGAAGACTTAGCCGAATGCGGAGCATTGCGGTTTTAAAACGGAACTGTATGCTGCCCTACGGGATCATTTTGTTTTCGGATTAGAGATCATCAAGGAGAAGGAGAAGTTGTTTGCGGAAAGCAATAAAAATGAATAGGAATATAAAGTCAAGAGGGTGCCACTAGGGTAGGTACTTTTATAATCTGCGTTATGAAGATCACTGTGAAAAAAAAAATAGTTTACATACAATTCCGCGCGTTTGTTGCGCGCACTTTGTTGTGTTCCTGTTCGGATTTTACCTATGTACATTAATAAATAGTTAATTATATTCATATATCCTCGACTTTTATACGACAACCCAACCACTAAAATTAGCTGGTATTTATAGATATCTTACTTATTATCTAACTCACTATTACTAGGTTTGGTCACATAAAAACAATAATAATGGGCCCTTATCTGTAGTAAAAAGTAAATTAAGTGAATTATGGATTTTGTATCACGGCTTTGGAGTCCAAATATGATATTGATAATGTGTTTTTACCACACACAAGATTCCTGATCACCTCCTGTTTTGGTCATCCAAATCAAGAGTCTTTCGGTAAACTAAACACGCCTCTGAAAATCAATAGCAATGTATAACTGAAACTTTCAAAGCTCTTAACGTGTCTCACTAGAATACAGTTCACCTCTTTACAACTAGATGGCGTAAGCTTGCGCACAGAAAGCTTGCAAAACCGGCCGGAGGCGTGGTAACCCCGAGCTTTCACCCCAGCTTTAATTTTATTGATCGCTCATTCGCTCCCTTGCAACGTAAATAAAATTTCTAAGTCTTAATTCGACTTGTTAAGTGTATACAGCCGCAAACTGGTCGATAGTATCCTCGACGTGTGATAGATAAGTTATCTGAGTTGACTAGTAAACTGACTAAACAATGTTAATCAGTAGTTCGACTGCGTCAGTGACTGTCGCCCGTATCGGTTGCTCAACTATGTTGTGTGATTTACTGTGAATATTATAGACGCGAGTGTATTGGGAACTCTGTATCCTCAATCCAGCTTCATAATGACCCGGTCCAGCTGCTATAGACCTTTGGTTCCCCGGTCTTCTAGCACCTCCTTGGATCACCGGGAAGCTGGGTAAGTGTACCTACCTATTGTCACAATATTTATGATTTCTGTAATCTAGATGTTTAACTATACGTCTATCTAATTATAGTTCTGAACCAAGACACTTTGAATCAGGTACTTATTTGTAAGTATATTTATAAAATGTTTACAATATTACGATAAACAGTGATTGATCTTTGATCAAGCAATTAACCAAATTTAGTTGTTTCTTATATAAAATACTATACTTGTGTATATCTTGAACTCTCTTTTATCTATTATCATAGACACGTAGATTCCTATTTATTTGCCAAAACAAAAGAACCAAGTCTACTAAAAGCCTTTTGGCATTGAATAACCCTCTTCCTTTCCTCCTATTATTATGGTTTTGCGCAAAGAAACAAGTAACACCTGAATTTATCAACAAGAAAGAAACAAAACATAACAACCGGGCCGGGCCCTGACCTTTATAAGGTGGGGTAACGTCTAAAACCTGCTCCATAGTCCTGGATCTCCATGATTACTTAGTCGACCAACTAAGTAGAATTCTGTTTCTGCTACCTGCCAGCTTTTTATCTGTACTATAGCGTATATATTATTACAATTATCTGAAATCAGACGTTGAAATTTTTAATCCAAAACAAGGTTATTTTCTTTGCTTTCCTGTATGCCATCAATAGGACATATTTATCTCCACTCAGCAGTCTATAAGTACACCTAATTGATCTAATTAGGAAAATCTTTTTCCCCGTAAATTAGCGACGGCATACGAATAGAAGACTCGGCAAACCGTACGGCTTCGGAACATTTTGTGCGTCTGTGATTCTGCAAAAACACTGAAGTTATAGGTATAAATAAATTTACTTACGTAAATTGGCTTGGCAAAAAGTTTATTTACCTACCTTTGACCATTCGTACGAGCATATGGTAGGTAGGAACTAGTACTTGGACATAATCGATGTGTTGAATGAATTAATGAATACTCTTTATGTGTTGATTGGATTTTTAGAATTTCAAACTGCGTCTACTTTACTATACCGCAAAATCCCTTCTCCTTTACTTTGAGGACCTAGGTTTGACTGGGTATAGAGTTATGGTATGTATGGTAGATATGTATGTACGATTACCTAAAAGTATCATTATAATACGGAACTTGAAAATAATACTTACTGAAACACCATGAAAGCAAAGGAAAGAAGGAAAGAAAGAAAACACATTTATTCAACATTGCATTATACATGATTAGACTTAAAAAGACTTAACATTAAAAAAACATCACAAAGTTAAAAAGACACATGCTCAGCATGTGCTGCGGTTCGACCGGTACGGCAGAACCAGCGCTGTGCTGGTTTTCAGGGACCAAATATATTAAAAGTACAATTAATAAAAGTACAAATAAGTAATAAAGGCTCGGGAGAATTGCACATAAATCCAAGTAGAAGAGTATTAGAGTCAAATGTAGAGTTTGCCACCTCCAGCTACTTACATAGCAACATTCCCATATTTCCGACTGCGGTTAGTCACTTTGATAAAAGTTTATTTGGCCACTTCATTTTATCCTCATTTAATCTACATTACACATGCTCTACTACACCCTAAAAGTGTATTATACCTAAATTATTTACGTAGATAGTGATTAAGAACTCTTTTTAACCGACGACAAAGGAATAAAGGATTTCGATTCGATGCTTGCATGTTACATTCGAACGAAAGAGAGATTCAGAGAGAAGGAATCACTACTATAAATACGTTTTGAAGAGATAAAATGGGTTAGTCTTGGTGTTTTTTGAATTAGGGAAGAGTAGGAGTGGGAATGTTAGGTACACACGACCTACTCGTACTAGAGAGATAATTAATCACTAATATTGGGTGACATTTCCGAATTATGAACGTCAGTAATTTATTAACCAATTAACATATTATCTTGCCCAGAGATCTATGGAAATATCTTTTTCTATAGGCTGATTATAGAGCACAGAAGTTCGTCAAATCATGGCATGTTACTTCTTTATTCTTCTGAATCGTATTCCTTATTGCTGAGGTTCGTGATCATTCTAAGGAATTAATCACATAGAACGACTCTCTTGGCAGATTTAATGGGGTGGTTTGCCATTGCCGTCCCCATTTCCACACACTGGTTAACTCAGTGTGTCGGTTACCTCGCGATGTTTTCCATCACCGTCAGAGCAGTCGGTAAATGTACGTAAGTCTTCGAAAAAACCGAAAAACTCATTGGTACATGACATTGCATGGTTTCGAACTCGGACTAGGTTTCGACTCGCATGGGAGTCCGACGTCCTAGCCACGACGCCACTGACGCCGTTCCTTCTTTATAATACCGTCGAAGTCGGCTCTTTTACATTATGTTTACTTGTCGTCGACTTAAGTCGTGACGATTTCTATCATTTATTTCAAAAAATGTTTTTGCGATTATAAAATTAAAACAAAGGAAAATGCATATAGGTACATATTAACTTATATTTTCTAAAGAGCAAAGAAAGATTACCCGTTAACCCGTTGGTTGAGATTCGAGGGCTCAACGAAAGGTCTCTAATTTCGAGGAGGCATTAGGGAGGGCTTACAAGGAGAGGAAATAAAATAAAAGCCTGTGTAGTGTATAGGTACTCTAGCTTAACAGATAACAAAACAGTCGACTTTTAGGGTCGTTTCAGGAAGGGGAGAGAAGACAACCTTGACCTAAAGAATAGCTTACCTAACATCTCAATCTGAATGTACTTACCTAATTATTTATACACAAAAAGGGATTTCTGGAATAATCATTATTAGAAATTAACTTCAGGTCTAATGGCCACTCACTCTACTAAATCGTAATTTAAGGTGCAAATTATTTTACACAATCATGTCGTATTTGTAGAATATTTTACTGGAATACTGTTATTATTCTTTCAATAATACTGTTTAACTATCGCCAATTCAAAATAATACACTTGTACCGAAATAAAGTTATACGATTAATTTTAAACTTCAGTACAAGATTAGACTTAAATAATATACTGTTTCACGGTATTTTTATTGTATTTCATTAATTACGACCGGTTTCGTTTACACGTCTTCATTAAGTAATTAACAAATACCTGAAGATGTGTAAACGAAACCGGTCGTAATTAATAAAATACAATAAAAATACCGTGAAACAGTATATTATTTAAGTCTAATCATGTACTACAAGTTTCACCAAGTACCAACAACCGCAAGTATTAACCATTTAAACTTCAGTATTTGTATGTATAAGGACCTATCTTTCTATCGTACAGCTTAAGATAAATATAATATGTTGCTACTTAAACCTATACATTTTCTTTCGATAGATAGTGTTATTCTGGAACAATCTCGTTCAACAAATAGCAAGGATCTTTATATTATTATTCAAATACAAGATATTTTCACTGCGTAGTAAGTTTTTACTAGGTATACACTACAAACGATTTACGTATGTTTATCAGAAATGGAGTGCGTTGTGGATCTTAGGGAAACTTCACGTGAATCACGTGCTTCGTTTTCCTGTGATTGTCCTGAATTCAGGTGACTGATCAACCTAGTAGGTACCTCTACGCCTACCTACCATAGATAATAAAAATTTAGAACAAAGAAAATGCATAAAAGACGCAGTAGTTTGTATAATGTTTACAAATTATAATAAACATGTCATATCTTCACATTACTGGTGTCTGTTAATACATATTTATAAACAAACACCTAGGTCGGTGACTTAAGATACTTACATTGTATATAAGTAATATGTAAGTATCCTACTGGGTTATGATGTTGCGTTCATGCTGTAATGGCGTGTTCGTCCTATTTTATTGTTTAAAAACGGTTTACAGTGGTTATTTTTTTCGTAAAACTAGTGTATTTTACCTAAAAATCGTCCGTGTTAAGTGAACGTTATGTAAGACAGTGAAATGGGAGTGAAATACTACAGATGGTGTGGATCCGGAAACCTAATCTCCAATTGTACTTGGAATGCAAGACACTAGGCATTACTAATGCACACGACTCTCCCTTAATCTCGACGTTGATAAACTGTTCTTTTTTTCAAAACAGACGCCAAAACGTTCGAGTTATTTTCAAGATTCTAACACGGTTATTGGCCAAATTGCAGAGTGTAAATCACTAGCAGAGGCCATTCATTAAAGGAGAAAAAAAATGGATCCTACAGCAGTAGGTAACCTACAGTAGGTATACTAACCTAGGGGTATTTTGATTTCACCTCATCTAAGGCTGAACAAGCAAATTATATATAGCAAAGACTCGTGGACTGTGCGAGTTCCAAGAAACGTCATTAATGTTAAGACTTCCTTAAGTCCCAAATAATATCTATCTAGAGCTATATATGCCTGGACATGGGCTATTTTGGTCTTGCGGTCACTCAGACCCTAGGACATACCTAACCAAAATATGAGTACTTATCAATTTTCAATCTGTTAAGATTTTTCTCAATTTTTCTGTTGCAACATCGATGTAGAGAATAAATAAATAAAAATAAATAAATAAATTTATTTAATGACAACACTGTATGCAAATATACAATGGAAGGTACAGTAAAATGAATACTACAATAAAAAATATAAAAAAACATATATATTTTCTAATAACGAGCACCCACACTAGTTAATCTAGAACTTACTAATCTTTTTCATTATCCCTTGGCCTAGGTATTCTACTATATCATTGGTTTGTTTGTTTATTTCTACTGCGGCTGTCACCTCGTAAGTCTCATTACATTTCTGAAACCAGTGAGCTTTCCATTTCACGCCATTGGATTACCTACATGTCGCGATAAACAAAGCGGAATAGCATTAAAACACCATGGTACGTTAACCTTAATAATGTTTACCACAATAACTTCCATAAACATTAATGTATTGTAATGCTGCGTTTCCCCACTAGTAACTAAAAACCCTGTAAAGAGGGTGCTATTGTTATAGTTTTATAATATGTGTTGGAGTTCGCTATGAAAAAAATAGCACCTACTTACTTAATAGGAGATTACTTACTTTCTTACTAGAGGCGCCACTAGCGCAGTTAAAAAAACATTCAAAAATACTACGTACGATTTATAGATGATTTTGTTCTAAACATAATATAACCTAAATTTATTGCTTTTAATGACAATAATTTAATTAATAAATAATGATTATTTTGATTAATTATGGATGATTTTACAAGAATTTTGTTTAATAAACTTTAAATTAGCACATAAAGCCAAATATCAACATGTACCTAGATACGTATCGTTCCACCGAATTCCTTAAGACTCGCGCCACGCTGTTCACAATTTTACTATAGCTTTGAGATATTAAATTAATCCAAATAACAAGAAATTTGTGATATCTGCCAATATATCTTTGGTTCGTTTTCTTTTCTGTTTTCGGAGTGTGCTCGTGGCTCCGTCTACGCAACGCTTTGCTTTAATTTTTTTTAGTTTCTGGCCAGGGATACCTACAGTGCCTGATCTGATTTTAAAGAGTATAATTCAAATAATGGCAACATTCCCATAAATAAAGCTCATGAACTTTCCATACAATATTTCCATATTTTCCCAAAGAAAATATTATTTTAACGTTTGTGTATTTTCCATATTATTGTAGTAAATTCAGAGAGTGTAAATAAATTAAAAATGTGGTTGCTAGGCTGTGCATTTTTCAATATAAACGAATTTTATAATATTTGACATATTAACACGTACAAAAATATTTATACTAAGAACATATATGACATGTAAATTAATTTTATGAATAAATTATGATTATGATGATTATTTTTTAACCACGACGTGTTATACTTCGTATATATTATGTGTTATAACCGTAGATTTTTCAGTTTATATTAAACATACTCTAGTCCGATTCACACTTCTATTGAGTCCAATTTCTTTTAGTCTTATATGCTACATGTAGACTAGTAAATAATACGCATATTCGAAGACGTATCAGTTTTTTGTTACTGGCAAATGGGACAAAAAGTCAAAACAAAAAATCTTGGAAACCACTGATCCATTTGTGGCGGCTTCCCGCCACAATAACGGCGCATGCGCGCTGTGCAGTCTGCGCGCGCTGCTGACGTCTCAAAACAATCGCCTCCGCTTTTCTCTTACTCGCGCTGTCACTCCTCTTCCTTTCATCATCGCAATATCTATATAATATATTTCATCATCGCATCAACATGCTGACTTTCATTCCGTGGGGCACACGGCCCCATAGATTTACTAGATAATTTTGTTCAAGAGTGTTATTTTGTTATTATTTTATTATTTACACTTTATTGAACAACAATAGAATTAATAAAAACAATTAAACTGAGACATTGGGCAAAGTGTGAACTTATCTCTAAAAGAGATTTCTTCCAGCAAACCCGCGTGATTTTGAACGTTCCGTGTTCTTAGCTAGGTCTGATAAAAATTGGATCAGTGTCCAATTTTTATCAGATCTAGCTAAAAACACTCTCGACAAATGAAAAACTCTCAATTAAAAAAAATATGCTCAAACAGCCTTGTGGCTTCGTCAATCAATATTGAATTATGATGATAAACGATAAAGTTGGCTCTAAAAGGATATGTAGATAACATACATGATATGATAACTCTAAACTATCAGTGCATTATCTATCAATAGTTAGGTAATAACTACAAAGGTATTGGTAATGCGCAATTATACCGCAAAAGACAAAGCATTACTAGACAAGGAAAGTCCTTCATTCATTACATTACAACACATTTTGTCATTTAAAACACACCCACATTCATATCTTATCAGTCACATATCAGCCACATTATTGCTGGATTACTTCAACCTAGTTTGCTACTCCGTTATCGTTATTACCTACCGAAAAAATGTTATTTTTTTCGGATATAATGTTCATATTTCTCGATCATTCACCCCCTAATTCTGTTGACCTTAATGTAGTGTCGTTCATGGGTCAGCTTATACATTGATACTTATGGAAAGAAAGAATTTATTCCCAATAGCGCAAACATACAAACAATTAGGTACAGAAGATAAAAATAATATTATAGAAATAAATAAACAAAAGTAATTAAGTTTGATGAAGGTGGTGTGCAGCACCGGAAAAAGGGGACTGCCTTTGCAGCTAGGAACCTAGGTACTTTCTATATTGGATAGTCCACCATGCACTAGATGTATTTTTAGGATTCCTTACCAAAATGGTAAAAAAGGAACCCTTATTATGAGACTTCGGTGTAAGTCCGTCTGTTTGTCACAGCTGATTTTTCAGGAAGCTGTAGCTATCGACTTAAAATTTGGCACAATTAAGAAAGAAAGAAAGAAAAAATGTATTTCAAAAAGCTCACACATCCTAACAATTAGTGTGAGTGTGGTGTCTCCCCTCAAACCATGGAGCACTTGCTCTGCTGTCCCGCGTGTCCGACCACCTGCACGCGGGAGGACCTTTTCGAGGACAACCAGAGGGCTATCGATGTGGCTGCCTTCTGGTCGGGAAAAATTTAGTTCGGATCATCAACACGAAAGAAGAAGAAGGTACAGAAGATAAAAATAAATTGTAATAACAATATCAATTGTATAACTTGCTTGCCCGCATCTATTCTAGGTAAAAGAAATTAGGATATATTTTTTTATTGAAAATGTGTTCTGAAATCTGAAAGTAGAACACTTAGGGCATGTGGGATATCATATGGAAAGGCTTTAGAATTGTGAAAAAATATAAAAAAATAACCTTTCCTCCCTTATCTCCGAAGTTTTCAAACCGAAAAATCTGAAATAATTCAGACTTATGGATAATCACCCATATTTTACAGGAAAAATAAAGTTTAGAAAAACATTTTAGTGATATTAAAAAAAAATCATTCTTTAACGACAAAAAACCTGAAATAATTAATATTGATAAAAGGAGTGGTATGTATTCCGGGAAAAATAAAACGAAATCAAATCAAATCAAAACAATAATTATTTTTGAGAAAAAAAAAAGGTATTTTTTCAAGACAAAAATTTTCTATTGAGTCCGGAACCCTTGGTGCGCGAGACCGACGCGGACTTGGCCGGTTTTTAAAATTGGTATCCCTAAGAGTTTAAAAAAATATGTAGACATTTTTAAGGTTTTGTACCTCAATGAGTATGTAAAACGAAACCCTTAAAGGATCACTTTATTGTCCGTCTGTCCGTCCAGATCGTTTTTCTCAGGAACGGCTAGTTATCTTGACATCATCTTGACATTCATTCTCAGTTTTCCCAATTTTTTGCAGAACAGCGCACTAACATTGCACTAAAAACACTGGTTCTTAGTTCGGAATCACCTTTGTCAGTTGTATGTAATCTTATCATTGAAAACGTTAGTCACGTACTACCTACATTTATGCCAAGTATTGTTTTTGTAGGTCTTGTCTTATAAACATTTCATTCGTTATCAGTGATCTTGTATTATGCTAGAAAGAAAAACAATTTGACGTGTTTTTGCCTTATTCTCGAAAAACACGTTTTGCACATATACATGTCATATAATATAGCAGCCCTCTTCCGTATCAATCTGGGCAGTATGTAGAGACAGAAAATTACAGTTGAGTACCTATAATTAGGTCTTCTATATCTAGGTCCATGAAGGTTTTTTTTCTTAATACTTTATTCCACTTTTAATGAAACCAGCACCATTTAACCAAATGTTTAGTTATGTTGTTCAATATTAGGATTTTCCGTGGAAATTAAACATTTTCACTAGAGCCTTCTTTGTTTTGGCTCCATATTTTGACAAGAAATAGCACAGATTATACAAACGATTCATTAGGCTAGGGTAGAGTGCGTTCACAAAGTAAGATACAATATTATTCCTAACACAAATGATGATTATTGATAATTCTACCACATTTTTATAGACTATACATAATTAAATTACTTACATAATTCAAATCTTCCTTTTTTTACCAGTCGCTATTTTAGAATTGCATTCTTTTCGTCTTATACCTACAAGGTAGGTACAATTACGATACATAAAGATATTGTTTATATTAGTAAAGTAGAACACCGAACCGACACCAACTATTAATACAAAATTAGCCTGTGCTGTATCGATAACACAATAACTACACGTCAATGCAAAGGGTGCATCAAATTACATGTTGTATCAGTCTGTTCCACTCGATTTCTAGTTACATCATTCCATTGGATATCATTTTACTACTGAGTAAGGCTTCATTATATGTTATGTATGACGTCTGAAGTCTTACATGCCTTATCGTCTCGAGGAATAGGTCCAGACACCACAATACCAATCACACGAAAACCCTTTTTGTTTGTTTGTAGTCTCTTTATTATACACAGGAAAAAAAAACTTTTTTTGAACCCTTTTGACTTTCCTCCCCTCTATCCCCTCCCGATACAAATAAAATCCTTCCTTGGAACATCATACCCCCGTCAAATGAATTAAATGCTTACAATCCTAACGTTCCTAACGTTGCGCACAAGCAGCAGGAGTGTGGGACGTCCAGCAGCGAGGTGGTCAGTCGACATCAGGGCTAAAGCTGGAGTGACTTGGCTCAGAAGCACTGCAAATCGGACTACATGGAAATATATAGGAGAGGGCTATATCCAGCAGTGGATGAATAAAGCCTGAAGAAGAAGAAGAAGAAGAATCCTAACGTTCAATCAGGTAAGTTGAACGTAAGTTGAGCTAAACTCACTTTTCGTGAATTGCAAGAAACGTCCTTATTAGTAAATTTTCCTTATATCAAGTGTTAACTCTATCTAGAGCTAGCTATATCATGTCATGTCCCTAGTATAGGTAGAAAAGAAAAAAAAGCGAGTGGGTTCACTCTCATACCGCCTCTACATAATAATAATGATAACTCGTAAGAATATTCAAATATAGGTATCACTCGGCTGTCACATCACTCAACCGTGATGTGTGTGAGTGACTTATTTACGACGTGGCGTCGGCGCACGCGGCGGCAGAGGTAGCAGTTCCTTATCTGCAGTTTACACATGGATTCTATATACAATTTCAACAACATTAGTTTTATTATAATTGCGTCAATTAACTGTTGGAATGCAGTAATATTCTTAAATCTGCTGATATCTACTACTACATTTTATATTTACGAGTATACTAGATTTCCGCCCGCGGCTTTGCCCGCGTCTAACATAGGTCTATATAATTATGGAATGCAAATTCGTTTAGGAATTATACCTACATCAATTAAGGCAAGTCAAGCAACATATAACATACCTACAGTGGAAGATACGAGTACACATCTAGCTATACTCTATAGAAATATTTTACATAGAACCTTCTTTACCGATTTTATTCTAAAAAGCTGTCCAGTGCAGCTATCTAGCTTATTTAAAGCGCATCGTAACATTCGTGGCATTGGGCTGTCGCCAGCAGCGTGGCTAGCAGGCTCGATGATAGTTGAGGGTGGTCTGGCAGAGCGCCAGCTTCAGTATTATAAGCGAGGTTCTGCTTTGCATAGCGAAGCTGTTTCGAAAAAATAACACACTTCCAGTAGTTCTGTGATGTAGTTCTGAACACAGAACTAGTGAATCTTTGTGTCCCGTTAGCACGCCCGCAACAATCGGGAGTGTAAGGCGTGCACCGCACACGGGCGGTAAATTAGCGATCTTATCATTTTTCATTCATCAGTAGAGCATTATGAATGTAATTACATTAATTGCATGCATTGTCTTCTTCAAAAATTATTTTTTCAGTTATTCCGTAACAATGCCGTTGTGACATTTAATCCTTAAGGCCTGCTTACTCGAAAATTTTACCCTGGGTTAAGTCGCTAATTGTATTGCATTGCTAAATCATACAAAAATACATAATTGTTTTTGTTTTGAAAGTGGTTTTGATTAGAGTTAACCCGAGAGTTAACGTTTAATGCAAGACGGCCTAAGATGCGATACGTCTTCTGTAGGTTCGAACCACATTCGAAGGTAACTTGTAGTTTCATAACGTGCCACCCCTACGTGCACGCTTCGTTTGCTTCCGCCCTAGCCCTATAAGGCCTACCTAACTAATCCCATTGTCTATGTCAGCTCCGAGTAAAATTTCGAACTCACTTCGCTCGCTCTGCTGCTGTAGTCTTCTAACCTATCAACCGCGGTAGATCTGCGCTGAAATTGCGAGGTCGCTTCACTCGTTTCCGCCCTAGCCCTCGAACCAAAGTCATAATCCATGTCAGATCTGAGCAAAATTTCAAAATCGCTTCGCTCGCTCTCATCCTATCCTTTTAACCTAACCCATCATCCGCGTCGGATTCGAGCTGAGACGAGCTCGCTCCTGCCATAGCCCATTAATCTAACCCATCCCATTCACAACAATAATATCACAAATACGGTTCGCCAACTGGGTGCAAGGTGCGCACTTGATTTTTCAGTCAAATTTTAATTTTACAATACAAAACAATTTATTGCACACAAATACATATTACACGCACATATCTAACGTATAACGTCTATCGTCGTATTTCAACGTGCATCTCGCTCCAAAATGAGCATTTCCGGGTTTTGCACGCGGGCGCTCTTGTGGCTAGCGGCGGGCCTGCCCATTAGTTCTGTGTCCAGAATTAGTGTAACTTTTGTCCTATTGAACTATAGCATATTGGAATCAACTTTCTAATGCCTTTCCTAGATCAAGGACTAGCAATCGAGTAGAGCACACAAAAAATGGGGGTATTACCCGTGGTCCAACTGCGATCTTCAACCATGCTATATCGCATAGAAATGGAGCTTGATTTCCCAAACCCTTAAGACTTCCGCCCCACCCTCTTGGGAACGCAAGATAGGGCAATGGGTCAGTAAGCAGAGAGATTGCATCTACATATTGAACATCGAAATTCCGTTTGTAGTAATTCAAGTCAACGAACTAATACAAGAGTAGCTTTTAAATTCTTCGTAACTTTGGTTGTTTTTTTTTATTGTATAAGAAAAGCAGACGAGCATTCGCCACCCGATGGTAAGTGGTTACTGTCACCCATCGAAATCTCATCTCACTACAATGTAGAGGGTTTTCGATGCGCTGTTAACATTGAAGACTTCAATGGAGTGCCTCATGTGCCGGCAATTACGCTGGAATTCTTACCGTTAACCAAATGTAAACAATGCTAGCATTGCTGCTTCGCGGCAGACATTTGTAAAAAGTACCATCCCGGCTTACTCTGTCTGTACAGTCATACCATCTTCAAGTATTTTATTTTATCTTTTTTGCAGGAAATCTTACAGCGTTAAAAAAATTTTCATAGTAAATGTTCTTTAAATATTTGTATGCCAGTACAAGATTCCACTCATTAAATTTTATTAAAATAGCAGCATAAGAAGGACAAAAAGGAGAATAATAATAGGATAATATATAATATAATACATATAAGTATTTACTAATAAATGAATTTTACAGAAAAAAAATACATATAAGTGGTAAGTAATGAATGTAATAATAAATAATAGTTGATAATGCTTGCGTATAGGTAGGTGTGTGAGTGTGTGTGCGAGAGTGTGTATGCGTGTGTGTCTGTGTGTGTGTTTGCGTGTGTGTGTGTGTGTGTGTGTGTGTGTGTGTGTGTGTGTGTGTGTGTGTGTGTGTGTGACTGAGAGCATATAATCGATTAAGTGTGATCAAATCTTATATTAATAATATAATATATATCTTATTAATTATATTGTATATTTGTATTAGTATTGTATATACTAAGTATACTATGTAAGAATATTGTTATTTTAATTTAGTGTTATTTTATTATATAGACACATATAATTTCATATATATATATTTTATTAAGTTTCTTTGACATTTGTCATTTTTATTGCCACTGCACCGCCATAACATATCTGCATGCCCAAAGGTCAGCTGGCAGAGAATGCCGCAAGGCATTAAGCTCACCTGTACACAAAAGTGTAAAAGAATAAATAAATAAAGTGTAAATCTGATCGGCTACTACAAGCCAATGCGTGAAAATACCTAATCAGATCCGAACACCTCCAATATTTGCTTCCTAAAAGAGCCCGGCCTTAAGTGAAATATGTCTATATCGGAGAACCTGGTATTGTACGTATGAGCGCATATAACTGTTAGGAGAGTGTTTAGCACACACAAATCGAACTAGTAGTTGGTTCATCAACTTGTAATCTTTGCTATTACGAAGTATGAAGGTTTCGTTGCACTCTGTGTTACTATACTAATAAGATTTAATCTGATGTGCTAAGAAGGATTAAGAGAGATGACAACGACCGACAAGGAGCAGCATATAAATCAGGTCACGGAAACATTGCGTCACGCAGTCATTGCCTTAGGCTTTCCGGGCTGTTTGCACTGGCCTATAGGCTAGTGGTAAGTTGTAAGTACAACACTAGTAAGAACATGCTAGCATTTAGGTACCTTCTTTCCTATATATTACTCAGAGGACGAAAAATTCCGATATTTAATAATAAATATTAAATTATAAGAAAGAATTTATTTCCAATAGCGCTCACATACAAACAATTAGGTACAGAAGACAAAAATAATATTAAACAAATATATTACAAAAATAAATAAGCAAAAGTAATTAAGTTTTCTGATAACTATACAGGTTTTCCCAAAAACCAACATCAAGCCGGCAAGAGCTGATGGGCCGGCTCATGCCTACCCAGAATAACCAAACTTGACCTCAGTAAAAACTTGGTTTTCGAGATAATGGCATTTTTTAAATTCGGGAAATTTTCTGCCTCCAGTAAGTGATTTGGATGTGACAAGTACATTTCGAATTTCATTCAAAAATAGAAAAGAGAATTAAAAATGATTATCAAAACTAATCGATTACGGAAAGTTGTGGGAAAATCTCAATTTGGTAAAAGTAAAAAAATAATAGTAGGTATGTTTTTATTGCTAAAACATGGTGGTTTCTCTGTCAAATAATGCTAATTAATACTTATAATAAATACAACGTCAAAATAACCTCAAGATGTCCAATTATGCCCTAATCTTGGCAAAATTTTGGTTTGATTCGGAATTTTAAAATAAATATCAGTGAATACATATATATGGATACACGTATATCAGTGGATACATAACATACATAAATAGGTACCTATTTAGGTACTCGTAAGTCATACTCGTATCCCAAGATTTTGAAATGAAAGGGTGCTACTAGTCTGGTTTCTGTGGTTATATTATTACATAATAAAATACTAGTATCTTGGTCATTGAATACGCCTTCGACTACATACAGCTTCTTTTAAGTTACCAACTAAGTTGCTTTCTTCTTCGTCAGTGATTAATAGCCTGTCATGTCAACTTAAAACTCTCCTTACTTCGGAAAAGATTTAGTGATCTCTTCTAACAATTAGACGAAGTTTGGACCGCAGTTCATCATTGGGCTTTGTGCAGATTTTTTCAAGATATACTTATGAACTAACTACACAGTTTTATTTCGTTTGTTTTCCTTATTATCATTGCTAGCTACTATTTTACCACTAGCACTTTTTCCCGACTTCCAAGATACAGGTTTCGACCTAGTTTGTAAGTCGGAGGTCCTATTTATATGCCTTGTAATAAGTGAATACACTTTTTCATTTTCATTTTTTCATGTAAACGCCCCCTGAAAATAATCCCTTGCTCTAAAATTAGAAGGCGGAATTAAAAGTGAATTCAGGCTGAAGTTGCGAGAAACTGGGTTGTGTCAATAGGGGGCTGAAACTTGAAAGCAAGTGGGTCAGGCCTTACTTGTTAATGAGAGCAAACCCTTTCGTACGGCAAGTGGAATCAACGAAGACCACACGTATTTTATTCTCGCCGACAATTGCACGAAATCTCTTCAAGACAACTAAATGACCAAATAAGGTGTACAGTCTGTTAAATATTTTTTATAATCAAACTAGCTATGGCTCCGTCCCACCTCCAGAGTACGTGTAAGAAGGCCGGTGCGGCGGCTGAAGCGGCTGAGGTCCTTAAAGCTCACAAATACAGGGATATCGGCAACCAGTACAACTTTGTAGCATTTGGTGTAGAGATCTTTGGTTCTTGGGGCTTTGGAGTTTGGTCACTGTTCCGAGAGCTGTCCAAGCGTCTATTTGATGCGACGAGGGACCCAAGGGCTGGCGGCTATCTCGCCTAAAGGATCAGCTTAGCGATCCAGCGGGGCAATGCCGCCAGCATCCTTGGTACCCTACCACACGGGCCATTTTCTCTTATATATTATGTTTTCTATCTTTAATTATTATATTTATTCACCACTTCAGCGTATAAGCCTCGCTATACAGCGGGGCAACGTCGCCAGCCTCCTCGGGACACTCCCTGCAGGGAGCGACCTAGGCCAGGCTAGTTAGGTATTTTGTAATTTTAGCTTAAGCATTTATTTTAGTATTATTTTATTTTGAATAAACCCATAAATAGTTTTAAGTTGTAAATATGTAAATTAATAATCAAACTAGTAGTTTTTGAGTAAACATTTTTTTTAACAGTTATTCTTATACCCAGAAACGAATTCTAAAGTATATACTTATAGTATTATATAGTCGAAGTATCCTCGTCACGGTATCTTATAAACAAAAGGGGATGTAGTCAGCCCTTTGAGCTGTTTCCTCGAACGACCGGAGGGCAGCAAACGTTTTGTCATTCCATTCTCAAAGGTCACTTCCCAAGAGCCTATTGCGACGTTCCTGGGATAATCGAAGGAACGTTTTTATGTACAGCCTGGGTTGAATTTAAAGAAATAGTTCAGTAGGAGCCTACTTACACATTTATTTTTTCAAAATCTTGTAGTAATTAACTTTTATGCTTATTCTTTGCCATATTCGAATGTTGACCATTGACTCAAATACGAATATATCGACTTTAAAATTTTATACAAATATATTTTAGACGGGGTCTCGTAATGGCCGATAAAAAATATTTTTGTACCCTATCATTCATCAAATAGAGAATATTTTTTTCATAGAACCCATCAAAGTTGCTAATTTTAGACCATCTCATAGATCTATCATGAGATAGTATCATGACCATTATTGTTGCCAATTATGAAATTGGCTACAATATTGGTTACATTTTCTAGTTGAACAACAAATACAAAAACTAGGTACATTTGAAACAGTTTGTAAGCTAAGAGCAAAAGTTTATTATTTAATTTTAATATAATTTAATTTTTCAATTTTAATTTAAGTTACGCTCAATACTTACAAATTATTTACCTTAGTAGAGTATAGATGCCTATATGTAGATAACTCTACATATAGGCCCGAGCCTTTAGCTTATTTATAACTTCCTATGATCGAACTAAGCACAATGGAAAAATAACGAATAAAACCTTCGACCCTCATCAAATACCTATATTTGTAACAAAGCATCCACTCTTGTTAATCCTGTTTTGACACTTTGCCCTAGATACGTAATACTTCCCCCGTCATGTCAACCATTCCAAGACATATGAACAGCGAGGAGATGCCAAACTGCATTATGTAGGTCACGTCTAAATGCCTACATGCTACACGCTACCCGGCATTCCAGAACCAGCTCTACGTTAATTTGAACCTAAAAGTTTCAAAAACAAGTTTTTTTTTAAACTACAAAACTCGCATTTGACCTCGATCTCGCCTGATGGTAAGCGACGATGAGGTAGACGATGGAGCACGCGGGTCCAGTACCTATTCACTCTACCCAAGGTTGTAGGTTTCGGGAAATACAGACGCCGACAGGCTGTTCCATTCCTTAGCCGTTCGCATAGTGAACGAAGAAGCAAATCGCTTCGTACGAACATATGGGATATCAACAACATAAGGATGGAACCATTCCCCGCGCCTGGTAGTCCAATGGCGGAAAGTTCCAGTTATTTAAATTCAAATTCAAATACAATGTTTATCTTTTTGAGATAAGCCTGTTTATTTACCCGTATTTAATGAGGGAAAACTACTTTTAATGACCTTAAATAATTATGTTAATGAGTAGGTAAACAATTAGTGGTAATAATAATAAGCCTGAAGCGAAAAAATAATTGCGTCAAAAGTTATTACCTAAAACCCACTAATCATGTACAAAGAACAAACTCACAATTAGCCCCAGAACATTGGGTGAAATGGATTTTTAAATCTAATCGTATACAATAAATACATATATTAGTTAGAATAAGTATACCTACTATGTTGGAATACCTATAGTTGTCAACAAAGTTTTTGAACATTAATTATTAGATTAGAATAATACGTAAATTAACCTTTCTAAAATTCTAAAACAGATTATTGAGCGACAGAAACTTTACTAACACCAGATATAAATTACACAACACTAATAATGATCATTAGGGAATGAACTCGACATCTCTTCCGCATCCAACATTGAATGCATACCTAATTGACGCTACTGAACTGGACAGATGCGATTCAGTCTAAATATCTATCTAGCTAGATCTTATGCAAGGAATGACATTCACGAGTAGGTGCAAACAAACACATTACAAAATCTGTAGGCTATTTTAATTCTGCCACGAAATAAAGTACATACCTATGCTTAAGTTCCTACTGGTGTATGGACTATGAATAATTTGTCATCTTACCGCACTTACTTACTTACTCCGCTGGCGCAGCGACCCGAAGTGGATCTTGGGCTCCGATACCAAAGAGCGCCATCGCTCTCTCTTCTGCGCAGTCTCGAGCCAGTCAGGCGCCCGGAGCTCACGCAGGTCCTACTCCACTTCATCGCGCCAGCGGTATCTGGGACGTCCGACCGGACGTCGTCCGTTAGGGCGTCCCACATACGCTCGTTTAACTGCCCGATCCTCCCTATCCTAGTGACGTGTCCGAGCCATCGGAGTCGAGCTGCTTTCGTTTCTCCTATGATGTTCGGCTCGTTCACCATCTCTTCCGTCTCCCTATTCTATCCTATCGCACATCTTATATTTCGCACAAATAAACTTATTCTTATTCTTATATCATGATACCCCCTTCTCATTGAATATTTCATAAGGTAAGGTACTTACATCTGACTTTTAATAATCCTATCAACAAACAAAAAATTTACTATCGCGGTTCATCCTGCAAGTCAACCCTTTCTCCGTATAGGTACTGTATGTTTAGGCAACGTTGCGACGTCTATACCAGCTATGTAACACTAGCCAATAAGTGTAAAACTTACTTGGTCAAAAAATTAGACTCCACTGAAGTCAGCTCTCTTTATGTTATTATTTTGTTGGTCGCTAACTTCAGTAGAGTCGGTTTCTCATAGAAATAGAAATATCTATTATTTGTAAATATGGCTAATGCAGATGTTACATTGTTTTTCAGTATCACCATATTCTGCCCGAAAGCGTACAAATTTTTGTTCAATTATTAAATCAATTAATCATAAATTATCATTCATAAAATAATCAATCATAATAAATTAGCAAAATAGTACCTAATAAAGGTAACAAAACAAAAACATCAAATTTTTTACAGTTATGTCTCAATTCATCTCAAAAAGAAACATAAGAATTAATAATAAAGATAGGTTTTACTCACATCATTTTTCTGACATTTTTATAATAAATCTAAAACTGAACAGATTTAGATACATATTTATATTCATACTCATCCCTAACAATACCAAGCCTAACACATTACATTTCGTCAAAATTGGCTCTCTAGTTACCGAGAATTTTCGAGACATATTATATCGATTTGAAAACCTCTCCTTTTTGATCATCGGTTAAATATAGAGTATTTACTCGTGCCCACTGGAAAACCAGTGAAGATTCAAGCCAGAAAGTGTGAAAACACACTTTCTGGATCGAATCTTCACTGATAACTAGATATAGGCAGTTGGCAACCAACCAAACTTGATGACAATACTATAGATGTATGATGTGTATATAAGGTATATACCTACCTAACCCACGTAACATAATTTTATAGCTTGTTGATGTTACGGCTGCTTCCTGCGACCGATAAGATGTGATGTAACAAACAACCATAACATTTGTTTATTAAGATCTTTACATCTTATCATAATTATAATTAAAACATTTATAATTGTGGTTTGTTAACAGTGAATTTTAGTATTTAAACGAATACTTCAATAACTGAATTTAATATTTAAAAAAATTGATCGTATAGGAAGGTATGTAATAATTTTATTGTCACTATTGTACGCCCAAAATGGGTAAACTGTTTAATGTACTATGCTATAACATCTGTAACGCACACAGTTTCACAATCCTCGTAAATGATTTCTGATTCTGGTTCTAAAAATCATATTTGTACACACTTTCCCCCACAGCAACGACGTATGTAACTAAAAATCTATTTATCCACAAAACACAACGTAACGTATAATTTTGTGGATAATACACTAAACTTGTCATAAAAACTTATCATACAAACATAAAAGTAACATTAGTTTAAATACCTTTAAGTTTGTATGACAAGCTTAGTTGTTATGATAGTAAAATATTATGTAAACAATTGTACTCGTATATGCGTACAAGACCTAGTAGGTATCACAGTTTGTAATAGGAACGGACATGTTACGGATCAGAATTTCTCTGTGGAATTTCTCTACGGCCATGGCTACATAACCGTATCGGATTTGCTTGATAGTATAGTAGGTAGATTTCTTATAATATGGAGTTACAAAAACAAAAAAGGACATCTTCACTAGGGCGTTGATGTTTTCTGCTTCGATAGTATTTAGAAAAGCAGGTCGATTCCATGTCGTTTCTAAACCCACGTACTCCTTCTTAGGCCCAATCGTCAACCGCTTCCCATTTAGGAAGATTGGGGCCAAACCTGGCTTAAGTCACGAATAAAAATAATAAAGAAATTTCAACATGTCTCAAATTTAAATTAATTTCTAGATTTAGACTAGGTTTTCAAGCTTCTCTCTCGGTCTTTTTTTGAGTACGAGTATGTACGAGTAGCGGAAAAATTAGTGGATACATACATACCTACTTATAACCTTGTCATATTCACATCATGCTTTACAAATGTCAATTTGACAAGGCCCAAAAATGTACCCATTATTTCTTCCCAGTCCAGTATCTTAAAAATATTTTTGTCTGAAAATGAAATTATTGTCAGCGAGTGACAAATGTAAACAGCAAGTCACCGGCAAACCTAGAATATTAGAGTGAATCACACCATTACAGTTACAACGATCTGAAAGTTGGTCCCGAGCCAAACTGAAGGGACTGATAATACCAAGTGTTACGTACAACTGAAGTTTACGTTCTAAGACACTGAGAGATGAATTATCTGAGGTGCTCTGGCGGATCTAGTTGGCTACAGCATCATAGAGTACTGTGTCCAATCTCTGAAAAGCAGGGTTTGCTAATATCCGTTTTAGATAATTTTTCGAACGCTGCTGAAAAGTGTCAATCCTGAAATAAATAATTTTATTATTTTGAGGACAAAAGATTAGATAAAACATTGCACTATGGAAATAAAATCCGGAAAATCCGCAAATGTTATTTATTTATCATCGAAGAAAATCTTATCATTTCGAGTGCTTGGTATACACGATAACTTTTTAAAAAATCGCTCTAAAGGAACTAACTATATTTCTATTGTACGTAATAAATTACATTTGTCTTTTAAACTACTTAATAATAGTGATCATCACGGTTCTGAATACCTAGAGCAGCAAGGAAAGGCCGTCAAGATGAAGGAAGAGACTCCTTATAATTAAAAGAAAAAAATCCCAAAAAGAATGATATGGATATTACTGTAGCAGTTAAAATCAAGAAAGCCAAAAAGAAACGAAAGCAGAATCACAAATGACGCAATATTTCACAAAGAAACGTGCGAATGTGTGGGTAGTACGCAGAACCGGGGCAATTCATTCACTTTTCAGAGATCTGGGGCGCCGGGAGTACATGGGAATGAGGAGTGATCGCCGCCTCGCCTCGCAGAATATTTAAACTTTCAGGAACGAGTGATGTTCTCGTTTTCAGGAGCGCCAACCTAAAATGAAAGTAGCTCAGTTGATAAAGCTAACTAATCTGTCAATTTCTGACCGTATTAGCTTGAATTAGAATTCAGAAGTGGCTTTTTGGGGTGATTGTTCTTGTGTGCGCTTGTGGTGCGATTAGACAGAACTTAACGTAGAGTTTTGATTATTCTCAGATGTAAAATTAGAAAGTATTAATAAAGATTATGTGATCTGGCCTAAGTAGTGAGAATCTGACATAGGCGCGTAAATTCCTAATTCGCTGTTTGTGTTGGTTTAGTAGATTATAATTGAATCCCAAATTTTTGATACTGGTCGAGTATCGGAAAATTATTGTGTGTGACATGAAAGGAGATGAGCCAATACGACAAACAAACACACATAACGACATTGTTGCTCTCTATAGCTATAAGTTGGAAAGGGTCAAGTTGAAAACAAGCGTCGCTAGATATATAGGTATCTATACATCTAGCGACACTCAGCTGAACTTGGCCCTTTTAATAGATCATAGGTTTACTATATTAAGCCATACCATTTTAAAAATGTATTCGCATGGTTGTAGTATTTTAAGCCAAAAATGGTCTATTAATATAGGATTTTCTATTTTTTATTTTCTACATTAAAATAAGAGGTTATGTTTCAGTAATTATTTATTTGGAATTAGCAACCGAACAGTCCCCATTTGCCCCACCAGCAAATCTCGAGGGATAGATGAGACAGTCTGCATTGTATTTCTACCACTATCACGGTGAACAATTAATGTCATAATACTCACGTCAATATTTCACTAAAACAGTATCTCGATATAATGGGCTCGTGGTCCCACTGTCTGGTGGGATCATCAGTAAGCCGCAATGCAGTTGCTCTTGGTTCCAGTAATTTGGCCATAAACAATAACACAATATTTTGAGCCGTTTGAGGTTGAAACATCGGGACCCTGGGGCCCGGGAGCGCACCGCGTCTTCAAGGACCTCGCAAAGCGCCTGGTCGACGCGTCAAAAGACCCAAGAGCGGATTAGCTTAGCTATCCAACGGGGCAACGCAGCTAGTCTCTTGGGTACGCTGCCGAATGTTGGGGACTAGACCCAAAAAAATATCTTTAGTTTTTTCTTCTTAGTCTAAGTTTAGTTTTAGTATTATTATAGAATTATCAATGCAACATTAATTGGGAAATAGAAAAAGCCAACATAATTTACGGGTAGTTTACTGATGAAGTAAAAATAGTGATATTTTCACCCTCCCATCACAATGCTAGATCCAGCCAGCTACGTCAGTCACCTGCTTAATAGTAGCCATTACTCAAGCATACGTGAAAACATGGATATAAAACTCACTTCTCCCGCCATCGATCTTCATAAACGACGTTAAACAGTCAATATATTCCGTTAATTCTCATTACTTTCCGCATGAGCAGCGAAGTTTGCCGGAAAGAGGAAAATGTTATGTTGGGCCGCCAGTGAATTGTAGGTAGGTTTTGCGAAGGGGAAGGCAATGGCAAATCACTCCATTAAATCTGTCAAGGGAGACATTCTATGAGGTTAATTCCGTAGTAAGGTCACGATCCTCATCAATGAGGATCACGACTTAGAAGAAGAAGAATACTCCTTTAAGTAAGTACGTCTTATCTTATCTTATGATGGGGGTCGGGAATAACCCCAGCGGCACTTCGACCCTTGAGGATCTTTTGCGCCTAACCCATTTTACACACTGGTCATCTCAGTGTGCAGATTTCTTCACGATGTTTACCTTCATCGTTAGATCAGTCGGTAAATATGTACGTAAGTCTTTGAAAAATACGATAAATTCATTGGTACATGGCACTGCACGGTTTCTAACCCGGACCTCCCGCACGGGAGTCCGGTGTCCTAGCCCATATACCACCGACGCTCACACATCTTTAAGGAGATAGAGTGGTGAAATGAATAACTCAGTGAAGACAGTTATAGAAAGAGCTGTTCATTATTGTTAGATGCAAATATACATACAGTACAATTCGTTACTCGCTGCCTAATACAATAAATGCTTATTCTACAATTACACATAATTAAGTCACCACACACACACACACACTAGTGTAAAATGCAGAAAAAATGAACATTGCATTTTATTTCACTCTCCCTACATACGAAAACCTATAAAAATATTTAGGGAATGTAAATTATAGCAAAAACAGTATCGATCTCTGTTTGTAAACTAAACTAAAATTTTAATTTAAATAAGAATAAATGATTTAAAGACGAATAAATGATTTTATTAGATTGATAACTACATTTGAAATAAATAAATTAATAAGAATAAAATATTGATTTTTACGGTAGGTTTGAAAGTCGTCATTTTAGTTTCATACAAATAAAAAATGTCCCACGCCCGATTCATAAGTTTGAGCCTGAAGAAATTTATATACCTACTTAGTTAAGTACATAGGTTTCACTTTTCCAATGAAATATTTCTTTTTAAAGACGAGTTAGGAGCAGAGTCCCTGCTTTTTGCAAAGGGTTCCGAGTTACCGATCGATCGGTTAGGTGTGTTTTTGTACCTGAAGTGAGATAGGTAGGTAGCTTTTTCCATTTCTGGGCGTTATGCGTTTACGAGTGGTCTCTTGACTCATGACTCTAGGACAATCCTAGATGGGTCATTGAATAATGGTGCTGTTATTATCCTAATGACGTCATATAATATTTTGCGGTATTTTGATTTTCCCCGATCTTGACGGGTACACCACACTCAAATATTATACCCATTCATACTTAATACTTACGTCAGTATACATAGTACTCTGCGGTACTACTGTTCGAAGATATTCTGAATGATTTCGTCGCAGAAACTCCGGCGCATGTATAAATAGATCTTCGGAGTGGGCTGCCCCCACTTATAAGACTCGAGGTTATTCAACTCTTTACCTAAAACCGTCCTCGTGTTAATCTATTACTTATTATCCTTCAATACGGATTGAAACCGATTTCTTATCCAAGAATCTGAGGTATAAATACGAGTAGAATACTAGAAACCAGTAGCGAGCATGTCATAATCTTGGATAAAGAAAATATTAGTCTCCCTTTATTAAAATTGACGGAACGGCGGGCGCGTTCCTTCCTTCATCTACTTAATACAATTATTGAATACTTTGTAATCTTATCGCACAAGTAAACTTATTCTTATTCTTATTCTTCTTATTCATCAATGATTATTTCGCTTTCTCTAAGGTGACAGAAAACATTTTTGAACAAATCTGAAAGAAAAATTGAATATCCAAGGAATTTAAACCTTTTTGTTTTTCTCTCTCTCTCTCGCGTGTTGGATCTTTCGAAAGAAATGATGATGTTGAAAATTCCAATTAAATTATTAAAAATGATCCAATTCCAAAACTGTTTCAGCATCATTCCAGATTCCAGAGAAGTGTTTGTTACTCATCTCTTAAAATTTTACTCTGAGATGTAGAGGAAGTATCTGAATCATGTCTGTGAAATGTTTCACTCTTTCACATTACAATGTCGCATCGTGAATCCTCAAATATCGAATGGACAATCAACCCATCCAGAGTTTATCGTAATCTCTACCCACTGATACTACATAGTGCTGGATATACTCATCAGATTATTTTAGAGCGTTACGAAAGTTTTGTCTGCCAGAGTCAGAAACATTTCATTACTAACGTGAGTTTATGACGACCATCAAATCTGTGACACTTTTTGATCGGAAAACTGTCTATCTGTCGCGATTCGAATGTTTTGATTCGATTTGAAAGATTTTTTTGGTATTGTAAGTATGGTAGATGTTTGGACTGGCATAATCCGTTTTTTAAATCGATGGATACACTAAATAAATTGCATTGCATTCCGACATTGCATAGCCTGCATGAAGAGGCTACTATATAACTGTGCGAAAAGCTTTTATCCTGAAAATTCTATCATAAGGCAATTAACCCTGAGTAAGTGAACGAGGCGCTGAACCAGAAAATTTCAGACCTTTTTACACCCAGTTTTAATTATACGAGTACGTAGAAGTTTAATAAACATCAATTAAGATTTTAACGAATTTTTTTTTTTAAATATGCACAGAGTTACTACGTTTTATAGTGCGCCTGTAACTTAAGGATTCGATAAGTGGCGCAAGATGCACAGCGTGTTGATTTTCATTTAGAACTGAAAACTTCAAATTAAACAGATGAAACATGTATTTCTTATAAAACGTACCTGTTGTTAAAACACTAATGAAAGTGAAACAAAGATTGGAATCCAAAGGTTTGTGGCTCCTGAAGGGTTCAGATCATCAAAACCACCACCACCACCGATACAAATTTCACTAACTTCGACCTTCAGCCAACCATAGTCAGTTGTCAAAAGCACCTATTATTATTTAGTAAATAAGTATAAAATATAAATATCTATTTAAGTACAAAATGTTAGATAAATCATAGATTGATAGATTATAATATATTGTGAATTGTGACTTCATTACACATGGAAATAAAAATAGAGTGGGACCACGAACCGCAGTCTACAACTATTACGGGTAGTCCCACTAAGCAGTGGGACCACGAACCTACATAACCTACATTTTCAGGCTAGTGGGACTACGAGTAATGGTGGGACAATGTAGGTGGAACCACGAGTCACACACCATAATAAATAGTGATGTGTCAGTTTTCGTGTTTATTTTAAAAAGATGTATTGAATAGGCAATAAAATTAAATAAACAAAAGAAATTGAATGAGACCGGTTTTAAGACAATACTGTATTCATTTTCCCTTTAAAACACAAATACTAAATTAAAACACAAACACAAATACTAAATTAAAACACAAACACAAATACTAAATTCCCTGAAGCATTATTTTATAATAATATACAGGCTTAGGAGTATTCTTTAGAAATCCAAACTTATACGATTACCAGTTACCAGTGCATCTAAATATATCGTCGTTCCAGGAATCGTCTCAGCTCCAAGTATTGAGTTAGCCTGATATTGGATTCGGATGATTCAATATCGGTAAACATTGATTTAGTTCCGTTCTCTCGGATAAATTGAGACGAACCCGTAGGAAAACAAAACTTTGATTTATTCAATTACATAAAGTTATAGGAGTTTCACGAAGAGTGGTACAGTAGAATTAGCCCCTATTCAGTCTAGGGGCCGTTCAAGTCTTACGTAAGCATCAAAGGGGGGTTTTTACTTTGCTTATTTTTTATGACAACGGGGGGGGGGGGGGGGGGGGGGGGGGTTGAATGATGATTCTTCTTCTAAGTTGTATTCCTCATTGCTGGCAAACCACCCCATTAAATCTGTCACGAGAGAAAAATAAACGATTTTATCTTATCTTAAGATCGGGGGCCGGGAATAATCCAGCGGCACTTCGACTCTGGAGGATCTTTTGTGCCTACCCCATTTTACACACTGGTCATCTCAGTGTGCAGGTTTCCTCATGGTGTTTTCCTTATTTTTATCCTTATTATGGTAAATGTACGTAAGTCTTCGAAAAATACGAAAAACTCTTTGGTACATGGCACTGCACGGTTTCGAACCTGGACCTCCCGCATCTATAAATAAATAAACCATACTCATTATCAGTCGTTTTATGTCCTATTAGTCTGTAGTCATTCTATTTTCATAAGCCTTATGACACAAAGAAAAAGTACCTAGTTTCTTTGTACTGCTATACGCGACGGCCGCACATGTGGGGAGCATAAAGTCAATACCACGTGTTACATAACTTACATTCAATATGTCTTTCGTTACGACTAGTTACAAGTACTTATTCTGAATCTATCTATCACTAAGTTAAGTATTACTACATTTATGTTTCATCTACAAACCTTAGTAGAGCATCGGAAGAGCCAAGGTAGTGTAATCATATATTTTTAGAAATTGAATAAGAACTGTGAACCACAACGATTGTTGTTTCATTATTTCTTCAGTTTAATTCAGTCTGTGATAGATTTAGTTCTTCATGTCAAAACGCCAAACGACATTATGTACTTCTGTTGCGTTTTCGGAAGCCAAAAATAAAAAAATAAGTAAATCTTTGTTAAACTAATAAATAATTGATATTCAACTTCTCTGCAATATACTTCCGGTAACCTATTAACTATTCTACTATCACCTAGGTTGCCTGGAAAAGAGCGTTCTGAACGATAACGCCGCCTTTGTACACTTATTCTAGCTATACTTTCCTATGTTTTCTTGTTTGCCATAAAGAATTTATCTATCTTTGTAATGTAAACAGCAATATAGAGTGCGTGTATTTTTTTGTGCAATAAAGAGTATTCATTCATTCATGTAATGCATCTATCTTTTAATTTATTTTATTATTATTTTTTATATTATTATTCTTATTTATTCTTCAACTATTCTTATTCTTATATATTTTATAATTTATTCTCGCTACATTTATTTTCTATACTGCCTTGACAGCGATCAGTAACTATGTCTAGGATACTGTTCATGGAATCTATATTCACTCTATTTATTTAATTCTTATCATCTTATTTACTATACTTTAAATCATATTAATTCATAACAGGACACTTAAATCGCAGACGGTCTTAAGAAGATTTATCAGTTGTAGAACCGGTTGTACTACAGGTCATTCAACTTTCCGTTTTCTAAAACCTATGTGACAATGTTTGTTCGTTAATATTTATTTATTTTGTCTGCAGGTATGTTCTCACCGTTCAATCAATATACTCCACGTTATTGAAGAAAGGTGCAAGAGGTAATTTGGACAAAAAGTCTTGAATGAAGAACTGGCACGGTTTTCTTTACTTAGAGTGTTTGTTGTTTGTAAGCTGAATGTCATTTTCTCACTTTTATCTATCTTTCAAATGTCCATCTCAATCGACTCTTTTATTTATTAACTCTTTATTGTATACACACAATATAATACAAACTTATACAAAAATATGTGAAACACAAAGGGCGTGACTTATCTCTAAGAGAGATCTCTTCCAGCAAACCCCATAACAGAAATCGCAGATTGCGTTTGCAAGTGGATTAACCTAATAACTCTAGAAATAAAGTATTCTAATAAATATAATGTGTATATTTTTACAGATATCGATTGAAAAAAAGGTAAAACAATGGAGTAACGAAATTCAAACTTGACAGTGTATAGTGGCCTATCAAATAGATATAAAGAAGTATGAAACCAAATAGTTCCAACACTTCCCCTACTTCTAAATAGGCGATAGGCCATTATTAATGTTAGAATAAGCCTAAATCTTTCGTTAAACTCAGATGTCTTTGCTTTGGTAAAAACTTGGTAAAGACATCTGCTTTCATTTCATTTGTGGAAACATATTTAATACAAATAGTACCACTAGCAACAGTCTCTCTTATAAAGTGATGTCTAACATCAATATGTTTGGTTCTCGAATGATGAACGTTGTTCTTAGTTAGCATTAAAGCTCCCTGGTTATCACTATAAATACAGACACTATTGTCCAAACCAAATACTTCCTTCAATATGTTTTTGAGATATATGGATTCTTTTGAAGCATCACTTAAAGCCATATATTCAGCTTCTGTTGTTGAAAGAGCGACTGTTCTTTGTTTACGTGATTCCCACGAAATAGGTCCATTAAGGTAAAACACGTAACCAGTGTAGGACCTCCGATCAATTAGACATGCACCATAATCTGCATCTGCATATCCAGTAAGTGCAAGAGTATTTTGCTTCTGGAATCTAAGTTTATACTGCATTGTTCCTTTTAAATATCTTAAAACTCGTTTCGCTGCATTCCAGTGAACTGTCCCATAGTTACTGTTGAACTGGCTTAGCACACTTACAGCATGTGTAATGTCTGGTCTTGTTCCAACTGACAAGTACATCAAAGATCCGATCAATCTCTGATAAGGCAAATGCTCGGCTGCCGCTTTCTCTTCAGTTGAAGGATTTTCTAATTTCAGACTAGGATCAGCAGGAGTACTAGCAGGTTTTGCGTCAGTCATATTAAAAATATCTAAAACCTTTTTAATATATTCTTCTTGGTCAACGGTTATTCCATTGTCTGATTTTATTATACTCATTCCCAAGAAATGTTTTAAGGTTCCTAAATCCTTGACTGTAAAGAATGTCTTAATTTCCTTTTTGAAAGATTCTTTCATATCAGCATTATTGCTTAAAATACAAAAATCGTCGACAAAGATTGCGACAATCAAAATGCAAGTTCCTTTGACTTTATAGTATAGGCAGTGGTCATGTTCAGATCTTTTCATTTTAAGTTGCATCATTGCATCATTAAGTTTCAAGTTCCACTGTCTAGGCGCTTGCTTAAGTCCATAAAGTGCTTTCTTTAACTGACATACCTTCCCCTTGTTGCATTCTTTGGTGAAACCCTCAGGTTGTTCCATAAAGATCTGTTCGTCAAGATCACCATTGAGAAAGGCAGTTTCCACATCCATTTGATCCATGGAAATATTCCATTGTGCCGCGAAAGCCAGTAGTATTCTTACTGTTGACAGGCGTGCGACAGGTGCGAATGTTTCGTCATAATCAATACCGTAGGTTTGTGTAAACCCTTTGGCTACCAATCTGGCCTTATATCGTACAATTTCTCCATTTGCGTCTTTCTTTATCTTAAACACCCATTTGCTACGAACAATTTTTCTATCTCTTGGTCTATCCACAAGGATCCAAGTTCCGTGATTAGCAAGAGAGTCATATTCGCTTTGGAGAGCTTCAAGCCATTTATCTTTATCATCAGAAGAAACAGCTTCCTTATAAGTTGAAGGAGTATCGTCTTCTGTGGCTTTGTACAAAATTATATCATCTGGCCATTTTCTAGGAGTTCTATCTCTCAAGGGGTATCTCCTCTCATGTTCTTCTAGAGACTGCAGTTGAATATCAGGAGAATCCTCTATAATATTTTCCATTGAGTCGTGGAATTCCTCTTCAGAATTGTTGGGTTCAGGTATACTGGTTTCAGTTTCCTGGATTGGAGGTAGAAGTTCAGGTAGAGTCTCGATAACTTCCCCTTCATTTGGAATTTCTGCAGAATTGTCCTGAATTATAATAGGAACAGATTCTGATGTTTGAGTTCCAATTTTATTCTCAATAATAGCTTCAGCTGGCTTAGATTTGTAAAGAAAATCATTTTCAAAAAATTTGACATCTCTTGTCTTGATGACAACTTTTGGATGTTCAGGATCTAATACTCTATATCCTTTTGTTTCAGTGCAATATCCAATAAATATGCATAATTTGGCTTTAGCATCCAATTTCTTTCGAAGAATTTTAGGGATATGAGCATATGCTTTACATCCAAAGACACGAAGATGTGAAAGGTTAACTTTTCTTCCAGTCCAAACTTCTTCTGGGGTTAAACCTCTAATAGATTTAGTCGGTGAGCGATTCTTAAGATAATTCGCTGTATTGACAGCTTCTCCCCAATAAGTCCGAGGTAGACCAGATTCTGAAAGCATAGATCTAGCTTTTTCTACAAGAGTTCTATTTACTCGTTCAGCTATACCATTTTGTTCAGGATTATGCGGTACAGTTGTCTGATGTAGTATACCAGCTTGTTTCAAAATTTCTTTTAATTCATTATTTAAATATTCACCACCGTTATCAGAACGAAGAACTTTTATCTGTTTACCAGTTTGATTCTCAACTAAGTTCTTAAATACGCGAAATATATCAGTGACTTCTGACTTTTGTTTCATTAGGTAGGTAAATGTTTTTCTAGAAAAATCATCCGTGAAAGTAACGAAATATAAAGCACCTCCAAAAGATTGGGTACTCATAGGTCCGCAAACATCACTATGAATTAAGTCTAGAATATCTGACGCCCTTGAATCTGATGATTTAAATGGTTGCTTCGATAGTTTTCCTTCAACACAAGCTATACAATTATCCTTAATTGAACTAGCAGGTTTTGGATACTTGACACCAAGAGCTAAATGTAGTCGAAGTAGTTCCATAGACCTGTAGTTGAGGTGACCGAGGCGTTTGTGCCATAAATAAGCAGAATCATTAGCATCTGTCAGATTTGCTTGGGTAATAGATTTATCAAGTTTGTACATACCGTTGATGTTTGAGGCTGTACTTAAAACTTTTCCAAAAACCTTACAAGATTGTCCGTCCATAATTTTTCCTCCAGATGGTGAGAACAGCACGATGTTTCCTTCCTTTACCAATGAGTTCACTGAAAGCAGGTTCGTTGACAGGTTCGGAACATGTAGAACGTCAGTAATATTGGAAGAAGCATTTAGTTTTACAGTACCAATGGCATCTGAAAGAATTATATTGTTATTAGCTACTCTTACACGCTTTTTAACAGGTTTAGTGTTTTGTAACCAATCACGTCTGTTAGTCATATGACTTGTAGCACCGGAATCAATAAACCATTCATCACTTTTAACAATTGACGAATTTTCAATAGTAGATGACTTACCAATAAAAGAATTATTTATAAAAGGTTTACAATTTACCGAATTATCAAAAATAAAATTTGTACAATTACTTACAGGTTTATCATTGACCATTAGAGTTACCTCACAGGCATCAGCCTTCTCCTTATTGGATTTAGCTTTAAGAATCCTGCAGTTAAATTTAGTATGGCCTGGTTTACGACAGTAGTTGCAAAAAGTTTTCTTAGAGTCTCTATTACATGTTTTATTCGATGACACTAAAGCTGAATCTTCTGGAGTATTACTGCAGCTGGCTAAATCATGACTGTCTTCCTTCAAGAGTGCAGTAACTACACTATCTGAGGTAAGATCGGAGCCGGAATGTTCTAGTGCCATTACAAGTGGTTTAAATTTATCTGGTAGACCACAAAGCAGTATAATTCCAACGAATTTGTCATCTATTTTCTGATTAATTTGTTCTAGTTGTTGATGTGTCGACATAATCTCATTAACGTAACTTTCCATGTTGTCAGTGTAACGAGTATTCAATAACTTCTTCATTAAAGTAAGCTTTCGGACAAGACCGCTGTCTGCGTATGCTCTTTTGAGATTGTTCCACGCTTCAAAAGCAGTTTTAGATCCAATAATCTTGGAGAATACTCTCTCCTGGCAACACAAGCCGATTTTAGAGCGAGCTCTAGCATCACGGCGTAGAATTTCTTGTGAGCTATCTACTAAAGGTGGGTGCTCTACGCAATCCCATAGTCCACAATCAATGAGCATCATTTCCATTGAGAAAGCCCATGTCGTATAGTTCGAACGTCCTTCCAGTTTTGTAAAAGATGGAGTACTTACAGTTTGTGTAGTTGTTACAGGCGAAACTACACTGTTATTACTTGCATTCGTATTAGTAGGAGACGTTGTAGAAGAATCTCCAGCCATTCTTGACTTTGAAATACGAAATCACAAAATATTCGAAACACACTGTATTAGAACAAATTTAAGAGTATTAGGGTTCTGGGCCCATAACCAGAAATCGCAGATTGCGTTTGCAAGTGGATTAACCTAATAACTCTAGAAATAAAGTATTCTAATAAATATAATGTGTATATTTTTACAGATATCGATTGAAAAAAAGGTAAAACAATGGAGTAACGAAATTCAAACTTGACAGTGTATAGTGGCCTATCAAATAGATATAAAGAAGTATGAAACCAAATAGTTCCAACAATAACCCCATCTTTTACTAAGTATACTACTGATTAATAGTTTTCCCATAACTGATATACGAGTACTGGTATATATTCATGTTTGGTTTCTTTTCTTTAACTTATAATCGAATTTTGATACCCAATATACTTACAACATTCATTTTTATCATATTAGTTCAATGATCTAGAATTTGGGTTGGTATGAAATATTCTTGGGCAAAATTCCAGGCGTGTAAGGATTCTGGAGAGCACTGGGTTAATTAAGAATTTAACTCCGACCCCTGTACGATCGTTTATCACAAGCAGAATATAATTATTAAACCATGAAGCGCCAACGACCGCGCATTGTCGCATACAGCATCAGATCCGACCAGGGAAATGCGCCTCGCGTACTTTCCTCTGCATCTAGCGGGTTATGGATACAATCACTCGCCCACATCGCCATTAAAACTATCGTAAACACCTCTTCCACCTCCCCTAATATCAACCTTGTTTGTATTGCCTTAGAATACAGTTTCAGTGTTGTTGTTTGGACTGTACACACGCAGACCACGATCCCGTTTATTTTTTCCGTGGTAGAGTCGTAGTCGGTCTGGGTCGGTCGGTCGCGTCAGTCGTTCGGAGTCTCGTGCGGGAGGAAGTCGTGTCGCGGTGTTTTCAGTCGTTTCATGTGATTAAGTCTTGTGTTTTGGAACATATGGTGTGCTTGATCGAAGATGACCGGTGAACTGTGCTGTCAGAACCTGCAATGCAAATGGTATGCGTTTGGACGTAGCTGAAGGCGATGCACTTACGCCTCTTCTCGCAGGAGTGCAGAGCCGGCATGAAGGGTCAACCGGTTTGGTGAGATCACTAGCCGATAGCGAGCACTCTACATAGAGTAGAAAGCCCTTCACATTTCTTTTAGTATCCTAACCTTTGCGAGGACGGTAGAGATCTCATCTCCTAATATACCTAATTTTAATTCTAAATGTTATCACTTATCATTATCACTTATACAATTTTGTATGATAAATACGTTAGTAACATCAAAAGTATTAAATCAATTATTGATGCGACAAATTCATTTAAAGTAGATATACTTACTTATTTAGTGCTTTTCGAAATAATTAATTCCGTGAATTCTGTGATTTGCTATTGCAAATCGACTTATTTTGAAAAATAAAAGATAACTTTGCAACCACCTTCTGAGCATTACCATACGTGTATTTTCTAAGAAAGGAATCTAGCGATCATTGTATTGTATGACACATACATCCAGCATTTCTTTTTGGCTTGTGACCACTTATTATTCTGAGGACACACTACTTATCCGTCTGACATCCATGTAGAATGAGCGACGACGTTAAATGAATCAATTTTACTTGGCTTGAGTATAGTTCTTTGTTAAATTACTAGTACTAAATATGTATGTACAAACAAAAATAATCATAGCAGCTACTTCGTTTGATTAGATAACTCGTATTTGTCTTTCATTTTATAGCCGTGTTCCCTAAACGTTGACTCGAAAATTGTCATTAATGAAAGTGTGTAGGGACCACTCCCCAATGATTTCATTGAAGCTTCATTAAGAATGCATGTAATTATCCCTATAGGTCTGTAAACATCATAATTGCAGCAACTATGTATTTGTTCATCAACACAAATGGTTATTTTTATCATTCCATCGAGTAATTTAACATCCATTTCCCTTGACAATTTCAGAATTACTGAAGTCCCCTCAGCAAACACAGTTAAAAACAGAATTTTACGAAGAATTTTATCATTATGTTAACAAAGAAGAAAATGTTTGTTTTAGTGGAAAGTAGCTAATAACGAAAGATAATATTATGATATCATCTAGATAGATTAACAAATTCATACATAATGGCACCTTTATTTTCCAAAAGGGTTTTTTTACGATTCCTTATACTCACAAAATCGTACGTTCAAACCGTGATATTACATTTGATTGACATTACCCGTGTCGGTATGGAAATCTTATTTTTCGTATATCGATTCCCCTATAACATGTTATATGCAAAGGATTTACGATTACTGATATGTAGTATCACGTCTACAAATCCATCAGTCAAATATCACTGGATGATTAACTGAAGCATACCCCAAGTTTAGGATTTCTTGACGCTTCATCTCTATCATCTAACATATTCACGAGCAAAAGAAAATCAACAGTGCCAAAATCTTGCCTACAGCACTGTCTTTACCTAAAACAATGTGTGTTTGGTGGAACAAGCAAATTCAGTAATCGTATAAGCCAAACTTGCGAGGTTTTAGGAATACCGACCGACACGAGAGCCTGTTACCCGTTTATGAGATAGCCTGTGCAAACTTTCTTAGGAAATGTGTTGACACGGTCGTGGTCCGTGATGAGTTTGCTCATTCCGCGCGCGTCTCTCGTCAAGACTTGAGCGTCACTTTGGGGCGTTACATCTTATTAAATTTCCTTGTGTGTACAAGAATTTCTCACGAGGTTGCGATTCTTTGCAATTTCCTTATTTGCCGACTCTTTGTAACTTAGTGTTTGTTCTTCATTATCTACGAATAAACAACTTCGTGTTTCATTAAAGTAATCGATAATCTTAAATTCTATAAACAGTATATTTTCATACAAGTTGTAAGCTGCATGCTATGATGGGGCAATTGCTACTATCCACAGCTGTTAAAAATTAAAAAGAAATTTTAAAAAATTAATAGAATTTTTGCCTGGCAATAATAAAAAGAAAAGCAAGCTGTCGCTGGAAAATCATAGTCGTGTTTCTTAGATACTTGTAAAATATATAGAAATTCCTTGTGTGTCTTCTATGTATTATTTTCTTTAAAGATTCGCATTCAAAACAACAGCGATGACTGATGACGGCACCAGAAGAAACATTCAAAGATCTGTTGTATACCTAGTTATAAATGTTATAACTTATAACACAATTACACAACAGACACGCATTGTGTTCCGTCAGAAGGGCCGGCCGCCATTGTACGCCACTTTCTTTGCAGATTTAAAATGGGCGGCGAATCTCCACCATTGTTGTCGACTCTTGTAACGCCATTGTGCTCAAATATAGGCCTCGGATTGAGCACTCGGGAGTGTATTCTGTCATTCCATTCTTCTCTGAAAAGGATTAACTGAGAGTTGAGTTGCATAAAGTCTCCTGAGATTTCAAGCGTCCCTTCTACGTCAGAGCTCTAGAAAGAGACGTCACTACACTTGGTTTCGATGATTTATTAAGGAAGCATGACATGAGTCTCTCAAATGTCTGGGAAATACTCGACAACGAATAGACAATTATTCTTTATTCTTATCTCAAAAAATAATGATGTGGAGCATTGTCCGAGCGAAGAATTTATCGAACCTTGCCAAATATAGAAACCTGTCCAATTAGAATCATGATTCACAATTGTGACCGGAATTAAACTCAAAATTAAGCAATCAAAAATACCATACTAAAAAATCAATGCACCCACTTCTTCAGTCGAATGACGGGGTGACATGCCTCTTTCATTTACCTATAATGACATTAGGGAGACTACTAAATCGGTAGAACATAAATCTGGAACGCTATCATCCATTTTAAAACAGCTTAATAAAGCAGCTGGTCTCAATTATAGTTAACTGGAAGCACTAAATCACTGAAATAGAAAGGTTGACGAAACGGTACTGGGTCAGACACAGCTTTCTACTCAGGTCATGTAACTAAAAAGGTGTTAATTGCTAAATGCAGACAGAGAACCATAGAATTCCAAAGAAAAGGCTATTTATTATACCCATTAATGGAAATGACGATGAGCTATATAATATAGGATAACAGTAACCGTGATGTTGATGACAACTGATGCTAACAAATCTATAAAAGCCACAAGAATGCTGAAACCTAAGTATAAAAATCTGTTAAAAAGGTAATAGCTTTTAAAACTTACGACAATCAACGAAATTAAAGCAAAAGACAAAAATACCGTTAAAATAATAAAGATAACAACTTTAGAACTCGTATAATGATAGCAATCGTTTGTTCCATTAAACTCCACGTAACTTAAGTAATTATAGAGCAGACACTAATTGTTACAGAAACCGTAAGTTTAACATCCAGCGGTAAAATACAAAGTTCGTAAACCTCAGTTTACTAATGAAGGCTTGTATCTAGCTCAGGTAGCGGTAAACGACGAGAAATCAAACACCAACAATGACTCACTTCACTTCAATCACAATAGACACCGATATGGTGTAAAGTGTAAATATTTACACTTTACACTTTACAGTTTACTTTACACTAACATAAAATAGGGCTGGCAGATGTGGGTCAAGGAATGGATGTTTACTTTTAAAGGTGGAATTTTAGAAAAAAATTGCTATATTATTTTGGTTGGTATGCGGTTCTACTTTTGTAGATAAGTATACCTATGAAGGAAGGTACGCCCGCCCCTAGGCAGACTATTTTTTTCTTTCATCCAAGGGTAGGTATACCTATATTCTACTAAACTCCATTCCAGGAGTCGAACTCCTACGGAACAAGATACTTGCAGCTCATTGGTCAATGTACGCGGCTAGAGATAAGGGAAAACGATCCGTTTTAAGGGATGGTTTATATGCACATGGGAAATGGGCGCACACGGGCGATTTTCTTCGGAAGCTCGTTTCGTGGATTGGAGTTTTTAAAAAAAAAATCGTGTTATTATTCCTGTAGTTTTTACTTTTCCTGTTTTTGTGTACAATAAAGTGTTTCTATCTATCTATCTAGAACAAAACAAGTTGTTTGCCAAAACAACAATCTTACTGAAGCTCAAAATACATTATTCTTGTCACTTTTACTACACAGTCGGAATCTTAGTGTTCTTAGTAGGCTGTCAACCCTATCTTCAACCCAAATACCACTGTGCATGAACAATAAAAAATGGCGGAGAGCTGCAAAGCATCTGCAAACGAGGGCTCTGGGTCACCTAGGTCATATTGTGGCACGTACAGACAGCTGTATCCTCTTTTATACTTTATTACCTTGCAAATATAACAACCTTATTTATAACTACGCTTTATGCAGTAAAAAATAGATCGATCGTGTCTAATATTAGTGTACCTAGTAGTCTATTTTCCATGCCCATCAGACGGAGTAAGTGTTCATGTTTATCTATTACCGAACGGCAAACCTCGGGATTTTCCTGTATAATGTTTACCTACGTAAAAAAAACATCACAGGTTTTCGATTCGAGTTTGCCACTTCAATACACAAAGTTTTCAGTGGTCATGATGGAAGAGCCTTCGCGAATTTCTTCTTACTACTGAGAGTCCTAGACTGTCTTCTGCTACACCATTTTAATATACCGATATAGAAATTTTAAGTGCCTATACCTATAATACCGCTCATATTTAGTAATTAATTGTCAATTAAGTAAAGCCCTGCCAGGATTATATAAGGTTATCAAGAGGGTGCCACTGATCAGGGCCGGATTAAGCATGTCAGGGCCCGTTAGGCAAGGCATGTCTAACCCCTTCCCATGTCCCTTTACCCTTTTCGAACTTCCTAAAATTGACCCCGTGAAAAGTTGGAACAAATGAAAAAAAAAACTACATTTCAAAAACAAGACATTAATTGTCATTAAGGTGTTATTATGGAAAAATCTTCAGATGAAATTGAGAAATACATTTACAATTACAATTCTTTTCATTTTAATTTATTTAAAAAAAATATTTCTCCGGGCGCGGAGCCCCTAAGCGACGCGGGGTCCATAGGCAGTTGCTTACTCTGTCTAATGGATAATCCGGCCCTGCCACTGATACTTTTATAATCTGTCTTAAACGAAGATCGCTATGAAAAAAATGGTTCACATAAAATTACGCAACATAACTGAATGTTTATTGTGAGTATCATATTCCTGATCGGGGAAGGAAATTATACTCGGAAATTATACCCATTTAAAAAAGACTCGAACAATATAAAATACTCGTAACATAAAAGTCTATATGTCCCGTTTGCAATGTTAAATAAATAATGTCAAAAGCAAGACACCTGCGCCGTCGCCCCGGTGCCGTCCGGGACCGATCGGGACTCTCGGGACGGGACATGGGACCCGTTGCAATTCAATTTGGCGGGACACCTGCTCCAATGTTCTCGATGCCATAGGCAGGAATAGAGCAGGTAAGTACAGTGGACAACGCTTCAGGCTTAAACCATTAGTACTTTTTTTTCTTTAATGAGTGGCCCCTGTTTGATTTACACTGCAATTTGGCCAATTCAATTCAATATTTTAATTTATCAGATAACTTGAGCCATTGTGTTAGTGTACTTAAAAACTATGATAGAAAATACATTCGGCAAAAATTACGAGTTTTTACACTTCGATCAGATGCTGATCAAAGATAACATCATTCGATCAGCACCCGAACGAAGTGTTTAAGGATAGGGGAATAGAATTTATCCGCTATCACAATCAGGATGCTGTTGGAGCTGCTCCGAAGCCTGCAAAGCAGAGACGCAGTTATTTTGCGCATAATGGCGTGATAACCATCGGTATGTGCGTGCGAAAACATGCCGGACAAGTTGCTCCACCAGCTGCTCGTGTAGAAAGTCTGGCAGTAGGCTTTAAAAAGCGTGATTTTAACACTACAACGAGCAAACTTGCGGGCCAGCATGTTACACCTCACCGCCAATGCCCTGCGTTCCCTTTCCATGTCAACTTGATCTTTAAGGTTTTTTAGTTAAATGCCGTGTTGGAATCTTGAAAATAACTCGAACGTTTTGGCGAAAGTTTTGAAAAAAAAAGTTTACCCACGTCGAGATTAAGGGAGAGTCGTGTGCACTAGGAATGCCTTGTGCCTTGCATTCTAAGTGCAATTGGAGGTTAGGTTGTCGGATCCACACTATCTGTAGTACCTTTTTCACTCCCATTTCAATGCCTTATATAACTTTCACTTAACAAGGATGATTTCCGGGTAAAATACACTAGTTTTACGAAAAAATAACCACTGTAAACCGTTTTTAAACAATAAAATAGGACGAACACGCCATGACAGCTTGAACGCAACAACTAACCTCCCTTTAGTACTTTTTCGCTTTAACTCATTTTACACATTCATGTGGGTTCCACAGAGTATAGTTTGATGTGTCTACCACTCACAGGTGGAGGTTCACTGTGCTTTCACTGTACAGTCTATTGACTTAGAAAACAATATGATTAGACTCAAATAATATACTGTTTCACAGGTTTTTACTGTATTTTAATTATGACCGATTTCGTTTACACATCTTCATGTATTTGTTTATAATGAAGATGTGTAAACGAAACCGGTCATAATTAATTAAATACAGTAAAAAAACCTGTGAAACAGTATATTATTTGAGTCTAATCATGTACTACAAGTTTCACCAAGTACCAACAACCGCAAGTATTAACCATTTAGAAAACAATAATTCATTTCAATTTTCAATGAGAAAAAATGTCAGCTGCACTGAATACCGATTAAGGTCATTAATTTCATTGGCTATAATATGAGAATTAATGTGAGTAAAGTATTAATGAAAAAAATGACAAGCACCTGGAAGGCCATCTAGCAAAAATACTTAATATTATTTTTGTATAACGAATGCCAGGTAGAAAAAACATATAGCGATATATTAGCCCAAGCTGTTCTTGGGGGGGTACCGTACCAAGCTATTATTAACCCCCGACCAATCGAGTGAGGGCGTGTTATAAGTTTGGCACGTTTGTCTGTCAGATTGTGTGTTTGTCAATGGCATCATAACTTAATAACGGATGAACCGATTTGGACCCGTTTTTTTTTAATTTAATAGAAACTGGGAAGTATTGGAAAATAATCAGCCCGCCGAAACTATAATACCTAGTTAGATGGGGTCTTCGCGAACTAAAGTTGTAGGGAATCCTGAGACATTACAAGAGAAAAAAAATTAAAGATGGCGGCCAAAAAATAAATGAAAATAATGTGGAGCTATGAACTTTAAGATAGCCATGGCGAGGCCGAATGCCCAGCTTCGCGTATGGCGAATCTGTTGAATGTTCTTAGCTATGTCAGATGAAAATTAGATATTGAATAAGATCTTGGAATGCTGGAGTATGATAGGATCTCTGGAACGGTAACAGTTAGGTGGTTCGAGTTTCAGTTCAAATGTTTATTGACCATGGTGACCTTCCCACATCTGGAATCTTGAAGACACAATGACTAGAATGGTTTAAAAAAAAATTAATTTTGAGTTATTGGCCTTAATGCGTACCGTAACTTCAAGAATTCAAACAGGGTTATTAATTTTATTAATTAATAAAAGTAACAAATATGTATTTATTATACACACGCGCACAGTTTCCGATTAATCACGATACGTTATGTAGAGTCACTACCGTTACAAATTATACTATTCCTATAGTTTTAAGTTGACGTAATCTTTAGAAACCGCACTATACCTAAGAAATATGCTATCGAATAACTGTCTGTATTGCAAAAATATTTCGCCAATAATGCGTCAAAACACCGCTCCATTGGCTATAATGGTATGATATAACTAAAGGTACACTATTTTAGTTCGACACAGGCAAGACAGTCATTTATAATAGGTAGGTACATATTCAAATGCTATAAAAACAGTCAGGTCGTAAAAAGAAATATCTAACATACCCTGTATAGTCGAAAATGGTACCAGGTAGTCGAGAATTTTATCACTACAAAGAACCAAAATCGTCGAGTTTAAACCTACAGGATGTAACAAATCACCTGCTTATAGTCGACGTTATGTTTTTAGTGAGAGTAAAACTGGCGTGTGCGTACATGAAGGAACGAACGCGTCGCGCTCACCCTTAGGGGAGGGAGACTATTTTTTCTTTCATCCAAGGGCGTGGGCCATATAAACCCTGTGTATATATATACTCCCTTCATAAATCGAAATAAAGTGGACAAAAAAGCATTACCGAGATTTTTCAACGATAAAACGACATTGTGTGTGAGGCGCTCTATGGTTTAACCCTAGGTTAACTCGCGAATTGTCTATGGTTTTCAATACAAAATTAACGGTTCGTGCAAGACAGTCTTAGGTGTTTTAAAACACCATGTATTAGAGATGGAACAGAGATTATTTGCAGCTCGATCCAGTTCAACGAACTCGTTTTTTGTGCAAGATCCAGTCCGTGCCATCGGCAGGCTCTGCTCCAACTTGTTTTAGTTCCTTTCTGCATAAACTGACTCATTTTCTGATTATCAGTGAAGCGAATAAAACTTAAATATAGATTAGTTTCGTCAAGTCTAACTGATATTAGAGAGTACAGGAGAGTAGATGCACTTTTAGCAAAACAGTCCTTTGTAGCCAAGACCTTCAGGCGCGGGCGCTAGGGAACAGTGACGTCATAATTCTCTATTGCCGTTTCTTTCTTTCGCCTGAGTTTTGATTGCCTGTAGCTATTTTATTTTTCAACGAATTTTAATTCTGTTTTCACATTTGACCATCAATTTATGTCTATTTCTGCATCTAATAAAATGCATTTAATATTTGATATTTGGAAAATACCTTATTGTAAATTGTCAAAAAGTATAAGAATGAACGCCAAATACGAGTACCTACCCACATGAAATAACATATCTTACATAAAAAATACTTGGATTGTAATTTATAGAATAAAAACTTTAGTGGTAAAATAAGTAAAGTACCTAAAGTAAATACTAATTGACTTAAAATATATATATTTAGTTACGAAGTTACAATTATCTACAGAATCTAATAAAACGAATAGCTGTGTTTACCGATTTCAATTCTTACGTGCGTATGAGTAGTAGCTGTTTCATTTTCAATTGATAAACTTTATGTAACTGTACATAAATGGATATACGAACGGTATAAAATTAACTGTAATTTAATAGTTCAATCAAAATTTAATTGTGGAAACTTAAATATAGGTAGCGTGCGTGTGGTCTCTTTACAGACAAATTTAAAGCTATAAAAATCTGTATAATTACCTATTACTAAGTCTTAGTAGGTATGATGGATGTATTACAATTGTTACCAACGGTGTTTTTTTTTGTCGATTGTGCGGTGTTTAATTTGGGTGAAGATTATTAACTATTCTACCGCCTTTTTTGTTCCCCGGGAGAATCGTCCGAAGATATATACCCTCCTAGGGGAGGAACCGAGTTATGTTATAATGAAATAATAGTAATGGTGGTAGAGTTTACTCTACCAATAAAAAGTCTGGGTTTATTGCAAATAAAATTTACATAACATTTTTGCAACGTTAACATCTAATCTACCACTATTCGTAAGGTGCTATGTTAAAATAAAAAAAAAAACAGTAAAGACACATTTTAAAAAAAAATGTTTTAACATTTTTTATTAAAATAACTACACTTATACGTAGATACATAGGTAAGGAATCATGCAGAACTAGAAAAACATTAATGCCAGGCATTATGCCTTATAATATTTTAATTAATAAATAAATAGGTATCATCTCATCTACCACTAAAATTAATTCACTAAAATAAAAGTGTCCTACATAAATGAGAATAATTATGGTAATAAATGAGAATATAATAATAATGCATACAACAAAGCATGAAATCGTGACTTTGCATCACTAATTCGTAACTTCCTACAAACCTGATTATCAAACAGACTAAACAATAATTGATCGTTCATACTAGGTACGTTCCACATTATTTTGGTACATTACATAAGTTATTCTACCAATATATAAAACGAAACGTGGATGTCTGTTATGTGTGTCTTTTTATCTCATTTCAACGGCTGATCGGATCGGCACCAAATGTAAAAGTATACTTTCTCAACCATTGGGGTCGCGCGTTCACGTAGGAATATGGGGGGTCGCAATGTGTCCATAAAATAGGACCCGTATGAGAACAAGGGGTCTGTCTTGTAGTAGTATTTGTGGCAAGTGTTAGAATTCTTTGTCACGTTAGTAATGTAAAACTTTGATAAACGTTAAATCACATTCAAATATAGTACTCGTCGTAAGGGGGTCGAAAAGTTTTTTTTCGATTTTTGGGTTTTTAATGGGTCGCAAAACTAAAAATATTGAGAAACGATGCCTTAGGGTACTAAGACTGGGTCGACCATATAGGCTACTTACTACCATGGGAAAATATATACTCTGGTCCTTTGGGAAAAATGGAAAACATGATATCAACGCGGACGAAATCGCTGGCAAAAGCTAAGCTAGTTTAGCAATAATGTCTACGTGGAGGTTACGTTTAGAAATCCAGGAACTATCAGTCCTCACCTCACGCGATAGTTACCATCTTGTCTGCGAAACTGGTTCTTGACGACTTTTACTATTCTAGGCAGATTAGATTCATATTTCTTTGCGTGTTTATTTATTTTTTTCATTTTACTTCGTTTAGTTTAGGCCAGTAAGTATATTTTGGTACTCTGTGGTTTAAGTAAGTATTTCTATCGACCAGTTTGTGACGAAAACCGTATCTTATTTAGTTGCAATATTCAATTCGCCTTTTCAAATGTGTAACTTGCAATTTACTTTCGTCATCCTTATTATAATACAATTTTTAAAAAAAATCATTTTTAGTGTTCCGTAGGTCAAATGGTTTATAGGGTTTCATACTTCAAAAGGTTATACGAACACTTTGTTGTCCGTCAAAACATTTTAAAAAATGGGAGTTAGTTTGAATCGCAAACTATCCCGCGTGCTACCATAGTTAGAAATCGCATCAGAATACCATAACATCCATTCAACACCGTAATCGGATCTATTTGCACTTAACGATTTGAGAAATATATTCTTCTTCGTATAATCGCATAAATCCATCCTAAAATAAATTCGGATCTAATCGACCAGATCCAATCCCATCTCCGTCTTACTCCGAATGTTCCGGAGGCATTGCATCTTCCCGGCGATTAACACTAACATCTACATTTCCTTTCCTTTATTTATTTATAATAGAAATCAAAAATTAGCAAAAGCGCCACCTTTATTTATATAACAGCAATTTCTGAAGAAAAATAACAAAATAACAAGGGTTGTACTACTTACAATACTTCAAAAAACTATCTCGAAACCAAAAACTTTGGATATACTTTTTTTAAATTAAATTAAATCATTTATTAATTCAGACAAATTAGTCCACAATTATAACATTAAAAATTATATCAAATAACATATTTTTTAATCCCATAACAATACAGAAAAAGCAGTTGGTAAGAGTACAATGAATTAATAAGTAACTTTTGAATTTTGACTAAACTAAAATAAATTTTACAAAATCAGCAATTAATTCCAAAATTGAAATATAGCAACACAGTGGGTTAATATAGCAACTTTAAATACAATACAACATAAGGGAGTGAATGGAAAGCTCAAGTGTTAATATTTAGAGTCAACACAACAAATATTATATATACTCTTTGCTAAAAGAGCATTTGAAAATGGCTAGAATATTGCTCATATCTTCTATTTATTATAGAACTTTATACATCTGTACCAATGTGTAAGGTGTGTACAAAATAAACAAAAAAATTAGAACCTTAGAACACGGTACTGATCCCTATAGAATAGATAAAGCGAGACCCGACTCGCACTTGGCCTGTTTTAATGGCCTAATAGGTTTACATCGTTAAAACCCTGTATACAACAGAGTTCGTGAACCTTAATTTACGAAACCTGCTGCAAAAATAAAATTAAATAGAAACCCCATTTAAATTAACAAAAGACACTGTTTGTTATAATGGAATTATCTCGAGCTACGAGTAAAATTGAAATAAATTGCTGGTGAAAAGTATCCTTAATGAGACTAAAAAAGGTTAAAGGTTGCTGACCTGCCTAAAATAACCCTCTTCTCTCACATTTTAAATGAATAACTTTTTATACTTTAAACGAAGAAGTAATCAATTTATTAAATATGTAATGAGGGATTTTCCGGCGGCTTCCAATTAACTCGACAGATGACGTTGATTGTATACTGGAATGTCAAAATATGCCAAAATATGGGTACCTAGCACATGCATATGCATTTTATGGCGTAGGTATATAACTAGGCCATAAAATTTGAATTTAAATAACTCCCTTTTTTATTATATATACTTTTATATAGTAGTAGTGGTAGATTCTGATGTGAAGGTTCGCCTGGGGTGGTATCACCCTCTTATCTATTTCTGTTGTGAAGCAGAGATGCTTGCATTACTGTGTTTCGTTTTGAGCCAGCGTACGAGATTTCCAGCACATGAGGCAATCCATTTTAGTCCTCAAGATTAGCAGCGTATCAAAACCCTCTAATAACAATACAGTGAGGTGAGATGTCTATGGGCGACGGTGACCACTTAACATCACGTGGCCCGTTTGCTCCTCTGCTCTCCTTATTTAATAATAAAACATATATATTTGATCGTAGATGTTATTTTTTTGTTATTTGCTCATAGTTCTTGTTTTATCATTGAGAAATGATAAATTCGATTAATTTCTATATTTTTACAAAAAGCTAACTTCTATGCAATGAAAAACATTCTGTCAAAACAACTCTTCTGTCACTTTGACATTCCTATTAGATGCAGCGCCATCTATCTCGAATGGCAGAAACTTAAGCTGGAAATCCCTCATTATGAAACATACTTACCTACACGTGAAGAATATTTAATCAATTATGAAACTGTGTGTAGTACCTACACATCTTATAGATACCAGGCGTGGGGAGGGGTTCCATCCTTATGTTGTTGATATCCCATCTGCTCGTACGAAGCGATTTGCTTCTTCGTTCATTATGCGAACGGCTAAGGAATGGAACAGCCTGCCGGCGTCTGTATTTCCCGAAACCTACAACCTTGGGATCTTCAAGGCCAGAGTGAATAGGCATTTACTGGACCCGCATGCTCCATCGTCGACCTCATCGTCGCTTACCATCAGGCGAGATCGAGGTCAAATGCGGGTTTAGTTATAAATAAAAATAATGAAAAAATACTAGCAATTTAATTTTTTTTTAAATTATTTATATACTTACGAGTACCCACCTCAAGTTCTCCTCAAATTTTTATAGAATACCAGTGAGTACCTACGAGTATATGAGAATACACACAATTAGTATAAAGTACATGCGTTAGTAAAAAGTAAAGTAAAAAATACACTTTATTGCACAAATAGAAAACAAAAAACAAAAGATAGAAAAGGAAATAGTTAAAGACAATTTAGGCGGCCTTATCGCTAAGAGAGATCTCTTTCAGGCAACCTTTAGTAGAGTTTACGCGAATAAAGGAAAATGAAATTTACTAAAAAGAATTTAAACGAATTTTAAATGTTTTTCGTCGCATTTTGTGTAATGACAGCAGATATCACAACTCCAAATTACTTATTGAAATTACTACTAAGAACATAGAATGCTCGTAAAGATTATTCAGCATTGCGTGTTGTATCGTGGAACTGCTGTTTACAGCATACCGTGAACTTCGCATTGCGGCGTCTTTTTATATGTTTGTCAACATTTTACTAGGTAATAAAAGGTATTATTAACATTTGAAAAAGTAAATTAGCGAGTAAAAATGATTAGGAACATTATGCGTTTTACTTATAATGGTCAACTAGAATTTAAACTTATACGGGGTGGAAGGGTAAACATCAATCTATCATCTATCATCATAACATCAAGTATCAAAATAATACCATTAAAAAAAAAGAATAGTGCCTAAATCCCACTGAGGTCACGAGGTCAACGGACGCCCGCGCATCGCGCCGGGCTGCCGCGGCGCGGGCACCCCTGCCATCCCTGCTCATCATTTCATATTACATTCTATCGATTTTAGATTCTATAAATGATATTGAATATCCAGTTTCAAAGATAACGGTGTTTACCCTTCAACCCTATATTAGAAGAGCAGACGAGCAAAACAAGCCAGTGGTCACCGTCACCTATAAACATTTCACCTCTTATTAGATTTCTCCCTAAAACCTACCGATTGATGAAGCTATGTTTTTTCAATGATTTCATAGTTTCTAAGATGGACGATTGATACAAAAGTCGTGTCACTCAAACCTGCATCTGGTGGGACTCAGAAAACCAGCGATGAAAGGAATCACTGTTTACAAATAAACTGAACTGTCGTACCGGTGGTGTGGCTGGATGTAGGCCAACTAATTCGGTATTGGGTGACCCAATTAGGGCACGAAACTGCAAAATTGTGCTATTCCAAATTTTAATAAAAAATAGGTTACATTTGTTCATATTGTAGCGGAAATAGGAAACACCTGGTCTTTTGACCTATTTATTTAGCCACATTAAACGTATACCTTGATGTGTGTGTATATTGTTTCAATGTGCTATTTCAGAGTAATGTCAACAACCTCAAAATTATATTACTTTGGACGTTTTCTGATAAAATATTAAAATATTTAGGATTCTTTTAGAACGCAGTGTAGACACTTCATAGTGGATAGAAGATGGTAGAAAAAATCTGATGTGTAGGATCGTCTATGTAGGTACCCTATTATCTATTTCTGCTGCAACGCAACAATGATTGCATTGCTGTTTGAAGGATACGAGAAGAGAGCCAACGTAATTACTGGCACATGCTCCATCTTAGTCCTTATTAGCAACGCATTGAAAACCCTCTAATACTATTATAGTGAGATGAGATATCCTTGGACAACGGTGTTCACTTGCCATCCGATGTATAAGAAGTTGAAAAGCGTGCTGATCAAATTTTCGGGCGCTCTTTGATTCCATATCCAGCAATCTACAAACAAGATAAGTATATAAAAATCTTATGCCCAAATCTAGGCAAGCTAGGCATTCTAGACCGTTGCCATCATGAAGGAACGAACGCCCGCCCTTGGAGACTATTTTTTCTTTCATCCAAGGTTGCCAAGCTTCAACATCGAATCAACAATTTCTAATAATCTATTGCCAAAAGTTGTGAACGCCTGCCTACATCGCCGACTGCCACGGTCCCGACCTTCGGTTGACTTCGTTATGAGGGTCATGGCTTTCACGCAAAACGACTAATTTCAGAAGGAGCATTTAAACTGTTCCTTTAGCACGCCACGACTCCGAACTACACAATGTTTTATGCTCGCGAAACACGAAAAACGTATGTAGCCGCAACGTGCCGCAACCATGGGAATTGTATTCGTGGATGAGATCGACTAACCTTAGAATTTTAATGTTGTTTGATGGGGTGATGGATCTTGGATATAGCAGTCGGATTTTGTTCGGGGATGGAAAATATTTGAATTTGGAACAGTAAGGTTGTTTTAAAATAATTTGTTAACCTATTTTTTTATTTTGCTTATTTAAAAAAATAAGTTATTTGAAATAAACCGAAACTAGTCGGAGGACTGTTCGACTTTCATCCGTAATTATTTATAATTTAGAAATGTTGTTTTTGAGTTCTAAAGCCATGTTCTATTTTCATTTTGGAAAGCGCATTGTGCCACTGGGCATGTTATCGAGACTTTTTTTTAATTTTTTATGACCGTGGATAGTAGCTTGCTATGGCCAATAGTTTGTTTGTCTTTTGTAGGTACTTATTTGTTTTTGAGTTTAAAGGACTCGCTACCTAATCTAATACTGCTTGCCCACCTTGCTTGCACACCTTGTTTGACATAAGCGGAACTGAGTAGAGCTCTGTGTTTTATAGACCAAAATAATCTCGTGATTTTCGCAGACTAGTCCAGCTCAGGCTTCGTAAAGTAGGTAATCCTAATTTAGTGGACAAGCACCTTTTCCCAGGATGAGAACAATTTCGATAGGAGCAGCTGTAGATGTAATCACGGTCGGCCCTGAGCGGAACGAGGGTGGAATGAGTAAGCTTTCGAGAAATTAATGATTTGTCAAACGGAACGTTTCTTGCTAGAGCCCCACGTAACAGGCCCCGAAGGCTTTCGCGCTCGTAAACATAAACAAATTAGCCTGTCAATATGCCTACGATAATTATTTTCATGAACTTCGTTGCGTCACTGATCGAGATTTTCGAGTAAAATTGATTGTGTTTGGTGCCAAGGATATTGAGCTTGATCGCTGTGTCGAGAGCTGCCCAAGCATCTACTGGATGTGACTCAGGGACCCAAGGGCTCGTAACTACATCATCCAAAGGATCAGCATTGCGATACTGCCAGTATCCTATGCACCCTGCCATACGGGCTCAATTGCAGACATTTTTAAGTTATAGGTATTTAAGGTTTTCTGATACCTTTCCCCTTGATTATTTATTTTCTCCAGTTTAGTTTTAGATTTTAGTTAGAATATCTAGAACTATGTAAATGGTACTATAATTGAAGAATAGGTATCGATAGTTTCCCATGAGAATGAACTAATATAAAACTTGTCAAATTCTCATCTGAGCTAATTCCTATACAATCAAAACAAACATTGCTACGGCGTAGCTCTTTCACGTAGCACGTGGTATTCAGTACAACTTTTGATGCTGTGTTTCCTTTACTACAAACATTTTTAACTAAATTCTGCGTATAAATCGTCAGTACCTACGTATTAAAATGAAAATGTGGTTTTAATACCAAACTATTCAAAATTCTGAACCGATTGAAATTACATGACCACAGATGTTATTCGGAGATAAATAAGTATATAAACACGGTCAACGCGGAATAGCGCATCTGTGATAGACCTACCTACGATAATGCCTATGGATGTAAGAAAAAGTTAGTCTCCCTCCCCGAGACGACAGGGGCGGGCGTTCGTCCCTTCATGAAACCTAGCTCACTTTTATACAATTTAGTAGGTAAGTACTCGTATATGAGCATGACAGTTTCATTTAGGATTAGCATTAAATTTAGCGGTTCCACCGGAATTGAGGCCTATTAAAATTATTTAAAACACACTATACCCACTCATATACTCACTGGCTGGGTCATTATCGGCTTCGGAAGCCTTTCAAGTGCAGGGTCTAGGCCGGCCCAAGGCCGACTTGCCATGTAAAACGAACGACGACAGCAATTATAACCGTGCTGAATAAGTTATACTTACTTACTTAATGCTTAATTGCATGTTTTGGTGCAAATAAAATTAGCAGTTATACTTATTTTTATTAAATACTAATCTTAATAAGTAAGTACTTACTAATACTTAATAAAAATATCCTAAATCATTGGAATAAAGTCTGTCTGTGTCTGTGTGTGTGTTTTTGATTAAATTAACTATACTCGTAGACAGGGTTGATATAGCAAATAACTAAAAAAAGATAAGAAAAAATTGATATTGGCAGGCGGTTGCGTTTAGGCATCAATTAAAATTATCAGCGGATTTGTTGCAAAATATAGGTACCCTCTCTTCTCTTCTAAGTCGTGTTCTTCATTGCTGAGGGTCGTGATCATTCCAAGGAATTAATCACATAGAGCTATTCTGGTGGTAGATTTAATGGGGTGGTTTGCCATTGCCTTCCCCGTGATCGAATATAGGTACCAAAGGAGGGGAAATTATTCTGAGTTGATTTTGGATGAAAAAATAACCGAAATAAAAGAATGTGTCACTAAGGGAACGCTACAAGCGTTGCAAATAAAATAGTTAAAATAATTTTTATTGTAATTTTTATTTCAGAGACGGCATTTATATGCCATTTTCACAATAAGTTATTGCGCAGTAACCACTAATTATTATTGCTGACAGTACGTGGGGAGTTGGCGACATATTCTATTATAGTATTCTATTATTCTATTATACTGGTTGCTCATTAATTTTATTAAATTTAATGTAATATATGCTTAAGTTCCTACTCCACTGTAATTTTACCGCACAAATAAACTATTCTATTCTATTCTATTCTATAGTAAAGTAGCAATCATGCGACAACGAGTCCATTTTAATGAACCGGAAGCGACCATTAAGGCGGGATGAGCTGCCATTTTCCATGATGTGATGACGGCTGACATGGGATCAATTTAACATTTGCCTATTCAACGTTTTATAATACGTTTCACATTTGAATTGAATTTTGAACCCAAACGGAATTGAACACATCCGTCACACAGATTGTATCATAAGCTGCAAGCGAAAACCCATTGTGTAGACTTAGGTTAGGGGCTGCAGAGCGTCGGTGGCACAGTGGCTAGGGCACCGAACTCCCATGTGAGGTCCGGGTGCGAAACCACGCAGTGCCATATACCAATGAGTTTTTCGCACTTTTCGAAGACTGCCGTACATTTACCGACTGCTCTAACGGTGAAGGAAAACATCGTGAGAAAACATTCCCACTGTGATGACCAGTGTGTAAAATGGGGTTGACACAAAAGATCCTCAAGAGTCGAAGTGCCGCTGCGTTATTCCCGGCTCCCTATATTAAGATAAGATAGGTTAGGGGCTCCTGTTTTCAGCCTTTCAATACATAAGCGATCCTTTATGCGTGCAGATTAGGTTGGCTAGATTTTCAGCCAACCCAGCTCTGCTCAGTAGCTTTAGAACTTTAGAAGTGTCTTGGGACATTTGCAGGCTTCGCGTAGCATCCTTGGTTCACCAAGGAGTTGAGCCTGTTGGTCTGCCACTGCTAAGCAGTGCAAAACTGAAATTAAGACGCAAGACTTATTAATTTTGATATTAACGGCACGACATGATAAGCGCGTTTCGTTTGTAACGCAGCCTTTGGTATCTTCCTGAGGACACTGATTATGTATAGAAGTATATGTACTCTCTACATTCGAATCCAAAATATACCTCTTAAAATGAATCCTTCAATTTTCCGAATAGGGAGCAAGCAATGTCTGTCGTGAAATTACCAATTGTTCCCTGATACGAGCCATCTTCTTTCCTCCAAGCAATTTTACACTTTACTTCTGTGGTCGATGTAATAATGTCACACCATAGAATTTATATTAATCTTATCTTATCTTATGACAGGGGGCCGGGAATAACCCAGCGGCACTTCGGCCCTTGAGGATCTTTTGTGCCAACCCCATTTAGTGTCATCTCAGTGTGCAGGTTTCTCACGATGTTTTCCTTGATGTTAGAACAGTCGGTAAAAGTACGTAAGTCTTCGAAAAATACGAAAAACTCATTGGTACATGGCACTGCACGGTTTCGAACCCGGACCATCCGCACGGGATCCGGTGCCCTATCCACTGTGCCACCGACGCTCTCATTCATATTAATACTGTCGTAGTCACATCACACCTCGTTCATTCACTGAAACTAACACAATAAATGACGTCATTATGCATGTCTAAATAAGATACCTAGTTACTCGTAATGGCGTCGCCTTGATGACAATCTCGTTGACGATGTGACGAGGGTGCCAGGGGTGGCGTACAATGAAATATAAATGGAGGCTTCAACTCTATTTATAGAACTTTGTGAGTAGACGATGCCACGTAACTACGTAACACGAGACTCTCCGGGCACTGACATTGAAGTTATGTGGAGAGTAGAGAGCTAGAGATAGATCAGGAGCTACACGCTCAAATGTCAAAAATTTGCAAATTATTACACTTGTTACGATGTCGACTTCATCGTCCATATCAACCTCCTTGGCATTAATTTCAACCTCATCGTTAGCGTTTATCTTACCTCTTATCTTATATATCTTCATTTCTTCATCTATATTTTCAAAATTTAAATCATATTCCCATTCCATTTCTAAATTCCATTATTCCATTAATTTCATTGTCGTTTTCACGGACGTTTCCCCGTTTTATAAAATTGTCTCCTACTACTACCTATTTTCTACTATTGTGTTGTTCAGTTCCTGATAAATATAATATCTACTATTACCAATTTTCATCTATTACTTCATCTGCACACTGTCCTAGAACCCTGCTAGCCGGCACCTAAAGGGCAGATTGTAGCACACTGATTCCATGCGTAATGTGGCGCTCGATCACAAAATAAGTTGAAAACGTAAGATGAAGCGCGCCTTTGTAAGTAAGTAAGTAAGTAATACGTTTATTTCACACACAGCAATGACCGAAACAGTTATAATTATAATAAAATAATTATATAATCGAAGGTAAAAATATCGAAATCATGTCTGATGGTCTGCTGTTATTGTGAAAAGGGTCTCAACTCATAAGTATAATCACCCGTTTGATTTTTTTAAATAATTTATAGTGTCCTTGCTTGCTTGCTTATCGTATGATTAGTGACTAACCTATTTGTCAGAGTTGTTCAGGCTACCCGTAGGCCACTGACATCGCTTAACGGCTACTGTCAAACGACAACAACCGAGACCGACTGCTTAACGTGCTCTCTGAGGCACGGAGGAGCTCAGATGAAAATTCCTCTAGCGGTCACTCATCCTGGGACTGACCGCGCCCAACGTTGCTTAACCTAGACTACGAGCTCCTCTATAGACACCTACGCCGTAAAAACAAACTTACAAATTAAATTGCGACTTTGGCTGAATGATTGTTATAACATCTAAAGAATCGAGATCTAAAGATGTTTGTATTTCCAAGCAAGCAGAAAAATGTTCAACGAAACCTAATTGCCTATACGTATACTGTGGGAACACAGATTTACTCGTATTGTGAATCTGTGTAACGTAAGTAGGTACTCTCGATCCATTGTTACCAATCTATGACGTCATAACCAGATGAAATTACCGTCTCTGACGTAGATGATAAAAAGAGTCGATATTCTTAGCCAGGGCATTTGTGGTACTCGTAATTATAGGCGACGTCCCTGAAACCGTCAGCTGTTCCTAAACCGTTCGTTGCCCTGTCATTTTCAGGAATTCTTTGAATACGTGATTTTTACGTTAGTATGTCCTTACTTAGTACATAGCGATCTATAACATCCAGAAATTACGTGTATTTGTTTGTAGATTAGATTATCACGACATAAGTACCTACTTTATGTACCTACCTATCTTTGTAGCGTAGAGTTAAAATTACATGAATATGTATGTAAAAGGAGGTACAGAGCAAATTCGTAGAACTACATTATGAAGTCGCATAGTACAAAACAATTGAATGACGTAACCAAAAATAAAGAACTACCCCTGTAGCCCCGGAAGGGGGGGTGTTCAGTATCCATAACTGAACAACTTTCACTACGGGGCCAAGTCTGAAATCGCGAAAAAAAACCAGCCGATATGTATGAAACAGATGATATATTTTTAAGCGTATGAGGGGGAGGGTGGGTAAGAACTTTACTTACTTTCGCTGACAAGGTGGACGGGGGGGTTAAATATAGCTAGAATTCTGCTTACGTAATACTTGAACGGCCCCATTCATATTTCATTATTTTTATTTATTTTATTTTATTTTTAATTCTATTATATTCAATTATAATATAGTATTCATACAATATTTTATTGGAATATTATTATCATCAGGCTCGTGTTATACTATTGCCAAATCATACATTTATTACAATCCATTTCATTAAAACTTTAATTAATGTACTTGAAGGTTTTCATACAAATACTGTGCCTCCTGTGAAAAAGGGTTCAATACGAACCGCCCCTATTTTAATTGTACTCTTTTTCACAGGAGGCACATACAAAGATGAAAATTTACTACAATAAAGGTTTAAATTGGCGCACTTACAGTAACAATATACCAGTAAAATATTATATATCAAAAGATTAAATTGCATCAATAGGTAGACATTCAACCAAACATGCATGACTGACTATTTTTATTTTAGACTATTTATTGATCGCATGTCTAAAATAGATCCTATAATTTACGCGTAATAGTATGTATCTCTATTGTACAGTTATAATTCCTTTTAATTACGGACTTTTGTACTAATAAAACTGTCGCTATATTACTAAATTATTCATTCTGCTGTCCAATTTTATACCTGACACTCCCCCACAATATCGGAAATGAAATTAGTTCAAGAACCTCTGCTTTGTGCCGTTTATTTTATATCGATAGTTTTATTTCGGTATTTGTAAGAAGAACACGACATACCTACCTATAAAAAAATTACAGTAGAGTATATTTATTACAGACTACAAAAAGGAGGAGGTTCTCAATTCGATATTTTATGTAGGCTCCAGTATTTGTGAACAGATTTTAATGATTCTTTTTTGAACGAGTCCGCCCCATTTCAATCTTTCTCACCTATCGTAGATTTCTTATCTATAATCTATAACAATATTATAAAGAGGAAAGGTTTGATTTTTTGTTTGTTTGTTTGAATTGAATAGGCTCCGAAACTACTGGACCGATTTGAAAAATTCTTTCACCGTTGGGAAGCTACACTATCCCCGGGTGACATAGGCTATATGACGCGAACGAAGTCGCGGGCAACAGCTAGTCTACATTATTTTTTCATCATTCATCATTTTTCAGCGTAGCAATATTTGAAGAAATGTTTCAAACTGAGATCATCAGTGCACAAAATAAGGAAACTGTCCACATATAGGGGTAAAAACCTTTGACAAACCTCAGTCATATGAAAGTAGGTATAATGCAAAATGCAATGAGATTATACCGAAAAGTGATAAAGGTATGTGATATCATCAATGTAAAGATCGTTGTCGTTCGTCAGCAGTCGTTAAGCCATGTCAGAGGCCTACGGGCGGCCTGAACAACTCTTGACAAATAGGTTGGCCACTAACCATACGATAAGCAAGCAATGTAAAGATTTGATAATACAATATACAATACAATACAATAATTTCTTTATTGACTTGTTAAATATTCACAATATCCTATGAAGGCTCTGACACCCAAACTAGGTAAATATACCTGTATCTCAGGTGTCAGTGGCTTCTCCCAAAACAAGTTATACTTTAAATGTCAAACAAAGCCTTTAATAATTTTGAAAGCACTATGATACTCTAACTAAGAGTAGGTAAGTATTAATGAATTATTATGTTGTTAGTTTATAAATAAAATATACTTATGTAGGTATAATATACATAAAATGTAATATACTAAAACCATTAATACATAAAATAGAAGATATATATATATATATAAGTAAGAAAATATATAGTGTATGTAATTCAAGTCATCTAGTTTAGTAAGACTAATTCGCTTTGTCTTGTTTGTTTAATTTAATATAGCATTTAGCTACATAAATCTTCTGTTTCTTGATAATCTAAAGATAGAAGCCAATTTTTAATTTTATTTCTGCACTCGTGTGGTGATAGAGGGTAGAAATTTAAAATTTTATTTATTTTGTTATAAAGAAAGACCGAAAGATGTGGACGTTGCCTCCTTGCAAAAGCCGAACGAAAACGAGGAGCTACTAATACGTTGGGAGTTTTACGTTTGTTACGACAAAGCTCCGGATCATAAGGTGTATGCGCGTGTAATTGTGTAATCAAATTAAAGATAAATAACTGCCTTACAGTGAGCACTTCCCAAAGTTCATATAATAACTTTGTAGAAAATCTATATGGCTTAAAAGCCATAGTTTTTAATAGACATCTTTGGCCTCTTTCAAGCTGTATCAAAAATGTCTTACATGCGCCCCCCCATACACTTATACAATATCCAATTATCGATTGCGCTATCGCAAAATATACAGTACGTAAGAGCCTAAAATCAGCAGCCTGACGCAGTTTCTTGAAAGTCCAGATGAGTTTACGAGTGCGCGCTGTGACGAGTTCAATATGGGGAAGCCAGTTCATTTTTTCATCCAAAATAACACCAAGATATTTTAATGTTTTGGATTTATCAATTTTGAGACATGAGCAATGACTACCCTGACTTAGATCACACGAGTGTACTTTAAGTTCAATATCAATAATATGTGATTTAACAGTGTGAAATTGAACATATGTGGTTTTTGCTATATTTAATGTAAGTAAATTTTGCCCTAGCCATTTTGCCACAGTTCGGAGTCCAATCTCAGCTGCATTTTGGACATCAGACCAAGAGTTCCCATAAAAAACTAGAGCCGTGTCATCGGCGTAGGTAAACAATTTGCCATTTGCTAATGACATGTCACACAAATCATTGATATAAACGAGGAAAAGACTTGGGCCAAGTATACTTCCCTGAGGGACTCCATAAGTGACAACAGTGTCAGAACTAATGTAATTTTTTATCTTGACCCTTTGGACTCTATCAGTGAGGAAATCTTTGAAAATTGATAAGGCAGAATCTCTTACACCAATATTTTCTAGTTTGTTCACAAGAGTGGGTATCGAAACCGTGTCAAAAGCTTTGGCGAGGTCTAGGAAAACTCCAACACATTTTTGTTTATTGTCAAGTTTCTCAGTTACATATTCCACTAATTTACCAACGGCGTTTTCCGTGCTTATACCAGGTCTGAAACCATATTGGGAACTTGATAAAATATCATAACGGTTCAGATATTTCATTAATCGGTTATTTAGCAACTTTTCTAGTATTTTAGAAAGGGATGGAAGCACAGATATAGGCCTGTAGTTAGTGACACAGTTCCGAGCTCCACTCAGTATAATAAAATGATATATAAATATAATAAAGTTATTTCATGTGAAGACGACATCGATCGTGTTAACAGATGTTGGTACCCAACCCAAAAGGTGTTAAATGCTAAACTAAATTAAATATAACAGTCAGTCACTAACTGATTACGTATTCTAAGTGACGTAGATGGAAATATAGGTATTACTGCTTCAAAAAATAGAGACCCTTTTTCGTACAGTGGATATGTCGCAGGGAAATAGCCGAATACCCTAGAAATTTGGCCAAGACTGGGGAGAACTGTTGCTCTGAGAGTCCGGAGCACCTTTGGCGGAAGATGGAGGGTATGAAGGGAAGGCGTATTCCCCGGGGTTCTTTCCTCCACAAAAAATTCAGTAAAGTGGGCGTCATTGGTAGTTTTATATGTAATTTGTATTGTATTATGGAGTTCACTATGAAAAACAAAACCTCTGGAAAATATTCTATGAAGAATCCGGTAGAGAGGATCAGAGGAGCTTCAATAATGACGTGGCATCAATAACTCAAAACTCGATCTTCTGTGGGTGGTTTGATACCTTTATGCATAACTCCGTCCAATTAAAGGTTCTAGAGTGTATTATTTTTATATTGGCGAAAGTAAGACAGCATGACTAAACTAAAAATAACTACTAAAATATACCAAAAGTACGACAGGAATGTACAAAATAATTTATATGAATACCGTGTCGTACGAAACGTTGCACCTGTCGTAACGTTGAAAAACTTGTTAAACTTTAGTTAACCGCGTAACTAAGATTTTCAAGGGTGCATACAAGGATCAGATACAGATCGATTGTGTAATGGAATATATATACGAGGTCTACGACCTAAATAACGAGGTCATGAATCCCAGAAAGTTGTAAACTTATGCCAATAAATAAATTCTGAATCTGGAACAGAGGATATATTCAGTTTCCGGTGTTTGTCTGAATTTATTCTGTTTTATCATGCGATCGGATGTCAGTAATTTTTCGAACAGTGCCATCTTTATTCGTATTTCATGAAATAGGATTTTGGGACATTTTTGTGGGTGGTGTAGAAAGAATTTGTTTTCCACTGATTAAGTGGGTGAGAATTTCACCAGTTGGATATTTCAGTTGGAGCATGGGTACCTTTTATGCATTCTAACTTTGTCTAGGCCACTATATTTTTAGAAAAAAGTTTTCATGTCACAGTTTAATTGCTATTCGTGTTTCTTTATCACAAAAACCCTGGTGCCTTATAAAAAAATCAAGGTTATAAAATAATCACGCAACTATATACGTATGACCAAAGAAAAGCCGCCCTTTCTTGTAACAATAGGCTGTTAATTTACATAACAATTGAAACTAAAACTTGAAACAAATATGCCTATTGGTAATTGTTAGTACCTACTGAGGTGGTAGGTATGAATCTGTGCAGAATCAGCCTGGGGTGGTACCACACTTTTAGGTACCTATTTCTGCCTTGCATTGCTGTGTTTCGGTTTGAAGGATAAGAGAGCCAGCGTAATTACCGACCATGAGGCACTCCATCTATATCCTCAAGGTTAGCAGCGCACGAAAACCCTATAATATCATTATACTTAGGTGAGATGTCTATGGACGGTAACCACTTACCACCAGGTGACCCGTTTGCTCGTCATCTTCTTATGCAATAGACATATCGGTGTTAGGCCCTCTCTAGCCAACATTTATTTTCTGACTAGTGAATCGAACCAACTTAGTAACTTCCTGTCAACTCTCCTGAGCCTCCATTTTTCCTGGATGGTTCAATTACAAATGCACAGCGTCAAGTCGGCTGTGCCAGTACTTCCACATCCACGCTGCGCACACGCAGACGTCCGGCCTGAGTTAGAACGGGACCCAGGACGTTGAACCTTGTACCGTTTCGCTCCGCCGCTTCCGTTCTGCTCTGCAATGTCTGGTTTGTGTGATTACCTAAATGTAATACCTGTACATAGTTAGGCAGTAGGCAATCCAAGCCTCATTAGGCTATACCTAATGTGAGTAAGGTGAATGTCTCGGGCGACAGTGATCACTTACCATCTGGTGGTCCGTTTATGGTCGTCTTCGCTCCTTGTACAATTAAAAATTGATCAATACAGTCAAAATCGTGACAGAAATATGACGAAAATAATCGATAAATTCTTAGGGGAAATCTGTCCGGTTATAAACATCATCATCAGCAGCAGCCCACTCTAGTACACTGCTGGACGTAGGCCTCTCCCAGGGCGCGCCATTGAGCCCGATCTTCGGCTCTTCTCGTCTAGTCGTTGCCAGCCACCTTGGGCAGATCGTCGCTTAATCTAGCAGGGGAGCGTCCCTCACTACGGAATACTTCCAGTATGTGAAGAAATCGATGTGGTCGACGATACCGTTATACGATACCTGCCTGTAACGTTCCCGAATTATTTATAATGCAAGTCCATTCAGACAAAAAATCTATCAATATTGTGTACTCAACATTTCTATTCAACATTCCGAAGACAAACAGCTAGAAGCATCGATAGCCCGCTCGGAGTTCCGCTCCGAAAAGAAATCTCTATGAACAATGCTCGGCATTGTCTTCCGTTTAGCTAAATTGTGGATAATTACCCGCCTTCCGTGAGAAAACGTGCCCCATTCTGCATACAATGCTGTGGTCACTTGGAATTCTAACCCACTAACCTAGTCTGGAACTAAAATTATAGTTTTAGTAGTATATAAGTCTATGAGTTTTAGACAAACCGTCCAACGTCAACATTGATTGATATCTTTTCTGTTCTATTAGTACTTATACTTTCTTTGCGAAACTTGATTAATTTTGTGTTCAATGTATCTGCACTTTTAAGGTTTTATGGGGTATGTACGCCGAATGGAAAAACAATGACCCATCTCTTATGACATGACTTCTGTTACATGTTCATTTCCACTGATCACAGAAGAGATCTGTCCTCCGAGATACTTGTGTACGGACTATGAATACTTTGTCATCTCACCGCACAAATAAACTTATTCTATTCTATTCATAGCTTATTTTATACCGTTGTATCGTCTATAGACTAGATATTTTAGAGTCACTGTTATGTTCCTATAAATACCTCCAAATGCTTCGTCTGTTATAGAGCCACCGCTAAGTTCCTATAAATATATCCTGTTACCTTCTACTCTCCCCTTTGGCTAGACACAAAACGATAAAATCTTAAACACCATCATAAACTATTATTTTTGCGTGATTATCGGTGACTCACTTTGTTCATGGTCACTTTTTATTATTTTTTAATATATTTATTTTACCTGCAAATTAAAACTGAGAAAAACAAAGTTAAACGTGACCGACAAGCGGATGAGTCGAGGTTGTTCAACCAGTTGTTGTATCCGTCTTTTTTACCACCACTTTTTACGCAAGATAAATGTTCGGGGGTGTTTTTACCTTGCGAACAAGATCCATCTCTTTTATTCATCTACACGAAATCTTATATTGCACGTGTGCAATCGGTGCACCTTCAGGAATAATAACCAAGCTATAATTACAATTATTAGCCAATCTATCCGTTACTTCAGTGCCAAGTTATTCGATATTACCCCCGCAGAGAGAATACTACCACGGAGTCGCCTCGCTTACCGACAGCAAATTGACTTCCTTCTTCCTTTCTTTACTTAGGTTTACTTAGATTATGTAAGCTTGTAGAGTGCTTACTTATCGAGTGTTTAACAAGCCGTATTAATCCGTAACTTCGTTCACATAAATAACCGATTGATATACCTAGATAAGATTTTACTAAAAAGATAGCAATGTAAATTCAATACACAGTTATTTTTCCGGGATACAATTATTTTATTATGTAGGTATTTTATATATTATTTTTTATAGTCAAATAAGTGCCTTATTTGACTATAAAAACTAATGATGCATTAGTTATCGCAGCAGAACATGGCGTTATTTAGGTACTTACTCTTCGAATACTCAGGTTATATGAAGAAATCCCCTTTTTTTTCTTTCATCCAAGGACTACCGTGTCCGTAATCCTGTCCGTTCTTCTCTTCTTCCTCTTTCTTCGTTCGACCTACATCGATACGATCTCGAAAAGTATCTCCTCAAAGGAAAGGCATTACTACAAGATCTAGAAATAACAAAAATATCTTAGCTTTCTTTATGATGCTTTGTTAACCTCTCTTGACATCTCACTTCGCAACCAACGACCAAAAGAAAATTGCTGACGGTCCCTAACTGTCTATAATTACAAAGAATTTAATCTGAAATATGAGTGGATTCATCACTGGAATCCCACTCGAGATATTTTCATAAGAACGCTTGAAATGTATACTTGCTTCTAAATTTAGTTTGGAGGACTACAGACGGGTTCAAGCGTCGTGTAGACTGGACACAGGATGGTGTGGTTCACTTACTTTTAGCAACTTTTGGTACACGATAGACATAAGCTTATCAACAAATTCCTATTGCAAGTATATTGCCAATCTAACTTTAGCGTTCGCAGCGCGGCCATACCCCCTTTTGGTAATCCGCATAAAAACTATCAGCTTAGCGACATTATTTCGTACATTTATCGTTTCGATTTTTTGCCAAATATCAATAGACGTTCTTCACAATGAATTTCCAATATTGCTAGTCGAAAAAAAATCCGTTATCGACACAGATTCGCTCTGCAACTTGCAAAAACTCTGTACATACGGGTATTGTGTTCCACCTTGTATAAAGAGTATTGCCAACTGCAAAATTAGTTACAGTCCCATTACTCCATTGTACCAACTACGGCTGGTGTAATCAGGAAGCAGCTCGTACAAACATCAGACTCGGCGTCACCTGCCGCCGTACGTTCACATGCGATGAGTAGCGAGCAAAATAAAAAGCAAGTTCCATCTATAAATAATACTAAATAATCTTTCTTTTCTTTAATATTTGCCATTCTATTGTTATAAATTATATTTATGTAATTACATAAAAATCTAAATAGAATAGAACAGGCCTTGGAAAGGCTGGTTGCGGGTAATCAACCTCGCGGCAATATTTTTTCTTATTTGTCTTTATTAAAAATTTAAGAAACACCCCGACTTTCCACTTACTCTTGTAAGAAAAATTTAAGAAACGCCTAACTACTTGATCTTGTAAGTAAGTGGAAAGTCGGGGGTTTCTTAAATTTTTAATAAAGACAAATAAGAAAAAATATTGCCGCGAGGTTGATTACCCGCAACCAGCCTTTCCAAGGCCTGTTCCATTCCATTTAGATTTTTATGTATTTAATCTTATTAAACGAAAGATCGTTCCATTAACTTCCATTCCACTTATGTTAGTCCATAATCAAACATACGACGGACTGAAATAAACATGCATGTTACTATTATTAGAACGTCTCTCTCTCGTGTTAATTTGAAAATGTTACAAGTATACAACATCGGTTTACAAAACTATCCATTATACCTAGAGCCGATGAGGCGATGACGTATTCAACCGTGGGAATCAAAGAGAAGTTGTATAAACGTAGGTAACTGTTACCCTAATTATACGTCTGTAACCGAACATCAGTGGGTATGGGAACATAGGCGTAGCAAAAGCAATATTTACGCCAAGTGCGTCATCAGACGAGATTCTTTTATCTTTTTTGCCAAAATATCTTTGGCTAATAGTTTGTACACCGCGGTTAAACAAAATAATAGATATGGAACACTGATGTATAAAATCGAAGTTCAAAGAAGCTTGGACAAAGAAAGAACTGTCATAGAGCACTATAACAGCATACTAAGGTAAAACAATCAAGAAACTTACATGCCCATATTTTACATCATCATCAAGTCGTGGTAATAATTAGATACCATCATGATATCTAGGTATACATTTATACAAATGAATCATGCATCTGATGAGGTGTGGCAAATAAATTATACCTACAGTCACAGCCTGACAAAGCACTTACCATATAGGTATAGTAATGTAATGAATTCCGCAATATCACGAAATCTTACTTCATATCTTGGTTACTTTACTACCATATTTTTTAAACCCTTTTATGAACAAACGCCAGTTATGGAAGACTAAGAAAGCGTATAACAAAGATTTTCTAGTAATAGATATAATAACTAGTAGGTACTTACGTCACTACTGTATGTGCTAGTTAGGTACTTAGGTATATTCGTAGAGTAGGACCGGATTATCTGGATTGCAGGGGCGATGCAGAAAAAGGCCAAATGCCAGCCGAACCACGCTCCCTATAGTATTCTTACAGGTTTTTTAATTTTTCATGGCCTAATCTCTGGGGCCAACCATAAATACTTGTCACAGGTGGTCAAATTTATGTGATCCACCCTCCCCTGGTGAGACGTCACATCTTTTGCAATTTTAAATTTAAAAATTATTAAATCAAAACAGCACTTCCAAAATTATTTATATTTAAAATTATATTAATTATATTTTTCTATTTAAAATCTTTTTTTCATAAAATCAATAATAAATCTAACATTTTAGAAAATTTACAATCATCAAATCAAATGAACGATACAAAACCCTCGGACCGAACGGTACAATCCCACCGTCCCCCCCTTGTCACACGATGTCACACTTTGTTGACCCCCTCCCTCCCCCTTAACGTGTGACGTAATTTCTGGATGGCCCCCCTCGATCCGCCACTGTTGGGTAGTTGAATCATTTTCAAAAATACCTAAGTAGTAAGTACCCACTCATAGTCTCAAAGCAAATTTAGACCCCTCCACTATAATAGCCTTTAAAATGAAATTGTACAGTAGAGGATGTGCTCGTCTGCTCGTGTGCTCGTCCTCTACATGTCAATTTGTGTGGGGGACAACTATTTCGAGCGCTGTGACTCGACTAATGACAGTAAATTACCCACCACCAGTTACCAGAATAATCCGTCAGAAATATCACTTCGTGTGAGACCTACTACGGTAATTGATAATACATTATTTAACTAGGGTAATAATTATGGATCCTACACACTAGGGATATTACGGAGCTTCGACTCCGACTCCGAAAGGTCGGAACTTCCGATTGATTTTACACCTCCGACTCCGACTTCGGCTCCGATAATTTTGAATTGGAGGCTATACCGAAGATTTGTGAACAAACGTATTCAAATATCAATATTTTATTAAATAATGTAGAACTACATAAAGGAATATGTGTTATCGCCGCAAACGTCATCGTAAAAAATTTAACCAGTTCAGCTATAAAAATTAAAAACGGTTTAAAATTTGAACTTCTTCTGAACATCTCTCTTCTACCTCCGCTTCTGACACCGGTTCCGAATCCGCTTCCGACTCCGATAAATCAAATTTAAAACCTTCGGTTTCGACTCCGGTTCCGGTAAAACAACCTCCGTAACATCCCTACTTCACACGCTGTAAACTAAAAGACTGAAGTGAAACTATAATAAGTTCTGGAAATGTGACTCTCAAAACGCAAATTCAGTTTCTACCAATAGTATACATAAACGGTACCTTTTCACATCAATTCGCGAAAATAGAAATTAAACTTGAGTTTGCATGAAGAATCTTACTTGTTTGTAAACTTTTCCTTTTACGAACTTTTGACTACGACAACTCTATTGATAAGGCGCTACTGTCTGATTGATTTCTGTGGATATCCCAGTATGAACCTAGGCCTCTCACAAGATCATCTTCGGCTCTCTTCGTTCATGTCAGTCAGCCACATGCGTTGGTCAATAATGTGATAAAGACAACTAAGGCACAGGTTCCACCTAGTTTAGAGGTCAGGCGCTCGAAACAAATCACGATGTACAAAAATTGTGTACTAAATTTTTCAAATAAGTTTTTTTTTAACTTTACTTTTCTAAGTTCGTAGAATATTTAATTCCCTGGAGACCAGTCCGTCAGGCTCAAGCATCAGGCAAAACATCAGACATCGACGACAATCGCATTTGTGCGCGGTCAGTGGATCGGAAATGCCAACGGCACGGTAGAGTGCCGCCGCCGGCGCTGGCCGGAATCACCGTTATTCCCGCCTATTCTATTCAGTACCGAAAAATGTAACATTACATTGTTTCGGCAGCAAATCAAGATTTTTTCGATAGTTGTATGACACGTCCATAAAGTAATTCTTCATTAAAACACATGCTGTCCCTTTCTACGCCATAGTTCTAGCTAGACTCTAAATAGAGGAGATACGACACTGAAGGAACATACTCGTAATATAATATGGACGTTTTTTGCAATAGATCGCGCAGATTAACGCTGCCAATCGAAAAAAAATTACGAGACCCTGTTTGAATTCCTGAAGTTACGGTTCGCATTTCCGACCGAAATGACGATAATTTCGATCAGGGACAGGTGACCGAAGTCAGGCAAACATTGAACTCTTTATTGTGTACATCTTTGGTTTTTATTTCTTTCTTTCAATCCTCCGCTACAGATACTGCTTGAAAATCTCTTTTGCCTTCGTCAAGAAATGGTAGAGACGATAAAAGTTCTACGAATATGGATTCTATAGGGCACTGTATAAATACACAGAATGAAAATAGGATAGGTGCCTACCCACCTATTAGATAAAATGGTGGCAATTATACAAATTGCTTCAATTATCTGCATCGAATGGACGCGAATTCTAAACGAAATCAAAGTAAACATCGTCAAAAATGCAAATTGCTTCAAAGAAAGAGTATGCAAAGTAGAATGTTTAAAGTCCATTCGTTCCGAATCCGATTTTATATACAAGTAGGTATAATACAAGTAGGTAGGTATCTATTTACAATTATCAACTCCTGGCACCTACACTAGCCAACGGCTGTCTTGCAGCATGCCAGTCCTTACTAAGATAGCCAGCGGGATATGATACTGTGTGTATGTACAAGGGTGAGGGTGTATGAGGTTGTGTGGGGTGGTGTTTGGGTGTGTATGTTTATACGTATGTATAAAGATTATGTATATCCGATTACTATATTGAACCTTTTTGATTCGCTCCAATCGTCTCGCTCTTTGAAAGTGCCGCATTCCGCCTGCGCTCGCGCCGTTGTTAGTCAAATAAAAGCAATCGATTACTTTTATTTGCTTCGATTACTTCGAAGTAATATACTTCGATGGTCAAACGATGACTATGGTTGATTTTACAGGTCAAATTATTTTCAAATTATTTTAAAAAGTAAGGTTCTTTATTTGACCTGTCAAATAAAGAACCTTACTTTTTAAAATAATTTGAAAGACATGCACAAGATTTTAATTAAGGCAAAGATAACTCTATCTACAGTAGTATAAACAAACAAACAAATCTATCCTTGATTTATCAATATTAGACGATCAACCATAGTTATCTTTTGACCTATACTTTAACCAACCTAATGCAACCTACAACCTTTGGGTATGTATGTTTTATGACTGAGAAGTCATCAAAATCGGTATAGTCGTTTTTGAGTAAATCACGATCATACAAACATTGTTCCGTCAATTGTCCTAATGAATTAGTAAAGGCGCTATACGAATGTTTTGGCACGCCATCTAATTACTAAACAGTATAATTTATGACTTTTTGATGACCGGATCAGCATACAAATTAGTCGTACATATTGATTTACTCTTTACATCATTGTTGAATTATGACTCCCTTATTGTCTTGGCATCTACGATTGATCGTAAAAAATACAACCATTCTTCATACCCGAATCCATAGTTTAAACCAAGTAACCTTGCGTTAAAATTGCTTACTTAAATATTTATAGTATTTATATAGTAGATACTTACTTAAAACCTTGCCCGAATCTCATTCTAAAAGCTCACATCTGTAAAATAACTATTCTTGGGCTATTTCTTCAATAATAAGATCGTAGAACATAGAATTTAAATTTTATGTAGTAGACTGACAAAAACCTCACGCCATACTTATCTTATATCTTATCTTATGATAGGGGGCCGGGAATAACCCAGCGGCACTTCGACCCTTGAGGATCATTTGTGCCTACCCCATTTTACACACTGGTCATCTCAGTGTGCAGGTTTCCTCACGATGTTTTCCTTCACCGTTAGAGCATTCGGTAAATATACGTAAGTCTTCGAAAAATACAAAATACGAAAAACTCATTTGTACATGGCACTGCATGATTTCGTACCCGGACCTCCCGCATGGTACTCCGGTGTCCTAGCCACTAGGCCACCGTCACTTACTCACGCCATAACATTACAGTAACAAAATTTATGAAGTCACGTTTGAACCAAATATTAAAACCATAAAAATGTTACCACTCGTAAAGCGGTCTAATAGATGACCATTTCTCGACCGGAGTCGACCGGCTAAAAGAGCGTAGTGCCAAAAATACGTCACGGGCATCACGCAGACGACACGTTGCGTGTTCACGTGTCTGGGATATTTCAACAAGTTTCTTGCCAAATTTATTTATTTATTTTATTTTCAAATCAAACATTATTATTGCCTAATTATTAATAATGCAGATGTCAAAAATACTCAATAATTATAAATACAATTACAAACATATTATATTAAACATACGAGTACATATTCGTAAAATTCTGAAGACATGTTTTCACTCTGTGACTAGAACTTTTTGTGCAAACTACTTTCTTTTTGATTGCCTGTAGCTATTTTATTTTTCAACGCATTTTAATTCTGTTTTCACATTTGACCATATTTTTTTGTACATTTCTTAAATTTTAAGAAATTCATTTGTTACTTGGAAACACCCTATTACAATCACAGAATTCATCGAATAATAAAATTAAAAAGCCATAATTTTTTTCTTTAAACTTTATTGTCATTAATTATGTACACAAGCTTTTAACTAAAATGAAATCATTTATTCAATCAGACAAATGGTAAAAAACTGAACAATATTAAATAGGAATTTTTGGAAGTAGGTTTTTGCCTACTTCCTTTTGATTTTGTTTTTAGGTATTTACCCAAGTAACCTATATGGATATCTGTGCATATAAGACAAGAGAGTTTTGGCTGGAAAGTTATTATTACTCAAAAGTTGTTTTCTGGATAGCTAAAATCGATGTAGTTTTGTCTAGCAAACTTCAGTAACTGTGACAATATGTTGAACTCTTAAAATAAACTTCTCGTTAGTGGTTCGTTGTGTAGTTTCACTCTGTGATTCTGCGGCGGGCCATGAGAATTCGCCAGAGACTAGACCGGTTGAAATTTCCGTCATAACTCCTAGGAGTGTTAAAATGTGTCTACACCACAATATGTTGATGCTGAAAAACTAAAAACTGTTTTAAATCGCTTAATGTTTAGGCTGATGGCATGTGTTACCAATGCCTTGTTAAAAATAATATAAGACAAGATCCTCGTTGCCGATTCCTTCACGTCCTATTTACGCAACTTAACGATTTGTTCGCTGCCGCCCGGGTTGTTATGTTTACATTTAAATGATATTTTACAACATTTTTACGTCTTCATTGCATCTGGCTGGTCTCAGTTTACATTTACGAGCTGCTCGCACGGTCTCATAAAACAACCGTAACAGATTAGCGGTTTAGTGGTTTTATTTTTAATACTTATTCCTACTAATCAGGTAGTTATTTGGAACTGTTTTATTATTAAATTGAACGATACAGTTCTATAAACATTTTATCTCGTTTGCGGTACATACAAGTATATCCGCTTCACCATACTAGTACCTATACTTTCTCGTGGTAAAATAGTTACACTATTTCACGAAATATCCTTAAAGTTAAGTAGGTATTCATTAAAATACATTTTTTTTAATATTTAGTTCACACAATGTGTATAACTTACAGGTTTAACCTATTTATATTGTATTTTATTGTAAACAGCACACAAAATATAAATTCTGTTATATTACATTTTTTTAAGTTAATATTAAATTCTGAATTACTTTTATATCCGGGACGATATAAATCCATAAAAACCTCTGTGAACTTCGCCATGGTATTATATCCCTTTTTTTCTACGCCATGCCTCTAGGCTTTTAGGTAGACAGAGATGACTCGAGACTTAAGGGCCGGTAACAGGCCAGGCAATCGAGCGAAATTGCGTTTTTGACAAATGTGTGCGTGCCGCCGCACACATGCGGAGCCGGTCGCGCGCGCACCAGAATGAAGTGTCGTATGTGAATATTTTCAGAAGTCAGCGTGATGTAGGTATAAGATGTATTATATTCATAATAGTTTGATGTCAATACGAATAAAACAGGATAAAACGATAATTAACACTGTAAACGGAATTTTATTTTTAAAAGTACAACTGATAACTAATTGATGTTTGATGTACTTAACTCGTTATAATAATAGTGTTAAATCCTTAAATATTTTTTTACAAAAACATAAAATTTACGTTATAATATAAATAGATTATACAATAACATTCATTATTATACATACTATTTTTATAGTTTTACAAAAATGAAATATATCCACAAGTAAGTAATTCTTATGTAGGCGTAGTTCGCTGTATTAAACTAATCTACACAATATCTATCTATATATTACAAGATAATTGGTCTGAAAAAAGTTCAAAGCCATTTTGAACTTTTTTGTTACTGGTTCGATCGATTTCAAAATCGATATCTGAGGGTCCGGGTGGACTCCGAACACGAATCTGAAAAAAAAGTGGGAAAAAGTGGCCGCCATTTTGAACTTTTTTGTTACTGGACCGATCGACTTCAAAATCGATATCTGAGGATCCGGGTGGACTCCGAACACGAATCTGTGAAAAAAAGGGGGGAAAAGTGGCCGCCATTTTGAACTTTTTTGTGACTGGACCGATCGACTTCATAATCGATATCTGAGGATCCGGGTGGACTCCGAACACGAATCTGTGAAAAAAAGGGGGGGAAAGTGGCCACCATTTTGAACTTTTTTGGTACTGGACCGATCGACTTCATAATCGATATCTGAGGATCCGGGTGGACTCCGAACACGAATCTGTGAAAAAATGGGGGGAAAGTGGCCGCCATTTTGAACTTTTTTGTTACTGGACCGATCGACTTCAAAATCGATATCTAAGGGTCCGGGTGGACTCCGAACACGAATATGTAAAAAAAAGTGGGAAAAAGTGGCCGCCATGTTGAACTTTTTTGTTACTGGGCCGATCGCCTTCAAAATCGATATCTGAGGGTCAGGGTGAACTCCGAACAAGAGTCTGTAAAAAAGTGGATAAAGTGGAAGTCAGGTATAAGATGTATTATATTTATTTTATATTATATTAGCGAATACTGAGCCACTCACACAGACTCGAACCGCAATCGCATTACACGAAACTTGCACCTACATCTTTGAGAATTCGTACCCGTACAGAGATGTAAACTTGTTTTGTGTGTTATTACTTACGTGTTGTGAACCGATTATCTTAAGGCCTTTTGTAATTTTCTTAATAAATAAATAAAAATAAAATTTATAATAGTTTGATGTCAATACGAATAAAATAGAATAAAAAGGCAATTAACACTGTAAACGGATTTTATTTTTAAAATCACAACTGATAACTGATTGATGTTTGATGTACTTAACTTGTTATAATAATAGCGTTAAAAGTTTGAACATTTTTTAACAAAAAGATGAAATTTTCGTCGATTGGTCCGGTCCGATTTGAAGTCGATTGGTCTAGTATCAAAAAAGTTCAAAATGGCGACCATTTTTTTTACAGATTCGTGTTCGGAGTCCACCCGGACCCTCAGATATCGATTTTGAAGTCTATCGGTCCACTAACAAAAAAGTTCAAAATGGCGGCCACTTTTTCCCACTTTTTTTTAAAGATTCGTATTCGGAGTCCACCCGGACCCTCAGATGTCGATTTTGAAGTCGATCGGTCCAGTAACAAAAAAGTTCAAAATGGCGCCCACTTTTCCCCACTTTTTTTTAAAGATTCGTGTTCGGAGTCCACCCGGACCCTCAGATATCGATTTTGAAGTCGATCGAACCAGTAACAAAAAAGTTCAAAATGGCGCCCACTTTTCCCCACTTTTTTTTAAAGATTCGTGTTCGGAGTCCACCCGGACCCTCAGATATCGATTTTGAAGTCGATCGCTCCAGTAACAAAAAAGTTCAAAATGGCGGCCACTTTTTCTTAAAGATTCGTGTTCGGAGTCCACCCGGACCCTCAGATGTCGATTTTGAAGTCGATCGGTCCAGTAACAAAAAAGTTCAAAATGGCGCCCACTTTTCCCCACTTTTTTTTAAAGATTCGTGTTCGGAGTCCACCCGGACCCTCAGATATCGATTTTGAAGTCGATCGCTCCAGTAACAAAAAAGTTCAAAATGGCGGCCACTTTTTCTTAAAGATTCGCGTTCGGAGTCCACCCGGACCCTCAGATATCGATTTTGAAGTCGATCGCTCCAGTAACAAAAAAGTTCAAAATGGCGGCCACTTTTTCTTAAAGATTCGTGTTCGGAGTCCACCTGGACCCTCAGATATCGATTTTGAAGTCGATCGGTCCAGTAACAAAAAAAGAGATTTTTAATGCAGTTCTTTTTTTGGATCTATATTTTTCTTTTCTCTTTCCCATTTCTAAAAACAGACAGAAAATATTAGAAATACAATGAGAAAAATTAAATCATCAGCTGTTGAATTGAAACAATATTTTGAATAAAACTCACCTGCAACCTTTTACTCAACAACTGTACGACGTGTACAGACACTATTTTTCGTATTTTGTTTGGAAAGCTCAAACCGGCGTGCTCTCTCCTTGGACGCTGCCGGTTGACTGATTTAATTTGTTCAACAAATACTCTATTTCAAACAGTGTCCGCCCCATAGAAAACTGTATGAAGATCGGCACGGCAAAAATGGAGAAAGTTTGAAGGTTTATATTTATTTTGTAGATGTATATTAAAATTATGTTATGCCTTTGTTACATTCTTCATACTTTTGTGTCTAGGCTCAATGTAATATATTTTTGATATTTTCTTTGGTTTATCATCAAGATTTAAAACAGAAACATGCCTTTTTTAAGTTTTTGATGAAGTTGACAATTTTTTTACCGCCATTTGGCACTGTTTTATAAAAAAATACGTTCATAGTGTTGTAGTCATAACTGTGTAGAAGCTAAATATATTTTTTTGTTATTGGTAAACTTGTCACAATTGACGAAATCGTTAAAACCCCGAACCTCGTTTCCAGGGATTGGCTTAGTGCCTCCCCTTAAGAATGCCCAATATTAAGGACATTTCTTGCGATTCACGGACAGGCTCCGATTCTGGCGAAATTTCGTACATTCGATCAATCAAACATACCATATCGACTAAAATAGCTACGAAGAAAATAAAGTGGCTTCGATCAAACGTTGCATCGATAAACGGGCCGTCTTAGAAAATTTAACCCTGGGTTGGCCACCAAAAAAAACCCCTCAAATAAAGAAATATTAATTACCAACGTCAACACATTTTCTTTTACTTAAAAATAAACTCCGATGTTCCGAGATGCACCCTCAAGGCTAAGCCAAGATTAAATTAGAGGCACACCCCGCGCCAACACTTGTGTAAGTACACTTGTGATAATAATTAACAAGTGTAAATAGACTTTGCTCTCCCACCGCCCGCCCTATCTATTCTCTACCGCCCACGTTGCGTAGAGTTGGAGCTACAAAGGCAAAGATGATGTGAGATCCATTTGCCTTGTACGGAGGCAAAGGGATCTCACATTTCAACACTAATGTTCCTAGTGTAGTGGTTTGTATTTCATAGTCGTAATAGGGTTTACTGACATAGGGATAGTCTATTTATACCATAATGTAGTGAATATGAAATACGAAGGCACGTACTTACTTTCCTATTAATAAAGGTACCTACCTATACCTACATACTTAACTATAATTTAGTTAAGTACATAGGGTTAGCATTATGCTGAGCTGGTGTTGCCTTTTTGGCACTGTACCACACCGGATGTTCTATGTGCTGCATGTATTAATCTTTGTATACTTCTGTATTGTGTTCTTATTCTGGTGTTTACAGTGCTAAATAAACGTTTTCAATTTCAATTTTACTTCTTTGCTTTTACTAAACTAAGCGTTTCCTTGCCCACAGGACGACTTCGCCCCCCGGGGAGCCACTAGTGCGCGCCCCGGCGGGCAAGCCGCGGTGTCCGCCCGCCATCTCGCGCCTGCGCGTTGAGAAGGTCGAGGGCGGGCTCGCGGTGGCCGGCGTCGTTGTTGCCGCCAACTGTCAGATCGTGCTGCCGATATTCGGCTTCCTGTTTATGCTGGTCGGATGCGTGCTCACTGGTAAATGTCCTTTTCTTATAACCAGACCGAAAGGCGGTTTGGCTGGATCCTGCAAGCTAGAGATAAGAATCATGGATACGAGTCCTCGGAACAGGACGGCGATTCTCGCAGCGTTCGACATACAAAAGTCGAGCGCTACTAACGTCTTGTCGTTATGTTCGTAGCGTTCGACTTTTGAATGTTGAACGCTGCGAGAATCGCATTCCAGGATCCCAGATCCGTATCTGTTGGACCTGTATGGTAAAACGTACGGCATGATGCACTCGGATAAAGACCCGTCCGAGCCGAATTGCCGATCGAAGCTACATTATTATGTAACAATAGTTAACAACACCACACAACTCCGGGATCCAGGTCCAAGGACTCGGATGTAATTCTGGATCCGGCTCCGAAAAATGCCGGAGGTACATATCTGTACCTTGCAGGAAATTGTCTGAATTAACAGTTACACTTACAACCCTTTACGCGTATAGCCAGAAAATATCCAATAAATGTTGTCAAATAAGTCAATCTAAAATTGCTATCCCAGCTTAGCAAAACTTAGTTTCTAGTACAATATTCTCTAATCTGTGTTCAGCTACTTCTCAATAATAGCCTACAACAAGCCTTACTTACCTCTTCATTTTATACTTGTGAGATAATTGCAATTTACTTAATAAAACTTTGACTATCGTTGTATAGTATAGGTATTTTTATTAACTTTGAGAATTCCTAGATTATAAAAGTTCTTTGATATAACCACTTGAAACTTAGTTTGAGCCTCCGTGAATGAATTTTTGTTTTGAATTATGGCGCCATCTAAAATTAATTACCGGAAGTGATTACGTACTTCCGGATTATCATAATTTATTTTTTTAATTTATAAGTGTTGCTGTTTTACGTCGTAAGAAACGGCAAAAAACTGTAGTTTAATTTAGCGAGTGACACCCCAAAATCTGTATCATTGTTGGAACTATGAGCCTGGATTTTTTTAATATTCCAGAATACAATTAGCCTAAATATATTTTCAATTATTATTTCAAGTACCTCAGTAACAATGAAACGTATCATTTACAGCGGCATCGTATCGTGGTTGCGGTGAGAATGAGGAGCCAGAACATTATGCGGCGCGGATCGCATTTACTGGAAACTCGAGAGTGCTTGGCCCGGTTTGCATCGTCGCTGGTGCTCTTATGACAATTGCTGGTGGGTATTCATTGTCTTCTGTACTGGCTGCATGCATAAATAAATTTCCATTTTATGCCATCCATAACAATAGACCATACATTTTTTTTTAACAAAATAACAAACATCTTGCAAATTATTACTTTTATTTAACCCTTAGCCCTACTTATAACAGAAATAACCACATTGAAATGGAGAATTTAGTTTTCTAATATATATTTTTTCAATCCTACCTATTCAAGTTATTTAGAACAGCATTTGGTCGGGGTGTGGTTAGGGGGCGCAACAAAAAAACCAAAAAAAAAAAAAATTATCAAAAAAAAATCTCAGTGCCCTAAGGGGCAATAGAAATGCTGGATTAGGGTGTTGTTAAGACAACACCCTAACCCAGCAATTCTATTTTAAGGACGTTAATAAGCGTTACCTACCTATATGATTAAATTTGTTTCATTACAGGTGTTGTACTATGTATATTGATGCGTGCAGCACAGCGCCGGCAACGGAGGTTGGCGTTCCATTGTCCTATCCATGGAGATTTCTATCCACTGAGTCCACAAAGCACCAGGAAATACACACGTAAGTGTTATTAGCAAATCCACAGATGACATTTTGAATTTATTCGGTCTGAAAAACTAATTCTTAATTACTTTTACTTTTAAACAACTCACATATAGTTACTTAGTTTCTCTTTTTAAATGTGATATTAATTGTGATATCGGCCCCTACGTAACGTAGACCTCCATCACGATTTGGAACTCCCCACGATCGCTCAATACATGAAGTTAGCGTCTCGACGCTTCTTCGAGCAAGCTCCCCACCACCCAAACCCTCTAGTAGTAAGCGCCGCCGCTTATTCGACTAACGGTTTACCGACATCCCGTCGACGACGTCGGCCTAGACACGTCCTAGACGACCCCGACGACGCCATCACGATCTCCATCGCGGAAGCCACTCCCCCACCCGATAGTAGTTCACACACAGCACCTTCATACCGCCCGCGCCGGCGCGGGCGGCGACCCGCTTCTGGCGCTTACCCGCGCTATCGGCGTATTCCAGGCCGCTTCTCCCCGACCCCTCCGTCCCCAGCGACGTCCTAAGCCGAGGTCCGTACCCACCTGGGTGCCCTTAGGCAGTCGCTTCTTATAGTAGTTTTTAAGTCCTCCTCTAGGCTGGAGCGCAGTTAGCTCTCGCCCCAAAAAACCCGGTGAAGCTGTAAAGGTCATTAGGACCAACAGCAATTATCAGTACGAAAAAAAAAAAAAAAACTTTTTCAATTGACTTCACCGACTCGACGCGTGTACACGCATCGGTACAAGCGGCAGCGACTTCATCGTGTATAAAAAAAAAAAATGTGATATCGGCATCGATTCCGAGGTGGCCGCCTTTAGCGATGACCGCTCACTCGTACATACACAATACATAAATGAGTAAGTGTGACAGTTTCATTTAGGTATAGCTTTAGATTTGGCGGCCGCCATCATGATAAGATGACCAAATAAACGTTAGGTATATTTTAATGTTATGAATTAATGTACCTCCAGGTAGCCCAAGCGGACTCTGGCATTGGCTGCGCAGTTGGTTGGGTATGGTTGAGGAAGGCGAGACACCTCGTTGTCCTCGCTCCACGGAGCCTGCCTCACCAGCACGAGCTGATGCGCCCTGCCCCCCTCCATTACCCTTTTTAGTGCCATCGGATTCTGTAGTGTAAGTGTTTCTGAGACTCTTCAACACAAACATTCTCATCAAATTTAAAAAAAAACTACATAAGCTTTTCTAATACTATATAAATATCTAATCTAGTATTACGTAGTTGGCTGTGCTGCCCGTACCTTGTGTCTCGCTGACTTAATTATTTCGTTTTTTTTAACTATTTATATGTTTTTTTTAAATTATAATAGGTTAATTCGGTATACCAATATTTTACATTACAGTGGCATGGCCTCAGTATTGGGAGCTCCTTTGAGTCCTGAACAAACTTTCGGGTCCATCAAATCGCTCGCAATATCTAGAGAGGTGGCCAGCTTCCCGCTCTCACGCTCGCCGACCCCACCACCTTTGAGGTAAATACTTAGATTATCCTTTATTTATTATTATGTTTTAACCACTTATAAACATCTATAGAGTCCTATTTTATTAACGGCAAATATTTCTAGGGAGTCATCTATAGGTTATATTATAAAAATAACGATAGGGCAAAAAAAAAATTTTTACTTTTTCAATTTTCGAGAAAAATCACAAATTGTTTGTTTGAAAATTCTACAAATGAATGAATTATTGCTATTCTAATACTGAAATAAGAAGTATGAATGAAACTCGTTTCATTAATAACGACATGGATGAGTTTATGCCACCAAGACGCAAAATATTGGGGTTTATTTTCCTTTAGTATGGAAAATGTTCATACAAGTAACAGGGTTATTTTTTCGTGTAAAGTGGTACAAATGACCAGCACATACCCCCTCCAAATAATTGCTACCAATAAAAAAGGACCTTATATATCAATATTACTTATACTCAATAACCCAGCCTACCCAGCCTAATAATTTAACAGCTAAATTTATTTTTTTCAGTTGTCCTCCATTCAAAGAAGAATCAATAAGCCAGGAAGATAACATCCCAAATGCTATAACACCTCCAGATTTTGTGTGCGGTTCACCCACAGCTTCGTGCCAGTATCGAGTCGTCGAGTGCAAACTCACCACTACAGATGAAATACATCGAAGCACCCCAGTTACTGCTAGCATTCATAAGATCTCTGAGAATAGACATTCTAGACCTACCACTGTTTCCATAAACATCCCCGACGAAGGGAAGGGTTAAATCTTAAACAGTGAAGTCATTAGATAATTTTATATTTTAAAAAATACGTTCAAAGGGAGAAGAGGATACGGAAATAAAAATATTTGGCGTTAAACAAAATGTGGTTGAACAAACATGACATTGATTTGATTGATGTATCAACTATTTTAATAACTGTGTACACACTTGACCTAGATTACAACTAATATTCACGATTATAATGCTTACTTATTAAAATATTGATATATATATCTGCTCAAACAATCACATTCGTCTTCCGCTGTCAAGCTCTTTCTAATTTTGAAAACACTTCCGAACTCTGATACTAATCGCAAAATCTTATAAATAAATAACCTAACCCACCTTTTCATTATTATTCTCACATTTTTTGCTTCTATATATTTCGTAAAACCTTCTCGTTATAATGAACACTGCAACACAATAAAGCTAAACAAGCTCAACAATACTAAACCAGCTATTAATAGTAAAAATCCTAATAAGATACTAGTAACTTCTCTAAGACTACATTATAGCAATATGTTGCGCCAAATATTGTGTGTGTATAATTGAATGAACAATATTATTTATTGGAATGTAGTTTGGAATATGATGATTAGTTATTCCATTATTCTTTTTGTTTAGTACAAGTGTACTAGTTAATTTAAAAAAATTAGCTACCTAATTATGTTCTGTATAATAAATATATTACGGTGTGGTAATGCTCATTTTGTTAGCAGTCTAGTCTTATCGCTGGATATCATGCGTACCTATATGTTTACTATAAAAACAATAACTTCTATACAGTACGTTAATTTAACCATTTAGAACTCCAATGGAACCACTCACTTACCTATTACTCACTTACCTATTCTAAACAAGGTTGATTTGTAAAAATTTTTTGCTCAAGAACAAATAAACTAAGTCGATGACTAAATTGACACGCTGTATAAAAGCTAATATGAAAATTGAACTAAAGCAAAAAAAATCGCTCAGTAGGAATATGTTCCTTTTAAAACGTATGAACATTTGTCCATTGCATTCATTTACGCGTAAATTTAGTGTAAGTAAAATCATTTACATATAGAGTACACGTACCCTAGAGTAATAATATAGTTCCGAAATGTGATATTTTTATGTTAATCATTGTTGACGTCTATGTTCAATCACAGACATTAGCTAGATACCCTAGCACAATATTTTGTTGGGTAAGATTTTTATTCGTGTACTGTCATATCATTATTTTGGTGAAGGAGCCAAAAGAAGTTGCCAAAATATACATTTCGTCACGTCCATAAGTATTTTGTGTGGTTGCCTAATTGATGTAATACACTAAAATCAATAAACGTGCTCACAAAAGACAATTTAATAGAAGGCAAGGTGTAGATAATCTTGTAGTCCACGCATATAAATATTAGATATTAAATTGTAGCTCGTATATTAATGGTTTTTAAGTTTGTGATGATGGCATTTATTGGCCATGTTATTCGAAATTATAGGGAATGTAATTTTTTATAATCAGTAGATAAGTGCCACGCCTAAGTAATCTATTCTATGGTATATTAAGCTTATTTAATATTGTTGTAATTATAAGAATGAAATGAAAATACAAATTTTAAATTAAAATTAAAGTATTTTTATTTATAACTTATGAATTAAAATGACATAAGACCACCTAATCTGGATATAAGTATAAGTATGGGACATGAGGACTGAGGTAGGATTAACCCTTCAATGGTTACATCATTTTTTTCTAAGATAATACTTATACAAGAGCTAAGCTAAGCTAAGAGAGAAAAACTAATAACTTCGTCTTTTAAAAGTCAGTATTCTTGAAAACATCGTCATTTTGGAGTCAAATTATTTAGCTAAAATAATCAGGAGAGATGAACGAGGTCAATGTTAGCCATTTTTTCGCTAGGTAGGCAATCTTATGTCTCTGCTACTACGACGACGACTATCTTAGATTATTAGTTAATAGTATGAATAATCTAAGACGACTATAATGTACGACTTATAGAATGAATGAATAATAATTTATTTGCACACACATAACACGATAATTACATTTCGCTACTTAAAAGTAACTATGATTTAAAGTAAGTTTACATGCATATGTGGCAAAAGGGTCCCTAACTCAGATTATGCTGTGACGATATGGCTAGATGCTAGCCACGCACCACCGCAGCGCTGATTTTCAGTCAGGGCCCGGTGACACGACTCCACGGTACGTTAGCGAAGATGTTTTCACACATAAAGTTTGCGGCACAGCGTGCCTGTGCCTCTTCCTATTTTTTTCGCTTCAGATTTCAGAGTTGGAGCCAGTGAAAGTTGTTCAGTTATGGATATTCAGTAGGTATTTCAGTCATCCCATTTTCGGGACTATGGAGTTTTATTTGTTACCCAGTATAAAGCTAAACCTAAATGTATCTGTTACGTTCACTCATATAATAGATTGTGTATGAATGAGCGGGATGTTTCGTTTAGCGATCATCGCTTGGTGGCCACACAGGATTTAATGCCAAAGCATTACAAAAAACTAAAATGAGTCGATAGTAGACTGAAAACAAATAGCTGGAAAGAACAAGAAGCTTATTTAAATAAGAAGTTCAAATGAGAACGAATAATTGAAAACATATCCAGCATTTTCAGTTATAGAAACATGTGTTAAATCGTTTTGCGGATGTTGTTTTTCATTTACAAAATCATGAAAAGTTATCTGTCACGATTATCTTTTTTTATTGCTATTATACATTGGCATCGAATCCGAGATGGCCGCCAAATTTAGCGATGATCGCTAGATGAAACGTCCCGCTCACTCGTATACAATATTGTTTAAGAGTGAGCGTAACAGTTTAATTTATGTTTAGTTTTAGATTTTCTGACCAATCGATGATAATATTAGGCAAGATTTTAAATTTGTAGTTGGCAACACACGGCACAGCAGCCATCTTGAATAAGACAGATTCATGATGGCGGCGATTGTGGTGCCACAGTGACTGTCTTTCCAAATAAAAAGTGAACGCAAATTATTGCTTGATTCGCGAATTATTATTTACCAAAAAAGTTATGCATATTTTAAAATTGAAATTTAAAATTAATTAATTCTTTTGGAACTACTTTGAAATATAAAAAGATCACCAATAAAACAAATCAGCTGTTATACGTCAATCCAGACAATCGATGTCAACAAAATTACATAATTTTGTTTAGAAAAACAGTGCAGTCTCCTTTTTTTAGTGTCATTTTGAAATTAGCAAACATGCAGATTCAATCAAATGTTTTCTTGTACAAATTGATAAAGTAAATGTGTTCTACAAGGGCTCACAACATTGGCGACTTATTTGTGATTTTATGTATAATGTAGTCCAAAATATTTATAGTTATGGATCAAAACAATATAATAGAGAGCGGTGGATTTTATTTTATCCATAATTTTGACTCGGGGAACCTCGGGCATGTCGAGCGGGTGCCCACGGAGCTCATTGGTGAGTCGACAATTGACTTATTCAGTGATAAAATTCAATGTCCAAAGTTAAAATTGTGTTCCCTTTATTAGTGCCAATGCGACGGCCTTTCCATGGGTCGGGGCTAATTGAGGACATTTGTTAACATCGTTGCCGATTTAGAGGTTCTGAACACAAATATTTACATGAATTCTTTAAACCGCTGATGTTGACTGCAATTTTACTAAATCTCTTTATTAGACAATATTTATTTAGAGCCATAGAAGCACCCTTGACTGGGTTAGGTTAGTTCCCTTGTTACTGTGAAACCATTGCATTTATTCAGTTTGTGAATATTTCACCCACTTTCATACATTCATAGTCAATTTACCCTAGTTTTTATCCTGCAATAACTAGAGGGGTAATGTTGTAGCTCCCGGTGTGGTGAACCCAAAGACAAATGCGACGGAGACTCCAGACTATGAGTTCAACCTGTGGACGCGGCCCGACTGTGCCGGCACTGAGTTTGAGAATGGGAACCGTACCTGGTTCTATTTCGGAGTGCAGGCCAGCGAGGCTAATGTTCTGGTAGGTTTAGGAATTTAAGTAGACTAAACTACTACTAAAGTAGTGTAATGAATGACTGTGTCCGACTTCCAAGATACAGGTTTCCACCTAGTTTGTAAGTCGGAGGTCCTATTTTTGTGCCTTGTAATAAGTGAATGAACTTTTTCATTTTAATTTCATTTTCAATGTACAGATGCACCAGATAGCAGGTTTGTATACAGTATCCGGCCGATTTTTGCTATCCGGCCGGATAGTAGGTGTTTATGTAACATCTCATAAAGTGACAATAACTTGCGTAATTTTGGGATGATAAAAAATATTAAAACAAAACAATTTTTATTCAATTTTTAACCAACCTATGCCTAAACAGTCTCATTGCTTTTTTAAGAACAATATTTAAAAATCAACATTAACAGACGTTATTATAAGTAAACGCACGTGTGAGCTCGTGAGCGAATGTGTTTACTTATAATTATATCACTTGTATGTAGCACCTTCCATTCAGCCGGATATTCGGTATCCGGATATCCCTATCTGGTGCATCTCTAGTGTAATGTAATGTAGTAACGAACTGGTGTCTGCAACTCGATGTGTACAGCGTCTATTTTGCGTGTGATTCCAGTAGTGTAATTAATGTGAGTATGGATCGACTTAGACGAAAACTAAATAAAGGCACATCAAGATAGATGTGTGGGGCTATATCTTTCTTTCTACCTGACAAAGCAATTAGCATGAAGATATGTATAAAATTCATGAATAAATTCACAGTTGATTTAAGTTACACAAAGCTATTATTAAGATAATGGCACAGACTTGCAGATGTATCTGTGCTTACTAAGTAACAGCTTGATATATTGTTCTCTATGAGAAGAAATTCGAACGAAGAAATCCAGTTTGAGAAGAAGCAAATAATCACTCCTTTCTCTATGATCTTTTCTTTTTTAAAGTGAAATCCAATTATATTTAGTCAAACAACACTAAACTAATATGCATTTGTAGCTTGTTTGCCATTTCTTCTTTCTATGGAGACATATATGTATTATGCAGGTACGGCTGAACCTCATAAACCTGAACAAGCAAGGCAAGATGTACAACCAGGGCATGGCGCCAGTGACGCGTACACTGCCCGGCAAGCCTCAGTGGGAGAGGATCCGCGACCGCCCTGTGCACTCGGTAACTAGCCTCTTTGTAACCAGGGAACCCCAGTAACTGGACGAGCAAGGCAATCCGTCAGTGACGCGTTCACTGCCCGGCAAGCCTCAGTGTGAAAGTATCCGCGACCGCCCTTTGCAGTCGGTAACTAGCCTCTTTGCACTACTAACTAACCTGGGAGCTTCAGTAACTGGACGAGCAGGGCATGGCACGAGTGACGCGTACACTACCTGGCAAGCCGCATTGGGAGAGGATCCGCGATCGCCCTGTGCACTCGGTAACTAGCCTCTTTGTAACCAGGGAGCCCTAGTACCTGCAAAAGTTTCGGCAAACGTTCCACGTGATGGTATATCGCTTCCGTCGCCACTCACCAGGAGGGCCCTGAATTGCCGCCCATGATAGCATAGAGAAACAATTGATATTATGGACGGAGTCTTGAAGACGAAGGCAACGGCGTTCATTTTTATGACTCCCATATAAAGAGATGGGGTTGCCTGGCCTAGGCCCAGCGCACACTATCAGAGTGGAGGCGCAGCGACATATCGATAACAATGTAAACTAAACCTTAGCGCCTTTAAAATACGGTTCAAAATGGCGTGCCAATATCTGCTTTATATTGACGACGGGCAACATACCAGGCAAGCCCGTATTTTAGACTTTAAGGGTGCGAAGAAAATAACTCTTCGGGTGTTTCCAGACGGATGACAACACATTCACACTGAGCTTCAAGTACCGCACGTCTGAGAACCTAAAAGCGACGACATTCTTCGCGTTCACGTATCCGTTCTCGTTCGCGGAGCTGCAGATTGCTCTCAACTCCATCGACATGAAGATGCTGCCGCTGCCGACTCCGCAGTCGCCTGACGATATCTATTACTACAGGGAGTGCCTCATATACTCGCTTGAAGGTATGTACCACTCATGAAATGTTTGATACACTTTTTTTAATCCGTGTTAGAGACTTTGGTACACGACAAGGTGACTATGTCACCCTAGTTAGAGTCACTAATACATGTTTTATTGCAAGAAATTTTTCAATGATCTTTATTTGTCACGATTTTTTGTTCATGTAAACTGTACCAGAACAACATGTAATAGAATGATATTGATATGTGAAAACGTAACCAAGAAAACGAGCAATTTTTACTTTTATCCTTTCGTTTATTTTCTTTTTTGGTATGATAACATGTACGAAAAATTTGAATATGAGCCAATAAAGCTAAACTATAATCATCAGCAGCCTACCCTAGTCTACTCTAGTCCACTGCTGGACATAGGCCTCTCCCACGGCGCGCTATTGAGCACGATCTTCGGCTCTTCTCATCCAGTCGCTGCCAGCCACCTTGCGCAGATAGTGGGGCGGCCGGGAACTGGGGGCAGTTTTCTTTGTGCGCTATCCATGGGAGGTAATGCCATAATCGCCACGCTAGGCCTGCGGGTTGGCGATCGCAGTAGCCGGGTCGCTTGCCCCGATGACGCTGCTGCCCGTCATCGTGCTTCTGGTATTTTGACCCAGCCAGAATTTGAGTGGTTATACCGCCACTAGTCGGTCGCCAGAGACTCGTTCGTTAATCGGCAGGATGCACCACGTGCAGGTGAGTTTGACATTTGGAGGTCTAGATGTTGGTGACCCCCCTTACATCCATTTACATCATCCCCTTACATCATTAAACTATAATACAAAATGAAAATAAACTTTGAATTACTTATTTTAATTTGGTACGCAGGAAGGCGCGTGGATTTGTTAACAATAACGTCGCACCACGGGATAACGTCAGAACGAGAGGAGCGCCTCAAACATCTGTTCCCAGATAACACAGAACGCCCATATAAGTTCCAAAACAAAAAGGTAAGACACATGAACAATACCTTCTTATCAAAATATTTCTTCCAGGCATAGTAGTGCAAGTAAATTAACCATAAATTAATTCTGGGGAGACTCCCACTGCCTAGTCATCATTATAGTAATAATAATATAATCCAATAAACATGCACACGCTGTCACACACACATACACAACACACCCTCATACTCTCACGCCACCACATATTAATCTCAGTCACTCAGCCAGCACTTGATTAGCAAGTACTTACATATAATAGTTAATTGTCGTGGTTAATATGTATGAAATATTCATGTTAATTCTATATTTTTATTATAAAGTTAACCGCGTTCTATAGGTATACAAGTCTATTATAAACGAGGAAATCTGTAATTGGCCTTCTTTAAGTTTAATACAACGCGTCAGACAATTTGCACTGGGATTATTTTAATTTCCATAGTGTTGTCTTTTTTCTTCCACCTTTTATTTCTATCCTCGGTATAAAAAAAATATTTTAATTTGTAGAATTTTATAATTGGCTGTTTATGTTTAAGATATATGTGTAGTTTTAAGTAGAAATCTGTTAAATTCGCTAAAATAAAAATAAAATAAATACATATGTAATTTCATAATTGTTAATAGCTGTAGATTTCCCTTTTAAATATAAATAAAATATAAAGGGCTTATTACATCATCCTAAATTTTGATATACTAACTTATGTCCCTGAATTTAAGAACAATAAGATTTCAGACTAATTTTATAGCAGCAATCCAATTACAATCATAAATATCGCAGTGTTCACTTTAGTCGGTATTAAAAAAGGGCTACATACATACAAATTACATTACAATACAAATTACATTACAATACAAATTACATTACAATACAAATTACATTACAATACAAATTACATTACAATACAAATTACATTACAATACAAATTCAGAAGTCTCCCTTGAACATGTTTAGTATTATTTTCCGTTTTCAGTATCCAAACCATTTTTTTTCTAGATCCGCCCCTGGGTAGAGTACTAATATATCTTATCTCCAGGTAATCTTCATATCAGCAAGAGTGCACCCTGGCGAGACCCCCTCGAGCTTCGTATTCAACGGCTACCTGAACCTGCTGCTGACCCGCCACGACCCCATCGCGGTGCAGCTGCGCAAGCTTTACGTGTTCAAGATGATCCCCTTCCTGAACCCCGACGGGGTCGCGCGGGGTCACTACCGCACTGACACGCGTGGCGTCAACCTCAACCGCGTCTATCTCAACCCCTCGCTCACGTTCCACCCTACTGTGTACGCTTCCAGGTCGCTTATTAGGTGAGTCCCCTATTTTAAAGACACGATTTCCTATAGCAACCCAATTAGCGACGATGGCTCCAAGGCTAGGGCACGAGATTGCAGCACAAGCGTCCCCTTCCTGAACCCCGACGGAGTCGCGCGGGGTCACTATCGCACTGACACGCGCGGCGTCAACCTCAACCGCGTCTATCTCAACCCCTCGCTCACGTTCCACCCTACTGTGTACGCTTCCAGGTCGCTTATTAGGTGAGTCCCCTATTTTAAAGACACGATTTCCTATAGCAACCCAATTAGCGACGATGGCTCCAAGGCTAGGGCACGAGATTGCAGCACAAGCGTCCCCTTCCTGAACCCCGACGGAGTCGCGCGGGGTCACTATCGCACTGACACGCGCGGCGTCAACCTCAACCGCGTCTATCAACCCCTCGCTCTCGTTGCACCCCACTCTGTACGCTTCTAGGGCGCTTATTAGGTAAGCCTGTGTCTACTTTTGAAGACACAATTTCCTTACAGCCATTGGGCAAGTTTGCTGTTAGACGGCTACTACTACTATTCAGGTCGATCTGGATCTATCTCACTCAATCCTTCGTTCATGTTTCATCCAACTGTATGTGTCTTCTAGAGCGCTTATTAGGTGAGTTAAAGAAGTTACTGACCTCAAGCCAACTTACTAAACCCATGTGCTCCATCCACCATCGGCTCCATCGTCACGTCTAACGTGGGTTTAGTCTTAAATTAAAAAAGTAATCAGCTTAACAACGTTCCCATTGTTAGGGCGTAAACCATTCCTTGCACGAAGGACCACGACGGTGGCAATCCTTTGGAGTGGTCTATGCCTGCCACTGAATTAGGTGGGGGAGGCGACTGCTTTTGGTTGGTGTTTCTTCACAGTTTTGGTTCTTTTTCTCAGGTACTACCACTTCGGCTGTGAAAAAGAAGATTTCTGCGATGAAAGCAAAAGTTTCACCTCGCGCAGTATTCAAAACATCAGCGAGAGTGCTGAGGTAAGGAATCGCTATTATACATTCAGCTTTGCTAAAACCTTTTGTCCTTTAGTCCATGTTTTAAAATTTAAACGTACAAAGCTATTTATTTTTGTTGTGCGGAACACACGTACGCGATTAATTTCGGAAACTTTCTGTGTCTAGCTGGAAATTAATTGTGTTGATATTGAAAGAGAATACCAGGGTAGCTAGTACCGTTCTCAAAACGATGAAATGATTTTATAAGATGGCATGCTGAACAGAAACAATGATATCTAAACTTCAACACAAATTTTAAACTTCGCAATCCTAAAACATTTGTATTAAATGTTTTTAAGAACAACACATTCTATAACCCTTTGTGCGAATGTGTAGATTGTTTAACGAAATCTCTTCGAACAGCAACAATAAGCCATCGTTAGACTTATTCGATCCTAGGCCATTAGTTTTTAAAAGACGGGTTGAGGATGTCCTCAAGTGAGCTATCCACGCACCTACTTTATAGTCTTTACTTTTTTATTTTTCAATAGATATTTTTTAATCATTATATTCTATGGTATTTTTCGCCAACTCAATTTTGTGCAACAATCAATTTTCTACTTCCTAACCATGCTGTGTTTACACGTTAAGGGTTACGACCTAGCTCATAACTTTATATTGATTTTTCTGTAATTTCTATGGTTGTAATCTGTTGTGTTTACCTAATATATAAATTTAAAAAAATAAATTAATTATCGCTTTAATATAGCCCTGTCTCTGTTTAGCAGTAATGATTAGCAAACCAAAATTGATCAAAATGACCCCAAACCTTTCCAGCTTCTCGAAACGAAAAAGAAGAAAGGCACCAACACGACCTCTCTGAAAGGCGGGGACTACTACAAGAGGGATAAGTCCGCCAAGGCGAACAAGTCTTCGACCACTATCAAGCAGCCCTCGACCAATGAGAGCTCCAAGGACGGCTACAAGGCTCTGAGCGGAGAGGCGGCTAACTTGGCTGAGCAGGTCAGTTGGATTTAGTGGCCAATAACTCTAAATTGATTGATTTATAAAAGTCTTTATTTCCATAACTAGATGTTGTCCGCAGCTTCATTCACGTTCCATACTAACTTTACCCCCACATTTGACAAATTTGTAAGATGTCAATCTGGACATTAAATATATCCGTGAAAACTCAATCCAAATCCATTCAGTAGTTTTCACGTGATGTGCGTTCAAACAAACAGACAGTCAAACAAAAATTTACCTTTACGATTTTATTATAATATTAATCATTTATTTTGTCTAGATTTAAGAGTCTGAATGATACCTACTGAATAAATAAATAAAATAAAATTACATTACCAATAGTATCCATTGTTGTTTAAAAGTATTAGGAAGTTACATAGGTAATATTTATTTCGAGTAACAATATACATTGTGTGCGAATTAAAGCTTAAGACTAATTAAAAATTTAATAATTATAAATGTCAAACTACTAAAACTAGTGTCTAATAAAGTTAAATAATAAATAATGTCAAAGTAAAAAATTAAACAACAATTAAAAGTCCTCCATCGAATAGCAACACTTTTCAACAAGTAGAGCTCCTAGTTTACGCTTAAAAATATTTACACTATTTCTAGTTTTTAATTCAACTGGCAACCTATTCCTATATATCCTGAAATAGACACCGATTCTGTGTGCCAATGAAACTGTTACATCCAACTCTTCATTACAAAGCTTAATAAAGCTTTCGCGGAAACGATATAGGTACATACTTATAAAACTTCGTTATGATTATGACGTTCATAACCCGTCGGAAATATCTATTGACAAGTCTATACCAATTCGAGTAAGAGACCACTCCCTATGTGAATGCGGTCTGGATGAGGGAACATCGGATCACATTTTTTTCAATTGTCCAAGATATTTATTCTCTTTATATGATGTCCTCCCCCCTGAGATCCCCCGTCCTATAAATTTCCAATCCCTTCTAACCTATGTTGATTCTCCCTTTATTAAATATTTATGTAAATATATCCAAATGTTCAATTTAAAACTCTAACTCTATCGTTTCTTGTGTTGTTTACATGTCTTCCTATTTGTATATCTATATATTTCTGTGTTGTCCTCGTCCATAAATGTTTGTGTTGTTTTGTTTTAGATGGTGCCGGTCAACTTTAGACTCTCAGCATAAAGAAATCACAAAATTTAAACAAAAAAATAACCGGCCAATTCTCTTTTCGTGTTTCGTCTAATACGCGACATTGGCGGAATTATTGTGCCTGAAACACAATAAAGGCCATTATATTAAAAAAAAGTCTATACCAAGGGGTACGGCTCGTATCGACATACAAAAATCTAAACAACAAACCCATCTCGTTCCCTCTCATAGACACAGACATATTTGTGAACGTAACATCACAATTCGTAGCTGCGGGACTTTGCATTTTGAACGTGCCAGAAAGTTATACACTATCGTATGACATTTACATTATCTTATAATTAATTTTGCTCCGTAGGGGAATTCCAACCACGCTTTTAATCCTGAGCTTATCGATCAATTTAGAGTTCAGTTACCGTAGCTAAGCTGCGCTTATCTGGTGCATGTGACTGCGTTTTACCGTATCTCTGAAATTAACATCAGTAATGTGACAAAGTATGTCTTAATTCGAACTGCTGCATGGGATGGGGTCCTCTCCAGAGGTTGTCTCGACATACATTATGTAAAATTATTTTACGCTAGGTAACCCATAGAAATCTAATTATTTTACGCTAGGTAACCCATAGAAATCTAATTATTTTACGCTAGGTAACCCATAGAAATCTAATTATTTTACGCTAGGTAACCCATAGAAATCTAATTTGAAAGTCAAACCTTCAAATTCTCTGGTTACATACTACGATTAGACGTTTGAATTTAATATTGAGATCCCAGAATTCATATAATTCTACAATTTACTTCAGATTCAGATACGTAGTTAAAATCTAGAAATGTAGCAAATCGTCACTTTTGATCTTCGTGAAAACGCGATAGCGGCGCATAAGCTGTCGAATTTATTGTATAATTTTTAAGATACAGTAAGCTTACTGTAAAACTATAAATAGAGAAATGGTGTGCTGTTAAACTGCTAAGCAATTTGTTGTAATTTTTGAAAAATGTAACCGATTATATTTAAATTAATAAATTTTAAAAAAAGCAACACGTCTGTTCTCAACAGACCTCGCAGTCAACATAGCCTGTACTGCATCTTGTGACCTCGGTCTATGCCCCAGACAGAGCATTCTTATAGACGCATTCCACGCGGATAAGAGTCACGGTTATTTTATGAACCTCGGCCTGAACAACGCTAACACTTACCATCAGACGGTCCGTTTGCTCGTCAGCTCTCCTTATACAATAAAAAAATATTCTTTCTTTACAGTTGGTTCCTCTGTCTACCCCCTCGGGGATTATGGCCGTGAGAGTTTATGTATGTATTTCTTCACAGGTATGCGACCTGAAGCTGCAAGAACAACCCTCACAAACCAGCAACTCGTCCTCCAAGTGCTCGAACCCCGCAGCCGAGACGCCGTCCCTTCTGGACGACAATGTCCTCCGCTCGTGCCTGGGCTCCGCGGTCCACCTGAGCAACAGCGAGGAGCTCAACTTCCAGGGCTCCAACCCGCTGCGCCCGCTCCGGGACACGCTCAAGAACAGCATCAGTCTGCTCATGGAGTCAAGCTCTTCTGTCACTGGGTATGTCTATTGTCTTCTGATGGTTAGTTCATTACCATCATCAGCCCATATCGTCCCACTGCAGGGTGTAAAGCCTCTCTTTTGTGCCACCCTTCCCGGTCCTGTGGGCAAAATAACACACCTGGGGCGCATCAAACAACTGGTGTCTGTATTCACGTATTTGATTGAATAACGGAATAAGTTGTCATTCCATTAATAAAAAATTAACAAAGTTGTCATTCCGTTCACCACCATAGCTTTACTATATTAAGTCACAACATAAGATCTATTTTATTACCTACTAGTATCAAAGATTTTTTCCAAGTCAAATAGTGACAAAAAAATTAAATAGTGTTTGGATCGATCCCCTAAAACAAAACGACTAGCGATCTAATCGAATAAACGAGCAGATTCTATAAAAACCAAGAAAATCGAAAATGAGCGTCGGTGGTCTAGTGGCTAGGACTCCCATGCGGGAGGTCCGGGTTCGAATCCATGCGATGCCATGTACCAACGAGATTTTAGGATTTTTTCGAAGACTTACGTTTTTTACCGACTGCTCTAACGGTGAAGGAAAACATCGTGAGAAAACCTGCATGTCTGAGGAAATTAAAAGTTTCCGAAGGCATGTGAAATCCGCTAATCAGCACTGAGCCCGCTCGGTGGATCATGGCCCGTACCCCCTTGTGAAAGGGGAGGCTTGTACCCCAACAGTGGGGACATTAATAGGCTGATGATGATGATGAAGAAAATGTATTTCGGACTAGTTTTGCAACAAATGATTAAAATCTTTATTTAATTTACAGTGACAGCTCAATAGGGTTCAAAGACTCCCGACTGAGCAACGTGAAAATGGGCTGGTGCAAGGACTGTCGGCAGGCCGTCTCCAAGCTGGAGGACACCATGCCAGGCATTACTGGGATGGTGCCCGGGTATAACAGCTCCGTCGTGGTAAGTCCAGAACCCACTTCGATTCCAGGATAATGTATGCAGCGTTGATTGCTTGTAATCCTACTACTACTATAGGCATAATATGGACAAAGGTTCGAGTATACATAGAACTTCCATATAATATTAAAAAATTCACTATCCCTAATAAAGTGTTCTATCTTATCACACCTCTAGAATAAAACTTCCTACAAAATTCTCCTTCCAGTTTTGGTATCCATGATATCTAGGGTATACATCCTAAAGTTACACAAATCCCTACCAATCCCACACCCTTTCCTCACCAGCTCCGGCCCGAGATCCCCACCTACCACACCATTCAGGAGTACCGCGAGCATCAGCGAAAGCAGCTCGATGACGAGGAACTGAAGGTACAGGGCCCTTTCTCCTTTCTCAATGCTACAAAGACTAGAGTCTAGGAGTGGTCCAAAGCACCTACGTGTTCCTGACGATGATATGCATTAACTTCGCTGCATTACTATCGCTTCGATACTAAGCATAAACTAGCTTTTACTTAATATATTTGACAATGGAAGTGATCCTCAAAAACGCTTCTTTTTCGAGATACTTGCTATTTTACTTTACTAAATTTAATTGTGTTACACAATGAGTAAGGGTCTTTATTTATCCCCGTAAGAAAACTGACCACCTTAGCCTTTTAGCCTTTTGGGGTTGGATCTGACTTCCAATCTTAACTTTGGGCGCTCCATTGAGTCAAAAGCAAAGACCGCAGCCAAAAATTTGGGCATCCTGAGTAAGGTTAGTTTTTAAAAGACGGGTTGAGGATGTCCTCAAGTGAGCTATCCACGCACCTACTTTATAGTCTTTACTTTATTATTTTTATTTTTCAAATAGGCATAAGTTTTTTAGTCATTACATTCAATAGTATTTTTTCCAAACTCAATGTTGTACAACAATCAATACTTGGGCATTCATATGGTTGGACATTTTTATACTTGGCCATATTTATTTTTGGACATTGCTTTTGGACATTTTTCTTTTTGGACATTGGTCGTGCAAATCTTCCTAACCATGCTGTGTTTACACGTTAAGGGTTACGACCTAGCTCATAACTTTATATTGATTTTACTGTAATTTCTATGGTTGTAATCTGTTGTGTTTACCTAATAAATAAATAAATTAAATTAAATACAAGCTGAAAGAAAAAAATGTGTCCCAGAATCAAGTAAGATAAACATTATCTTCACTTTTATACGACTTATTTTTGCTGGTTGGATCTTAGGCGTTACGTCCAAAAATAAGCGTTTCATACCATTTGTAGTTGTCGAAGTTTTATATGCATCAAGTGTATTAACGCTTGTTGTAGGCTCAAGAACAGGAGCTAGAAGGAAAAGAAGAAACGGTCCACTTCTGCACCAACTGCTTCAAGAGATACATCATCACCCCCATGAACGAGGAAATTGTAAGGATTTATTGGTTTTCAAAGACAAGTAAAAAAAGCTTTTCGTTCGCTGTAGAACAAAATTGGTTTGAATTATGTTGAAATTCGCGCCGTGACAAATTACCCTCCAAAGAGAGTCAATGTCAAACGAGCAGCTTCACCTAAAGTAGATTTTTTCTTTTTTAATTTAATGGCCTTTGGTATTGTTTTAAGGCACAATAATTCCGCCAATTCACGTTGTAATTTGCAATTTTGCACTTTTTATCAAGATTGTCCGGAAACTCCACCTACAACAAACATAAAACGGCACATATGTACCATATTGAACAGGGGAACATTTGGGGAAATTATACAGTAGAATTTTTTATTAGACGGACTAAATTGAATGGTGCAAATATCTCACTTTGTAAAATAATGGTGCCATGTTTAATGTAATAGTGATGCGTTCAGTTCACTTGTGAATCAGTTCCCTTAGTTCACACAAACAGTGAGCCAAAAAGATAACGTTAAATTATATATTGACAGAAGATGGATTTCGCTCCCATACAAAGTGAGTGTCAGCGATATAACTTTTTAATTTACAAAAAAAAAATATTTTATTGGAAAACCAACAGCACATTAGACAATATGTATACCAAACTAACAACAAACGGCCAATTATAGGTTTTCACTAATAATAAACCTATAATTAGAAAATCGCGACATTACAGCGCTGCGCTTGCAGATGCTTGAAAAGCACAAAATCGATCGTTTCTTTCACCGTTAGAACAGTCGGTAAATGTCCGTAACTCAAGAAATAAGAAAACTTTATTGCCCACCATAAGGTACAAATCACTTAACTATATATATATATATATATATATATATATATATATATATATATATATATATATATATATATATATATATGAATCGGTGGCGGCAATTGGCGAATTGCTAAGTTGTAGCCGGCATGGACTCCGGAGTACGAAGACCCTAAATAAAATAGAGATCTTAAGATTATAAAGTATATTAAATTAATATCCAGTATGTGTGAGATGTATGAAAGAGTGTGTGCATGTGGGAAAGATGCGTGTGAGTGTTATGTTGTGTGAGGTGGATGTGTATGTGGGTTAACCCAATTTTGAGTATCTTTATTTTTCATACGGCCGTTTTTTTTTTAGTCTTCGTTTTTATTTTCTTTTTGTAAATAATATTATTATCTTTTTGTTTTTGGAAGAGTATCATTTTGTACTTCTGTTTAAAAGTTTGGCGACAAATTTTTTTTCTGAGAGGTGGACGGTAGACGTGGCATGTTTTGGAGTCCGGCGTCCTAACCACTACGCCACAGACGCTCCGAACTGATCGTAATGGCAGTTGTGGTTATACCGACAGAAGCTGTGCGAGCCGGTGTCGACGACCAGCGTGGCGGTGTCGGCCGGCGACAGCGGCTCCGTGCGTGGCGAGTGCGAGCTGGAGCCGCGCGAGTGCAGCGCCGGCAGCACCGGGGACTCCGCGCCGCCCAGGAGCCTGGTATGTTGTGACGTCACAAGCTGTACTCTCTACGTTTTCATCTACAATGTCTTACAATCTAAATAATCTCAGCCGTCTGACTCGTACCGTCCTCTCCTCTAGAATTATGAGTTTCTGTTTCTCCTATTCACACAGTTAGTAGCCGCAACCTGTCAGAGTTGTTCAGATTGTACGACGGGGCGCTCACCCATCCTGGTTCTGACCGCGCCCAACTTTGCTTAACCTGTAAATATGTCCATCGCCATCATAGTTCATCGACCCTTGTTCTTAATTACCAGTGTCAGTTGTACTTAAAAAGCCGGGTGACTTGAATGGTGTTCATAGTGTAGCAAAATTGGGTAACGGAGGTGTGGGTTCAAATCCCACTGGTAGTGTTTTGTGTTTTCTTTGTATAGCTTAGGGGCCGTTCAAGTATTACGTAAGCATCAAAGGGCCCCCCCTTTTTAGGGGTTTTTATCTTTGCTTATTTTTGAATGGCAACGGGGGGGGGGGTTTGAATGGTGATTACGTCAACACAAAAAGCGATCAGCAGTTATAATGATACTTGTTTATGAATTATAATTAAAGACTTGACATATTCTGTATAAATGTTTGCTTAGTTTCGCTGTCAAGGGTGACGGGGGGAAGGGGTGGGAGGGTTAAAACTGATAGAATTCTGCTTACGTAATACTTGAAAGGCCTAATACGTAATCTTATTTCTGATATTTGTAATATCTTGACTACTTTCTTGGTGATCGATTTTAAGCACAGGGAAGACGGATAGGGCTGAAAATCAGTCTCAACAGTGGACTTCCAACAGTCCCTATTGGCTAAGACTGAGCACCTCGCAGATTGCCACATTTATTATGTTTGTCCTTAATGTTATATTTAATGTAATAGCATTAAGATTTGATTGTATGTATCAATAAAGTATCTTTATCCTATAAGTTAACCAGGAGCATTGCCCGTTGGTTGCAGCCCCCGCCGACACAGAAGGAGGACAAGCCGAAGTCCCCGGCGGCGCGGCAGACGCGCAAGAAGCCGCCGCCGCCGGTCGCCACCGCCGTCGTCAAGGCAACGCAGCCGCTCAAAGAACCCGAGTCGGGCCTGTTCCTCTATATTGATCTACACGGGCACGCTTCCAAGAAAGGTACACGGTTTTACATAAACTTTCAAGTCCATAACGTAATATAGTATAATTTAATAGGTGCCTAGTTTATTGAATTAAACGATTTATTATTATTATTAAATACAGCTCATGAATATATTTATATATACAATAATGTAATTAATTATTGGACAATGCAAGTCAGATAACTAAATAATCCCCGAGGGGAGGTAGACAAAGGAACCAACTTCAAAATTTAATTTATTTTACGCTGGTTTAAGAATATTTTAAACCAAATTTCCATAGATTCAAGGTGGTATGGTATGACTCTGTGCAGAGTCAGCCTGGGGGGGTACCATCCTTATAGATATGCTGTGTCTCGGTTTGAAGGGTGAGGTACTATAGGTACTATACTACCATAGGTACACTAGCGCCATGAATCTTTTAGTGGGTTTTCGATGCGCTGCTGACCATGAAGACTTTGATGGCAGTCCATCATGTACCGCTAATTACGCTGTATCTCACCCTTCAAACCGAATCAGCATATCTATAAGGATGATACCCCCCAGGCTGGTACCATCCATCCATCTATAGAAAGGTTTAAACAATAATGTACATTATGTATTATTGACATTGTCAGGTATATTCATGTACGGCAACCACTTCGACGACCTCGAGAGCTCCGTGGAGTGTATGCTGCTCCCACGGATCATGTCTCTCAACAACCTGCACTTCCACTTCTCTTCCTGCAACTTTACCGAGCGGAATATGTACCTTAAGTGAGTACTGACTACTTGTACAGTCGACCACAAGCTATAGTATACCATCGTACCATCATATATATACTGGGTCTGAGAGAACTGAGAGAGTGTCTATACCATTCACTGAGGTCAGCTAACAGAGACTTTGCTGCATACAGCAAATTTATTAGGTATATATATACCTAGTAAATTATCCTAAAAATAACCCCTATCAGTGAAATAGAACTTATTATGGTGGTATTGGCGTATTCCTGAGGCGGAGGGTAGGTATGCCTTTGAACAAATCAGTGTGAAACGGACTACCGAAGCTTTGACTCGCTATTCCCGTTCCTTATGTAATCGTGTACATGTCCAATATCCATTATTCAAGATGATCTAATAATAATAAGAGATCTAATAATAATAATAAATAGTAATACATAAAGATTCAAAAATAATTGTTTATGAATAACAAAACAAAATTAAACTGTATAACAAAAACACGCGATTATCTCGGAACATCCTATATGTGTGAAAAAGGGTACGTAATGAAGACCGGTTTCTCGAGCAACTGTCGACCGCCGCGCCGTGAGCTCCCGTGATAGATGCCTACCTGCCGTTGTCAATTTTTTACCTACGGTCATGTTTTTATATTTGGTGTTTCATTTAACTGAGTGGATTATGCAGCGCCCAGACAAACCAGTTTCTGGTTTCAGGGCGCGAAGATTTGTTAATAATAAAACCTAATATGTACACAACTATAATAATAAATAAAAGAAATCTGAATGCTCTAATTTGTCCTACTTGTATACAGGGATCGTCGCGACGGCATGTCCCGCGAAGGCTCAGGCCGCGTCGCAGTCCTCAAGGCGACCGGCCTCGTGCGCTCCTACACTCTTGAATGCAACTACAACACGGGTCGACTCGTCAACGTTCTACCACCGACCGTCAGAGAAGGTCCCGCCGCCCCGGCGACCGTTGCCAGCTCCCCAATGCCGCCAAAGTACACCCCCCACATCTTCGAAGAGGTAAACCCCTTCCAGGTTTGTGCGTTGGCGATGTGAGTAGGTGAGGTAGTTCGGTTTGGGTCCATTTCTGTTCGGAACTGGCGGCACGAGTCTATAGCTCAACCCTTAGCGAAATTAGCGCCACTCCCGAAAAAAAATGATTCTTATTTTTTAGGACCTGGTTTTATTTAAAAAAAGTAGGCAGTTCCACGGTTGAAGATTTTTTTAATAATATTTAAGTAATACCATGTACCAATGAGTTTTTCGGATTTTTTCGAAGACATTTACCGACTGCTCTAACTGTGAAGGAAAACATCGTGAGGAACCCTGCATGTCTGAGGAAATGAAAAGTTTCCGAAGGTGTGTGAAATCCACCAATCAGCACTGGGTCCGTTCTCGGTGGATCATGGCCCGTACCCCCCTTGTTCAAGGGGATGCCGGCGCCCCAACGGTGGGGACATTAATAATCTGATCATGATGATGAACCTAAAAAAATGACATTCGCTTTCTTATGAGAAAGAATTATACTACTACTCATACTGTACAGATCTATTAGTATCTAATATGGCTGATTTACATTGGTCAAGTGTTTAGCGAAATGCGTTAAGACAGTGAGTTAGGATAGTAACTTTTTTGTCACTGGCCAGGCAATCGCCATCTCGCCACGGTCCTTGCCTCTGGCATTTGCCACTTGACTAACGCACTTCACTAAACATATGACCAAATGTAAACCAGCCATTACTCTTACTCATTCCCTTTCTTCGCTTCACAATGAGGAATGAAAACATTAGAAATCTTCATCCGAGGTAAATTTTTTCGGAAGTGACGCTATAGATTGTCATTCATTATCTAATTAATGACCTTTAGTGAAAATTCGTTGTTTTTATTGATTATTTTGTATAACGACGTTAAACTTATTTTTATGTATTTACGTATATGTAAACGAAATGGACCCGTTCGTAGAGTCGCATAGACACTCGAAAAGACTGTAAGTTAGATACTCTTACCGAAACGAATTTTATAAAGTTGTAAAATCGTTTCAGGTAAGACCCTGTCGCCCTAGGAATCTGGAGGTTTTCGGAGAGATGGATCCCTATCAGGTTCGTCTGTAAAGCCTGATGTGAACTGTATTATAAAATGTACATAATTATATGCTTACCATACCATAGTGTAAAATACATGAGATGCTGTATCATATATAGCAATAAGCTTGTCATAATAGTATATACGAGTATAGTAACGGAATAGATTGCATAGATGCTTATATATTATGTTGAAATCTCTTCAAAAATCTCCAGATGAAATAAATTAAAAAAAATAATTGGTTAAATCTCGATTATACGAATACATTGGTTCTACAATCATATCACTGCTGCTTATAAAACAGCACATTTTTTTTAATCCATCATTTTAAAACGATTGAATATTAAAACGCAAAGGAGATCTATAAGACTTGTAACTCTTGTAAGGGACGAATGATATTCAGCGGTGGAACCGCCGCGCTTCGCGATTTCTATTGAATATGCGAGCGGTTGCATATAGGGAAACTTTCGACGGTTTGACCGCTGAATGTCAGGCTTCAACTCCCGCTGCCGAAAACTAATTTCAGTAGTTTGAGATACATTATCCGTCACATCACCTCGACGTGGGAAAATCACCTGATGGAATATTTTCTGTTTTTCTTCTTCCTTTTGTCAATTATGTCAATAGCGCTTCTATTCTAAAGTTCAATATTGTGTAATTATATCCTGACCAGGAACTAAAAACCCTCGCCATATTGTGGAACAGAGTTTTTTAGTTCCTGGTCAGGGTTTAGTTCATTTTTCGCCGAGCGGCTCGCTCCAAACCTAGGGCCTAGAGCGACGTATGTAAAGTGACCGATGTGGCAGGTGGGCCGGTCCCTGGGCGCGTCGATCCTGGACCTGACGGGGCAGCACCCAAACTCGCGCATCCCGTGCTCCGAGCACCGCAACCTGACCGCCGTACGAGAGTGGCTGCGCGCGCACACCAAGACCATGCGGCCCCAGGTTAGTGTTAGGGTCGATTTATATGAAAACGCACAACCGCCTGTCGTGCGACACTATTTTGCCAAAATACACGGGTTCTTTTTAGCAAATTTATTTGAAACTGCGCGATAATGCGATTATACTCGCGGTTTAAAATAAATCGAGTAATAAAAACCCGACTATTTGAAGCGCGTCGTGCGGCGGGCAATTGGGCGTTTTAATTAAATCGACTCTATGTGTGATCCTCGGTACGTTGAAGGCGCGGGCAGCTAGTCCCGTGCCCAGGGGGGCATGCTGCCCCCAATCCTGTAAGATCCCTATAAGACGCGAGACTCGACTCGCGCTTGACCTTTTTTTTTAACGCGACTAACGCGTTGTCATGTAAGCAGACGTTCATGCATCGTGCGTGGTTTACTGTCAACATTTGTGCACTTCCCAGTGCGAATACGTCCACACACGTGCTGGGGTCGTGCCTTCTTTGTGGCAAGGCGGTAATACGAAGGGAAGAGAAGTCCCTAAGTTCTCTTCTCCACCCTCTGCCGGCCGGCAGTACGACGTGATTTATCATACTGACTAGTCTAGAGTTTTGATTAAATGAATGAAACACTTTATTGCACAAAATTAGTGTGATATAGTGCGCACGAGACGGTTAATACAATCTAGGCGGTCTTATCACTAAAAGCGATCTCTTCCAGACAACCAACAATAAACCACTACGGATATGAACGATCTTTTTATTTTCCCCCGAGTTCTAATCAATTCCTTGGAGATCTAACCTTGTTTTATCAAATCCATGCAACAGTTCTATAGATTTCTTTCTTCTCCTTGTATGTCACTAAAATAAATCTTTAATTTTCAGTGTACTACTAAATAGCCACAAATAACCAGCCCTTTTATTAGTAGTCGGTAAGAATTGAGTTAATCGTGTTGTCCCAATTCGAAAAAAAATAACACCATAATTTTAGAACCTACTAAAACATACGGGAATGAGGTGCATTGCATTAGTTATAGTTAGATCACAGGAATGTTAGTTGGTGTTGGTATCATCGTTAGATGCTTATTTAGTTTCATTGTACTTTTCGATTACAGCTGACCATGTCTCGGCTGCGGCCGAAAACGTTGTCTCCCACGCGAGTTCCACTGTACGCGCGGTCAAAGGCCAAAGTGACCGACGAACGCAAAGAAAACACGTACGTCGGCGCCAAGACCGACTCGGAACGGAAGCGAAGCTCGCCCGTCCTAGCGCAGCGCTCCGGCCACGACGTCATCGCAATGAACATGAAGTTCTCCCGGAAGAACGAGCCCGTGAAGACACCTTCCCGGACCAAGTACCTCGGCGAAACAGAGCCCAAGCCGAAGACGTTATCCAGCAAACGAAGGAGCATCCTAGCCATTCGAAAACCAAACTCGAGTAAGACTCAAGTCGGGGCGGTAGGCAAGGCGAAAGGTAGACGGTCGGCCGACGATACGGAGAGTCCGCGTACTGTGTCCGCTAAGATTAGCAAGCGGAGTTTCTCGCGGTCTATTCGGGGTACGGGGCGGTCGTCTAGCAACCGCTGCCGGGCGATGGCGTCGTCATCTTCAGACGACATGCTGACCGGTAACTGGGAGGACGTGGCCGGCGGGACGGTGCTGGGCGCGCAGGCGCTGGCGTCTGAGTCGCTGAAGCGGCGGCCGTTCCCCAACCCGTCGCCGTCGCACCTCAAGAAGATCCGCCTCAAGACGGGCTTGTAGCGCAAGCCGCGCGCACGCCCTGCGCCCGCGCACGATGCTCGCCCCACTTAAAAAGTCGCAGCGTGTTCATTTCTGGCAAATTAGCAGCATACTGAAGTTACTCATAATATGAATTTATTTATTTACACTTTAATGCACAAAATAAAAAGATGTACATTAGGCGAGCAAAACAATTTAATAATTATAATTATTAAATTGAATGTTATTATATAATATTATTATTATTTTATTTTTTAATTATTCATTATTTTGTAATTTACCCGACAGCAGGGTGTCAGTCGGCTAACTGCCCGTCGGAAATACATTTTGTGGACCTGTCGAATGACGACGATGTACTGTCAGCTTAAAATGAACTAATATCTGTGATGTGTATTTTGCTACTCTGTATTTAGATATTTTTTCTTGTTACAAGTCAACATGGAGATAACAAAATGATAACATCAATAATTAACAGATAAAATATCGAGAACGGATGAGCGTATGTATGCGTTTGCGTTGGCAACTGTATTTTGAAGGCGAAGGCAAACCCAGGACAATGTACCCGATATTTCCGACGGGTAGCATAATGAATAGCCGACTGCCTAACGTCTGTAAATCACCTCCCAGTATGCTGCTAACTTACCAGTCACTAGTTATTTGTGCGGGTCGTTTATCCACTGCCGCAACATGTTACGGTCGATTTATTTTAAAACAGCCGACCACCCGACCGCCGCGCGTTTTTATATAAATCGACCCTTACCAGTTTTCCGTTCTATCGTCAGAAAAAACGGGAGTGTTGTCGTTTCATTACCTACCCGCATAGGTACTCCATTAACTTATGCCATTAAAAATTATGTGTGCTTTTAATAATATTTAGACTAGGATCTAGTGTCGAGTTGTAAGGGTTAGGTTTATTTTTGTTTTTGAAGTTTCTGACTGGGTGCTTGCCATTTTATTGGAGTTCTAATATGGTTGTTGTAATAATGTAATTTTACTTATAATTTAGATATTTTTAATGGCATGAGCTAGGATAAACTACAGTTTTTATTACAGGTTTTTTACAGTTTATTTATAGTCAATTTTCCCATTGTAAGAAAAATTTTGTGTTCTATAAACCTAGGTTGACGTGTGAAAAAATTATCATCAACTTGTATAGATATAATTTCTATTTTTTTTATAACGTTCCTGTTTTTACATAATTATTACATTAGAAGTAATATAAATTTAAGGCTTTAAAAAGACATAAACATAGGAAAGCTATTATGAAATTTGAAGTAAATTGTAAAGTGTAAACAGATAACGGTAGTCTGGTAGTGCTCATGGAGCAATGTTTGATGTATTTTGATCTCATTATGAATTTGAGCAGGGAGAGACAGCATGCTCGTTTCGATCAGAAATATTTCTGTGTCCATTTATCCTTTAGCAAAAATTATCTATAACTTAGCTTTAAAACTATAAAAATGGAAACAGAAATAGTGAATAGAAACAAAGCAAGTTTGTGTGATATCAATATCAAATTGTTTTTGTTTTACGGCCATTCTTCGAGCATTTCAATCAATGTCATTACTGCTCCCCGTTTTGTTGTTTTTAGTACAAAAGGATCCGTATTGTTGTTTTTGAAGCTGTCCTCATGAACAGTTTTCATAATTTTGTCCTTTTGTACCCTAAACAACAATACGGGGAAGCGGTATGAAGAATGCCCTTTAAAGGTCTTAGAAAGAATTTATGTTCTACTTTATGAATGTTTCATCACAAGATATATAAGTGTGAAGGACAGAAAAATAGTTTATGGATAGTCATCAGACACCCAACATTGTGCAATAAAATAAAATTATACACCTATTTTATAACCTGAATGTTTATCTCTCTAGATCTATGTATTTCCAAATTTTTGAATCGCGTTTAATATAAAGTGTTTAATGTAGAAAAGCATAGTACCTATGTATATTTTAAAATAGTAACTTTATTTATCGAAAATAATAATATATGAGTTTAACGACATACAATGTTCTCACAACATTCTGATGTTTTATTTCATTTATGACATTCCAGAGCTCTGAACAACGATTCCGGGGCTATGTTTTCCCATTTGTACTACCACTAGTGTAACAGATGATAAAGCTTAGTGCTATAGAGAGGATAAATGTATCCATGTCACCCTTGAAAATGGTTGTTAGGTATTGTCAGAAATAGAAAAAAGAATCATTTTCTGATATTTCATTATTTCGATTGGTATATGAGTAGATATTTGTTCCTGTGTAATGAATAAATATGGGTACAGGGGTGGCAGGGGAAATAAATTTACCTACGTAATGTAAATGAATGACTAATGAAACAATACAAGTACCGCATACTTATATATTCAAAGTAAACAGTAGGTTACAACTAATAGATTACAGCCTACGTCCTCGTCGGCCACCCTTCCTGCGGGTGGAGTCCGATGGCACGGGCGTCACATCCTCTATGCGGCCGATCTTCATGGTGGAGCGGGCGAGGGCTCTGAGAGCCGACTGAGCGCCGGGCCCGGGTGTCTTGGTCTTGTTGCCGCCCGTGGCACGCAGCTTTATGTGCAGGGCAGTAATGCCGAGGGTTTTGCACTTTTCAGCTACATCCTGAAACACATTTATATGTAGACCCTGTTATCTTGTCGCGCTGATGTCAAGATTGGGTAGGTAGGGGTCAAAACTAGATATAATAAATATGAAAATCGTGACAGGATAATGGGGCCTATTTATATGTTATTAATAGTTTCAAAAATAGACTAGATAGGTTTTTAAACAGTGCATAAATAGTGGTGGACTTAATTAACTAACATTAACTATGAACAATGACTAAGTGCTATTAAGGGAATGAACTATACACCAGCTTAGATATGGGCACATCAGCTTAATGCTGCCTGCTCATTAATCAATAATAATAATAATAATATTCAATTCGATCAGTGTCGTTAAAAGGGTGCAAAGAGAAGTCGAAGGATCCCCACTTCGTGGGGCTCTTTGCCTGGTTGTTATAATGCAACCTAACATAATCTACTATATCAGAGTCGGTTTTGCCACCACCAGGTTGACTTCATGATTGGGTAGATAGGGTCAAAATGGTACACCTTATTATTTGTGGTGTTTTGTTTGTTATTGCACAATGATTTTAACTTATCATTTTTTTTAGATAGAATATATAATTGCGGGCATTTTTGTAATACCAGTAACCAGCTTTCACACAAAAACATTTGTTTTGAAACTACATTGGACTGGTCAATTTGCCCTTTGCACTTAAATGTAGAATTAACAGCTGCCGTCCGATGTGGATCTTGCAATCACTAAAATCCCCATAATAATTACACTGGCTTTGTGGATTTATAATTCAATTAAACAACCATTGACAACCTTAAACTTGTAGTGATTTGTTCGCCTGTAAAAAAAAAGTAAAAGGACATCAATTTGCATGTTTTTTATATCTAGTGTAAACTTTATGCCAGTGTGCCATTTTGACCCTCTACTTATCCTATCGTGATGTCAGCGCGATTACGGGGTCTAATTATAACGTCACTAATTTTAACTGAGAATTCACTGTTTACATGTCCTAACATAACCTCAAAATTGAGTTCATATTAATTATACCAACAAAACAAACCTGTGCGGCCAACATAGCGGCGTAAGGAGAGGCTTCATCACGGTCAGCCTTCACCTTCATACCTCCTGTGACCCGGGCGATAGTTTCCCGGCCAGACAAGTCGGTAACGTGCACGAACGTATCATTGAAAGACGCGAAAATGTGTGCAACACCAAACACCGTCTCACCAACCAAGTGCTGAGGACCGAGGGTTACTTGCACCTCCTCCTTTGCTACTTTGTTTTTCCTTGGGGCCATGGTTCAGCCTGAAAATTACAACACTTTGAGCACTTTCTAACCTTCAAAAATCTTGATAATCCACACACAGTTTATTTCGAAATTTAATAGGATGATCAAACATGAATAGTTTCATCGAAAATTTGAATTATTTCACTTGTTTTAATGGATTTAACGCATTTATAACAAAAACTGTAAAATACCTTTAGCTTTGAAAGCTGTCAAAAATAGAAAGAATATCGGACATTAATGTTTCCAGAAACAAAATTATAATTTCCCATAACAAAATTATATTTATACAATTATTATCAGAAAATGCTTTTCATCAATACTTTTTTCATGTATTTTATATTTTTATCTGTTTAGATTTACATTTATGTATTTATTTGTTGATAAACAATTTACAAATCAATATTTATAATAAAACATAATTACCAATATATTGGGTAATAGAACAGAGGTGGTCATACAAAAGGCTAATCTGGCGCGTTTATTTAGCACCGTTCTGACACTATTGTAATGGCTGGGCTGACAGCTAGGTAGGTACTGGTATGTAGCTAAAGAAATAGAATGATTCAAAATAAATTGAAAACTAAAAGAAGAAAGATAAACACTAGAAGCTGAACGAAATTATGGGCATAAAACTCAAAGCTAAAGTTATGATGACTGCACAGAAATCAAATTGGTACCCCTGTGGACGACAGTTATTTATCTTTCCTTCGGTTACTGGCACCAACATACCGTGCCAAAAAAAACGATTAACAGTGATAAAGATGCTTAGATTTGCCGCGATTTTGCGCTGAACGGATGCTTGACTTTATTTTGTTTTGCATTTGTCTACAGTTGATTTACAGTTGTCTTTTTCTACTATTAAAACGGTATATTTTACTTGAAAAACGTCTATATGATTGATGTGAAACAGAGAATTAAAGTTAATTGAGAAGTTGCCCTATCTGTAGTTTGCTGGTTTTTGAAGAGGCATACTGCGTCCGGAACGTTTCTTCTTTAGTTCGGACAGCATTAAAATGTGTCACACCGACATTTTAATGAAAAATTGAAGAAATTTATTCAAGAAAGACATGTATCCTATTATATATCAGATCCCTTTGCCTTTTTCATTAATACGGAAAAACCGTCCTAAAATAATAAAGATGCGTTCCTATTTCTATAATTTTCTAACTAAATTCCAGACTCTGACCTTCACTAACGCTTTGAGTATGTATAAAAATTTGAAGAACCAAACCTTTTCGATCGATTCATAATAGATTTGTCAAGAAAACCCATCAGGTTTCGATCTATAAATTGAAGAACTTATTCTATATCTTTGATCGCACTCATAAAGCACAAATGACAACTTCCGGAAGTAGCGTACGTCATTGCCAACAGATTCATTATTTCCATCGCATTCACATCGTAGATAAAAATCGTCGTTTTTAGCGACGTAACATATTGCAATTAAGTGCGAAACATTGTGATAATCTTCCTTTAGCATTAGTTATTCTAGTTCAATTTTAATAAGTGAGTATTTCATTCGTGGATTGATGTAATACCTGTTCGAAGTTTCAAGTACTCGACTGACGTTTTGTCATTCATGTTACTCAATTCAATATCGCATTCTTACTACGTTTTGGGTGTCTGAGACTAGTCTGACGACCTGTGCGCCCTTCAGCAACTGGTTTCAGTGATATTCTGTTGCCATATGATACTACGCATTTGATAACAATAAGATTTGCAAGTCATTATTCATCTGCAAAGTCTTTGTGAGGAAGATGCAAGACGTGCTGAAATAATCATATTCTCCTATATTCCAGATTCAGAATGTTTATCTTGGACTGGTTTACTGGCGTTCTTGGGTTCTTGGGTGAGTAATTTTCATAAAACTTCTAACAACATTGGTCCTTCCACGACACTGTACCTACAATATGGGTGTAAAGTGATGACTGTTGAACATTAACCTTGCCTGGAGTTGCAGTAATGTTGAATTGTAGTATCGCTACTAATCGGGTTTCGCTACTGTGTAAGTACAAAGAAACAATAAACAACTTCTTGTGCCCCATTATTATTAAATAAATTATGTCACTGTACTTGAAATTGTATCCCGCAAAGGTCCATAGATCATTGCCAAAGTACTGTACAGGTAGACACACTTCAAAACTTCTCAAGGTGTGACTCAACCTATTTATCAAAATTAATATGCATGGTGCTATGATAGTTATTACTCAACCTGTAGATACAGCAGTGACCCCGTTTACTATGTCTATCAAAGTGGAATATTGGATCATGTAGTAATGATAATAGGATACATAGTGTGAAGGTATGTAATAATAATAATAATCCAAACATAATTTATATATATATATTTTTGACTATACTGTAGCATTAATTAATAATAATAAATAAATGTTTATTTTCCAAGTCTAAAATTAATTTAATATGAGTGACCTCTGCTAGTAGACGAGTTCTGGAGTGGAGACCGCGTTTGGGCAAACGTAGTGTGGGACGCCCCCCTGCTAGATGGAACGACGATCTGCGTAAGGTGGCTGGCAGCGACTGGATGAGAAGAGCCGAAGATCGGGCTCAATGGCGCGCCCTGGGAGAGGCCTATGTCCAGCAGTGGACTAGAATAGGCTGCTGATGATGACCTCTGCTAGGATTTTTTGGGAAACAGTCAATGTTTTTGGAAGCTTTTTAGTGTGCTTTTTATTGTATTGAGTCTAAACAAATAAATCTTTACAAATACAAATATACTGTATTGCACACCCGGGACAAAAACAAAACATACAACATAAAGAGAGGTACAATATAATGTGCAGAAGGCGGCCTTGTCGCTTTAAGCGATATCTGCCAGGCAACCTTCAGGTGATGGAAAAATCATAAAATATATAATATACGGGTGCAAAAGGCGTATGAAATAGATACTACCCTCAAATAAATAAATAAAAATATTTTTTTTAAAAATATATGCAAACCTTTGCAAGCTGCAAAGCAGTAGTAATAATATTACGTAAATACTATAATATATACAGAAATATAATACTTAATATATAATCAAAAATGTAATAAATAAATAAATAACACACATCGTATGCTAAAGTGAAACTGCATTAGAACAATTAGGCAGTGTATCCACACTGCAGTTCGTAATGTTGACGAAGGAGATTTTTAAATATACTTTACTTCTTAGTAGAATAGATAAGTTAAAATTCTTTAACTACACACTTGATAAGCTCAGTATAATAGATAAGTTATAATTCTTTAACTACACACTTGATAAGCTCAGTATAATAGATAAGTTATAATTCTTTAACTACACACTTGATAAGCTCAGTATAATAGATAAGTTATAATTCTTTAACTACACACTTGATAAGCTCAGTATAATAGATAAGTTATAATTCTTTAACTACACACTTGATAAGCTCAGTATAATAGATAAGTTATAATTCTTTAACTACACACTTGATAAGCTCAGTATAAGTTTGCAGCAAATAGGTTGATTAACATAAAACAGCTCGTTCAAATGGATTTTATTTCTAGTTTTATTTGTATATAACAATTTTGCAAGTCAGGTGTTGCTGACTACTACAATATTGCAATTCATAATGACAAGGTCTGCTTTTGCAGCGCAAATCTTGTAAAGTATAGATTAAAAAGATTAATCATTTACATAAACAGATTAAATTTTGTAACCTAAACAATATCTTTGCTGTGTTTACCTCATTTAAGAGTCAAAATAAGCTCCTTGATTATTGAGAAGACTGAAAAAGACTAAACATTTTGAGTTAGTGCAGTGACAAAGAAAAGAACAAAGTGCTTTGCCTTACCGAACAGTGGCTCAAGTCAATGGACATTTTTTTAGATTAAGTGTTTCCATATTAGTTAATTACTGTTGTCCTGCGTGTCCGACCACCTGCACGCGGGAGGACCTTTTCGAGGCCAACCAGAGGGCTATCGATGTGGCTGCCTTCTGGTTGGGAAAAATTTAATTCGGATCATCAACACGAAAGAAGAAGAAGTTAATTACTTATTAGACTGTATATAGGCTAGATTGTAGTTATATTAAGGTACCATTTTAGAGTACTTTAGTTGAAATAAAAAAGTCAAAATCAGCTTATGTTTAGAATATAATATTGATCCTAAAAATGGATCAGTGTCAAAAATATAGTATGGTTAATTAATATAAAACATTACATTTATTATGATTAACACAGATTCTTGACTATTGATTTCTCTATTGATTAGTTAGTTTAGTCTTACCTTATTTTAAAATAAGTATAGATAGTTATAAACTTTGGGTTCTGGTATTATCTTCAAAGGAACTAAGAGATGACAATTTTGTACACAGGGCTATGGAAGAAATCAGGCAAACTCCTGTTCCTAGGACTGGACAATGCAGGCAAGACTACACTCCTGCACATGCTGAAGGATGACAGATTGGCGCAGCACGTGCCCACGCTACATCCCAGTAAGTGGAGTTGTCACTCCCATCCAAATTATTACATATTTGATTAACTCATTCACTCATACAATAGAAGACACATCAAGCTACTCTTCAAGACCCTGACGCAATAAGCTTTTGTTATGATTCCTTGACATTAATATCAAATTATTTAAAGTGACAAAGTACTAAAGGTTGTAACCTGATGTGTTGTCCATTGTACATACATAACACGTCAAAATACATGAAGATATATACGAGGGGAGGTCCAAAAGTCCGCAGAAGGGAGGGGTTGGTTAACTCGCTTAGTATCCAACAAGATCATCTTGGCATGACAAGTCAGTGCAAGATGGGTGCCAAGAATGCTCACGCCACCCCAAAAGCGACAAAGCACTTTTTGGAGCTGTGTGATGATGACCCTATCCCCGTTTTGGAGCGAATTGTTACTGAAGATGAAACTTGAGTTCATTATTTTGAACCTGAGTCTAAACAGTAGTCGATGCAAAGGCATAAGAAAGGTACACCATCTCCTAAGAAATTTAAGGTGTCATAATCGGCGGGAAAGTTGATAGCTACGATTTTTGGGACACTGAAAGAATTATTTATTCCCAAATTTGAAAAAGGAGTTAAGGGAAAAAAAATTAATGCCGATGAAGAACAGAAGGAGGCGATTTCGACTCATTTCAAAATGAGTCGAAATCCCTCAAGGGAAAAGAGAAATCGTATTTTTTTGATGGTATGGAAAAGTTAATATCGAGATCAAAAAAAGCTTGAGCTTAAGGGGATTTTCATGGAAAAGGAAAAATAGTTTCATTATTATTTTTAAATTTACAACCCTTCCATTCCACGAACTTTTGGACCTCTCCTCGTACTAAGGATCGATTTATATGAAAACGCCCTAACGACCGCCGCGCGACGCGCTTTCGCCAAAAAACACGGGTCTTATTACTGTATTCGAGATGAAAAGATATTTCATATTAAATCTACCCTAACTGATGGTTAGTGAGTAGTGAATGACTAAATTTAAAATGCGATGTGACTGCCGACAGCATCTGAGGAGCTGTCGATAGGCAGTATGAGGTTCACGACGTTCGACCTGGGCGGGCATCAGCAGGCGCGACGAGTATGGCGCGACTACTTCCCGGCGGTGGACGCGATCGTGTTCCTCGTGGACGCGTGCGACCGCGCCAGGCTACACGAGTCCAAGGTACATAGTCAGAGAATAATACGGGTGATAACCACAATATTCCCGCTCGTGCAGAGTCGGTGTAGAGTCACTAAACTACTAATTAAGGAATCGGGGCAACTTGGCCACGTAAATCCGAAATTCTGTTCTATTCTGTTGGAATCACATGACCCGACCTAACTAAAGTTTTACGTGTCTCTAAATTCTTCTATAGACTTCTAGAATTTTTAAAGAATGAAGTGATTAGACGCTGCCTATTTCTGTTTCATTTTACTGATTTTTGCTTTATACTGTTGCTTTTTCTTGTCATCACTGGTTTTGCTTAGACATTTCTATGAACAGCACATAAGCCACAAAAAACCAATAGATCTTTGTCACATTGGGGTTAAAGAATTTCTACAGTAAAGAAATTGTAATAGAAATTATTAGAGTTGAAAGCCGGAAGATATGGTGGGACCATTTAGACTCCCATCGGCAGCCGTTAAAAACGCCCAGCCATTCGCCCGCCCGCCCCCCTTCACACATATGTTCTTCATATAAACCGGTGACTATCTACCGCAGGCCGAGCTGGACTCCTTACTGACTGACGAGACCCTGAGCAATTGCCCGGTGCTGATCCTGGGCAACAAGATCGACAAGCCGGGTGCCGCCAGTGAGGACGAGCTAAGACAGTTCTTCAACCTCTACCAGCAGACCACCGGCAAGGTATTATTATTTTTATGTAAAGAATAGAAGAGAAGTGAGAAGAAGAGAAAGACAATCGTGCTATAGCTTGACCATAGATGCTGTACTGCGCCTTAGGTAGCTACGCAGCGAGATGCGGGAGCGGAGCGGTCCGCTCTATTGGCTACACTCTGTCAGCCCTACCCTCTTCCGTCCTCCTGCACATCTGTCGCTACCCAAGGCGCTGTACAGACATTTGTAGTCAAGCTATAAGACAGATTCGTGGGGGTCCGTTCTCTCTGCTTACCCCGCAAGGGACATAGCGTGAAGGTATGTATATATGTTATGTAAGGAGGGCAGAGGAGCAAACGGGCCATCTGATGGTAACCGTCCATAGACATCACATCATATTCCAAAGAGGTCACTAATGGACATAGAGGAACGGCAAAGCAAGCATTGCTGCGTCGCCCATTCGATTCTAAGGACACCTGCAGTGTTTTAGATAAACATTCGGGACTTGAAAACTTGGGTGTGCTTCGGTTATACGCGAATGTACTACGACTGTAGTAAGACAGAGATAGAGGCAGATTTTACCCGATACCCGAATGTTTTTCTAAAAGATCACGGACTTTACGATTCCTACACTATTAGACATTTATTTATTTAGTAGAAGTGAAGTCATGATGGTTTTTAGTATCATTAATATCATTCTGAAATTACGTTTAGTTAAATTACATATTCATCAAACATTACATTAATTTTATTTATTACTTCAAAATTAATGAATTACATGTCAACATATTAATAATTTTCTAATAATTATAGTCAATCAAATATCCCCTAGTCGTCCCCGGTGCAAAGGTGCCCATAACGCTCGCGGCGTCACCGCGCTATGTCGCTACGGCCAACCTTTGCACCAGGTACGACCCGGAACGAGGGTCACAGCCCCTCTACCTGAGGCGACGGCCAATCTCTGCCACGAATTGTTTCGCCTCCGCCCCCCAACAAGCCGTTGTCTCCACCGCGAACGGGACGAACAGAGGTAGTTCTGTTGGAGAGCGGAGTACTTATCCCGTTTTACTTTAATCATATTATTATAACATTTCATATAACAATTCATCATACACAATACACTGCATTTTAGGCGTCTTATTATTACTTCTTAAAATTTATTATATAATTTTATTGTCTTCTGTAAATTCGTCTAGGTAGTAATACGCTATTTTAGATAGAAATATATTGAGCTTCTGGATGTTCTGCTTCTTCTGTTAAGCCATTGGTATGCAAATTACCAAGCTCGACGGATTTGATTACAATCGGTGATCGTTTTCTCCAGGGCAAGGTGTCGCGGTCAGAGCTGCCCGGCCGGCCGCTGGAGCTGTTCATGTGTTCGGTGCTGAAGCGTCAGGGCTACGGCGAAGGGTTCCGCTGGCTCGCGCAGTACATCGACTGAGCACGCCCCGCACCGTCGTCACTCGCCCCTCGCCCGCCGGCTCGCTAAGAGCTGGTTTACACCTGGTCGAGTGGCAAGGACAGTTTGTTAGTCAAGTGGCAAGGACAGCAGTGTAAACCGGTAGGACAGTGCCGAGTCAAGTTGGCTTGCAAGGTACCTTCGCAATAGATCAAAATTTTGTTTGACTTTTTGTCACTGGCCAGGCACTTGCCACTTGACTAACGCACTCTCCTTGCTACTTGACCAGGTGTAAACCTACCTTTATGCCAGATTTACACTTGGTCAAGTGCGTTAGTCAAGTGGCAAATGCCAGTGGCGAGTATGGCGATTGCCTGGCCAGTGATTAGTCCTTGCCACTGGCATTTGCCACTTGACTAGCGCACTTGACTAAGTGTAAACCAGGCCTTATACACACGTCTGCTTTTCATTACTTACACAAACTTACAAGGATGTACACATGTACCCTGACCAGGAATCCAAAAACCCTGTCAAGAGGGCGCCATTGGTAGTTTTATAATCTGTGTTATTTAGTTCGCTATGAAAAAATAATACCATTTAATTCCGCAATATAGCGAGGGTTTAATACAAACCTACAAATACCGGTGCGTAACTAACAATGCTGTGAATATAACAGCGCACGTCTCTTCGCGCATGTTCCAAAACCACTTTTTCTTTGTCAGGTAATAATTGCCAAGTTAGTTTTTTGACCCGACAAAGAGCAATCTTATTTCCATGATTTTGGAAATTACCCTTTGTCGGGTAATTATTACCCGTTTTGGAACACTTACAGCCGGGAAATGCACTTCATTGACTGTACCTGTCTTAATTGTTTACTACTGCGCATCGACTCGCGGTTAACTTCACAGCATGTTAGTTAGGTACGTACGTGCCAATACTAATAGTAGTGTTGAGTTATTCTTTCCCACGGTACTGTACTGAAATGTCGGTTTCACACTTATACAGACTCGGTTCTTTTGACCACATTGTTTGTTTTGTTTGTTTGTTTGTAGTCTCTGTATTGTACAAGAAAAAATACACAGAAAATAAAAACATTACAATATGTACAAAGGCGGGCTTATCCCATAGGTTTATTGTGATTAATATATATTGTGAACCAATAATATTCGCAAGTCAGCCATAAGGGTTCTCTTTCTTTCTTTGTAATATCTACGTAAATATATGTGACAAATTACTCTGAGTTCTCTGAATTGTATTTTTACCATTATCTGGTGCTTTGATGTGCAGGACATTTTCTTTTTTTCTCTATTTTGGTGTACACTACACGAGAACATGCTTGCTCTCGTCTTCTGCTCACTGTATTTTCTCTCGCGTGTTTTCTTAAACATTCTTTAATTCGTAACAAATGTGTAGTTTTCCATTCGTTGATAACATTAAAAAGGTGTAGCGAAACATGTGTGTAGATGTTTGTGTGTAATGTGTAGACCAAAGTATGAAAACGCAGCTTAATCGCGTCGGTATTTATTCCATAGAAATCGAATTACTAGCGCTTTCTCCTAGGGTGAATTTCAAAATCTTTGTTCGAAGTTTCAGTTATTTCTTTTCAATTTTCCTTCTATCTTATATTTAATAGATTATCCTGTGTGTTACTCTCTAGTAAAAATCTATGTTTGTTCTTTGCCAGTATACTCATTAGTAAACTTGTAAGTTTGAAAAGCACACGTTTGTAAGCAGCCCACGTGTTTGTCCGTGATCGTTCGAATCCAATTCGAGTCTGTGGACACACCCTGGGATTCGACTGTACGTTGACAAACTAATCTCGCTAGCTAGTAATGCGATATACACTTTAGGATATCTATATGTAGATAAGATAGTTACAATAAAAATCTTAAAATCACATTCAATAGGAGATAATCCTGCAACGTGTTACCACTAGAGGCGCCACTAGCACCATGGTACGTAGCCAATCAACATGTAGATACGTTTCTTTCCACCAAATCTTTTTTTTTTTACCCTTCGGACTCGCGCCACGCTGTCTTAACACAGATTTTTAGGTCTGCTATTTTGAAATTTCCATATGATGCCATGATATCATCACAACTTTACTATAGCTTTAAGAAATTAAATTAAAAATTAACCCAAATAACGAGAAATTTGTGATATCTTCAAAAATAACGTTTCGTTTTGCTTTTCTGTTTACGGAGTGTGCTAGTGGCTCCATCTACGCAACGCTTGGCGTTTTATGTCCTTTTAAGTCGCGTGTTTTAAAAACATATCCTTGAAATTTCGACGCGTTTAATTGTCGGAGCAGCAAAGATGTGGGACATATTCTACGGCGTTTTGTTACCTATTTTAAAGACAGTACTTAAGAGAAGAGTACAAAAGAATGTTAAAACTGAATAGCTGGTCACGAGCCAACCATTACTAGTTAGCGAGGTGCTGTTTTAAAACATCTCGGCTACAATTAGTTATTTTCGTTTGGCTGTCAACACGAAGTAATTTAATTTTACGTAAGTCTGAAGAATTTATATGAGAATTCTCAAATATTCTTTAGGTTTGTGAAACTATTATAAATTGTGTCTATTTAATAAGGTAATGGTGCAAAGCATTATAGTTCTGGTATTGTATAATTTCACGGCCGGCTTGTAGTAGTGTTCGCCTGGGAAACTCGCGGTAATTTCAGTCCAGCCTCTTTGTCTACCAATTTTCTATGTTATCACTTAATATAATATTAGTAATGTCCTCGATTTAATTTATAAAAAACTGCCTCCGTCTCACATTCGAGTCAGTATGTAGTAAGATACAATGGAAATTTTAATATTTATTTTGTTATTCTCATTCCAACTTTATTGAGTGATACAATTAATTTTGACTCAGCTATGTATTTATAAAGTAGCGCTCTTTGCGTTGTATATTTCTGAACGCTATTGTTGTTATATTTTTGTAAATTATTTCAATCACTTATGTTTTACGATGCGATCATAATGTATTGTAACGAAACGGCAAGTCTCTACATAATAATAGCTCATTTACACTGCTCCGGCCGCCGATACGGTTGGAACATTCGGCTACCGGATGGCGTCGTTTACACTATTACGGTGGTCGTACACCGGCCGAACATTCAAAAGATGTTACAACTGTCATATAGCTTCGGAATAACATTTTGATTGACACTTTATAGTATTATTATCACGTCGGGGTCCAGTTATAAATGCCTCACGATATATATACATATAATATATACGAGGAGCTCGTAGCCTAGGTTAAGCGACGTTGGCGCGGTCGGTACCAGGATGGGTGACCGCTAGTGGCATATTTCATTTGAGCTCCTCCGTGCCTCGGGAAGCACGTTAAGCAGTCGGTCCCGGTTGTTGTCGGTCGATAGCAGTCGTTAAGCTATGTCAGAGGCCTACGGGCTTGAACAACTCTGACAAATAGGTTGGCCACTAACCATACGATAAGCAAGCAAGCAACCATATAATAATACTCAAGTTTTATTACGATAATATTTTACAGATTTATTGTTACTGAATTGTCACTAATAAACAAAATAATAATTAATGTTCCTATCCACACTGTCACTGTCTTCTTTTTAATATTGTCTTTGTGCTGGACCTCTAAGGAGGCCTGCTATACCATGTATCCGGCTGCCGTTCACACGAGTCCGGCTTGGCCGACGTCTTCACGGCCGTATACGATGGCCGGAGCAGTGTACATTGGGACGTCGGGTCTAGGGTGAGATTGAACAATCTCAAGTTATTTTAAGGCAGTTGAATCGAATACGTACACAAACATTTTGAAATTATTTTTATTTAACACCCGCTCGGGACGTGGTCTACAAACGTTAACGAATAATTATCTGTTAACTGTCCATTAATTTTGAGGAACGTGAAACTGGAATCATTTTCAGATATTTTAATTTTTCTCACAGGTGTTATATAAAAAGTATCACGTGCGAGAAGGCCACGTGTCGCACTAGTGTTTCGGCTCGCTTTGCGAAATAAACACGTAGCGACATTTAACTCGTGGTCACACTGATTTATCACACTAGTGGCCCTTCCCGCACTTAATAATTAATAATTACATAATGTGTACTACTTTATATTCATAGCACAAAACATTACTCTATGTTGTTATATGTAGCCATCACAATGTTAATTTAAATCGATTCTGCATTGCCAAATAGGTGTTGATGTTACTATGGTGGGCAGCTGCCACACAGACGTGCCGTTTCCAGTAATTTGTTGCGATCAACACGTGCTGGCTCCCCAGCTTTACTTAGATGATGTTCTTTGGTATATTATTTGCAGTTTAAGTCCAAAAAAACAAAGTTTGTAATAAAATTTATATGAAATAATTCAGTGTTTCACTTACACATGTACAGTCAACGACAGGTCAACCTACCCAAAACGTCAACATTTGAGAATCTTAAATGTATCATTATGCACAGGCATAAGGTTGAGATTTTATCGAAGGTTTGTGATAGATGATATACTATAGTTTGTGGTCGACTGTACCCTAAACACCTACGTTCAGATTTAGCTGCGAGCGAAAATCGAACCCGCGACTAGCTCTGCTCTATCTATTCCAAGGGATTGTTCTCAGTAGTTGTCGTGGCGTCCAGCCTCCATCGCATAGACTGACTGGCTGACGAGGACTTTGACATTTAGACGAGACAATAGATTTGACAGTTGCGAATAAAGTCGAAACAAAAGTGGTCCTTCGAGCCGGATGACTTCTTACTGACTAGGGACACTTTGTCGACGACCCAACTGGCACCTATGACGACGGTGACCTTTTGAGACGCGGGTGGCGCGAGGCGCAACGACTAGTCGATCTGACTTGGGCCAGATGAGTTAAGGAGTACCTGCCATCCTTGACCAGGAGGGACAAGTGGTTCCGCGCCACGACTGTAGTTCCTTTGGGAATTCCTTTAAAGGAACTACTTTAGCCCAGGTAGTCCTCGCGGTTCGATGACTCACGACGAAAATGTACACTGGAAACATCTTCATCTCTGAGACTTTATCAAATCATTTTATACTGAGGAAGGGCTCAGTTTAGGTTGGACTTTTTTCAAACTTATTTGACACAGGCAATGTAACGGGTACTGCTGTCAACGTGAATAATTTCAACTGGTTTGGAAACGCATTCTTGATTTATTCACGTTGACGAGTTTGTGACCGTTCCAAAACTCCTGTAAAAATACGGATAAACCTGGTTCCAAAACGTTCACTTTATCCAAGAATAATTGTCGGATACAGCGAAAATTGTTACGGAACGTACCCCCCTACCTTTGCCCTATTCGTCCACAAATGTCAACGCCATAAAATAACAAGTGGCGTATGACCAGTTTACAGGTCATGGAGATGTGAGTGCCAGCTATGACCAGGTCATAAACAGTTAACGTGAGAAGTTCCGCTGCTCGCATGGCGTACATACATGTCAATTACTATTTCTACGTTGGGTTGTGAGAAGTTCAAGAAAACTATCAAGACGACTATCAACTATCTATCAAACTATCTCCTCAAGTGAGCTATCCACGCACTTACTTTATAGTCTTTACTTTATTATTTGTATTTTTCAAATAGGCATAAGTTTTTTAGTCATTACATTCAATAGTATTTTTTCTTAACTCAATATTGTACAACAATCAATTTTCCACTTCCTAACCATGCTGTGTTTACACGTTAAGGGTTACGACCTAGCTCATAACTTTATATTGATTTTTATGTAATTTCTATGGTTGTAATCTGTTGTGTTTACCTAATAAATAAATTAAATTAAAACAACAATTTTATATTCTATTAAAAATTTAATGATAGGAAAATAATGCAATAAAAATACTAATGTATAGAATATTTCTAAGTAATAAATTTTACAAACAACACGGTCAAAAACTTTTGTGAAAATAATACATTTGAGTCAACTACAGTGCAAATGTATGGGAATGCTTTTAAATAATTCAGTGGATTAAATATGACTCGAGGTACAAACAGTAATTATTAACTTGTAGGTAATATGATGTTCACTTTTGAACGGTGGATATTTACACAACTGTATTAAAGATATTGCACATTTAACACTTAAAATTAGATTGTATGAATTCATAACATTTGTAGATGGCAACCTGCATTAAAATAACAGAACTCTTGTGCTAAAAATTACACTTGCTTTCAAAAATAATATAATTTCGCCTATACCCAGATCTTGCAGGCCACATCCATATTATCTAATATATTTTCTTCGTCGTTTATAAAATAGCAGCTTTATGACTTTCAATGCGTGTACCGAATACATTTTACCCTAAACTTTATTATAGATGGCCTCTACAAAATGCAAATTCACACGTGACTGTGAAGTAATATCACATTTTGGGAACTATTATTAAATAAATTATAATTATACTACGTTCCTAAATATCACGCACGAATTCAGACTGAAACGGTAACAACTAACCGTCTCTTAGTTGCAAGAAACGTCCTAAGAATTATACCTCTATTAAAACATACTTCTCTTTCTACGTCATATATCTAGTGAGAGGTGTCACTATACTTAAGGTAGGCTGTATTTTAAGGACGTTTCATGCAATTGGGCGTTTCTCTATTATATAATTAACGAAACAGTTGTGAATTAAAAAGGAATGCAAAAGCTAATCACGGCAGCTGTGAATATGGAAAGTCATTGCTAGCGATCGGAGTAGGTAGGGCTGTTTTTGGTACTTGCAAGCTGTGGTCATTATATGGTTACGGCTTTCTTATAAACCATATTTGGATAATCCCGGGATTTCCGGAATTGAAAAAATCACTGTAGATATAGCTACTTTTGGTAATTCCAACCTGCGATCATCATACTATGGACATGCCATTAAAAAAAAAAAATATTAAAAAATCCCGGGATTTTCGGAATTTAAAAGAAGACTAAAAGACTACTAAAGAAACCCGGATTTAGACATACTTGAAAGAAATGAAATAGACGACAAAATTCTTTTGAATTATAAATTCGCTTCACTCTGACGTCTACAGATATCCATACTAACCTAGCACTAATCTAGCTTTTGAGGTCTTTGACCCCAAACAGCCCTACCTACACCGATCAGTGGTCATTGCAGTAAACAATAAAAAAACACTAAAACGTATAGAGAATCTTACAAAGTCTGAATAAACAAAATTAAGATTGCAAAGAGAATTCGTGCGCGGTCCCTACACTTACAAACTAAACCTGCGTCCACACTAAAACCTTCAACGCGTTAACAGTTACAGACTGGTAATATTCATTTCATTAGAATTCAATAAATAAAATAATTGTGTAAACCACCTACAACAAGTAGTAAAAAAACTATTAACTATTATGAGTTTATGAGCGATTAACGCAACACCTTATAGCATACGTCAAAAGCGCCACTTCGATTTTAGTGCGAACGCATCTTTAGGCCCAGTGCACATCGAACGGGCGCGAAGCGATCAACCTTTCAAATTAAAGTTTGTGAACATCTTTTGCGTTAACAATTGTTTCGCAACCCTTATGTGTACACACTGAGCCTACTACAACAAAAAAGACAAGTAACAGAAAAGAAGCTATTTATTAGCGCTTTGGAACACGCAATAGCACGCCAAGAGACGAGATTACATGGTCCTGAACAATCTAGCTTATTTTCTGTTAGGGTCTGTTCAATGGCGCAGTGACGCGGCGCGCAGCACATTTCCTTGGAGATGAGGAGAGAGCTTCACTCAACCGCGTGTCTGCGACAGTCTTAACTGACCCTAAGACCCAACGTTCGTTCACGAGAAGAGTGGAGACGCGGCCTCTTCGATAACAATTAAAACTAAACAATGGCTCTAAAATACGGTTTGCTGCCGCCCGAGTCGCTTGATATTGGCACGCTATTTTAGCGTAACCTTGTATCGATGTCGACTTCATCGTCCATATCAATCTCCGTGCCATCAATTTCAACCTCATCGTTAGCGTTTATCTCACCTCATTTCGTGTTGGCATCTTCATTTCTTCATCTATATTTTTAAAATTCAAATCATATTCCCATTCCATTTCTAAATTCCATTATTCCATTAATTTCATTGTTTTTACTTTCTCTCTGTATTTTGTCCTGAACGGACGTTTCCCCGTTTTATAAAATTGTCTCCTACTACTACCTATTTTCTACTATTGTGTTGTTCTGTTCCTGATAAATATAATATCTACTATTACCAATTTTCCTCTATTACTTCATCTGCACACAGTCCTTGTAGCAACCTTAACTTCAGTTAAGGTTTAGTTTACATTATTATCGAAGTAAGTCGCAGTGCCTCCACTCCTATAGTGTGCGCCGGGCCTTACTCATCTATTTCGTCCATTCTACACTATCGACGACCCAAGGCGCGGCGTGACACAGAGACCTAACCTACGCTACGAGTACATACGTTACGTACAAAACGGATCAGGCACAACTTGGCGTCACACGATACGATACACTCGCGGTGCTGCGCTCATTAAATGCAAAACTCGTGTTTATCTTAACCTACCAACCATTTCATCGATCACTGTTGAGATTTATAAAAAAAAGATAATATATTACATCAATTTCATTCAATTTTGAAAGTAACTAATTTCATTGTGTAAATCAAATAGAATTAAATTAATAAAAACAGCATCGACGCAGTGCATATATAAAAAAATTAAATTAAAAACTAATCCTACATACAATAATAGTCGGAAAACTTTCATATTTAAAAAATTTAAATCCAATAACAACAATGATTCCTATGCCGATTTAATATTATGTACAAAATGTATTCAATGTCCTCATATCGAATTATAAAAAGTAAATTGGAGATTTACCAGTAAAAACTCTTGATATTGTCTTATTGAAAGAATCACACGTCATCTCATGAAATTCATTCAATTTGTAATGGTTCCCCCCATTAAAACATATATAAATACATTACAGTATAAAACGGAAACTTTTAATTTCCTCAGACATGCAGGTTTCCTCACGATGTTTTCCCGTAAGTCTTCGAAAAATTCCGAAAAGTCCGGCCTGCTAGCCACTAGACCACCGACGCTCTAGAAGCTCACGCACTGTAATTAATATATTTATATATGTTTTAATAAGGGGGGAATCATTACAAAATACACACAGTTCATAGTCTAAGTTGTAAAATTACTTTGGTACATTAAACTAGTATCATAGCCTTCTCTACCTACAGTCAACCTAACCGTATAACAAATGGGTTATTTCACCGTAACTCACGCGATCGTAACACAGCCCAGCCGGTCACTCTAAATAAATCAAGAAAGCTTGTATTCAGGTGGTGGCGAGGAAATTGCTAACTGTGCGAAAGAGACGCAGCAAAGACGCGTACTGCAATGTTTTATCACTAGAGGCGCCACTAGCACAATGGTACGTCGCCAATCAACGTGTAGATACGTTCCTTTACACCAAATCTTTTTTTTACCCTTCTGATTCGCGCCACGCTGTCTTAACAGATTTTTTAGGTCTGCTATTTTGAAATGGCCATATGATGCCATGATATCATCACAATTTTACTAATAGCTTTGAAAAATTAGATTAAATTAACCCAAATAACGGGCGCTCTTTGGTATCGGAGGCCAAGATCCACTTCGGGTCGCTGCGCCAGCGGAGTAAGTAAGTAAGTAACCCAAATAACGAGAAATTTGTGATATCTTCAAGAATGTCGTTACGTTTTGCTTTTCTTTTTACAGAGTGTGCTAGTGGCTCCATCTACACAACGCTTTGCGTTTTATGTCATATTGTGATTCGATTTTTTTCTTTGCTCATTTCCAAAAGTTGCTTAGTTTTTTATAGTTATCAATCGGCCTACAGGTTTTGTTACCTCCCTTATGTCATAGCTAAGCTACCATCACGCGAGCTATAGTCATAATTAACAAAAGAGTCGGTGAACAAGTTGTATTCCCTCGGTGCGCTCGCGCAGCTCGCCGCGTCCAGCCTAGTTCATCCACTTGCGGCAGTTGGGAGCTCCGCACATGCACATTATCTTGTGTGCGTCGTCCTCGATGTCGAATTTGTAGTCGTACGCGAGCTGTAACAAAAGTGATGGAGTTGTCATTTGGCAACAAATCATTAGAAAACGAAAGTAATTGTTGTTTGTTTTTTTAAGGCAAAGGGAACTGAGCCCATACAGCCATGTCTGATGTAAACAACTCTTGCAAGTCTTCATTAAAATGCTGGTGTGACACATTTCAATGCTATCTGGGAGAATCTTCCACGCTTCTGCACCATCCGAACCAAAGAAGAAGGCGTCCCGGACGCAGTATGGCTCTTCAAAATCCAGCCAAGTACGGATCGGGCTGCAGCGTCTTATTTGACTTTACTTCACTGTCCCACACATTAATCACATTTAGTAGACGTTCTTCGAATAAATAACACCATTCTTACTTGAAAAGCACTAGGTACTGTAAAACAATTTGCAAAACAATGAAAAAAAGCTGGTGTGGACGCGACAAAAGCGCGGGAGAAACTCAAAACGAAAGTAAAACTTATGAGTTTAATACTGGCATCGATTCTGGGATGGCCCCCAAAAAGGTGTAACGATTTTGGTCTAACCCCTAAAAAACGGCGGCCACGCAATAAATCGATATATGATATCAAAGCAAACAAGAAATGTTATGTAACAAAATCTCCTAAAGTTTATTGTTAGTATTTTTTTATTTTTTTTAGTTTATTGTTTAGTTTGTTTAAGTGTCACGTTTCCAAGATATAAGCTATCAAAGTTGTGCTGGTCATACAATTTACAACTTTGATGACTTATATCATTGAAGGAGGTTCCTCCCGCGCTTTTCTGGCATCCACATCAGCTTTGTTTCGTTTTGTCTTGCAAATTGTTTTACAATAGTGTTATTCTAGTAAGAATGGTGTTTGTTGCTCGAAGAACTTCGACAAGAAGTGAATAATGTGTGGGACAGTGAAGTAAAGTCAAATAAGACGCTGCAGCCCGATCCGTATTTGGCTGGATTTTGAAGAGCCATACTGCGTCCGGGACGCCGTCTTCTTTGGTTCGGATGGTGCAGAAGCGTGGAAGATTTTCCCAGATAGCATTGAAATGTGTCACACCAGTATTTTAATGAAGACTTGAAGAGTTGTTTACATCAGACATGGCTGTATGGGCTCAGTTCCCTTTGCCTTAAAAAAAACAAATTATATCTTTGAAACGTGATGAGATGTTTTCATATTACATTTCTTGTTTGTATCGATGTCAGTTATCAATTTATACAGGAATTATGCGTGCGTGAATTATACCTCTTCGCCGCGCGCGATGCGACGCTTGGCGAATATGATGATTCGAAGGTGTCTGTCCACCTCCACAGTCTCGGCGACGCAGTTGGGCTGGCACGAGTGGTTGATGTACCGCGCCAGCCCGCCGCTCAGGGTCGCGTCCACCACGCGTCGCTCGTCCAGGCGGAACATGTAGATGCCTCGATTCTGTTCCACATCAAACAAACTTTATTAAACCCTCACCGTCGGTGGCGTAGGATTCCGGATCCAAGTTCGAAACCATGCAATGTCCCAGGTTATTTCAAAAAGACTTACGTACATTTACCGACTGTTCCGAGGGTGAAAGAAAGCATCGTGAGGAAACCTGCACACTGAGATAACCAGTGTGTGAAATGGGGAAGGTAATGTCAAACCACCCCATTAAATTTACCACGAGAATCGTTCTATGTGATTAATTCCTTAGAATGATCACGACCCTCGGCAATGAGGAAGGGACCTAGATGATTATAAGTTTTTGAATCGATGAATAAATTTTAATGAACAAATGTTCAATCATAGAGGAAGTTAAGTCCCTAGCGTGTTACCTTGGCTTCGTACTGTTTCTCCCGTATCTCTGACAGCTCTGAACGGATGATCTCTCCGATGTACTCTATGACCATCGTGTGCTTCTCCAGGTCGCGCGCCGCGTACAGCCCTAGCCCCTGGATCTTCGACCTGCAGAGCAATCACATTTTATTGAAGTAGCATGTAGCATTCGTTGGCAGGTTCATGGCTTCCAGGCATTTAGCTGGTCTTCATACAGGCGCCTATCGCTTAACTTAGTAGGTTTAGGTTACTGTAATATCATACACCTTTCCCGCATCGAGCACTACCCCAGGAAATAGTTTTAGGTAGACCTGCAGTATGAGGAGTAATCAAGTAACCCGGAACTAATAAAAACATAGGAGGTGAGGGACGGGGGAGCGGTTTGGGCGATTTAGGCGCGGACTACACGACGACGGTTTCAGCGACGGTTCTGTTCAGGTACCGGTACCGGCCGTGTATTCGACTGCATTCAAACTTTGCGCTCAAGCCCCGCCCACTCGGTTCAGGAACAGAGCAGGCGGGTTCCAAGTGGAACCGTTGTACGTGTAGTCGACAGCGCATTTTTGTTTGAGTTTATATGAAGCACCGGTTTCATGGAACCGGCCTAGGAACCGTCGTCGTGTTGTCCGGGCCTAATACTGTCATATCATAGCGCTTCCTACTCCCTTATCGCCATTGTCATCTGACCCCCATACATTTCGGAATAACTATCCAAAATTTACATCACCATTTTTAATAAATATTGAAAAATTGAAATCGTTTATTTAGCCTTGTAAACACCAGAAAATGAGCTGGTCGCGTGGCTATACCTACTCACCTGGCGAGGTAGACGTTGTTGCGCCACTCGAGCTTCATCTTCTTGTACTGGCTGCTCTTGGTGTGGACAAACTGCTTGCTGTAGGGGCAGGCGGGCTCCGTGGACGATGATGACGTATTAGATGTAGGTGCGGGGGTGGAGGGTACGAGGGAGCGCGGGGGGCGGCGCCACGCGGCGCGACAGCGAGGCTCGCAGCGCGCGCAGCCTGATGGGTTGACGGCCAGCCCGCCCTCAAGGAGAGCTGAGCGGCCGAACTTGAAGCGGTAGTCTGTCAGCGTTTCTACTCCTGTTGGTGACAAATGCAATGAATTAAATTGTCATTTTCCCTTAAATGTGCAGGTATTCTGCCTCTTAACCAGTCAAGTATTTTCCGTACTCCCGTGTGTGCACTATTTTCGTGCGCACGAAATGTACGCCGTACACCGGGGGTGCACTAATTATTATTTTCTATTTTGGGCTATCAAACTCTCTAATCTAATCACGAAATTCTAGACTACCAGAACACTTCTGGTCCTTAGAAGTCTAGGATTCCAATCGCGGGAAGGGTTAAGAATAGAAGATTTTAGAATTCTCCTTTAGGATTTGAAACAAAAATGCAGGTTGAAAACTCTTCTTCTAAGAAAGAGGTTTTTCCGTTTGTTATAATTTGAGTTTTTTTTTTGTATATTGTTATCTGCAGACATGCAGACGATCTAAGTAGCCATCATTATTACACATTTTTCATTAAATATATATATCCGTTAAAAATAATCTTTGATTTGATAAAGTGTCTACCAAAACGGATCCTCGTTAAACTTAACAAACTCTAAATTCTCCCGAGTTAGGAGATGTAGAAATCTAGCAATTCTATTTGGAGATTACGCCTTGACTATGACATTTTGGAGGGACGCCTGCCAGGTCGCCAGGCGGATGATCAGTTCCATTTAGAGTTATTTCCATGTCCCTTGTGGTCTCCTCCATTCCATCTTCCAGTGCCAAAGAGATCTTAGCACGGAGACGATAGAACGACAACTATTTAAAGGCTGTGTCAACATCTCACCGGGCAGGCTCTCCAGCACCCTGACGACGGCGGGCTCGGTGAGGCCGAACAGGTCCTCCCCCGTCACATATTTGTTCCACAGCTTGAGGACGCCCTGTTCGCCGCGCGCCTCCCGGAGTGCTGCCACCGCGTCCAGCACCTATAAAAATCAGGAAAGAAAATCATTCTTCAAACTTCATACCTTTGTTTTTTTCTGTCAATTGTGAGAACATCTAACTACTCGTAAATCGCTCTGTATACCTACATTATTATGCAATTTTTGGCGAATTAAATGAATTAAAATATGGCGCTATGGCGCTCGACTTCTTGTTCTACGATGCGTCGCCATATCATCTTCGGGTGATAATAATATTTTTTATTTTATTTTATTCTTTTCGGTAAACTTACAGCTAATATACAAAATTTGAGTAAATCTAATATAACAAATTATGCCATATACCAGTTTTCGGCTATAGAATATTTTAATGTCGAGCTACAAATTCACACAATAAAAATATCCAGATAAAAAATACCTTGCAGACTAACACACGTAATAAAAAAAAATAAAAAAATTCAATTCGGCGCGGCCACATTTGGTAACAGATTCAGATAATTTTTCTCCATCTACACATACATATTAATTTGCACAAACCAACCTACGTTTGCGCAAACTGCTTGCGCATTTAATACGCTGTGCTGTCGTGTAGAGGGAGCATTAGTGAGAAACCACCCCATTAGTGTTATTTGGGTGGTAATTACTATTCGGCAACAGGTATTTTTTGGAAGAATATCAGAAGCCACTTCAGAACGGAGTACATACGTTGGCCCAGGCGGCGCGCGGCGTGGCGGCATTCATCTCCTGGCGGCTCTCGTCCTGCGCGCGCACGTGGAAGCGCGGCCGGCCCTCCTCCTCCGAGATCCAGCACAGGTAGCGGCAGCGACTGTTCGCGCGCGACATCGACCAGTAGAAGCGCACCTGCGAAACATTCGTATTAATTAGAAGCCCGTGCAAGTGTCGCTTGTAAGGTTCAGTGGCGTAGCGTGGGGGGTGGCCCCGGGCGGCAGATTTCAAGCAGCGGCATTGGGTGAGGTGGGGGGCGGTCCCGAGCGCAGATAGTAGAATTAAGAAAAAAACACACTGCGCGGCATATTAAATATCGTGAAGTTATGTCTATTACAGATGGCGAATTTAAAACAAAACGCGCTACACGGCGTATCATTTCATATTGTGAAATTATATCCATTGCAGATGATAAATTTAAAAAATCGCGCTTCGCGGCATGTAATTTCATGAATTTTAAAAAATAATTGCATATGATGAAATTACAGTGATGGTGACAGAAACTTTATTTATTCAAGACCTCGCCCTTTGCGACAGAAATCCACTGGTTCACATGTAAACTACAGGGATACCTCAGTATAGAAACTTAAAAATCACAGATCACAGAACTTTTAATTGGAATACCTGCCGGGTATATTTTAATTGTTTGAGTTTAGCTTGATGATGATGTGGTTGGTGTGTCACCAGACACTTACGATCTTATAGCCGATAGGGTAGATGTAGTTGGGCGTGTGGAAGGCGGCAAGCTGGTGCGGCAGCAGGTGTCCGGGGCTGAGGAAGATGAGGCCGCCCACGCGGATGAGGTGGTTGGTGTCCGAGTGCAACATCACGGACGCCACCTGGCGCTGCTCGTCGCGCGACACGAACACGCGCCGCTGCACGCTCAGTGTCGTCAGCTCGTTGTCTTTCTCGTTCTAGATTTATAAATTGTAATTTATTGGTTACGTTACAGTATTTGAAAGTTCTAACTTCCATACTAGACTAGGATACTTTACATAATTCATGTGGTTTGTAGAAGAATGGCCTTTTTAATTGGACAGATGCTCTGTCCCTTTCTAGCAAAACAGTCCTTTACCTGGCTGATATGCAGCCAGTACCTGTTTGTATGGCGCTAGACGTAACTGACGTCATAAAACTTAGTGTCGTTTCTTTCTACCGTTCTGATTTTTGATTGCCTGTAGCTATTTTATTATTCAACGAATTTTAATTCTGTTTTCACATTTGACCATCAATTTATGACTATTTATTAATTTTTAAGAAATGTATTTAATATTTGATACTTGAAAACTACTCTATTGTGAGATGAATCTACATGCCTGAAGTAAACTTAACGTGGCGAGTAATCGGCCCAGCTAAAGTACAGCCGGCCTCTAGCTAAAGTATACCATCAGTCAAAATTCTACAATACAAATTAAAGTCTATGCCGATGCATTAAGGTTCATTTCAGATTACAGATATTTGACAGATGATATACATTAGTCGACTGTATGATTGCATAGAATCCGGCCATGTAATGTTATGTTTATGGGTAGTTGTGGAATTCAACCGAAATTGATTACCAATGAGCATACAAGAAGCAACTCACCTTCGGCGCATGCGACGCACAGAACGCAGCCTTGTTCTTGTAGAAAACGCAGCTGTCCTTCACGGCGCACCCGAGGTGGTACACGCTGCCGCAGCGCACCTTGAAGCACTTCACTGTGGCCCCGAGGCGCCGGCACACAGCACACGTGGCGTTAGCACCAGCCGCCAAAGCAGTCTCAACATTTATCAGGGCTCCGCTAACGGTCTCGTACACCCCTTCAGACCATAGCGCACAGTTGAGGTGCACCCACCTATCAACATCGCAGTTCAACAATCGAGACACGCCATCGGCGACACCATCTCCTTGAATACCACACAGTTCACACCGTCTCGTGTCCTCGTTGGTAACAGGCATTATAGCTACTCCTGTACGGAACACCAGCTCCGTCAACTCTCTATCAGTCGGTCGCTTGTACTTCACGGGAGGCCCGATACAGCCCGGAGACCACGCTTTGTATCTGATACCCTTGTATTTATCTTTCTCGACGCTCTGGTTACTCTTCTCGTCTTGGTCGACGTTCTTCAGATCTTCGTCCAAAGCGCTGACGTCATCACCCACTTCCTTCATTAGTTCATCATTGTCGAGGGAATCCATGAAGGACAAATCCATTTTTTCGTCTTTGATGTCCGGTTTGATGTCCAAATCGTCGGTTTCCATGCTCTCCGTGGACGCCGTATCAAAGTCATCTCGGTCTTTAGATAAGTTGGTTTCAACATCAGATTTATTGTCTTCTTTAGTTGTATTTTTGGATTTCCCGTCGAGAATTATGTTTGTGGGGCGCCAAGCGAATCTCTCATAGCACTGGGTGCTGCAGAAATATAATTCTGAATCACTGTCACAGAGAATTTCTTCCGCATTCCCTTTGTTAGCCGAAAGTAGTGGAAATTCAGAAGCCTTTGCTCTAACTACAGAATCTAAGATAACTACGTCGCAGTGGCGACAGAACTTTGCCGCCCCGTTTAGTATACTTTGTATGTCGATAGGCGTGCCCTCTTTGCCGTCTTTCCCTTTAGACCTGTAAAGGCCCAACTTATGCGAAGGCGGAGTCGCAGTTCTCTCTACGATTTGATATGACGTCGGAGGTGGAATGTGTAAAATGCCGGCGAGTTCTTTCAGTACGCCTAGTATGTCCTCCGCTGCACCCGATGTCAGAGTGAGGGTTACTGTGACGTTTTCATTACTCTCCGAGCCACCAGGAGAGTCCACCATTTTATTTTTCATAGATGAATCTGTGTCAGTGGATTTCAGAGACTTGATACTGTCATCTTCGGCCTTCAGTTGATACTGCGACACAGGCTTGACTCTGATCGGGACGGGTGCGATGATCGGTATGATGGGAGATACGCGGCCCGACATCGCAAAGTCGCTATCCTCATCCTCCTCGTCATCATCGATGAGCTTGAGCCCGGGGAATCTATTCGCAGGTTCAATTTCGAGACATTCCGGACTCGAGCAGCTAACGATACTGTCGGGAGTGTCGGTATCGCGCTCCTTGCAAATGAAATCGAGTTTCTTGTCATCCGGGTCGTCGTCGAACATAATCGGCTGAAATTCTTGGTCGTAAAACCCTCGTTGCGTCGAGGCAGGGGGTTTCTCGGGCAAAGGTTCCTCGTCTCCAAATGGTTTAGTGTTGTAGTAGTCGCCGACATTTGGTATTTTTGCGTTACCAAATTCTCCAACCAAATCCCCCTTCAAGATATCGTAGTCTTTATTTTTCAGTTTTAACAAGTCTCCAGAGCCGAATAGCGGGCAGACAGAGAAGTTAGTCGTTAGAGATGGCTCCTGAATCTGCATCGGGGGCAGTAGCCGCAGCTGAGCCATCAAGTTATCAATAAACGTGTCGTAGTCCTCCTCGTATCTTGACCCTTTACGAGGTCTCTTTTTAGAATTGGCTGCATTCATATTGTTTTCAGCGGCGGCTTTCATATTCATTTGCATCTGCTTGCGTTTCTTCTGTTGGTATTCCCTTCGTTTACGTTTCTTAGCCTCCGATGGTGTCTCAGCAGGATTAGCTTCTGACGTCCCATCCATATTTACACTTTCGGGGAACTCTTCTTTCATCGGTTGATCCATTTTCCCCTGATCCGATGCAGTGGACACGCCTGATGTGGCAGACTGCTGTGAACTTTCGTCGAGCAGTTCTTTCTTCACATCCATTGGTGTAAAAGGTCTGTGTATTGGACTCTGCAGAGGTGGAGCGACTTCCTTCTTGATCGTCTGTTGGAGCTGTTGGTTTTCGATAGGATACATTGGCATCGTCTTCATAGTCGGCGAGCTTTCTGGAATCGGAGTGGTCTCCTCTTTCGTCATTATTTTCATTGCTGGTTTCCGCACATCCATAAGTGAGTGAGTAGGTGTGTGCATCAGTGGAGACATGGAAGAAGTGGGGATAGACGTATGTATTGGTCGAGGAGTGAAAGGTGCGTTCACTGATGCCATGTGTCGAGGAGAACTCTTAGGGATCTCCACTTCCTGCGCCAAAGCTAACGTCGGCGGTGGTATAGACGGCCTAGCTAATTGAGCTTCTAGTGAGGGAATCGTGCCTAGCGCCGGTGCTGTTCTTTGAATGGTCATTGTCCTCTGCGGCACTACATTAGCCGAGGTAGTCGTAGTCTGCAAAAGCTGCTTCAACAAAACATTTTGTGATTCATCGTTTCGCTGATTGGCGGAGTTTTGCTGAACCATTTTATTTCCAGACGCATCTGTAGCAGCGGCACCAGCATTAGGTTCGTCTGTTTCCATCGGTTCTGACTTCACAATGACTGACTCCACACTGTGTCTCTTTGTTGGTTGTATATGTCCGACGATAACCTCACTTTTGGGTTCGTCGGTTGATTTTGACCTCTTCAACGGCGATGTCAATTGCGTATGCAAAAGTTTTGACGATGTTATAAAGTTTATCGGTCCAGAAGTTGGTTTAGTTTGCATTTGACTGATTCCTGGGCTAACTATACTGTGTGTTCTGACAGTCACATTTGGAGGAGGATCCTTATTGCCCATTAGTGGTCTGGACGTCATGACTAAAGCTGGAGGTTGACTAGAACTGATGCTTTGCTGGTTGAATGGTATGTTGCTGGTGTTTATTTGTCGCGTAGGTTGTAATAACGTATGACCCAGTATACTCGTTGGCAAAGCTTGGCCTTTCGGGAAACCGCTTACGCTTGTCGTTATGGTATTGGAGTGTAGAATAGTGGGTGGAGCGGAGGAACTATGTATTTTCGACAAAGCTGGCATTTGTATCATCTGAGAGGCCATTGACGATGATATTTCTTCATTGGGAGCGAAATGCTGATTGGTTATCAAAGGCGACTGAGCTGGCGATTTCATCAAAGGATTCTGTATACCTACTGGAGAATTTATAGGCGAAACAGTAGGAGACTTTCTCAAGTGACCCATTGTAGATAGCGTATTGACACGAGAGCCAACCAATTGAGCGACACTCATTGGCATATTATCCGAACCGGCCATAGATGTAGCCGGTTTCTCGATCCTTTGAACTGGAGATGGCCTCGGCGCAGTTACTTCAACTTTGGAAGAGGGTAATAAGTTTTCAAAGTTAACTTGAGTGGGAGTAGCGGCATCACTGCCCTTTCTTATGACTGGGGGAGCAGGCTGAGATTCTACTTTGGCTGCGTTGGTGTTCAATGAAGACATGATATTGCGTAATTGCTGCGATACGTTAGCCATGTTGGACGTGAGCTCTGCCGGCTGAGACAACGGTGACAACTGAGGGATTGTCGCTGACTGCAGCCCTAACCTTTCTGTCTCCCTTTTAGGAAACGCACTTTGCTCCTGTGTTTCTTTGTTGTCTGGTTTCGGGGGCGCGTTAGCATTCGGATTTTGAGCGCTTGTATTTGGCTTTGGCTGCTTCATGCCATACGTTTTTGACTCATCGATATTCTCAAGAATACTAAGCATGTCTTCGATCGATTCGACATGTTTGGGATTGCCTTCTACGGTTTCTTGATGTTCCTGCATTGTCATATCGTTCAAGTATCTCTCTTGCGAGGGAGTCGGAGACGGTATAGATATTTGAACAGAGTCCTGCGCCATGTCCGGACTGATGTGAATATTTGAGCCAATGACCATCTCTTTGGTTTGATTAGCGATGGCTTTGATAGTTTTCATTACGTTTTCTTCTGTTTTTTTGTCTCCCGCTGGTGGGTTTTGCGGTGATGGATCAGGCGCAGTCTTACTGTATTGCATCAACAAGTTGCCTGGCATGTTGTCTTCCGGTTTGTCCTCATCGTCCCCTTCCATGATGTTGTCTGGTATCTTCTCAGGTATCGGATCTGGACTCTTGATATCAGCTTTACCCAGTAATAGAGGTGTTCTATCAGCTATGCATAAGGTATGCGGCAGTTCTGTTTGCTGACTTATCTCCGTTTCTATATCAATATCTTTATTAGGTTCCTTATTTTGAGGCATTTTACTGTCCCCTTGAGTCACACCCTGAGACGTCATTGGCCTTGCATGTTGGAGGTCTCTATCAGGGTTATTGTCAGACATGACTGTACTATCAGGAGACGCAGCATCGTCTTGGAATATCTTCGCCGGTAGAGTTGCATCGTGAGTGACAGATAAGCTCGAAAGCTTCGTGTTAGACAAAGACAGTGCCATTGGTTTTTCTATCGTTTTCACTATTTTCTGTTTCACTTGATGCTGTGTCAATATTGATACTGGTACCCTGGAAGTTCCTGCAGTATTGGAAGTAGCAAGAGTGATTAAGGGGTTCATGGAGGATTTGGGTACGTTTGCCGATATAACGCTTATGACTGAGCTGATAGGCTTCGAAAACGATGGCGTCGACATGTTTATAGTAAGAGGCGGGTTGGTTATATTCAGAGGCATTTTCTTCATATGTGCCTTGGCACCGGCGCCGTGGCCCGAAACGTTCGCGATTGGGACCGAGAGGCTCTTCAGTACCGGCACGGAAATCGTTTGATTGGCTATAGAGACGGACGCGACGGTCGCCTGCGATACTTCATTAAGTATTTTGTTATTGGCATGAGGGGAGAGCATGGTCGCGCTTAAAACGGGCAGACGCGACAACGTCGTGCTTTGGGCGATCTTGTACTGCTGCATGTTTGTGGCGGGTTGCTTCGCCGGCGCTAGACTGATCACCGCGACTGTTTTCGTAGTAGTTTCTGTTCTGGTGGACTTCTCTGCTGGAGCCACTTCTTCTTCCACATCGTCGTCTGGCTTGCCATCTATTAGTTCCTCGAAATCTTCCTCCGTGGCGATGCGTTCCTCGGGGGATATCGCGCCGGGTTCCACTACCACTATATCGTCATCATCGAGGTGCTCCTCGTACTCCTCCATGTCATCATCATCGTCGTCGTCCTCGTCGTCGTCATCATCATCGTCATCTTTGAAGCTTATACGAGCATCGTCGGGTGGCGACGAGTAGTCTACTCCCTCGGTAGCGTACAGGACGTATTTTCTTGCATCACTCGTTTCGGGTTCGTCTGTAGTTCTTTCCTCCGAGGTGGTCGGCGCGGCAGTCTTGCCTGTGAACCTCGGGCGAGGCGGAGTCCGTCTCTTGAGTATGGAGACTTTGCTGATGTGCGCCGGGCGCCGCCTGTCGTCGTCTTTGTTGGGCCAGACGGGCGCGCCGCCGAACAAGCCCACTTTGAAATATCTGTATCCAGGCGGTATGGGCGCCATGTGGTGCGAATGATGGCCACCTGACAGGAGACAAAATAAAATGAGTTACATTTGGGAGGTAAATAGATGTACTCGTATATTGCCTAAAATCTTAGCTGAGAGATGTCAGATACATTACAATTCCAAAATATCGATGCTTTTGTAAACGAAGTACTACACGAAGCAGTCGTAGGTTGGTTTAAAGTTCAAATATACCTACAAAACTTGCCCTTTCACATCAGCTGTGCGACTTGGCCGCAAAACAGCAAGTGTGCTACTATCACGCGGTTTCTTTTATATGGACAGTGGCAAAGTTACTGCTCTAAAAGCTTTTTTCTAAAAAATAAAACATCATAAAGACGCAGGGACTTATCCAGATACTCCTTCAAATACTTGGGCATCATCAAATAAACAATAACTAAGCGACATCGATCGCGGCCTAGTAATAACACCCTAATACAAAACCCTTTTTTATAAACACTGTTTAGTTCATAATTTTGTCAATGTGTTTTCCATCTTACCGCCTCCGTGGTCCTGGTGCGAGGGTGCGGGCGAGGCGGCTGGGGACGCGGAGGGAGTGGGCGTGCGCGCCACGTGCGGCGACCGGGACAGCGAAGGGGACGCGGGCGCGCCGCCCATCGGGCTGTACTGCTGCCTTTGCAGCATCTGCTGGCGCTGTTTGAACGAGTCATTTATTTATTAGTCAATAATGCAACATAACAGAAAATATTCCAATGCGTTATATTTGTCAGATGGAAATACACAATAGATTTAAGAAACATGTCAACTACAAACCTACAAATTAATTCAGTATACATTAATAATGAAATAATGTAATCACAGTTATTCTCGGCCACTCACACATTCATTCTCTGACAATACAATAAAATCTCTCTGCACACACTCCACCACCCATCCGCAAACAGATCACACTGCGGTGATGACAGAAGGGCTCGGAGCATCATTGGCATCGTTTCTGGGGTGGCCGCCTAATATAAAGCTAAACCTAAATGAAACTCTACGCACCTGGATTGTGTACGAGTGAGCGGGACGTTTCGTTTAGCGATTATCACTAAATTTGGCGACCACCCCGGAATTGATACCATTATATGATTAAACATGTTATAAATATTACATGGGGAAGGCAATGGCAAACCGCTCCATGAAATCTACCAAGAGGGTCGTTCTATGTGGTTATTATCATCTTATTCTCATCAATGACGAAATGACTAAGTTTGTGCTACACACAAACTCGGCTCGGCACGTTCGGGTCCCGAACAAGACCAATATGTAGATAATAAAATGATGTGTTCTTACCGCCATTTCATTAGCTGGGTTGCCAGGGGAAGGCAAGGGCTGCGGACTGCCGAGCGGCGAGGTCTGCTGGCGGCCACCGTACGGGACGCCCACACGCATACCTGACGATAAAAGTTCCAATAAAAGTAGGTTCCAAAACAAGTAATAATTACCCGACTATCATTGCCTGACAGTTGAAATAGTGCCGGTGTGTCGGTTCCAAAACCTAATCGAGTAATAATTACGGGTTCCAAAACACTAGCTGAGTTGAGGCCCTTTTCACAATAACAGCAGACCATCAGACATGATTTCAATATGTTAACCTCTGACTACATAATTATAACTGTTTCGGTCATTGCTGTGTGTGAAATAAACGTATTACTTACTAACTTTACCTGAAAAAGCGAAAGTGATTTTGGAACATACGCTAAGTAGATCTGGAACCTAAGTATTTTGCGGTATCTTTATCACAAACTCTGAAATGTCAACGTCTGAGGGGCTTCACCAAAATTAAGTGAGTTTTGTCATATAAAATGTATAAGTAAAGACATACCTTGCTGATGGTGTGGAGGTCTAGCAAACCGAGTCGGTAATGGAGAACAACCTGGTGCAGGTCGTGGGAACCGCCCGGTACCATAGTCCACCTGCAAACGAGATATATTGTTATGAGACAAATATATAATTAAGTATGTAGTTTCGAAAACTGCTGAATAGAATCTAGTTACTTACAGATTGTAATTGTGGTGAATGGGAAGCTACTGGACTTTGGATTTGTGACTGCTGATAAATCTGAGGAATAGAAGACAAAACTAAGCATTTTCTGTATAATTGAGGTAAAATTAAAAATCAGTTCTTAAGAAATTATTATCAACCAACCTGAGGACTCCGACTGGGCGTCGGCAATTGTGGACTGGTCCTCTGAGCCTGCAACTGTTGCAGAAAGTGCTGCGGCGACATCGACGTCTGCATTGACGGCTGCTGAGAGTGCATCGGTGACTGCTGCGAGTGCATCGGACTCTGCTGTGGATGCATCGGCGAGTGCTGCGTCGGCATCTGACTCTGCTGCGAATGCAGCGGCGACTGGTGCATCGACGACTGTTGCGGATGCATCGGGGACTGCTGATGCATCGGAGATTGCTGATGCATGGGAGATTGCTGATGCATAGGAGATTGCTGGTGCATAGGAGATTGCTGATGCATGGGAGATTGCTGCGGTAGATTCGTCTGCTGCACGTGCATCGGAGATTGTTGAGAGTGGAGAGGAGATTGCTGCGTGTGCAGAGGAGACTGCGTCGACGGATGCAGGGGAGATTGAGATGTGTGATGTAAGGGAGACTGCTGGGAGTGCAGTGGAGATTGCATTGGGGACGTCAAGTGGTGCAATGGGGATTGAGGGGCGAGGGAGTGGAGTGGAGATTGAGAATGTGGAGACTGCACGTGGAGAGGCGACATGGCAGGCCGCGCTCCGGGCGGCGGTCGTGGTGTCTGACCCCCTGTTGGTATCGCATTCCTCACTGCAGCCAGCTGCTGCTGCCCAAACTGCACCATCCCACCCACGGACTGCGGCCGCTCCTGCACGCCCGACAGTTGCCTCACTAGCTGCTGCTGTGGCGCTCCGGCCTGCTCGATGACCAGCGTCCGTCCTTGGAGGATCCTCCCTTGAGCGTTCAGCGGTGACGTCACGAGTCCTATTCTCTGTTGAGACAGTTGTCCGTCGGAGTTTAGAACAGCCTGCTGCGTCCGGATCAACGTCTGCTGTTGTATGCCGGCGCCTTGCAAGCCCAGCTGCATCGGCCGGCTGATGGTTTGCTGCTGTATTTGCTGCGATTGCGCCATGCTCTGGTTCTGAGTGAACACGGTCTGATTGCTCGAGATCTGCTGCTGGTTGATGACCGTCTGCTGGGCCAGCTGAGGGTTCTGTTGGCGGTGTTTCGTTTCGTATTCCTGGAAGTGGTTACTCAGATCACTACTAAAACATTAATTCTTGTTCGAGCGAGGCGAAATCCAACAGGATTAACAGTCAGTTACAATAAATGCTAAGTCTTCATTAAAATACTCGTACATGCTATACATAGAGATGACACGAGGTTTAAGGATGCCTTAACATTAAAGTCGTCTCTTGAAACACATGGTAAATCGAGTCTAGTCGATATGTTTTAGCAATGGTAACTTGTCAAACCGATAAAATATTGTGTGAATTTTTCCTGGTGTTCTGTACGGACGCTGCTTAAACCATCTTTTATAAATGTAATAGTACATTACTGCAGAGGCCAAAAATTTGCTATTATTGGCGGCGGATCATATTGACGATTTTAACGATCCAAGGCCAAAAATGACTTTTTCAGCCGATGTTTGTATAGTGCTTTTCTCAAATAATGCGAGGAAATCGAAAAAAAAAATAACATTCCTAATACTGTTTCGAAGTCGAAAGTACTAGTCGTCCATAAAAAGAAAGAAGTGGCGTTATACAGTAGGAGCTGGAGCAGCTCGCGCTGGTGGTGCGGGGGGACATGTCGGGGGCGGGCGCAGGCGGGGCGGGGGACGCGCGACCGGTGCACGGATTCGAATGAAATCTCTTTTCGCACTGCGTTTTGATGTTACAAATTAAAAAACAAAACACGGTAGGACGGTACGGCTGGCCTTAACCCGGTAAGGTTGTATTTGTACTTCTCTGGCTCAAAATTCAAAGGTATAGCACATTTCCGAGCAACTTTGAGAAAAGGTCTTTGATGATGGTAAGTAATACATAATGAATGACAAACCTGTATGAGCATGCTATGCTGGCGAGCCTGTTTCCTGGCAGCCTCGAGGTGTTTCTGTAAAGCCTGTTGCTCAGTGGAGACGCGCTGCAGCTCCGCGGCATCATTCGGCATCAGCTCGTTGCCAGACTTGCGTAGCTGCCGCTGCTTGCTGTTCAGCGACTGCAAGTCACAACACCGCGTGTAGCACAAAGCCACAATCCAGCATAAAACGAGCCCCAGTTAGTACACAGTATCATTCGGTTATTCACATGGACTGTGCCACATCATCCCGTGTCAATCAACCTATCCTAGAATGTAAGAGATATCTACACGACTCGGAGGACGCTATCACGCTACTACTGAACAAAGCTCACGAACACGAAAGCGCACTACGGCTCACCTTGCGTATCTTGCGGAGTTTTTGGACTTCACCCTCGTAGTAGCGGAGCTGGTCGGTGGCGAAGGCGTTGTACTGCTTCAGCCACTGCTCGTACACGAGGCGCGCGTGGTGGTCCGCGTCGGAGACGGCGCGCTCGGGGGGCGGCGGCGGCGCTGGCGGGGCCGCGCCCGCGTACAGCGGGATGGAGGGCGCGGGCGCCGGGGCTGGCACCACGGGCGGCGCCACGCACGCCACGCCCACTCCGGCCCCGCCCCCCGCGCCGCCCGCCCCGCCCCACTCGCCCGTCTCGCGCTCCTGTTCCCGCTTCTCCTGCTCCAGAAGCTCCTCCAGAAGCAACGGTTGCTCCTGATTTACGTTCTGACGGTTAAATTGTGCCTTGTGACGTCACTCGTCGAGCGACGCCGCCCGCCACCTTTGACTGTGTCGCCGGTTGCGTTTGTGTGTTAAGACATTCCACTATTCTAATCCTAACTCTTTTTTCTATGATCGATTTACAATGAGAGCTAGTTGACTGAATACAATGCTATTTGCAAATTCTCTAATCATTTAATTCAAGACACACCCATCTCATCTTGACCAGTAGACCGACTGAAATAAGCAAAGGTTTGAAAGAATTTTCTTGGAGAAAATTTCGTAGGAACAGAGACAAAATAAGGCAAACGTGTATCCCAGAAGATTTTCAGCCGGCCTGTATACCGATAGAAAACAGTTCAAAGGACAGTTTCAGGACAATCTAAGGTTTGTGCCTTACACAATTATTGCAATCTAATAGCTGGAAGTAAACTAACAGATTGTGCAAACTATCAGCGATTTCTTTATGAAATTGTGAAACTACTTAGTGCGTTAATATCTACGTACACTGTGAATTCATCATAGGTACAGCGAAATAATTTCTAAAAGAATCTGCTATTTTAGGTGAACTAAAGTGTCTGTGTTATTTATTGTAAACATTGTAAATCTGTAACTAATTGCACGGTTGTTAAATTACTGTTAAAATTTCCACAGTGGGTACAGTCAATGTCTAAAATCTATAAGCAATCAAAACTTTGAAACTTCAATAAAACGTTTAAACTATATTAAAACAAACAAATTATTGTCAAAACAAACATTTTGACTGCTTACTAATTTACTGTCTGCAAAGGTATTTATTTAGATATCTATTTTTTTTAAACGAGTAAACTACTCGCATAAAGAAACAGTAAAATCGACTTTAGGGTCTCGTATCTTTAAATAGTAATGCGATTTCTTCACCCCTACCATGCTTGCTTGCTTATCGTATAGTTAGTGGCCAACTTATTTGTCAGAGTTGTTCAGACAGCCTCTGACATGGCTTAACGACTGCTGTCGAACGACAACAACCGGGACCGACTGCTTAACGTGCTCTCCGAGGCACGGAGGAGCTCAGATGAAATATACCCCTACCATAAAACTTACACATACATCCCACAACCACACAAAGGAAAATGAATATCCATCACCAAGACAGACCAATGGAGCAAGATGAGACGAGCAGTACCCCTAACCTCCTATACAATAAAATCTGTTTACTCGTAACAAAACCTTATTCTCTTTTACATTCAATGATTTTAGTATTTAGTGCTATGTTTACTTATAGTATGTTAGTGTCGTGTTAAGGGGATGCTGAAAAGGTTCAAAGGTTAGTCAGTACGCATGCGTGCGGCGAGCAAGCAAAGTAAAAAGCAAACAGACAAGTAGAGGTGGTTAGCGGTGATAAGGTCCTCTATTCGGCTCGAGGGACTTGTGAGATCAGGGACGGAGGGACGGGTCAGAGGAATAGATCCATGATAATCAGGTCATTTCATTCAACTTCAATTCCGTATCACGGTTTTATGTAATCTGTGACGTTTCACATAAAAAGGCACTCCTCGATTGACACTTATGTCTTTTTACTAAGTATGTGGTTGATTACAAGCCAGCATACGTAAGCGTCAATCAAGTTATTCGACCACTTTAAGTAAAACGTTAAAAATGAGGTTATTTCTACTAGACAAATGACTCCGTTTTAAGGTATATTTTCTAGTAGATCCGGGAAAAGGTGTTAGGAAATGAGGTAGACATAAACTGGAAGAATCTGATGAACAGGAAATCAGTAGCACGAATTGAAATCAAACTCGGTTAATACGATGTTACAGTACATTAACTTGTCACTGTAATCTAACACATTGTAATCGTTCTTGGGTATTGAAGAACTGAGGGTAACTGAAGAATTTTACAACTTTTGGACTTTTCATGTTGCAGCGTTCGACTGGTATTCCCTTTGCGAAATTTAAAATATGTAACTACCTGAATAAATACGCTGTACCTGAACAATTTTTAAAGCCTGTGTTTATTACAGGTATTTTGTAACACCCTCTGTGACAGGGCAGTGTTGGATGATAGAAGATAGTGTGGTAAACATTATAGAAACTGCCGTCACTTGATAATGATTTGCTACTGTAAAATAATAAATGAATATATTATATTTGAAAATAATGTTGCTTAGTTCAGTGAGTGACGAACGTTATATAGCCGGAAGAAAGTACAAATCTGTGTCGTGCAGATGATGTACAATCAATTGTAAATCTAGGACCTAACACTCGCCTGTTCACCAAATTCCTGCCTAGCTTCATCAATGTAGGGGGTGCAAGGTGCATTTCACGAGGGGGAGGTGGTCGGTCAGGAGTGGGAGCGGGAGGGTGACGGCGGGGGTGGGGTGGGGTGAAGTCTGACCTGCAGCAGCAGCGGGCGGCGGTGCAGCCAGTCGCCCCACGCGTCGGGCTCAAAGGCCTGCCGCACAACCATCAACCACGGACATGCAACAACACGCTTGTACTGGCCTCCGCCGATACACATACACTACAAGGTATGCGCCTGCGCTTACGTGCCTCCTACACTCATACGAGGACTTTGCGAGTCTTATAAAGTTTTTTTTTTAAAATATGGTAATGTTAAGCTACGGTCAAGCCGGTGTTGTGTGTTCAAGTCTCACCGGTGATGTTTTATTTGTATCGCTTATTTCTGATGTTTGTAACATCTTGTTTCGAATTTGAAGTAAATTTCAAGTATAAACAATTAAAAGTAATATCTTGATTTTGGTAATGTTTTACACATTAGCAATATTCTTCAACTAGGTTAAATGTCTGTGCTGTCAGTGGTCCACAATGGTCCAGAGGAAAGAAGAATTCGATTCTGCGACGCTTGCACCGTAGTCTCGTGCCCTGACCATTGTCGCTTCTGAACTAGGTTTCATTTACGCTAATAAACTACAGAATTCTTCGGAGATTGTGAACGACCCTATTCATACGTCGTGAATGCCTATATATTTTGTTAGAATGTACAAAATTGAAAATGCACATTTCTATACAATAGGGTAAATTACTAAAAAAAAAATTGCATCAAGCAACTTACATGGAAATACTGAATGGATCTAAAATCCGTTTATCGATGTCTCAACTAACATCAGCGATATTAATGGTTAAAGTTAGTAGTGGGGGATGCTCTGTCCCTTTCTAACACAACAGTCTTAATATGTAGCCAAGGACCTGCTTGTATGGCGCTACCGAGGAGTGACGTCACTCCTTGCTAAAGGTAGAAAGAGATGGCAATCTCTTTCATCCGTCTAACTTCTGATTGCCTGTAGCTATTTTATTTTTCAACGCATTTCAATTCTGTTTTCACATTTATATCTATTACCTAAATTTTAGTCTATTTCTTAATTTTTTATGAATATTATCAATTAGCATTTTGTTAGCCGTCGTAGATTTAGATGTAATTGAGTAACTTTGAATGCACGCTTCACGACGTGCTTTCTGATTGTTAAATATATTTTCTTCCGTTGACCATTCGGACAATCGCTTAAAAATGCTGTACCAAGTAAATAATGAACCTAAACGACCATCCTCATATGAGTATACGGCGACAATATAAAAATACCCATGCAATATTAGTCTTCTAAGCTTGTCACGGATGAAACAAGCGAATTTTTGATAATTTTGATGGTATTTACACCGTACCAAAGGCCGAACCTCCACCAATGCGTAGACGAATTAATATTGTCATGGATATGGTTACGCTTACGCTCAAATTAACTTCACATTTTCTGCGATGGGATCAAAATATTAAAGCGATTTATGAACACTGTCATACTCAGATTCACATTTATTAGTTTAAGACCAGACCCATTCTGTTCAGCACTTGTTATAGCTACCGGCACTAAACGTGAACGATGATAGTTTGCGCAGTAAACGATTTTGGGTCTTTTTGGTGGTATTGGACGGGGAAGTGACATTGCGATCACGGGATTTGTTTGTGAAGTGAGTCTACAGGCGCGAACTAAGTTTATCCATCGTTCAAAATAGGCGCCGGCATCTGTATTAGTCTTTTAGCCGAAATAAACGTCAACGAACAATGTGACATATGATTCAACATAATTTCCTTAATGTGAATTTAAGTGTACCAGCGTACATTTTAAGCTGTCGAACTCATTTTGACACGTGGTTAAGTGTCAAAGCGGGTTCGCTGTAAAAAAAAAACATGTAGATAAAAATATTACTGCATGCACGACAATGTATCCAAAAATCCTCCAAGATGTTACTATCGCATTATTTCGTAATTAGTAAGATTACTGTTTCGCAAGATTCATTCAATTAAGGGTATTAAAAATTACTAGTTAGGTAGATACTAATTAGATCACATCAAAGCAATGTTGACTTGTTTTCATTGATAGTAAATATACTATTTTATTGTTTTTACAGGAGAGAAATAGATTTTAATAGAAGGTAAATGAAACTTCGTAATGAAGTTTCAAATTGGAATTGATATTTTTTATTTTGTCGAACGATAATCAAATTATCCCTGTTGGATATAGTTTACAATTGCCACTGCCAAACCATATTTTTAATATATATTTTTTACATTTAGTTAAGGCTTATACAGTTGCGAATGAACTTCAATTGGCAACTGTAGGCCTCTTAAGTAAATTAAGTGATGGCAATAAATTTATCTCCATCTTCACAATCAAGTCAAAGTTACTTGGACGACATTAAGTTCCTCCGCTATGCCACGCGCATACATTACTGGTTACGCATTGAGAACGTCAGCGAACGACTCCGACAACCAGTAACGTACGTCGCACGCGGGTCACAGTGCAGGCCCAGACAGTACGGTAACAGGGAGTACGTGGCAAGACAAGGGCCTCACCTGCGGGTACGGCGGCGGCGGCGGTTGGGGTTGCGGCTGACGTAATGTGCCGGGGTACGGGGGAGGTGGCGGGGGGCGCGACACGCCGCCCGCGGATACTGTCGCTGTAGAACATACATGCACCTTTTATAGTAGCCTATTTATAGCTTCAGGTTTTGTAATGCTGATCTTTGTTATCGAAAGCGTCTATTGAAGTATGTAGTTTAAAAAAGTAATTCTGAGGAGACAGACCCCCCACAACACAGGGTATCCCAGCCTAGGGTGGGGCCCTTGGTCACTTTAAATTTTATATTTATATTTTATTCTCCTTCACTTTTAAGGAGCTAGGTTGGCTGGGTTGGCTCGGGAGGAAATTGCACAAAACTCATGGAGTCGGTCCAGGGTCTGCCAACCCTGTCTTAGAATTAAAAGTATGTAGTATCTAGTCAGCACTATGACTCCAGAACTCCAAATACATAAACTCATGTGAGTGAAGTCACTAACCGGAGTGCGGCAGCGCGGCGAGCGCGACGGTGCGGTCGTGCCGCACGACGCCCACGGCGCCGTCCGCGCCGACCAGCCGCGTGCCTGGCGCGATGGTGCGCCCGGCCGCTAGTGCCGCGTTCACTTGCGCCGTCATCGCGTTCACGATGCTCTGGGTGTTCACCGCATTCGCCGCACCCTACAAATACAATCAACGCTTGTATACCCTGACCAAAAAATCAATAACCTGCAGTTGCTATGGAGCAGGCAGCCTATGCTGCACCTGTGTGCCGGAATTGAAGACATTGGGAGCTCCCAGGCAGTGCTGCTAAATGTTCCAGGTAGTCTATTTTTTCACGTCTAAACTTATTAAAAACCGGGCCCATCATATTTTATTATACCTGTGCGAAGTGCATATGCTGTCCGGTCGCGAACTGCACCTGCGGCCGCTGCACCACCTGCTGCGCCATCGCCTGCCCCGGCTGCCCGAACTGGGGCCGCTGCACCATGCCCGCCTGCTGTGGGTGAAAATCATTCGTGAATTTTTACACTGTATTCCACAGAATGTCTCTCATTGAACCAGTTTTATTAAAGCATGCGGCCTCGACCGCTTTAACTTTAATCGTTCCTAAGCCGTCATTATGTGCACTTGTTCCGGTGCTGCACACCATCTTCATCAAACTTAATTACTTTTGCTTATTTATTTTTGTAATATATATGTTTAATATTATTGTTGTCTTCTGTACCTAATTGTTTGTATCAGAAATAAATTATTTCTTTGTTTCTTTCATACAACCCCAAAACTTAATCATCAACAGTCTACGTTAATCTATTACATCCACTGATTTTAAATAGATTCCGCCTTCCATACAAACTAGCCACTGAAAAACATGTCGCCGAAAATCTAACCGGTAATAGTTTTTGGCGAATTGATCGATCCAGATCCGAGCGCGAACCGGACCTGGATCATTTTGAAGTGGTATCGATGCACATGAGTTGGATTGAATGGAATTCGAGGTCCGAGCGCTACTTTCTTTTGTTTACTTGAATGAATGAATGAATGAATACTCTTTATTGCACAAAATTAGTGTGATACAATGCGTACAAAACGATTAATACAATCTAGGCGGTCTTATCGCTAAAAGCACTTGTTTATTGTCATAGACAGCACAGGCCATCAGTGATCTATAAGACGTGTGCACCATGCGGTATACTCTGCCCCAACCGGGCCGGGACACGGATCCGGGATCTAGTACTGAGGACTCGGACGGATGTAAGTCCGGATCCGGCAACGATTAAATGTTCGGAGTTACTCATACGACCCGACTGACCTGTGGGGCCTGCAACCGCTGCTGAAACACCTGCGAGAACACGGGGCGCTGCACGGGCGCCGCCACGCCGCGCCATTCGCCCTCCGGCTTGCCTTCCTCCGTTTCCAGCTTCACTTCCGACTTTATCATTTGGATAGCAGACTGGAAGCATAACAATTAAATTCATTTACATTTGCATCCATTCTGGAGTGGCCCGCTCACTCACATCTAGATTGTGCACCTTTCGTTTAGCGATTTTTAATTTAGGAAGCCTAGAATCGGTGCCAGATAGGTTTATCAAATTAGTTAAACAAAATATCTGATTATAATGACACTATAGCTATCATTTCACTTTGACTCGTGTTCGTATAGCACCAGATTCATTGTCGTTTGATTGGAACTTTTTGGCCGTCCGCTGCTGCTCGCTATAAAGTAAAAACGTCAGCGAAAGAACACGAAAACCAGCAATGTACATCGACATCGACCCGCACGCGGATTCCGTATAATGCAGCAAGACGGCTTTTATAAAATAAACCTTGTAAGCCTAGAACCTCCTTTTTCTCAGGCTCCACCAGCTGTCTTCACGTCTCATCAGCTACCCTATACTCCTAACACTTGCCTGCAGCGCCATCTGCTGGCCCTGCGTGATGCCGCGCGGCCCCGCGTCCCCGTACATCGTCTGCGGGCCCGGCTGCGACGGAGCCTCCTTCATCTCAGTCTCCACCATCTCTGTCTTCACCTCAGACTTGGTCTCGATGCTCTTCACGGCCTTCTGGAGCTCGCTGTCCATTTTGTTGTCTTGCTTGTGTTCGGGCTCATCCCTACGGAAATACATTTTATTTTCTGGAAATATTGTAGGCAGAGGTAATGTAAATCACCAGTAGAGAGACTCCACTAGTCTTAACTTGAGAGATAGTCTTATCGTAACTCACGGCGGCTCGCGCTTGGCATGCCGCTCGGGCGCCGCGTCGTCCGCCAGTTCGAGCCCGTCTAGTATATGCTCGGCGTCGTTGAGCGCCGCGAGCTCGGGGTCCGCGTACTCGAGGATGTTGAACTCGGCCGCAGTCAGAGACTCCAGTAGTTCCTCGTCGTCTTCCCCGCCGAGACCCGTCAAGATGTCGCCAACCTACGAATATGGACTTGTATTATCAATATTGTCAAAAAAAGTGTTGGGGACAATGGATATTTATTAGTAAGGGGTACGGGTAGAGAATACAATCCCGTGATCCCGGAATCCTGGCCGTTTTTTAACTCCGAAAATCCCGGGACTGTACTTGGCTAATCTCGGGATTTTCAGGATTGCCACAAACAGGTCTAGTTTGCATTCCGTAATCCGTTGCGCCTTGACAATGACCTTACCTAGATTACATTAAGGGCACTTATTACATAACGACAAAAAATCAACTTCAAGTACCCGTACGATAAAAGAACTACACAGGTACATCCCTAATAATATGTTTAACGTAGAGCTTAGAAGAGACTTCCCCGCCCGGAGTATTGTTGCGAGGATTCCCCGTCGGGCATTCCCTGTACGAAAGTATAAATACTCCAATTAGGATATATATTTTTTTCATTTCATATTCTAGCAGCGACAAGGTTGCGCAGGTTACGTCATTTAAATTTAAAAGTCAATTATCTGAAAAAGTTATATGAGAAGGCGGGAGACTTTGTTAAACATAAAAAAGACGGTGATACGTCGTCAGTGTGGAGTTATTTTTTAGTTGCGAAAGACGCGAATAGTGCTAAATGCAAGCAATGCCCAGCCATTCTCAAGACTTTGGGTGGATCGACTAAGAGATTACACATACACATTTGTCATCAAAACATAACATCAAGATTTTAGGTGACGTTAATCGTTTAACAGCTTCAACAAGTCAATATTCTGAAACACTGAACACAGCACCGCCGCCAGCTAAGCGAAAGTTAGAAGATTATGTTACTAAAAGTGCCGACGATAGGCTGGATGATGTTTTGGCAAGAATGATGGCATTAGATGGATTTCTCTGAATTGCTCTTAGCGAAATACACGGATTTACCAAAGTCAGCCGTCACAATTCGAAAACGTGTTATGAATTACAGTGAAAAAATCAGAAAGCAAGTAGCTGCAGAATTAAAACATTTGAAAAGTGCAGGTGAAAGATTCAGAAAAAAAAGATTCAAAGATTCAGTCTATCTTTCGACGAGTGGACATCAACGTCCAATAAACGATACATGGCTGTCAACGTTCATTCATATAAAAAATTTTGGAGCTTAGGACTCGTTCCTATTCAAGGAAGTATGACGGCTGAAAATTGTCTTCGTATATTAAAAGAGCGCCTAAGTAAATTTGATATTTCCCTGGAAAATGACATCGTGGCTATTGTAACTGATGGACCGAACGTTACGATAAAGGTGGGACGGCTTGTTTGCACTGCACAACAACTGTGTCTCGCACATGGTATCAATTTGGCCGTCTGTGATGTGCTTTATGTAGAAAAAAAAACCATTTGCAAGACAGGCAAGACAGCCCTACCCCTTCCTCAGATGATACTATAAATGAACTAGCTGTGACTGCTGATAATATGGACGACAGCGATGATGATAACAATTTAGAAGACTTAGACTGTCCAGAATCAGGTTTAATCTTTATGTCACAAAATAATCTTGCGCGAGAACAAATACCAGAGTTAACAGAAGATAAGAATAAGAATAGTTTATTTGTGCGGTAAGATTACAATGGAGTAGGAACTTAAGCATATGTTACATTAAACTAAACAAAATGAAAACATTAATGAGCTGATACAGAAAATCCGCAAAGTTGTAGTGTATTTCAAAAGATCATCATTGAAAAATGAAACAGTGCTTCAAAAATATGTGAAGATTGAGGAAAAGAGCTGTCACTTCTTTTGGACTGTAAAACCAGGTGGAATAGTCTTTTAACCATGCTGGAGCGATTTTCTCTTTTAAAAACCTGCATTCAAAAAGCTCTTATAGATCTCTATCATCCAATCCGTTTAGTAGATGCTGATTAAATAAATAAAAAAATAAAAAATGCTTAGTAAATAAAATTGTTGATATGCTGGCCTCAATTAAACTGACAGTAGAAGCAATCTGTCGGCGAGATGCTAATTTATGCACAGCTGATGCCGCTTTGAAATTTCTTATAAAACAATTGTCTAGCAAGAACCCAGCACTCGCCAATAAAATGAAAACATCGTTAGTGAAACGTATAAAGCAACGACGAAGTGATGATTTAACTGGTGTGTTGAATTATTGACAAAATCCACGAAAAGATGATGAAAATCAGTTATTATCGGATTTGGAATGGCTTGACTTATTTCCAGTTCCTACACAGGCTTCAGTGAGGAAGCAAATAAAGATAATTGTTAAAAGACTAAATCGTCGAAATGACACTAAAGAGGAAGAAAGGTCAGGATCACAAACAGATGATGAGCCAAGGCAACAAACCTCCCAACCCCAAATGACACTAAAGGAAAAGTTACAAATGGAAATTGATAAGAGCATGGAATCCCCAGATCCTGAAGTACAAAATGAATCGGGGTTAGTAAATAGTCTTAGACGTGAAATGAGCCTGTTTAAAAATGGAGGAGTTCGTGGACATCACTTAGAATTAGCATATAAATATCTAATGTCTATTCCTCCAACCAGTGTAGAACCTGAGCGAGCTTCTTCAGCTGCTGCTTATGTTGGCAATAAACTACGAAGTAGGCTCGGAAGTCAAACATTGGATGCATTGATATTTCTGCGACTGTATTTTCGAAATTCTAAATAGTTTTTTTGTTTTGTCTCTTTTGTTCCTTATTTTATTTTAGTATATTGTGTTGTGCAAAAATATTAATAAACATTTTTTAAGAAATTACTTCAGTTTTTTTCACATTTGAGTCCAATTAGAAACCACATCGTTTAATCCCGGGATCCCGGGATTACGCATTAAAAATCCCGTAATCCCGGGATTGAAAAACATGCTCGGGATTGTATTCTCTAGGTACGGGCAATCAAGAAACAACTGTCTTCCATCACTCTGTTAAATCTGTGTGTTTTGCAGTCTAAAATAAAGTAGTTTCGCTGTTAAATCCCTGGTTATTACTTCAAAACACCATCACCTCACTGCACTATTTAGGTCCGTGGTATATTGAAGGTATGCAGGGTCGCCTGGGGAAGTATTACCATCCTATTTCTGTTGCAAAGCAGCAATGCTTGCATCCTGGTTTGAAGGGCAAGAGAGCCAGCGTAATCACAGGCATATGAGGCACTCAACCTAAGACCTCAAGGTAAGCAGTTCAAATGTAAACGAGTATAGTGTCCGCATACCATCAGGTGGCCCATCTGCTTGTCTCCTTTTGCAACATTGGAACATTGTGAATTTTGGCTTAGTTGGAGTGGTAGAGAAAGAACTTACAAGGAAAGTACCCCAAGTGTCCGGTTCCGATTTAATTCGTTTTACGATATATTGCAGGCATTGAAAACAACCGACCCGTGTTTTTTTATCGTCCCAAATTCATATTCAGTTAGAGAAATCGCCCTTCAAAGTTTTCGAATGCATGGGACATAGTGAACTCGGTTTGGTACATGTTGCAGAATTGACTCCTCCGATTTGATTCGTTTTAAGATATATTGCAGAGCATTGAAAAATTACCCCACACGTATTTTTTATTATCAGCCAAAATTCATGTTTAGTGGGAGAAATCGCCCTTCACTATGTCCATAATTTCGAAAACTTTTAAGGGCGATTGCTCCCACTAAATATGAATTTGGGTGGATTAAGAAAAATACGACTCGGTTATTTTTCAATTATCTGCAATATATCTTAAAAACAATCAAATCGGGACCGGACACTTGGGGTACTTTCCTTGTTAGTAGAGAGCAAAATTGCTGAACTGATTTTGACAAATTATGTGACGTTGAAGTCCTCTTGACACTGCCGGTGACTTCACGAAAATATCAATATGGCGGACACTACGCGCCCATTCTTTTTTTTCGGAGACGACTCATTCCTTCGGTTGCCTGTTTTGTTGTGCAATTGGAGTTGGGATTGAAAAACACTAGGGAGTAGTAATATTGCATATATTAATCATAGAAAGAAATAAACCATAACAAAAAAAGAACTAAAACATAAAGGTTCTGCCTTGCGGGCCGACAAAAAAGACTGGATCACAATAACAACAGATCTATAAATTGAACAGAAGTTGTTTTGCACTAAATTACTATATCCGAAAGCTACATACATACTTAACTTCATTCTATGTCCCTTCTGGGATGGGCAGAGAGAATAGAGCGCCACGAATCTCTATCTTGGCACGCCTTCCCCTACTGTTGTTTCACGCATGCTCGCCGTTGGGGTCGTCTGCTCTGTATATTAAAAGCTTACCTCTCCTATATTCCCGGCGTCCTGCTCCAGCTTGTCCATATCGCCCATATCCATCTCATCAGTCCCGTGCTCTGACTCCTGCTTCGGTTCTCCACCGGCTGTTACAACAAAGTTGAAAAATTGAAATTGAAAACGTTTATTTAGCGCTGTAAACACCAGAATACAGAATACAGAAGTATACAAAGTTTAATACATGCAGCACAGAATATCTGCTCAGCATAATGCTGAGGCAAGCCACAGCGCTGATTTAAACCCTAACTATAGTGTTATACATTACATTAAATAACTACTCGTGTTGGATATGTCTTCTAAATATTTTCAGACACTGCCTTTTCGATAAAATTAAATTAAGAGTCAATTAAGTTTAATTTAGAGTTAACTTTAACCAGAAATAGAAAAACTCTCACCATATTGCGGAATTAAATTCTTCCGTCTGATTTTTGAATGCCCTGTTATCTATTTTATTTTTCAACGAATTTTAATTCTGTTTTCACATTTGACCATCGATTTATGTCTATTTCTTAGTTTTTATGGAATGTATTTAATATTTGATATTTGTCATGTACCCTATTATTTTTTTCAATACAATGGATTCTATAATGTGTGCGAATGTTAATAACTTCCTATAAAATAAGTGCTAGAAAACAAAGTAATTGTTAGGCACTTATTTCGTTTTTGAAGTCATTCGCTATATTATCGTTTGCTATGCTCCACCCTAAAAACAAGTTGATGATGTCTTCAGTCAGCTTGTAGAACGATTGTGGAGGTAAAATATACAATTTCTCATATTACAAGTCTGAGTTGTATCCTTAGGGAAGTTGTAATGTAGCATGTAGAAATAACCGAATCGTACAAATGACAAGATTTATCGTTATAAATCTGTGTAGCTGTTCTCAAAACGATGAAATAATGTCATCAGATGGCGTGCTAAACAGAGACAATGAAAGAGAGAACTCTGTGTATATTTGGCAAAAGGGGGGAAGTCCGCAAATGCTGACATACTCGGTTACCAAATATGCAGCGCTGTTCTCATTTCACCCCTTATCCCAAGATGTTAGTGCGAGCGATAGTGAAGTGGGTAAAAAAATAATATATAAAAACTAAAAATCAAAAAGATTAAATACTTATGTGTAGTGAAACGATACAAGAACGTCAAAGAAAAACGCAAAGACCTAGTGTTGGGGGAGACGACATATAAAGGTGTGGAGAAATTCAAATACCTTGGATGTACAGTAACCGATACCAACACAAGAGAAGAGGAAATCAATATCCGAACTCAAAACGCCTTAAGATGCGCCGCAGCCCTGCACAAGGCTCTGGTGTCCAAGTTACTGAGCAGAAATACCAAGATCCGGATCTACAAATCTGTCATCAGACCGATCCTGATGTATGGATGCGAGATTTGGACACTAACCTTAAAGGAAGAAAACAGACTCTTGGTGACCGAGAGGAGGATATTGAGGAAGATTCTGGGACCAGCCAAGAAGGAAGATGGAGGGTGGAGGATGAGAAAGAATAGGGAGATAGAAGAGATGGTGAACGAGCCGAACATTATAGGAGAGACGAAAGCAGCTCGACTCCGATGGCTCGGACACATCACTAGGATGGGGGAGGATCGGGCAGTTAAACGAGCGTATGTGGGACGCCCTAACGGACGACGTCCGGTCGGACGTCCCAGATACCGCTGGCGCGATGAAGTGGAGAAGGATCTGCGGGAGCTCCGGGCGCCTGACTGGCTCGAGACTGCGCAGGAGAGAGAGCGATGGCGCTCTTTGGTATCGGAGGCCAAGATCCACTTCGGGTCGCTGCGCCAGCGGAGTAAGTAAGTACTTATGTGTAGAATTTAGGTAAGAATTTGCCAAAAATAAATAAATAAATTGCACTAATGACCTGTGATACATATTGTGTGTGTGTGTGTATGGCGTTGGTATAGTGCTCTCTCTGTTTAGCATCGCATGGTATCATTTCATCGTTTTGATAACAGTAATAGCTAGCTTGGAACGTCAACAAACAGTGATAATTACCGTTCGACTGGGACATGTTAGGTTTATGTTCCCCTTGCACGCTCGGATTCGAAATGTTTTGCTGGATCTGCGTGCCGTCCGTTGTAACAAGACGTTGCTGCATTATCACTGGAACAACAGGAAGGATATCTGCTTTTGCTTGCCTTCATTGTGACTAGAGATGTACATGTGTAATAAAAATCCCATACTCGTCTGACACTCTAACATCCGTGTCTAAATACATTATTGATTACAAGTTGACTCAGCGTGAGATGCTTCCTTAAATCTCGTGTTATCTGTATCTAGAGTTATGGTGTACAAAAGGGATAGCGTGACCAAATATAGACGAGGGAGAGAATGAACTGATTAAAAGGCTGGTAGACTTAGTGGAAATAGTAATATTTTTAAATGATAGATGTGGAAGACGCTTGACGTGAAGAGGACTGTGACAAAAGGAATTCGCTTGAGACCCCGAACACGTGTAGCCGAGCCAGCACTGAATCCTCTGCAGTCGTATCTAGCATGTATTTAATGAAGACTTAACTTGAAGGTCGTTTCGTGCAAATGACGGTCACTATCTCTCAACCCTTATCATATCCTTAGGAGATCGGATTTGTCATCCTTTGACATTGTAAATACTTCTGGATTTCGTTATCGTTGGGGACCGCGAATCCGAGGGTGAGTGGCGGGTCTTTCATCGCCAAATATTTTGTATAATTAATCATGGATTTCCGCAAAGTAACGCCTGATTCCATCAAAGGATAGTAAAATACACTTTATTGCACAAATAGAAAACAACAAACAAAAGATAGAAAAGGAAATAGTGAAGTACAATTTAGGCGGCCTTATCGCTAAGAGCGATCTCTTCTAAGCAACCTTCATCAATTAACTACATAGTTTTTAATAAACTGACCGATTATTTTCTAGCATGTTTAAACTTACCCTGATGATCAGGCCGCTGTCCGGGCTGCAAGGGCGTGCGCGGGCGCAACCCGGCGACGGGCAGGGGGTGTCGGAACGGCTGCCCGTCTATGCTGACCCCTTGGACGCCGCCCTCTTCGCCACTCTCTGCATAGAATCACAGAGTTGCAAGTATTGCTGCTTTGCAGCAGAGATAATTAAGAAGGTGGTATCTTGATTTAATTTTTTTACACCCAAATTTATCTCAATCTCGCCTGATGGTAAGCGACGATAAGGATCGACGATGGAGCATGCGGACCTATTCACTGTGGCCTAGAAGATCCTAAGGTTGTAGGTTTCGGGAAACACACTCCACAGGCTGTTAGCATAATGAACGAGGAAGCAAATCGCTTCGTACGAATAGATGGGATATCAACTACATAAGGATTGAACCCACAAAAGTAAATTAAGATAGAACGATGAAGTGGACGAGGCAAATGTGTCTCAATCTTGCAATATACTACAAGATTTTATACATTCAGCGCCTAGTTTTCGACGCGTACCGATCAGAGCGGCTGTGCTAAAATGCCTATAGTGCGGTTTGTAACTGTAAGAACAACAGATACGTAGAACAACAGGTAGGTAAGAGAATAGAACGAAACAAATCTCTGTATTGTCACTGTTTTCTTGTTTCTTCTGGGATTACATTCAAATTAAACACATGAAGGGAAGATGACTCACGCGGCTGCCACATCTTCTCCGGATGTCTCTGCAGCAGGTCCCTCAGCTGGCGGTTGATGTCGTCGTTGTTGGCGTAGTGGAGCGGGAAGCGTTGTGCTGGGAAGGCGCTGCGCGGCGCCTCTGTCGGAGTGAGCGGAGCGCCCGGCGGCGCGGGACCCGCGTCCGAGCCGTCCGGCGCGCGCAGGCGCTGCATCGCTGCTTGCGGCGGGATGGGGTGTCGTCAGTATCATTTGTCACAAACCGTCAGTATCGGTGGTTGTCACAAACTTTAAGTATCTTTGTAACAATTCGTCAGTATCGGTTGTCACAAACCGTCAGTATCATTTGTCACCAACCGTCAGTATCGGAGGTTGCCACAAACTGTAAGTATCTTTGTAACAATTCGTCAGTATCGGTTGTCACAAACCGTCAGTATTATTTGTCACAATCCGTCAGTATCGGTTGTCATGTCACAAACTGTCAGTGTCATTTGTCACAATCCGTCAGTATGGGTTGTCATGTCACAAACTGTTAGTGTCATTTGTCACAATCCGTCGTTATCATTTGTCTCTCAATTTGTTCGTGATTTAATTATTCTACTCCTGAAGAGTGTCGGTGGCGTGATTTGACGTATGCGAGAGGTTCGAATTCAAATAAATTTTGCGAATTTTCGGTTTGTCATGTATGTATCAATAAATTTTCGGTTTTTTTTCAAAGGATCTTGGCAACGTGATAACTCTGGTCGTGTATGATCTTCTGTTGCTGCTGTGTTTGCTGCTGCCGCATCTGATGCAGCTGTATCCACTGCCGCTCCTGCTCGTCCTCGCGTACTTATCTCATTATAGTGAGCAAGCTATATGCTATACTGCGACTACCTTGTATCCTCTGGTCGTGTATGATCTGCTGTTGCTGCTGTGTCTGCTGCTGCCGCATCTGCTGCAGCTGCTTCCACTGCCGCTCCTGCTCGGCCTCGCGCGCGCTCCGTTGCTGCCCGCACGCGCGCTCTTGCTCCTATATCACACCGACGCGATATTAGACTTTACTCAGAGCCCTGATACGATGATAGATGGACTAGATAATTCCGAACGTAAATAGTATTTGCGCGATTTCATTTGATGGGCTACGTAGTAGCTGTTTAGTCTTATATCGCCTTCTCAGCGTGAGAATAAAGACGAGCATTTTTAGCTATGGATTTTGTATGCGGTAAATAATATACAGAAGCTCGGCATAAAATATGGAAACCGACTCAGAAGGAGAATAGCAACACTGAATGAGAGTTCCTGCATTATCGATGATACAATCTTCGAAATTATTCAGACCAATTTCATTAGCCGCGTATTGGCTGAGCCAACTCTCTAGCAAGTACAGAACTTTGTCCTTTCTTTTTTACTAAAAAGACGAAGACAAACGTATGCCTCGCGAGGCGCCTCGCTCACTCAGTACGCGGCTATTTACTATCATCGTATCAATTCATTAAAATTATTGGCATGCTGAAACTAAGCAGGCATATTGCTATTTGAAAGACATTGATAATTTTACGAAGTTCTTACAATATTTGTTCTTTCAAACCACAACGTACATTGTTAAACGTTGACCAGACATTTTACGGGCCAACAATTATGCAATTTACAGTGATTTTTGTTACTTTGTTTTATTCTAATATTGCATTTCTTGTAACCTACAATCGGTTACTTTATTGACATTTTACGTACGACTTCTTCATATTCAAATCACTAATTTGCCATGCGAATGTTATTGTATTCTAGACTCATACATATTTACATCACTAGAACACAGTGTTTGTTGCTTTACAAATATATTATTGCAATTCACGACAAAATTATATTGCGAATCAAATATTATATACAGTGATTTATGTTATTACTATGAACATACAAATACTGACCAAAATAACAATTTACACAATTTAATATTACACAGTAACTACCAATTAATAATTTTAGGCAACCTCAACAGAGTCGGTTCAAAATAAATTAGTAGATGACGACTTAAACTATGTTACTATATTACCTGTAAACTTACAATCTACCGAACAAAGCTTTATACAAGAGCGTAACAACGCAAATTAACCTCCAACTACATAGACTATGTTAGAACTGTTAGCACACCACGTCCAGCCACCGACCGCTTCCAATGTTAAAGCCAACACTACCAAGGCAAAGCGGAAATAAAAAATTCAACATTACGGACACAGGACACGAGTCCGGGAGGCGTTCGGGGATTGAGGAGGGTTTAGACTTTCTGTCGTCGTTTCAAAGAAGCTAAAAGAAAATGAACAAAATAAATCACACAGCTTACAATGCGATTGGAACAGCCAAACAGTTGTTGGGTGATGGATGGCAAATTTAGAGAGAAGTTAGTGGAGGAAGTGCGAAGGTCCGCGGGTGCAGTCGCGCGATCACCCAACAAGTCAACGATCGTATCTCGCATACACAGCACACTGTCGTGTTTGATGTCGTGTTGTAGAGGTGTCGAGTAATGTAAACTAGGCGTTACGTGTACACGTTCCTTAATTTGTTGCTTTGTTGTATGTATAAATGAGTATTTCAGAGGATTTCTAATGCTGTATTTTGTGTCACTATACAAATTTAAACGAATGAAGTTTTGTAATGAGTAATAAATAGAATATCGGTACGAATAAAACTTATAGCATATCTATCGCCGCGGATATATAGATCAACTGCGTCTCACTCAACCCGATTTGTTCCAGATTCCTTATATGTACGTTACATAGAGCAACGCCGTAACGTCAACTCGCATTGTAGCAAGCCTTCTTTTGTTTATAGTTATGGTATGGTGATGAGAGGGCAATTCACGTGGCTGCTTTCTGGTCTAGCAGAATATAGAAGCTCAACTCATGATGCCAATGACTCGACAGAAGTGTCATAGTATGTGACGTGTATGTATGTAGGCGTGTGTGTATGCGAGCACAGGCAACGCGCGCGTATGGGTACCGTGTGATTGCGCGCGTGCGCGAGGCGCGGCAGCGTGCGCATGATCTCGGAGGGGGTGAGCACGCGGATGTGCGCGTCCGCCTCCAGGAGCCCGCCCGGCGTCACCGTCACGTTGGGCGCGCGCACCGTCGCCGGGGTCGCCAGGGGCGCGGCACTGGGCGCCGGAGGGGGTGCGGGCGAGGGCGCGGGAGGGGGCGCTGGGGGCGCGGGGGGCGCCGCCGGAGGTGTCACGGGCGCCGGAGCGGCCGCGCTGCTCCCATCCTCAGCAGGCCCGCCGCTCGAGCTCTGTCGCGCCCCAACCAATTAATCCCGTCGCACTCGAGGCTATCGCGATGCAACCCACATGTCGCCTACTAATAGCCCATCGCACACGACGCTATTTACAAGCGAATACCGAGTTTTCTACGCGTATGAGTCGCCGTCATACAAACTGTAATTGTAAATAACATCGTGTACGATAGGCCTTATGGTTCAAACGTGTCGTCGACGCATTTAGCGGAATTGTATGGCGGCGATCACGAACGACGCGTAAAGATAAAGACAGTTTATTGCCACACATACAAATCTTACTATAAATGTGGCAACCGGCGAGGTATTCAGTCAACAGGGACTCCAAGAAACAAATCAACTGGTTTTCAGACCTCTCCGTCTTACTTTGCGTAGAAAACTCGAAGTCGCTTATAAATAGCCTCGTGTACGATGGGCATTACAGCGCTGGTAACACTAGCTGCCGTGATGAAGCGAAGCGACGCTGTGTTTTCACTATACCCTAGCCTGACGTAGCGCAGGACTAAGTAGCAAAAGGATTGGAATAACATACATAAATTATACAGGGACTGTTTAGGATCTGGTATTCATAAGTTACGTAGAACACGGTGTTGCTAGGGTAGTAATGAATTTGGAAGCCAAACTGTGAGGAATTTAAAACCACATTTGATGCAATGAGCTAATCGTATGGTAGACCGGTTATAACACAATGACTAAAGTACTTTCCTGAAATACGTCTACATTACAATATGTATCCCATGAAATAATTAAAGATAATCATGAAGTAGTAAAACAGATTAAACCCGAGGCAAGACAAGAATCGACCCAGTATCTAAAAGAGGCAAACCATTTATTCACGTGCAATATTCTGATATCGAAGACCATGAATGACTTCTTTAACGACTTTTATAAATACACCAAATGAATTATTTCAATACAAATTCCAGTTAACATTGCAGATCTAAAACAACATCGTATTTCGTTACTGTGCGAGTGACTAAAGTAGTTTCTAAAAACTTTTGATCCTCAGTATCCTAACGTTATGTTGTTTCAAATATTAAATACTAATTTTGGCATGAAATGCATCTATGTGCATTACAACGTATACCTACTATTAATTATTTACACGTGGGGGTCGAAGCAAGATTGAAACCCGTAATCAAAATAAATTCACAAAATCACGGTACTATTTTTGCATACACCAACGACGAATTTTAGTAGTTAGGAAAACTTTCATTTTATATTTTTCTGGCTTAAAGTGAATACCTCTTTATTAGAATCGAATAAATGTTTTTGTAGTATTTTATTATTAAACTTTTATTAAATTACAATTTATTATATAGGGTGGGCCATGAATTAGTTAACAATTGAAAAAATCATATAAAGAAAACCATTTGACATATTTTTAAAATTGTTTATTTACAAGAAAGTTAGTTATTTGGAATTTATTTTTTAAAAATAACATCATCTAAATGACCACCGTTTCGATTTTTGCACTCTTCTAAGCGAACACCGAAATTTTCGAATACTCGTCGACAAAGAGACCGCGAGATCGCTGACATTTCTTCACTAATGTCAGCGATCCAGATTTAAGATTTAACGCCAGCAGACTTCTTTTTATGGGGTTATTTGAAGAGTCGTGTTTACACCCATAAACCAAAAACACTACGTGAACTAAAGGAAAAAATTAGTGAAGAAATGTCAGCGATCTCGCGGTCTCTTTGTCGACGAGTATTCGAAAATTTCGGTGTTCGCTTAGAAGAGTGCAAAAATCGAAACGGTGGTCATTTAGATGATGTTATTTTTAAAAAATAAATTCCAAATAACTAACTTTCTTGTAAATAAACAATTTTAAAAATATGTCAAATGGTTTTCTTTATATGATTTTTTCAATTGTTAACTAATTCATGGCCCACCCTATATTTGTTTATTATACAGCAATTTTTTTATTTTAGTCGCGTTTTGCTATAAAGCCTACATCTTGTAAAACAACGATATTTTAAGACCTATTATTACTTTTAATAATAGCATCGACATTAAAACCCTTTCACATTGGCGTCTAGGACTTTCCCCCCGTTCAAATAAAAACAGAAGTCGCGCTGCTGCCGCGAGGTTTTTTATATGGAACGCGGCTAATTCGCGCTCCTTAACCGTCAATGTGAAAAGCGAGCAAGCCTCGTGAGGGCTACTTTTTTTCTCTAAGGAGGCAATCTCGATAGAACGGTCGCGACGACCGTAGATAGAACGGTCGCAACGACTGTCGATAGAACGGTCGCGACGACTGTAGATAGAACGAATGTCGCATACGACTAAAGTCCGATACACGGTTTGTGCGACCGTTTCATCGGCCCCCCTTTCGTCAAAAAATGTAAGTCTGCTTCGCGAAGCCGCTCGTTCCGTCATATATTAGGTACCTATCATCAGCTACTCGAGGTACTCACACATAAGCTAACAGTGTAAAAGACACAGGTGGTAAGTGAGTTGGGTTAGCACACACCACATTGAACACACACAGATTTACATACCTGCTGTGCCTTTTTCATCCTGATCGCGCTTCTGTTGTCTCTAGCCCGTTGGAGGTATGGCGCTTTCTGCTCGGCGGGCAAAGCGCGCCATTTCTTTAGTATTTGCTTGCAGCGGTCCACCCAGTTGGGGAACTCTGTCTTCCACTCAGGGTGGTTCGTGTTGGCGTATAGGACAGCTGATATTGTCGCTGCAGAGCCTAGACCTGTTAAGATATAAATAACCATCATCATCATCAGCCTATTAATGTCCCCACTGTTGGGGCGCAGGCCTCCCCTTGACCAAGGGGATACGGGCCATGATCCACCGAGAGGGGACCCAGTGCTGATTGGTGGATTTCACACACCTTCAGAAACTTTTCATTTCCTCAGACATGCAGGTTTCCTCACGATGTTTTCCTTCACCGTTAAATAAATAACCAAAGATTACATTATTCGCAGTAAACAATTTAGGATTTATTATTTTCACACTCTCTTTATCATTCTTAGGAACTCGGTTTTGTCATCGTTTTTATAAATAAATCTTTACTTCTACTCCCCATTTTTTTAATGTTTGGACTAGATCCGCATTTGATCTCATTTATGATAGTGACAATGAGGTCGATTATTATTCTAGGCTACGTTCCAATTCGCTTTTCCTTTTATCCGACAATTATTCTCGGGTAAAGTGAACGTTTTAAAACTAGGCATAGTTTTACAAAGAGTCGTGGAGCGGCCACAAACTTGTCAACGTGAATAAATCAAATGTCAACGCATAGCTATCTGTCACTTTGACAGGAGTAAAAATTAACTCTGATTTCTCTAGGTTAAAAACTTTCACCTGACAGTTGAAATATAACTCGATTGCCCGGTTCCATAAAACAACTTGAACTGTCAGATGAAAAATTCACGTTGTGTTTCCGAACCGGGTAATTGTTGTCGGGTAAATAAACGTTATGGAACCAAATAACGACTGATTCTACAACTGTTCCTGCCAGTATCAAGGGTGATGGATGACCCATTGACTGTGTATTATGGCCGGTTTACATTTGGTCAAGCCAGTGCAAACTGCCAGGCACTCGCCACTCGCCATTTTACTTGCACTCGCCACTGTACTTACCCAAGTGTTAACCGGTCATTACAGTTCGTCAGCTCTTAGAAAGGGATTCGGGTCTTAGAAGGGACTCTGGTTATTGACGGCGATACGCGAATGTAAGACAGACAAAGATAGATTTTACCCCATACCTGAATCCCTTTGTAAGAGCAGCTATTGCAGCTTGCACAGGTTTGCATTCTTTATTATTGTTATTTAATTATTTGAGAGCAGTATCTATTTCATACGCTATTTGCACCCGTACATTATGTATCCCTTTGATTTTTCCACCACCTGAAAGTTGCCTGGTTGCTCTTAAAGCGATAAGCCCGCCTTCTGCACATTGTTTTGTACCTCTCTTTATGTTGTATGTTTTGTTTTTGTCCCGGGTGTGCAATAAAGTATATTTGTAAGAGCTCACAGACTGTACTACATCATATTATGATAACAGTACTTACTCTCGTCAGCACGCATCTTGTCAGCGCTGCGTTGGTTGTAGGAGGGGGGCGGAGCGGCGGGCTGCTCGTTCCACGTGCCGCCGCCGCAATCGGAGAACAGAGGGCTCAGCGCACTGTTGCTGCTATGGAATTAATTACTTCGTTAAAAGTCTATATTATGACTACGAGTATACAGCGTTATCTGAGAATGGCGAATTTTCTGCAGGGATTGGGGAAATTGACAATACAAAAGGGTCTACCCATCAATAATTGCCAAAAACAAGTATATCTAATCTATGCATTTACAAGGATTGCTTAATTTGGGGTCTTAACGCTATTAGTTACACTTGTGTAGTAGCAACTGGTGTCTAAACTAACATCCGAAGATTCTGTAATATAGACACCAGCGCTCCCCAGGGATTGCAGGTTCTAATTTGCCTTAGACATTAAAAACAATAAAATTTTGAAGTATAACTATTTAAAATTAAATCTCTTTAATGTCCAATTAACTTCAGAGGGTGCCTGGAAGAGATCGCTTTAAGCGATAAGGCCGTCTTTGTACATATCGTGTCACTTATCCTGTAGTTTTTACTTGTCCTGTGTTTGTGTACAATAAAGTGTTTCTAGTGTTTTATCTGTCTGTTAAATTTTTAATCTATAGTCACAAATAGTTATTAAATTCACCTGCTGCCACCAAACTCTGTGTGATACGGCGAGGCGTACTCCATGCCTTGCATCTGCGGGCTCTGCAGCTGTTGCCGCTGCTGCGAGTACGGCGTAGAGTTGCCCGCCATAGAGTTCACGTACGACACCGATGATTCCTGTGATTCCTACACAACCAAATTGTCGGATGGTTTACAACTTTTTAAACTTTCGTGGTTGTTGTCATTTTTTTTAATTTTTTTTATAATAGCCTATAGGCTGTCCCACTGCTGGGCAAAGGCCTCCCCTCCTCCTTTCCATTTTTCCCTATCCTCGGCGTCCTTATACCATCCTTTTTGGAAGTGGTCGATATCGTCCTTCCACCTACGCCTGGGCCTGCCTCGGCGCCGCTGTCCGTCTTGTTGTCATACAACGATTTAATTATACATATACAATTATTTAATACTAATATATTTAAAAAAGAAACCAATTCATTAAATGCATAATTTACCTATATAATAATATGTATAGTAATAATCCAACAAAATACAATGTCACGTTCTGAATTCATCGTTAAAATATTCCTTTAGATTGTAGTATGTTTTCATAATTAACAATTCTTTTAAGGCACCTACAAATCGTTTCCCTTGAAGGTCTTGTATATATGTAGGTAGATGGTTATATACTATAGCTATATAGTAGCAGCCATTGGTGTACATGGTGATGCGTGGTTTGAGCAGTTGCAGGTTGTTATCCTGACGAGTTCTGTATAGGTTAGATCTATTGTATATGTATAAGGAGCTCGTAGCCAAGTTGCGAGCACGGTCCGAAAGTGATCATGCAGGTTGAGCGACGTTGGCGCGGTCGGTACCTGGATGGGTGACCGCTAGTGCCATATTTCATCTGAGCTCCTCCGTGCCTCGGAAAGCACATTAAGCAGTCGGTCCCGGTTGCTGTCGTTCGACAGCAGTCGTTAAGCCATGTCAGAGGCCTACGGGTCTGAACAACTCTGACAAATAGGTTGGCCACTAACCATACGATAAGCAAGCATGTATAATATGTATAGGATAGATCTATTGATGTTCAACGTGCAATTTAAACATTAATCATGTTCTATAACTGGTCGTTATAATTTACCTGCGAGTCATCAGTGAGCACTCCTTTGAATATTTCGTCCACGTCGTTGCTGTCCATGTCGGGAAGGGAATCCCGGACCATTGCGTCCAAATTGACACCGAGCAGAGATAACTCATCTTTAGGCGATATTGTTGAGGCTTGCGACGATCCCCCGGTTTCTATACACATATTTGTAATATAAATATCTGATAGCAAAAACACTAGAATAGGGTACATGACACATGTCCAATATAAAATTAAGAAATAGACATAAATTAATGGCTGGAAAGAGAGCCAAAGATCAGTCTCAATAGTGCGTCTTGGGAAATGCCTATGTCCAGCAGTGGACAAGAATGAGCTGTTGATTGTTCGCACATGAGGCACTCCATCAAAGTCCTCAAAGGTTAGCAGCGCATCGAAAACCCTCTAATACTAATACAGTGAGGTGAGATGTCTATGGGCGACGGTGACCACTATATTTCTTTATAACAATTTATTTCTTTAGTTTTTAAAAGGCAGGTTGAGGATGTCCTCAAGAGAGCTATCCACGCACCTACTTTATAGTCTTTACTTTATTATTTTTATTTTTCAAATAGGTACAGGTTTTTTAGTCATTACATTCAATAGTATTTTTTCATAACTCAATTTTGTGCAACAATCAATTTCCCACTTCCTAACCATGCTGTGTTTTAACGTTAAGGGTTACGACCTAGCTCATAACTTTATATTGATTTTTATGTAATTTCTATGGTCGTAATCTGTTGTTTACCTAATAAATAAATTAAATTAACATAATTATGTCTGGTCCACAGATTGTTTCAAAGCACCAGGCATTCAGTAACTATATGTGTAGTTTACAATTACAAAGTAAACATAAAAACATCAAAAGTCTTACCATTACTTACTATCAGGTGCTTCGTTTGCTCGTCTGCTCTCCTTATTTAATAAAAAAACATACCTTGTCGTTTTAGCTATTTAGTCCATGATACTAACCCAGTGGGACGTATCGTATAGCGATAATCGTTAAATCCGAAATTTGGCGGCCACCCCGGAATCGAACCCAGGCTATGAATATACCTGACCATAGACAATCAAAATCACTTACCACTACTAATAGCCTCAGTCTTAGTACTGTGCACAGTGGGTATACTCTCCGTGGCGACTGTCTGCGGCTCCTCGGCCGGCTGCGGGCCCAGTATCGCGTTCTTCAGCGCCGTCGAGTCTTCAGTGTGCTTCAGTTGACCGTCCTCACACTCTTTCTTGATCTTGGTGCCGTCAGGGTTGGAATCTTCTTTCTCTTCCTTCGGTTTCAGGGTGTAGAGGAGGTCTAATTCTTCCTGTGTTGGGAAGGTTTGAGGTAATAAGATTTTTGGATATTTTTATTGGACCGATTAATAATTACTACCCACTATAAGTAGAAGGTAGTAGTAGTACAGTAGGTGGTAGAACCTGATGTGAAGGATGGCCTAGGTTGGTACCACCCTCTTATCTATTTCTGCCGTAAAGTAGAAATGCTTACGTTTCTGTTTCTGTTTTAAGGGTAAGAGACCCAGCGTAATTACCGGCACATGAGGCACTCCATCAAGTCCTCAAGCTTAGCAGCGCATCGAAAACCCTCTCATAATAATACAGTGAGGTGAGATGTCAGATGGCCCGTTAGCTTGTCTGCTCTCCTTATTTAATAAAGAAAAATTCACATGGCTCGTTACCGAGTTGAGAGTGATGACCACACTCTGGTCGTGGTCGTTGAAGGTGGTGAGAACGGCCAGCACGTCCTCGCCGTCGCTGTCAGAGTTCTCGAAGTCCAGTTTGAAGTCACGCAGTTCTCTGTACCCTTCCGGAGTGCCCGGCCGTAGCGACCCGCCTGGACTTTCTGATGGGTTCCCTGCATCACATACATTTTTTAACGGTCCGCGAAACAATCAATTGCAATTGACAATTAAAGAGAGACGGCGCAATATAAAGAAACGAGAGGCGCTTACAACCTTTCGCTTTTTTGTATTGCGCCATCCTCTCCGATTGATCTTTAGGCCTCGATATATTGCTATATATAACTAATGCTAACATAACTTAATAGTGTATTTGTGATTTAGATCATATCCGCCAGATTCCACCTTCGTCAGACAATTTATTTTTTCCACATCGACAGAATTTTTTAACTGGCGACGAAACGATTATTCTTTCTAAAACTTATGATTCCAAATCCGACAGATTCCCCAGCGATTTCCAGGCGTTTTCTTATAAATCGAGCCTAATGCCGCGAAGGTTTTCACATTACTATTCGCGGGCGTTCTAGTCTGATCGCGCCGCGAATGTGGAGCCTTCATTTGATATTTCCGCGCGGCGCTGATCTCTAAAGTTTAATCGATAAAACTATTAAAACCTAATATATTCAATTATTTTTTTGCCATAAGTAATATGAATTAAATTACATCAATATTTTGTACGAGATATATAAAATAAATGTTAACTATGATGTAATTCTTAATAACATTGTGTTTCCTATAAATATTACTTTAAATTTTCCTTTCAAATCAATAATTTCTCGAATTCCCGGGAAATTGGGCTCGAGAATTCTCGAGACCCGAGAAATTGAAAAGGTCGAGAAATGACAAACCCTAAAACCACCCCATTATAGAGAGTCGTTTTACTCGTAATTCCATAGAATGATCACGACTCTCAATGATACGACTAAGATGAACATACTAACCAGTAGAGCTGACAGCAGGTTTGACAGGCTCCAACAGGTCCTTGCCGAAGAACGCCTCCTGCATGTATGACGGGAATTGCTCCATCAGCTTCGAGCGCGGTTTCCGTCGCGGCTTGCGTTTGTTGCTCGGTGATTCTGTACAGGAAAACAAATAATTAAATATTTTTAGATACGAATGCAATGCATGACATCAATATCGTTGTATCTAAAGTGAATAAGTTTCAGAAGAAAAATATAATGTATGAGGGTGCTCAGCTGTATAACAAATTGCCAAATTGTATCAAAGAAGCAAAGTCCTTCCTTTCATTCAAAACTAAATTAAAGCACCACCTTTTGAGCCAATTTACAGAGTTTAAATAATTGATAGTAATTGCAATATCTATCACCAAACCAAATGGCATCTGCAAGCCGATACTTAATTGAATCTTAATTATACCTATTTTGTGTGTTATTCGTCTTCTAGTTACCCACAGCTAAGAAAAATTACAGCTCTTCAATTACATCATATTATACACTAGTAATTTAATTTATAAGCCTTACGTCTACCGTACACACTGTTAATTACAATAAGTTTATCCTGTATTTCCCTAAGCAAAGTCGATTGTATCCTTTTTTAGTGAAATAAATGTCTTAAGCCGTATAAGGAAAAAAAATTGCAAGGAAACCTACACACCCGAAAAGAAAACCGCTGTGTGTAGTATACCAATTTTAATTAAAAGTTTAGTCACAGATTAGATCACCAAAGTTACAGTGGCAAACTATAACCATGTGGGAAGATGGCTGTGACTTGTAGTGTGACGTTGGGAATACAATATGCATAGATTTAAAAAAAATCAATTCCTTCGTTTGACATAACTAAATACTGGAGCGACGCTAATATTCACAGTAAAGCAAATTGCATTTACCAACAAAAAAATATTAACGATGTAACATCCTCACCTCCAGAAGCCTGCGTGCCGTCTGCCTCCTTCTCATCATCAGCCTGCGCCTTCAACGTGGTCTGTCTCTGTCGCACCACAAACCCGCCGATCCCCAACTTGTTGAGGTTCCGCTGCCTCTTGCGACGCAGCACCGTGAGGCCCGACTCCGTGGTGTAGATTGTGAAACCTTCGGGCGGCGGTCCGTCGTTCGCCACGTTCCATAGCACGCCTTCTTTTAGATTCGCGTTGGTTGGTAAACCTGGGCGATAAAATTGAGAATGTTGATAGAAAATACAACGGTTTGGGGTATGTCTGAGTTCCCAATATTTCGGCACGCACGGCAAAACACCCCCAAACCGTTTTAAGAATCCCGTGTCTAACAATAGTATTGATAATAACCACGAAAGCTTAAAAAGTTAGAATCGGACTAGTAGCGTTTACCTATCATCATCATAATCATCATCAGCAGCCTACTCTAGTCCACTGCTGGACATAGGGCGCGCCATTGAGCCCGATCTTCGGCTCTTCTCTCTTATTTTCCTATAGAACAGCCTTTCCTAACTTCTCAACAACCCGATCGAAACCCCTAAATCTATGCAAAATGTTGGGAATGGCTGCTCTAGAAGAGTGCAAGATTTGACAAGTAATATACACTGAACTATCGTATCCATGGGAAGGAGCTCGCAGCTCATCAAACTCTGCTACCGAGCAATCGACTTACGATTGTAAATTAAAATCACAAAGTCATTCAGAAGAAAGAAAGTATCCGTGGGCAACTACGCGCTGCACTGGAGCAATTTTGAATAGGAAGCAGACCGAAACCATAAAAATCTAGAAAACTGAAATATAGATTTCTATGGATTGATGTCGTAAAACAATATTGGTCGCGTCAACTAAATGTAAATATGTTATATGTTGATGTAAATTATTAGGTAAGAAAATTGAACCGGCCTCCGCGATCCAGGCTGTTGCCTAGTGCGGAGTCCAACGTTTAGCATAGTTTAATGTAATGTGTGGTTAAAGATCATTTAATTTCTCCAAGAAATTACATTTCACTTAAAAGAGAAACTTAAAACTTAAATAAATGTTGATATGTGGGTAGTTGCAAAAAGTACTATATCAAAGACAAGTCAGTGATAAAATGGTCTTTCACTTGTCTTTTTAATAAATGGAAAGATTTTGTATTTTTGATATCTGCCGGTAGATTGTTATATAGTTGTGCTCCTTCAAATCTTATATTTCTTTTACCATAATTTGTTCTTGGTGGGCGCGTGCATAGTAATGTGATCATGAAAATAAAGATATTCATTCTATTCTATTCTAACTTCTAGGTCGCTCTGAACACGAGGCGAGGGGCGACACCTATATTAAGCTAAGCTAGGACGAAAGATAGACCAGGCAGAGCAAGCGCACACTCAAGATCTAATTTAACGCATCATAATTTTTTTTAACATTTGTTTTAGTTCTAATAAAATTGCTCATTAGTAAAATGGTAGAACTTACCAGCTTCGTCCTTGCCCTCGGCGGTGCTGTCGGGCTTGGAGTCGTCGCCCATCTCGACGTCGGCGTTCTGAACCACTGTTTCAATAGATGCCATTATTTCTATTCCACAATGCCAGCGTCCAAACAAAAACGAGCATTAGGTACTGGTCAATAAGGTAAATAATAAAAATTATAAATTGATAATTGTGATTTGAGGTGAGCTCGTGAAAGGTAACAAGCTATAGTAAAGGTTTAAAGAAAAAGACGAGTGAGATTAAAGTTAAGGAAGAGGACGATTTCTGACGACGATTTTGACACAAAAGCACTAAAACGTATGTATTTCGTTATATTAGAGTTATCGTGATTACTTTGATGGGTCCAATGGAACTTGTTCATGATGTAAACAAACCACCATATTGGCGATGTCGATTGTTTTGATGAATTGTCCATGTTTTATTAATATATTTTCGTGTAGTTTAGGACACGAAAAAAGTAAAGTCCACTTGAATTAAACTATAGTTGATCGTCGAATGTGATAAATCAAGGATTTTTGTTTACATTATGAACAAGTTCCAATGGTTCCGACTTTACAATTAGATTCGTCAGAAGCATAAAAAAACTGAAACGGTATTTTTATTTTTATACGAAAAGTAAAATCTGCAAAAAACGTCAGAAATAATCCCCATCTAAAACCTAAAAACAGTAGTAGTGAAAAGAATGAAGGAACACACCAAGTACAAAGCAGAACAGTACCATAACACCAAAAAAGCCACCTACCAGCATCCTTCTCTGTCGTCTCATTCTTGAACCGCCTCTTCCTCCTCGTATGCGTGATGCCCATCTCGGCTTCCAACTGCTTGATGTGATGCGCGCCCCTCTGCGATAGACAGACGTCGTCGACGTAGTACTCCCCGCCGAGCCCGAGGGACTGCGGGGTGGCGCGCGGGGCGGGGCGCGGCGCGGGCGGCGGGGGGGCCGCCTCGATGGCGCGCGCGATGTGAGGAGGTGGCACGTCGCGTCCGCGGCACAGCACGCACTTGTAGCTGTCAAAAACACATACATAAACTCACGTCTACAATACACAATATAATTACTTAGATATTTTGTGTCCATAATCCCCGAGGGGGTAGACAGAGGAACCACCGACAGGCAGTTCCCACTTTTCGCCGTAAGATTTGGCGAACAAACGTGATAGGTGGCGAGCCTTCCGCCGTCTACTAGGTCAATCCACAAAATCCATAAATATAAATAAATAAATCATTATTTAAGACAACAATGGTCCACTTTGTTAGTAAAATACGATGGATTTAGTAAAGTTAACGAAGTGCCGGATAATTGGGAAATTAATTTTATCGACGATCACTATCAGGGCGCCGTTGGTGCTGCCTCGCAGTCTGCGTAACACCACGTAAGATGGCAGCAGACTCGTGCTTTCGCGAAGCTTAGTCGCCTTACGACAGTCACGGGAAGAGTTGGGTTGGTGCTATTTTTCAAGGCCGGCACGATATATATTTTTATGTTTTGACAATGCCTCTATACAGCAGCTAATTACTGTAATTATTATTATTATTTATTATTATTATTTTCTGACAATGCCCATTTACAGCAGCTATAAGTTATAATTATGTTACATTATTGTTATTTTCTTCTTATTATGATGTTAATGGATATAACAATTATTCATGATGTAATCAAAACAAGCAAAAATTTCAATTTAACGCTTATGTAATACGTATAATATTATGTTGACGCAACCGCAGTGCTCTAATATGTTCCTAATGGTTGAAAATTAATAAATATACAATATACAACAATATACAAGCTGTCGTGAAAATTACGTTTTATGGCTCGTCTACATCAAGGCACAAGAATACGGCTCATTCTTCACCAGGCATATCGAGTACGCACGATGTTGTCGAGCAATTTGCCTTTCTTCTTGTGACATATTTTACATGGAGAGTCATGATGGGAGATTACAGGCAAGCACGATCGTGTAGTGGGTATGATCGAGTGTACAAATACAATACAAATATATTTTATTGCACACCCGGGACAAAACAAAACATACAACATAAAGAGAGGTACAATATAATGTGCAGAAGGCGGCCTTATCGCTTTAAGCGATATTTTCCAGGCAACCTTCATGATAGAAAAATCATAAGATATGATACGGGTGCAAAAGGCGTATAAAATAGATACTACCCTCAAATAAATAAATAACATTAATAATTAAAAAAATAAAAATGCAAACCTTTGCAAGCTGCAAAGCAGTAGTAATAATATTACGTAAATACTATAATATATACAGAAATATAATACTTAATATATAATAAAAAAATATAATAAATAACACATTTCATATGCTAAAATGTAAGTAATCGGCCATGATCGACTCACCCGGTGCGACAGCATGTCTCGGCGTCGTTCTCGCTGCGGATGGAGTCGCAAGTCGCATGCAGCCAGCGGCGGCACGGCTCGCATTGTATGATCAGCTCGCCATCGGAGTACGGTTCCGAGCATACGCAGCACATCACTAGCGACGCGCACGGAGCACATTCTGGACAAAAAAGATGTAATTTACTATAGTTTCAGAGGTAACCCGGTAACTTGGTAACCTAAAAGTCGAAGATAGGTAGGAATTAGCTTTTACGATTCTAAGATTTTTTATTTATTTATTCGTATGGCAGTTGGAATTACACACAGCAACAGTACTGTGACATGTCACAACCAAATATCCAGGTTTCTTAACCATTCGGCGGCGTCTGGGGTTAGTAGGATGAAGTCTGCGACTGATGTCTTCATTATATATGATTCTAAGATAATAAGTTAGAATTCAACACTGAACCAAACCAAGTTAATGGCAGTTAAATAGCATCGCAAATTCTAAACTTCTGCACTCCTAAACTTTGTAGCAGTGTTGTTTTAGATGACAATAATAATGTTGTACAATAATGACTCGACTAACCCGTGTAGTTGTCGCACCAGCCGACGGTGTCGCGCGTGCCGCACACGAGGCAGCGGCGGCAGCGCTCGCAGCGCCACGCGCTGCGCGGCACCTCGCTGAGCTGCGGCCGCGCGCAGTACGTGTGCCACGTGGTGTCGCAGTCGTCGCACAGGACCAGCAGCGGCTCGTCGCCGCGGTTGCCGCAGCCCTCGCACACCGTGCAGTCCAGGCAGCGCCAGCCCTGCGTCACGATCACCTGCGACACCTGTGGGCGAATGCAACCGTCAAATCGGCGAAGGAAAAAGATCTCATATAGACCCAGAAGTTTTACAACGTTTTATTCTAATTAAATAGTATTAAATTAGTTTTAAAAACCTTGATGTTGACGCAGTAAGGGTGGTAGGTCTGTCCGCACTGCGCGCACGCGATGAGGCAGCCCTCGGAGTCGGTCCCCACGGCGCCGCACATCACGCACAGGTCCTGCGTCAGCACGAACTTGTCCTTGCTCGAACACAGCACCAGTTTGTTCCCTTCGCCTGAAATGTTCAAACATGTTACCATGAAAAGGTCCAATGTATATTTGATATCAAACATTATGAACTTTCCCCATAGCAGTGACCACTTCAGCAACTGAATTGCTGTCAAATCGGCCTTTTCGAGATATCACGAGTGTTCGTCATTAGTAACGCTAGCTTATCCGTTATGGTATCATGTTATCAGAACAGAACTCAGAAATCACATCACTTCATTCTTAATTTATTATGTATTATTAGTGACGTGTCGTGCCGGCCATAAAGAATAGCACCACCCCAACTCTTCCCGTGGGTGTAGTACGAGGCTACTAAGGATCTAGTGGATACTTAATTACTTTAATTATGGACGTGACTACTCAGTTTGATATAACATGATCTAACTCACTAGGGTCGTCCTCAGGAGTCTTATTATCCGGCGCCTGGGGTCTCTGGAGCCCCAAACCTGGCACTCCAAAGACCCCTCTCATTTTGGGCTTGGTCCCCCTCTTCCGTCCGAACTCCAGTGCCGACCTCTGACGTTTCTGGAAGCCCATTTTACCAGCGGGTGGGAAACCGCCTTTCAACTTATATCCACCCATTTTCTTTTTTGCCACTTTTGACGACACCGTGTAGGGTTTGCCTTTTCCGAGGCCTACGTCCGGCTGCAACAAAATTAGAGAGATGAGAACGTTTACTATCATTTTAATTACAGATTTTTAAATTTTTATGGTTTTTTCTACATACTTCAGATTATTTTATTCATCTCATCAGATCTAGACCAAACCCTAGGACATTAACGATGAAGTTAGATACAAGTATTCAGGTTTGTCACGATAAAGTACACTAGACAAAAAGTGACAGAGTGAACCCTATTCTGAACTGGTATACCTTTTTGGTACTGTACCACACTGGATCTTTTGTGCTGGAAATATTATATCCTTTTGTACACATTTGTATTGTGTACTCTGTGCTTGCTAAATTTGTTTGTTGATCGCCGACTTCAGTAGAGACGGTTACAGTTTTTATTTTTAAATCACGCCTTACCATGATAGAGTGCCGCTCAGTTAATTATTTTAACGGCGACCAAACGAAAACATAATTAAAATTAAAATATACTGAGATTTCAAACTACTCACAATTTATTTGGTACCCTAAGGGAAAATGTGTCAAAAAATAGAGGGAACAGATAGTTGGACCACGGGTAATACCCCGATAAAAAGTTCCAAGTTAGTCATAGTCAAAGAGGATTAATCAGTACTAGTAGTAGTGTCAAACTAGAGTGCGGGGGTGCACTCCGTCTGTTTCTGCCAGCGCACTTTACACATTGAATGCCAGAAAGACAATAATTAATTAAGTTAAGACATGTTTTTTTTTTTAAATAAATGTATGTAGTTTATTTATTACTTCAAAATTAATGAATTACATGTCAAAATAATAATAATCTTCTAATAATAAAATAATTATAGTCAGTCAAATAGCCCGCCCCTTGTCGTCCCCGGTGCAAAGGTGCCCATAACGCTCGCGGCGTTTTTTTATTGGTTTAGTTTAATCTTATTATAATTACCTTAGGTTCTATTGCTAGCGGATCCTGTTCCTGTGGCGGAGGTGGTTCCTCGCTGATTGATGAGTCTTGGGACGTTGATGCCATGGTGTCATCCTCGAAAGCTAAACCAAATATAATTTGTAACAAATTGGTCAAGTTTAATTACGGATTTGAAATAGAATCGAGAGAAATGCAATGTGAGAAGCATCACATTCTTCGTATTCTTATGGTATACAATATTTGTACATGTTTATAGACGCATCTAAATACTGTTGAACACATCATAAAATCTTTAGCATAAATTAATAATATGCGCAAATAAAACATAAAAAGCACCCACCACCGGAGTCTGACCGAACGAATTTACCGTATCAGTAATTTTGCACGTGTAAATAGATTATTGGGGTATTTTCCAAAACCACTTTCGCTTTGTTGGGTAATAATTGCCGAGTAAAATGTTTTGGAACCGGTAATTATTACCCAAAAAGTTTTGGTTAGGGCACTATTTCAAATATCAGGCAATGAATTTGTCTCTGTTTGGTAATTATTATCTGTTTTGGAACATACTACTATGCAAGGTCAAACGAGCAACTTGATGCAAGCCTGCAAGGCCAGTGCATTGCTCTCATTGGGTGACTAGTAAAGATAACCTCTGAAACAAATTTCGGTCGGACCCCAACACCACAGCAAATAAAAGAGAAGCGGAGTCTTACAGGCGGACTTACTGCCGGCCATCTGCATGTGCGCCTTGCAGATGGGACAGTTGTACTGGTAGGCGGGGCTCTGCTCCTTTTTCGCGCGGTACAGCTGGGGCTCCGCGTCCGGGTCGCACATGCCGTGCACGTATCTACAACAATACATTAATTATAATGTTCGGGTTTCGCATTAGAAAACTTTAGACAAGTACAGATAATAAAATGCACTTTCCGGATGTAACATGTGCGAAAGATAGAAAAGAAAATAAAGATGTGTGCGCTGCTATATATAGACAGCACTTTAGTTACTGTACTGTTTTTGTGCAAAATATTTTTATAAAAACTATTTCGGATAAATTCGGACAAAATCGAGTAAATTCGATTTCAAAATCCAGTATTTCAGCTAAAATAGGAAATTCGATAAAAATTAAAAAATAAAACGAGTATGTCATTTACATTTTGACAAAATTGAGTATTTCGATTAAATTCGGACAAAAATAAGTAAATGCGGTCCAAAATTATAGAGTATGTAAATATGATACTTCAAGTAATGGGAAACAGAAATATATTGATTTCCGATCATGAATCACGATTTTAATTTAATAATTTAAGTTTAAAAACGCCCCTTTTTAATCTGTATATCACGTGACCTGAAACGCAGTGAAGCGCTATCCGCCAAGACGCTATCAAGTGTGACGTCACTAACGAGTAAACAACACAACGACTGTAGGGCGATAAGTTCTGTTTTGTTTATTTAATCGATAGTGACGTCACAGCAAAACTATCATGGCGACCAGCGTTTTCTCGGGAATTTTAAAAGATTAAAATTTAAATGCTGTTTAAGACTATTTAGCGCCTTTATTTTGAGGAAATAAAAAACTAGTAAAGAATGACTATGATTCAAACATTTTAACATACTTTTCAAATAAGTGTCAAATACCCTATTCTAATAAAATTAAAATCAAACCTTTTACAGATGGTGCAACGGATCATGTCGCGGTAGGCGGCGGCGCGGTAGGCGCGGCGGCACAGCGGGCAGCAGGAGCCCTTGTTGCGCTGCTGGTAGCACGAGTCGCACACCGTGTAGTGCGCGTGCCACCGCGAGGACGGGCCCGCGCCCGGCGACCGCGCGCCGCAGTCCGAGCACACGCGGCAACACTGACCAACATACCAGACACATTTTATCACCTACATAAAAGAACAGATCCTGGGAGCGAGACTTCGCGAGAACGATACATGATGTAATATAAAAACGGTCTGGTTTCCGCAACACGACGACGTCTTCAGCGCCTATTTTGCGTGTGATGGGAACTACTACTTACTCGAAGAACCCCAACTTCGCCAGAAACCTTTCCAGAGATCCCATCTGACATCAAAGATACTCCAAAATCTCGGAAACCACTGGTCCAATTTTTATCAGACCTAGCTAAAAACACTCTTGACAAAGTTCTCTATTTAAAAAAAATCAGGTCCAAATCGGACCATCCGTTGTTAAGTTATGATGCCATAGACAAACTGACCGACAGACAAACGTGTGAAACTTATAACACGCCTCGATCAGTCGGGGGTTAAAAATTGGACAGTGGCACCACACCGCGTTCGGTTTGTGGAGCTTCTAAGACTTGTGAATATTTGCCACGAGAGCAACACGCACCTTGCACTTCCAGCCGTACTTGGGCACGGTGGCCATCACGGGCCGAAGGCACGTCGCGTGGTACTGCTTGTCGCAGTGCTCGCACGTGACGGCGCGCGTGTCCGCCGCGGGCACGCCTGGCGCGCCATCAGCGCGGCACACCTGGCACACGCGGCACGACCGGCACGACCAGCCAGCGCGGACTCCTGCGTGGACCACGACACCAACATTACATTGCAGACAAGAATAAGCTAATAAATTACCCTAGAAATGAAATAGACGCACGCGAGTGGCGCCACAAAATGTGTACTCAGGTGGGCGGGGGCATACAACGATGTGCGAGCGGCGAGTCAATTGCGCCTTGCGTTTGACTTCGAATTTTGAAATCGATCTGTGCATCATACGATTCTATGTAAGAGTTACGTAGACGGATATTCGCCTTCGTGACATCGCCATAAGATCTATTTTTGTTCAAATATTAATTTGAGTTTCATTGTGTGAGAAATAAGTCGCGAAATGCTGTGGCGCGATCAAGTGATGGGCAAAAGAAATACATTGCCAGAAATATTTTTCACAAGGCTGTTTCTTTTAAACTGAGAATTATAACTGCACTACGCTAAATTCGATGCATTGTAATAACGGATTTTCTTGTTATTAATATTCTCTTTTGTTTAATCATTATGTAGGCATGCAAGTCTCACATACTTAAATATGTTCATACAATTTTAAATCGTTTGTCATCATGGTAATAATATTTACTTAATCATGTTTTAATATTTTATAAAGACGTAATTAGTATGTAAAAAATAATTATTTTTATATGATATTGTTAATTAGCTAATTAACATGTACATTGTTGATTATTTAAAAAAGACGTTTCAAAATCAAAAATCAATTATAACTGCACTACGTATAGGTGATTAAAATCGCGAACGCCCGAAGCGGACCTTCTGTATTTTTATATATTTTTATTACGCACCAGGTAACTGCGCGAGTCCAACGCATGTCCCGTGATAATGTCCACCACAGGTGACGCAGGTCATCAGGTTGGCGAGGTCGCCGATGGTGCGGCACGTGCGGCAGTCGATGTCCGCGTTACACACCAGCGGCACTTGGTACAGGTGGTCCTTGCAGAACGAGGATTTCGTCTGGAAGTCCATGAAACCCCCCGAAGCGAGGACACAGGGCAGGTGGAAGTATTTGCTGCAGCTCATCTGAAAGTACAAGGACACTTTAAAACATGTTCCAGAAATTCAGTTCACTGGCTTCCTGGTGATCGATTCACTGAATACAAAGTAACTAGAATCTAAACTGCAGCGTTATGACGTGTTTCGTATGCTACTATCCACTAACGATCCAATTTCAGTTAAGTTCCGATCGAGTCAACGATCGATCGAACAGTATCGTATTTATGCATTCTAATAAAACGTTTACGTTTGTTTATACTGAATCACAGATGAACGGTAACAAAACGCTACAACTGTCAAATATAACGATCGAACATAAGTTCCTCCCAAGGTACTGTTGCCAATAGTAAATCGAAAAGTGGCAGTGGTAGAGTTATGCGTCAGTAGAATGCGATTTGGTGTCCAAATAGAATTGGAACGAAAACTAAATTGAAATTGGATAGAAATAGAACTACAAACGATGTAATTTAGGTGAATTGGCAGTTTGCATATCAAATATCGACATATTATGTGAATGTGGTTAATATTTATCTTACGAACCGTTAGTGGTCGACCACAATATTTATATGTTAGTAATAGTGTATTTTGCAAGTATCAAATATTATATGCATTGATGGTCATATATGAAAACAGAAATATTAAATAGCTACAGGCAATCAGAAACGGCAACAGCGAATTGTGACGTCAGTGTTCTGTAGCGCCATACAAGCAGGTCCTGGCTACATTAAGGACTGTTACTGAGGGACAGAGCATATCTTCTCTGATATAGAGTAGTAGTAGAGATATCGAAAAACGAATTTCAACTCCATCTTCAGGATGTCCATGAAAGTTGATTGAAGCTAGAACATTTTTTTGGCACATACCCTATTATTATTAGTTTTCTTTTAAACCCTTTCTTTGAAACCAACTCACCTTACAAGGTATGCTTGCACCATGTCTCGTGCAAAAGGCACATTTTCTGAACAGCGCTGCAGTCACAATCCCTTTGACCCTGGCGTCCTCTAGCTGTTCCTTGTCTTCATCAGCAGTGGAAGCAGCTGCAACTTGGTCCTGGAATGGAGGACTAAACTCCAGGCAGCACCGGTGAACGTAGAAAGCTCCAGAGGACACAACTCCTGAGAGTTCTAAAGCTTCCACATGCCCGATTATGGATAGTTCATCAGTATGCTCCATATTGTATAAAGGGGTTCTAGAGAAAAAATATTCACAAATTAATTCCAAGCTAACATATATCTTGATTTACAGGATAGGATAATAGTATAAAATAGAATAAGGCCTGGACTATACGCGTCCGGTTCCAGCCCTGGTTCAGTTCACTGCATCCGATCACAAAGCGCTGACTTCAAATGGGGGGAGGACGGAACGCATGTGATGTTGACCGTACCGAATCGGCGCTGGAACCGGACGCGTGTAGTCTAGGCCTTATTGTACAAAGCCTACAAAGAGCAGACAAAATATTTTATTTTTTATCTTTCCACATCAATGTAATCATAAACATCACAGAAATATAAACAAGCTAGACATGCTCTTAAGCTCGAGCAAATTAAATATAAAACCGAGGGAGCAGCGCCCACATGACGTAAGTTATATGGAACTGCGCACTGCTTGAAAGAAGTATATATTGTTTTTTACCAAACAAATACTCACTTGCATTTGTTAAAAGCCTTCTGCCGTCTACTCAACGGCAAGGCTAGGGGATGCTGGTTGGGGTCCACTAGTTCTGGAGGTGGAGACTGTAATCCAGGAGGCACAGGAGTTGTGGGAGTGCTAGAGGATGTTGGACCGCTGGTCGGAGTGAGACCTCCAGAAAGGATGACTGGTGTAGATCCTCCTGAATTGGAGATGACTGGGGTGGAGCCCCCATCGCCTTCAATATTGCAGAGAATTTGCCTCATCTCACCCTGCCCTAGCTGGCTTCGCTCACTGAGGTTGCAGAGGGCGCAAACCTTTCCTGGCCTGAAAATTGATGGACATGAGCATAATGGTAGAATAAAACATGGTTAGGTAGAAATTAAAAGTTAAAACTGACAACACCACAGCCAATTTAATGAGTTAGCAATACCAAAAAGTGACGAACTTCTTCTTGTCCCTCGTCCCTTTTTGGTATTGCCAACTGATTTAATTGGTGGTGGTTGAGTGCGATTTGGCATGCTTCACAGAAAACATGAAAATTAACTGTTTACAGAGATAATTAAACAGTGTAAAAGATATACAGGATTTTATTATAAACTAGATTCCTCAAATTACTATTGGATTATAGTAATTTAAGGAATCTAGTTTAGCTATTAAAATTAACATTTGGTGTAAACAAACATTACATCAACATCAAGTAAAATATAAGTTGTGAATTTTTCTGTTTCTAACAACATTGTGAACAAAATAAATTTTATTCATTTTGCCATAATTCATATTACCAATTCTTATAGGATAGAAAAAGTATACTATGTAATAAGATAATAACATTAAACAGTGATAGTATATTTAAACCTGTACCATTTCTCAGGCATATACGGCGGTTCCTCAGGAGCGGGCATAGTAAAGTCATCTTCCTCCATCATCTCATCCAATGCGTCATCGCGGCTGCCGCGCGCCCGCTTCGCGCCCCGCAGGGACCCAGGGTTACCTCGGTATCTAAATTATAGCAGTTTCAATTCAATGTGGCATGCAATGTTCAAACTTCAATATTCTATCAAGATATTGATACCTTCCTAGTCTTTTTCACATAAGAAGGCACATCGAACTCTATAAAAACCTAAATGAAATACGTTTTCTCACGGATGAAATTTGGAAGTCCTCCTCTGTGTACTATCTGTGACTCAGCTGATACTAGTCAGAAGACTTCCAACATTCATCAGTGAGAATCCGTATTTTATTCAGGTTTTTATGTTCGACGTGCCTTCCTATATGAAAAAGTCTAGTTAGATCATAAAAGAATGTGAGAACGTGTCTGTGAGAAAGTATACAATAAATATTTATTTGCACACTTCTTTAGTTTTATTTTTGATAAATCATATAGGTTACATTGAGCGGGGATATTTCATTATTTACCAACTTAAATAAGGCTGTCTTGCACCAACCTTTAGCTCTCAGCTTAACACAAACCCAAGGTCAATTTTGGGTCAGAGTTTAGAAAAGGGGAACTGAGATAAGATATTATTAGATTAGCAGGAAAGGAAACAAGTAATGCTAATTAGCCTGTTTCTTCAGGTTTCAGAAGTGGCTGTCAAATCTATTCTTAGATAGTATTATAGTTTCAGAGTTCACAACTTGTTTAGGTTCAAGCCATTACATGGTTGTCATAATGTAACCTAACATAACATCAGACTTGAATCTACATCCAATATAGGTTTTTGTGAAAGTATTAATTTTTTTAACAAATACAATATTTTTCTAATTCTTTTTCTCAGTGTCCCACTAACGACAGCCCAACCCAATTTTGTATGTAAAGCATAGAAAATTCACAAGTTAACCCGATAGTAGACACTGTCATTTATTACAAAGGTAATTAATTCACTATCATTTATTACAATAGTCAGCTCACTTACCTTCTAACAATCTTCCCTTCCCGGGTCAGCTTAGGACCATCCTTCCGAGGTCGTCCAGGCCCACGTCGGCCACCAGTGAAGAATGGGCGGGTGTAAGGCTGATGATGGAAGAAGGCGGGCTGCGACACACCCGCGTGCGGCGACGCGGGTTCTTCGCCGCGCGGGGACGACGCGCAAGACGTTGGTGTGGACGCCGGCCCCGCGTAGAAATCTAACACAATAACACCCTTCAGATTCAGATAACCTACAAGACCCGACTTCGCAGAGTATTCACTAGATATTATCACGTTGTTTGTGCGTCAAACATGGTGTAGAGACAAACTGACGTACCTGAAGACGGTGGGGCCTCTCCCTCGTCCTCCGACCCGTCGTCGCCGAGCAAATCCACATCCAACACATTCTCCTCCGTCACGTCCATCTAAAACACGCCCAAACGAAACTTAATACAGAATAAACACGTCCCAAATCACAATTCACTGCCCATGACGAAATAATTCACAACGAAAACACAAAAGTAATGTAATCAAGACCGCCATAATGAACGACAAGTGGATGCAGAAGTAAACTTGGAAACTTACCGCAAAACGTTGCGATGGACGCGTAATGTGTAAAATTTAGGAAGAATAATTCAGTAACATAAAAACAAACATTTTTTAATTTTAATTTACATTGAAACAAAAAAATCTATTAAAAATAATACGACATTCGCTTGCTGTTGCTGCGAACGAAGCGCACGATAGTGTTGTAACTAACCGCTTCAGCATATTGCGAACGAATTTATCGACAATCGATATTGAGGATCGATTAATAAAAACAATTTTATAGTGTAAATGTTTAAAAATACCTATAATTTATATAGACAATTATACGAACCGACATTATATCTAATTCTTTTAATTAGAAATAAAATCTCTAATTGTTTTTCTCATACCTATTTATTTTTCATATTGGTCATTTTTAAATAGTTTAAATAAAATAGTAACAACCAAAAAAGTATAATTAAATAAATTCAAAACTCTTACGTGGTTATTTATTATCTGCTCTTCACGCACACACGTTAAATTAGTATCCTACATTCATCATAGTACGCATTCATTCATACACAGTAGTGTGAGTAGATTAGCTTGGTTTGGTAGTAGATATAGTTAAGTATAGTAGGAGGTATATCTACTGGAAATAGAAGACGTGTCAGAAAAGCAAGATTGAAGCTTTGTTATTGTTATAAAATTTACGGCATATTAACAGTATAATCATGAAATATACCGTGACATCGATCATTTTACTAATAAGTTTATGTGTTAATTGCAATTCAACTTTATTCGAGACTGACTCTTGTTACTCTTTTGGAAGTGGCAATGTTTTTCCCGGTGGAGCTAGAAAAATTGATCATAAATTACAATTTACAAAAGCAATGAGTGAGTAAACAATATTTTGATCACATCTCTCATAAAACTGATATTTCTATTCACTAATTATTCCATTATATTTATTTTAGTTTCAAAACCGGCACCAGAGTGGGAGGGAACGGCGGTGGTTAATGGAGAAATTACACAGCTCTCTTTGTCAAGTTTTAAGGGAAAATATTTGGTCTTCTTCTTTTATCCATTGGATTTGTAAGTATAAAAATGTATTTTGCGAAAATGTTGACAATAAAAACAATATATCATAACCATTTTTAACTTTGGCATTTTGATACAAACAAGTGGTATGTAGTTATGTATGTATGTAATTTATAAACAGTTAAATTGATAACCTCCTTCATTTTTTGTAGTCGGTTAATACTTTTATTATGTGACTTCAAAAAACTTACTTTGACTTTTCAAAGTAAGACATTGATTCTATATATCAATTACTAAATCTCACTAATTTAGGTAATATTTATCTGCCAGTCATAAAATACATTTAATGTGTTACAATGCCTCTGCCAAGCCTACTTTGTGATAATAACTAAAGTGATTAGTGGTTTAACTGATAACGTCAATTTATTGAGTGCCTATGTCAATTAATATTAAACATGTGTTTTTTAATTTCAGCACTTTTGTGTGTCCAACCGAAATATTGGCATTTTCTGAGAGAATCGAAGAATTTAAAAAAATAAGCACAGAAGTAGTAGCTTGTTCTGTAGACTCTCATTTTACTCACCTTGCTTGGATCAATACACCACGCAGAGAAGGAGGCTTAGGAAAGATTAATATTCCACTATTAAGTGACTTAACCCATTCAATAGCTAAAGATTATGGAGTGTTTCTGGAAGACTTAGGACACACTTTGAGAGGGTTATTTATTATTGATGATAAAGGAATTCTAAGACAGATAACAATGAATGATTTACCTGTGGGTCGATCGGTAGATGAAACTTTGAGATTAGTACAAGCATTCCAATATACTGACCAACATGGAGAAGTATGTCCAGCTGGCTGGAAACCGGGACAGGATACGGTGAGATTTTTAAAATATCTACCTATTTAGTTAGATATGTACCTACTTCTTTGTAATTTGATATTTTTTTTCAGATAATCCCAAATCCAAATGAAAAGAAAAAGTACTTCGAAAAAGTAGCCAAAAATTAACTCTATTAGACCGTCTTGCACGAGCCGTTTTCTTTCGGGATAATCTAACCCGATATCAATTTTGTATGAAAACCATAAACAATTCGCGAGTTAACCCAGGGTAATTTTTTTGCGGAAGTGGGCCTATTCCTACCTATATATATCAGTGCAAGAGAAAACAATAAATTAAAAATTACACAATCCATATTTGACATTTCTTCAGTCTGCCTATCTAATGAAATGCCATAATTTGTCAAACATGTACAGTCGTCCAATGTAGCTAATGTTGAGTGAATGGCGAATTATGTATGAAGATGAAAAAGGCTTTATCGTTTGTTATTTTGTACAAATATGAATCGTTATGTTACTTTCAGGACGAATGTACCAGGGTGAAAAATTTGCAAATGCTGTTTAATTATTTAAAAAAACCTGCATTATATGTTGTATCTAGGAGAAGGAAGTTGCACTCTTCTTGTCCCTCCCCTCTCCTAATGGTAACTGTCTTGTTGTGAAAATATTGAGAAATAATCAAATTTAATTACATTCTCATAATTTGCTAATCAAGGGTTACAAAATAATATATGTTTTTAAAGTTAGGTATTACTAAGTATGTACTTACATATAAATGTGTATTAATTTTATTATTAGCTAGACTATTGGTACCTATTATAAGCAGATTAGTACAAGTTTAATTACAGAGTCAATCAAAGGATTCACACCCTTTGCTATCATTTTCACACCATCACAGATGCGATACAGTAAAATACGTTTTTCATATTATTATCACTATGATTATATGTAAAATTATCTAATGAGCATGAAAGAGTTTTACTAAATATTTTTGATTATTTAGATAAGATTCTTTTTTATGGTAGTTTATGCAACTGACACATAATTACAGCCATTGTAAACTGAGTTTTTAAAATAAAATAGAAAAAAAAACTAATTTTACAATGGCTAATACGTGAAGTTGCATACAATACTTTTTTCTTCGACCATGTAATACCTAAATAATCGTCAAAGCTCCGTCGTCAACAGTGCGTGGTTCAAGTAGTAGTCACGTGTCGTCGGTATTAAATAAATATAAATATATATATTTATTTACGTGACGATTTATTTTTATACGCTACTAATTTTGTATAACATTCATGAATATTCACATTCTTTGTACTTGAGTTGACGGTATCGTAATATAGGTTCGCGGTGTCGTAATGAATGTTACAACACCGCGATGTTCATTACGAGACGACCCTTAGAAATGAAGTAGTTTGTGTTGCTGATTATGTTTTCATATTGAACAAATTATCAAATGGGAGTAGAAAAAATATTTTTACCTAAATTAGTAACTGTTTCTTGAATTCCCATACAAAAGTCACGAATTGATTGGAATATCGGATGTATGTATCCGGAATTTATATCTCTACAGTGTTTAATTTATATAATTTTATTAAATCTACGTTTAAATCTGAATAAATATATCGATTCTGAATATCAGAAAGTCGATAAGATCGAGAACATCCCTATAATTCACGTTAGTTGTTTTTTTAAGGCAAAGTGAACTGAGCTCATACAGCCATGTAAACAATGATTTCAAGTTTTCATTAAAATTCTGATGTGACACATTTTAATGCTATCTGGGAGAAATTTTCAAGCTTCTGCACTATCCGAACCAAAGATGAAGGCGTCCCGGACGCAGTATGTCTCTTAAAAAACCAGCCAAGTAAGAATCGGGCTGCACCGTCTTCTTTGACTTTATTTCACTGTCCCACACATTATTCACATCTTGTAGAAATTCTTCGAGTAAGAAACACCATTATTACTAGAAAAGCACTAGAGAAGCATAGAATCTATTGTCTTCCATGTTATTCGACGTTCATTTTTTTTTCAGGAAGCTAACAGCGTTGCTGTTTTGCGGGATTTTTCTAAAATTCGGGGCATTCAGACATTTTGTATTTGAGGAATGTATTCGCAGCAGGTTTTTTTGTCGATTATTTCACAGACTACCAATATAACGAATAGAAATAGAAAAGTCTTTATAGCCATATTTTGTTGTCACAATATGTTGTACTAAAGAACATGTTAAATATCATAAGAAACAATACAGGCTCGTCAAAAAAGAATTTCTGCATTTATATAAGTGCAATTTGGGTTTTTTTTCTTCAATTATATTTAATTAATTAATTCATAAATTATTAGTAATTATTTTTTTTAAATAAAAATATAAATTTTTAAGCACAAATATATACTTTATGATCATCATACATAATACAATGCTCGTTTCGCTCGCTCTCGTCCCATCTAACCTAATCGTTCATCCGACATCTGCGTCGAATTCGCGCCAAATTTCGAACTCTTGCTCGCTCCCGTCATAGCCTTCTTACCTAAGCTTGCATATTTTTACTAGTACAGAAAATAAAGTTTACTTCGGTCGGAACCGGTTGAAAAGGGGAACGCTCATTTCTGTGCTAGCTCCGGCATTCCTTACAATATAGGGTAGTCATCGATTAAACACGCTACAAAAGTAAAAAAAACGCTTCAAGAAAATATATTTTTATTATTTTATTCACTTAAAATAAGATCTTTCTGTGAATTAGGCACAGAAATCCAATTAAATTTAGTAAAAATACACATTTATAAAAAAAACGTCCCTTCATATCCAAAACCGTCCCTTTTTAGATAATCAGTCGTCCGGAATCGGATGACAACAGTAGGCAACACTGTACATTTTACTTCCAACTGTCAGTCAAGATATCGCATCGAGTGCGTTCCAAAACCAGTTGAAATAATTCACGTTGATAGCTGTACATCTTCCATTGCTTGTTTCAAATCAAAGTTTGATAAATTTTCATCTATTAACGCGGTAATTGACAACGTGAATTATTTATATGGTTAAGGAACGCTCTATAAAAAAGTTGAAAAAGTACATATGCAAAAAATATTTTTGTAAAAATATTAGTACTCACGAGTTTCTCCCGCGCTTTTGTAGCGTCCACACCAGCTTTTTTTTCATTGTTTTGCAAATTGTTTTACAGTAGTGCTTTTCAAGTAAGAATGGTGTTTGATATAAATGATGCAAAACCAATAGGGAAATCTTGGCTTTATTCAACTTTATAATAAAGCATAAGAAAATACAATATAGATGACAACAGAACTGAATGACAATTGCCACCTATTTCTTTCTCTATAAAACTACACGCAAGGAGACCATATCATTCACCCTTCCGTTTAAGTCCTTACGTAATCTTGAAGGTACGTTGGAGGCCTATGCTCTCGAGCAGAGCGGCGGAGCTGATGGTCCTCAATTGTTGAGTCTGGAGGCTGGTTTTCTTCAGCAGACTGAGCCTCCTCAGCGCCTGGAGTTAGGTACTCAACATCGGATCGAATCTCTTCAGCCGATGGGAGCGGTGCCAGAAATCTGTTTGAGACAGTTGTCTCACGTCCTTCTGGTAGTCTCACATAGGAATAATCGGGGTTGCTTTGTAGAAGCTCTACTTCTTCAACGACCGGATCATATTTAGAACTTCTGACGGCTTTTTTCATGTATACCGGTCCCGGCGTTAGCAACCAAGTCGGCATAGATTGACCATTTACGGAGCGGCGAGGATGGTTAAACATTCTCTCATGGGGCGTTGCGTTCGTCCCGGTGGACAACAGGGATCTTATAGAGTGAAGTGCCACGGGTATTGCTTTCTCCCAATCACCGATGTCTTGGTTAGTGGAACGAAGGTGTAATTGGATAGTACGCCACAATGTTCCATTAAGGCGCTCGATCAGGCCATTACCTCGAGGATTGTAGGGAGTCGTGCGGCTGCAGGCTACTCCAAGAGATGTTAGAAAATTCCTCAACTCGTCAGATAAGAATGACGTACCTCTATCAGAATGTATGTAGGCCGGGGCTCCGAATAAGAAGAACAGTTCTTTAAGACATTTTTGCACGGTTCCTGATGTCATTTCCTTGCAAGCAAAAGCAAATGGAAATCGACTATATTCGTCGATTATCGTTAAAATATATCTATTCGACGTGTTAGATGGAAGAGGGCCTTTGAAATCCAAGTTAAGCCTCTCGAAAGGTGCCGTCGCTTTTATGAGTTGCCCCTCATTTTTTACATATCTGGGCTTTATTTCGGCGCAGACAGGGCACGCAGAAGTCATTCTCTTAACTTCTTCAACAGAATATGGTAGATTTTTAGCTCGAATCCAGTGTATCATTCTTGCTACCCCTGGATGACACAAGGAGTTATGTAGTTCTGATAGTTTGTTGGAAGTAGCATTAAAGTAAGCACACACCCTAGATAAAGCATCAGCTGCTAAATTTTGTTTACCTGGTCGATAAATTATGTCGTATTTGTAACATGACAATTCTAAGCGCCACCTTTCTATCTTCTCGTTCTTGATTTTACTTGAATGTGTTTGATTAAACATAAACGAGACAGATTGCTGATCTGTAACAAGCAGGAAGTGTCTTCCAATCAAATAGTGGCGCCATTTTCGCAAGGCCTCTACAATGGCGCTAGCCTCCTTTTCTATGGAGGACTGACGTCGTTCAGAATCGTTAAGTGAGCGTGAAAAAAATGCGACAGGGCGACCCTTCTGCGTTAGAGTTGCTGCGATGGCATGCTCTGAGGCGTCAGTTTCGACAGAGAATATTTGTTTATCATCAATTGCGACGAGTGCTGATTGTGCGATGTCAGACTTGAGATTAGTAAAACAATTTACTGCGTCTTGTGAGAGTGGAAAAGTGGCTTCCACCAACGGTCTGATTTTAGCGGAAAAATTGTCAATCCACTTTGAATAGTGAGCAAACAACCCTAGAGCTCTCTTCAAGGATGCGGAATCCGTCGGAGCAGGTAAGTTTATTAGTGGTTCCAATCGAGATTTGTCCGGTTTGATCGTGTTATTGTGAATTGTATAGCCCAAAAGATTAATTGATTCCGTTCCGAATATGCTTTTATCGGTGTTCAGGGTAAGATGGTATTTTTCAGCTGCTTCCATAAATCTGCGTAAGTTAATGTCGTGATCTCCCTTGTCCTTCCCGCAGACAGTGACATCGTCCAGATAAGCATAAGTTCCCGTTAATTTATCTGTGTTTATGATGAAATGGAGAGTCCTCTGAAACGCGGCAACCCCGTTCGTAACACCAAACGGTATCCTAGTGAACTGGTAGAGGTTGCCGCAAGCTTCAAATGCCGTGTAGATTTTTTCTTTAGGAAGGATTGGGACTTGGTGATAGGCACTTTTGAGGTCTATCTGACTAAAATAGTTATATTTAGCGACTTGAGTGACGATTGAGTCGATCCTAGGTAAGGGATAAGCGTCTAAATCCGTATATCGATTGATAGTCTGCGAATAGTCAATTACTAGGCGTTTTCTGTGATTTCCTCCACCAGCGACTAGAACTTGTGCCCTCCAGGGAGATGTACTAGGTTCGACAACCTTGTCCTTTAGTAAGTTCGATATTTCATTCGATATGAACGATCGGTTTTCATCAGAGTAACGCCTAGAGCGGACAGCTATTGGTTTGATATTAGGCGACAAGTTGGTAAATACCGACGCAGGCGGAACGGATGCTTCAAGCACATTGCAAATCTTCAGTGGTTCTTTTTCACCACCAAACTGGAGTTCAAGAGACGAATGATTCTTCAGAAGATCGTGCCCAATAATGACATCTGCGCAGAGATCACTTACTATAAGTAATGGTTGGTGTTTGTAGACATGGCGATTGATTTGTATAGTTGCATAGCATACCCCGTTGACATAGGAGACATGGTTGAGCGAAGCGAGAGTTATGGCTTGTTTACATGGTTTTCTCTTGAGTTTCATAGATTGTGCTAAGTCGTTGTTGATAAAACTGATAGAACTTCCTGTGTCTACCAAAGCATCCGCCCGGTAACCATTGACAGTGACAGGTATTGTAGCTCTACGCAAGCTTGATGGAGAAGCGGCGGAAATTACTGACAAATGAGAGTTTTGAGAGTCACCCTCTGTAGTAGAAGCAGCGTTTACGTTTCGTTGTGTGTGACTGGAGCGACAAACATTGGCGAAATGACCTTTCTTTGAGCACAGTTGGCAATTTACGTTGTTTGCAGGGCATTCAGTCCTTCGATGGATATTGCCACCACAAAAGAAGCATCGTCGTAGTTTATTTTGAGAAGTCGTGGCCGACAAATTTTGTAATTTGGGTCGTTCTTGAGTTACCGCTTCTGTGACTGCATTGAAAGAAGCGTGGCTCGCATTAGACTCGATTATGTGGGATGTACTCTCTGCACTTTCAAGAGAAACCGCTAAATTCAATGTTTCTTCTAAGGTCATGTTGCATTTCTCCAGTAATCTTTCCCTAATCTTCGTAGAGTTAAGTCCCGCAATGAATGTTCCACGAATTGTTTCGTTTTGGTGTTCTTCGGCAGTTACTGCTTTAAAATGACAATCATGAGCGAGTAAGGTGAGAGCTCTGGAGTATTCCGCTGTCGATTCTCCTGGTTGCTGTTTCCTAGATGTCAAGTGATGGCGGGCCAACGTGATGTTCCTTCTTCTCTCGTAAGCGCTGTCTAGTATTCTGATGGCAGCACTATACTTGTCGCACTCTCGTACGAGATTAAATATTGTAGGCGAAATGTGATTCACGAGAAGTTTGTATTTAACTACCTCAGTGGTAGAGGTAGCCTCTTCAGACAAAAAGTTTTCGAAAGAATACCGCCAGTGGGTCCATTTCAGATCCGATGCAGCAGTAGCAGGCTCCACATCGAAACGTTCAGGGCGTAAGTAGCGAGACATACTCGATGACGGCGGGGCCGCCGGAATTGGTTCTTCTTTAGACATGTTATTGGTAAAAACATAAAGTTGAATAAATTGATATAAATGATGCAAAACCAATAGGGAAATCTTGGCTTTATTCAACTTTATAATAAAGCATAAGAAAATACAATATAGATGACAACAGAACTGAATGACAATTGCCACCTATTTCTTTCTCTATAAAACTACACGCAAGGAGACCATATCAGTGTTTTTTATTCGAAGAGCGTCTATTTTTCGTACTGATAATTGCTGTTGGTCCTAATGACCTTTACAGCTTCACCGGGTTTTTTGGGGCGAGCGCTAAATGCGCTCCAGCCTAGAGGAGGACTTAAAAACTACTATAAGAAGCGACTGCCTAAGGGCACCCAGGTGGGTACGGACCTCGGCTTATGACGTCGCTGGGGACGGAGGGGTCGGGGAGAAGCGGCCTGGAATGCGCCGATAGCGCGTGAAAGCGCCAGAAGCGGGTCGCCGCCCGCGCCGGCGCGGGCGGTATGAAGGTTCTGTGTGTGAACTACTATCGGGTGGCGGAGTGGCTTCCGCGATGGAGATCGTGATGGCGTCGTCGGGGTCGTCTAGGACGTGTCTAGGCCGACGTCGTCGACGGGATGTCGGTAAACCGTTAGTCGAATAAGCGGCGGCGCTTACTACTAGAGGGTTTGGGTGGTGGGGAGCTTGCTCGAAGAAGCGTCGAGACGCTAACTTCATGTATTGAGCGATCGTGGGGAGTTCCAAATCGTGATGGAGGTCTACGTTACGTAGGTACCATGGAGCACCGGTTGCTCTACGCATGAACCTATTTTGGATAACCTGAAGGCGGCGAATGTCACGCTTGCGTACGTGAGGATCGGACGGATGCAGGATTTGTAAATTGTCAACTTATTTCTAAGTGACATTTTACTCCCCTTGCCTAGCATCGGGTGTAACCGGCCGAGAATGAATGCTGCGCGGTCGCGGACGCGTTTTATGCGAAGAGCGTCTACTAAATGTTATTAATGTGTGGGACAGTGAAGTAAAGTCAAATAAGACGCTGCAGCCCGATCCGTACTTGGCTGGATTTTGAAGAGCCATACTGCGTCCGGGACGCCTTCTTCTTTGGTTCGGATGGTGCAGAAGCGTGGAAGATTCTCCCAGATAGCATTGAAATGTGTCACACCAGCATTTTAATGAAGACTTGCAAGAGTTGTTTACATCAGACATGGCTGTATGGGCTTAGTTCCCTTTGCCTTAAAAAATATATAAACCTATTCTTTTTACCTAATCGCCCTTCATCTTTTATTTACTTATTTCTACTGGTTAAGGAACGCTCTCTAAAAAAGTTGAAAAAATTCATATGAAAAAATATTTTTGTAATAATACTAGTACTCACACAGGATTTGTTCTATAATTCTATTCTATATAAACCTATTCTTTTTACTGAATCGCCCTTCATCTTTTGTGTCCTCGTCTTTTTAAATTATTAAGTTTACTTGTTAAATTCCGGTGAAGTTGATGGTGTAAGTTAACAAATTCAAGTTTTGCATTCGTACGATGTTTGCTATACGCGCTGTAATATCATCTCGAAATGCCGCCGTACGCGCAGCTGCATATTATTGCAAAAGTATATACCTATATTTTTTGTGTACATGTTTGTTGCCCCATTCAAAACTAAAATAATGGTATTACTTCATCAAAGCGTCATAAACAAATGATCATACAATGGTAGATGTTATGAGTGTGGATGTTGTCATACATACCCACACCCTAATCCAGTTTATACTTAGTCAAGTGTTTAGCAAAGTGGGTACGTAAGTACAGGGAGTTGGGACAGTGGTGGCCGACCGATGGCCAGTGGCGAGTCAACTTGGCTTGATAGTGGATCCAAATATTGTTTCACTGGCTATAGTCTTAACAGTCACTGGCCACTAGCCATTCTACTTGCCACTGTCTTTGCAACTTGCACTCGCCACTGTACTTGACCAAACCGGATAGTTTAATGTAAACCGGATAGGCATTTTGCCAAATTGCCTAATTCATTAGTTTTGAGCTGGACTTGTAAATTGCACCAATACTTTTATCTTTTTATTTATTTGCAGATACAAATTCATTATCTACATTTTCTAATCTCCGTTCAACAAATAGCCAAGACCCAAGAAGCATGGTGGATCCACGAAGGGTGGTGGGCTATGAGGACATGTTGAAGGTGATCCACCAACCTGAGAAGGTGATCATTGACGTCCGCAACCCAGATGAGGTGAACAACACTGGCAAGATACCATCAAGCATTAACATTCCATGTATGAGAACTTTGTTATTTTAATTTGAGCCTCTTTATGTCTATTATTTCACCAATTCTTATGTTATTTGCAGTGGGTAATGTTCAAGAAGTCCTGACTAGTATGTCTGAGGAGGAGTTTAAGAACCATTACCGGCGGGACAAGCCTTCGTCATCTGATGAGCTCATATTCTACTGTCAGTCAGGACGACGATCTTCTGAGGCCCTGGATAAGGCTCTCAAACTCGGATATTCCAAGTATGTATAATAATTTAAGATTGATTTTTGTGAATATAGATACTTTTTAGCAGTGGTCTGTCTAATAATAATGTAAAATTTTTCATTACAGTTCTAAGACTTATCTCGGAAGCTGGAATGACTGGTCCAGTAGGCAAAAGTGATGCTTAATTTGTGAAACATGTACCTGATGTGATCAACTGTGATGTTTGTTACATAATAAATTGTCAAACAAAATTTTTGTAAATGTCTAATAAAATGGAGCTGTTTATTTATCATTTCATTTATTTTAGTAAACTTTATCTTTCGTGGTTTGTTGGTATGCTATGAAGATAAGATAGGCTATAAGTAGATAAATATTTTGAACTTCATGCTATCAATATTGATAACATTTACAAGATATAAATATCATATTGTTTAATGTAAATAATTTAGGGTAATTTACATTACATAACAATAAAATTATAAACAATATATAATCACAATGATTTCTATAAAAAATACATTTTTAAGCAACAATCACCCAGACTAGTTAAAGCACCAAAAATCTATTTCTTCTGTAATAAGTTGATAGATATATCTATTTTGTTTGCACTTTAGTAGCCCAATCTGTCCAACTGCCCAAGTAGTTCTTCACACTGGAAAACATAATTGTTTAATTAATTGTGATTTGTCACCATAGAGTAGTTTAATTAATGTATATTAAATGTCATCACTACTCATCAGTGATGAGTAGTGATGACATTTAATATACCATTGTGATATGACTAAGACATTGGGCTAAGACATTTTGATTTTGGACATTGTGATATGTACCTACCCAATAAATAGCAGTGATATATCGATATCTAGATAAGTCGATAAAAAACAGCATTCATTCCCTAGCAAATGTCAGATCGTGCCCCGACAACTTCTATGTCTACTCATCACCATGCAAGTATTAAAAAATTCTGCACTGTGACATGGAACATATATATCTACTCTCTGATATTCAGCTTGATAAAGAATGCAAACCATATTCATTAAAATAGCCCTTTGTTTCTTCCACAGTTAAACATTTATGTTGCATAAAACCTTAAAGCTTATAGGTTGAGGCAAATATAGCAGTGCATGGCTATTCACGAATGTCAGTCGGAAAACGCATTTTATTATTTTAACTGTCATGGTCGCCACTTGAAATAAATTAGGAGAAAAATATGCGACTTTTCAGTAGATCGGCTTTTACTAATAAAGCCGATCTACTGAAAAGTCGCATATTTTTCTCCTAATTTATAACCTGTGATCGGAGTAGGTAGAGCTGTTTTTGGTACTTGCCACATACGGTCATAATATGGATTAGTATCCAATAATCCCGGGATTTCCGGGATTGAATAAATATATTATTTAGATTTTTAACATTGTATTTGTTTTGATACACATTTAAGATTGGTGGCGAAATATTTTTTTTAAGATTCATGGCGCTAGTGTACCTATGGTAGTGTTTTAATTTCTTCGTAAGTTCACAATTTTAAAAAAATCGTAATCCGCCGAGTAAGGGCGAGGTTTATAAAAGTAATTTACAACATTTGCTCGATAACTTAAAACGGGATCCCGAAATCATATATATATTAATATAACCTTTGAGGACATTGACCCCAAACAGCCCTACCTACACCGATCAGTGTTTATAACCTATACGGATGTCAATTTTGAATTCGGAACATTGTACCTGCCTAATTTTTTGCCACAGACTCTTTAGTTATTTGCTAATACTTATTATACCTGTTTAAAAAAAAACTCACTTTTTAAATCCCAGATCCATAGCATTCTGTTGTGCCATGCCAGATCTTTTCCCAATCATGCAGTAGAATATTATTTCAGTGTCCTCAGATGGCTTGGGTTTTTGGTAAGTTCTTTGGAACTCATTTTCTGGCACTTTGCTTAGTGCACTTGTAACACTGCCCACTGAAATATTAAAGTAATTTATATTAAAAATTACACATGGAAAACTGGGGTTGTCCTTGTGACCAAACTTTTTTGTCAAATGGAGCAAGATGAAGATCCACTGAAATTGAGTTCTATACTTAATATTTTAAACAACAAAAAAGCCCAAGATGAAATTATGATTGAAACACATTTTTTTCAATCATAGTTTTTTATGGGAGTACTCACAAGGAATGTTAATGCTGTTGGGAATCTTCCCATGCTCCTTAATTTCATCAGGTTCTCTTACATCTACAATAAGTACATTGGGGTCTGATGTAGCTTTGTTCACAGCATTGTAGTCCACAATCATCGCTTCTGGTGGAACTTGCTCTGCGTACAGCCGTCGAGGAACAACATTGGGGAATAATTTTGTTGGAGCAACATCTGTAATCAAAATCGACGATAATTTTCATAGTTAATAAAGATAGTTACTTTTCTTGTAGGTAATATAATAAAACACCAGATAATAATAATAACTACAATAAATAATAAAGCAGCACTTACTGATAGGAGTGACATGTTTACAGATTCTTGTTGAAAATTGCGCTGTTGTAATCTTCGCTATTTGGTTAATTATAGGAAAAACTTTACGAACTGGAATCCGCGTAAACATTTTATCAGTTATCTACTTGCGACCTTTATTGAAGACAATTATGGTTATGTTATAGTACCCTTGTATTTGTGGTGTCTGTAGGTATTTCTCGTAATTATTTACAATATCCTCGTTTTTATAGATTTTTATTATCGTAAAGTTAACCACAATTTTACTGATAAACAAAAAGTCAAAAATTAGTTGGACATATACGTTGTTGTTTGTTTTTAAGGCAAAGGGAACTGAGCCCATACAGCCATGTCTGATGTAAACAACTCTTTCAAGTCTTCATTAAAATGCTGGTGTGACACACAGCAGAGAATCTTGCATGCTTCTGCACCATCCGACCCAAAGAAGAAGGCGTCAAAATCCAGCCAAGTACGGATCGGGCTGCAGCGTTTATTTGACTTTACTTCACTGTCCTATACATTATTCACATCTTGTCGAAGTTCTTCGAGTAAGAAACACCTTTTTTTTTTTTTTTTTTTTTTTTTTTTTTCGTACTGATAATTGCTGTTGGTCCTAATGACCTTTACAGCTTCACCGGGTTTTTTGGGGCGAGCGCTAAATGCGCTCCAGCCTAGAGGAGGAGAAAACTACTATAAGAACTATAAGAAGCGACTGCCTAAGGGCACCCAGGTGGGTACGGACCTCGGCTTAGGACGTCGCTGGGGACGTAGGGGTCGGGGAGAAGCGGCCTGGAATACGCCGATAGCGCGTGAAAGCGCCAGAAGCGGGTCGACGCCCGCGCCGGCGCGGGCGGTATGATGGTGCTGTGTGTGAACTACTATCGGGTGGCGGAGTGGCTTCCGCGATGGAGATCGTGATGGCGTCGTCGGGGTCGTCTAGGACGTGTCTAGGCCGACGTCGTCGACGGGATGTCGGTAAACCGTTAGTCGAATAAGCGGCGGCGCTTACTACTAGAGGGTTTGGGTGGTGGGGAGCTTGCTCGAAGAAGCGTCGAGACGCTAACTTCATGTATTGAGCGATCGTGGGGAGTTCCAAATCGTGATGGAGGTCTACGTTACGTAGGTACCATGGAGCACCGGTTGCTCTACGCATGAACCTATTTTGGATAACCTGAAGGCGGCGAATGTGGCAAGAGTGCGCGAATGTCACGCTTGCGTACGTGAGGATTGGACGGATGCAAGTTTTGTAAATTGTCAACTTATTTCTAAGTGACATTTTACTCCCCTTGCCTAGCATCGGGTGTAACCGGCCGAGAATGAATGCTGCGCGGTCGCGGACGCGTTTTATGTGTGGCTCGAAGGTCATACCTCTATCAAGGGTGACTCCTAGATATTTGACCTTTTTCTCCCAAGGGATAGGTCTGCCGAAAAGTGAGAGTTGCCCTATGTTATTCCGAACATGGGTGGTCGTATCAGGGGCACGACCCCTAGCGAAGAGAATGGCGGCGCTTTTGTCAGGGTTCACCTCGATTCTCCACTTCCGAAACCATTCGCCTAGGGCGGTGGCGGCGGATTGGAGAATCCGGGTGATACGAGCCCTGTTCCTATCAGAGGTGTAGAGAGCGGTGTCGTCCGCAAATAGCGCGAGTTCTACCTTTGGATGGCGAGGGATGTCGCTGGTATACAGCGAGAAGAGGAGTGGCGAGAGGACGGAGCCCTGGGGGACTCCGGCTCTGATTTGGCGAGGGGAGGAGAGCGATCCCTCGACGCGGTAGCGAAAGGTTCGATTCCTGAGGAAGTCCCGTAGTATGAGTACGAGACGATCCGGCACCCCGATTTGGTATAACTTATATATCAAACCGTTGTGCCAGACTTTATCGAACGCTTTCGCCACGTCGAAGAATAGCGCCCCTGTGGGGATCGGCTTACGCGAATAATTGAGTCCCTCCAGTATGTGTTCCGTGATGCGGTGCACCTGCTGGACGCACGAGTGTCCGGGTCTGAAGCCAAACTGGACGTCAGGGATTAAACCTTTGGACTTGGCAATGTCATGGAGGCGATTATTGAGAAGTCGTTCGTAGACTTTCCCCATTGTCTTGAGGAGACTGATGGGGCGATAACTGGTGGGTTCGGAGCGCGGTTTACCTGGTTTGGGAATACCTATGACAACTGCTTCCTTCCAGGCGTCTGGAAAGGAGCAGTTGGCCATTGCGGTGTTGAAAATAGATGCCAATAGGCAAATCAGGGGAGCAGGGAGCAATTTTAGAACCTTGTTGGTAATTCCGTCTGAGCCGGGGGCTTTTTTCTGTTTAAGACCTTTGATAGCGGTATGAACCTCCTGAGCCGTAATCGGATCAAGCGGGGGATCGGACGGGAACACCATTCTTACTAGAAAAGCACTACTGTAAAACAATTTGCAAGACAAAACGAAACAAAAGCGCGGGAGAAACTCCGGACATATAGGTACCTACTCTAATCTTATATGATTTGGCAATAAATATATTTAGGATCAAAAAGTTATAGAGTGCGTTCTAAAACCAGTTGAAATTGTTCTCGTTTACAGCTGCATATACACATTCCGTTGCTTGTTTTGAATAAAAGATTGATAAATGTTAAGCTGTTAACACGGTAATGAAACATGCCCAGTGTTCAACTGGTTATGAAACGCTCTCTAACTAAAATTGTCAAGTGTCCCTCGCTCGCTCGGGTAATTAAGGTTCCGTTCCATAACGTGTAATAATTACCCGACAAAGGGTAATAATTACCCTACCCGGTTCCGAAACAGAACATGGATTTTCATCTGACAGTTTAAGACTTCAAGTTGTGTTTTCTTGGGCAATCGAGTAATATTTCAAATATAAATATTATTTATTGCACATAGGACAAAAATACAGGACAGAAGAAAAGATACAAAAAGTAAAGTCAGGTGAAAGTTTTTACCATAGAAAAATCAGAGTTCTTCGGTTCGTTGCATCCAATCACGAAGCGCTGATTGTTTTGTTGATTGATTGCGCGTTTTGTGATTGGTTGCAGCGAACCGAACCGTGGGTAGAACCGGATCCGTGAAATCCTAGCCTAATTATTATCAATTTTGGAATCACTGAACTGTAATTTTGGAATACACGCGGTAGGCTTAATAACCGGTAATAATTACCCTAGTTAACCGCCCGGCCGCCAAATATAAAACTGAATCTAAATGAAACTTATGCTCAGCTCACTCACATACCAGATTGATACCAGTGAGTGGAAAGTTTCTTTTAACTATCATCACTAGGCAGCTCTCTACTCGTAATCGATGCCATTATTTCCCGACAAAGCGAAAGTGGTTTTAGAACGTACCTACCTTGAGAGTCGGCAACACTGGTAAAAAAAACTTTGACAGCTGACCTCAAATTGAAAAAATAATAATAATAGGTACTACAAACTCCTTGTTTTACTCAAAATACGAAATATTCCTTTAATTTTAGGAAATTCCTAAGCTATTGTAAGTTGTTTATGTTGTAATAATAGTGTTAAAATGCTATCCTATTGGCGATGGTATATTGCTGGAAGTCATGTTACATGACTAACATTCGTGTCATTCCAAAGTGCCTTGTGCTTCTTTTTGTATTTCTATTTCTATTCTACATACAACACGAGTGGCAATAAATATGAAACAACTTATTTCACTTTCAGATGCTCACACATAACGCGTAGGAGTTACGTATAAATGTCGTATGTATTATGAAATGTGGAATGATTTCTAGTTGAAATCTGTCAGGTCACTATAAATTATGGGGTCCATGCGCCCACCTGGACGGTTCCTTTCATTCACAAATAACATCCAAAGAACACAGAAGCAAACTGGTAAGTTTATGTGAATTTTAGTGTGATGGATTACAACATTGTTTTTCATTGGCGCGATTCATTTTGCCAAGTGTTGCCCTTGTTTACCTCAAAGTGATGATGTTTGTTCATTTGTGAAAGGTTGTAGGAAGTATGCATGTATGTTGCGTCTAGACTGCAGTGCAAACAACAACCTCCTTATATCATGTTGACATTTTTCACATTTGTTTTGAAAGCATTCCTTTCTTTACTACTTTTCCTAGTTCCTGTTATTGCTGCATGTACAGTGTGTGAGTTTTTAGAAAGGGTTTCGGGTCTGAGACTTTGGTTATAGATAGCGATACGCGGATGTACTAAGTCTATTATGAGAGAGACTTATTTTACCTGATATCTGAATCCTCTTCTAAGAGTTCGCGGACTAACTTCTCTTGATCTACAAAATCATGTAAGGTGACATGTCACTGTTGTACAATAGACAGTACAGTGTTATATTTTCTTCTTTATTTGTTTGAATTATCTATGAGAAATTGTTTTAAGAAATGGTTTCCTTTTTTTAACAGTACCAAGTGGTTTCCCACAAAGCTTGTCAGGCAGTGAGACCGATGTGTCGACTTCAAATGAGAACCTGTCTCGGGAGGAGCGCTATGTGGTCCGACATACAGCCCGTGTCGAGCCACAGGGCCAAGAGAACCACAGCCAGGCGAACAACAGGAACTCTCTCAAGGTTAATATGAAAATAAATAAATAATTTCATGCTATGTTTCTTGCGGGGTACGTAAAGAGATAATGCCATTAATCTCTATTTTGGTATCCTTCTTTCACTCATTCAACCAGGTTGTATGATCGATCACACTTCCCGCAAAATTGTTGTCTCCTATAGAAAAGAACCCTATGTTTGCTGCGTGCCCCTATACATATAAGTGATCCCCAAAATATTGAGCTATGATTACACTTGTATACATTTTCGCTCACCTTTAGGTTTGTGTGTACAGTCACCTTTGATGTGTAATAAAAATAGCAATAGAAAATAATGATTACTCTACCTGACCCATAATATTTCAAAGGTTAATAATACCCTATGAATGAGAAATCAATTGTCAGTATAACTCTTTTACTTAGGTAGTTTAACTGGTGTAGTTAGTGCATTTTTGGTCTAATATTCTAATTTGTGAAAATGAGAACAAATAATATAATATCAACCACACAAAACTATTTATAAGTAGACCCCATTATCTTGTCGAACTGACGTCACGATAAAGGTCAAGGTCAACACACATCTGAGATTTTATTAATTCCAAAATGATTTTGGGTTATTTTCTTCTGCCATGATCCTCGTGATCGTTTTTTTTTTGTAAATTAAAAAGTTAAATCGCTGAGCCTCACTTTGTATGGGAGCGAATCCATCTTCTTTATGTGGTACCTAGGTGTATGTACCTACAGGCCCTACAGCAGTAGCATTCATTCGTCAAAATGTCGTACACGACAATGAATAATAAATTACAATTCATTTTAATTTTATTTTATTTAAACAGGAAAGTGTGACAGGCAGCAACCGCAACTCGCTGAAAGACTCCGTGGGCGGCAGCAACAGTAACCGAAGCTCTTTGGACGTCTCCTCGTCCTCGTACAACACTCTGATCATCCACAATCAGGACGACTCATGGCCGCCGCGACCGACGCCAATACGGTAATTATGTTAGAATTGAAACTATAGTCAGACATTTTAAATATGTTTTAGAGGTATGGGAGTTGAGCCTCATGACTGTCCTAGGAGTTCGGCACATATAGTATAGTCTATACCTACGCCTACGTCCTAGCCAGGGTATGTCTTCGCGGAGTCATCTTCAATGAGATACTTCACTTGTTAACCAATATTTATATTTCCAAACAGTATACCATACATATTTGAGAGCGTCGGTGGCGCCGTGGCTAGGACGTCGGACTCCCATTCGGGAGGTCCAAGTTCGAAACCAGGCAATGCCATGTACCAATGAGTTTTTCAGTTTTTACGTACGTTTACCGACTGCTTTGACTGTGACGGAAAACATCGTGAGGAAACCGGCACACTGAGATAACTAGTGTGTGAAATGGGGAAGGCAATGGCAAACCACCCCATTAAATCTGTCACGAGAATCGTTCTATGTGATTTATTTCTTAGAATGATCACAACCAGATGTTCTGTGCTACTTTGTATACTTCTGTATTGTTTACTATATTCTGGTGTTTACAGCGCTAAATAATGGTTTTCAATTTCAACCCTCAGCAATACGCGGCTAGCATAACGCGGACGCAGCCGCGTACCATTTAAAACTGCTGACAATAAAATTTACAATGTAGAACACAGTGTGCACTGTGTCCCTACAATGTGATTAAATACTTACTGTTAAGGGTCGGGACTTGTTTCGGCCTATTTCGAAGTTCTAGCACAGTGCGATACGAGTTGCCACCAGTTCAACAAGCGCTTCGCACTGTTCCGACTACTGGTCTATTTATGCCGCGCTACACTCCACTTTCTGTGGCGTCACTAGTTCCGATTTCTGTGACGCTACTGATCCGATTTCGCTGAGACGCTGGTCCGGTTTCTATAATTGTGAGCAATGGATCAGCATGAGAAAGTTCGATATTTTAACTAATGCCTTGCTCATCAGAGAACACGAACGAACCAGCAGCGAGGTGAAACACCCCGCGACCCAGTCGTCCCCGTACCACACGCTCAAAAAGAATGAAGTCAAGAAGCCCAGTGGCATTCCTCTGCCGAAGATCCACAAGGAGCAGGCGGTGACCACGAGTGCCAATTACATTGACATCGGTGGCCAGAGGATCTACACTAGTCCGCCTGACCATGGAGTTCAGGTTAGATTTGATCATAAAAAATATAACATTTTACTCTAATACCCTCACTCGTCCAGTTTACTTACAGTGACAACAAAAAGTTTAGAATAGAACATACAACGCAAACCCATCCTTGGCATCCTTGTGCCGGATGGCACGAATATACGATATAGCGCGAAGTTATGTATGTATGTATGTAAATATTTACGCACGAAGGTGGAAAGACGAGTTAGATTACTTCCAACAAGGATTTGTTGGAAGTTGTGGAAGGTGGAAAGACGAGTTAGATTACTTCCAACAAGGATTTGTTGGAAGTTGTGGAAGGTGGAAAGACGAGTTAGATTACTTCCAACAAGGATTTGTTGGAAGTTGTGGAAGGTGGAAAGACGAGTTAGATTACTTCCAACAAGGATTTGTTGGAAGTTGTGGAAGGTGGAAAGACGAGTTAGATAATTTCCAACAAAGTCTTTCCACCTTCGTGCGTAAATATTTACATACATACATACATAACTTCGCGCTATATCCCTTGCGGGGTAGGCAGAGAGAACGGAGCGCCACCAATGCATGCCTCTCATGCTTCCTCTACAGTCATTTATCGTTTTATCCATGCTCGCCGTTAGGGTCATCTGCTCTGTATATTAAAATCTATGAGCACACTACCAATCTGATCTTTAAAGGTCAGTCTACGACGAATCCGGCTTTTGACTTTCTTTGAATTTCACCAGGAAATCACCGAGATCCCCGACGACTTTCTGAACCAGTCCTCCGTCCTGAAGCACCTCGCCAAGGAGGTGGCGCAGTCGCCGACGCCGCGCGGGCTGACGCCCCCCGCCTCCCCGCGCTCGCCCGCGCCGCCCCGCGACGGGAAGGCAAAGGGAAAGGGCTCTAAAGCCAAGCTTAGCAAGGAGAAGCTCAACTTGTCGCGGTCGCAGCCGGATTTGACTAGGTGAGTGTGTTTATATTTATACCCTGACCGGGAACTATATTTTAGTTCCCTTGCCTTATTGCGGAAATAAATGGTACTATATTCTTTATAGCGAATTCCATAACACAGATTATACAACTACTAATGGCGCCCTCTTCACAGGGTTTTTTAGTTCCTGGACAAGATTTAGCTGTTTTTGTAAATATTGTGTATATTTTGGGCCACACTTCGCCATCAAATTGTCACAGGAAGTTGAATTGAAGATGCTGATTGTTGTTTGCTGGAAGAGATCTCTCTTATATTATAAGTCACGTCAATTTTGCTTCACATATTTTTGTCTATGTTTGTAACTTTATTTCTATACAATAAAGAGTTTAGTGGTTTGATTAAACTAACCAACAGCCTCATTTATGAAAATTTTCGGATTTCTATTTAAATAAGAAAAAATACCAATACCTAACTACATACTTAGTTCTCTAGTGTTTTCTATAAATTCGATTAATATACGATCGCTTAAGTTTGACCCCTGATGGTATACTCAGTGTGGGCGTGAGGGCCGTGCCCGGGGGGTCCGAGTCGAGTGGCTGGTGCAGCGGCGGCGAGGGTTCCCTCGAGGAGCCCGACGACGCGTTCACCGCAGTCCTGGACACGCTGGCCGCCGAGAACCACCAGCTGAAGCGGCAGCTAGCTGACGCTTGCGAGCGGGTCGCCAAGACCAATAAGGTGACAAGACGCAGTTACATATCGTCGGTGAAGTTCTAACACCGCCTAAATCAAAAATTGGCGGGTTGACCTTTTAATGTCATTCAACTTAGTGTTAGCGCGCTTCGCCTGACCAATCAGAAATAAGCATTTAAATCAATGGCGGCGAGTTATTCCCAGAAAACTAAAACCGACAAGACCGCAGTGTGTATCTCAGTCAGTGCCGAACAGTTTCAAGGAGAGAAGCTGTCTCGTCAGCTTACTTTGGAAAAGGGTAAAATTGCACTTTTTATTTGTTATTAATATAAAAGTTTACCTAAGAAACCAAAACAGCAAAATGAAGTTTTTTCGCTCTCCTGAAAAGTTGAAGTTTTTGAATTAGGCGGTGTTAGAACTTTACCGACAATATAGTCGTTGACCGCTTTGGCGACCGACCTGCGGTGGACGACCTACGGTCACCGACCTCCATTGCTTACACTGGGTCGTTGGCCGAAGGCGTCCAACGTCATTCGCTCAATGACAAATAAAAAATGACAAGTGACACTTTGACGTTTGACGAATGCGGTCGACTACTGATAATTCACATATAGGCAGTGGCCGCATGCTGTGACGGTTGGTCGACGACCACAACGTCGGCTGCGTAGGTGTAATAGCTCAGGATGACCAACAATTGCGACTTGTAAAACACGTCGAACGACAATTGATCAACCTTGTGCTAGTTGTTGCGATTAATCAACCAATGCCGAACATTTTCACCGATCAATCGACAATCGCCCGATCGACTTGACACGACGGATCAATGCTCAATCGATGGCAATCGGTTTGGTGTATTAGCACCCAACGATCGATGTTGAACGGCCTCTAATCGATTTTGGTCCACGAATGTATATCGATCGCACAGGTCTAAAAACACCCTTAATCGACTAGTTACCTTTATTCGACGTTTCGACAGAGTTGCATCTGTCATGGTCACGAACAGACTGAATTAAAATGCACGGCGTACATGCTGCAGCACCAAATAGGCCTCAGCTCAGCATAATGCCCTCTAGAGTAGTCTAGAGCATGGCGCTGATATTCTGCTTTAGCCTGTCGGGGTCGGAGGCGGAAACCAAGCAACGATAATCTAGATGTAATTACAACTCTCTTGAAACGTCGAACAAAGGTAACTACAGTCTAGTTTACCAACATTAAATACCGACGCGATTTAGTCATACATATCGTGTTGTTTATAATCTCATACCAATAAGGTGAGTCTGAGATCGGAACCCGAGGCGTGAGTCGTCCAGCAGCATATTGGAAGGGGAATAAAACCACCCCATTAAATATGCCACGAGAATTATTTTTTAATTCGTTGACAGCTTGAAGAGGAAGTGGAGAAGGTTCGTACCGCGCATGAAGAGCTGGTGGGGTCGTGCGAACGGCGCGAGCGGCTCGAGAGAGCGGCTCGGGTGAGACTGCAGGCAGACTGCCGCCGCCTGCACGAGCTCAACCGGGCGCTCAAACAGCAGGTGAGCTTGACTCAAAGGGGTCCATGAAGGGCTGGTGGGGTTGTGCGAGCGTCGCCTGCACGAGGTCAACCGAGCGTTCAAACAACAGGTGAGGGGTTTGACTCAAACCATAATGATATATAACCTTATAACCTTGGGATCTTCAAGACCAGAGTGAATAGGCATTTATCGTCGACCTCATCGTCGCTTACCATCAGGCGAGATTGAGGTCAAATATGAGTTTAGTATTCAATAAAAAAAAATACCTCCATCGTACCTAGTTTCGAAATCGGTTTCGTAGACAACGGAAGGCCCTCCCAAAGTCACAAGTTACCGTCGCACTCCACGAACACACAACATTGTGCCACCGCGACTATGCGATAACAAGCCGTACTAATATGGTCAAGGGGTACCCCTTTAGGGGTCTTTCAGGTTTTGGGGGATTGATTTGATATTTATGGGTGCAGGCGAATGTCAATTTGAGTAAAAAGTTCAGGAGATGTCTATATGTCTATAATCCCTATAGGTCCACATGTTTTTTGCGACGGATTATACAATGATGATGAGTGTTGCCTGCAGGTGGAGCTGGTGACGGCAGGAGCGCGCGCGGAAGCGGAGGGCGGCGCGGACGCACTGCGCAAGGAGCTGCAAGGCAGGGAGATGCTCATCGCGCAGCTCATCACGCAGAGTTAGTAGCCAACGTGTTCCGTGTATAACCCGGATTTAGAATATCCCTACCGCCATTGGATAAGCGTGTCGTACGACTGATCCGAATAATTTGCTGGTGGAGGCTCCACCTGGATAGCGATCACCCTTCTATGTAAAGTCTGTCGTCAAATGTCCTCGCATTGGCGTTGATGTGTTTCCGCAGTGTTTATAGAAGATCCAGTACTTACTAAGCCCGTGTGCTCCATCGTCGGCCTCATCGTCATATTCCTCAGGTAAGATTGAGGTCAAATGCGGGTTTAGATGTAAATAAAAAAAATGTCGACTCCGCACTAAATTACTAAATCAACACTCAAACCAAAATTCTTTTCATACTATTATATCCATATAGTACAAGGCCGCTCAACCACAGGCACGCGGGGGTCACGTGGACCGCCAACGCATTTGAATTTTCCCGCGAACAGCAGCGCCCTTTCGTGACGCAACGTGATTTGTCGTACGCGGAACGAAGTATCCCGATTCCCGAGTCACTGCACCGTCCCGAACCGCCTGATCTAACCTACCTACAAGTATCTAGCTAGCTTCGCTTGCTCCCACCCTAGTCTTCTAATTTAACCTATCACCTGCGTCGCATCAACGTGAATTTTCGAGCTCGCTTCGCTCGCTCCCACCTTTGTCTTCTAACCTAACCTATCACCTGCGTCATCCCCTATACTAAAGGAGAGAAGAATAATGTTCCTTGACAAGTTTCTTAAAGGTAGGAAAGGATTGACTTCCACGAATGCCGGGAGGGAGAGCATTCCACAACCTGACCGCATTCACAGAGAAGGAGTAGTTGAAGAAGTCGGTCTTATGGGGGGTGCGAGGAAACTGTAGAAGGGAACTAATGTAGGACCTAGAGAGCTTATCATCAGACGGCATGAAATTTAAGCGTTCACGCAAATAGGGGAGAGATGTGGGATTCCTTAAAATTTTGAAAAGGCAAAGAATATGAGAATTTCTACGTTGACGAATGGGGAGCCATTTGAGTTAAGACCTAAATTGGGAAATGTGATCAAACTTACGCAAGCCAAAGCTTCATGGCTTAACTCCGCTATCACTGCAGACAAGGAGCTGGCGTGCGCCAAGGAGCGGCAGGAGATCGAGATGGCGGCACAACGGGCGACCCTGCAGGAGCAGAGGACACATATCGAAATATTAGACACCGCGCTCACCAACGCGCAGTCTAATGTGGTGCACCTCGAGGAGGAGGTAATGGAAACTGCTGTTTTTGAAATACGCTTTTGAACCTTTTTCGGAATAGGCTTTTGAACGCACTTAAGGCTGGGACTGAAGCGAGGCGCAGACTTCAAGTGGGGGGAGAGCGGAGCGGTTTGCGATTGGCTGCAGAGAACCGAAGAACAGAGAACTGCGCTGGAACTGGTGCATGTAGTCCACCACTAACTCGGGACAATAGGGTTATATTACTAATATTTTTTTAATTTAATCAATCAGCTTAACATTAAGGACGAAATTGCCCTTTTGTATTGTATTGTTGTAGTGGGTATTGGGTATTGAAATTGTAAATATGGATGATGTATGATTAATACAAAATAAATAAATGATAAATGATGTTTCTTGCAAATCAGGGTTAATCACCTAAGCCTGTTTGCAGTGCCGGCACGCCAGCGGCTACGTGGAACGCGTAATGGGCCTGCAGCGCGCGCTGGCCTCGCTGCAGCAGGCCTCCGACCGGCGCGAGCACACGGAGCGCAAGCTGCGCGCGCAGCTCGAGAAGGAGCTGCAGGCGCTCAGGTAGTTACAGCTGGCACGTGGCTCTTCTTCGTACGTCTCCTTATCGGGGCAGAGGGCAGACGAAATGCTTTTCTATTTCAATTTTCCGTCCTGGGACGCTGGTGTCACAATCAATTAATCTCAGACTTCTATCTCTACTTAACTCGCCATGTTAAACCATGTTAGGCCTTTTTGCCTATTGTACACCTAGAAGGACGGAGCGGGTGGATTATGTGCAATACCCGACTTAAAATAAATTGACTGGTTGGTGCAGGAAACGCGAATGCAACTGCGGCGGCAACCCAGCGACCGGCAGCGGCGGCGGCGAGGCGGAGCTGCGGCGGCAGCTGAGGGAGCGCGACGAGAGGCTACTAGCACTCGAGGGAGAGTGCGCCAAGTGGGAGCAGCGCTACCTGGAGGAGGCTGCGCTGCGCCAGGCCGCCGTCTCCGCCGCCTCTATACCCAAGTGCGAAACTAGACACTAGATTGTTTTTGTATTTACTAGTAAACCCGCACCTCGATCTCGTCTGATGGTAAGCGACGATGAGGTCGACGATGAGGTCGACGATGGAGCATACGGGTCCAGTAAATGCCTATTCACTCTGACCTTGACGATCCCAAGGTTGTAGGTTTCGGGAAATACAGACGCCGGCAGGCTGTTTAATTCCTTAGCCGTTCGCATAACGAACGAAGAAGCATATCAGTTCGTACGAACAGATGGGAAATCAACAACATAAGGATGGAACCCCTCCCCGCGCCTGGTAGTCCGAAGGCGGAATGGAGATGCTGGAATTAGATCTCACTATTGGTAAAGACACGTCGTCACTACCGTTGCAATATCTTTTGAGTTTTAAACCACAAAAAACAGCTCGGGTGTACCGATTTTCCTGCGATTAATATATTATTGAAACATTTGTATCACTAGAGATGCGAAGATAGCGGCTCTAGAGAAGACGTCGGCGGACGCGGAGCGGCTGATGGCTGAAGCGCGGAACGAAAAGATTCGCCACATGGACGAACTACATTCGGCGCAGAAAAAGGTCGCCGATTTGGAGAGCAGGTTTGTAGTGTAGTGGAAGACCCATCAAGCTTTACTCCGCGGAACTCTGTTGTTATAAGTGTTTGTAAAGGCACGGCGTACCCGAGGTGAACTAATCCAAGCATACAAGATCTTATCCAATAAGTATAACTGTCCGGACTTGCCCAGACTCTTCAATGTAAACACTATACACAGAGCCCGGCACAATAATGACTTGCAACTGAAGACCACTCGTTCAAACACGTGAACGGCCAAACTGTTTAAAACTAATGAACTTTATTATTGTTTCGGCAGATCATTCTTATTCTAACTTAATGTTTCTGATGAACAGGGTAAAAGAGTTGGAGTCGAAGGTGGCTGAACGAGACGCCATGATCAAGGTGCTGCAGAAACACACGAGTGCTGCATACGACAGTGGCGCCTCGCTGCGGAACAACTCTAGTCGCGAGGAGCTGGGTACGTGTCAACTCCTTCGCACAAGAAGACGCTGATACTTCACAGGCATATCGGATACGCAAATTGCACGATGTTCACGTCGGTACAAAGTATCGGGGTATACATAAGGGAGAAGACGTGAACATCGTGCAATTTGCGTATCCGATATGCCTGTGAAGTATGAGCGTATTCTTGTGCCATGAAGTTGAGACGGCGTTAGTTCGGTGTCGAGCCGGCGCCGAGTTGCTGTAATGTGTGATAGCCTTAACCTTTCCCGCTATTAGAATCCTAGACTTCTATGGGCCAGAGTGTTCTGGTAGTCTAGAATTTCAAGATTAGATTAGAGAGTTTGATAGGCCAAAATAGTAAAAAAATATACAAAAAATTATACTAGCGAACGGCGATGCTATGAACGAAACGTCAACAAATGTCAAACAATAAACACTACCAATGGCGGCGGACATTAGTGTACCCCGTACGGCGGACATTAGTGTACCACGTACGGCGGACATTAGTGTACCCCGTACGGCGGACATTTCGAGCGCACGATAATAGTGTACACACAGGAATACGGAAAACACTTGACGGGTTAATAATGGGTGACGTTGTTCCAGTGGGCCTGTCCTCGGGTGCATCATTTTCCAGCGCGGAGGGCGTGAGCGGCGGCAGCGTCACGGGCCGCTACCGCCACCTCGCGCGCCGCAACTACTCGCCGCACAACGACAACTCCAGCGGTACGTGTCTCACTATACTTCTTAAAAAAATTAACACAATGTGTTCAGAATTTGTACTTTTGCGGCTCCCATGCATTTACTGTAGCACGATTTTCTACTACTTAGAACTCTTAGTAGTTGTAGTAGTAACTTAGTATTGGTAGATCCTGATGTGGAGGATCGCCTGGGGTGGTAAATGCTTGCATTTCTGTGTTTCGGTTTGAAGGGTAAGAGAGCCAGCGTAATTTCCAGCACATGAGGTAATCCATCTTAGTCCTCAAGGTTAGCAGCGCATCAAAGCCCTCTAATATTAATACAGTGAGGTGAGGTGTCTATGGGCGACGGTGACCAATTAACATCAGGTGGCTCGTTTGCTCGTCTGCTCTCCTTATTTAATAAAAATAAAAACTTAGAACTCTTAGATGTAAAGATCTACTTATAAAAACCCAAAAACCAGAACGAGACGCACCGACGAGTTAGAAAGGGACGTCGCTCTACAGAAACTTGCTCGCGTTTGTTCCCCCAAAGCTTCGCATATGCGAAAATTTACTTACGGAAATTGTTGTAATTCGATACACAAACACGGCCACAAAACGAGATAAAAATTAGCGCGTTTCTACGTGTCTCCACTCTTGTCTACTATCTTGTCTCTACTCTTGTCCCACCCTTGTCTCCACTCTTGTCTCCACCCTTGTCCCCACTCTTGTGTCCACCCTTGTCTCCACTGTTGTCTTCACTCTTGTCCCGCCCTTGTCTCCCCTCTTGTTCCACCTTTGTCAGCCCTCTTTTCACCACAAAAAATTTTACCGTCTTTATCTAATTTATTTTTAATTCCTACATGTTTGTGGCAGCGTGCGGGTTCGACAGCACGTCCCTACGGCTGGACGAGCAGCTGGCGGCGCTCGAGTCGCGCCTGGAGCGGCCGCCCGTGCCCGCCGTGAGTTACCTGCCCTGCGCCGACCAGCGCTCGCATGCCTCCTACTACTGACCACAACACGGGAATACTGCGACAATAATGTCTCCTACTACTGACCTCATCGGCACGTGAACGATACGATATACAGAAGTATCCTCGCTTGTCTCGTTGCACAAGAAGACAGGCAAAACGACTACAGTCGTGCGGTCCGTAGTCGTTTTGTCATTCTTCACCAGACAAAACGACTACAGTCGTGCAGTCCGTAGTCGTTTTGTCTGCTGAAGAATGAGCGATAAGTGACGTAACTGACATTCCACTTGAATTACAGGACAAGCTTATTTCCATTAGGTAACTAAAAGCAAAAAAAAAGCACAGCTCCCAACGATTCAGATTCTTTATTAGTAAAAATACGACAGACTACAGCGCGCTTTTACATGTTTAGTATTACCAAAACAATCGAGGGAGTTACCCAACGGAAATAAAGCTTGTCCTGTAAACAGTTATGTCGCTTAGTCGATAAATCGATTCGAATCACCATTCATTCATTCGATTAATCATTGGAGGGTCTCAGATATACATTATTCGACTTATTGTACAGTCAACCTACTCAAAACGTCAAAATTTCCGTCAAAATCTGAATAAACCTATTGCACGGAAATAGGGTCGAAGTTTGACAGATGGTATCTATATATAGGGGTCGATTGAACTTGTTTGAAAACTTGTAATTTCAAACGATAGAAACTAACAGGTGTAACAAACATTGCCAATTCAAACGCACTATTCCAAATTTTGTCTAGAAAGAGAATAAATTAAAAAAAAAAAAAGATTTATTTATTAATGGCATTTTATCAACACCTATTAATTTGTTGTTCTGGGATATTAAATTCAGTTTGTTATTTACTACGAAAACAGATTGTTTACGCATTCGAAACTAGTCGTTAGATAGTGAATCAAACGTGTAGTTTACTATATTTTCGACTTGAATCATTCCAACTTTTCGATATTCCGATTTCCATAATAACATTCCCGCACCGATGTACAAGCTTCGTTTTGTGTTTGTGTGGATTTAGTTTGTACTTGAAGTGAGCCTAACATAGCTTTCTAACAGTAATACGCCTAAATGTTGTCTTAAAACATTAAGGTAGATATCACAATTCGAATGAGTTAGTTATAACACGATTTTGTATAAAATAATGGCTTGGACGAGCTGTAAATTCTGTAAATTATCAGCTGTTTATTGAATTATGTACTATTGTACGATATGATTTAGTATACAATGAATTGACACAAGGTATTAGTTGAAGAAAGAAAGTTGAGTCGAGACTGAAGGACGTTAAAATAGTTCCAATAAGGGTGCCCGCCCACGTCATACTTTTTGTAGGACCGATAATCGGGCAGATTTTTCCTCCGATTCTTATGACCGATTTTGTGACCGACTCAACGCACACGGCCGTCACTTTGTCTGTAGCTTTCGAGGGAGTAGCACGTCATGGAGAGTGATAACGTATACCATGTCATGAATCTTAAGAGGAAGTTGGATATACAGAGGAAAGTTTGTGTTTTATTTCTGACCGACTTTTTGTAGGACGTGTGCGTTATACTATTGCAATCAGTACGTTCTATTTTCCTCCTACAAAAAGTCGGTCACCGTTTGTCGGACGTGGGCGGGCACCCTAAAGGCCAGCGGTTGTATTTTCTCTGTGATCGTTAATCGTAGAACGATAAGATAAGATGAGCTTTTGAAATCATTCATATTTCTCTACTTAACTGAAAGTCTCCTAAGAACCGAAAATGTCTCACTTATTCATCACTCCAGTATTGAATCATTCATCATATTTTAAAAGGAATCGTAAGAAGTGCTGACCAAACCTGGAACTTGTGTAATAGTACACAATGATCGACATTGAACGATCTATAATTCGTTGATCAATACCACCGATCTATGTCGATCGATTCCACTAAATACAACGTAACTAAATATAATCTAAACTGCATCGTTATGACGTGTTGCGTATGCTACTATCCACTAACCATCCAATTTCAGTTAAGTTCCGATCGAGTCAACGATCGATCGAACAGTAACGTATTCGTGCATTCTAATAAAACGTTTAGTTTATACTGAATCTCAGTTGAACGGTAACAAAACGCTTCAACTGTGAAATACAACGATCGAACATAACTTCCTCCCGAGGTACTTTTGCCCGATCGATAGTAAAATGAAAAGTGGCAGTGGTAGAGTTATGCGTCAGCAGAATGCGATTTGTTGTCCAAATAGAATTGGAACGAAAACTAAATTGAAATTGGATAGAAATAGAACTACAAACGTTATAATTTAGGCGAATTGGGCTAATAACTAATAACAACCAGCCGCCCGCGGTCCGCAACTGCACTTATTTCTAATCTAATTCAGGTCAAATTGTAGTAGGTATAATTATACAGGTATACATATTAGTGCCTTGTTCAGTGTCTATAAAAAAGAAATGGTGCCAATAGTAATTAAGTAGATATTTACGAATCTCTGAAGGGTTCGCGAAACGATCAATTGCAATTAACAATTAAAGAGAGACGGCGCAATATAAAGAAGCGAGAGGCGCTTACAACCTTCTCGCTTTTTTGGATTGTGCCATCTTCTCTAATTGTCAATCGCAATAGGGTATTTGACGAAAAAAAATATTGCATAAATCAACTTACATGGACATCCTGGATGGACCTGAAATCCGTTTATCGATATCTCAACTAACATCAGCTATATTAATGGTTAAAGTTAGTAGTGGGGGATGCTCTGTCCCTTTCTAGCAAAACAGTCCTTATTATGTAGCCAAGGACCTGCTTGTATGACGCTACATAACAGTGACGTCACAATTATCTATTGCCGTCTCTTTCCTACCATCTGTTTTTGATTGCCTGTAGCTATTTTATTTATCAACGGATTTTAATTCTGTTTTCACATTTGATCATCAATTTATGTCTATTTTCTTATTTTTATGAAATGTATTTAATATTTGTCAAATACCCTATTGATCGTCTCCTGTAACCTTTACATGTAACATGATATACTCGTTACAATTGATATTCGCTCCACTAGTAACCTAGTCTTTATAAGGTAATCGATTTTTATATTCCACGGGGTACTTGGCTATGGCTAGTTAGTAGAGAGCTCGAGTCAAGCGGAGGGGAAAATGAGGGTATATTAGAATCTGTATAAAAACGTATGAAGGCTTCATTACGGTATGTTTCAAAGGGTCCTTCTGCAGGATAAGTTTGTTTTTTATTGAAACATTACTAATGTCAACATTGAAATGTAGTAAACGTTGAAAGATCGCGATAGTTGTAATGAAGAACAGGAGAATTCTGATTCAAATATGAGCTCCATAAAATGGCGGAAGTCATTTACTTTTTGTATTAAAAACTAGGAAATTCTATTGTTTAAAACATAAACCCTAGTAATATTCCATCCGATAGTAATTCACACACAGCACCTACATACCGCCCGCGCCGGCGCGGACGGCGACCCGCTTCTGGCGCTTACACGCGCTATCGGTGTATTCCAGGCCGCTTCTCCCCGATCCCTCCCTCCCCAGCGACGTCCTAAGCCGAGGTCCGTACCCACCTGGGTGCCCTTAGGCAGTCGCTTCTTATAGTAGTTTTTAAGTCCTCCTCCACGCTGGAGCGCACTTAGCGCTCGCCCCAGAAACCCCGGTGAAGCTGTAAAGGTCATTAGGACCAACAGCAATTATCAGTCCGATAAAAAAAATTAGTAATATTATACACATTTTATTTTATTTACTACTTAGTGTCACCTTGTTTTTTTTTTGGGAGAGGCAAAAATTAGGGTTTGATTGAGATTTAATTTTTTTAAATAATTTGACGGATGCCATAACTCCACGGGAAATCTGTTAAAAAAAGTTGATTTTAAACGTAAACAATTAAACATAAAATATCTTGAATTTCCTTAATCGGGTCTTCGCTTGACTCTTGCCAGCTTGGAATATATTTATTTATTTAATGTTGAATAGAAAACTTGTCCTTCTCAAAAGTGTGGCTTAGTTTGTGAAATAATTAATTTCTCTTTTACAGTCTTTACATAAATTGTAAATATCAAACTAAAATTATTATAATTTAACTAATGGTGTTAAGAATGATCCTTTTTGCAAAGGTTTTGGTCACAATTGTATGCCAAAGTTAGAATAGATTTAACTGCAAAATTGTTTTTGTTGAGTTCTTATATGTATACTCCTTACTTTATTGTAAATTAAATTAGTTTGCCATAAAGCATTCATGTAGTAAAAGCTTACATTTAATTATAAATATTTTTAAAGATTACTAAGAATTGGTAAACCTTTTCAGAATTTGACGACTTTTTATGTAAAAGGCGTATAATTGGCACATAAGGTACTTCATCTAAATCTTCAAGGTGAGCGGCGCATCTCGAAAACCCTCTAATATTATTATAGTGAGGTGAGATGAAACCTGCATGTCTGGAGGAAATTAAAAGTTTTCGAAGGCGTGTGAAATCCACCAATCAGCACTGGGCCCGCTCGGTGGATCATGGCCCGTACCCCTTTTTACAAGGGGAGGCAGGTGCCCCAACAGTAGGGACATTAATAGCCTGATGATGATGATGATGATGAGGTGAGATGTCTCTGGGCGATGGCGATAACTTACCATCAGTTGGCCCGTTTGCTCGTCTGCTTTCCTTCTTAATTCTATATTATGTTATACCTATTTTAACTTTATATTTCTGTAAAGCTAAACTTTAGGTGTAACGAGAAACGGTACTCCAATGTACGCCTTCTACCTATGAGTTGTCAGGGTAATTCGGAGGCTTCTCGATGTATTTAAACTAATTTAAGCATATGTATTTTCATAATTGTATTTTTGAAGCATGTTTTAGAATAAAAATCATGTTTTGTTAGTTGTGGTTTTAATAGCTGTACAAGTATCGGCATGTAACTAAAATGCTATGAAGTTAGCCGCAAGTCAGTGCGCTGTAGTAAAAAACTGACAGGTACAATCGGTGTTTATAAAAGAGCCAGTACTTACTAAACTCGTGTGCTTCATCATCGGCCTCACCGTCACATACCACCAGGTGAGATTGAGGACAAACACGTGTTTAGGTGTAAGTAAAAATAAATAATAAAATAAGTGCATTTTCCAACTGTTCCATACGCGTGCGCTGCTATATTCACAGCATTCAAAGTACGTGTCGATACTTGTACCTAACATGAGCTTTTAAGCTTGTTTCCCAGAGGAAAGAATTTTATATACATATAAAAATAATTAAACGTGTCTGTTTGGCCAATTAACATGATTTATGCGCCTTTGTTTGAAGTGTTGCAGTGATAGCCCACTGACACTATCCCTATAACTGGACTACTCTAATTTGAGCTTTACACTGTCCGCAATCGTTTTTACATCGGGGCCCTATTTCACGGAGCAACAATCCTTGTAATTCTAAATCTAAAATGGCAGCATTGACGTTATTTTGTACGGGGATCTCTATTTATATTGCCCTTTCAGGCTTAGAATTACAAGCATTGTTATTTCGTAATATTGGGCCTGTTGTAATTTATAGGAGAGAAAGAACAATAATAGGCAAAAAAAATTAATAGCCTGTTACACTGCTTCTAAAACAATTCCAATCAAAAGAAATTCAGACCTCGGAAGAGCATTTTGAGTGCTTTTATTGGAGTGGTCGTGTTATAACTTTCTTCAACTGCCGCTTCGCACTAAGGTAAGTACCTACCTACTAATTAAATCCACGTTTGTTTGTATGTCCCACTGTGCCAGTTCTTTAACTCGATAACAGCGTATTGCTTCACCTGAGTTATTTTAGAACGTTCTAATTAGGTACCTTCCTTCTTCTCTACGCGTCTATAAAACGTAAATCACGAAGAGCGGAACTTATCTGCAAAACGAATAGATAGGGAGCAAATGACGTAGATAATGTTAGTAATTAGTGTGATTTATCTTCACTGTTGTGACAAGTTTGTTTCTTGTTTCTATTACATAAAATACTATGTTTAGAACCTACAGAATAACGCCTCGAGTTCTTAGCAAAGTTCATTCCTTTGAGTTAGGATATAATTATAGATCTGTGGGTCTTTCTGTTCCGTGACAATTGAGGGTCGTGATCATTCTAAGGAATTAATCGCATAGAACGATTCTCGTGGCAGATTTATTGGGGTGGTTTGTCATTGCCTTCCCCACTTCACACACTGGTTATATCAGTGTGCAGGTTTCCTCGTGATGTTTTTCTTCTCAGAACAGTCGGTAAATGTACGCAAGTCTTTCAAAAACCGAAAAACTCATTGGTACATGATACAACAAGGTTTCGAACGCGGACCTCCCGCATGGGAGTCCGACGTCCTAGCCACGAGGCTACCGACTTTGACTTGCGGGTAGACAATTGAAACTGGCTTGTATATCCAGCGCGGGCTGTGTTGCTTCCCCGGACTGGGCACGGTGGGCGCCCGCGGGGGCGGCGGACGCGGGGAGGAGGCGCTGCTCCTGGAGCGGCAGGGGCGAGCCTCGCAGCAGACTCGCTCCTCCAGCCTGCCGCCGCCGCCCTCCGCACTGCCGCGCCCGCCGCGGAAACCCTCCGCCCGGACTACCAGATACGACCGGCTGGAGCACCGCGACACGCGCAAGGTGAACAAAAATAGTCTCATGGAGCGGGCTTTCGATCCTTCATGCTACCCCGCCTGGGCAATTGGAGGAGCCTCGCAGCAGACTCGCTCGTCCAGTCTGCCTGTCCGAGCTGCCGCGGAAACCCTCCCTCCGGACTACCAGATACGACCGGTTGGAGCACCGCGACACGCGCAAGGTGAGCAAAAATAGTCTCATGAGGCGGGCTTTCGATCATTCATGCTTCCCCGCCTGGGCCTTGGGAGGAGCCTCGCAGCAGACTCGCTCGTCCAGTCTGCCTCTGTCTGAGCTGCTGTGGATACCCTCCCCTCCGCTCCGCCCAGACTATCAGATACGCCCGGTTGAAGCAATGCGACACGTGCAAGGTGAGCTTATTCCTTCACTGTTTGAATACTGGTATTGAGCCTTGCAGCAGACTCTGTCCTCTAGCCTTCCGCCACCGCGCCCGCCGAGGAAACCCTCCGTCCGTACTACCAGATACCACCGGTTGGAGCATCGCGATACGCGCAAGGTCTTCTACGCGCCTTGTCACGATTAGGAGCCTCTCGCTCGTCCGCCCTGCCGCCGCCGCCATTATTTGTGAGGATCGAACTCAATCCTTTTGTAACATCATTCAATACCTTCTGTTACGAGCAATAAACGTGAGCGATGATGACAGTTTACGTTTTTTTTATTGTATAAGGAGAGCAAACTGGTCACCAAGTGCTAAGTGGTCACCGTCACCCGTAGATATCTAACCTACTATAAAGTTATAGGGTTTTCTATTGCGTAGTTAACAATTATGGGTCTGTTTAGCGTTATGGACGGGAGGAGTGTTAGACCACGCGATGGATTCGTTTGACAATTATGAAGAGTCTACAACCGCGAATTAACTTCACGTAGCGTTTAATCGGCGGCGGCTATTGTACGTTTTGCAACATTTTAGTGTCACAACCTTATTCCAGGACTCGGACGGCTCTGGCTCCATAGCGTCGACAGCGTCCCGCAGCTCCCCCCTCCCCTACGACACAGTGCGGAAGCTCCCCTCCGTCCCCACGTCCGCGTCCCTCCCCGCGGCAGAATCCCGGGAGTCTCTGGTCCGTCCCCGGGACTCCAGCCTGCCGTCGCCCTCCAAGTTAGCAGTGTACGCAGCTGCTAGGCGTCGGTCTGCCGAATCGACCAAGGATAATAAGCGAACACATCACTACCGTATTCAGTTCTGAATGTGAACCTATACTTCTATATTGGGTCCTGCTGACCTGAAGACGATCCATCGTTGACTATATTTAGCTTTAAAATATATTTACTGACCTCACTTTATTAAAAACTTATGATGTGTGGTTTTGTCCTTTTGAACTTTTAAGCTTAAGTATTAAGCATTTATTGCGAATTTCCAAAAACTGCTTAGCAAAAGTTATTCGCAGTCATAGTGGCTCTGCAGGACGTCTATATCTACCCTGTAAAATATATGGATAATTTGTTGTGAAATGTAGGTTGTATTTTTAATGATTCGAAGGTGTTCAAATTATTAGTTTAAGTAGGCAAATAAGTTAACTTTTTGGATGAGTGAATTTTTAAATATTGATCTAGTCTAATACCTAAATTTAAAAATATTAAATAATTCGTTCATGATAAGTAGTTATAATGGAATCAGGTGCCTTCGATTTCACTATTCGCCGTGGGATTCTGGCATTAGAAAAGTTATAATTTTTGTAACTGAGATGAAATTACATAAGTACAAATAGAACCTTGTCTTTCTCCATGACGGATTACATGAATTTTCAGTTTACTTTCTTTTTGCGTTTAACCAAATTAACGTGCGTTTTTGCTATACAGGGTGTAAAAATACTCTTTTGAATATGGAATACCTAATACCTACTGTATTTTACTCCGTTATTTTTGACTTCCATCCCATCTGTTGATGGTTTGTATGAAGTCATCGTTTTTATCCCGTTTGTTTATGGTGTTCACAATACTCGAGAGTCGTTGCATCTATTTCGGAAGGAAATTGTTTGTACCACGATAATATCGGGTTGGTCACTGAAAGCAGAAAGTCAATATGGATGGTTTTATCTTTTTATAAGGACTAATATTGTACCTAGTTGTACTGTCATTTGGGTTTCATTCCACGTTGTTTAATGCACACTAAAATGAAATAAAAAGCTAAATTGTTTTATTATGTCGTTTTACTTCATTACCTAACTACGGTTTCTTCAACATCTATATTTATAGAAGAAGCTTAACTGGCTTAACTTTCTCTTCAAATGATCGATATCCACCCACTGCTGGATGTAAGTAAGGAAGGGTCTTAATGCACGCCATTCTCTACCAAGTCATGCTTTTTATCATTAGTGACAAGAATATTTATTAAACCTTCAATGGACCTCGTCGGTAAGTGGTCTGTAGAAGCCATTCATCCAAATTCGGGTATGAAACAAGCAGACGTAGGTAGATATGTATAATTTGTACATTTTTTTACAAAAAGGATAACAAAGGATAAAGTCTCAAACATTGAGATCCGGCCTTGATCGTGACATTTGCACAGAGCGCGAATGAGGCCGAGTGGTGACCTCGCGCGGCCGGTCGCCGCTTGCGCAACGCTGCGCCGCCGCCCGCTGCGTGCGCGCAGGCCGCAGCCGCAGGACCGGGAATGAGCACGGACGATGATTGAATTGAAACTATTTACTGCAGTTAAGTGACCAGCGGCAAGGGGTGACTTGAAATGGGTAATTGAATAAAAAAACAGCCATTGTGGTAGATTTACGTTTTATTTTATGGTGGTATACCTACCACCATAAAATAAAATATGGTGGTATACCTACCACCATAAAATAAAACGCAGATCTACCACAATGGCTGTAATCTCCCATTTTGAGAGACGTTTGATAGCGGAGTACCTAGTCGCGGATGATAACAGTGGGATAGAAGTACGAATTGCTTTGGACTAGTGAAAGAGGCGTACATAGACATCCCTTTTGCCTACACCGGATGATGTTTATGTATATAAGGTCTAGGCATATAGGTATATGTCGTAGCCACATAGCAAATGGGGCGTTTCAGAAAGTGCGTAGTCATTTCACGAAGTGCTAGTAAAGTTACACAGGTACTGTAATAGTCGAGTTCTACACTATCTGTCTAAGATTTTTAGCTACTTCGTGAAATGCAGATTTCTAGTTAGCACATAGCGTAATGGTATTGTCATTTCAGTAATTACGTCATTACTCTATATTAAGGAAAACATCGTGAGGAAACCTGCTGTCTGAGGAAATTAAAAGTTTACGAAGGCGTGTGAAATTCACCAATCAGCACTGGGCCCGCTCGGTGGATCATGGCCCGTACCCCCTTGTGCAAGGGGAGGCCTGTGCCCTAACAGTGGGGACATTATTAGGCTGATGATGATGATGATGACGCTATGTGTCTACCACATATATACACATAGTCCATGGCTAGGTGGCTATAAAGATTTGTTTGTATTCATGACGTCGGCGAGAAGAAATGACGAATCAATTCCTGGTGTAGCTATGAAAAAAACCAGCCGACAGAACATTCTCTATATTTCCATACAAATTAGTACTAGATGTCGCCATTTGATTTGACCTCCAGCTAGGAGAAATTGGCAAAAGTTTCCAGCCATTATTTCTAGTAGTGGAATACTTAGAATACTTTGTTAATGAAGTTTGGTAACTACATGACAGTACACTGTCAAACGTACCATCGGTCAAAAGTAGCTTCCATGAAATGTAGTTGCGATCAAACGTTGTCGTTCAAAAGTGTTTTCGGGCTAACAACATTCGCAGTAACGTATGTAACATAATCAAGAGAGAAGTTTGTAACACATAACTCGACACGTAGTCAGAACAGAGATTAGATAACGCTATTTATTAACACCATGTGAGATGACCAGGTCTGTGACTGATATGATACTTAACTGATAAGATAAACCTTCCGGGAAAGGCCCTATACACACATATTTAATTTACGGACTCTAGTTCAAATATTTGTTTAGCAATCCATCCCTTTTATGGGAAGGCAAAAATGCATTTTATTATTCCCTGAAGTAGACTTAGTGCCTTTTACCAGCGAACTAAACGAAACTTTATCTATACTATATATTAAATTGTGCAAAAGGTAGAAGTTTCGTCTAGCGATGTTATAATTTAATTTTAGCGAATGACACTTCACATATCGCTGCTAATATTTTGATCATCGACGACCTGGATGTGACTTGTACAGGATCGGAAAAGGTGGCAGGCACAAAAGAAAGGAGGCGTGGAAGAGGAACATACGGTTACGGATTAACCATGCAGTGGGACAACATGGGCTGATCATTTGTTAATGAGAATAAGTTTATTTGTGCGGTAAGATAACAAAGGATTCATAGTCCATACACCAGTAGGAACTTAAGCATATGTTATATTAAACTAAATAAAATTAGTGAGCAACAACTTAGTTATAATTAACGCTGACCTCCGAACTAAGAAGTTCGTATCTCGGAGGATAGATCTCTTCTTAATGATAGGATTTACCAATCCTACCTATCGGTAATCCTATCGATCTACTGGATTTCTGGAACCGACGAACTCTTCGTGGATACAATATTTTCTTTGACTATCGCTTAATACCTAAACTGACTTTAACAATTAAATAAGTACTTAACTATCCTTCCTTAAGTAATATTAGCAGACTTGAGGAATACAGACCTGGAAGCGGCTAATTTATCCTGGGAAACCATAGAGTCTGCGGCATCGGACAGAGCGCGGTGGAAGAATATTGTCAGAAGAAGAAGAAGAGGAATAATGATCTGCCTGCCTGCACAAAAAATAAATTAGATAATGTTACTCTACCCACATACCCAGGTGCGGTTCCAGTTCAACATTTTGGGGGTCACTTTATATAGGAATTTGTCGATTTTGTGGGGGAACTTAAGGGGGTTGCAAAGATTTTAAGTTTTTTTTTTCTATTGAGCGTATAATATTTGGAGAGGGGGAAAGGTCATGACTCTTTGCCCGCCACCCCTCCCGCCACCGCCCTGCACATATCTAGTGGTCTTAGTTGAAAGATGATTGAATAACAACAATTTTCAGATAATTTCTGCGAAGTTGGAAATTACGTGGTCGTAATGACCAATTACCGAGTCTGAAGATTGCTCCGTGGGCGGAGTTAAGGAAAATTAATCTTAGTGTAGTATACCTACCTATACCTACATCATTGGGATCTATTTGTAATACCTTTATAAAAGATATTTAGAGTTGTTTACGGCCTAGACTGTGGGCAGTACGTATTATAAGTACCAAGGTACCTACAAATCCTACAATTTTTTGTCAATGGTTTTGAATATACGAGTATGTAGTAGGTAAGTATTGTATCAAACATTCTCATTAGAGTGAAACAGCGGCGCATTTTTACTCCCATTAACAGCCGTTAAACATTACAAAAAAGCTCTCCCATCCACTAACAGCCTTGTGCTTTATAATTATTATAAGTAGGTATATATTAGGATTATTTTAATTTACTTCCACGTCGCCGAGGATAGGCACAAATTGCTAAAAATAAAAATTCGAATATTAAGCAGTATAAGTCTTTATGTAAGTACCTACCTACTCTATTCTAGTTTTTGTCTTTCTTAAAGTGATAGCCTGTTATTAATGCGTAGCCGCATGAGGTTAGTAGCCTTACTAACCCCAAGAGAAGCTGTCCAGCCCAGTGGAAGCCAGAGGACGTTGAACGACCGCCGCCGCCGACATCTCACCGGTTCGAGCGGTGCGGCATCCAACCGGTTACAAGCACTTTTTGCTATAATAACGCAATGTAGAAACTTGCAGCGCATCTAATGTCTACTCATGTATCTATAGGTAGATACGTAGTATAGAGTGTAGGTAGGTATCTACAAACCTAACCTACGGAGGCCGCTTTATTGTATTTTTGGTGTGAAAATATATCAAACTATTGTAACTACTTATACTTACGTCTATAAGGTGGGTGAGCCATGTAAGGCCGATTATTCAAAAATCGCAGCTATTATCGTGGGATCATGAATTCGCTCTACTCACACAAAGATTCATCCAACTCAAGAACATAGACCGGCGCCGAGTCGCTTGCGCCGCTATTTTGGGTGTGCGGTCCCTCACTTTGTTGAGGTCGGTTGTGGACGCTGTAATTATAATTCCCGCGCACAGCAAAACGTAAGTTTTCAAGTAATAATATTGACATTTTTTCTTTTTGATTCTGCATTGATATATGATGATTTTGCTTTGCTATTGTTCATTTAGGTGAGAAAACCGGTAGTGTTCCTAGGAAAGCCAATGGTTCCTTGAAAAGCCAATCAAAAACTTAACCATTGGCGTTGCTAGGAACATTTCCCAGAATCATTTATTTGAAAGTATAGATACTAAATGTGTATTAAGCCTTCAGGTCCACTTACTTACGTAAATAATAGAAGTAATGCCAACAGCATTTAATATCTCATTAAACATAGCTCATATAGATACTAAGTCTTATGTAGGTCTCCTCTCCGCTTGGTTGTAAGTCTTAGTCTCTACCGATGTATTTTTCGATTTTTTCGTAAAGGCTTATGAAAAGGACTTATAGCACACATTTGTTATTATTTACTTATTTTATTACCTACTCGTATATCAGATATTGAAGCAGCAGAATGTCATTTAAAATACATGGTTTAGTTAGATTATCTCATCGATACACTGACCTAGAGGTGACCACCATTGAAAACTTTTTTAATTGTTTAAGGAGAACAGACGAGCTAGCGGGCCACCTGATGCGCTGATAACCTTGAGGACTTGAGGAGATCGAGAGCCTTATGTGCCGGTAATTACGTTGACTCTGCTCTCTTCAAACCGAAACACAGTGCAATGCAAGCTTTATTTTATTTATTTATTACACTTAGGGACAATAAACAGCAGTACAATATGTACAAGACTGTACCTAACTATTATGATTCATTTTAAATATTTGACAGACACTTATAACTAAAACTTTTGATTTTATATAGTTTGAATTTATATTATTGTTAGATTTTATTTAATACTGTTGTTAATGACGTATCTTGTAACGGTTTCAGTTACTATAAGATAAATAAAAAACAATACAACAATACAATACAATATGTATTAAAAATAAGGAAACATTAAATGACATACCTCCCACATCCTTGTCCTCGGATATACGTTCGACAGTTCGTCAACGAAGTCATACGCCAATTGGCCCGGTCTTAATCCTTCCTTCTCCTGTTCCACTCTCTCTCCCAAACTCACTACCATTATCCTCATAGCTCTCTCTCTCACACACACGAACAAACACACACACACACACACATACACACAAACACACACACGCACCGTTAGCACTTAAACATATCGTAAAGTCTGTTTTATTTTCTGTTTTATTTTATTTTTACAGTTTGGTTTCGTAACTGGTATCTATAGATTTTTAATTGTTTGATTTATATATTTAATGTGTAATATGCTGTGAAACTGACAAATAAATAAATATAAAAAAAATACATATGAAATTTATAATTATGCTACGATGATATGGACCACTAGTTTACAAGCAACATAATGATATTTCATTTAAATACAAACAGAGAAAGCAGTGCATTAACAACATAGCTAGCACAAAAGTACTTAATAGTAACATAGATACCATTGCCAGCTTGTAATGTAAAATGACATAACTAAACAGAAGAAATACGTAAAAAGACGGTCGTATATCTGCACAGAGAACACAAAACTACTAAACAAATTGTTGTATTTTGACTTTATGTCTTTTGATGATTAATGCGTGCTCTCTGAAATATCATGGGTATGTTACGTCGATATAATATCGTAAATATCTGACATGGCTCACGTAGGTATATCAAAATCGCAGCAGTCTGGCCCCACGTCGTCGGACCAACTTTCACTAGCCGAGTCGGTTACCGCTAGTGGTGTTCACGTAGGTATCTCGAGATCTCCAAATCAAACTACTTCTGGTATCCGGTTTTATATTGTAGAAGAATGTTGTCCCATTTTTACTATTTACGAGATTACAGCACAAGCGATTCTATTCCATGTATAGACTCTATGTAGAGCCTTTTAATCGTTCCAATTTGGTGACTGTTCTGTAAAATACTAGTGTAAAAAAGTAAGTACAACTCGTTTCATAGTAGTCAGTATTAAAGATAATAGTTGCATCTTATCAATAACGATTTATGTGTATGTTAATCAGTGCTTAATAATGTGGAATTGGTTGACTCTCATCACATTCTCAGTTTTTCCATTTCGCGAATCTGCAATTATGCAGAAAAAAAATATTTGAAATTTTTCACATTCGCTCTTTTTATTACACTGAATTAGTAAATGTATGTTGGTGATTTTAAATTTTGCTTTGCAACTGTACTTTGCTTAATTGCGATTAGGCAGAAACCGGAATGTGCTAAAGAGCGATTGTGAATTTTTTTAGGTATATTTTTTTTATTACATAATAAGATCGATCTATATTTTTAATACTTCTAATTTCCTTCAAACTCAAAAGACAGTCAATTTGTTTTGAGGAGGATTTGCTTGAAAGTTACATTTTATTATTACTTCTGTCCGATCGCCAGAGTTTCCTCGACATCCAATACATAATTCAGCCAGTCTACCGTAGATACGCTCAGCGGCAGTGGATACGAGCTGATGAATCGATTCCTCTTGACCCAAATCCGACGGGTCAAAGCCGTGTCGCGTGGTCGCGTCGGCGGCAGTAGCCGGCCGGAATAACAATGTTGATCTCCAGTACGCTGGTATACAAGCCTTTACAGTATTTGTACAAATGTTAAAACGAATCACTTTTTGCCAATGACCTTTTATACAGGGTGGGTGTGTACATATCTTATGTACACAACTGTCAATATCAAGACGACAGGAGATGTCCTCTAAAAATACTTTTGTGCCGTCCTTACATGTTGCGGAATGAACTAATTTTATGAGAACATTCTTGCTTGACATAAAAGTATGAGTCGGATCCAGAGCCAGCGTAGCAGCTACAGTGTTCGGGGTCAATTTTGACCTTTATTTTCTCTAATAAATTTTGGTATAGTACCTACTTAAGTTCGAAGAAATAGAGGTGAGCCGAACATAATTGGCGAAATTAAAGCTGCCCGACTTCGAAGGCTTACGTATCGAGGGTGGAGGAGGATCGCGCGGTGAAATGAGCATACCTATGTGGGACGCAAGAGAGCACGTCGGGAATCGGGTTATTGGGCGTCCAGCTGCTGGAGCGACGAACTCGAGAAAGATCTGCGGACATTGACCGTACAACTGGCTCGAGATGACACAGGAGAACGATGGCGCTCTTTAGTATCGGAGGCCAAGATCCAGTCTGGGTCGCTGCGCCAGAGCAGTAAGTAATTAAGTTTAGCACATCTTCCCTAGATTCGGTTCCACGATAACACTGGTCGTAAACACCGTAAAATACTGTGTAACCTAACCAGACGTCGCCGCGTTAACCCAATTCCGGCACTATCAGCTTTCACAACGTGTTGCATCATACCTACTCATGTACAGTCGGCTTCTAGTTTTGTCTACCATCGGTCTCTTTTCGATTAACTCTCAACCTTATATCCGCGTCATATGGTTGGTAAATGGTGGCTTGTATTCACATCCACACATAGCAAGCGCTCTACAGTAGGTAGCAGTGGGAGATGCGCTAACTCGCGTTGTGTTATATAAATTACGCTTTGAAATTTTGTAATAGATACTTAACACTGTAGACTGCTGTGTTTTTGACTAATATATACCGTAGCTGCCTAATTAATGCCCTAGACAGAATTTGCTTCTCCCTAGATTCATTTGATTCTTTCCGGATATGTTCTTAAATAGATAATACCTAATTAAAATCAAAGAAAATCGATGGTTGTATTGTAGCTGCCGTAATCTCAATTTCATTTCTCAAGGTGATAAAACTTCTCGAAAGTTTTTATCCTATTAATACTTATATAATTGTATAGGAAGTTAAAAGATCGAGTTCATGCACAGATTGGGTTTAAATCTGAATGTCGAGTAGAAAGTAAATTGAAATTACATAAAAGTGTACGTACAGGTTCCGTTCCGCTTACGTTTCTAGGTCAAGCAAGGCAAGCCGACTCGAATGTGAGGCGCACACGCACGGTACGGCGAGTAGGTAGTGGACGGGGATTCTTGCAATGGAATGTTGAATTCGACATAATGTCGAAAATGGACTATAGTCCTCTCGTAACGTAACGTAACGTTCGACTCTTATATAAGTATTTGCCCTGTTGGAGGGCGAGATAGGTAGTACTAATGTCGAGGGGTTTTGACCATCCTTTAGTTGGCGACCGTGTGGAAGACAGCAACGTGCTGTGGCCGAACCTACGCTGCTGTGACGGGAGGAACTAGAAGGTGGAATATACTGAGGAGGAGCTAGGTAAGTTCTAGGAAATCGCCCCGGTGCGTTCCACTGGAGATTTCAAAGCCCTCCGACATGCGTGAGGGGAATTAAAAAGAGAACTATGTCGAATTCGTCATTTAACTGCGAGAATCCCTCGTCTCTGACTACTGCGATTCGTGACATTTGTCGAATAAGGAACGAAGCCGCAAATTCGTCTTAAATATGGAAGGGAAGAAAATTCTGAAAATAAAGTAAGTACAAGTAGATACGTACTATCTACGTATATTTATTTCTCACAAAATCGTTTATTTCTGACTTAAACTTAGACAGTAAACAAATCCGTTATTCGATCCCAGTCTATTTCTGGACGAGTAGGAAGGTTTTGTTATTTAAGCCGTGAGCAATGAATCGAGCACAGGATTATTTATATTTATTCATTAATTTTAATTCCCAGAAAACTACTTATATTGAGTTACAGGAAAATTTAAATGGTAAATGATGTGACTATCATAACACCGGCGCTAGCGGTTACCGGAGCATACCAGAGGGTAAGTACCTACTCAGATTCTTTGCCAATCCATTTTTTTTATTCACGATGATTAAAACCACATTAAACTTTACCTCAATCTCTCACCTGTAGGTAATATAAGTTATACTGCCCTGATACTGAAACAGAAATACGCGTATTTTCAAATTATTTTTCTAATGTTTCTGGAATTCTATGAAAACGATGAGGCGGACGACGAAAAACGCGGGTTCTAAAATGTCTGGCTCTACTAAACACAACACATCAAAGACAACCACTGCCGAGCGGAGACAGGCTCCAAGAGTCAGGCGCTAGCCAGGCGGACCCTGATCAATATGACCCAACACCGAGGAACATGTTAGACAGTTTAGAGGCTTTAGTACACGACAAGGTGACAATGTCAGCCTCGTTAGAGTCACTAAGAAAAGAGAAGAGAAGTTCAAGTATTATTAGAGTCAGCCCTCACTTTGAGAGCCAACTTAGCAAACAACAGTAAGCGTTTCATATTATCAGATAAGGGCTGACTCAAAATAATATTGAGCCTCCCATTTTAGAGCCTATTGAGGCCAAATTTTTTCCTCTCTAGTTTCACCAGGTTTCTCCATTAGGAGGTGAGTGAGGTCTTCTACTTTGTTGCAGTTGGTACAACACGGTGATGCAACTCTTCCCACCAAATGCTAAAACTTATTTAACGAAATGTGACCCGAGCGTAATTTAAAATCAAAGACAAGTAGCTCCCTAACGAAGCTGACACAGTCAAACCATGGAGCCCAGGAAAAATCTTACATAAAGACAAATAAAATAGACCGCAATTGTGTGTTATTGACAACGAACTTGTAAGAAAGATAAGGGCAGACAAGATACAAATACTTACCATACCATACCTACTCTACTTACAACAATCATAAAATCTACGCTACGACAGACCTCGCTTCAGTAAGTGACGGCTTGCCTACACGATAATAGGCCGGTAAAAATGTTATGGGAGTTCCAAGGTTAGTTAGATCAGTAAAGGAAATCTTTAGAACTTAAGGTAATCAAGCAGCTTTATAGCGGAATTTACCATTTGAAGGAAAACGTAGTACGTTGTCGTACAAAATCTTCATGAACCAACCCTAAAAATGTTTCCAGGTTATCTTCCCACGATAAGGATAATATATTCTGATCATACATTTAACATACAACATACACACATACACCTACAACCTTGGGATCTTCAAGGCCAGAATGAATAGGCATTTACTGGACCCGCATGCTCCATCGTCGACCTCATCGTCGCTTACCATCAGGCGAGATCGAGGTCAAATGCGGGTTTAGTAGTACATAAAAAAAAACAGAAAAACCAAAATGATTTTATCTTAGAGTTGTCGGCCATCTTATTTTTGGGACACACACATACATCGTACGTACGACCCTGAAAATCAAAAACAAAAAATATTTATTCTGCCAAAACTAAATTAAATTCAACGTTCAAGTCAAGGTTAGATAGAACTTATTATTGCAGCATGTTGACCTAGGTATATATCCTCATGATAACTTCAAAGAATTATTTTGCCATGCGCGAACTTCTTTGCTTTGTGCATGATACAATAGAGCCAATGTAGAGTCACATTATCTTTCTATTGTGGTAGCGTACTTAATTTAGAATCATTTAGAAATACGAATGACTTGGAAATGAAATGATTCTTTATTTGCATTGAATAGGTTACATTAGTTACAAGTTTACAACTTTAAAGCCAGCTGACAAATATTTTGGCAGAACTACGAAAAAACATGGTAATATAAAGATCACCGAGAGCCCTGACTGGCTCCTTGAGGACCTGGGTACACAGTAGATGGCTGTGAATCCGGAGACAAAACTTATTGACACACCTACATATGTCTACATACAGAACACATGTGCCAGTGACCGATACCTAACTACAAATGTAGCTACAGTACGCTCTCACGTGGCCGACCACGCTGTATTGTTGTAGGCTCGTATGCGATTGATTACATCGGAATGTGTGTATGATTTAGCGAATGTAGTGTAACGATATTTGCGACAGATATTCATTACCTACTGCTGGACACAATGCCTCTCTCAAGCTGATGGACTTGAGTTTTCCAGATATTAGAAGAGGGTTTCTAAAGGATCCGTGCGTGAATCGTGGTTTCTAGAAAGTGTACCTACGCTTCCTTCTCTAATTATTTCTTTTATAAATAGATTTGTCGGAAATGCAATCAGTTCAGTTCACCTGACGAACAAGATAAGGACCCAGAAAAAGGATGACGTAAGATGAGGGCCCCGATACGAAAGCACGTAAATGAGTAACTAATTTAGAAAAATATGAAACGAGAACGCCTGGAGAGACTGGAAATAAAATGAAAGTTTTAAGAGGCACCTCGTCCTCTGCTTGCAAGAGCAACTCTTAACGAATTGAGTATGGTGGACCATAGGTAATCTGTGGAACTGATGATAACTGACGGTGGCGCTTTGGAGACGTCGCTGATGCGGTCGATCTTGAGAGTTGAGTAGGATGAGGGACTGGCTCTTCTAAGCCCTGTCGAATCAAATTAGTCGTTAAGACGAAGATATTTGGTGATAGACCCCACATTTAAAGCCGTTAGGTGCCCATGGCAAAGTGCTAGGGGGGCACTGGTGCGTTTCACTGGAGATCCCGGAGCTCTCCGACAGCATGAGGTCGGCGGTTTTAGTGGGTAAAAATCTCACATAACCGATTTCCCCAAGAGATTTACCCCCGTCAACAATAAAAAAAGGTATATAGGCACTTTAGGCGTGCGAAGCGCGTCGTCAAAAGAGTCATTATGACATAATAATCATCACGATATTTGTAATAGCTTATCAGCTAGAGAAGATAAGTAGATTAAATTTAGCAAAGATAACATTGTCGATAAGTACGACACCTCTAGTACCTAGATAGAATCATCTTAAAGCTAAATTAACCTCTACTAAAAATTACTACTAAAAGTTTCCGAAGCACTGGGTCCACTCGGTAGATTATGGCCTGTACCCCCTTGTGCAAGGGAAGGCCTGTGCCCTAACAGTGGGGACATTAATAGGCTGATAATGATGATGATGAACCTCTACAATACAATACAAATATACTTTATTGCACACCCGGGACAAAAACAAAATATAAAACATAAAAGAAATGTGCAGAAGGCGGCATTATCGCTTTAAGCGATATCTTCCAGGCAACCTCAAATCTTCAGGTGATGGAAAAGATACATAATATATGGGTGCAAAAGGCGTATGAAATAAATACTACCCTCAAATAATAAAAAATGCAAACATTTGCAACTTTCCTCTACTCTACTTTTACTAGAGTAAAATCTCTAAAAACTTGTATAGGTAACCTCACTTTGCCGGTTGGATAGGTATATATTGATAACAAAACTGCTAAGCTTTAAATTTTGTTTAACCAGTAGGTAATTAGTTAATTAGCATCAATTTGAGAGACGGTACCAACAAACGGGCCTCAGAAACGCGGAACAAAAACTAGTCATGTTCCCACGTGAGTTGAGAATTTCAGAACAATGCCGTCAGAAAGTTGTGCGAACTCTTCATCGCGAGGAAAGTCCACATCAGGGTACAGGCCCGGGAGCGAGACACCGACATGCAAAACGTATAGCTCCATCTCCCTCGAACATATGGAAAAATAACGGCAGTAAAGAATCTACACGGAACGTGAGTCAACCGTGAAGCGCAAAAACTCTGCGCGCGGAGAAATTTCCTCAGATCACGTTTTTCTTCGTAAATCTGCTTTGTAACGGGTGTTTTTCGAACATCAATCTTTCGTAATGATACAGAAAGTATGTATTAAACTAAGGTATTAAATATTGAAGTACCTGCCTTTACCATGTTATTTATTTAATAATTAAGTTAATATGTATTTTATACCACGTTAACGTGAGTGTCCACTGTCCAAGTACTCGAGTATTTCTTTTCTGCTGATCTGACAGATCTTCTTTTTCTAAGTCGTATACCTCATTGCTGAGGGACGTGATCTTGTGATTTAATGGGGGTGGTTTGCCATTGCCTTCCCCATTTCACACACTGGTTATCTCAGTGTGCAGGTTTCTTCACGATCTTTTCCTTCACCGTCAGAGCAGTCGGTAAATGTACGTAAGTCTTTCGAAAAAACCGAAAAACTCATTGGTACATGACATTGCATGGTTTCGAACTCGGACCTCCTGCATGGGAGTTCGACGTCCTAGCCACGTAGCCACCGACGATCTAAATTTATGTTTAAAAAAATTCTATTTCTGACTGATACGAGGATGTTAATGTATTATGTTTACGATGTTGTTATATTGCACAGTATTTATTATAGGTATAAGTACCAAAATCTTTATTGCCATGGAGTGCTGGTTATATTTTTGCAGTTAAAGATACAAATTCAGGTGTTAAAATAGAATTATTTGCTTTAGTAAGTAACTGGAACAAATAACAGGCAATATGGCAGGTACTTGCAAGGTGTGTATGTATAACAGATCTCCCTTGTGTCGTGATATGATATCCTCGGTCGACCGACGGACTGGTGAATTGTGGATGGCTGCTTTTATAATTTTGAATGGTAACGGCACGTTTTACCGTCACGATTTAACAGGGAAGCGATATGTATGCAACTGTATGGAGACGCTTTTATATTTCCGTTGACGGTAAAACGTTACCGTATTATCGTATTTCTTTCCGTATTACCATAGCCGTGGCACACCTAGGCTCCCTGTCAAATCGTCACGGCAAAGTTGAGTGTGTAGTGGTAGTGTGTACCGACAAGTATATTAAAGATGTGTGTGTGAGCGCCTCGCGCCTCGCGGTCGCACCTCCCGATCCGCTTTCCATCTACCGGTAGGTAAATTATACGTGGACGATACAATCGTGGACGTCCACGGTAATATCGTGGACGGTAACGGCACGGTAATTTTAAAAGCAGTCATCAGCGGGCGCTTCGCGGACGGTTTCGGAGCCCCTCGGCCTTCTCCGTGTCCCAACTCGGTGTGATTGCGAGAGCGAACGAGACTTTAGCCCCCTTCCACCCGCCCGGGCCACTCCGTACTCTTCACGCACGGCAGTCTGCTTTTAGCCGTACTCTTTGGTGGACGTATAGCCGTTCGTTAGTGAGATTTTATCCGTCTTTTAATTCGTGTGAATCTAATAAAAACTCTTGGACTTTTGTGAAAAAACTGGATGATACGCTTCGTTGCAGCGCCGTGGACGTGGCTAGAATTAATTGAGTGTCGTGTTGGTGAGAGTGCAGTGGGCTGGCCGCGCTACGTCGTCGTGCCTGAGTTGGCGGCGACCGCCCTCCGGTGCTCGCGAGGTAAATGCCGCGAGACTCCTACGAGAACGATCGCATACGTGGACGAAAACCGGATTGCGGTGTCGTGCTTTTTTTTATAAAACCTAGGATTTGCTAAATACCTGGCCAGTGTTAACTAATTAAACGGAATACTTGATCCGCGACGAGGTGGAGGTGGTTCGAGCAATATTACCGTTAGTTGTTAGTTGAGCTCGCTAAGTTCTCGAACGCACAGATTCTTGTTAGAACGAAAATATTTCGCAAGAATCCACCGTGTTCGTGTTGTGCGAAATTGGTGTTAAAGAATATTGATTGACGAAACGAGGAAACATTACCGATTTAGCATACTTCAATGCCATTATCTCGGTAAAGAGGTTACGTATGCGGAAACGTCGACGCGCATTTTTATTGTGCCTCAATCATCGTGTGCTGAACATCTGGTTAGCCTTTGTTTGAACAGTTAAAAAGAAAACGTAATAATTATCTGTTGCGAATCGTGCTCGCCTTTTTGAAGTAGGAGCGATTTACCTGGGAGCGGTAACAATTTTGTGGTTCAATGGATTTGACCCAAGTATAACAACATCGGGCAAATGCTTTCCAGTACGTCTCACTCAATGGGCGTGGCAAGTGGCCAAGTGCTTCAAGGCCTACGGGGACTGGTTTTTAAATCGTGCACGGAGTGTGCCCACTTGAAAAATTTCGACATCGCCAACGAGCGTTGGGTCACCAGCCACTTAAGATCTCCCACCAATCTGCTCCATCTGTAAACCGTTTGCCTGACAGGGGGTAAAAACCTATAAGATGGAATCGAAATGAAGTTATTGTACAGCGCCATTTTGTGTCCAGAAAGGACAACTGCACGATGTATAGTCAAGTTTTGATATATTCAACAATTCTGATATCCAACAATAACACCTTACTTTTAACGAGATCTCCACGGGAATTCAGCGCGTTCTTTTGTTGTTGATGTGACTTTGTGTCAAGAAAGGACAACTGCACGATGTATAATAACGAAAACTTGAAAGTTATCGAATAGTAGAAATGCTGAGTTGAAGAAAAATGACAATCTGAAATGTTTGGTATTGCATTTATGATATCCAACAATAACACCTCACTTTTAACGGGATCCACACGGGCATTCAACGCTTTCTTTTGTTGTTGATGTGACTTTGTGTCAAGAAAAGACAACTACACGATGTATAATAACGAAAACTTGAAAGTTATCGAATAGTAGAAATGCCGAGTTGAAGAAAAATGACAATCTAAAATGTTTGGTATTGCATTTATGATATCCAACAATAACACCTCACTTTTAACGAGATCTCCACGAGCATTCAGCGCTTTCTTTTGTTGTTGATGGGACTTTGTGTCAAGAAAGGACAACTTCGCGAAGTATAATAACGAAAACTTTAAGGTTATCGAATAGTAGAAATGCTGAGTTGAAGAACTATGACAATCTAAAATGTTTGGTATTCTATATTGTGATCTCTACGGGCATTCAGCGCTTTCTTTTGTTGTTGATGGGACTTAACTTCACGATTAGAGTGTAGGTAGTTCCGGGGTCTATACCTGCGCTTGCGTCCCTTTTTAAACCGATCAATCGGGTTTCCTGATGCGCAATCCCGTTAGACATGGCGATTCAACTAAGCACGTATCAAACAAGCGGCATCAGATGTTGCCGGTGATGCTATCTCAATATATTATTTCTCAATATTATATACTGTTTATTTTTAGCAACCGTATGCGATGCGCGACGCGCGGGGGCGGTGGGTTGCCAACTAAGTAGGTCGTGATATTTGCGCATTGTACCTGATTGTATGTGCGGCCGGATAATCTTCAATAACAATTAACGAACAGCATGAAAATCATCAAATAAGTAGGTATATAGAATAGAATACAAAGTCTATAGGTATATCACAGAGGTACACAATGGGCAAACACATGGGGATACAAAAATCTGTGCTGCAATGTGACGCTATCTATCTATCAAAGGTAAAAAGGTATCTAACTCAGCATGTTAAAGTACAAGTTGTAAAAGTAAAGCGCTGACGATCAGTGGAACCGTCCAGTGAAGTACGTATGGCCGCAGTGCAATATCAACATCATGGTGATCCCATTGCGAAAAAAAGAAACTGCTGGTTTAATCAAAGTTGGCTTTCGAAGAATATTCGTTTAAAAACAGGTCAAACACCGAGAATAAAGTGAATGGGAATTTTTGTGATTCACGCTTGCATTCAAAGTCTGCGTTTCATTTTAATTTATGTTTCCTAAAAACGTATTAAGAGTAAATAATAATGTTATTATTATTATTCCAGCTTCATGTTCTTGGGTGAAAGAAAAAGTAGTCTCCCTCGGGCGTTGTTTCCTTCATGTTCTGCAATATTTACATAATGAGGTATTCAACAAAGTTAACACCTGAATAATAATTAATATGACTGCAGTGTACAACTTACGAGTTGGTTGGTATGGCATTAATTAAGATTAACCTACAAATTTATATATGTGTCTATAGACGTTTCGGACATCTAGGTACATATTTCATGAAGAAAAAAAACATCAACACGTGATGACGCATGATGTCAAATAAAAGTCATCGTTTAAAATGTAGCAACAACACAAAATAAGCTATATACTCGTATATATAGGAGGATTTCTTGTCCAGATTTCTTGTAGTCTTGGGCGAAGAATAGACCTACGGTAGCCATTGCCTGTCGTAAAAGGCGGCTAAAATGGGTTGTCAGGGTCGTGGACGGGCAAGGCCGTCCATTGGCTGGCGACCCTGGGGAAGGCAGCAGCGTGCTATGGCCGCATGCTGCTGTGACGAGAGGAACCTGGAGTTGGAATATACACTGATTCTACTGGAGATCCCGGAGCCCTTCGACATGCATGAGGCCGGCCATCGAGGGGGTTTTAGTTGGTAAAAATCTCTCATATCCCGGTCTCTCCCCTAGGAGACCGGGTATCTTATGAAGATTTCCACCCGTCAACAACAAAAAAAAGAAGTTTACCGTCATGTGACATATCGTATACGCCCTATTTTATTGTTTAAAAACTGTTTACAGCTATAATTTTTCTATAAAACTAGTGTATCATCCAGATCCATTCGACATTGGCAAATTGCAAACTGCAGAGGTCATTTATTAAAAGAAAGAAGGAAGGAACTTGTAACAATAATATTATTGAGGCAAATAACAGTCTGCAAAATGGTAAGTAACGAAGTAAGAATGAAAGCAGTGAACGACCGAAATATGGCGTGAAAGATAATTTCCCCGCAGTTGGGCCGATGTCGTCAGCTGATAGCCGGGGTTAACGGCCGCGACTTTGTCTCAGTGTCCGAGCACTTATCACCCTGTACCCTGCACCACGCGCGGTCGAAGGGTTATCGGACTATTTTTTCAATATTTGATTGACGATCGCTTTTATAGATTCGGGCCGATTCCAAAACATACCTACCGTGAAATATCACATTATGACAGGTTCACACTTCGTATTCGATCATATGTTTTAGTCATTGAAGTAAATAATTAATTACGAAATGGATACGTACTTATGTAAGTACAAGGCTTCAAAAAAAACAGTGACGCGTTTGACCATTATCGCGGAATTGTAAGACAACATGTTTTTGTGTCCTTAAACTCCTAAATTAGATTAAATCTAATTTGTTTTCCTTTCATATTATACATAATAAACGAAAAATTATGTATGCAGATTATGTATGTACCTATTCTTCTATCAAGTTGGTATAGTTACATATGTTAAAGTTCCCATCTTTAAAATAAACTTCTCAGAATCTATGAGTTGCCCATGTTAGACCCTTACGGTACGCCGACATTTCTCAGCACTACCGTTAATAGAAAGTGCCACACACGCAGTACACTGAGTATTAAAGACATTATTAATGTAACAAAGAGGCAATAAAATAGGCTATCTATGGTGTGACTATTTTAAATACATAGGGCTAAAATCATGTTCAATGGTGTCAAATGCTTGCGAAAGAACAATTATTTAGTTTTTATGTAGAGATGATCAGTACTAATACTAAATAAGGATTGTGCGAAAAATCTGCGTAAAGCATGGAGTATAGAATTAGTTTTATTCAGTTTATAGTGTAAGTGTGTGTGTGTGTGTGTAGTGTTTTTAGTGTGTGTCTTTTTAAGTTTTTGGCAATTTGGTGTAATGACATCGATTCTGTTCTGGGGTGACACCCCAGAACCTTGCTAACTAAAGTAAAATTTATCGCTAAACGAAGCGTCACCTTCACTCTTATACAATCTACTACATGAGTGATTAGATTATTTATAAGGTCAAGATATGTACCGTCCCGTACTATGTGTTTTATAATAGTTTCATTTAGGTTTAGCTTTAGATTTGGCGGCTACGCCAGAATCAACGCATTTAAGAACCATTTTTCAGGATTTAACTTAATCTGATGTTTCGTATCTGTATAGGTATATCTACTGGTACATGTATTATTTTCAACTTTGACTTTGTCATGACAAATCCGACGGGCTTGAGTGTTTGACCTTTTTTTATTTATATCTTATCGATTAAATCTGAATTTGCAACTAGTTTATAGCAGGCATCCTTTGACATATTCTTCCGTGAAGTAGGGAGTGGAGGAGGTAGAAATCATGAAGTGTGATCTCATAAACAAACGTTATAAAAAAACGCTATTGACGCCAAAGAAAAGAGAAAGAAGAAAGGAGATAAATACAGAAGAAGTATATTCAGTATTACCAATAAATAAGGTAGAATCGAAGTTTAAAAGGAGAAGCAATTTAGGCGATAACCTAGTGGATAGTGGAGTTTGACAAAGAAAAAGTTAAAGGTGTTGTTGACGGAGTAGAGTTTTCCATTGATTTTTTCACAGCATTACAAATATGAAATAAAGAGGAAGTTTACATAACTTCAATAATAAATATTAGTGGCAGCATTATAAAAGGAAGCAGTCATCGTTGTGTTAACACTGCTATCGCCGATGACGCCACTTCACTTCCCGCGAAACTGTCGGCAAGGTTGTGCCTGTGCTCGGAATGGGCAGTAAGCAGTAATTGCCCAAGATTGTCCGCCACGCGTTCGTGATTCACAATAACCAAACGAACGAGAGCTGCCAGGTTCGTCTGATTTATACACAGTAATTCGCAACTTACGCAAATCATGAGATCATGACTCTAATTGTCGTAAATTTTGAGAAACTTATTTCTTTTTTTCTGTGTTTTACGTAAATATTTTACTATGAAAGAACATCTTTCTATGATAATTGAGTAATGATGAAGGTGGTATGACTATGTGCAGAGTAAGCATATGGAGGTAAGCCTATCTATCGCGAGACAGCAATGCCTTGTTTCGGTTTGAAGAGTGATTGAAGTGTGATTACCGGTAGGTATAGAGAGCTACACTACATCCAAGTCCTCAAGGTTAGCAGCGCATCGAAAACCCTCTAATAACATTATAGTGAGGTGAGATATCTATAGGCGACGGTGATCACTTACACTATCAGGTGGCCCATTTGCACTCTCCTTATACTTACAGTAACAAAATATAAGAAAGGCCATGGAACATTTCAGTATGGAGCCTGGCACACCTACTTTCCGTGATTTTCAAAAAAATTACGATTTCTTTGCGATCGATCTCAGCTCGATAATTCGATAGAAGACATCAATAGTAACAAAACATATCTTGATAGAAACTCCTAAAGTATCTCTGAACCCAGATATTTGATGTTGAAAGTCGTATTTTTTTAAATTAAGATTCCTGGTCAAATATCTGGGTTCAGAGATACTTTAGGAGGATTTATCAAGAGATGTTTTATGTTTCTATTGACGTCCTCTATCGAATTATTAACCTAGGATCGATCGCTAAGAAATAGTCATTTTTTCGATTGGCGGAAAGTAGGTGTGCCAATAAGGTTCCATGGCCTTTATGTACATCTATGTATCATCTGCGTCTGATAAAGTGGTTATACTCGCAGCAGATTCAGTTAATCCTATTGATTTTTGGAATTTCTAAAAGTGAAATTGTCTATGTGCACTGATAATTTCATTCGATTTACTACCACTGATTATTTACATTTGTTGTTATCTTATAATTAACTAATGAGATGAGACATTTACAAAATATTTAGGCATGATATCATTGTAATTTCGTTAACAGAGGCTCCTTTGATACACGATACACAAGCTTTCAAGCCAACTCGATTATTTCAATATATACATAGGCACCATAGCAGGAGTTCGGATCGGTCATTAAATTATGGTAGAGTGGTAGAGTTTTACCTTACCGTCCGTCCCCTCCCCATGCGTGTTTCAAGGAAATCTTGTTACTTGATTAATTGTTTTTAAAAGGTATACAAGCTAGGTTGTTTATACTAGGGATGTTACGGAACTTCGACTCCGACTCCGAAAGGTCGGAACTTCCGATTGATTTTACACCTCCGACTCCGACTTCGGCTCCGATAATTTTGAATCGGAGGTTATACCGAAGATTTGTGAGCAAACCTATTCAAATATCAATAAATAAATTTTTATTAAATAGTGTAAAAAAATAATTGACCAGTTCAACTATAAAAATTAAGAAACTGTTTAAAATTTTAACTTCTTCTGAACCCTTCAGGGCGACTCGGACCACTTCCTAACTTGTCAATTTCCAAAGTTGACCACTTCATATTTAGTCCACTCCTATAACGTCCTTTTCCTAAATTGTCATCTTTCAAATCCCTTCTACCTCCGCCTCCGGTTCTGACTCCAGTTCCGACTCCGATAAATCAAATTTAAAACCGACTCCGGTTCCGGTAAAATCACCTCCGTTCCGGTAAAAACACATCCCTAGTTTATACGAGTATTATGACCTATTCTGCGTTAATCACCTTGTCGAAACCGGTTTGAATTTCAGGTTCGTATCATTCGTATAGTCTTAAATCATAATAAATGATGTCCTCATGTAGATATCACACGTAGTCAGTAGAGACAGTATTAATTTTGATCCTGTATGATGAAAATGTTTGCGCTATATTTTTGCGCCGTTAATAGTCTAGAAAATTCTAAATGATCAAGGAAGTACTCCACCAATTATTTAATGCTCCACGTAATTATAGTATCGTGAAGTTCGCTACGCCCTGTGAGCAACTTCCGCAAAGTCGCTGCGCAGGCGCCGCTGGGGAGGCGCGTCGTTGCGAAACTGCCAATGGCCTCAATGTTGCAGATCACGGTCGCTGCTTTGAATTTAGAATTCGCCATGTAGGTGGTCGATATCTAACATTTTATAGTTTATGGGTCTCATCTTTTACTTAAGTGCTGGACTACATGAGGCGGTTCCAGCGCCGGTTCGGTTCGCTGCTGCCAATCACAAGCATTACGTTCTCCCCCCACTTGAAGTCCGCGTCTCGCCTCGCCTGGTGATTGGCTGCAGCGATCGAACCCGCGGCGCTGGAACCGTCGTCGTATAGTCCCAGCCTAATTGTTTAATCAAACCGATATAAATGATTAGTTTGCCTAGATGATGTCAAGCAATACTCAGTGATTTGACCTTATTTTATTTTAAAGTCAACACCGACGTTTAGTGTCATCTATGATTACCTTCTCTCTAAGTGTCATCTGTCGTTTGCTGCCAAAGTGTTGTGTTCGTTAGTTCGCAGTGTTTTCTAATTATTTTCTGTGTTTCATTCAGAGCAAAATTCAGTGGTTCGTTGAGATCTATAAGCCTTCCCCATGAAGTTAGTAAACAACTACGTAATCCTTTTTAGTTTTCGAGCATTGATCTTCAACTGTTGACATTTTGTATCCGCCCACAGCAGCATAACGCTACCAAATGCCATTCAATTTTTTTTTTAAATCCTACTCCCTTGTCAATCCTCTTGGCCCTGTATTTTGTAGCTGGTATATTCTTAGATAATTTCGATATTCAAAGCTAATGTATCAATTATCTATTTATCTACTTTACCTTTGCACCGGCCGTTATTAACTTATACTCAACACACAACCAAACTACGATATTACCTTGTTCTACGATATTACCTCTAGACATAGCAATAGCAATCAAACAACAGGTTGTGCAAAGATTGTTCGAGCGAACGGTACGGCTCGGCCACCGGCCACTTTCACCGGCGGCCATCTTGTTGGCGAAGCAGCCATGCTGTGCGCAAGCGCACCTCATTGAAGAGTTGGCACGACTATTGTATTGTACGCCACTGTGACGTCAGAGGGCAGAAAAGCAATTAGTTTCGTCTTCACAAAAACAGAAGAAGTTTTTTTGTGTTGAAAATTAATTTGAATAAGATTATGCGGATGTAATTCTTCTGAGTTCTGTGACGCTTGGTTAGTTAGTTGATTTTTTAAGCTTCTCAGACAGACAAATTCAAAGGTCCTACCTCTGGATAGGTAATAGCTTTTCTCCATGATAATCATTAAGGACGAGCTGTATGTTATTTCGCAAGCGTTAACCTAACATCGAATAAAACAATGTTTTTTTCTGTTTCAGGATAAACCTCTTCTCATCAGATTTCTGAAATAGATTCGTAAGTACTTATTTAAGTTCTAAAAATATAAACTTTCCGTTTGAAAAGTGATCGTTTCTAAGAATCAAGAAACAAGTATCCGTACCTAGTGAATTTAGCAGAAATAGCAGATTTTATTTCCTACTTCACATAACTGAAGACGTAAAAAAACCAGATAAAGTTCATGAAACTGCTCTGGAAAGCGGAAAGCTAGGCTGAAGGCAGATCTACGAAGACGAGAATATTTTCCTAATTCAAGTAGGTATTCTAAGTCCGAACACGGATAATATTTTAACGATTTGAAAGCAAGCTATGGCGGGGCCATTTCAACTCCCATTAACGGTTGTTAAAAATAAAGAGAGAAGATCGCTTATCCACCTTCCAGAAACACACCTTATGCTTATACATTAGGATGTAGCAGTCGACGATCGACCTTCAAAAATGTACTTTTTATTGAGATCGACACGCTAAATGTATTTACTAATGAATATATTCAATAGGTAGGTATACCTACTTCACGGCGTAGTTCTCAGGTCATTAACCCTGTAGAGGCTTCTGTATCAAAAGAAAAGTTAAAGCTATTTATTACCTGGCTCTGAGTTCTGATACGGGTTTCCTGAAAGAGGATTTAGTTTTTTTAAATGATTATTTATTTCTAGTATATAGTCTAGTTGCAAGCATGGTCCGACAGTGATCGTGCAAGCTAAGCAATGTTGGGCGCGGGTCAGAATGGCATAATGGCACATTTTCATCTGCGATCGTTTGTGCCTCGGAGAGCAAGTTAAACTGTCGGTTCCGACTGTTGTCGTCCGACAACAGCCGTTAGACCATCGGCCAGGAGATCGATACCACTAAATACAACGTAATTAAATAGAATCTAAACTCCATCGTTATGACGTGTTTCGTATGCTACTATCCACTAACGATCCAATTTCAGTTAAGTTCCGATCGAGTCAACGTTCGATCGAACAGTAACGTATTTATGCATTCTTCTAAAACGTTTAGTTTATACTGAATCGCAGTTGAACGGTAACAAAACGCTTCAATCTAGTAGCTTCAATCTTCTTCAGGTAGTAAATCTAAAGGTGGCAGTGGTAGAGTTATGCGTCAGAAGAATGCGATTTGGTGTCCAAATAGAATTGGAACGAAAACTAAATTGAAATTGGATAGAAATAGAACTACAAACTTTGTTCAATAAGTTGAATCACACGACAAGATGAAGTATCAGTAATAGTTAGGATCATAATGTAAGTTCCTATGTGAAATCATAAATTGACAAAATAATTAGGTCTTACCTATTAACTTTCACGAATTTGACCTTATAAAATTATTCTTGTTGTTAAACTTAACTTACATCCAAGTTACATAAGGCGATTGTGCAGTGAGTGGGATTGAAAATTGAAAAAAATACACCTTTATTCTTGAAGAACTTTTTCTCCGGAATATATTGGTTACAAAGATTGGAGACAGGAGAACTCCACTCTCTACCATGTACAGAAAAACAAAAGTTTTCAATTTTCGTCTCTACCAAGTAGAGAGGTTTTTACTTGACTTCCCCTTCTGCCTACAATCTTTCTAACCAATATATTGCAGATAAAAAGTTATCCTTCCAAGTAAAGGGTGTAATTTTTTAAATTTCCTTTCCCACTACTCGTGAAATTTATTTTTGTAGTTGGCGCTGACATGCGCTGAGACTTTTTACGCGTACGCCTACAGATAAGAAGGCAGTGACACTTCATCACCTTGGGCTATTTTTACTCCTTCCAATCCATACGAAACACCTTGCGTTCGAAATATAATGTAGGTACTTGCAAGAGCTCAATATTTTAGTGAGTCGATACTTCATTATGGAAATTTTATTCAGCCTGTTCTTCTAATTATCCGCCATCATTGTAATCTTCTTAACACTTAATTACTTGTCAAATTGGAAACATTATTACTTGTCAAATTGGAAACATTATTACTTGGTCGGCAACTGAAACGGCAATTTGTTGGATAATATTTTACGACTAAGGTCGAATTTCTTATCTCGTCTTACTTGTTACCTTTATCCTTTTATTATTGTTTACCCGTTTATCAAAGGTTTGGTTTACTTTTGAGCCAAAAAGTTTTCTACTCGTTTTCGGTTGAAAAGAATGCATTCATTTGTTGGAAGACTACTTTGAAAATTTTTAAAAAAAATATTGCTTTAAAAAATATTAATTAACATTTCCCATTAAACTATAACCTCCACACTAGGCGTTGCCTGTGTCGTGGAGATTACATACACACACTGACCACTTTACAATGTTATGTGTCAATTTAACATTCACATTCCAGAATTAGATTTCAGATTATTATGACTATTATAAATTTATAAAATATATTAATATATACATTTATATATCTAGGTATAATTATTTAATATATATTTATAATATTAAAGCTAATTATGTACATATATGCATTAATTAAAATAAATAAGTTACAGCTTCAATTGACAATCCATGTTTCACATCACAACACAATACACATTTCTAACATAATCTTTTTCAGAATCTTGTTTGCAGGATTTCTAATATCTTCCGTTTCCGTAACAATAAGGTAGTACCTACTATTGTCATCTTCAGAAAGTATTAACAAAAAGCGCCCTCTCGCCCCTATTCATCCTTAAATAATGAACTTGACCCAGTGAGTCGCGACGGGCTCGAAATGTGTTCACTGTTTCACTTGTTCCTCGCCTAGTCCTACTTTCGGGAACTTTTTATTTCAGTTCCGATGTCTTGTTACATCTTCACTTCTTCGTATTCGTACACCCGACCCCGCAGTCTGCTCCTTTATTATTTTTATGTAGGTATAAGTTACGTCAGTTGCGTGCTTCATTGATTGATTGCAGTGTTGACTGTACGTTTTGTTTGTACCAGTTCAGCAGTTAGCAAGATATTTTCATGCTAATTTCTAATGTGTGATGACTTGCGTCGCTATTATGAGTACCTAACGTACTCGTACATGCGTCACATAAATATGGAGATTCATTACAAATTCCTAGTTTTACAACTTTTAATCTCGTCGTTTCCTTCCTCATTTCATGGCGTGACTAAAACTTCGGGCACCTATAGCTATCAAAACAGGGTTGCAGCAAACACGTCTCCGCTAGGCGGAATTTGATTCGCCGTGCACAATGAAGTTACGGTTTGTGCGGGGGTCGCGCCTGCCCGACGGGTGCGGGGGTGTGCCGAGGTCAATGACGTCCCGTCTGGGGCCCGCGTCCCCCGCGCGCCTGTCCTGCCCCCGCGCCCGCCTGAACCAGTTCCCGCCCCGGCCGACGTAGCTTACCATCCTCTGTCTAGTTTACACCAGCTTTTACTGTTGTATTCCTACTTACTTAGATACCCTACATACACCTGCTAGTGCTTATTTTCAGTCAATCCCTGGGGGATTGACTGAAAATAAGCACTTAAACTGTAAACATAATTTCGATGTTTCTGGCTCTGAGTGCTCTGAAGTTTGTGCTTTCTCTAGCTTCTAGGTAGGCCTTTCCATCAATTGCCGTCTAAAGTTCTTGAAGGAGACCGGGCTTAGTTAACCCTATACTAAATGTAAGTCAGGCAAATAGAAAAAAAATAGAAGAAAATAAATACATACGAGTATATGTGGTGTATATAGTGATGGTGATTTATCGTGATATCGTATATAGTGATTTATCTTTTAGATAAAGATAAAGATTTTATTACCATCATTAATTAACTTAACTTAATGTAATACATTTCATGATTTAAAACTATATTAAAAATATAGTTTCGCGGTGGCAATTGGTGAAGACTCAGTTCTTGCTGGCATGAACTACGGAGTCATGAAGACCCGTGAAGGGTCCTTGGCTTTACAGGGATTTATACTATGACTTCATGACTCTTCTTGAAGTATAAAACCAAGGACCCTTACACACCCTTGAACCATTTTGTAGCTATGATACTTAGTATAGACTATCCTAATAGGATGGAGAACAAACAGGTTGTATCAAACAAATCCACTGATCAAAGCCTAATAATCTAGAAATTCCCAACAGGAATAATTCGGATCTTGGTTCCTGAGTATTCTTGAGTACAGATGAGGTATTTTGGCAATACATATTTTGATGTGATAGCCCTGGTCACAGATCATGCCGTCTGTCTAGTGTGGCGCAACAAGCGCTTTCGCAAACGGTGTCGTAATTCCGACTGCCCAAAATAGTCGGAAAGTTTCTTCATATTTTTTTGTACACGATTCACGCGTTCCGGTTATCGGTTGTAGTTTTAACGCAGGCTGTGATACGAACGAGTTATCATTTTAGATCTTCGAATGGAATTTGGACACTATTCCAGGTATTTTCCGTTCTGTTCTGACTCTTGTACAAAAGTAATCAATCAGTCGAACTTTATTTTTCCAATTCAATTGAGGGTTGCCTCTAAATAGCTCTTTACTTTGCCTTCCGTATGGTTATAATAACTAACCTACATAATAATAATGTACCAATCCGTTAACTCTCGAGTTAACACTAACTAACCCGAGGTCAATTTTGTACGAAAAGCATATAAGTAGACAATTCGCGAGTTAAATGTTGGCGCGAGTTGGGCTTAGTGTAGGTAGCTTGCAGTGTTGACTATACGCTTATAAATTAGGCGTATGACATGTAATAGATAAGGTAGTTAGCTAGGTTACTTTAATTATTCTTATTATCAGTCAGAAACCAGATTGGCGCGTTCAATTTTTAATTACCAAACCAGTTCAATGCTGCTTTCAATTTAGCGTAACCATAAATGTAAAACGAGAAATGAAGTGTATTGAGAATTTGAGATGTAAATTATCAGAGTAAATTAATTCAGTTGATTGGCGAGGTCGGCGCTGGCAAAGTTCAAGGTTCCTTTCCTACCACATCAGTTGGTTATTGTCTGTGTTCACCAAGTTAATTAAGTAATTGAAGCTGATAAACGGCTAGTTTTTTCCAACTTTGCTAAAGGCTAAATTGTTTAAATCGTCTCTCACTTTTGGTAACAATTATGTTTTCGCAAAGTTTGAAGGCAGCTGTGACTATTGTGATTTGTGACAAATTCATGTGAACTTATCCTCATTCATAAAAACAAACACATTCGTACAACACAACACGCCCAGCAGTCCCTGAGGGGCCAGCTGAAAATCAGCGCTGTGGCTTGCACAGCATTATGCTGAGCTGGTGTACCCTTTTTGGCACTGTACCGCACCGGATGTTTTGTGCTGCATGTATTAATCTGTGTAGACTTCTGTATTGTGTACTTGCTATATTCTGGTATTTACACTAAATAAACGTTTTCAATTTCAACTTAAAATTATCCACAATTTAAGTATGTAGTTATTTACAAATCAGAATTACCTAACCTACCTATTACATATAGAAATTACGTGTACGCATTCGGACTTGGTAAAGGCACTTTACTATGAAATGAAACTCAAAAACCGTAACATAAGCATACCCGGAAGGATAAACGTGTTGTATACCAGTACGTTAACTACCAATCTCCTCTTATCTAGCGGGAGTTAACAGTATCCTGTTTATTTCCAATCGTTGCTTCTGCTAATGACCTCAGCCTACTCGTACAAGTTTATTCTAAAACATTGAGAAGTTATTATTTAGGGTATTGAACTGTTGTCTTTCCCTTCGGTATTCTCATAGAAAACTTTTTCTAGGGTTCTTTGTTCAACGACAATGGGAATTGTAACAACGGTTATTAGAAGCAAGCAAGTAAAGAAGGCATCGTCTTTTCCTTCGGCTGTTTTCGTTTGAAAAGTGTATCTTCCTTTGAGATTCTTAAGTTGTAAGTTCTAAGGAGTTTTCTTCATTCAAGTCAGATGTTTGTTAAAACCTGTAGTTTAAAATCAATGACGTGTTGATATTCGATATCACGGCGAACGTAGAAAAGGCTATTGTCCTGGCTGCCCTACGAGCAAATAAAAACAACAACCAATTACGGTACTGTTACTGATAATTAAATCTTTAACATTAACAATCAACCATGACGAATGTACTGCGCAAAAAATATCCGCCCCTGAGCGCCTCTGTGCGTATACTATACACGGATATGGAGAGAGGTCAACGGTTCTCCTTGCTGGGGTGTTCACCTTTATCGACCTCATTATTACTCTGTATAGACTGGTCGTTCGACGATTTTTGACAAAAAGATAATATAAAATTTCTTAGATTTTTGGTCGTATTGTGATTTGTGTGTCCCGTTTGTAAGGTTTCATAATCGCATCAGAGAGAAGGTATCAGTATGTATTGAATCGTGATGATGGAAGGTAGCGGTGGTAATATGTACTCCGATTAGGGGACTAACATAATACGGTATTAACCTAATTATTTTTTATTGCATCACTGAACTTACATGGACATACTAAAGAAGGATATAAAATTAGTTTTGCAATATCTCAACTAACATCAGAGATATTAATGGTTAAACTTAGTATTGAACAGAAGCTCTGTCCCTTTCTAGCAAAACAGTCCTTTATATGCAGCCCGGACCTGCTTGTATGGCGCTAGAGAACAGTTACGTCATAAAACTATTGCCATTTCTTTCTACCGTTCCGATTTTTGATTGCCTGTAGTTATTTTATTTTTCAACGAATTTTAATTCTGTTTTCACATTTGACCATTAACTTATGACTATTTGGTAGTTGGTAACTACCCTATTGGAATTCGACAATCAATCCCGAGTCATGTAAAAATTACACAACTCGTTTTGATATAACTTTCATTATTTACTCTACAATTTACAGTCCTGCTTAAAAAGTTGTTTCAAAACCATATTCTTACATTGTTTCAAAATTACCACACTTTATAATGTAGATACAACGCCGCCGCCGTCACAAAGTAGCCATAAAGTGTCGTAGCGGAAGAACCTCCGTTCATATATTTACCCGAGAAAATTACCTTTTTCGTCACAGCTCCCCGACTCCGTTAAGCAAACTGAATCAACTACATGTGTATCGCGTGAATCCCTAGTATTCCCTAGCACTGACGCACTGTTTGTTATGTGTTTGTTGTGACGAAAGATATGTTTAAATATTTTCCTGTCTGTAACTGCCTTTATCACTACTATCAGAGTCATCATTATTATGCTCTTCTTCATCGTCATCACATAACATAATAATTATGAAAAAAAAGCCTTCATGGTCAAAAGCCATGTTGTTTTATTTTTACATGTGAAAGTACAACATTATTATACAAATTACCTGCCCAGTTTAGTGGTACCTATATTTAAAAAAACCAAACTTTATTTATATTTAATAACGAGATAATCGAGGCAAGTTTTTGCAAATTGCGTTGATCACCTTGAAATCACCCAGTCCAAGCGAAGTAAAGGTCACTGTATTCCGCAAAAACATGTCTTATTAAATCGATTCAGCATTTATAATATCGACACTAAATTATCTAGTATTTTATGTGAGGCGAATGTACGATAAGATTTTTCGCGATATTTTGTCACAAACAATTTGTTTATGGTAGATGTATATGTTAGATATGATAGTGAAGAATGAAGTACTGTCTAATTTTAAAGAGAAGAATTTGAATAAATAATAGCAACTTATAACGATGCCAAAACGCAATGACATTTCCATACGATTTCAGTAAAAGTTGTCATTATTTTAATTCTACTCCTATAATAATCGAACTGTTCGTACGATTATATTGAAAATAATAATTTGTATTGTAGTCAATCGTGGCTACTGTGGCAATGGTTCGTGTTCGGTGCGTGCTCGCAACCTTGCGGCGCGCGGCGCAGGTCAGATTTTTCGAAGGTCGATGACTCGCCTGTAATCGCTACGCTACGAGCTCTTATTTGTCGGCGTACCGCGCACCCGACCGACAACTAAGCGTTCGTCTCCAGCGAATAGAATTTGATTCGAATTTCGAATGCACCATTTTTTGCGTGTGTTCCATTTATCACCGGTCTTCCTTATTCGCTGGGTGCGAAATACTAGGTGGGGTAATGGAATCGATCGCAGCGCTCGCAGTGGCCAAAAACAGAAATTATGTTGGCTCTGTACCTAATTCTGTGAAACAAATCTATTCAGAAACTGATTTTCGCACTATTCCGCAAATAAAAATGGGTCACACTCACAGACCTAATAGTTGTTGTGTCTTAAATTGCAACTGATTATGAGTTTAAACGGAGATTAATTGCTTACCTACCTTTAATTTATTTCTTTGGATACAGTTTGTGGTTGGAATTATATTGTGAGAGACACTCACAAAGCCGGTCTTTACGATTAGTCGATTATACTCATTCCGAGCTGAAAACGATGTATAATTTATTACTAGCGATACAGGAACAATTGTATGTTTATCATTTTTTAATGAAACTATTAACATAGCCTTATTTTTCTTGTTTAACAACAAAACTACAAATAAACATGACGTAAACAAATCCTGATGTATCTAAAACAAAACACACTTTTTATATAAATTTTACTTCATATAATTTTACTGAACGGAATCGGTTTCACAAGTCTATGTCTGCACAATAGAGCAATACAGTGAAATTTACTGTAATTTACATATAATTTTGAACTTTATTATTTTATCACAATGACGCTGACGCTGACGTCAGGTGCACCTAGCGAATACGTGTTCATGGAAATTAATATCGTCAATTTGCACGATCGATGTTTGTGTCTGGGCGAATTATCCATGAAGGTTTTATTGAAAGGGTTGTATTATATTGCTCATATCTAAGTGCCCAATTGCCCATGTGCTCATACGATTCTACCACGATATAACGAGTCGGTAATTTTATTTTATTACAGATAAACCAAATTTTACAATCATCATATCGTGGTTAGTTACCTGAGTAGATAGCACAGAGTAAAACAACAATTTGCTAACAAAAGAATTATTTTTCACATACAACCGTCATTAACTTCTTATCTACCTTCTAAAAGTACCGGAAGAGGTTTAAAATATTGTTTGCAAATTTCAGTTTAAATAAGGTAAATAATGAGCGTCGGAGCGTAGGACGCCGGACTCCCGTGCGGGAGGTCCGGTTTCGAAACCATGCAATGCCATGTATGTGAAGGAAAACATCGTGAGGAAACCTACATGTCTGAAAAAATTAAAAGTTTCCGAAGGCGTGTGAAATGCACCAATCAGCACTGGGCTCGCTCGGTGGATCATGGCCCGTACCCCCCTTGTGCAAAGGGAGGCCTGCGCCCCAACAGTGGGGACATTAATAGGCTGATGATGGTGATGATGAATGTGAATAATGTAGGTCTAGGTAATAAACCAATATTTTTAAAAATGACACCTTCTAAAGCAGAAGGGACAGAATACCCTATCATCGTTTAACAGCTATAAAATCGCCTACATACTAGGGATGTTACGGAGCTTCGACTCCGACTCCGAAAGGTCGGAACTTCCGATCCCGGACTTCCGAGCCGAAGTCGGAGTCGGAGGTGTAAAATCAACACCTCCGACTCCGACTTCGGCTCCGATAATTTTGAATTGGAGGTTATACCGAAGATTTGTGAGCAAACATATTCAAATATCAATATTTTATTAAATAGTGTACGGCTACATAAAGGAATATGTTTTATTGCCGCAAACGTCATCATAAAAAATATTGGCCAATATTATAGTTCAGTTATAAAAAATAAAAAACGGTTTATAATTTGAATTTCTTCTGAACATCTCCGCCTCCGACTTTGATTCCGACTCCGATACATCAAATTTAAAACCTTCGGTTCCGACTCCGGTTCCGGTAAAACCACCTCCGTAACATCCCTACTACATACCTACAGCACAAGTGCCACATAATTTAGTCCAACAAAGCAGGCCATTGTCGCCGCGAACGTGGTCGCTCGTTGCCGACATTGTCGTCACGTCAATGGCCGTCGCCTGCGCAGGTTGCGCAACATCAGTGCTCCGTGCGCGTGTCCGGTAAGGGTACGGCCGGACAAAAAATTAAGATTTATTGCTGTGACACTGAGACACGTCGGGCAGTATGGTAGAATTTACGAATGTATATGAACGTATTTACGAGAGAAATGGTTAGAAGGTTTATATACTTGGTTTATACGGCGTCAGTTCTTCCAAGTCGTATACCTCACTGCTGGGGGTCGTGATCATTCTAAGGAATTAATCACATAGTACGACTCTCTTGGCAGCTTTAATGGGGTGGTTTGCCGTTGCCTTCCCCATTTCACACACTGGTTATTGTGTCGTGTGATTTCCTTCACCGTCAGAGCAGTCGGTAAATGTAGATCGCGGCACATAAGTTGAACAAAAATGGCGGATGCGCAGTGATAAATTTCGGGTCTCAATCGAAGTGCCGTATGAGGTGCGTGCGACGTGAGGGACGCGCGTAACCATAGCATTTGTACAGTGGAAGACACATCACCGCCATTTTTGTTCAACTTATGTGCCGTAGATTGTAAGTCTGAAAAAAAAAAACGAAAAACTCATTAGTACATGAGTTTACATGACATTAATGGTTTCGAACCCGAGTCTCCCGCATAGGGGACCGAGGTCCTAGCCACGACGCCACAGACGCTCTACACCGCCGGCGTCAGTTACTGGCTTCAATTTGTATGGAATACGCGGTAAGTAGAGTTCAATCACAATTCATAATATATGTTTATATTTTGTGGTTCGATATTCAAAGTGGAGTGCTATTACGGAAACGTGTTGTCACGCTCGTAAATTATTACACGAGCGAACGAGATAGGATTAATGTCGAATTCGACATTCCACTGCGAGAACCGCAGTTCTGATCCGAAATAGAACTCATACCACATCATCATCGCATCATCCTGACAGTATAAATAAACCTGCCATAAATCTTATTATACATTTATGATGATAGGTGACTGTGACGAAAATGTGTTCAACTTCAACACCTTTTTTAAGTTCTATGATTGTGTTCTACGTAATTATTTAAAGTGCCGTCACCAGTCTAACCTACTAACCATGATTAACCGAACCATGTCATCGAATTGCCATAATTTAGACCCCACCCTATATGCTTAACCTAGGTACCGATACTAAAACCCGACTCTAATTTCCTCACTCTATTAAACGAGGAGCTCGTGCAGGAGGATCGTGCAGGTTAAGCGACGTTGGCGCGGTCGGTACCTGGATGGGTGACCGCTAGTGGCATATTTCATCTGAGCTCCTCCGTGCCTCGGAAAGCACGTTAAGCAGTTGGTCCCGGTTGTTGTCGTTCGACAGCAGTCGTTAAGCCATGTCAGATGCCTGCGGGCGGCCTGAACAACTCTGACAAATAGGTTGGCCATTAACCATGCGATAAGCAAGCAAGCAAGTCTAATAAACTCGATATAGGTAGGTACTCGTATATCGCTGTAATATTCCGTAAAGAAGAACGTAACACCGCCGTTTGGCCGTAGATACCTATAACTTATACATAGATCATCTTTTATTTACAACATTAAAACAAAGAAAACTATGAATAAAGAACTTAAACCTAATTAAAACTAACTAAACTAGAGAAAGAAGAAATATCGTAAATAATGTGTCATACACCATATTAAGACCATATCGATGGTTAAAATGTCAATTGACGAAAGGAACAAACCAGTGGTTATGTCCTAAGGACAAGGAATGTATACGTATAATATAATTAAGTAACAGGAACAGATCTACAAGCGCTTACTAAGAGAAATAGTACGTAGTGTATAATAATTTCATGCCTAAGGGATATACGTACAAACTATAGTTAGACACGAGATTTTTACCACGGTTTGGGGTTGTTTTTAATCCCGTATCTAACTATAGTATTGACAAAACCACGAAAGTTTAAAAAGTTATATTGCTATCTATTCATACATACCACATTTGACGTAAGCGTCAATTGACTTTTTAACCACCGACCATGTTCCGTGACTCAATCTTTCATTGGAAAGGTATTCGTGACATACCTACCTACCTACTACGTCACACAATGGATGACACAAAAAATACTCGTATACATATAAACTGGGGTTGATTCAACCTGCCTACCTGCGCCCGCGCTGCTCGGCGGACACAGATAATGGTACACTATTGAGCGTATGGGAAAGACAGATTTTGTACTCCTTTGTGCTCTATAAAAAATAAACCCGATCCACTATTTCGTCGTGATTTTGTTGACCTTGGGTGGCTGTGTGTTGTAGACACCCAAAGGACTGTTGGTTTACTAGGTTAGACAACATTATAACAATTACGATATACTTATACGAGTACCTATATCATAGCTAGAGCGACGTATGTAAAGTGACCGATGTGGCAGGTGGGCCGGTCCCTGGGCGCGTCGATCCTGGACCTGACGGGGCAGCACCCAAACTCGCGCATCCCGTGCTCCGAGCACCGCAACCTGACCGCCGTACGAGAGTGGCTGCGCGCGCAGCTATCTATGACATAGATAGATAGATAAAAAAATTATTTGCAGCAAGTTTTTGTTTTTATAAAATTCTTTCAAACTTATAAAACAAATGCTTTTCTTCCTTCTAAGTTCCTCATTGCTGAGGGTCGTGATCATTCTAAGGAATTAATAACATAGAACGACTCTCGTGGCAGATTTAATGGGGTGGTTTGCCATTGCCATCCTCATTTCACACACTGGTTATCTCAGTATGTAGGTTTCCTCACGATGTTTTCCTTCACCGTTAGAGCAGTCGGTAAATGTACGAAAGTCTTTAGAAAAAACCGAAAAACTTATTGGTACATGGCATTCCTGTTTTTTTTTATGTATAACTAAACCCGCATTTGACCTCGATCTCGCCTGATGGTAAGCGACGATGAGGTCGACGATGTCGGTGTCGGTTTCGAACTCGAACCTCCCGCATGGGAGTCCGACGTCCTAGCCACGACGCCACCGACGTTCTTAAATTTACATAATTAGTTATTGCTCATTACATCTTGAAATGTGTCAAAGTTAAGTTATAATTTTACGTTATCGTATAAATATGTAAGCTATCGTTTAGACTTTACTTTTTTCATGTGTCAACAACCCTACTAAGCTCATCATGGGTATAATATAACACCTATAAATTTCAATTACAAGCAATACCCTACCAGAAATTGAAGTCAAATGTATATTTTTGCCGCAAAGCAGCAATGCCTGCATTGCTTTGTTTCGATTCGACGGGGAAGAGAACCAGAGTAATCACCGTTGTGAGGTACCTACACTACCAAAGTTCTCTAGAGTAGCGTGCGTAGTAGGGCATCGAAATCCTTCTAATAGGAATGAGGTGTTTCTGTGGGCGACAGTGACCACTTACCGTCAGGTGGGTACGAACAAATCGTCTGCTCATTTACAATAAAAAACGGTGCCCAGAGCATAGCGCATCCATTGTAAATTCTTCACAACTGCGGTGATTTAGTTTTCATAATACCCTGTAGGTACAATGTATGTACAATGTACGTTCACACAATAAAATGTGTGTCAGTAGTGAGTAATGTAGTGACAGCCGCGATATTCAATACCGAACGACCAACGGACGGTACGGTCCTATTTACGTAACAGGTGGGTGATTACACTTTATCTAGTACGATTATCTACGTTATTGTAACGTAACTTTATATTATTATTTTTCTGTGGCATTGAGCTATGTTGATGTAATCAGGCTTTACTTTGCTGAAATCCATAATTATTATTTTCTTCCCCAAATAATTATCTGGGGGCACGGTAGTGCCTCCGCCCGCCCGCCAAGTCGAGCAGAAAAACTAAGGGGCACTACCACCTCTTTCTGGAAACATTTCGGCCTGTTTTAATCTGCCTATAACTTTGTATCAGTGATTCCTAGTAAGTTTAAAAAAAAAAAGTGCGGTTAAATTAAATGTATCCTACAATATATTTTCTTTACAAAAATAAGTAAAAAAAGTAAAAGTAAAATACACTTTACTGCACAAATATAAAATAACAAACATGAGATAGAAAAGGAAATATTGAAATACAATTTAGGCGGCCTTATCGCTAAGAGCGATCTACTGAAATCCCATCCAAAACATTTATGTAAAAAGAGGTTAAGTTTCCTGTTAGCCGTTTGGCCATAAAAAGTAGTGAGATCTCATGTATAGCCAATCCCACGGTATTCGTTCGTATTAGAATTTTGCACTTGAATTTTAATCATTGAAAACTAAATACCGTTGATGTATCAATTTCATTAGGTATTCATATTACAATTAAAATACTATGTGACTTGGTCGTTACGCAGGAGTGCAAAACCAGTGTAGCATAAGAGTGGTAAACAGATCTGCGTCACACTCAGTTTGGCGGATTCTTTAATAGGTACTACTCAAATATAACAAAATAAACTCGATCGAAAGACTTGTCATTCTGTTGAAAGAGCTACGTAGGTTTGACAACACGAGAATACCGAATGAATGAACTATTTATAGAAATCCTATATCAATATCCTATATCGAGAATCCTATATCAATTAGTGCACTACATACACTGAGCCCTTGACTTTTGTAGATTGAGCAGAATATTACGATGAGGTCTTGCACTTCTGCGCAACGGCCAAATGAAATAGTATTTCAATTGAGATATGAATACCGCGAATGAAATAGATTAATCAACGGTATTTAGTTTTTAAAATTAAAACTATAGTTGATTAAAATTAAAGTGCCAAATTCATAATACGAACAATTCAAATTCATAATACCGCAGACTTGGCTCACCTACATGAGATCTCACTACTTATTATGGCCAAACGGCCAACACAAGACTTGGCCTCTTTTTACAGACATGTTTTTGATAGGATAATAATTTCTAGAGCTATGTGTAATTGCGTGCTAACGTTGAATGAAATTAATTTCTCTATCCGAGAAATCTTATCCAACTTAACTTCTAACACAGGTGCATAGGTAATAACTACAATTTTAACAGCAGACAACCCTTGGAATTTATAAAAAAAAACAGAATCAGTTGTGAAGAAAATTAGTATTTACAATACAAAGCTTTAGCCCAATTTTTTCATAGCTTTACAAAAAGAAAACTCGTTCGTAGTTAACATGAGCGTATCTTGCAAAAAGCGCAAAAATGGTTGACCCAGTGACCCAATTGCGGTGTCCGTGAGCACGGCAAGGTCAGGCCGAGTTGCGCCGCGTTACACCGGCAGGCACCGGTGTGATCTGAACTACTTGATACATAACACACTTTCAGATCAAATCAACTGGGTAGTTCATTCCAACCAATAAAAAAAAATTAAATTCACCTTATGTAGATTGCTCGCCAGAGAAGTTTTATATGGTGCATGCGATACGATGTAAGCATTTTCCCATAAATATATCGCCGGTGAAGTTCTAACACCGCCTAAGTCAAACAGTGCAACTTTTCAGGAGAGCGAAAAGACTTCATTTTGCTGTTTTGGTTTCTTAGGTAACCTTTTTTGTTATCAACAAATAAAAAGTGCAATTTTACCCTTTTCCAAAGTAAACTGACAAGGCGGCTTCTCTCCTTCAAACTGTTCGGCACTGACTGACATACAAGCTGCGGTCTTGTCGGTTTAGGCGGTTTTAGTTTTCTGCGAATAACTCGCCGCCATTGGTTTAAATGCTTATTTCTGATTGGTCAGGCGAAGCGCCATCACTCTCCGTCAAATGACATTAAAAGGTCAAAACCGCCAAGTTGATTTAGGCGGTGTTAGAACTTCACTGACGAAATGGAATATATGTGCATTTGCCCAAACCCTTTGGATCTCTGTCAGAGCTCACATCATCATTCTAGAGGAGAGGGTGCTGCTATAGTCTGAATTCTGTGATAGGTACCAATATTGTAAAAACCCATACCTATTTAGGGTTTCACATTCATCTTCGGGCTGTGTCTTGTAATACGAGCGAGCGTAGCGAATCTCTGCCATATCTGGGGCCTGATTTTACTATTACTAACACAATGTAGGTAACCTCAAAATAAACTAAATTGCAGCGACTTGACGTTCGGTATTCGTATGCCACTAGTCACGAACCGTTCGAATAACGCTACGTTTCGGTCAAGCCAACGGTCGTTCGGTCTAAATACGATTTATATTTAAAGTTGGATCGATACGAAAACGTAATTATGTATGTATTTACTTGATGTTGATGTGATTAGGTCGAGCACATGCTAAACTTCAGTGTAAAATCGATTGGCGCTAACCAGAAATACCGTGCAGAGTTAATCGATTTTGTAGATTTGGGAGACTTCAAGATATTTATAGGAAACTGCCCTCGAGTACGGGCATACGTGACCGTTGTCGCTTATTAATCTAAATCACATGGTTATTAGATAGTTGATTATTAAAATTAAAAAAATGACAATGTTTTTTTAATCATTTCTGCCTCTGCATGCGTAAAGGCGAAGGGTAATAATCTGCATCCGCACAACCCACCGCGGCGTCGCCCAATATGACTTGTACATGTATTAGGTAAACCTGGGTAAACCCTTGAAGGATTTAGGTCGCGCGAGGAATTTTCTCTAAGGGTACATCTAAATAAGTACTTATTTAGGTGGGATTAGGTACCGTGGCTGTCTAAGTGCAAGACAAACATAAAATACACTGTCAAAACTCGGGGCAACTGTGTTTAGAGTTTAGGGACAAAATCCGATGTTTAAAATAGGTAAGTGAATTTCTCACTTTATGTACAGTGGAAGATGCATCAAGCTATACTCTGTGGAACCCTGTCGCAATAAGTTTTTGTTATATTTTCTTGACATTTGTATGAATGTTGTTTGTTTCTGTCATTGTTACGTTTAGTCCAATTATAACTCTAAATTAAAAATTTAAGAAACCCCCGGCGTACCATTGTGGAGATCTCCTTACTTTTTCCTGGTCTTTATCAGATCCTCAAGGTTTCAGATGTCGGAAACGCACCATGAACCTGTATATTTGAGCTCAAATTCGAACTATCTAGTTATTACCGTTCCAGAGATCCCATCTGACATCAAAGATACTCTAAGATCTTGGAAACCACTGGTCCAATTTTTATCAGACCTAGCTCACAAAATTCTCTATTAAATAAAAAAACCGGATCCAAATCTGATCATCCGTTGTTAAGTTATGATGCCACAGACAAACGTGTCAAACTTTCGGGGGTTAGAAAGAAACAGATTTTAAGTTATTGTACCTTCATTATTTTTCTGGAAGAGACTAGTCCCCACAACACAGGGTATGTGGGGAGAGGACTACGGTTCATACACCTACTGATTGATTTTGTTTCTTGATGCACAATTAATTAATAAAACAAAAACCGCCTTTATTTCCTACCACTCATACACAATCATTCATAAATTAAAATAAAATTAACATGTCATTATTCATTATTTCACTAAATTATTATAGGTATGTCAATATTAGGCCTCCCCCAATTTCCTCCAGTGTTCCCTGTCCCTCATCACTCTCGTCCAGTGTGCTCCCATTTGCTTCGCAAAGGTATCATCCTATCGTTTATAGGGTCTTCCTCTTTCCCTTTTCCCTTCTTTTGGGTACCACTCCGTGAATTTTTTCGTCCACCTGTACAATAAATTATTATCCATTATCTTTACTAAATTCCTTTATGATTAAATTTTCCAGATTCCTTTTAGGTTAAGAATATAATTTGTAATTTGCTCGCACAAAAAGTGCGACGGAATCCCGACTTCCAAGATACAGGTTTTCGACCTAGTTTGTAAGTCGGAGGTCCTTTTTTGTGTGCCCTGTATAAGTAAATAAAAAATTTCCTTTTTTTTTTCATTTTATTTATTTAAAATAAAAATGTGTCGAATAAAATAAAGCGACAAAGTACTACAGGTTGTACACCGTACAATATGTTTTACATTTTGACCTTGAAAAGTATATTTTTATAAACTGTAGAAACCACAGGTATATTTAAGTTGTTGGAGGTCGTTACCGGTTTCTTTGAATAAATTTATAAGTACCTACCTAATTAATTAATATTTATCAGTATATTGTCCAGCTTATATTATTATATATCTACATATATTTTCCCCAATAGGCCATAAAACACTAAGCGTTGCGTAGATGGAGCCACGAGCACACTCCGTGCGAGACAAGCAAAACGAAACGTCATTTTTGAAGATATCAAAATTTCTCGTTATTTGGATTAATTTAATTTAATTTCTCAAAGCTATAGTAAAATTGTGATGATGTCATGGCATTATATGGCCAATTCAAAAAATATGTTAAAACAGCGTGGCGCGAGTCTGATAGAATTTGGTGGAAAGGTAGGTATCTACATGTTGATATTTGGCTTTATGTGTTAATTTAAAGTTTATTAAACAAAAATCTTGTAAAATCATCTTATTATCTATTATTAGCTGTTTGTATTTTAGCTAACTAATTTAATTTCAGCGTCACATCTGAGCATCTCAGTGTTTCACCTAATTTTGTGCATCACTTTTCTATTTATAACTCGCCTCATTTACAGTAAACAGCTGTAGTAGAGTCACGCAGAGGGCGTTCCCTCTGTTGCCCTCCGGGACATTGACTCCTGCGCCCTGCGTGATATGCCCTATTCGGACTGGGGTTAGATTTGGTGCGAAGGAACTTTAGGGGTTAAGAGTTCTAATTACAACTTCTAAACTGATTATCGCAATTTGTCTCAATCAGAACGCACTACGGACGAACGCTCGTCATCTCTCTATCTAGTCTAGGCACCCACGTACATCCAATAGGATTTGATTTGATACTGAGTTTGCAATCTAGAAATTGCCGTTCTAGAATCTAGAAATTCTAGGATCACCATAGTCTGCTTGGTGTAATGTTTGACTGTGAGTTCTCGTTGCTTGGACAACTTATAGATATGTGATGAATTAATTGCGATTTCCTTATTTCAAGTAAAATTACAGTTACTTTATGGCTTTTAATTGAAATAATTACACACGTTTCATTACATAATTTAGAAGCCGCCAGCGGCCTGGTTACGGCCGGTGATATTTACGATTATGTAAAGACAAAGTATTAACTTGCTTCAGCTCAAATTAACGATCGCGTAGTTTACACCAACAACATAATTACGGAACATCCTATTTCATAAAATGTAGTTTTGCTATATTTAGGTGATGTAAAATTTATGTGATCGATCGAACCAATAATATTGACGCTTTGAGTGGTTGAATCACTAATCAAGTGGTTTAAAAATGTGCGAGTGCTATTTTGTTGATACGAGTACGTATAAATACGTATGGTAGATAGAGCAGAGACGGAACACAACTCAATGTTGCAAATTGTTACTTGGTTTGAAGAAGCGATCGAAGATGCAGCGAAAGCACTTATTTTATTACACTACACTGAATTCAGACAGGATTACCGAAATAGAGTGCCCTTGTAAAATCTTCCTAAATTCAGAGACTAACTCATTTAGGAAAATTGAATTCAGTAGCGCTGTAGGTAACTGTGTTCTCGCTCTTATCCTGAAGATCTCAAGTAAAAAGAATGTTTCGGGGAATACCTACCGGGCTATAAGAATCAGACGTACAAAAAGAGATCTTTTCGATCTTGAACATCGTTCCTTCGTTTCCGTTACACAGTAGTGTCACTAATACATTTTATTTTGTTGTAAGCAATGTAAATAAACGTTTAAATCTCTTAAAATGTCAACATTAGTTAAAGCATACTTCTAAAGATAATGAAAGCATAATCGCATAAATTAAGACAAAGTGTCACTTGTTGCATAATCTCCTGTAATGAGTGAAACCACCGTTGCTAACCAATGGTCTCTGAGCGACCTCATTGCGCAAAAACAGGGTAACGGTAGTCGGTTCGTAGAGCCAAGTCATGGGCCGCTTGGAAAGTAATCGCTCGGTAACGGTCACTTTCTCTGCCGTACCTGCCAGTCTTGAGGCAGCCGCCACGCGAAACGCTCACATCTCCTCACAAATTCTTATAAGAATTTTAAAGTGTCTGTTCTGTTCTGTCCTCGGTACGTGATCGGAGGCCAAGTTGCACGCGTGACAACGTGTGCTTTGCTTACTGCTTGCCTTGACGGATGTAACCTTGTGGACGATTTTGCAATGTAAAGATATTTCGTTTGGCGAATACATTTTACGCAAGATTTCCTCCTTATAAACAACATCGTCGATTGGTGCAATGATGGTATGTCTAAGTTGGATTTTGTCAACAATTAATTAATACGTTTGTATAAACTTGTCCAATCTTAATTCCATTTACTTACTCACAATCCTGTTTTACTAAAGCTGTATACCTATTTCAACATGAAAATCATGACGTGATTCCTTCGATCAAACGCTTTTATATTTTTTTACTGTTGCGTGGGCCTTGACAATAGGTTCTGATGAATCAAATTCCTTCAATCACAGCATCGTTAGCGTTTTGCAACACAGTTGCGAATTTGACGGTAATTTCACGGCCGTACAGTGAAAGGCTCACCGGTTTGCCACGAGTTATGTCGCCGCCATTATAAAATGAAAAAAAAACTGGCTGGCGATGACTCGGCGTAGGAGCAAAAAAACGCTCCTACGCCCGAGTGGAAGCGAGAACCCAACAAGTGCGTTACCCCCTCGAAGATAATCGCGTATTTATTTTTATTTATCTTCGGCGCGTAGCGGTTCGGCCCAGCAATACGGCACAGGCACGCAGATACATACGCTCATGTTTATAAATTGACCTGAAATGTTTATCATTATAATTTCAAATTGTACCTATACCGGTTCGTGCCTTATTCATTATTCATCATTCTCTAATGTTAGTTTTACCTAAAATTCGGTAGTCGACAACAACAGCAAAAGCAACAGCTAAATACGTGATTACGTGCTCTCGAATTCCAGCTTTGTTATTCCGTTATCTTCCTTGATTCACCGGATTCTTTTTTCCACAAGTTTATAGTGTCCCTTGTTGATGTTCCATGTCATTATTATTTTAAACAAAACTTCTTGGTGTACCTACCTGTTGTGTTTTCAATCTCTATGCTCTTTTCTTCTATATTAAAGATTCCTTCATTTATTTCCGCCTAGTCATTAACTTCAGTGTTCGCATCATTTTCTGTAAGTTAATTGTTATTATGCGAGGTAATTACTGTCCCACCCCAGAAGGCTGGCTCCGCTTATCATGTTGAAATAGCTATGTAATTAGTTTTGTGTGAAATGAGCACGACCGGTTTATGCCGGCCCTGTTCATCGTGTTCTTCTTCTGTTTTAGTTCCTTTAGTTTTTCCAAATCTTGTTTTACATATATACTACCAAAGCTCTCAATGTTGTCTGGATATTTTTGCATATGTTTTTGCAAAATACTTAAATTTTATCTGCTACATAGTACATGTTGCACAGAAAAAAACGAGATGCGAGAATTTATAGAATAGACGTCTAAGTCTAAATAACATATAAGCGACAGATAAATCACGATGATATTGCTATACATTCGTTTGCATAGGGTGTTATTACATGAACGCGATTGATGTCGCATTGACGTCGGATCAATTGTCAATCAATGACAGATCGGACAAAAAAAAACAATAATCGACGTTGAACGGTCTATAATGAATCCACCGATCTATGTCGATCGCCATGTAATAACACCCTAATGATATTTAGTTTACGATATAATATTGAAGTATAACGTAACGTAATCATAATCGCGTATCTACCTACTATAATCAGTCCTATGGTCCTGTCTGTTGTGTGACTCTTATCTCTCATGACATAGTAGTATAGTACAGTACTTCCTTCATTCCCTCTTTACCTGTCGTTATCACTTTATCACCGTTTTTTATCTGTGAATCAGTGACAAAGTTGTACGTTGTATCTTCGTTTACTTTTTACTTAGAGCTACGTAGTTAATTTGTGAGGTATTCTTGCTGCAGCACAGCAACTGCGAAATGACCTTTACGCTCGGGCGCGCGGCCATGAAGAGCTCTCAAGGTTGCGCACTCTTCTCGGATGGCCGCCCAGCTTTGCTCCTCTAAACATTTGCTCAACGATCTATCACCTAAACTCCGATATTCAAACAAAACAATTGAAGTTTGGCTACAAAAACTTCGTTAGTCACTTTACTTCCAGAGCAAGCGTCACACTTGAACAGTCTACAATCTTTATTGACGATACAGTTGTGTGCGTACCAACCAGTCGAACAGATGCCCTCCCTCCCTCGCTTCCTCCTCCGTCTATCTCCCCCTCCCCCGAATCCCCCCACTGCGGAGCCAGTAGACGTTTCGCTACCGTTCCGTTTGCACGTCTCTCATCCATATTACCAATAGAGTTCTTTACGTCATTTGTGCTCAGTTCTAAACTCACACTGACCGAGTAAGTACGTGGTTTATCGCTGCGCTCGGTTTTCAAGAGCACAGCTTCACCTTCAGCTACTATCATTATCTAGCCATAAAACTCACTACCGCTTTGTCTTGTTACAGGTACCTACTTGGAACTGGGTGTGAACCCAGATACGGTGTTAGTGGTTTTATGTAATCGTAATACTGTTGGAGATACACCTAGTGGAAATTGTGTAGAGTTTGCTGTGTGTAGTGGCAGTGCAGCGATAACTTGGATTGAAGTGGATGCAAGTGAAGTGTGCGCAGCAGCAGTTGCTCCCAGATTGTTGTGATCTGTAAATAAGTGATTAGTGCCGTTATTGGATTGTAATCAACTTGGATGCACATCTTCTAAATGGCTATTGTAAGTACCTAAATAATTATTTGTTTTAGTATCGTTATATTAATATGCCTTTGTGATTATTATTTTTTATTTAAAGAAACAAAACCATTTACAATTTAAATTATGAGAAATTTCCCACAAATTGACTTATTTATGAGTGATATCGGTGATCGACGATAGACTACGACGATCTATCCTTATTATTGTTTTCTAGATCTGGTGCTCGCAATATCGACGCAAATCCTAGCGCGATCAGCTAGATTCTTCAAGAAATTCAATTAATTTCAATTAGTCATCATCGCGTAGTAAAAGTTAAGAGGAAATTGTATATTTATTCCAAAACAGATTAAAAATTGGGTCAGCAGAGACAGCGACGAATTTATGTTTATTTTGAATTCAAGCCAAAAGAAATTAAATTAACACATTTGCGTCGACGGCAGCGTCTTAAAATTAATATACATAATTGAAATTAATATAACTAACAAGTTTAACCTAAAAAAATAAAATAAAAATCAACCTAATGCATCATTCGCAAGTTACTATAACATTTAACAATGTTAATAAGAGATAAAATAATAAAAAAAATTATTCATGCAGACAGTATATTTTACGATCGCTCGATCGCTTTATGTAAGGGATAGTTAGATCAGTAACTAACAAAAACTTGCCATACACTGCACACGGCCGTCACAAACAACAAACCGTTTTCTGGGACCGTGCAGTCCGTGCAATAAATTCTGAATCCAATTCACAAGTGTTCACGTATTGTAGTTCGCATTCAGGCAGGTGCATTTGAACATTTTCCGAATTCTCACGCTCGGTGAGCAGCGAGGTTTGTTGGCCTTCTGAAAGCTATTCGCTGCATGCAATAAATTGCTCATTGTGATGTGAATAGTTGAGCAAGGCTGCAGAGCGTTAGCATCATTAGAGTAGGAGATTGCGAACATACGGGCGCCATCTTTGCGAATTGACAGACGCGACGTGCGACGCGTTTCACGACCTCGTGTACAGTTTCAAATTTAGAACGCAGTTGATATCTTGTGCTCCTGCTGTTTGTTTTAAATATTTAAATCGGTTCTCGCCCTCTAGTCTGTCTCCTAAATGATAATCAGTGACGTCTTTGGCTTTATTTATCGTTTCGGATTCTACGTTCTCTCATGTACTATGCACGTGACATGTTGCTCAGTGGTACTCGTATGTTCTGATTGGATTGATAGGTTTCGTATTGTCGGCACGTCAGTTCCCACACTGTATTTAATTTTACGTGCTTAATAAAGTCTTTGAGCAGTTTTATTATCAACGTTATTTCCTGGGTCACTATGATTCTAGCACAAACACATACGCTCACGCTCGCTACTTCGAAATTATTCCTTGTCACGGTTGAGGATTGTTGTAGCTATGATGTACGAGTATCGTCGAAGGTTCAGTGCAATATTATCAAAAGAATGTGACGGTTAAAACTGAAGTAATAAGAAATATTCTCACATTATTTTGATAAGATTACAAGTACAAGCAAGAACAATCTCTTTTGCAAGCAAAACAAACGAGCTAAAAATAAACGGGAAACAAAAACAGTTTTAATTTAAATGTTTCATTTCGTGTGTGCTATTTTGATGATATGATAATAATTACATAATTATGTTACAAGTTTTGAGTTTATGTCACGTTAAAAAATATTCAAATCATTCAGCCTTAGAAATTTGTCATCGAACGAGTCTGTGGTTCGGATCGGATCGAATTGCATCTCGTCGTGTCGCGGTTGCGAGAGCATGGCACACGGTACCAGGTGGAAGTGGGTCAAGGCGCGCTTTGTCGGTGTTTCCTACCGCTGCGCCCGCGCAGCCGGCCGCCGACGCTATGAGGAAGACACTCGTTATTCGCACTTTAGAATCGACGATTGAAATTAATAGCTTGGCTGGAGAATACTTTGCCATTTTGCTCTGGAATGTTCGGTTTCGTTATGTAATCAAAACATTCACGATTATCCTTCTATTTGTTTTTGTAATGTTGGATTGGAACGCAAAGATACGTTATTATAAGCTTTATTAATACTTATGATTTTGATTTATTTGCTGAAATCCAAGAATCTTGTAAAATTGTTGCGATTTATTTATTTTATTAACAAATCAAACATTATTATTACAGGTAATAACACCTACCTAATGCAATAATGCAGATGTCAAAAACACTTAATAATTATAAATACAATTACAAACATATTATATTATACATTCTATTATTATTTATTTGAGGTATTTTTTGAGGTATTTGACTTTTTTTTATTGCATTAATCAACTTACATGGATCATCTGAAATCCGTTTATCGGGATCTCAACTAACATCAGTTATATTTATGGTTAAAGTTAGTAGTGGGGGGATACTCTGTCCCTTTCAGGCAAAACAGTCCTTATTATGTAGCCAAGGACCTGCTTGTATGACGCTACATAACAGTGACGTCACAATTATTTATTGCCGTCTCTTTCTACCGTATAATTTTTGATTGCCTGTAGCCTGTTTTTCAACGGATTTTAATTGTGCTTTCACATTTGATCATCAATTTATGTCTATTTTGTTATTTTTATGCAATGTATATAATATTTGATACTTGTCAAATAGCCTGTTACAAATATTATATATTATATTAAACTTCCTGTGTCTCGACGACGGGGTTTTTTACCATAATTTATCTTTCGATTACAAATTCAACTATACAAATATACTTTATTGCACACCCGGGACAAAACAGAACATACAACATAAAGAGAGGTACAATACAATGTGCAGAAGGCGGCCTTATCGCTTTAAGGGGTATCTTCCAGGCAACCTTCAAGTGATGAAATAATCATAAGATAAATAATATACGGGTGCAAAAGGCCTATAAAATAGATACTACCCACAAATAAATAAATAATAATTAAAATATAAAAATGCAAACCTTTGCAAGCTGCAATGCAGTAGTAATAATATTACGTAAATACTATAATATATATAGAAATAATATAATATAATTCAAATAGAAATGTAATTACAATAAAACCTGTATTGCTATTGCTAAGAAAGAAAGTAAATAGCATAGATCTCGGTCAAGTATCAAATAGGTATCAGAAATCAAACAATAGGTATCTGGCACTTATATAAATAGTTCGACACAGACATAGAGCTTCCAAACTGGGGCATTCGACGTTATCTCTTTCAATTTCGGGTCAAGGGTGTTCGGTAAGTTTTGTAACTTCTGTCTTAAATCGTCATAACTTTGGCGTCTTTTCGGTCTAATTACATCGTCCGTGAGCCTTAGCACACTGCAGCGATTTTGAAACAGAACTGGAACAAAATATAGAAAACCGAAAATTTATATTGATTTGGTCTAATGCCGCTTCAAAATCTCTGCAGTGTGCAATGCTAAAGGCTTTACGGGACCGTAAGAAACAAAAGCATGTCATTGTTTGTTTTGTATGCTGAATGTGTACAAACAAACATAAGGCGGACTAGATATGAGCAGTTTGCACTAGTTAATGTCCGTGCTCCGACCCACTTAGATACCACTATCATTGTTACCGTTACGATAAAGCCAGCCACTTTCTCTAGTGCGCTCCACTTCGCTAAGTAGGTACGTCCTCCTTGATATTACTGATGTTGTTTGCTTGTTTTAACCATGTTTTACGTATGAATTATAGCGCATTGGAATTTCTGTAGTGCTGTATAAATTGAAAAATTGAAATTGTACACAACGTAATCTCAATATAAACGTCGTATGCCATTCATTAGTCAGGAACCGTTCGATTAATGTTACGTTTCGGTCAAGCCGACGAACGATCGGTCAGCTCATATGTGTTAGCTAAATACGATTTGTAGTTAAAGTTCGATACCAAAACGTAATCGCTACTTAATTGGAAAAGTATGACAAACGTAAAACAGTAGAATTGGGCTCCTGTTCACTTTCTCCCAATGTTTGCTTTGGTTTTACGATCACGTTGTTACCCTAGAAATTCTTAGTATTTCGGTCACTGGGTCTCTCATAGTAAAATCACTTATCTTTAATGATCATTGTTGTAATTAATTTGAACATTATCGTTACTATACATACTTATTAACGTCATTAATATCAGTCAGCTTGCTTCTTGTTTTTGTTTCTTACTACGAGCATGCACGAGCAATCTTAGTAACTAACTGAAAGTACACACCACAAAGATAAGGAGATAACAAACATAATATATTTTTAAGCTTTCCTGGTTATTGATGAGAAATAACTTAACCAGTGCGTCCTACCAGTAATGACCTACGGAGCTGAAACGTGGACACTACGGTGCGACTGGCTCAGAATTGAAAGTCGCTCAACGTGCTATGGAAAGAGCTATGCTCGGAGTATCTCTGCTGGATCGAATCCGAAATGAGGAGATCCGGCATAGAATAAAAGTTATCGACATAGCTCATAAGATTAGCAAGCTGAAGTGGCAGTGGGCCGGTCACATCTGTCGCAGAACCGACAACCGCTGGGGTAGACGAGTTCTGGAGTGGAGCCGCGTTTGAACAAACGTAGTGTGGGACGCCACCCTGCTAGATGGAGCGACGATCTGCGCAAGGTGGCTGGCAGCGACTGGATGAGAAGAGCCGAAGATCGGGCTCAATGGAGCGCCCTGGGAGAGGCATATGTCCAGCAGTGGACTAGAGTAGGCTGCTGATGATGATGATGACAGGAAATATTTGGAGCTCAAAACAATCCCAAATCGTGGTAAGAAACCGTCACTAACTGTGATAAAAGTGACTATTTAGCACATACCTACTAAGGCACAGACGGACGCAGTCTCTGATCACATCATCTGTGTCAAAACCGGCAGTCATCGAATATAACATTGACTTTCACATTTGCGCGCGCGGTATGGCGGGTCGCTGATGTAACACGCCCGCGCCCGCGCCCGCGCCGATGCGATTAGGTAAACGTTGCGCGCGCAGCTTTCACGCCACTTTCACCTCCACTTCCGCGTTGCTTGCTCATTTGTAAATATAATAATGATTTTATTGCCATTTTATCTCAAGTTACAATAGTACTTATACATAAAGTTTTAATTAGTATTTTAGTGTTTTATTGTGTAGTTCATAAATACGAGCCTGGTAGGTATAATATGTAGGTTTTCCGTCCCGGAACATTGTTGTTTATTTTGATTGATCACGTCGAGTTTGCGTATGCTCTAATGAACATTAATTGATCGTCGTAATTAACGTTTAATTGCTTTTAAAGTCAATTGTTGAAACATTAACTACTGACTCAGCGTCATCTTTGGCATCAATTACGTAACGGAGCTTAATTCCACTGTTTTACAACGTAGTTCTTTTCCAATTAAGTAGCGGTTACGGTTTCGTATCGATCCAGCCTTAAACTACAAATCGTATTCCGCTAAAGCGGACCGATCGATCGTTGGCTTGACCGAAACGTAGCGTTATTCGAACGGTTCGTGACTAGTGGCATACGAAAAACGTCAAATCACTGCCATTTAGTTTATATTGAGATTACAGTATTAGCTGGTTCTTTGAAAATAAGGAAGGAAAGAGAATACATTTTGTAAACAAACGAGTCATTGAAAGTTCCAATGATATACGAAATTCTACGACTAGCAACGAGAATACATTGCCTTTGTAAACACTATCGTGTTTGTTTACGATTACGTTAGTAATTTTCAGGCCAACATGTCACGAAGTCACAAGTTATCTACAGCGGTGATAACTTGTCGTCTCTTCCGATGTCGTAGTAACTCTTAAATGTAAATATAACATAAAACATACAAAACATAGGAACAAACGTATCTATTCGTTTATCTTTTGTCGATCATATAGAAATTACCAATAAATATATTTTAGAGTCTAATTAGACAGAATTCTTCTAAACGATTCTTATTCAGCCTTATTTTAGCCTTTACGAATTCTAAGGATTTGCTACCGTAAAGTATTTGTCATGTAATCTGTCTTAACTCCCAACTTTGAATTTAGGAGAATTTAATTTAAAGCGAATTAGTACCATCCTAAATCCTAATACCATAGATCCTAATAAAGACCTTTGTTTGCCATAAGCTAAATACAAGTTACATATTCGTTCCCAATAAACCTAATGCCCCACAGGCAACGTACCACATGGATGAAACTCGACACATATCTACCTATTAAATATTTCGTGGAAGTGGAAAAAGGTTGGGTTGGGTTCGAGCAACTCATTGCCTCTCCGTGAACTGTCGATGAATCATCCTGTTTTTTGCTGCCCTAAAGAAATATCTTCGGTGTCGGTGCCTCGGGTATATACGAGCTCGTAGATTTAGATAAGATTAAAATACGAGTATGTACCTACATACATACTTTTAATGTACCTACATTAGTTCTTCAGCTAGTGCTTTAATAACACCACGCTGGCATATTTACTGCTTCTAAAAAACTTCTTTCTACATGTGCTAAATTATGCTGCGGTAGACAACAAATATCCTATTCCAGACTCGTATGTATAGGTGATATGGCTATGTACAGAGTCAGCCTGGGATTGTACCATGGTGGTACTACCACCCTTTTACCTATTTCCATCGCAAAACAGCCTTCAAACCGAAGGCTAAGAGAGCCAGCGTAATTAGGCACTTGAGACACTCCATCTAATAAGATTAAAGTGAGGTGAATTGTCTATGGGAGACGGTAATGACTTACCATTACGTAGTCCGTTTGCTGGTTTGCTCTCCTTAAACAATAAAAACTGTAGCACGAGTATAACCTACAAAGTTACAAACTATGCCTCGAAATGCTAGCTCAAAGTAATTGTTGTTTTTTTAAGACAAAGGGAACTGGTCCTATACAGCCATGTCTGACGTAAACATCTCTTTCAAGTCTTCATTAAAATGCTGGTGTGACACATTTCAATGCTATCTGGGAGAATCTTCCACGCTTCTGCACCATCCGAACCAAAGAAGAAGGCGTCCCGGACGCAGTATGGCTCTTCAAAATCCAGCCAAGTACGAATCGGGCTACAGCGTCTTATTTGACTTTACTTCACTGCCCCACACATTATGCACATCTTGTCGAAGTTCTTCGAGCAAGAAACACCATTCTTACTACCTTATTCTTAGCACTACTGTAAAACAATTTGCAAGACAAAACGAAACAAAGCTGACGTGGATGCCACAAAAGCGCGGGAGAAACCTCAAAGTAGGTACCAGTAAAAGCAGAGTTTTAGACAATATAGAGGAATTACCGCTATCTGCCGCTATTAAACTTATTTCAAGAGCCCAAGAATGTAGCTTCCACGGGTCAAACAAGGATCATAAAAGACGTAGAAGACCCTCAAGTTGCGCCGCGTAAGAAGCGGCTATATGACATTGGCCCATTAACCCAGTGCGATGTGTTGCCCGACTTGCCGACTCGCCATTTGTTGCACAACTCTGTGCCGATGCCACGCCGAGATCATCCTCACGATTGCGTAATCAACTCGAATGCAGGAAATGTCAGTTCAGTTGTAATGTCAGTGTAATCAATTAACATCACCTTATAGTATCTGCTGCGCTGCCTATTGCTAATGCAATCAATCAATTTGCACTTAAGGCATTGGAAGTATCTAGTGAAGTACTTAGTGGGAAATGAGTGTTGGAAATTGGAATTAAACATCAGGCAACACTGCTAGCCGCGCTTTTGAAAATATCAATACATATCACAACTCTGCATCGGACGTTTTGTTATTTCCAATTAAAAAGTACAATTGCTCTCTATTGGACTGTTTACTGCATTAAAACCCTGCTGGTAGTAATAAGCGTGTACAAAAGTAAGCATATTGGAAATTGGTTCAAAGAAAAATCCACAGAAATTTCACTTTATCATCTAAACTTCGGATATTTAAGAGACGCGTGAGTTTGATATCGGGTAAATTCGTGTAACCACCTTCATGCCTCTAACCGTTAGAAAACTGTCTAGCGCCAAATATTTCATTCGTCAAGTAAGAGTTTATTATAGGGAAGACGTTTAAAGTCATCTAGAGCTCCCACCGAAACCTTTTCACTACTTAATGTCCGTAGCAGTAACGGATAGTGTATATGGTTTACAAGGGGTCTAATGATGCATAATACATAGGTAACATAATAAACCGGTTGCCGGTTGTTTGCAATCGGCTGCAGCTATTGACCTACTGACACACAAACAGTGGGCGAAGGAAAACAACTTGGTAGCGCGCTCGGTTTGCCAGTTGGTAACGATCGGGCCACTTTCACGATTTTTTGATCTTTCCAAATGGAATCTTTAAACACCGTTTATAAAGTCATGTTCGAAACAAAACCAATTTTAGAATTATGTTAAGAGTTTCGCGTATTTCGGCATATTTACTGGAAACCCGAAGCGTTCACCACATCTTGTTTACTGTTGGATTTCTGGGGGCCTGTATCTGACCCCAAAGGTCTGTTAAATGTCACATTTGGCTGATTGTACTAAATAATGTAATTTCAAGAATAATTATTGGCTGCCAGAGTTCAAGAAACTACTTAGGTATACCAAAGTCCAACTATTTTAATATCATCAAAATAACGTGATAATTAATTGTTTGAAAACAGACTACGTATACGTAAGACAACAAAGAGGATTGTATTGCTAAATTCTTAGTTGAATGTTGGAGACATTCCAAATGAACTGGCTTTCATTGTTACACTGCCTAAAATAAACGCCGGTAGATATTTTATCTGATCTATATTGGAGAACTCGCATCTGGTAAGAACCGCAGAGTGATTCTATAAATAAATAATGTAATTTGATTGGTAAATTATGGTTGTTTAGTGATGTTGATGACTTAATTAATAGCTGTTAAAAAACCATGCACTGTGAGCAAATAATGTGAAAATTTGCACACGTGTTTAGGACACCATGGGTCATTTTAAAGATTAGAGCTCATGCAGCTCACCGCTCCTCTACGAGCTCCCTCCGCGCTCCATTAAAAATTTTATAATGTCATTGTTATACCTACCAGGGTATTTTTGGTATCGTTTTCATATAAATAAAAGATGACAAATTCATTATTGTAACAATACCTTCACTATTCCATTGATGAAAATCGAAAAAATTTAAAATTGATAACCAATATTTTGGTTTGTTATCGTCGATAACGTTAAAAGTAATGTAAATTTAATTACATAAAAATACTCTTAGAAACCCACATTATTCTAGATTTAAAAAATATAATCTTTAAATGTCATTATCCCACAATAAGTACGTCAAACAAATATGAAGTGTCGCGAGGAAGAGCTTTTCCAAAGTAAGAGCTTTGTCATACGCTTCATACAAAAAAAAAACCAACATAAGAAGCCGAAGCCACCGCTTCGCACAGTTATTCTTTGGGTCAATCTAAACTGATTTAATCCGGTCGCCGCGTTCGCAGATCGTGCTCCTGGGCGTCAGGGGGGTTCAAAGTGAATTTTTGTCGCGCTCCAGTGAAAAGACATGCTTATACGGAGCTACTGTCTATACGACATATACGACTGCAGCGATTTAGAAACCGTAGAAATCTAGAAAACTAAAAATATATTTTTATGGGTTCGATCCGATTCCGTTTCAAAATAGTTGCAGTGTGCTAAAGGCAACGGGTACTTTACTTACAAAGCGGCGCGTGTAGCTAAAATAATATTTATTTTAGAGGACAATGTAGGTGCGTTGTTCAAGAGCTGAAAGCAGAAACATAACAAACACAGTTTACGGCTGTAGTAACAACCGGCGAGACAAAATGACGTCTTGTATAGCTGTAACTTTATGGCTCCGAACAATGAATAGCTTGTGGTTGAATTTATATTGTAAGTCATATGTATAAACTATATACATATGAATCTTTATACTATAAAGAATATTATCAGCAGAGTTTATAAATGAAAGTTAAGGACTTATAAGGGAACCTTCTGTCTGTTTGTAATATACTGCTTAAATGGAGTGTCACTTAAAATATACACAGAGTAAATGTCAAATGACGCATTTTAAATGGAACGTTGAAAAAAATTGTTATTCAGAAATGTTAGTGCTTTGCATAGTCTATTTCACAATGTATTGATTGAACGATTACACACAGCAGGGTTGAACGACCTTATTGTGGACCAAGCAAAGAAAACAGTAGCGAAAACTTTTGTTTTGCGCCGTAGTCCGCACATTCAATTCGTAAAAGGTGGAACAAATTGAGGTAGTTGAGCGATTTGACTGTTCCATTTGAGTAGGTCGCCAATAAACAATACGGATCTAATAATAGAGGACGCTAGCGCACGCGGCGGAAAATAGAACGCGAAATGTGGGCCACAGGCGCGCCTGCGCATCGTCGACGAGCCGACTGCCGGTGCGCTGTCATTGGAGTAATGAAATGAAGCTCTGATTGGTGTTGGCTTTCTTTATGAGGCTTCTATAAGGCACCACTGTAATTAGGCGGATATTGACAGAGTAAGTAGCCCCTACTACAGGGTATGTAGTAGGGTTTTTTCCAGCGATCAAGTAAAGTGTGAGTGTGGTGTCTTCCCCCAAACAATGGAGCACTTGCTCTGCTGTCCCGCGTGTCCGACCACCTGCGTCCGTCCGGGAAGACCATATCGAGGCCAACCAGAGGGCTATCGATGTGGCTGCTTCTGGTCGGGAAAAATTTAGTTCGGATCATCAACTCGATAGAAGAAGAAGTAGCCCGTGTGAAGTCCGCCTAATTATAGTAGCCATTATACTCACTATATGCTACAAAGGCTTGTAGAAAGGCGCTTACATTTTATTCAGGTTACCAAATGTTTGGGACATGTAGGACGGGGATTATTTTCCATAAATGAACTCTAGAGACACTACAACACTAGAATCACCAATATTTATAGATCATACAGCTTTTTGCGTGAATTTACGGCGAAACGATACTCGTTATTTTCTGACTGGGCTATGGGTAGACGTTGCGCGGACAAACAAAACTAAACCGGTTTAATCTGTGGTCTGGGTATGACCCTAAGGAGGTTCGTGGTAATAAAATAAAGTGTGGTAGGTACCTAATAATACAATTCCATGAACTGTAAGTTCAAACAGAAATAGTTATATATCATCACTTTGCATATTTGCATATAATATGTAGTTGCATAGATTCGAGAAACATAATCCAAGGACGTTATAGTGTAAAGGTCGCCATCCAATCCAATTATGCAATAATTTTTAAAAATAAACTATAGAGTATAAGCTAACTTCATAATTTAGATAAATAGAATAAAAATAATTAAGAAATAGTTATATCATTACTTTGCATATAATATGTAGTTGCATAGATTCGAGAAACATAATCCAAATTACAATGTAGAGTTACGACATAGTAAGTACTATTTTATTAACTCTTTATTGTCACAAACATTATAATACAAACTTATACAAAAAAATGTGAAACACAAAGGGCGTGACTTATCTCTAAGAGAGATCTCTTCCAGCAAACCCCATAAAATAACAATTTGATTCATATCAAGGCAGGCGAAGTGTATCTGCTAAATAAATATACCTACTTAATAATACAAAATAGAAAATACGTACATAAATAAAATATAATACATAAATATACAAATAAATAAATAAATACTATATACTAACATAAAAATATAATTATAATATAATAAAGATAATACAGTGATGACAAAATAAAACTAAAGGAGAGAAGAATAATGTTCCTTGACAAGTTTCTTCAAGATAGGAAAGGATTGACATTCACGAATGCCGGGAGGGAGAGCATTCCACAACCTGATCGCATGCACAGAGAAGGAGTAGTTAAAGAAGTCGGTTTTGTGGTGTGGTGTTTTATAATATATGGTAGAGTTACTATGTTATGTTACCATACCAACCATTTTGTTTTCAATCTTTATTAGGAGGTAAGACTGTTCTAGTGCATGCCAAGCCAGAAAAGTTTACGTACGGTGTTTACAAGAAACTATAGTTTACAAGCTACCTGCATAATTGGATTTGATGACGACCTTTCGACTAAAACGTCCTTGGAAGTCCTATTACTATCACATATTTATAGCCAAAGTTACCTAAACTACGCACAAACTCCACCTATTACCATCTACCACGAGAATAGTGTTAATATCTACGTTAATGTGTGTAGAGTTTATCGTCGCTTGGTTCCGCTTCCGTCCTCAAAATTAACAGCGACAAGCTCTTGGGCAGGGACGGGCAATATTACAAACTATCGCAATTCGGAACCAACCTCTCCATACACACTCATACAGTCTACTATAATTATTATAACTTCATGCAAACTATTAACTTAATACAATAAGAAAATTATGTAGTTGTGTACAGGTGTGTCCGCCGTCATATTCGTCTACAAAATCCATACGATCGGCAACACCAATATTTGTTTAGCGAATTCAATTAAATGCAGAGCCCTCACAGCCCTTTGGCAAGGGTGTGCCGTGCCATAATTTCCATCCCTCCAGTTTCCAGTCTCCCCTGTAGTTGCCCTAGGGCACGTAGTGAGGGCCACCGAGCATAGACAGAGTAAATATCTACAGGGTAGACACGAAACCAAATGCGATACAGAGTGGTGGCGCATCGTATGGGGAAGATTAATCGCCTTTGAAATTGGGTTGGGAATTGTTATAGCACTCAACAGCACTAAACAAGATCAATAGGGCAATAATTTCATTGTTATTTTTTTATAAGATACGGTTACAATATCTTACTTCAGCAAGTTTTGCCAAGAAGTCTACAACAAACGGCATTCGCCAACTCAACAAATACGGCATTCATTTGTTTTGTTTGAGTCATTCAAAGTCACTTTGTATAGGTCGGTAGTTAATTAATTCATTACCTAAGCGACGATAACACTTGATAAAACTATGCACAAAACAGAGTACCTATAGATATGTACATAACCGAGTAAGTTAGTGTAGGAGTAGGTATCTATTTAAATAAGCACTAACTACCTATGTACATATTAGTAATACGAATGATGTCATACACGGATCGCAAGAAACGCAAAAAACATTTCAATGGTGATAGAGACAAAAAGTATATGCGATTCACCTTGTTTCGCGCGGGCCGCGGGGGCAATGACCCGCACAGCTGTGCGCGTCTGTACGTAAATAGTGTAGGTACGCACACATGCAGACGTTACACGTAAATACTCTACGCGATTGCAACGCCGACTGCCTGGGTGGAAAATTGTTTTGGTTTGGGGGTAGACTCTACCTATATTAGGATATAATTGCTTACTCACTTACCTACACTTATTCGTTGTTTCAAATCCAGCTTGCGGAAAAGTTTTCAATCATTTTTTGTGTGTTTGATGGGCTCTAGGGCCTAGGTAAGGTAGAGCTTTTATTTTAAGCAGAAAATAATAGATATAGATGCAACAATTTATGAAGCTAAATTATTAACCCCATACCAATCGTACAACACTAGAGGCCGCTGAATATATTTGCGAAAACCAATTGAAAATACACAAATCTGCACACATTGATACAGATTCATGACACTCTCTCGTTATGGCTTATAGCTCATAATCGTTCTTTTCTTCCCGATATTGGTTGGACCAAACATTTTATATAGATTTAGGTTAGTACTAACATTTGGAGTTAGTAGATCACGGAAGTTGAGTTTGCATTATTGGTAGTGCCCACTTTTAGCTGTAAGATTTGGTGAACAAAAGTTATAGGTGGCGGCCTATCCCCGTCTACTAGGTGTAGAATAGTATCCACTAAGATCCTTAGACACCCACGGGATAGTTGGGGTGGTGCTATTCTTTAAGGCTGGCACGACACGGCAGTAGAGTTTGCAATGCTATTAATTGCTTTTAAATAAGTGAAAGTGGAGAAAAGTTCTAGGTACCTATGTGGATACTAACGATAGGTTCAAAGATGCTTCGGGGGTCTTAAACATAAAATATTGGGGGGTTATTACAGTCTGGAAGTTTTACAGTCTATAATTTCCTTCAGGGAAGTGAAAGGAAACAAAGTAGAGCGAAGTTATGGTATACAACTCAAACATATTTTCTTTCTAGAGTGCGTTCCAAAACCAGTTGAAATTATTCACATTGACAGCTGTACACGTTCCGTTGCTCGTTTTGAATAAAAGGTTTATAAATTTTCAGCTGTTAACGCGGTAATGGAAAATGCACAGTTGTCAACATGAATTATTTCAACTGGTTATGGAACACTCTCCTACAGTATGGTTAGAAGTTATTGTAAACTTTATTGTTTTATGTAAGTTTAGAGTTAAACGAAGTTTGTCATTGTTTCAGGCCGAACGCAGCATAAAGCCGAAGTCGTCATGAACGCGATGACGAGTTGTCACTCACACCAAGCAGGCTAGCCAGTGTCTAAGTAAGTACAGACCCAAGTCTAAGCTTAAGCTAGTGTAGTTTACTGCGTATTTTTGTTATAAGTTACGAACCAACACATGATATGATATCACATTGTTACTAACATTTTTATTGTTGAAAAGTTATACGTGTTGATAAGTACGTATGTAAATAGAATTTGTTTTGTAATAAATAAATATAGTTACGAGGCTTGATACTTATTTTCTTACTCCGCTAGCGCAGCGACCCGAAGTGGATCTTGGCCTCCGCCATCGCTCTCTCCTGCGAGAGGCTTGATACTTATTTTCTTACTCCGCTGGCGCAGCGACCCGAAGTGGATCTTGGCCTCCGCCATCGCTCTCTCCTGCGAGAGGCTTGATACTTATTTTCTTACTCCGCTGGCGCAGCGACCCGAAGTGGATCTTGGCCTCCGCCACCGCTCTCTCCTGCGAGAGGCTTGATACTTATTTTCTTACTCCGCTGGCGCAGCGACCCGAAGTGGATCTTGGCCTCCGCCACCGCTCTCTCCTGCGAGAGGCTTGATACTAAAACATTATTCTTCTTGCCGGATTTTATAGTTCTTCCCTGATCCTAAACGATTCAAGTCTATGAAAGATAATTTGCGACTATATAACGATTACATATATAGAGCTAAATATTCAAGCCATGAAAACTTTACCTCACTGAGAATGTATTTTTTCTTACATGTTAATTTTCCACGCTTAGCGGTGGGGTGGTCTCATAACGGAATCCACACAAGTGCGCATGTAATTATATCTTGCAATGTGCAATGCTTGGTTGCATCCATACATTATGGATAACCTACTAGTTGATACAGATGCAAACACATGAATTTATATGTACCTACATGCCTATCGAAGAATTCAAAAGAGAAAATTCTTGCACTAAAGATACTATAAGATACTCGATCTGCAGTCTGCACCCACATCAATCACGATGATGATGATTATGGAGCATGGAAGTTTGCCTAAGGTAGTCCCAGTATCTATGTAGATGGAATATCCCGCCGTAATTCATCGGATTAAAAAAAAATCTTTAGAGTCGTAGTTAGAAGACGACTCTCTCAACAGCTTTCATTATTATTATATCATAAAGTTAGAAAACTTATCCTACGCTAAGCAGGTACAATCTCAATGGTTTCATCTGTGCTCTCATTTCCCTTCTTTGCAGGCTTTATGTACCAAACTACTAAACCTATAGGTACATGCTTATACAGACGGATTTTCATGTAGAAATTGCTCACGCATTATGTTTCTCAGAAGTAAAAGGGTCCTGTGTCAAAGGGTCAACGCAGCTGTGTTGTGTCTAGGAATATCCGTGCCAGAGGCCACCCAGAGCCTAACCAGGATTTAATTCACCTTGAGGTTGTAAAGCGACGCCTCTTTGAACAAAATCCACATTTGTATCAATACAGTGCTTTGTGTTAATCCGGGAGTTGTGCGCTTTGTCGTGTCTGAAAAGACTAGACGTTGTAGGCGGTACAATCCTCAAGGGCTTTGTTGTCTGCCATGTCTCTGTGGGGCCAGTCCTACGCAGCGTGTGGGCGACTCCGACCCTGTCCACACGAGGTGTTACCCTGGCGACGATACCTACCTAATAGACAGATTTCCCCACGGCCTCGCTGTCTCGTCTATTCTAATTCTGTAGCTTACCTTACATCGATCCACGCGTTGTCACGGAGACACCTTCCGCCCAATCCTGTGTAGACGGTTTCTTCCATCGGAATCATAAACATATTATCTACCTATGAGATGATAACTTAGATATTTCTCATTTAGCGGGTAGATTTAAGGTTTTGATTTAAGCGCATTACGTCAGATTCGCACAGAGTCATGTCTCTCAAGAATTCAAGATGTATGATTAATATGATTATCTACAGTTGTACTATTAGTTATATCAAGCTATAAATACATGGTGAACCTATAAACTATACTGTTTTGCTACAATGTGTCCAATGCATACATAGTAGAGCTAGGTTGGTATTTAGTTAGGATGCTTGCTACAGAATGTTTCAACTCCAGCCGATCGAAGTCCGTTGCCATAGAGACAGCTTCCGCCTTCCTGAATACTGCATAGGTTGGGTGTTTTCGTTCGATTTTACACTACAGGGGTTAAATGTAACCCTTGATAGAGCCTCAAACATGAAATAATATAAATTTATACCTAGGTAATAGGTTAGATAGGTTCAGCTTAATATCCAGCCTAGTCTGATGTCCTTGCACCTTGCCTGTCGCGTTGCTTCGTCCTAAAATGACGGTATACCTACATACGTGTTTGTTAGATCCCATTTACGTTCACTTTACGACAGTAATAACTTGTAAAATGAGATCATGAAACTGAAATGTTTGTACAACATTTTAGTGTGTGAAGTCGATCGTTTCAAAAACGGAACGCTAATAAATTCAGTCGAATGAAGGTCAGTAAACTTTTTAGCAATGTTTCGTGAGCCTCCGGGCGGAAGTTTCGCTGGTAGGTACCTACCTACACTGTGCGTACTTTATGCTTATGCGCCGTTACGTACGTAGGTATAGAAGTGCGAGGGCGGAGTACGCTCAAGGGCATCCGCTGGGCGTCGACCCCGCCGCAAACCTTCGATAAGTTCTGTTCGACGTGGCATCGGTGTTTAGCACTCTATAGCACTCGAAGCTTGACTGTGTAAAAATGTACTTTAAGGTACTTACTTGCAATAAAAAAATATTTTTTGACTATTATAATGATGTCGCTGTCAAGTTGATGTGTCTAGTTTTTTCAATAATCCGGCCAGCCACCCCACCTCGAAAGCATTTTAGTTAAATTACTTACTTACCTTTATGTTAACTGTCATTGATGTAGCTAATATATTTGATCGTCATTGTTTCAGGTGGCGTTCAAGGCCGAAGCGCTTAGTATGGACGTCACATTCAGCAATGTATTGGAAGGCACGCGCCAATACTTCATGGGGCTGCCGAAGCAGGCGCAGGGGGGAGGCGGCGCGCCGGGCTGGCCGGCGCCGACGCCGCGCACTGACGAGCCGGCGCCTGCCGCGTCGTCCCGCCCTCCATCGGCTGTAGCCGCGCCGCCCCTCCCGCCGCGCCCCCCTTCCGAGCCGCTGGAGCCCGAACCGCACATCATCCACAAGGCCACGGTGATGCGCGAGGCGGCCGAGAAGCGGCGCGAGCAGCCCGACATCGATGACGAGGACGAGCCGGCGGGCGCGCTGTCGCCGCCCTCGCACATCATCCACAAGCCGGCGCCGCGCGCGCTGCCCGCCGCCTCACCCGCGCCCGCACCCGCCGTGCCCAGCCCGTCGCCCGCGCGCCCGCCCTCCGCGCCCGGCCGGCCGTCCGCCGGCGACCCGCCGCCCGCGCCGCCGCACGAGCCCGCGCAGTATCGGCCGCAGATGCACCGCGTGCAGACACCTACGTCGCGGCCGCCCGACCACTTCGCGCCCGGCCGCCCGCCGGACCCTTACTCGGCGTCTCGCCCCCCTGAGGCGTATGCGCGCTACCACTACGAGTCGACCCTGCCAGACGGCGGCAGGAACTCCCGCGGCCCACCCGTTGCCTCGCCGCAGCCGTCGGCAGCCCCGCGTCAGAGCCCGCAGACTTACGCCAGGCTGTCTGGCTCGATGCCGCAGCACGCTGCCGCCAGGCTGCGGGACGCCGCCGTGCACAGTCCGCCTGCACAGCGCTACGTGTCGCCGGTGGGGCAGCCACCGCCCCCACCTAACGACCGCGTGCCACCTATCCATCACCCGCACGCTCCAGCGCCGCATCGGGTTCCGTCGGCTGATGGCCGCTCCTCGCAGTACCCACCTTTAGCGCAACATCGCGAACCGTCTCCCTACGGGCGAGCGACCGCGCACTACGACAGGCATCCTGCGCTTCCTCAACGGAAATACGATCCCCAACAGGCGTATCCGGGGTACCGGCCTTCACCGACCGCTCCTCAGGCGGCACCGAGTCACCGCATGGAGCCACATCACCAGGTCCAATACAAGATCGCGTCGATGGACGCCGCCAGCTCACACTACGCGACTAGACCGTTGGATCGTGGATCCGCCCCGCCGCCGCAGCCGTATCCTCACGAACTAATGCGCCATCCACACGAAGGTAATGCGCCTTCGACAAGGAAGACAGACTATCCAAATATGAGTAGGGCTGCCGATTCTAGAAGTGGCTACCATTATCCTGCACCCTCTACGTCCGCGGTGAGGTATGCACCGAATCCTCCGAGCGCAGCCGTGCCTGTGATCCCGAGTTCTACGCTACCGGCGAAAGGTGTGGTGCAACGGTCGGCCACGGCGCCGAAGTCAAATTATGACTATCCGACCTTAAACAACGTTCCGACCTCGCCAGCTCGCTCAACGGTCAAACCTGGATACCCTAACCAGCAGGCGCGTATGACGGTCTCAGTGACGACCCTGGTTAATCAAATGAATCAGACCAAACAAAAGCGAGAATCTCCACTCGATTTGTCAGTCAAAACTGTTAAAAATTCAGCAGATTCCTCGACGACTCAAGATGATCTGGTAGATTCAGCAACATCTTCTGAAACAAAATCATTATCGCTACAACCGCGACCGACTTCCAGTAATAGTCGACACGCTGCAGCTACTACGGGATATGTTGAGTCTCTTAAAGTTGATTTCGCGCCTGATTTTACGCAATACAGAGAGAGAAGTTCGAGTCACAGTCACAACTCGCCGGCGCAGCCTAGTCCCCATTCGGTGCGATATAATGGAAGTTATGACACTCGACCAGTGGTTGCTGAACCCTACCCCGTAGAATCTCGCCACCATACGTATCCTGAACGCAGTAAATACAGTGTTTCTTCAGGGAGACCTGACTATGTTCCTCAGATAGATCTCACCAGAGCGGCCGGTGGAGAGCGTCGTCCCGAGAACAGAATTCGAGATGATAGACACTTTGTTATAGAAGAGAGAAAACGGCCTGCGGGACCAATTGTGAACAACATTCCGGAGAAGATGGTTCGATATGAAACATGGACCGCAGACAGTCGGATATCGGACCGCATGAGCCAGTCGGCGCGGGAACAGCACGAACTGATGAGCATACCTGTCTATAGCTATAGCAGTCATAAACAATTTGAAGCTTACCAGAATGAACAAAAGAGGGCTCCGTCATCCACAGCTTACCGAGAGCATCATGCTCACATGAATCACCGATACCTACCGCGCCCTGCCGCTGAAGCACCGAGTCGTGAACGTAGCGATTACCATGCTCATTATCATGACAGAAATCCGTCTAGTAGTAACCGTCACGTTATACAAAAAATTCCGAGCCATAGAGATATACACCCCCATTTGGATCCCCATGGCGGTGTCCCTGCTGATAAAAGAGTTTTGAGCATACTAAGGAATAGCTTAGAAACTAAACAAACAGGCAACGTGGAGCCGGCCAAGCCGGCGAGGCAAATACCTGATCTCATTGTTATAGACGATGTAGATGATTCTGTGATAGAAATTACTGATCTTACGAAAGACAACGAAATGGAATCGAGGGCTAAATCTGCTTCTAACTCTCTCAACAGTCAAATAGGGCCATCGTTAGGTCATCATATCCAGATGCCTAAAGCAGTAGATTCTATGTCGCGCGATACGGATTATCAAAAGCTTGAAAATGCGGATTCTAAGAATAAATCGCCAGAAAATGACGTAGCATCTAGAATACGAACGAAGGCAGAATTGAAGGTGCTACCTCCATCAGAAGACAATCCTATGAGAACCGAAATAAGGCAAAGTTTAAATTCTGAGAATGAAAGAATTAAACCGAAATCACAGAAACAACATCTGTTTAATCAAATAAGGGAAGATTTAAGATTAGAATCAGTAATAAAAAATGAAAAGTGTCCTGATCCACTTATTCAGGAAGTTAAATCTGAACCTATGAATATTGACGAAATTGAAAAAGATGCCGAGGTTTCTATAAAAACAGAAAGTATGTTTGAAAACATGGGAACTGACAGCACAGACTTTTCAAAAAATGCTCCCGAAGACGACTTCGATTGGGCCAGTGCTTGCGACAGTTTTATGGAACAATTGAAATCTGGATGTCATAAAAAGAAAAGTCACAGAAAGCGTATCGATACTATGGATCGTGACAATGAAAATAAAGGTATGAAAATTCCTAAAGTGGAACCTACAGACACATTAGTGAAAGAAAATGAAATTGAGCCTCCCGCAACAATCACAGAAAATATGACACATGATGTGACGCCTGTCGTTGTTAAACAAGAACCTATCGACGATGATGAAATAAGAAATGAAAGTGAACAGGCATCCCCTACAAAAGAGAAAAATATGCCTGAACAATCTTTGATTGCTCAGGAATCAACAGTGGAAGAGAAAGTTGATAATATAAAAACTTCCTCACTGCAAGATCTGGATAAAGATATCGATCACATAAATAAGCCATCGAGTTCGCGGCAACTTGATGAAAAAGAAAAAGAAAAATCCATAGCAACCAAATCCTCGGCAATCGAAGGACTGGCAGAAAAAAGTAAAACCAAAACTAAGAAATCCCCATCAGCACAGAAGTCGTTAAATAAAGGAAAAGATCAATTAAAAAATAATAGGTCGTCACTTCCGGAACGAAAAGACAATGCTGGCGGAGCGAAAGTAAAACGGTCATCACTGGTCAAAGCATTAAACGGAAAAGATAAAGATCAAATAAAAAAGAAAAAGTCTGTTATTCAAGATCCTGCAGTAAAAGTTAAAAATAAACTTGTGAGTAAAAATGAGAAAAATAAAATCACTAAAAATAATGAAAAACTCAATAATAAAACCATTAAAGACAACTCTTTAGTAAAAACAAAGGTAAAATTAGAAAAAACAGATTCCTCGTTATTATCTTCTGCTTCAGAAACTAAGGAAAAGGGGCCTTTAAAAACTGTGATTAAAGAAGAATTAGAGTCAACAGATGATGATGAGCCTCTTATAAAAAGCAAACTATTGAAAGAAAAAGAAATGAAATACCAATTACTCAAAGATCTATCTGAAAAATCACCATATGTAAAGTTAGAATGTTTTGATGTAGACATGAATAAGAATACTAGAATATCCATAGACTCGTTAACTAAAGACAAAGATGAGAAGCAAAGTAAAGTAAAATCTACCAGGCAAACATCAAGAACTAAAGGAAAGTCTTTGTCGATGGAGAATAATAAAAATGAAACTCGGAATGAGGACTCCACGTCAGATAGTGACGATGATCTCAGTGTAGCAAGCAGACTTCGACTACGTAGAAATATAAAAACTGAAGATAACAAAGTCTCGTCCAATAATAAAACCTCAAATAAATCGACCCCGTCCAAGAAACAAGACAATAGCAGCCCTAGTAACAGTTCTACCCTAATTTGTAAACCAGGTTTTGGCGACGGTTCTGATTTCCGTCCGGGTTGGGAAGAAGAATTATACAGATACAAAAGGTCACTTCGTATGCCTACTAGGCTTATAGCTATTCCACGAGGGCGTTCTGGTGGACCATTCGTTAGAGGATCGGGAGCTTTATTTACCCGTGGATCGACTTCACTTCCAGATTTGGACCCGGCACCTCTTTCACCAGCTCCCTCGTTAGCGCCGTCCGCAGCTACAGACGACTTGTGCGCTCGACGCCCTGACAAGCTTAATATTGATAGTGATCTCGACTCCAATTCCAGCTGCTCTGCATCACACAGACTCCATTATGATTCGGAAGCTTCGACATCTACTGTATTTTCATCAACAGCAAAGAAAAAGGAAAGCTCTATCGTAGATGTTCTTATCCAAAAGTGTGGCAGAAAAGATGATTCAAAAAAGAAGTCCAAAGATAAAGATGAAAAAACACCCAAAGTAATTCCAAAAAGTTCTAACGCGAGTGAACTACTTCCAACGCCAAGTTTGGGTCTCTTAAAGAATGGTAACAAAGGAAGCCTGAGCGCAAAAAAAGAAAAGTTAATGGAAGATATATTTTATTTGGGAGCTTTTAGAAAAGAAACTGTTACCGCATTTAGGAATGCTTTTATAAAAAATACAGACGGTTTAATCGGTGCAACAGAAGAATTTTCTCCAGTTGTTTTAAAATCCAGGACACGAACTGAAAGCAGAGTTTTGAAACAGCGAGCTACTATTAAGGAAGTGTTTGGAGACGAAAGACCTGCGTCGGCTCCACCCGCATGCAGAGACGACGGGGACCGTCAAGAGCCGGAGGAGGAACGAGTTGTTGAAATAAAGAAGGAACCTAAAGAACCAGAGCCAAAACCAAAACTTAAGTCTAAAAAAATATTAAAGGAGAAGTTATTGCGGCGATCTAGCTCGATACGAGATGGTCTTAGGAGTACGAAGTCTTTAAAAAGGAACGACGCAAAAGGACGGTTGTTGCGTTTGAAGAAGAGGAACAGTTTAATTAAATCTTTAGCTAATAAAAGAATGAAAGATGTATCAGGCAATAAAATCAGAAAAGAAAAAGCAGAAAACACTGTAGACGACGAAGATAAATCTAAAGAAGAAGGCAGCTCTGTAGGACTAATTGAGGGAAATAATAAAAGGCGTTTGAAACGTTTGTTTGGAAGACGAAAATTCAGTTCGGGGTTCGATTACATTAGAAAGAAGAAGAAGATAATTCGGAGAGAAAACACGCCTAATAACAAAATCCGTCGACCGGCAGTGAAACCGAGCCCTGAATCCGTCCATGACATCCATAAAGAAATCAAAGCCTGGTTCATCAATAAGAGCATAGGAGAAACTCATCTTCATAGAGCTGCCAGACTTGGGTACACGGTGAGTGTTACGATTGAAAACTTGCTGCTATTACGTTACCGTTTCCTGTGGGTATCTAAGCTAAGTATTTCTTATTTTCAGGATTGCGTCGCGTATTGTTTGGAGAAAATGGAAGCGGACCCTTCAGCTAAAGACAACGCTGGTTTCACACCTTTGCACTTCGCGTCTGCTAAGGGTCACGTCCGAATTGCCCGCCTTCTCCTCCAGTACGGAGCCAACGTGTCTGCGGCCGCACAAGGAGGCATCAGGTGACGTTCGATACTATTTCGAGACTCCAATGCGGAAGTGGGCACAAAGCCAATTTACAGTTATTTATACGACGCGTGACCTCAATGGATCTTAGCGTAGTATTTCGGGAATCTATCTGCGTGTGACAATCACTTAATTTTGCAAATTATTTCATACACTTACCGTCAGATACACGAAATGTCCTTAAAGTTAATTAGCGCACTCTAGCTCTGTTTACACAAAGATGAGTGCGTTCTAGTTATACTATAGGCTTTGTGAAACTGCTTTGCGCTTTCAACTTTGCATGCGTGTTTATGTCAGCTATCACATCATAGCGCATTCGTCAGTGTTGAACCACTGAGCATATAATAATGTGTATTAAACAGGCAGTGTCAAAGGCGTGTCACTATTAATAAGGCTTGGTTTATACCTATGCAAGTGGCAAGGACAGTGGACAGTAGGATTTTGTTTGAACTGTGCTTGCCACTTGAAAAGGTGTAAACCAGCCCTGAGGGACATTAATTGTTTCTTCATTCAAGCCTATTGCTGTCATCTACACGCTACAGGGTATTATTTTGGTCGTCCAAAACAGAAAACGAGGTGATTAATTACAGGTTTCTGAACCCAAAAAATTAAATCCGAATCTAAAATTAAAAGCCCTCGAAAAATCATTTTAGCATAAACACCTCGATACTGGAGTCTCCATATCTATATCTCCTATATCGAAAGCCCAGCCCAATCCTATGAGTTCAGACTTCAGAATCGTGTAAATAATCACCAAAAGGCGGTGATTATTTACACGATGTTTCGGTCGACTATAAAACAAACTATATACTTTTGTATTCTAACAATAACGTTTTCCTACTTTCCAGACCTCTGCACGAGGCCTGCGAGAACAACCACGTAGAAGTGATGAGACTACTGCTGGCATACGGCGCGGACCCTCTGCTGGGCACGTACGCCGGCCAGACGCCGGAGGAGCTGACCGAAGGCACGGCAGCCCGACTGCTGCGGCTGCACATAGCTGATGTCCAGGGTCTGGCCGCGGAGCCCTGGAGGTTTCCGCCGCCAGGAGATGTTATCGGTAAGTTCAGATATACATTGTCTTGCATGAAAATGTAAGTGAGAGAGACAAAACTCTGGTAGGTGAGTATACTGTGTGGTGCCGGCCCTAAATAATAGCACCAACCCAACTCTTCCCGTGGGTGTCGTATGAGGTGACTAAGGATCTTAGTGGAAACTATTTTACACCTAGTAGACGGCGGTAGGCTTGCCACCTATCACGTTTATCTACCAAATCTTAGGGAGGAAAGTGGGAACTACATGTGATTGAAGATGATCCCTCTGTCTACCCCCTCGGGGATTACGGATGTGAGAGTTTATGTACTTATGTTGTTGTGTTCTTGGCGAGTCCTTTATCTTATCTTATCTTATGATAGGGGGCCGGGAATAACCCAGCGGCAATTCGACCCTTGAGGATCTTTTGTGCCTACCCCATTTGACACACTGGTCATCTCAGTGTGCAGGTTTCCTCACGATGTTTTACTTCACCGTTAGAGCAGCCGGTAAATGTACGTAAGTCTTCGATAAATACGAAAAACTCATTGGTACATGGTACTGCACGGTTTCGAACCCGGACCTCCCGCATGGGAGTCCGGTGCTCTAGCCACTGTGCCACCGACCCGACGCTCACGGCGAGTCCTTTAGTTAGAGATATCTCTTCAAGTATGCGTTCTTTTTAGAGATATGTAGCCCGAAGGGGAAAACGGAACCCTATTATTTCGTCTTTTTAGAGGTCTCGTTATAAAGGGGATCAATGAAACAATATTTTTGTACCAAATCATCATAGCTTAGACCTAATCAAGTCGAGAGCATTTATTATTATTATGACTTTCAAGTTGTCCGTGTATAACAAAATCCGTCATACCTTTCAGACCGCGACGAGCTGGGCTGTGACCCCCTGTCGTCGCCGCCGCCGGCTTCGCCCCCGCCACCACCCGACTCCATGGTGGAGATCCAGTGCACTGACGCGCCGCTGCCTCCCTTCTACAGCCTTAGGAGCGCCAACGGCCAGCCTGCTGAAGGCCTGTGGTGTTTGCTGCAAGATGTCACCAACTTATTACAGGTACAGTACTAGATAGCTTCTGCAACAAACCTGACAAACCGTTCTCGCTTCTTCCACACACATCAATCGCGCCATACACTTTTCAGTTGGTGGTTGACCGCACCTGACCGGTCTTCAGAACGTCCCCAATCTGATAAATGCATGGTAGATCTGGGTACTGTTGAATAGGACCAAAAAAAAAATGAAAAGAAAACTGACTGAATGATGACTGTTGAAAAGAAATTTTGAGCTTTATAAGCAGGGCATCATCGATCTTACGTGTACAATCAACATGTAGTTATGAATGTTTCTTAAAAACTACTGGACCAATTCTGAAAATTCTTTTACTAACATATAGATATACTTTTTTTATAAATTCTCAAACATACTTTTGCTCTTGTGTACTTTTAGATACTGTACTTTCTCCCGTTGGTATATCGGTCACCTATGGATCGCGGATTGTTTATTTTCATAACATGCCTTGGTTACCTACTTTATTCAGCATGCAGATTTCTTAACAATGTTTGCTTTCACAGTTCGAAAGCGATCTGTAAATTTTCGTTAATTTTCAAACATATAAAGTTAACTTTCCTTGCTTCCAGATCAAATCAAAAGACAGCCTACTGAAGCAAATCCACTGCGGATCCGGCTCCCCCAAGGAGCTGCTCCGCGAGATCCGGACCCAGGAGTTCCTGGAGCGAGCACAGTGCCACCAGCTGCTCGGCGCCGGGGAGAAAGTCAACGTGAGGGCATCCAAGGTGTCCCTCGTGAGAGTCACCGACAAACTACGGCAGTTGCTCAAGATCGAGACCGTCCTCGTTAGCTGACATTAATTTTTCAGTGGCCTGTTGATGTTTTGAGGAGTGTAGATAAGATCGTGCGATTCGTTTTATGAGTTGCGTGGTGTCTTGGACGAAGCTGTTTTCCCCCATGCAGGGTACTAACTTTCAAGCCAGTGTTTTCTTAATTCTGTGTTAAACGAAGTAGACCATATGGAAAAGTGGCTTACAGCAGTAATAAATTACTTAAAGTCGGTTTTCATTTATTCGACAAATTAGTGATGACACTTGAAGGAAGAAAAAAAAGAAATAATTTATTAGTTTTTGAATTAGAATGAGAAGCACATTGATCGACGGCTCAACAACGAGATCTTAAACCTAATTCGACTGATTATTGTAATCTAAACAAAGATATCTCATGTAAGAACAAAATAAAATATTCGTTTTATGAGACTGTGTAATTTAAGGCAGCCATTGTAATCGAGTTAATATTTTCGAGTCACTCAAATGTGGAGTGTGTATTCAAGCTTGCGTATTCTTGAACAAGTTGTGTGTAAATATTGTAAATAAACTATATGTATTTTGCGTAAAAATTGCTTTAAGTGTACGATATTCTCATGGGTGCTATTTAACGTTGGTGTATGGTGTTTATAGTTAAATGAATAGGTTAATGCTGCGACAAAATCGATAGTTAATGAGACATAGTTACCAATTTAATTACCTAATTTAAGTATAGCATAATCTTGAACCGTGTGTGCAATAGTTTTATGTGCATCGACCTTATAATGTAGGTGATTTTTTATTCAAAAGGTATCTGTCACAGGGTGGGATGAAGCCTTATCGAGTATCACACGATTGTCGTACTTAATTAATGTAACAAGTAATGTGTGTTTTTCAAAAAGTTGTCCTGTCAGGGCCATTAAATTTAAAAATAAAAAAAACTAAAAATTATTCGATTATTGTAAATATTTTTTTTGTTACATACAATATATTATTAATACACAGGTACTCTATTTAAAAAAAATATTAATATTTACTTTCAAAACAACACAGACTAAAAGCTTGTTAAAAATATGCATTATTCGTTATTAAAATTCTGTGGGTCGTATCAGGTCTATGATCGTGTCAAGTTGAACCACGTGTTTATTGTACCTACTGTATGAATACATGCAAAGTTTCCTGACGTCAAGGAAATGTCAAGAAATAGCGTAAGGAAATTATGTGATGCAGTATTTATTTCACTTAAAATCGTCAATTAGATTCAGTATTACAAGTCTTTATCGCAATTAAGTTTTTCTATATGATAAATAAAGATATTACTTACTTTTTGTCCCCAAATCACGTCAGGTAAGTTTTTTTTGTGCTTCAGACGCTGACAAATTCCGACCATGTAGGCTAATAACGACTCAAACAAAATGGTTGCGGTATTATTGCGTATTTTTCCAGTATAAATAGCTAAATAAACCTAAGAAAAACGACTCCTGATGCTATAAATAACGTTCGGAAATGGTGTCTAGAAGTTATGCGAAAATCTGAGGACACCAATTAGTTTTTCATTTTAAATTATAAATTAAAGGTTTTAGACAAAATTAGGCTTCAAAATAGAATCCAACATATAATATATTAATTCTAGTTACAACATAAAAACTTCATCAGTAAAATAAAAAGTATGAGTTTTACGGAGAGTTGAAGTCGCTTAGGTAGGAGAATTTTCAGTGGAATTTGTATGGATAATATTTTAGTACTCATAACAAAATCGATTTTCTACGATTATTCTATAGTTACAGATTTTATTGTATTTCTAAATTGAAGATGAAATACTCAGTTAGCCTACGAATGCAGACAATTTGTAATTAATAAATACCATATATTTTTAATAATGAATATTTTCCCTACAAGACATTTTTATTTTTACCAAAGTGGACAACTTTTTGATAAACAGTCATGTGCGAATTGTGGCGCATCATATGCGAAAAGAGAGAATATTGTATGAATGATCCTTAGTTATTTGCTATTTTGAGTCTATGTGAGTAATTTTCTAGTTTTGTACATTTTAACGTAACAAAACAGGACAAGAACGTAAGGTAAAATTTAACAAAAAGGAAAATACTTATTTCCCTTTTGTTACATTTTTCATCTTGGTCTACAAATGTCAAAATGTATAATTTTTTTTTTAAGGCAAATGGAACTGAGCCCATACAGCCATGTCTGATGTAAACAACTCTTTCAAGTCTTCATTAAAATGTTGGTGTGACACATTTCAATGCTATCTGGGAGAATCTTCCACGCTTCTGCGCCATCCGAACCAAATAAGAAGGCGTCCCGGACGCAGTGTGGCTCTTCAAAATCCAGCCAAGTACGGATCGGGCTGCAGCGTCTTATTTGACTTTACTTCACTGTCCCACACATTATTCACATCTTGTCGAAGTTTTTCGAGCAAGAAACACCATTCTTACTAGAAAAGCACTACTGTAAAACAATTTGCAAGACAAATCGAAACAAAGCTGACGTGGACGCCACAAAAGCGCGGGAGAAACTCTCAAAATGTATAAACAAATTAAAACTGACTATCTGAATATTCTAGTGGTTTCATAATACCACCTATTGCTAGTACAACACTCTTGCATCACTGTTACTTTTGTAGATCGAAAAGATAATAGGTATAGTCATTTTTGTTTCGAGATAATATTTGTTCTCTTTTCGATGCAGTGCATTTTTTGTTCATTGTTATGTTTGATAATTATTGTCTGCCGGAAATGTTATTATTGCTGTACAATTATTTTACTTTATATTTGTAAAACAAGTTATGTTTTTATTTATATACAGTTCTCTACGAAATTAGAAAAATTTATTAAAAATCATATTATGCATATCGCAAAACTTTATTAACAATTGTAAATAAGATATAGAAAGGAAATTAATGACTATAACTTATTTTGAACAAGGAAAGTCTTCTAAATATTGATATTACAGTATTTTGGAGCGTAGTGTGAATGATGAAATAGCAATTTTTATACTTTTTGAGCCATATTCCGCCCTTTAGATCGACCATATTTTACTGTCGCTGAAGGAAGGCACTCGGTGGTAGACAGACGCGATTTATAGTTCCACCAGTAGAAAGGGAAAGGAAGATCGAATAATCTTGATCAACAATATTTTTTTATATTGAAAAATTAAAACATAGAAGTACATTATTAATCTGTGATGAAATAATATAGGAAGACACACCTACCCTACATAATCTTGAGTGCGGAAAATGGTGTGAAAATTAATGAATTTGATGTAGATTTAGCTGATGATTTATACAGTATGTATACTTTTTCTGAATGGATCATATTTGTGTAATACCTGTCTGTTATTAGCATTACCTACTGTATAAGTATTATTATAATTATTGACACATATTTCTTGTTGATAACATGGAAAATAAAAAATGTGAACAACTAATAATATGCATTTAATTTTTGGATCGTCGAGTGAATAGTAGGTAGGTTACTCATGGTGGCGTAGTGGCCAGGACGCCGGACAACCATGCGTGGTGGGAGGTCCGGGATCGAAACCTTACAATGTCACGGCTAAGGAAATCAAGAGAAAACCCTCACACTGTTAAAGAGCAGGGGAACCTAAACGTAAAACGACGTCTTAGTAGTATAATACGGCAAAATTAAGAATGTCATGTCATCTGTCAAATTTTAAGTACGTTAGAGCATGTTGAATGATTTTAAAATTAGGCGCTAACCCATGACCACCATACTTTGCATAAACATCACCCAGGTTTGCGATTACTTCTTTATTTACGTTTTTTTTAATGCTAAAAAAACGAAGATATGTGTAAAATAGTATCCACCAAGTCCCTTAGTCGCCTCGTACGACACCCACAAGCAGAGTTGGGGTGGTGCGATTATTTATGGCCGGCAAGACACGGCACGGTGAATATTGTAATGAATACAAATTAAAATATGAAACCCAATACAATTTCCTTGCATGAAACCTACAACCTACACACTTGCATTGCATTATGAATCCACACACATCTAAGTCCCTTCGGCCGCCAACGTAACCGCAGTTTCGTAACCAGTTACGAACAACGCATAATTCGTCCTCGTACGATACCAGTTAAGTAGAAATACGTGTTTTTCCTTACCCGAAACTGGGTTTCCAATTCGTAACCAGTTACGAACAACGCACAATTCGTCCTCGTACGTTACGTAGAAATACGTATATCCTTACACGAAACTTGGTACTTTAAACTTTTGGTGAACTGCTACAGGTCATTATAGTTAACCTATGGTTCTCTTTTATATAATGAAAAAACCCATATATTATTCCCAAATTTTTATTTGGAAGTAGACAATATATCAATGGAACAATCGATATCACATTTCCTACTACGAAACCCAGTTTCGGGTAAGGAAAAACACGTATTTCTACTTAACTGGTATCGTACGAGGACGAATTATGCGTTGTTCGTAACTGGTTACGAAACTGCGGTTACGTTGGCGGCCGAAGGGATCTAAGTATAAGTATAGTAGGATGAACCCAAAATTAACGGGCTGGCGCAAGATTAATTGAGTAGGTACTACTTTACCTTACCTTAGTTAGATGCACAGATTAGAGTTAGATGACGAATCGAATAAAAATATCGATTCCAAAATCACGAATCGATACGGCAACGATATAATATTGCCGTATCGAGTTTATTGATGAAAAAATAATTTCGATATCGACAAATGCAGCACTTCTATTCCATTATCATTAGTTCATCTTCTCATTCTCACCTTCATCATTTCACAATTTTGAATACAAATTTCAAAAACTGTATGTTTATTTTGTTTAGGTACTAGTATTTAGTAATTCCATGCTTAATCATAAAAAAAACTACGATAAAATAAAATTTATTTTTTGAGCTAAAAGATGACGTTTTTTCCTGTTTCAGAACGAACATTGTTGAATGTTGGAGAGCGTTCTATAACCAGTTGAAATAATTCACGTTAACAATTTCATGTTCCATTACTGCTTTAACAGCTGAAAATATATCAAACTTGTATTCAAAACAAGCAATGGAATGTGATCATCTGACACTGTGAATAATTTCAACTGGTTTTGGAACGCACTCCAATAGGTGTTGTTGGGGAGTTTTGGCGGGAAAGTCGCCGGAGAAGGTTCTACGGTGTTTAGTTTACTGCTCAAAAATAACTAAAATCGGTGTAGTTTTGTCTAGTAAACGTCAGTAACAGTGAAAATGTGTTGAACTCTTAAAATAAACTTCTTGTTAGTGGTTCGTTGTGTATTTGTGATTCTGCGGGGAGTCATGAGAATTCGCCAGAGACTAGATCGGTTGAAATTTCCGTCATAACTCCTAGAAGTGTTAAAATGAGTTGATGCTGAAAAACTAAAAAGTGTTTTAAATCGCGTAATGTTTAGGCTGATGGCCTGTGTTGCCAATGCCATGATAAATAAAAAAATAAAAAAATAGGTGTGTGTTGGGTTGGGCGAGGCTTTGAGGCTTGTTTGTATGGTATTCTGATTTTATTTAAATTAAAAACGATTTTTCTACAAAACTCCTAATGAGTGCTCGTTAAGGTAAGCCTGCTTAGTCACTCTCTAATTTAGCCATCCTAAATGCAATGCAGTAAAATTGCGTGTTCAATAGTGAGTTCTTTTGTTGCGACAGGAAATGAAGAATCCTTTTCTTCTGCTCGTGGTGGCGAGCTGTGTGTACACACAGGGACCCGATCTGCAGAACCAAAATAACCCAAACTATCCACAGCAGCCGTATCAGCCCGACAATGGAACATACCGGCCCAACCCGCAAGTACCTTACGGCAGTTTCCCTGTGAACCCAAATGATTACAATCAACATGTACAGAGTCCATTCTATCAGGATAATTATGGTGAGCGTTTCAATTCTGATAATTTCGGCGACAATGACAATGAGGTTGATCCACAAAACACAGCAACTTACTATGCTAACCTAGATTACGAGGAGAGGTATAAATGTCCTCCGAATTGGATTCGCTTCAGGGAGTCATGCTACCGTTTTACAAAATCGCCGAACCGACCAAGAAATGAAGCTCGTAAGATTTGCCAAGCATTTGAAGCAGATTTAATAGCGGTCAGCAGCCCAGAAGAACATGGTTTTGTCATAAATAGTTTGATGAGGCTGGACCCTCAAAAAGGCATGTGGTACTGTGGAGCTCACCAGCAGACTCCAGGGTACTGGGTTAATGATGGAGAGGGCTCTCAGTTGTCGGGTTTAGAAAATGCTTTCTTTGAGGATCGCCAACCACAGTACCATGACATTTACAATGTGAATTTACATCCAAAAGATTATTTAGTTTACAAATTTTCACATGAAGAAGGACGTTGGGGCTTAATGCCTGATGAAGGACTTCAATATCGTCATTTCATTTGTGAAGGTCATACTCAAAGATTAAGGTACCTTATTGAAGAGAATAGATCTTTCACGTATGGATTGGATACTTTTGACCCAGAAAGAATTCCTAGAGGTCCTTATTTCATTAAAGAACCTGTGGATACTATCTACGACCCATTGAAAAATCTGCATGTACAGCTGACTTGTATTGCAGGAGGATATCCAGCACCTACTTATAAATGGTTCAGAGAAGAGTATGAAATTGATAGTGTAATTTATACTGAAATAGATCCATTGAAGGATTCAAGAGTCATACTCAGTGGTGGGACTTTAATGATCTACAATCCCGATTCTGACAAGGACAATGCAAAATACCACTGCACAGCTTCTAACAAATTTGGCGTTGTCCGTTCTGAATCTGTAAAGTTAACATTTGGGTTCATCAGAGAGTTCAATCAGAAAAGACCAATAGAGAGTGGCAAACAGTATTGGGGTAAAGTGATTTACTGCGACCCTCCATCATATTACCCTTCAGTGAATATTTTATGGGCTCGCAACTATTTCCCAAATCTTGTTGAAGAGGACCAGCGTGTGTTTGTATCTTATGATGGTGGCCTTTACTTTTCTGCCCTAGAAACTATTGATAGAGGTAACTATAGTTGTAATGTTATGAGTAAGGTATCTGATGCTGGCAGGAATGGACCATTCTTCCCTCTCTTTGTTTATTCACACTCTGATTTCCAACAATTGAAATTTCCAAATAATTTCCCGAAAGTTTTCCCTGAAGCTCCTGTAGTAGGACAAGAAGTGCGATTAGAGTGTGTATCATTTGGTTATCCTGTTCCCTCGTATAACTGGACCAGAAGAAATAGTAATATCCCTAAGAAAGCATATTTGAGCAACTTCAATCGAGTTTTAACCATGCCTCATGTTGGCGTAGAAGACGAAGGTGAATATATTTGCGGTGTACGCAATGACAGAGCGCATATTTCTAATAGTGTCTTTCTGAAAGTTCAAGCAGAACCAAACTTCACTATCCCATTAGCGAACAAACACATGGATAATAAAGGAGAACTGCATTGGAATTGTGAAGCTTTTGGTATTCCTGATGTCAACTATACATGGTGGAAAAATGGCAAACAGCTCAGGATGGAGACACTAGAAACAGAGGATAGAGACCGTTACATTATTCAAGAGAATGTTTTAACAATGAAATTCTTAGATCCAATAAGAGACCCTGGTATGTATCAATGTGAAGCAAAAAACCAATTGAAAGCGCGGTACTCCACAGGACAGTTGCGTGTTTTATCTCTGAAACCATCATTCAAGAAGAAACCTCTGGAATCTGAAACCTATGGCTCTGAAGGTGGTAATGTTACACTTCGATGTAATCCTGAAGCAGCACCAAAGCCAACTTTCACCTGGAAAAAGGATGACAAAGTAATTGGAGCTGGTGGCAAAAGATTTATTTCCGAAACGGGGAATCTCATTATACGGCAGCTCTCTAGAGATGATGAAGGTGTTTATACTTGTGTAGCTAAAAACCAATACGGAGCGGATGAAAGTCGTGGTCGTCTGATCGTGCTGCGCGCACCGCGGTTTATAGAGCGATTGTCGCAGCGAATCACGGCGCAAGTTAACGAAGTAATTTTCTTACACTGCAGTGCCGAAATTGATCCAATTTTAGACACCGCGTATCTCTGGAATCATAACGGCATTCGCATGAAGGAAGCATCTGATATTTACGCCGATAAAAGGATCAAAATAGATGGCGGTGAACTGACAATCTTCAATGTTAGTCTGTCTGATGTCGGCGATTACGAATGTATCGTAAAATCCGCGATTGGTCGTATTTCGTCGCATACGCAGTTGCGTATTGAAGGCCCGCCAGGACCGGCCGGTGGTCTGCAAGTGCTCAATGTCCAACTCAATTCTGTGATCGTCGAATGGACGGACAGCAATCCGAACGGTCGTCCTATCACTCACTATGTGATCACAGGACGCACTCAATGGAACTCCACGTGGGTGGTAATCAATGATAATGTCGCAAACGTAATGGAATTCGACCGGTACAATGGACGGAAACGTGTAACAATAGCCACATCTCTTATGCCGTTAGCTACGTATGAGTTTAGAATTCAAGCTGTTAACATTTTAGGAATAGGCAAGGCCTCCGCGCCAAGTCCGCAGTTCTCTACTCCTCCCGATAAGCCTTACCAAGCGCCTAATAAAGTTGGTGGAGGAGGTGGTAAGATCGGCGACCTCACTATTACCTGGTCAGCGATGCATCCGTCCATTCAAAATGGTCCGGGGATCCATTATAAAATATTTTGGCGGCGCAAGGATGCCGAAGTCGAATACCAGTCGCTCCTGCTCAAAGACTACGGCAACATCGGTATGCATGTCGTGCATGTGTCGCTGAACTACTTCTACATCGCTTATGAAGTGAAAGTGCAAGCTATCAACGATATAGGTGCGGGCCCTGAGAGTGAGGTGGTGACTATATACTCGGCCGAGGATATGCCGCAAGTCGCTCCACAGCAGGTGTACTCGCGGTCGTTCAACTCGACGTCTCTGAACGTGACATGGAACCCGATCGACCAGTCGCGCGAGCGACTGCGCGGCAAACTGATCGGCCACCGCCTCAAGTACTGGAAGCAAGAGAACAAGGAGGAGGAGTGCATCTACTACTTGTCAAGGACGACGCGTAACTGGGCTCTGATCGTCGGCTTGCAGCCTGATACCTACTACTTTGTGAAGGTAATTTCACAAAATGAAATACTGATAACAAAATACATTTATTGTGGTCTTGTGTCATATATTTTACTAACGGATTTCTCTATATCCCTGTAGGTGATGGCTTTCAACTCCGCCGGCGAAGGTCCCGAGAGCGAGCGCTACCTCGAGCGCACGTTCCGCAAGGCGCCGCAGAAGGCGCCGGCCGCGGTGCAAGTGTACTCCGTCAACCCTAGCACCGTGAGGGTCGTATGGCGCTACGTGCAGCCCACTCCGGAGGAGGAGCCGCTACTTGGCTTCAAGGTTAATATTTAGTGTATCTTGTTAAGGGTGGGATGCCGCGCGCTTCCTGCGTCGTTTTACCTGAGTTCAGACTTTCATTTTTACGTATGCATTATACATTTAAAAAAATTCGGTCCTTTGAGCCGGATAAATTCGGCAGCCAACGCAGTACACTTGATGGTAATTGGACACCGGTCGGTTATAGACTCCATGCCGCTGAAGCGTTGTCGACCGAGGGACTGCACCCAGTCTTTCCCACCGAAAAGGCTGTGTTTTGAAGAACATCACACAATGACGTCCAATCGTTTTATATTTTCAGGTCCGAGTATGGGAGAAAAATCAAGATATGAGTACCGCGAATGACACGACAATTGGTGTTGACCAGAAACTAGAGGCCTACATCAACAACCTGACTCCAGGCAAGTCTTACATTCTGCGTGTACTGGCGTACTCCAACGGAGGCGACGGCCGAATGTCTTCGGCTCCCAATAAATTCCAAATGGGGGATTACCACAGTGATGCGTACGGATACTACGTTAGGGGTAATACAAGTTGTAGGCATAGGATAACCATACAAACACTTCTCTTTGCATTTGTTATATGGCTGTTTTCGTGATGTCGTTCTGTCCTTTCTATACGGTATTAATAGATTAAGCACTAAATGTTACGCAACTATTTTTTACGACAATTTTTGAGCAATATTTTTATAATGATTACGAATCTAATTTGTAACTAACATTCCTTTTCTGTGTTCACTATTTACTTTACACAGTGATATTGTCCGGCCATTTTATATTTACACAGATTTTTTTTTATTTTTACTTTTTACTAAATCGGTAATTTATCTTACAGTAGTATAGAAAATCGTACCTATCTTCTCTTTTTATTTTGATAGGACCCTCATTATGAGAGATTTATTTCTACTTAGATATTTTAACTATTTTTATACTTTACTATGTCAATAGTTGACAATAAGTAGGTTACTTTTAATAGGTATAAGCGAAAACTTTAGTCTCTCATGCAACTGAATCTCACAAGATATTCTTTAATTCATATCAATAAGAATTTTTTAGTTAGGTATTAAGGACAAATTGCTTATTTGTTCCACCAATCCGAGCCATTACAATTTTTGTAATTAATCTATTTAAAATTATATTCAAGATTATTGTTACTCATGGACTAGCATGGGACTAACTTAGCAGTGAGTCCACGGGTAACACACTGTTTATAATGTATGTGTGGGTCTTATAAAATAATACAAAAGGGGTGATACAGTGTTCAAGATACACGTGATATAGAATGTGAGTTATGAACATGTCTATAAATGTTGATAATAATTTGGTGCAACGCAACTGCTCTTAAATTTTGGGGCGTTTTCACATTAGACTTGAACTACGCACAGTCGAGTTTATTTAAATTGTTCCTAATGTAAACAAACCACCCATATTGGCGATGTCGTGGTTTGATGAATTATCCATGTTTTATTAATATTTCATTGTATAATGTTTAGGATATGAAAGTAAGTACTACGCGGCGCTCGCTGCTGTCTTAAAATCTCTATCTATATTTTTTTGGCCGCCATCTTTAAATAGTTTTTGTTCTTGAAAGTTTTCAGGATTTCCTAAAACTTGTGTGAGTGAAGTGAAGTTAATTCCAAGTGAATTCAAACTATGGTTGATCATCTAATGTGATAAATCAAGGATAGGTTTGTTTACATTATAAACAAGTTCCTGGACGACAGTGTGATAGCGTCATTATCGTTAGTCTAATGTGAAAACTCCCTTTTCTAAATCTAAATTCAAGCATAAACTCGTCTAGTCCCATTTATCCCGTTGAGTTGTCCCGTGACGGGACTAATGGGATAAAATATTTTGTTTTCTTTATAATTGTGAAGTCACCAGGTGTGTCGGGAACACAAGATTGACCAGCTTCATCCATTTTTAATATAATATTACAAGAAAGATAAAAACGATATCCTTATTACCTTCCAATAAACAATGGATGTCATTCCAATTTGTCATATCATGCGCATTTTTGAATGGCACTCAAAACTTCAAGTGGTCAGTATATAAATGTTGTGTAAGAGTACGTATACGTTCAAGTGTCACGGGACTAATGAGATTTTATAAGTCCCATTTATCCCGTTGCGGTTGTCACGGGAGAACTGGGACAAAAAAATCCCATTAGTCCCGTCACGGGACAACTCAACGGGATAAATGGGACTAGACGGCATAACTGATGTGTTATTTCATGAACTGCTTTCTGAAACTTTTTTGAAATTGCTGTTACAATCTACTTTTAAAGGATCTGATTTCTATATTCGTTGCACCAGTCTCGAAGGTAAACGTAATGATCAGTTTTTAATAAATTGTCCCACAGACAAAAATATGTTTTATTAATATCCGTGATAAAATCCTTTAGTCTCAGTAGTTCGGTTATTTTGTCCGGTGCCGAACTGTTGAGACCCTCTCAGTCTCAATAGTTCGGTTGTAAAATTTACCGAACTACTAAGACTTGTTCTGTAGTTCGGTTAGTGATGTGATGTGATGAGTTAATCATTGTGGTTGTTTTTAAAAAATAATTCAGACGTTACCAACATTTACAATTAAAACAAAAATGACTTACTTGGCATAAGCCATTTTACTTATATTTAGTTCATAAACAAACGAACTTAAAAAGAACATCCTGGTATATAAACAAACTAAACAAGACATCCTTGTGAAACAAAATAAACTTCACATAATAATATAAAAGTTAAGATGCAGTATAGTATATTATTTACTCCTTTCTGAAATCACTAACCGTACTAAAGAAGTCTTAGTAGTTCGGTAAATTTGTACAACCGAACTATTGAGACTGAGAGGGTCTCAACAGTTCGGCACCGGACAAAATAACCGAACTACTGAGACTAAAGGGATAAAATGAACCAAAATTCATCTTACTATTCAGGTTTTAAAAACAAACACATTTATTACATAAACAATTATAATTCTACTTTAAAGATATATTTAGCTCTAACGATTATCACAATTTCTTATATTTTACCTTTCGCTTTAAGCACTTCGCATCCACGTTTTCCAACAAATCGTCGATGGATTTTTTTCTTTTCAATAAACTACCCTCTTCTGTTGGCTGAACTTGTTTCAAGGGAAGTAATCCCACAGCATATGGAATATCGTTCTGTAAATCATCGTTTGCATTCCGTGGTTCATTTTCTTTATTCGAATTATCATTGTCATCCATAAGGTCTGTTTGAATTTTGTTCGGCTCTGTTAAGTCAATTATGGAATCATGAAACTGAGTTTCTGGAGTATTGTCACCCTCGTTATCATTATTTGCCATTTCTTTATTATTATTTTCATTTTCCTTATTACTAATGTCCACGCTTTCATCCCATTGTAACCCGCTTGAAGTTATTGCTGTTGACAAATCTTCTGCATTTTTGTTTTTATCTGAATGCATATCATTTTGCATGTTGTTTGCGTCATCATTGAATTCCGCGTCAACATTCAATGTATCATTGAAATCTTGAACGTTCGAATCAAAATTCGTTTTGTCTCCGTCACTATTCGAATTTGTGTTCTGTGCCATGTTCTTTTCGATGTTCATTAAATCTAGTATTATTTCGTCCCTTTCCTGAGCTCTTTTGTCGAGTTGGTGACTGTTCTCGTCGGTCCTTTGCGGTGTAGCCATTAGACAATCGAGAGCGTCTTCCTTGAAGTCCGTACTCTGTGGGAGTTGCAGACCAAAGTCGTAGCAATCTTCATTTCTTCTCAAATCTTCAGGATTGAGTGGGTTGTACTGTTGAGTCATATTGCCGCTCAAATGCGAACTCTTCGCATCTAGCAGTGAGATGCTGAAGTTGGTATCTAAAGTGGTGCTCGTCGGGCAAAGCTGCTCCATGACTCTCGCATCGTTTAACTGCTGCTCTTCGTAAAACTTTTTAACGTCATCGCTCATGGATTTGGTAAAGAATTGCATGTCACCGTCGATGCATGAAAAGTCGTTCGGGTTAACTGGATCCATGTTGTTATTCCCCTGGAGTCGAGGGTCCAGGACCACATAGTTCTGCTGCTCAGCGAATGACTCCAAATTATCCGGCAGGATGGCGTTCAAGCTGTTTAAGCCGTCGTCGTGGCGATTGTACTGGTTGTCTTTGCCGTAGTTACTAGTTGAGGAGTATCCTTTGGATCCCATCAGCATTTCACCTCTTTCTATAGATTTCGATAGATCGTCTATGCTTTTAATTTCACTGGGATCTGCAACTTTCTCTATAATGTTTGGTTGTTCGATGACTTCGTACTGTATTTCGCTGCTTTGCACCATGTCGAGAAGGACTTGCTCGTTGACGTTAATGTAGGAGCCGTCTCCGGATTCGAATAGTATCGGCAAGTCTGTGGGCAGCCCGGCGCTTTTGAGAGCGTTGACGTATTGCGACATCGCTGTGCTGATGCCGCTCGTAACAGTTTCGTTGGCGGAGTTGGTGGTGGCTGTGGGGTAACTGGAGGTTATGGTCTCATTTCCCATGGCGTGTTCCTTGCTGTAGGAGATGGTAGGGTCGAGGACGTTGGAGGAGACTGTTTGGTCCATGTACATTAGATCGTTATCCATATTCACGTAGTTGTGGCCGGACGTCGCCTCGGGGCCGCAAATGCTGTTCACGGCTTGGGAAAGCGTCACGCGTTCCATGTAATCCTGAAACAAGCATCAGTGGTGGTGAACAGAAATGGTCAATCGCTTCATACGTACCTACTGCTAGCGCCTACAACAGTTTATCTTTATAAGTTTGCATTGGTAATAAATATTTCGCATTACATCTGTAGATCCCTATAGGGCGCGAGGCTCGACTTGCCCTTGACCATTTTTAATACTATTTTCCGATTTCAGAAGCGCTTCAAATATTTTTCTGGATTCGCCCCTGTATATTAAAAAACGTCATTTGGGGTCGCCATTTTATAAACTGTGTTATGGAGTTCGCTATGATAAAAATAGTACCATTTAATTATGCAATATGGCGATGGTTTTTATATTCCTGGCGAGGGTATAAACTAATAATAGAAGAGTTATTCTGAGAGTAGTAACCTGCATGTGCCGCGACTGCATGTGTTTGAGCTGGTGTATAGCCTTGCGGGAGTCCTGTTCGCGGCGCAGTAACGCACGCTCGGCCGCACGCCCCAGCGCGCCGCTGCTGTCCCAGCCGCCGGGCCGCTACAAATACATCGCTTCTTAGCGTCGATTTATATTCGGCCGCGCGCCCGATTTGTATGGATGGATGATGGAGTGCACATGCACTAAGTTCTCTCTATAGAAATTGGCAGAGGCGCGCGGTGCTACCGCCTAATCTAAATCGACCCTTATGGAGTTGACCACACAGAATTCGGAATAGTAGCGCCCTCTCCTCTAGATTGGAATGATGATGTGAGCACTGTCAGTGACCAAAGGGTTTGGGCAAATACACGTATAAAATACATTTGACATTTATACGCGGAGATTGTTAAAAAAACCATGCACTGCGAGCAAAGAATGCGAAAATTTGCGCACGTATTTAGGACACCCAATTCAATTTAAAGATTAGAGCCCACGCAGATCACCGCTCCTCTACGAGGAGGAGGGGGTCAAAATGTCCCTCCTCTGCGCTCCATGTTACCTAACCTAAACTTACAATCTTGAAGCGACAATGGCTCACTAAACGCGACTCCAGTTCCACAGATATTTCCGAAGGGTTATATCTACAAAGTGAATGTGACGTTCATACCCTGACGGTGGGCCTGCCTCGCCGCGGCTTGATGGAGCGCGGCGCGTCCGGGTATTCGACGCTGGTATTCGCTGCGCCACCGTTCTCGATGTCAAACGGGATGCGCACCACCATATCCTGCCACCATACCACGTTCAACAATTGCCCATTTGTATGGATGGAGTTTGGCCCGGCGACATAGGGGGGACACGGGTACAGCTGTACCGGGCCCTGGACGATAGGGAGCCCCGTGTAATTAATTTTAATTTTTTGCATTTCATTTCATTTCATTAATATACTAACTACTAAACGCAAAACAAGGGACCAGGAGGACCCACATGGGAATATAGTAACGAGCTTCAACTTTTGTCGCCGAGCCTGGATGGAGTGCATGTGCACTAAGCTCACTCTATAAGAATTGGCAGCGGTGAGCGCCGCGCAGAACCGACAACCGTTGGGGTAGACGAGTTTTAGAGTGGAGACCGCGTACAAGAAAGCGCAGCGTCGGACGCGGTCCCTGCCCGGTGGATCTACGACCTGAAGAAGGTCGCTGGTGATGGTTGGATGAGAAAGGCGGAGGACCGAGTAATGTGGCGCGCCCTGGGAGAGGCATATGTCCAGCAGTGGCCAAACACGGGCTGATAGATAGATAGAGCGGCGCGCGGTGTGAATATAAATCGAACCTTAGGCTCAACGCAGACGACGGACTGTCCGCGGCCTACCTACTACATATTTAGTCCATGAATATAGACAGTTCAGAACAGTATGACAAACTCTCACTGAATTTTCTTAGCTACAATAGCTCCCTAAATCTATGAGATTCGATAACCGACGATATCGTTATCGTCTGATATGACAACGCCCATTTGATACCTTGTTGGTCCGGCCGAGGGAGTCGACGGGCTGGCTGGAGCTCGTGGCGGGCGCCAGCTGCGGCGGCTTGTTCTCCACAGAGTCCTTGCGCAACACATCAATGTGCTTTATAATTCGGTCATTATTAATAGTTAGCTTAGTTGGGACCATGGTCCGTAAGAGATCATGCGGTCAGCTTCTCGATGGGTGACCGGTATAGGTAAAGCGCGTAACAGCCGTATCGCCTGTGGGGTGAAGAGCGGGACGACACAGGGCGAGTTGACAGCGAGCGGGCGGCAGGCCCCACCTCCCGCTCGCCGCTGCTTGCTCTGTTGTACCGCCCCTCTTGCCCCGCAGGCGATACGGCTGTTACGCGGTTCACCTATAGTGGCACATTTTATTTGAGTCCTCGTGCCTCAGAGAGCACGTTAAACTGTCGGTCCCGAGTTCTGTCGGGGCCTGAACAACTCCTGACTATAGGTTGACTCCTAACTATACGACAAGAAAGAAAGAGTAGGTACTTTATAACTTTGGCTGATTTCGGTTTTAAGTAGGTACCTATTACGTAATTTAATTACCTACTAAGAGTGCGTTCCAAAAGCAGTTGAAATTATTTACGTTGACAGATATACACGTTCTATTGCTTGTTTTGAATACAAGTTTGATACATTTTCAGCTGTTAACGCGGTAGTGGAACTTAGACAGTTGTCAACGTGAAATATTTCAACTGGTTATGGAACGCTCTCCTACTAAATGATAATGACAGAGATACTTAAAACATGTAAATTACTACCTGTGAGTGTAAATCAATGAGCGATTGCGGCGGCCGGTTAATTACAACTGGCGGTGTGAATACTGGCAGTTCACCTATGAACACAGTTTATTATAAATACACTGTAACTAATAAGTTGGATGACTTTTAAACTAGGGCCTTTGCCCAACAGTGGGACAACCAAGGCTAAATTCCTGCTTCCTCGTAAACCCACTGGATGGGTCATCGTAGTGCGACCACGTCGGCGGTTAACGCGCCTTATAGTCTTGCGCCAACCGTTAGCTCTAGAGTTAACACTAACCCACATACATATTGGCGCAAATCCAAGTAAAAAACACACTGGTGTCGATTCTGCATGTCATTCTTAATTACCTCATCGCTAAGTAAATGAAATGTCACCGTGAGCGTGACAAGATTTCACGGCCATGCCGAACGAAATCGATGCCAGGTGCCTAAAACTTGACCTACTGGATGAAATTCTGCACAAACACTACAGCGATTTTGAAACCATCAAAATCTAGAAAACTGAAAAACAGATTTCTATGGTTTAGGTTTCAGAATCGCTGCAATGTGCTGTAAGCGTATGTTTGGTAGAGTTATCGCGAATCAGTACGCTATAACGTACACATTACTTACTATGATTAGTAATGCCGAGACCTTCCTTCGTTACTTTAGAGAGACCCTTGATTTTGAGGAACTGTGCTGCAGACACCAACTCGTCCAGGTTTTCCTCCAAACACTGGGTTTTCCCACAGTACATGAACTCTACGAGGCATTTCAGCACGCTAAACCGCATTTTCAGGATTATAAGCGGCTCACCCGTCTGTTTTTGCAAGACCTCCTGAGAAAAATCATCGGAAAATTGATTTATGATACGGAAAAGTCCATTTTAGTAATTTTTCTCAATACACTACGGGAGCTATAGAGTGTATTTTATAACATAAAAATTACTTCGTTTACGGTATTCTGAATTACATTTACCTGAAAATAAGCACTGCTTGCTGCTAGCACCGCTTTGTGAACTCGCAAAGTGTGCGAACTACACATAAGTGTCATATCCACCAGTGATTGCATTTGCAATAACTTCCCGAATCTAGACATCAAGTGTTCAGAATAATCTTCATAATGGAGACTATAACGTATTGGGGCCATCCCAAATGGTTAATTTCTCGCAAAATATTCATGCGCTTCTGCAAATGGAAATGAAATGAGATTTTCTAGTTTGATAGGTTATAACAAATGAATGGCGAAAATAATAATTGAACGACTTTTGAATTTATTTATCGAACGTATATGGCGGCGTTATTCTGCCATTTTTATTAGTAAGGTTTTAAATATATTATTTTTTTTTGGATTGTCAAACAACGCGTAAAATTACAATTACCAACAGGTAATTAAATAATTTGTAATATTTTTTTTCATTACGTTATGTACCTACCTATTTTAACATTAATAGAAATACATTTATTGCCAAATACTCATATAAATTTAACAACAACACGACTAAAAAACTAAAAAGAGCGCGCACCGCGCATAGAGCACTCCTAATTTTTTTTTAAATTTCAGTCGACAATACCTAATGAATTTCCTGTCAGCTTTACATTCATGAAGATTTTGTTTAGAGTATTTTATAATGAGCTTTTAAATTAATAGAACAGAGGTTGTTGGATTCTTTTAATTCTTTAAAAAATGCAGAAAAAATAGTAAAATATTAGAAAATGAATTTATTACAAATTTGTATTTACCACCGTTGTTAATATACAATAATTAGGTAGGTATATCGGATAAAAGTAAAGTTAGATTCATGTGTGAAAACATTCTATCACAGACTAATTAATTAAGTACTGAAAAATTAGATAGATATTTATAATAAAGTTCTAATACACAAGTAATTAATATTAATTTAATATGTAGTTATTGTTTAACACATACATATTTATCATCAGACCACAATTAGCAGTTTTATAATAAATTCAAAACGTATTATCACATCACATTCGCACGACAAAATCCATAAAATGAAGAAAATATCGCTGTTGAACTTAAAAAGAAGGAATGCATTTATTTTGTTTCAGTTTGGAATGTTGTAGGAATGCAACGATTTGTTCATAAGGCACTTGGAACAAATGCAGCGAGATCATGGTCAGATGTTTAGTCTATACAGTTTGATTCATATTTTTAATACAGTACCTAAGTAAATAAAAGTCTTCCACAATGGCAATTTCAAGAAACATAATTATACCTTTGAAAATTCTACTTTATTAATTATTAATCAATATTTTTTTATGAACTATAAAACCATTAAATAGTTCCATAGAATCTAATCACATTTATTATCCTTTGAAATTCACAATTAACACGCTTAAAACGAACTTTTTCAAGGGAAGAATATTCATAGACCTACAAATTATATTACCGACATTGAGTCAAAGAAAACAGACAATAACTACGAGATTTACACGGATATTGTGAGGTAATCTATCTAAATCTTTACCTTTTAATATAATTTGTCATCATAGGTACCTGCTCACAAAGGACGTGTTTTCTTTCGGTTTGTTGCCCGAGGTCCACCCGCATGTACCCGGGTGTACCACGGGAATAAAAATATGCGATTTTCTTGCATGCTTGATTGAAAATTGCTCATAGAGCCTTTACTTTATTCATTTTCCATATAATCTAAGTGAAATCCCCAATGCTAACATTCTTATTAAGTTAGATTTTGTAGTTATACTTCGAAATCTAAATAATTATTACTACAAAAAGTAACTTAATAAGAAAGTTAGCATTCGGGATTTTATAATACCTATGTAAAACAAGTAAAGGCTTATTTATATCTATGAGCAATTTTTCGATCTGCTACTTTTACGCGCCAGGTGAGATAATAACGTGTGGTACACGTGCGAAAAGACAATTGTAAACTCGAGCCATATCTATTGGCTCGGGATTCGAACTCGTCACCTCGTTTAAAATTGCTTACTTTCTGCACTAGTATTACGATATACTATTTACGTAGTAAGGCAAAGTACGTTATCCATAGGATAACTATTTCCGCCTTACAACATCCGTGTACGAGAAAAAAAATACAAATTTGTAACACTTCCAATACTCTTAGTATCGTCTTAGAAATCAGTTTTTATACAATACAATAAGTTTTACATTTTATACCCTTATCTTTCTACGACAAAGCTCATAGATGCAGCGCCACAGCCGCAAAGCCTACGCGACATTTCGCACGACCAATTAACATTACTGAATCCAAACTTATTCTGGTTCAATATCTGAGACAGATTATCTGATCTTGTACATTGTGTAACAAGTGCGCCAAGGGCCATATTGTCGTCCTAGTGTTAAGTCGTAACCTGAGGGTTGTGAAAACACGAGGTGCGACACGTGTTCTTGGCGCACGTGAACACACGATACTTTATGAAACACCTGTGAGAGGAAATAAATCATATTCTGAATGATTTCAAATTACGAGCAGGTGGCACAAAAAATAAATTACTTTATAAGATAATTTCCAAACTTATAAAGAATATCTTTTATTTTAGGATGCCAAGATTTGTATTCAAGGCCCAAATTCCAACACACCAAAAATTAAAAATGGCGGCAAAATGGTAATCCAAGATATTTTCTATATACCTATAGGTATTATATACATCGAACAAGAATAATCTTTATTACACATAGTGTATGTGTAATAAAGATCACGTTATTCTACAATAATTATTCAATTACACTTTATCCGCTAATTACAAGTATGTTACGAGTATTGTCGGAATCATAAATTGAAAATAATAATTCCATCCCAGATATTACAGAAAAAGTAGAACAAAATTACAGCCATGAGATTGATTGCATAATCATTACACTACGAGATTCTCAGAGGGGCTTGGTCCGAGCATGATCAGAAACCTATGTTCACAAATAAATAATTGAAAGTGATCGTAGAAGTTAAGCGACGTTGGGCGCGGTCAAAACCAGAATAGGGGACTCCGCAAGAGATCTCTCTTTGTCTCTCTCTCTTCTCTTCCTGTCATCACCCTTTGACCGGCGCCATGTGGAATTCGGACGACCAGGCTTGCGTTTACCTGATGGATACCGTTTCAGGGCCATTTATGAGGGATGATCGTCCGCCCTTCTGAGCACAGCCACCGCCACTTGCGAGTGAGGACCTCCCTTTCCACTGGTTTCTCATCGTTTAATCTCCAAGATCCGCAAGAGGTAGTTGCACATTTTCATCTAAGCCCCTCCGTGCATCGGAGAGCACGTTATATTGTCGGTCCCGGATGCTGTCATTCGACTGCAGTCGTTAGGCTATGTCAGAAGTAGACGGCTTGAACGACTCTGACAATGGGCGTTTTCACATTAGACGATAACGTTGTCGAATTTTACAATGTCGTCCACGACACTATCAGTATCGTATCGGTGTCGTTATCGTCTAATATGAAAACGTCCAATAGGTAGGCCTATTCTCAAGTGAAGAACTATGAAATTATTTGTTGAGTTTGGCAATAAATTACGCAGTATTTACGTAAATCGTTGTCTACAATGTTACTTGTTTTAATGTCACTACGATAATATTGTATTAATGTCTGTTAGTTCGTATTAAATCCAATGTTAAATAGAAAAATATCATTTTATGATTGATAGTCACTCAGTTTCATAGGATTCTTATAGGGACTTGAAATTTTAAAAATATTTACGAAATCATAAGTAGCAAAATTTAAAATTAGATTTTTCAGAATAGCGAACATATTGAAATAAAATTCATTAATCTCTGTCCATACACTGAATTCAAACTTTTAACACCTTCGTTATATTCTATAACGATACAGCTCGAAAAGGGCTTTTGAATAGCCTTCGTCGAGCTCTATCGTTATAGGCTAAAACGAAGGAGATATTAGTTTGACATAAAAAAATGAAGACTTTGCTTTAGCCTTCCATATTTGAAAAAGAAGACTTTGCTACGACCTTATCCAAAGATGGACCAAGAAAAAATATAAAGATTAGACATGGCTGTATTGACCATAGTCCTTTGCCTTTCCCTTTAGGGATAAATATAAAAACAACAATTAGTTTGACATATTGTGTAAAGGGACAATCAATCAAAGATTTAAGAGTTTCTCCCGCGCTTTTGTCGCGTCCACACCAGCTTTTTTCGTTGTCTTGCAAATTGTTTTACAGTACCTAGTGCTTTTCAAGTAAGAATGGTACTTTTTATTCGAAGAACGTCTACAAAATGTGAGTAACTTGTGGGACAGTAAAATAAAGTCAAATAAGACGCGGCAACCCGATCTGTACTTGGTTGGTTTTTGAAGAGCCATACTGCGTCCGGGACGCCTTCTTCTTTGGTTCAGATGAAACAGAAGCGTGGAAGATTCTCCTAAATAGCGTTGAAATGTGTCACACCAGTATTTTAATGAACAATTGAAGAGTTGTTTACATCAGACATGGCTGTATGGGCGCAGTTCCCTTTGCCAAAAGCTTGCTTGCTTAAAAAAAAACAAAGATTTTAAAAATGGAAAACTACCTAAGTTATGCCAGCAAAACGCGTGCTTGGAGGATGCTCATGAAAATATGCCTAGAGCAGTTTACCTTTCAGAAAACAGGCTTTCATAAACTTCTTAGCAGTTTAATAAATTGTAGGAATCCTATGTTTAACCTCTGTACTTACATTTAAATATTTACAAGTATTATTTCTTAATAGTTGGTGTGAAGTTCAAAAATATCAATTACGATACAACAGATTGACTTCTTAATTGACAGATATCTAAAAAATAAAAAAGTTATTAAAATAAGTAAGTAAAATTAATTGTACTTAACATTTGTGAGTTAATCAATTAAATAATACCGAAAAGTATTGAAATAATCATTAATATATGAACACTTTTAGGCTACAGGAGACGATCAAGCGATTGACAATTGGAGAGGATGGCGCAATACAAAAAAGCGAGAACGTTGTAAGCGCCTCTCGCTTCTTTATATTGCGCCGTCTCTCTTTAATTGTCGATTGCAATTGATCGTTTCGCGGACCTTTTAAAAAGGTATGCGTTTTGTACAATACATAGTATGTAGAAAAAATAGAGATTCATTTATAGAGATCGATCAGTGAAACTAGACCATTACCAGTGCACAGCGCGTCTTGAACACCCTTTTGGAAGTTGGCACTCAGAGTGAACACTAAAGGACCCACACGATTATATCAATAGGACATAAAACGCAAAGCGTTGCGTAGATGGAGCCACAAGCACACTCCGTAAACAGACAAGCAAACCGAAACGTCATTTTTGAAGATATCACAAATTTCTCGTTATTTGGATTAATTTAATTTCTCAAAGCTATAGTAAAATTGTGATGATATCATGGCATCATATGGCCATTTCAAAATAGCAGACCTAAAAAATCTGTTAAAACAGCGTGGCGCGAGTCTGAAGGAATTTGGTGGAAAGGTACGTATCTACATGGATATTTGGCTTTATGTGCTAATTTAAAGTTTATTAAACAAAAATCTTGTAAAATCATTAAATATTAATCAAAAGAATCATTATTTATTTATCAAATTATTGTCATTGAATGCAGTAAAATTAGGTTATCTTATGTTTAGAACAAAATCATCTTTAAATCGTAAACGTACGTCGTATTTTTTAATGTTTTTTGGTAACTGTGCTAGTGGCGCCTCTAGTGGTAAAACATTGCAGGATTATATCCTATTAGGGTCTATCGAAAGAAATGGCGCTACGGCGAAAGGGGAACCGTTTCCTGTTTTCTTTTATAACATATCTCTTTCGATCGACCATATCGTGCCATATATGGGCCGCTTTAGATACCTAACTACTTACAACAGATCAGGGGTTAAGTCACAATAATATAAATATCTGGAGGCCAATTCTCACAGTAGATAAATATCGAAAAAATGGCGGTTATTGAAGGACGGGACTTTTTGCTATTCTCGGATTATCACCTTCGATATTGACTCCTAGTGATCGACATGCAACGTCTTGTCATGTCTTTAGCAGTCGATATTTTACGTGATATTTACAGTCGACATGTGAGATGCGATATTTATAGTTTCGATATTTTATCCCGTTTTTGAGAATTGGCCAACAATACTTCCCAATAATCCATACTCTTAAGAAAATACATTAGAACAAAATGACTACCTGCATGTATAATATATTATACTTACAAAAATTACAAATCTTTTTTATGTACTTTTTAAATCATGTTTATACGCATACTGATTCTTATAAAATAAAAGAAACTGAGAAATGGTCTGTTTCAGTGGCAGATTGCGTTAGAGCTAATATTAAAAGCAAATTACAATATTTACACCGGCCGGCATTACACCTCGGATACCCTAATATACACATTTAATATGTCCGTAATAACTACCACTCGAAGTATTCACGTGGAATGTACAGTCGACCACAACCTATAGTATACCGTCTGTCAAAAACCTTCGATTAAATCTCAACCTTATGCCTGCGCAATATGATACATTTCAGATTCTCAAGTTTTGACGTTTTGGGTAGATTTGAGCTGTGGTCGACTGTACTAATTGTCAATGATTTTGAGGAATTCCTCGGGGGAGATGTGGACGTCCTCGGCGGGCGTCGCCTCGGTCGCGTTCGGGACCGTGTTTTTGAGCTCGCCGAAAGTGTATGTTGTGCGTTTTTTGTTGCGATTGCTGGATACTCGAGGAGCACCCTGGAGGGACGCCTCGCAGTCGAGACTCGCGCGCTTGTTCCAACAGAACGCCTGCCGCGGCTCCGCTCCAGCTGACATCGGCATTGCCAACCGCACGCGAGACCTACACAACTCGTTATCACTCAACTGACGCTTCAACTTATCCTTCCCCACGACTAGTTGGAAACCCCTCAGCCCCTCAGTCGGCTGCGATTTCCCCAACTCTATTTCACTCAGCTGCCTTCTCAATTTCGAAGACGAATCCGTAGGACTCGTCCGCGAGGGTTTATCGCCCAGGCTCTGCTGTCGCGACGTCCTGTTCCCTTGTCTCAGTAAAGCAGCTTCGTGACGACTGCTTCCTGACGAACTGCTAGTATTCGAGTTACAAGTGTTCGCATTGTTTGTGTTGTCCCTTCTTAAAGTCTCTATGACGTTGTAGAAGTGTTCTAAGTCAGTGGTGCTGTTGTTTCTAGACCTGCTGACGGTGTTCGTACTATTTCTATGAGGGCGGATTTGGGCTCGAGGTAGATGTCCGTAGCTGCTCTGGCGAGAGATGCCGACGCTGGTCTGCCGTCGCGGCATGCTGCAACTCTTCGGCACGAATGTGTCCTGAGTGACGAGCACGTTTTCATACACGTGTATATTGTTATCGAAATCTTCCTGAGCTATCAGATTCTGTCGACTCTCGGTCGTTTCTTTCTTTTGGCCAACTGAGCTACTCTTTTTGTGTCCGCTTTTTATTTTAACTTCAGGCAATTTCTTTCCTACTCTACAGTCACTGGCACTTCGAGGTAATAAATTGGCGTATCCGTGGTCTCCGCTTTCTTGGTTTTGTGACTTTTCTATTTTTGGAGGACTAGTATTTGTGTTTTCAGCTATTCTTGTAGAATTGGAATGTTTCGGTGCTTTGTTATTGGCAGGATTCGGTTTCGTGACGTCGGCTGAGGAAGACTGTTGAGGTACAATGTCATGGCGTTTCCTATCAAGGTCGGGCTTAGAGGATTTGTCAAGCACAACTTTCGTTTTATCACTCTTGCAGATTTTGACACTGAATCTGAAGGGTGGTTTGAACACAACTTGGAGTCTGGTCTTTTCGCCAGAGAGAAGGTTAGTTGCACTCTTGGACGGTCTAGTTTTTCTTGTTCCTTTTTGAACTTGTCTATGCGTTCTTTCTGTGAGACCTAATGGTATGGATTTGGATTTAGGAATTACTGTAGGCTGTGGCGAGCTTAGTAGCCATTTCTGCACTTTGGTCAAAGCTTCTGTGTCTTTAGTAGGGGAGGAAGGATGTTTCTGCATAGAACTGTAGTCTATAGTTTCCTTTTTGACTTTCGATTTGCGTTTCTTCACTTTGCCTTTATGTTTAGATAGTATCACATGTTTCGGAGATTTGCCCTCTGCGTTCGTTACAACAGCAGTGCTTTCTTTTGTGACTTTAGGGGCTTCCTCTGGTTTTGGTGGATTACTTGGCTTCTGAAAACATAATTTTCGTTTTAATATACATCATACATCCATGTATAAACATTAATCATTATTAAATTTAAATACACTTACCCTCTTTTTATTGGCACTATGAGACGGAGACGCCTTGTCTCCTTGCTTACTCTTGTGATCTTTCTTATTGCGGTAAGCTCGCGTTCTAAGAGCCACCTTCTTCTTGAGAGGAAGTTTCGATCTGAAACATTTGACATTCAATCTTTATGCCTCATCCACCAAGACAAGCAATTTGAACCCTAACCAGAAATATAATACTGCACCACTGGTACTTTTATAATCTGACTTATAGAGATTGCGACTAAGGATCGCTATGAAAAATTTGTTCACATAAAATTCCGTAAAGGTATCAGACCTCTTGTATTCTATGACCTTTCGATAGATCGAGCCTTTCCATGATAGAAAGGAAATATCGTGTGTTCACACGTATTCTATTGTCTATTCTATTTCTACGCTGTGACTGTCTTTCTTCAGTCATAGGGGTCAATTTGCAGTCGATTATAGAATAGAACGAACGCCAAAGCTTAGCTTCTATTCTAGCGGGCATTCTATTTAATAGAAAACCTGTTCACACGTATCTATTTCAAAGATTCTATCATAGAACAGGTGATAATGTACCACGAACTTATACTACGAACGAAAGACAAAGTCCTGGTATCAAGGTCATTCTTACCTGACAGCAGCGTGGACTATTAGCCCCTGATCGGCAGCATCAGGGAGACGGACGGTTTCAGTCGTCGAGGAGTGGATTATGGTCACAGACTTCAATTTCTTGCCGTGTCGACCGAGGAAGCGAGTACTTGCCACCTGAAGTTATAAATAACAGTATGAAATGTAAAGATAATCATTAGTAGTTAAGGTAGTACAGCCGCCAGCCGTAACATTGGAGAACGTATGACCTATAGCAGTTGCGATTTTGCATAGTAATCTACTGTTGTAGTTTGTAGTGGTTCAGGGGCGGATACAAAAAAGGGGGAAGGACTTCGGTTACTGAGATCGGACAATAGTACTCAAAATTATTAAGGGCAAGTCGAGGTTGAAGGATCTTACAGGTTGATTGATCTTGCAGGTTGATCTTACAGGTTGCCCCATGAATAAGCCACAGGAGTGATTGTGTTTAGTTAAATTGTACTTAAATAGTAAGTGATAGTAAAAAGTTCTGGATTTTTTTGTCCAATCTATAAGAAGCAGAGGAACTAGCTGGATTTTATAGTCCAATCTGTTCTATAGTAGAACTAATAGTAGAAATACATTGACTAACCGAATTTAAATGTGCAAAACACAAACGTATTTTTAATTAACTCTTGGTAAATGAAATATCCTAGCCCAATACATTCACACTTACTAGCCCACTATAAAAATATCACTGTAAGTACCTTCCCAGAGAAGTAGGAAATGAAATTATAGATTAATGTCGATTTTAATCCCAGCATCTAGAGTGTTGCAAGCCCGCTATAGGGAAACAAAAACCATAAGAAAATTAACACGGAAACAAGGAAATAAAGGTACACTCGCGGAAACTGAATTCTGACCTACTTTGAAGCATTGAACAACTTTGTCATAATAAAACTGACTCGACAAAGACATAAAATTAAAGTTTCTATTTACTGTGACAAGGTTCATCTAAAATTCAAAGCGGATCAGAATTCAGTTTCCGCGACCGTACTTAATGGCACCGATTCTGGTGTCAATTGCTAAATTAAAACATCACGAAATGAAATGTCTTTCACAATTTAGCATATGAGCGAGTGTGACAGTATTGTAGAACCAAGCTCTTTGGAAATTTGAGTTTAAAGAAAAATTTAGTTTTAAAAGTAGACAGCGACATTCTATTGAAAAAAAGAACATTTGATGTTCCAAAAAAATATCAGGAGAATATGCTCATTATCTGTTTAATAAGTTCAATTTTTATTGGACTTCTCTAAATCTAAAATTAAAACTAAGTGATATTTTTATCACTTAGTTTTAATTTTCGATTTAGAGGGCACTTCGGAATCGATGAATAGGTAGGTAAATTGAAATTTAAGTGTACTTACGAGTAAGGCGATAACAGCTATCAGTATGAGTACTACGGCATACCAGTGCCTGAACACCCATCGTTTGAAGCCCGCTATGCTTTCGTCAGATAACAATAATTTCCTCAATGTGGCCAAAGGCCCCGATGGATCCACCTCGCGGCAGCGTTGGAATACATCGCAGTACCTGAAAAAATAATATCATCCAGTTAACAATTTCAAAAAGTTACACTATTTTCAGCTACGCTAAATCTGTTAGGGAAGGGTGAGTAAGGTAATTTTGTGCCAAAACGACATTAATGTTTCATTAACTATTATCCTTTTAGACTGAAGTTAATATAACTTTGTTGTGTGCATCGAATGCAATCTGATAATATCCAACTGCAACATCAAATATGCTTAGTTAGTTATCAATTTTTGCAAGTCGCAACTGTCCTTACTAAAAATATTTTCAAAAAGACTAAATTTAAAACAAAACAATCACGTCCGACGTCCATAATCCTCGACGTGGTAATCACCTCCAATCACAGGTAGTTCCCACTTTTCACCAAGATTTGATGGACAAACGTAATAGGTGATATAACATTTAACATACCCATTATAATCATTGCACGGCGTGCCGGGTTTGGCGTACATGTCTGGGACGTCGTAAGGGACCGTATTCCAGTGGAACGAGGATTGGCAGGGCTCTCCCGGCTTGCGGCAGCAGAGCTCGCAGGCGGACCGAGGGTCATCCTTACGAGGGGCGCACTGGCAGGACTCGAGGCCGTATGCCAGGCAGATGGACCCAGTGCACTCCTGAAATTTAATAAGATTTCTTAGTAGAGTTTGGATTTAGGAGGATATCGGAAGCAAAATGGACTCCTGGACCAAAGAATAAGCAATTTCAAGAAACTTATTTCATTTTTTTACAAAATAGGCTGTAGTTCCCGAGAAATACGTGTTCAAAGTCATCAATAAATAAAAAGCTGACAAATGCGAAACCACGTGGTCGTTGGAGCTGTAATGAAGTCACATCAGTAATTTAATTTCTAAGCAGCTTGCCTTTGACGATATGTCGATGGCATTTTACAGCAACGTAACGTCGGACCATACAAACAACTCAAGGGCTCTAAGTTCCTTAAGAAGTCACAGGACAGGACCGTAAAGGGAGTATAATTATATATCCAAATCATGAGTTACGCTAAATCAATGTTGCGCAAAAGGTCTTCTAAAATGAAGCCTGAACCTATGATAGAGGAAATTCTAATGGGCTATCGAGTGTTCTGTCTTCTATTTATTTATTTTAGTACAGCAATACATTGTACAGGATTACACAATTTCAAAACATAATACCTACGACAGAGACGAAGTTCACCGGTTTACATAAACATACTCGTATGTATCAAAAAAACGAAATTCAGACAAAAGTGAAGTTACAATAAAGCACGTTGTTTCTAGAAGGTGCGACGTCTACATACCCCCATGTAACAGACGAGCTCCTTATCACAGCGGGTCCTGTTGGGCTTGTGTCTGCTGGTGGGGCAGGCGGCTCGCTTGCCGTCGCAGTGCGCCGCGTCGCGACACCCGTTGTCGGAGCGACACTTATCGCCGAACTTGAGGGTACAAGACGAAGTGCAGCACGGACCCTGAAATAGACGACATTGTTGATCATCATCATCATCATCAGCCTATTAATATCCCCACTGTTGTGGCACAGGCCTCCCCGTGCCCAAGGTGGTACGGGCCATGATCCTGATCCACCGAGCGGGCCCAGTGCTGTGCGGTGGATTTCACATGCCGGAAACTTTTTTAAATTATAATAGAAAGTGATAACACGTGACGTTTTGGCTTATAATGAAAGATGGATCGGTAACAGAGAGCTTTGTGCAACGTGGCTCGCTGCCGTGTGGATGGTCCGCGTTTCAGAAAGCTTTTTCAGAAAGCCGTGGATTGCTGGTCGCAGGCAATTAGAGAAACCACTGAATTACGAATAATTCTCCGTATATTAACAGAGTCACACACGATTCCTTTCTTCCTTTTAATAAATGGCCCCTGCAGTTTGCAATTTGCCAATGTCACGTAGAAAAAACACTCGAAACATTGAGGATTCATGGGAGAGTCCTGGGATCTGGGAAATGGAGAAGGATCTGCGTGAGCTCCAGGCGCTAGACTGGCTCGAGACTGCGCAGGAGAGAGAGCGATGGCGTTTGTATCGGAGGCCAAGTCTTCGGGTCGCTGCGACGGCGGTGTAGTAAGTAACAATCGGCGAGAGAGTAAGTTAGCGTTCCAAAACGTACCTGGCTGGGACTGCAGACGCTGTGCTCTGTAAGCGTGCAGGGTTTGTAGTGCGGCTGCGCGGTCTGCGGACGACAACACACGTCGGTGCACTCCGAAGCCCATCCGCAGTCACACTCCTCGCCTTCTTCCACCACGCCGTTGCCGCAGATCGCTGGCTGCGGCTCTGTATTAATGAATGAATTATATTTTATTTGCACACACTTAACACGATAATTACATTTCACTAAGGTAACTATGACTCAGGCCTGATTTACACCTGGTCAAGTGCCTGGCCAGTGACAAAAAGTCACTGGCAAGGCACCTTGCAAGCCAACTTGACTCGCCACGTTCCACTGGTTTACACTACTGGCCTTGCCACTTGAATAACGAACTGTCCTTACCACTTGACCAGGTGTAAACCAGCCCTTAAAGTAAGTTTATATGCATATGTGGCAAAAAGGTCCCTAACTCAGCATTACGCTGTGACGATATGGCTAGATGCTAGCCACCGCCGCAGCGATAGATATGTAGTAGATTAGCGAATTAATATTAGTAATTTGGGTAAGGGAGAAACCATAGCATACAACCCTGCAGAAATACAGGCGAAGAGAAGAACAGACATCATATCCTCTTCATAATTTTTGTCTATCTTTACGTGTCTATAGATTAAACGTCGTTGAATTATTTCTACTAAATCGCTCGCTCTCTCGCTATACATAGGTATAACTTCACGCTATGTCCCTTGCGGGGGATGCAGAGAGAATCGGGCGCTACGTATCTCTGTCTTGGCACGCTTCATACTATGTTTCACACATGCTCGCCGCTGGGGTCGTCTGCTTTATATATTAAAATCTATGAGCACTCTGTCAATCTGATCTTTAAAGGTCAGTTTACGGCGACCCCTGCATACAACCCTGCGAAAATACATCTAAAATAAAAATAAATATATTCATGCAGACAGTATCTTCTACATTTTCTCATATTTCCCTGGCTCCCACACTAGGATACCCTGTGTTGTGGGGGCCAGTCTCTTCCGATATCTCGATATTATGATACCATAATAAGGTTATGCAAATAATTAAATAATTAAGAATGCGTGTATGTTAGAGAATCTGAAGAGAACAGACATAGTGTCTCCTCAGTCCTCCCAGATTAGTTATTGAATCTTTTCTAGCATATCTCACTGATCTATAGTACTTTTTAGTGTTATTGTCGGTTACATTCAATAGTATTTTTTCATAACTCAATATTGTACAACAATCAATTTTCTACTTCCTAACCATGCTGTGTTTACACGTTAAGGGTTACGACCTAGCTCATAACTTTGTATTGATTTTTCTGTAATTTCTATGGTTGTAATCTGTTGTGTTTACCTAATAAATAAATTATATTAAAATTAAAAGGCAAAATTCTCAGCAACGGAACTGAAGTGAACACGGCAAGAATTTATTATTATTCTTACGGTTCACATCGATGTTCAACTATTCACCTTTATACTTCATCTTATGGGTATAAGCTAATAAGGTATATAATATACCTGTGAAGCATCCCTTGGGCGATCTGGCCTTGTTGTTGAGGACGGGGTCTATGGCCCGCAGTGAACACGGCGAGAACTTGTTGTTGTTCTTGCGATCGCCGCTGGTGGCTCGAGCGAACATTATGTAGTTGCCGTCTTCGCCGAAAGGCGTGCACACCTCAGGGTCGTGCTGGAACATGATGATTCAAATTTCAAGCGCTACGTCAGGAAATGTCAATGTCGTGAAATGAAGACTCCAAATTACGTGCAAGTCGCGAAATGTCCAACAAAAACTATTTTCGACCATTATTGATGTCTTTCATATGAATAGGAAAAGGTACAATTGGAGGTTGTAATGAAATAACATCAGTAGTGGTCAAAAATGTTCTAAGCAAGTTCTAAGTAGTACAGTAGATGTAGTGGTAATATTCGCATAGGAAAAGGTCGAATTATCGCGACAGTTTTTTTGAGCTCAAAGTTTTTTAAATTTTTAATCGCGACTAGCGTAGACCAAATTTCAAATTCTTCGAGTACCTACTTTGAAAATAATAACAGTAATATTTGATAATCTGCGAAAAAACTGCAAACTCATCATCTATATGCCTTAAATACGTGTCTTAATTTCTCTGGCTGTTCCATAAAAAACCTAATTTATTTCCAGCAAGTTTCGAGGAAAAAATAAACGGCTTAAAAATAATAGCTTTCACGAAACCAAACCGTAAAGATTTCCGTGGAAAAATAAAACAGCGCGTAAAATACACCCCGTACACTCACTTTTATACGTGCGAGACAGAATTACTCCGGCGTAATGAAGCGGAAACAATTTGCGAAGGTTCTACGGGTCTCGGGCTGAAGATTGATCAGCGTGGAGGAAAAGCCACAAAGTAAAATACGACCGGAATTTTAAAAGTGACGGAAGCCTGCAATTGGCCCGTCTAATTTAAAGCTAGGTTTCATGCGGCTTCAGGGCTCGAGAGCTTGGAATTACGTGACCTCTTCACAAATACCTCTGAATTCTGTTGGTTTGTGTACTTTCTTTATGTATTAATAAGTGATCTTCAACATACTACAATCTCAGGAATCAATCTCATATATTTAAGGAAATATCATAGTTTTTTTAAGTGACCCGTTATTTTTGCGTCCAAGTGTATATAGCATCCAACAGTTGGTCACTTACCGGTGATCCGAAGTTGTGTCCGATCTCGTGCGCAAGAGTCACGTGCGAGACGGCCGGCGGCACATGCTTCCCGTAGTTCAGAAGGGTCACGATGCCCGTGTTTAGCGATTTCATGCTTCCTCGGTAGTGCTGCAAATTAGACACGTTAAAAGGTTTAGAGCTACACTTAATCTAGAATATCAAGCTATCAAACTACGTGTTACGTGATTATAACTAAAATTGGATTTGCAATTTTTTAATGTACCTTTTAGGAGAGCAGACGAGGAAACGCCGCCTGAGTTTCGAAAAGTTAAATTAAGTTTCCAAAAAAAATTGATGGATATGGTAAATCACAGCGAATAGCAATATTACTTGAGCTAAAAAAAACAATATTAAAGGTAAGCAGACGCAGAAAAGCAGACGGTAAGTGGTCACCGTCGCCCACGTACATCTCACCTCACTTAAATATTGCAAGAGGGTTTTCGATGCGCTGCTATTCTTGAGGACTTAATTAGAGTGCCTCATGCGTCGGTAATTACGCTTGGCGCATACGCCGTTCAAAATGCAAGCATTACTGCTATGGAACAGCAAAATAGTAAAGCAAAGTAGTATTTAAAGGTGTAGTATTTTAAGCCAAAAATGGTCTATTAATAAAGGATTTTCTATTTCTATTTCCTTATTCGACCCTGCATATCAGGATCTACCATCTTCAAAATCTTAAGATGAAGCAAAATAATCGTCAAGATACAGCCCACTACGTATTTCATTGGAAATTCAACACAATTCTAACCTCGATAATTCCTACTCATTCATTTAAGCTTAAGACCTACATAAGTTAAAGGATTCACAGACAAATGGCAAATCGAGCTTTTTATTCGCGATTAGGGCGGCCCGCGCTCCCGCAAATGAAGCGAAAACTGATTAGAGAAATTACTTTGCCTCCGAAGTTTGTGAACGATTTCCCTAGATTATGGCTCCGAATGTGTGTAGGCAAACGGTTAACTGGTTTATTGATAATCCCCTTGATTGTCATTATACGGCGTCAATGGATTGTAAACATAATTTTGTACTGATGGTGATGGTGGGAATGGGTGGAGGTAACTAGCCCGCTGGGAGCTATTTTGATGAAAATGGCGCTTATACGCGGAATAGGCAATTACTTTTGTTTGTTACTCGTTTCAAAACGTAATTAACAGCTAAAGTACAATACAATATGAGACATATTTACAGTAACCTTCTGTGTAAGCCTGTCATATATGAACATTTCAAGGAATTAAATTAAATTAATGAGTAATTCCTCTCTCCGGACGTCAAATAAATTCATTATTTCTTTCTCGTACGGTGAATTAAAGCCCATGCCCAGCTGATCCATCGAAATCGATTTATTCCAAATTCTTACTTATCTCTTTTACTGTGTTCACTTTGTAAATACAAAGTTAACAGTTGAGCCAAATACGCCATCATAATACGCTGGTTATGGACCCAATTCTTCCAACTTCTATTTAATCTGGACAATAATGTAAACAAGGAAAACTCGAAAAAAATAATAGAAAAAGGGTTTCAAAAAATCCGCTAGCAGGATTTGAACCTTAAAAAACATCTTTCTTTTTAGAAAGCTTGATTTTCTTACCCCGTTCTTCTCGCAGACTCCCCCCGCGTTCTTGAGGTCTCCGGTCCACGCCAGCCCCAGCGTCCCCATCTCGAAGTCTCGGTACGTGAACATGTACGCCAGGCAGAATGCGTCGTAGTCCTCCTCTGAAATAGTTTTTTTTCTTATTAGCCTTATTCCTACCATTCGTATCATCAATTGATGAGGATGGTAATTATTCTATGGAAATAACCATATAGAACGACTTTCTTGGCAGATTTAATGGAGTGGTTGGCCATTGCCTTCCCCATTTCACTATGATAAATAGTATAATATCCTTAGGTATACAGAATCAGTTAAATACATATACAAACTAATTAATGTAACTTAACATATAACATAGGTTCATAATATCTGCATATCGCCTACGCAAGTAATTTATTAGTCTAGCATCTGTGCAATATGGCCCACGTGAGGCAGCCCCTTTGAATTTGTAATTGAATGCCGTGTCTTTGGCGCGGCGGTAATGGAAAACACATAGTTTCTTTCCCATATGGCTGATAAATTATGTAACAATAGAAAACCTTTTGAAGCTTAGTAAAAATAGAGTTCCAGATGGCACAATACAATACTAAGTCGTTTATGGCGATCTGACATCGAAGTTACAGACTTTCATGTCAATTATCGCGACCACGTAATAGAAATTGACTCAAATATGATTGGAAATGTGGTAAATACATCAAACGGTCGTATATTCTTACCCGAGAAAAGCTCCAAATATTTTTCGACGCCATAGTTGTTCGGAAACCGGTACGCGGGGTCTTTGAGGGCGTCCAACGTGTGGACCTTTATGCGTTTGATCATGAAAGTGATGTTGTCGGGCTTGCCGTCTTGATTGAAGTCTGAAACATATACGATATTAGTAAATTCTGTACGTAATTAATTAGATACGAGTATCTGTGAATAAATAGAAGGTTGGCAACTTACCAGTAACTTTGTAAATAGCATTGACTTTCTGTACATGCCGCGTCATAACTTCAATGCACGCCTCCTCCGATCCGTATCTTTGATAGAACATGTGGTCGGCTTGCAAATAGACTAAACAAGTAGTCTTCCTAGGATCCACTGTGGCTCTTTTGTTCACGTGTCGACCATCATCGGTACCATTCGCAGACAGCACCGTATACCCTATTGGCTCCTTTTTCACTATATCTTTACTAACAGTAACAACACCCGCTTTAGTCTTTATCACTTCGACATGTGTCTTTGGTTTCGGTCTCGACTCCTCGGAATCGAGTCGCACTTTAGTAATGAGGTTGCTTTTATCGATTTTGGTTTTCGGTTTTCTCGTACTGTACTTTTCGAACGGGTCACCGTTACTAGTGTACGGCACGTCTAAATCTAGTGGTAATTCGGGATTTTTCTTTGGCTCGTCGTCTTGCATTTCGTCTTCGGGGAGCCATCGTTTCTTTCGTCTATTTATTTCTGTGTTTAAGTCCTCTGTTCTGTTAAGGGATATGTTTTCGATGTTTTTGTGTTCAGTGAAGTTGAAGAGTTCTCCTTTGTGTCCGAGGGTTGTTTTGAGGTGGAGAAGGTGTGAGGCACAGGGGGCTTCTCCGTTTGTGTTGGGGTGCTGCACGTCGGAGCGGCGGTAGATGACGCTGTGCATGGAGGGGTGGTTCACGTCGTATCGGGACAGAGGCTCGACGTAGTACTCCTCGGAGGGCGTCCAGATGGTCCCGTCGAACAGGCCCTCGGCTGTGATCACGCCGTACACGTGAGAGGAGTCGTCATCTGTGAAAGAATTCGCACGTGTTACGTCAGGCAGTTGATTTATTTGATTGGATAGTATTGTAGAAGTGCCAATGAATGGGACAAATAGCTGTGGACGTGACGATCGTCGTCGGTATTTGATATCTTGATCCAAAATCTGAGGTAATTTTCAGATCTCAAATGAGATAGGGACAGGTTATTTGGATCTTTGCACTGGGATGACAAAATGATGACGGTAGAGAAAGAGAAAAACTTGTTCTGGACCAGTAGCGTAAGTAGACCGAGGCATAACGACCGCTGCTGTTGAACGAACGTGGCTCTCAATCTCCAAGGCACGGAATGGTGAAAATATGCCAGTGGCGATCACACATTCTGGTTCTGACTACGCACAACATTTCTTATATTTCTCGATCACTTTCTGACTATGCTCACGTCTACACTAAGAGCTCCTCTATAGAATATAATTAAAACCGAACTGAACACAAACATCTACAATTTCAAAGTACACCTCTGAATACAAACTCGGAGAAGCTCAAATAAATGGCTGACGATATTTTATGCAAACTAATTCGAGGTGCAAAGAGCCTTGGGACTCTGATCTGAATGAATTAAAATCAGAACTTGCAGTCGCAATAACTGAGGACTAAAACCGCTTATAAATAACTGTAATTACCCTACCCCCAGCTCTCTACCTCCGTTCGTTTCACGAATAAAAAAATGACTGAATAAGTGCAAAACGAGGTCTGTAAAATTCGTAAGGAGAATTTCAGAAAAACGAGTCTAATGAGGTCGGCGATGGGGGAAATTCCCAAAAGAAAGGTAATGCTAAAGGACGTCACGTCAACACGGCTGGTCGACTCGGAATTAAAATAAACGAATTTCGGCCTTCATGTGTAATTCGACAGAACCCTCCGCCTTCGTCAGGGCCTGAGGATCTTTGTACAAAAAATTGAATTTTATCAAGAAACGGAATATAATTTACGGTTTGTGAATTTCGATAATTTTATTCAAGTTCTTGGAAACGGAGATTTATAACGTCGACTTTTATTTATTACAAGCCCTTTGTAAGGTGTTTCGTCTTATCGATTATTCGAGTTAAGGCTTCGTAAGTATTTATAATACAAGGGGAGGGAAAGACAACTCCCAAGAAGCAGACCTACTCCATTAAACTTTTGAACTAATTTCATCAAAATTCACTTTGTCTCCAGAGCGTTCCAGATGGGTCGCAGCACATAATTCCGTTTTATTAAGTTTGTCACAGCAGAAGTTTCTTGAGCTCATGTTTAATTGGCTGTTTCAACAGGGTGGAAAATAAGCGAAGGGGTAAAGCCACAACGATATACTCTCATCTCAGAGAAAGTTCTGTTTATTTTGTTTAAGAATTTAATTGCTTCCAATTATGTCGGTCTACATAAAAGGCTATAATTGCGAAACAAAAGGCAGAATTGTCGCGGGAATGAGGTGACAAGAGCAAGACAAAGCGACTCGCGTAAGTGAACGGTTACACAACATACAACAGTCCTACGTAGAGCTAATTACGTGAATCTAGACGACCTCCTAGCCTACTCGTTACAGCAGTTATCTTTTGTGGACAAGTTTTTTTTATTGTAGGAGAGCAGAGGTGTAAACGGGCCACTTGCTGATAAGTGGTCACCGTTTTCGCTCATAGACGTTATAGAGGGTTTTCGTCCCGCATTTCCTCGAGGATTTATGAGCAGATGGGAGTCCCGCATGGTGCCGGTATGCTGGCTATCTTACCCTTAAAACCGAAACTCAGGAATGCCAACATTGCTGCTTTGCGGTAGAAATAGGTAAAAGGGTCATATCACCTTAAAAAAAAATTCAGTTTTGATACATATCTAGGAATATCTTACACTGAAAACTACACGCCATTCTACGAGTATTTGCAGTAGATAGATGTAGAATGGAGTTTCTGAAATTGTACCAGTGTAGATAAAATGTGCGAGAAGCCCAAAACCGTCGCTACCAACCCAGTTTTACGATATTTGTAATTTTCATACTTATAGCACGGTGGCATGTCCGCTAACATCAAAATAATAATATCCTTTAAAACAAAGGCAATGGATATTTCAGATCGTTAAAGTTTCATTGCCGAGCAAAACTCGCATTCTTTGGAACACAGTTCATTCAGAAACTTATTAACAGAAAAGCAATTTTAACCGGACTTATAATAATTAAAAGAAAACCGGCACAAAAGAGTAAGCCGTTTAAAAAAAACAATTTAATTTCCACTGCCAGCCGAACAATTAACGGGAGCCTGAAATAAAAATTTAGACCGGAAATTGTTATAATTGAAATTTAGCAATCGTCTACGCTGTTACTTCTAATTTTTACGAATAGAGCGTTTGAAATGGGACTCAACCTCTGGAGGGGTGAATGTTTTGAGTTACGTAACGAAAACTGAATTATGGTGAATTGACAGACTAGAAGAGGCAATGGAACATTTGGCATGGAGTCTACATGGTACAACCCCAATCTTCTTGTGCCATGGGCACGAAGGAAGGCTATTTTTCAATCGCGCGGATTTCCATGCAGCATGTACCTATGCCTTCGCTGGAAGGCGGCTTTAATTGACGGAAACGAGTTGCTCTACCCTTGACCAGCTTTTCTGACTGTTTAGTTTCCACATGGTAATCAGTGTCTCAAAAAATGCAATTAAATAATTATATAACTATTACGATATCTATCTACGAAGGCGTAAATGTGTTCCGACCCGTTAAGGTATGTTTATTGACCCGTCTCCAAACTGAAGGTATAATTTCTCCAATAAATGGATGATAGTTTTGGATATGGCAAACTTTACTAGGAGAGGCTGAAGTAATATAGATGACGTCATCAAATCTACAGATCTTTAACTAAGGAAATGCCAACTCCAGCTATATCGCGCTGAGTTATTTTTGGCTCAAGACAGAACCTAATTGCGTAACTCAATCTCTATATCTGATGTGGGGAGAAATGTAAAGGTACATGAATACAGCAAAGTTATACAATGAAATCAAGGCGGGGGATCATAATAGAACTCACCTAATATTACTGCTCATAGTATCACAACATTTTGCAAGTAATTACGCTTCTAAACATGAGGGATGCAGGGTAGGTCCTTACGTAAAATCAGTTATTTTACTTGTACATAACTACATACAGTAAATAGTGTCCAAGAAAATATCTAGGTACTTGCATTGATCACTTGCAAGATGTCTCAGTATTGATAACTGAACAACTTTTGTTACTTTTTCAGCTTTCCCTTTTGGACTAGAGCTTTTGTACGGAATCGAATATAGATATGTGCTACATCAGCTTGAACTCTCTGCAACAAGGACTATCACTCCACTGACCTTCCAGCTTGCCCGAGTAGACTTGCCCGGTGTTATAGTCGAGCGGGCCGGAGGACGAGTGGAACTGCACGCCCTCCGCGAACACCGAGCTTGGATCCGGCTGCAGCACCAGCTTGAACTCTCTGCAACAAATATAAAATACTTGTTTTATTGCAAATTTTTACAACGTCACGTTTTATCTAGGTACCACCGCTTCTTAAAGTGCTATCGCTGATATTAAAAAAGCGGCTTAGGAAACACGCAAGTAGAAGTACCGTCGGCTCAAGCTAATATAAATATGAGTGTTAATAAGGACTAGATTAAAATTGGGTAAAGCGAAGCAGAATCAACAGGCAGACAGACCCGGTATATGTAGAATGTGTTTCGTTTCAGTTTATTCCTTTGGCATAATCGATAACAAAATAATTTTAAAATCAATGGGCCTGAAGTATAATATGAGTGTTTTAGTGATAGGTATACGACCGTCGGTGGCCTAGTGGCTAGGACGCCGGACTCCCATGCGGGAGGTCTGGGTTCGAAACCATGCAATGCGATGTACCAATGAGTTTTTCCGATTTTTTCGAAGACTTACGTACTTTTATCGACTGCTCTAACAGTGAAGGAAAACATCGTGAGGAAACCTGTATGTCTGAGGAAATTATAAGTTTTCGAAGGCGTGTGAAATCCACCAATCAGCACTGGGCTCGCTCGGTGGGTCATGGGCCATACACCCTTGTACAAGGGGAGGGGTGCCCCAACAGTGGGGACATTAATAGGCTGATGATGAATTCCTAGCAGCATCCGTAGGTACACACGGGGCTACGACGTTGGAATTTGCGCTATTTTAGATTCGCTGCATCGTTTAAATTACTGTCATGACATCGTTTAAAAATGCGACTGGGAAAACGATTTCGTGGAACAGATTTAATCACTCATGTAAGATCTACTAACGAAATCTTGTAAGAATTCGACTTTTAATTTGTGAATACTTTTTCTATCCAATGCTTAAATAAAACCTTGTTTAAGTGAAACCTCTTTTGTAAAGTGCTTTCAATAAACCCACTAAAATGTTTAACTATAAAGCTTGGTCATTCACCTAAATGCGAGCACTGGGCACTGGGCAAGGTTGTTTCGCTATTATTCGCTGTCCAATTGCCAACAAATTAACACCCAGGTAACTCCGTGGACTCCGCACCACCAGTATATTATCCGCTCGTGGCACCAACCTATTCGCACGTATCGCAAAACTTTTAAACTAGACACATAAAGTGGTCATGCGGTCCCAGTATATCAGAGTTACACGGCTGATTTATCACCCATTATACAGCTGCTCTAAATTTTAATACCGCACTTGAACTCGGAGCCATTATATTATAATTAAGTTGCTACGTGCTGTATGCAATGAGGACTACAATGTTATACAAAAACTAGGTCTCCGGATAGTCATGCGCGATGTTTGAAAGATTCAACAATTGCATTTGTAATCCTTTGCGTTTGTAATACCTTCTTACTTACTTACTTACTCCGCTGGCGCAGCGACCCGAAGTGGATCTTGGCCTCCGATACCAAAGAGCGCCATCGCTCTCTCTCTCCTGCGCAGTCTCGAGCCAGTCAGGCGCCCGGAGCTCCCGCAGATCCTTCTCCACTTCATCGCGCCAGCGGTATCTGGGACGTCCGACCGGACGTCGTCCGTTAGGGCGTCCCACATACGCTCGTTTAACTGCCCGATCCTCCCCCATCCTAGTGATGTGTCCGAGCCATCGGAGTCGAGCCGCTTTCGTCTCTCCTATGATGTTCGGCTCGTTGACCATCTCTTCCATCTCCCTATTCTTTCTCATCCTCCACCCTCCATCTTCCTTGTAATACCTTCTGGGTTTGGTCCAAATAATTCTCAATTTGTTTTGTACATACTATTTCGGACACAAATGTATGTTTGTTAGCGATTTAAAAAATTAAAAATGAAATTATAAGTACACTACACATTCATAGGAGATTTAAAGGCGGTTTTTATTTCTTTGTTTTAATTTTTTTAACGTGAATCCCAAATCAATCAAACGGGTCGTCCACTCGAACCCTGGCTGGGGGGAGTGGGTGCGGGCCTGGAGGCGAACCTCGTGCCCGGACAGAAGCTCGGGGTGTCACTGCATCCCCGGTGTTTGATGCCGTTAAATTTAAACGGGCTTAAGGTTAGCTAAATTAATTTAATTGAGCGGAAGGATGCAATGGGGGGGGGGGGGGCCTGAACGCTGCGCTCACCACGCGCCGTCACGTCGCTCCACCCTGTCGCTACGGGGCGACTGCGGGCGTACTAACTCGCGCAGGAGCGGGTACCGTGCGTCAGGAGGGCGCGCGTGCAGTGGGGCGCTTCTTGAAGGTCCTTAAAATAGGTTCAAAATTGCCGAATTACAGGTCACGCCCTGTCTTCCGTTGGCCATATCTGAACTGCTTCATCTGATCTTGACAAAAAAATTATTGGACCACCTTGGAGGCATACCCTTCTAAATAAAAAAAGAACATTAAAATCTCTCTTTTTCCTAAGTTTATTATGGACTTTTCATTTATAGGGATCGGTCCTGCAGCTATCAAGTCAGTAGATAGTAAGTAGCTTCTTTCTAAAGCAACTTCCAGGCGATTAAACCGTTGAAACTGATCAAACTCCGTTGATTACATTCAGGGGTTCCACGAGATAACGACTGTTTGATCGCTTTCCTGTAAAGGCATTCGAATCTAAAATGGTAAAAACTTTCAGGATAAACTATAAATTAAAATTAAAAATAAAGACCAGCACATTATTGAGATCAAAGACCTTTTCGTCTTCTTTTCTCTTCGGTTATTAGAGATTTCGAAGATACGAATTCTGCCAATGACAGGTCAGTCATGGGAGTAAAACGGTTGATACTCGTAACAGCGTAAAGAGAAAAGACATGACAGTAGATCATCTATTTTACTTTTTGGTCGGCACAACTGTTAAAATTTACGCATTGGACTTTTTTTTTCGATTCGATTCATTTCAAAGGACTGTCAATATCAATAGGAAATCTAAATCGATGATTACACGTAAGTTCCTGTATCCTCAAAATGAAAATTGCTTTAGATTCTCAAGATGAAAATGGCAGAATGCCACCATGATCCCAATGATTAAACTCCGAACACCTAACTATTACTATTTTTAAGATAGTCATCGAAAATAGTTCAAAATCTAGAAAATCAAGGAACCAATTTTGTTTAGACATGATTTTCTCTAACAAATTAAGTTATTAGTACTTTCAAATAAAACTGTATTACAATCGAATTATAACCGATTTCCAAGCGCATCATCGATAGATAAAGTCATAGATAAACAGATAGTTGGGGGGGGGGGGGGGTCCATGGTTTACGCTAATTTAAAAAGATCACTTAGTAATGCACAAAACTAAAATAAGTAGCTTACTTGAATTGCAAAAGCTTTCGTCAGATCATACCGCCATCAGAAACAGCGCTAACGAGCAGTTTCAAATCTGATTAGCGAACAAACAGACAGTTGTCTCCTTTATGTCTGATCTAACCTCGTTATACCGAAACTTGCGCAGATTCCACCCAATGAGCAAAGTACCTAACGAACTAGAGAATGCAATTTGACGATTTGTCCAAGTTCCATTTATCGGTTCTTGGGATTAGCCCGGAATCCTCGGATCAACGAGAATTAGATAGATAGAGGTAAAGGCTTGTTACGAGTATGTTTCTGTTCAACAAATATGTTCAACCGTTTTGCTCGAAAATATTGTACTTTTCATATTACTAAAGATGTAGGTAGAGCGGCCGTATCTTATATGCACTGATCGGAGTAGGTAGGGCTCTTTCGGGTCAATGTCCTCAAAGGTTATATTAATATGGATATGATTTCGGGATCCCGTTTTAAGTTATCGAGTAAATGTTGTAAATTACTTTTATAAACCTCGCCCTTACTCGGCGGATTACGATTTAAAAAAAATTGTGAACTTACGAAGAAGTTAAAACACTACCATAGGTACACTAGCGCCATGAATCTTAAAAAAATATATTTCGCCACCAATCTTAAATGTGTATCAAAACAAATATAACGTTAAAAATCTAAATAATATATTTATTCAATCCCGGAAATCCCGGGATTACTGGGCATACTTATCCATATTATGACCGTATGTGGCAAGTACCAAAAACAGCCCTACCTACTCCGATCATAGCTTATATGTTAAGACATTAGGAAAATATACTTAATCTCTTTCTAACTATAAATTTCTACAGGTATATCAATAATATTCGTCATACATGTCAAATGTTAGATAAATAAAACTAAAAATATTTCAGTGTCAGTAAATAAGTATAACCATCTAAATCGACAGTTCAGTCAAACAAGCCCCCTCTCACTGTGTCCCCCAAAAGTCCCCATAATGCTTGCCGCATTGCCCCGCTGGATTGCGATGGAGATGTGTTGAGCGAGAAAGTGTCCGGAATCTCTTTCTTAAAAATACCTTAAAACATCTCATGTTAATTAAGGAAACCGTTCGCCGATGCATAAAAATATTTTTCATTTCAAAAGTCGGTGTGTATTTCACACTGATACGATTCGACCATTGTTAGCCAACCGGATTTCTGGCTTGATTAGCGGATTAATTAACTACTACTAGGTACCGTGTCTCGCAACATTGCCTGTGAATAGCCTCAATTTAATACGGGACTAATTAATTACACAGAGGGGGAAATGCCTTCTGATTAAGTCAATGAAGCCAGAGTCCTGGAGAACTTAGACTACGTGTTTGTCCTTTAGTATTTATATTCATTATTTAAGTTTACTGCTCTAACGGTGAAGGAAAACATCGTGAGGAAACCTGCATGTCTGAGGAAATTAAAAGTTTCCGAAGCCCTGTGAAATCCACCAATCAGTACTGGGCCCGCTCGGTGGATCATGGCCCGTACCAATTTGGTCAAGCGGAAGCCTGCGCCCCAACAGTGGGGACATAATAGGCTAATGATGATGATGATTTAAGTTTAAACTAGCTGTTACTACTATAACTTAACGCTGTAACGAAATTAATAATCCATACTACCCAAATTTTTGAGCAGAATTCTATAAAAACATCTATGGCCTAGATGTCAATCTGGACTTAGGTATTTAAATATAAGTACCTATCCGTGAAAACTCCATCCAAATCCATTCAGTAGTTTTTACGGGGACCTAGAAGCTACCAGCAGACTATCGTATTTGAGCTATATTTGACTTCTTTTGGTGAGACCTTTGGTTTGCATTGCTGTGTTCCGGCTTGAAATGTCAGAGAGCTAGCCTAATCAGACTTCATGAGGCACCCCTAAGCAACCTAGTCATCAACGTGCCAATGTAGATACAGTCGTACGAGAGCAGCCACTAAATGCAATTACAGACTGGAAGAATACGCATAACGTGGCATGCGGAGTTTCATCACACTTCCTAGTGCTAATTGATGCGAATTGAATATGAATGAGCACGTAATTCTTTTACTCTGGATTCAGTAGGCTGGATAAAAAGGGAGATGTTTGTATCATTTCATAACTTCATAAAAGGGGATCTACTCGTATTTACTTTCAAGGATTGTTAATTTTAAATATTAATAACTATACAAAGTGCGACCAAACGTGTGTCACAAAACGCGAGTTACCGACATATATCATATGATTAGCAAGTTGAAGTGGCAATGGGCTGGCCATGTCTGTCGCAGAACCTACAACCGTTGGGGTAGACGAGTTCTGGAGTGGAGACCGCGTACAAGAAAGCGCAGTGTGGGACGTGGTCCCTGCCCGGTGGACCGACGACCTGTCACTGGTGATGGTTGGATGAGAAAGGCGAAGGATCGAGTAATGTGGGCGCGTCCTGGGAGAGGCCTATGTCCAGCAGTAGACAGACACGGGCTGATAGATAAATAGATAGATACAAAGTGCATCACAATACTTATGTATGAAAACTGCAACAAATACACACATTTTAATAATCGTATAAATATTTAAATTTGTTAAAATTGTTTAAATGCTCGACCGGGAATATATGCAACATAAAGTGCGCCATGTTGGGAAATTTATGTGAATTTTATGTATCTCCTTAACGACCAACAATCCCCACTTCAAAAAACTTCATAACAGCCAAACTGATGACTTATAAAAGGCCTTTAAATCATAACAAAGTGACAGGTTATATTAGGAAGTTTTATTAGGAAGTCGGGCACATCAACGCTCGTCCATCCTTATTTGCAGGGCACATTACTGGAAACTCTGTAAGAAGTTATTAGCGGACCCAATTTCCCGAAGCCATTATTCATTGCCGTTTGTAAACGGGGCTGAGACCCGAAGGGCTTTGGTCTGGCTCTACACACCACGCTTGGCAGACTTCACATTTATGCGATGGATTTTGCAATATGATAGACCTCAGTGTGGTTGTGTTGTGTGACCAGCGCTGTGGTTCTGCCGTACCGGTCGGACCGCAGCACATGCTGAGCATGTCTTTTTAACATTGTGTTTTTTTTAAATTTCTAGTCTTTTTAAGTTTAATCATGTATGCATAATGCAATGTTAAATACATGTGTTTGTTCTTTCTTTCTTTCTTTCAGTGAGTCTGTTGCTTTGGTTATACTGCCGTACTGGCACAGAAAGAATAGCCTTATATTTTTTGATTATCTGAGAAATAAGCAAAGGTACCATCGCTTATAAAGTATCTGACAATTTTTCGACCTTAGAATAGAAACAATTGAGTTTTTTTAATTTTCTGTAATATAACCAAAAAATAATTAGTCAGTTTACGGTTTATGCTTTTATGGCTCTAAGAATTTTCACTTTCTTTATCTCTCGAAAACTAAACGTAGAAAGTTTTTACATTTGTATAGTATTTTGTTATATGTGTGGCGACGCACGACACGCGCGCCACTACGTAGAACGCGCTATCGAAATTTTCCTGGGACTTCGTATATATACGAGTTCCAAACATCCATAGTAGGACCAGGACATCTGCTCACCAGGCCTGGTGGAAGATATTCCCTTTTCCCTTTCATATAATTGACGTTACGTCATCCATGTCCTCACATAGCGCGTTCCTACATATGCATCAAAACACGTAACATTTTTTTTTCACCGCCATTTTTTTCCATACTTGTTTTGCGGTGTACTTTATAAACATGGTTCAATAAGGAAAACATGCAAGCACCGTCATTACGCGAGTCGCGAGTTTTAAATTCTACGCCGTGTCGTGTGGGACCTTTATTAAGGACCAACAGGAATATTAAGCGACGAAGATGACGTCATTAAAATGTGATTTCTTACAGTAAATTTTGATGAGAAACTGTTTAGTTACATCACAGTGTTTTAGGTTTACTGAACTTACTTTTAGGTATAGTGATTGCTCACTTAAGGAACAACCACAACAAATTATAACATTATTCCGATAAGGTAATTATTGCAGTAATTGCCCAGTCATCACAATCTTTGCCCACTGCAAGTTACAACTATTGCTCACTCGGATGCATGGGTTTTATGAAAAAAGTTCAGACAAATACTAAACCAGAGTAGTGAGAGTCAGATTTTTCTCGTGTGGGCAATCAATAGCTGCTATGTCTATCATGTGTGGGTGCCATGTGTGGTACTCGTGTATTCACAACACTCGCTTATGGCTCATGTTGCAAAATAACACTCGTAACCACAAATTGTCCATCCCGCACTAATTAGATAATCGGACTAGTATGTAGCGCTATAGGGTGAATTTCAATAGTTGTTAAAGAAAGTAAGACTATCTATGAAAATAGGATGCCAACAAAATTTTTTTTAAAGCACTTCTATTATCCATTTTATCTTATTCTATTTTAAAACTTCTTTGCTCTTTACAAGGTTAGCATTACAAGCTTTTAAAAAATAAGTTTTAGTACAATTAGAATACTATGGCGAGTAGGTACAGTCGACCTCAGGTCAACCTACTCAAAACGTTAAAGTATGAGAATCTGAAATAATATTGCGCAGGTATAAGGTTGAGTTTTAATCGAAGGTTTTTGGCAGATGGTATACTATAGCTCTTGGTCAAGTGCGTTGGTGGCACAGTGGCTAGGACATCGGACTCCCATGCGGGAGGTCCGGTTTCGAAACCACGCAGTGCCATGTACCAATGAGTTTTTCGTATTTTTCGAAGACTTACGTACATTTACCGACTGCTCTAACGGTGAAGGAAAACATCGTGAGGAAACCTACACACTGAGATGGCCAGTGTGTAAAATGGGGTAGGCACAAAAGATCCTCAAGGGTCGAAGTGCCGCTGGGTTATTCCCGGCCCCCTATCATAAGATAAGATAAGATAGTTTGTGGTCCACTGTACATCCCATGTTAAGACTATGTTCAGAGAAAACTAACGAAAAAAGAAAAAAGTTCCAACTTTCAAACTACTGTGACCATAGCTTTTAGTTTAACCAAAGCTTAAACTTGTAACAACAAAATGCTGCTGGCTATTTGGTAAAAATAAAAGTTGAGCGGTGGATTCCATGGATTTATTTTACCTGAGGTTGACGTAAACTTCAAACATTGACATAGTTAGAGTTGGCCGGGAGAGCGGGGGTACAATTAAACTTGTGGTCCAAAGTCGCTGGACCCTTCTTTCCCCAGGGCCGCCTCCGGACTAAATCCGAGATTAACTGAGTTACGTGTACTTGGGATAGTCTGGGTAGAGCTTACCAGTATTTTTCTTAAATTAGGAACACTTATAGGATTATGTGTTACAGAAAATTGAATATCTTTTTAAGTACTGATTTTATATTTTACTTTCTAAGCATTAAAGCCTCTAATAAAATTAGGGCTGAAGATATTTTTATTTAGAATATTTTACAGATTTTGCGACTTGCAGACGCGTGTGCCCTGGGTTGTTGCTATATCAACTATAGCAACAACTTAATAATATTAGAAAAAATTGCTGATTTTGTAAAAAAAATAGTTTAGTCATAATTCAAAGTTACTTATTTATTCATTGTACTGTAACCTACTGTGTATTGTTATGCGATTTTTGTCATTGTATGATATTTGATATAATTTATAATGTTATAATTATGGACTCATTTGTCTAATTTTTTAAATGATTTAATTTAATAACCAATTTTTGTAAGAGCTATTTCACAGTTAGGTCAATTTTTAATCCGTCAGTATTCTGCAGAAATCACGTGATGAACTGAGATCAAAATATCATAGGTATTTCTAAACTGTCTGCGTAAGAAGATATGCATGTATTAAACTTTGTATACTTCTGTATTCTGGTGTTTACAGCGCTAAATAAACGATTTTCAATTTCAATTTTTTTTTCATATATTTATATATGAGATATACATATATTATTTTATGGTCCAAGTGGTCCTCCCCTCCTTGAATTAAACCACATTATCCAACATGACACCTTGGTCATTATAAATATTGACAGGTCAATGTGATAAATAGATATTTTTAGGAACAATTTATCCATTGTCCAATTGTCCTGGCCATGCGTAATTAAATGACCGGTCAATACGCTTATAGCCGAATTTATCTCTTGGAACGTAACATATAAATATAATCGATGGAAGGAATTATGTTTCCAATGTCTGCGATTTTGTGAGAAGATGAATGAATGAGTTGTAAGTTGTTTTATCTTTATAGAGATGTTATTATTATAATTAATCTACTGTACTATACGATACATTAAGAACTGTATTGTGTCAAGCATATAAATTCACTGTGTCTTAGTTTTAACTGTATTGCCGTGCAATTTTAGTAATAAATAATAATAAAAAACAACAGTCTATTCCATTTTGTCATAAAGAACACCTGTAAATATAACCAGTTTACAGTCCTCGTAGTGACCCCCTCCCCCCCTTTCCTTGATACTTCCGTGTATCTCCCCCGTATTTGGTCGGTACGGTCTCGGCCGATGGTCCCGGGAGAGACGATCGCCTGATTAGCTGGATCCGACCAAATCACTGTCCAGTCTACTTCGAGTATTGGATACAAGAGCGGGGTAATTGTGTCCGTCAGGACGGCGAGTAGTTATACCCAGCCATGTTAGCAGATTGACCGTGAGTTGCAAGAAACGTCCTTAACGTTGAGGCTTCCTTAAGTCTCGTGTCATCTCTATATATAGATATGACGTAGAAAGGGATGTGTATTTTAATGATTTCACGAGCCTAGATAGCTCTCTATGATGTAAAAAGAGATACCATATATTTCCAGAGGGTTCCATTCTCAACAGAATTATTTTACATTTTGAAAAAATATCATTTTAATATTTTATTCTCAAAAATCATAAATTATACGTCGTTTTATTTTTCCCGGAATACACTTTCTATTAATACTAATTATTTAAGATTTTTTTGTCGTGAAATTCTTGTGTTTTACTTTTCATCATGACAATTTCATAAAAAATAATCGATTGGAGATTGTTTTTCACAATAATTGTCGATTTCTTTGAGTCAACTCTAGGCGATTCGACGGTAGTATGTAACCGCGTAGTTATTGTAAAAAACATAGTCACAATCTTATTTCAAACGATATAAATGAAATAATCTGTAAATAAATAATATTTTGAAAATTAAAATAGTATTTTTATGTAAGTATAAAAAATATTTATACTTAGCCGTTTTCGGTAGCAAAATTTCAAATTCTTATTGTGACATTATTCGCAAAACGCGACACAATTACGTTGTATGACATCTATATAAAGTATCGTCCCAAATTGTATATAGTATAGGAACTTACAAAAAATGAAATGAAATATTTTTATTTCCAGAAGCATTACAGATACAATAAATTATAAATAATGTCTTCTAATGTAATAAAGGGTGTCCAGCGGGAAATTTACATGTTTAACATTGATTTAAAAAACAAGTAAATAGTTTAAAAAAAAAATTATTTTAACAAAATGTAGTGTGACAATGCGGATTTTACTTTTTAAAAACAATATCGTCTAAATGACGCCCGTTCCTGGTGAGACACTCTTGCAGCCGGACCCGTACACTTGCAAATACGCGGGAGCAAAGCGTTGGTGCAATAGCGGCAATTTCTCGGCGGATGTTGTCTTGTAGGGCCTGAATTGTTCGAGGATTATTGTTGTAAACCTTCGACTTGAGGACCCCATAAAAAAAAGTCGCATGGTGTGAGATCCGGCGAGCGAGGTGGCCAAGGAATATCTCCATACTTACTGATAACTTTCATCGGAAAAATTGCCCTCAACTTCTCCATAGAGGCTCTAGCCGTATGAGGCGTGGCGCCGTCTTGCTGAAATAGCGTTCTGTTGTTGTATCCGGGTAACAATTGCAATTGCGGCACCAGAAACTCGTCTATCATTCGGCAATACACCTCAGCAGTAACCGTCTCTTCTTGGTTAAAAAAATAAGGACCAATTATTCCTTGGGCAGAAATTGCACACCACACCGTCGTTTTTGGGCATAGCCCAACATACATAGTAAGCGTTTTTGGTGGCGTTCTCTTGGATTGTTAGGACACCAGTAACGCATGTTCTGTTTGTTGACGTAGCCATCAACATGAAAATGTGCTTCGTCACTAAACAATATGTTTCCAAGAGTCCGTGCTGTTCGGAAACGTTCGAGCATTGTTCTTGCGTAGGTTTCTCGCAAAAGATAGTCATTTTCGTGGAGAGCCTGTACGATTTGCATTTTGTATGGATGTAATTTTAACTTTTTTTTTCAAAATAACGTGCACTGTAGATTTTTTAATTCCCGTGGAGGCCGCAATCTTCCTTATTGATTTACGCGGATTCCGCATAATTTCGTGTCGAACTTGAGACATATGTTCTGGCGTCGCTGCTGACGTTGATGGTCCTGGAGCAATTCTGTTGACCATTGTCCCTTCTTGTCTAAACCTCTGCACCCACGACCAGATAAGTTGCGTACTTGGCCCATCACTTACTCGTCGGATATTAAAATGAGTGCAAAAAGCGCGACGCGCACGAATCAGTGATTCGTCGCTCTTCAGATATTGTTCGACTGCGAACGCACGGTGTGCCCCCGACCAGTGACTCATGGTGACTGACGAATCCGCACGCCCCGCGCATCGAACGGTACCCCTCCCACTAACCTTACCCCGCTAGTATTCGAGCAGTTACAATTTAAAGTAGAAAATTTTCCGCTGGACACCCTTTACAAATTACAAATTAAATACATTGAAATAAATTAAAATTGTTAAGTTAAATTAAATTGAATGAAAATTATAATAATGTCAGTAAATTACAACAAGTAAAACAACCATATTTTTTATCCATAATGTCGTCAAGTTATTGGCACATGATAACTGGCCTATCTTCAATGTAGTGGGCTAGGAACCCATTCTCTTGTCGCCGTGATGATAAGGTTGACCGAGCGCATGACCCGCTCGCGGAACCCAGCAGCACCTGCCAGGCTGGCGCCAGCTAGATGTTCATGGAGGGTCTCCATGAACATCTCGCTGGCGCTGCACCACGCGTCGTTGTACTGCATTCTGATTTCTGATGTCTCTTTTGCGGAACCTTTCAGGCAACCAATAAGTTTTCCGTCGTCGTAGTTCAGACCTACGGATGGACCAGGGATGGACGAATAAATGATGGGTATCATAAGATATGAAAAAAAAATGATGTGATAAAAATATTTCAGGCCACTGGCCCTAGTGGTAAAAAAAACCTACAAATAAAAATATAAAGTAAAAACTAAGCTATTTCTTAATTCATATTTGCACTGAAGTGGTGTCTTGTATCTTATCTCTTGTTATTGCGTATATATTCATTTCCTGAGACTTTTAAGTAAGTAAAAAAAGTAAAGTAAGTTCTTAAGTTTTAAGTTCTTTTCTGAAAAGAGTTACCTACGGAGCTCTAATTTTAATTAAGTAAACCAAATCTAGGCAAAACCTGAGTCAAGGCGCTTACTGGAAGACTGGCAAACAAAGAGCTTTCTTGGGTTTCTGTTTTATATTAAAATTTTAATCATTCTAGGATCCGGGCTTTCCAGATTAGGTGCCAGTGTGTACCTACAATATACCTTTCACTTACACATGAAAGTACAGTCATTGACGTATTTCTTACAAATGTAAAACGTAGTGATTACCTTCTCTCTGGTTCTTATAATGACAGGACTTCACGGCTTTGAAAGATGAGTAAGCAGTGTCCAACCAAATAACTGTAATTACGTACGAGACGCACGTTAATAAAGTGACGAGTACAAACGTGACAAAAATTACATACGTTTACGTTTTTTTTTCTACTCGTAAAACAGTTCTGGAGCGTCGGTGGCACCGGGGATAGGACGCGGACTCCCATGCGGGAGGTCCGGGTTCGAAACCATGCAATGTCATGTACCAATGAATTTTTCGGTTTTTTCGAAAGACTTACGTACATTTACCGACTGCTCTGACGGTGAAGGAAAACATCGTGAGGAAACCTGTACACTGAGATAACCAGTGTGTGAAATGGGGAAGGCAATGGCAAACCACCCCATTAAATCTGCCACGAGAGTCGTTCTATGTGATTAATTCCTTAGAATGATCACGACCCTCAGCAATGAGGAGAAAATAGAAAGGGTTGACTAATTTGAAGTCAGCAAGATGAACCGCGATCGTTCAGTTGGTCACTGACTGCCACGGAACGGCAAGACCGCAGGTTCAAATCCTGCTCGCGTAATTTTTTTCACCCTTTTTCTAATGTACTTACACTGTTTTTACAGGTGTACGGACGGCGGGCCAATGTGAAAGGCTCTAAAAGAACAGCATTTTCAAGCTTACGATGTTCTTATAGCTGCAAGCCACATAGAAGAGACGTCAGGATAAGACGTGGCGCGGGCGGGACACACAGCTATCGAATTTTAAACCTCTAAATGTTTTGCAACAATTCAATAATGAACTTTATAGGAGTTTGCATACAGTTCAAGACAGTTCAAAATTCGAACGTCGCGCACGTGCCCCGTCTACGCCATGTATCTTGTTTGTGCCTATGCGAGTGACGTTACTTAATAAGTTTAATAACTGTCCTAATCTACCGTGTCTCAACACATAACACGCATAAATTACAAAAGCTTCACGCTTACGGAAGCAGAAGTTAACCTATTTGCACGTCGAAAAGCTACTTAATTACACAATAATATTATTGCCGCGTGTACTACGGGCGGCGAATTTAATGCCTTTGATGTAACCTGTGAGGCGTAATTTCAATTTAAACACCTCTCGCTCTTTATTTTGGCCCAACCACGCGGTGCGTACGCGCTTCCATTCCACCTCAATTTTCCGCTTCAATGCGGTAAGTAGGTAATTCTATAGGCCTTTAGCACCTCTCAAATGTTATTCAATACTGTGCTAAAGGCCTTTTAATTTTTTGTTGATATTAATAACCATGAATTCAGATATTATTATCATTACTATCTGGGGGTAGTGCCCGCGCCAAGTCGAGCAAAGAAAAGGGGCACTACCACCCTTTTCTGGAAGCATTTCGGCCTGTTTTAATAAGTATAAGTTTTCACGAATGAAAGAACATAAACAGAAGCTTTTAATTATTACCTCGTAACTATGACAACGCGACATAGTAGAATATTCACAAAGACACCAAGTGTTTAATTAAACGGGAGCTTTGAAGCTCAAGCTCATAACACGTCGGGCTTCGGGAGGTAATTTCTGAAAGGTAAATAAATTAATCGGAGTACATTGACCCGCACGACGCCGGTTTTTGTTTTGATACAACACGTAGCAGGTTCTACGAAATTCGTAGCACTGAAGCTACGGGCTTTCAGAATAACGGTTCTACACTACAGTCTACGCAATCAATGTATAATCCAAACATACTGCGTCACACCTAAGGAAGTAGACATAATCAAGGTTATAATCGCACGAAATGAAGATTAAGTGTGGCCGACAGTATATCTACAGTAATTGAGTACCTACTGTTATAGTAAGTACATACAATATGTTGATTAGAATGTTAGACAATTAATAATCGCTATGTGAATAGGATTGTGTTATTCAAACAATTTTCATTCGAAAGTTATTCGCTAGTAAAATACATTGTATATTTTATTCCGCAAATTCTATTCCAGTTCATGAAAAAGTTGAAAAACTCACTGTTAGTTTTTCGGTGGGTTTATCCACGAGTAGAAATTATAATAAATAGAATCCACCGAAGCGCAAGTTGATTATAATATAAGAACATTCATTTTTGCATATATTTTTTTTAACAAAAAACTCGTGGGAAATTGTTTGAAGTAAGTCATTTCTTATTCTATCAGAAATAATTATATCTCGATCTATAGGTATCGCATCTAAAGATGGTGAGATTAAAAGGAGACAATCCTGCAATGTTTTACCACTAGAGGCGGCACTAGCACAACGGTACGTAGCCAATCAACATGTAGATACGGTCCTTTCCACCAAATCTTTTTGTTACCCTTCAGAGTCGCGCCACGCAGTCTTAATAGATTTTTTAGGTCTGCTATTTTGAAATGGCCATATGATGACATGATATCACCACAGTTTTACTATAGCTTTGAGAAATTAAATTAAATTAACCCAAATAATGAGAAATTTGTGATATCTTCAAGAATGACGTTGGGTTTTGATTTACGTTTACGGAGTGTGCTAGTGGCTCGTCTAAGCAAACCTTTTGCGTTTTATGTCATATTGACATTACATGTTACACATGAAGAAATTGTCTTGTAATTTGCCACCAATGTTTTTCGCCTTTAAAAACCGCCGTTGTAGAAAGAAAATAATGAAAATAAGATATAAAAAACCGACTAAGTACGAGTTGGGCCTAGATCCTTCTATATGGATCCGTTTTCTAAGGTAAAAAAAAGTTGTAAATTTAATAAATAATTAATTTATTAATTTAATTTAATAATTTTTAAGCAAAAAACTATTGCTTGTTTTGTTCACAATTTAGAAATTATTACAGAATATGCATCAAGTATTTATTAGTACAAAAATATATTTTGATCGACCTCCTATACTTGTACGAGAGCCACTTTGAAAAATAATTCTACAAAGTTATTGCGTCGATATTCGGATTAAGTATGTAAAATTTTGAAGTTGCTAACATGTCCCGTTTACGAGCTAGAACCAAGTGACAGACGAACGGACGACAGACCACGGCAATAGGATTCTCTTATCGCTTTGCGGAACGGATTCCTAAAACGAGCAATATATGTGTAGGGACAGGAATTTCCTACCATCTGGTCTCAGTAAATAGCTAACTAGTTTAGTTCGCTCTCTAAGAAATCCGCCACGTAGCGAAGTGCACTGCTGCGTATTCAGGTTGTTATCGTTTCTATATCGACTTGTGAATTTTAAAAAATCCAAATGAGGAATAGGAGATAATCCTGCAATATTTTACCACTAGAGGAGCCACTAGCACAGTTACAAAAACATTAAAAAATACGACGTACGTGTATGACTTAAAGATGATTTTGTTGTAAACATAACATAACCTAAATTAATTGCTTTCAATGACAATAGTTTGATAAATAAATAATGACTATTTTGATTAATATTGAATGTTTTTGCAATTTTTTTAATATACTTTAAATTAGCACATAAAGACGTACCTTTCCACCAAATTCTTTCAGACTCGCGCCTTGTTGTTTTAACAGATTTTTTAAGTTTGCTACTTTTAAATGACCATATGATGCCATGATATCATCACAATTTTACTATAACTTTGAGAAATGAAATGAAATTAATACAAATAACGAGAAAATTGTGATATTTTCAAAAATGACGTTTCGTTTTCTTTCTATTTACGGAGTGTGCTCGTGGCTCCATCTACGCAACGCTTTGCGACATGAACTGCTGTCCTTGACAAGTTGGGAATAGTCTTCCTAAAGAATGAGCTGGAGACCAGACACGAGATAGTGCTGCTGTAAATAATATTTGGTGTATTGCATCTGGTGGTATAATGTTCGAACTAATATTACTCACTCAAAGACTGGGGTGAATTACATATTTTTCTGGCTAACCGTGATTTGCAAGTAACGTCCTTAATATTAAGATTTCCTAAAGTCTCGTGTAATCTCTATCTAGGCGTATATGAATAGAGATAATATATCATGTATTTAAATAAAGATTTACTTTTAAGGACCTTTCGTGTAACCATATGTGCATTGTGCAACTGGCGGAAAGTAGGAGTATATTCAAAAATAAAAGTACTTAATATTTTCTTTAAATAAACATTTTTAAACGATATCCGGATCCAGAATAACTCCTAATCCTGGGACGTTTTGAACTTCGAGAGTGTCGCACGTAGAAAATATGCTTTCTACTTTATGAAGAAAATGAAAGCAGACGCTACCATAGCCGGCGGCTTGTGTACCTTTATGTTTACCTTTATAGTTTATACACGAGAAAACCTACCAATTACGGCTCTTATGGCACTATGAGCAAAAGGCAGAAAATTTAAGCGTCTTTTACGTCTTGTAGGCAGCTTGTAGGTGCTTTCGGATGTGGGGTAAGATAGTTGAAATCCGAATCTGGCGGTTAATACCGCTTTTATTAATATAGTGCTGGCATAACAGCTCGCGACCTCCTATACATACGAATATAATATAATATAATAATAATAATTTTTATTTCTTAAAAGTTTACAGATTTGTTAAATAAACTATATTAGGCTATGTCACTAAAACTATTTTAATCCACTGATGCCGAACTAGGTGTAACCTGTATTTCAGCATACAGTGCCCCTCCTCCAAGACTCGTACAATTCAGCCATTGTCTAAACACGTGTAGTGAAGTGTATTTAAATATTTTATCGGTCAAAAATTTAATCAAAAATAGAAACAAAAAAAATAAAATAATAATAACTAATAATATTAAGGTAAGTAAAATAATATAAGTAATATTAAAGATCCTCTCTCGGCTTAAAGAAGGTAAAAAGAGAAAGTTGTTTGTGTGTGTGTGTGTGTGTGTGTGTGTGTGTGTGTGTGTGTGTGTGTGTGTGTGTTGTATTGTGTGTATGTTGTAGTAGATGTAGATGTATTTTTATTTCCATGATGTTCATTGCCATAAATATATACCTATAATATATTGACGTTTGTGCTCAGGAAATCATTCACTCGCTCGCGTTGCTGTTTGTTATCATTTCACTTGCACAACTCTTCCTTTAAAATTTATCGGGTTGCCCGGAAGAGATAGCTTTTAGCGATATTACCTCCAATACTGATTTTATGTACGCTCTATTTTAAACTAAATTTTGAGCACTAAAGAGTATTTTACTTGACTTAATGTAAACAACGAAGTCGTGGTCAAACCATTGAGCATAAAGCGCTGAAGCTCAGTCACTCAGCGCAATGAGACGGAAGAATCACGGCTAATCGACGGTTACGGCCCTAATGCAGCCGCTAAATGGTCCGGTTAATAGCTCAGTTTCTGCTGCAAATGATCCTACCATTTCAGCTCTGTAGGTTTCGAAGTCAAACACTATACTCGTACGTTGTAAAAAGCTAGAAGCTTCGAAATAATGTTAATTTTTAGAAGATACAAGTTCGATCTTTCAGCAGACTAGAATGAACTTTCATCTAGGTATATCACTTACTCCACACTACAGAAAATACAAGTATTATAACGGTAATTACAGGTAGTTTCCCACACCTGTATAATTAATACCGGTACCTACTAATTTAAGTACCGGTACCGTGCCAAGGTCAGTGGAAACTTTAATTAACTTAAACTGGTTATATTTTGTATCCTCATATAATATTCATATCACATAATTATTTATACTTTAGGTTTTTTCAGTATCCTCATCAATGTATGTATAATATTTTAAGCATAGGTAAGACGGTACGGAAAGAAGGCTGAAACCAGTGTCAACAGTGGACTTCCTTCTTGGAGTCCCTGTTCACGAAGACTGATCGCCGATTGCCACATTTATTATTTTGTCAGATTTTATATTTCATGTGTATATTATTAAAACAAACAACAACAAGAAATTTGACGT